>CM033430.1:20565751-21787418 GCA_019425775.1 Rafetus swinhoei | reverse complement strand
AGGTGCCAGGGGATTCTGGAGGTGAAGCAGAAGGACAGACACCTGCAGGGAGGGACCAGCACCAGAGAAGAGAGGCAGGGCAGGTGTGTAGAGGGAGGTGTTAGGAGAGGGGATGAGGAGGGGTAGCTCACATGATCAGAGTGGGGCTACTGGAGGAGTGGGCACGGGGGGAGAGAAGGGCTGGTGGAGGGGGGCAGGTCTCAGGAAGGCTGAGGGCAGTGAGAAGGGCAGGAGTCAGAACAGCAGAGGAGGGTGAGGGGTTGGGGGCAGCAGGCACCAGGAGCTGATGGAGCAAGGGAGGAGACATGGCGGCAGAGGGAAAAGGTAGAGGTTTATGAGATATTTATTAATAACTTGGGTGCCACAGTGGCACATCCAAACAAGCCACATGAACTCAGTACTGGTGCACAACACAAAATTCATTCTGCTCATGGGAGGAAACTCTTAGAGGGAACACTTCCCCCAGCCTCTCCGCCCCCAAGTTCATGTCACACACACTGGGGTAATGCAATTGCAGGATAGTTGCATGAGGGGGCAAACTAATCCCTATTGGTAGGAGGATGGTGGGAAAAGTCCTTAGAGGGGGGTCACATGACACCTTTTACTTCTGGTCATGTGTCCATCTTGCCCAGAGAGTGTTACCTCCATAGGTGTGGCCAATGGGGGTCAGGGGCATGGCTAATGGGGGTCAAAGAACATTTAAAAAAAATTCTTTGGGTGCACACCCTAATGAAATGTGCTGCGCACACCTATGCCTGGACTCAGAACATTTCATCTGATTTCTTCAACACTGATTATTATCTATGTGATTCCATATAATTAACTAAATTAAAATAATCAACTATTGCCCTGAATACCTGCTAAACACATTCAATGCATTGAAACCCTTCCCTCTGGCAATGGCATTGAATAATGGAGAAGAAAACGTATCTCAGTATTAACAACCTTTTGGAATTTGTTCTGTTTGTTAATTTTAACATGTTCTTCCATTTACTAAATCTATTTTGTTTCTACTCTTGATGCCTGTTAACATAAAATACCTGTGGTTGAAACTGTGGAACAGGAGGCCCTTGCACGCCTTGTGACTGTTCATCCATTGCATCAAACAGGGCTTTTTATGTTCTGCAAAAATAATATAAATATATTCATTAAATTGCAATTTAATGTTTATGTACACTTCCATTGACTACTGTGCTTCAATTATAATGCAATTTGATTATTTTACTGAACTTTAGTACACAATTAATTCATTCTTAGAAGAATTTTCTAATTTGTATGTTTGACTTTGCAATTAAAATATTTTTGCACTTTTTCTGAGAGCAAAAGGAGACATCCTGGTTTTTTTTAAAGTACCATTTAAAATGAAAAATAGGAAGAAATTCCATCATGTATTCCCTACACCAGTCCAGTAAGTTATCAACAGGGTTAGAACCTTGTCTAATCCACACCACAAATCTCTATGACTTGATCTAAATAAGTGAGTCCATTAGACCAGGGCAATAACAGCCAGACATTCTGTATGTGCACCAGCAACTAAAAAGTAGACATGACACATACTTTGCCAGGTGGTTGCACAAGCACTTATGGGATAGAATACCCTGTGGGACATGCATATGATAGAGTTGTTAAAAGGGGACAGAGTTAGGATTTCTGAATGCTATTTGTTGTTGACATAATTTTCACTCATTTCTGAATTTCATGAAGGTAGCCTCATTTTAGAGACACCCCAGTCAATGTACATTCACTATTCTAAATATGAGACTCAGATTTGCCATATTAGAGGCCTGAATTTTATTCTCAGTTATGCAACCACCTCTTATATCGTGTTACCACATCTGTAAAATGCAAAGAATGCTTGCCTGCATCCTAAAATAAGGGCATGAGACCTTGGTTACTGTGAAGAGTGCAATAAGACACAACTGTTAAAAATGAAGGATAGGAAAGAGTATTTTAAAATTTGAAGTGCCCTGGTTCCCAGCCCAATGCATCCTTACCAAGGCAAAATGGTATTTTATTAAAAGGAAAGCACCTCAAGCATCTGTATTGCTTATATGCCTTGTAGAGCTCTCTCTGTACATATTGTATGGGTATGATGTAGAAGGTTCATTAGGGCCTGGGAGTATATACAATGTAGCTGGAACATTTATATAATTTTAAGAGAGAAGGTGAACATGTTCTAATGCACATGAATAGAACGTGATTTTCAGATGCTTGAAACTTGAAAATTCTTCCAGATTTGGCTAGGAACAGCAAGTCACCTCTCTTTCAGTTCAGAATCATTTCTTTGACAAACATCAAGTGCCTACTACTAACCACAGAAGCATTAATGCTATTTTATAATACATGATCTAGAGAATGTTTTAACATTAGGAAATCTACCTATTTGTACCCTGTCTAACATAATTCTGGAAAACCAACTCAACCATTCTTGTGCAAACCTTTCAAAAAAATTGAAACCAAGGAAGAAAACAAGAATGGAAAACTTCAATCCAAAATGGCTGAAGCTAAGGCAACAGAAAACAAGAGGCTTACAATAGAAACAGAAAGGTAGTATTAGCCAAAGACAATGCCTATATTATACTGCATATATCAGTTTTCAATAATACAAGACAATTGCAGTGAAATAGTGTTTGTGTAAGCATACTCCTCAAAGATTTCATGTTGTAACTTCATCTTTAGACACTGAAGCCAACTGTGTGTCTCAAATCCCACCCCCACCATGAACAAGTTTTACATCGTATATTGGTCATTTTATTATCTTAATGTTTTAATAAATTTGACTACGCCAGAAGAAAGGGCCCTTTGTCTGAAAATGATAACCTCTGTGCAAAGTACAATATAAACAGGATTAAAGTAATAAATAACTAATGACGTTATTTATAATCTGTGTTTCCAAGGTTGTTTTAATCAATAAGTGGGTTAGGTATAAACTGTTTTTGCTGGTATTTATTAATGTTATTTAAGGATAAATAACTTTAATGAATTCATTGCCATTACCATAATCCTGTTCTCCCATTCTAAGTATACCATAACATCTTGCAGTTGCTAAACTAAACATGCAGCATAAGGGGATAAGGAACTTGTCAAAAAATCAAGATACATTTGTTCTATGTGTTAGGTCTGGCTTATCCTACAGACCTATATCAGTATAATTATGTTGCTCAAAAAATCCACACCCATGAGCAACATAGTTATACTGAGCTAAAACCCCATGTAGACTGTATTATGTCAGCAAGAGAGCATCTCCCATTACCATAGCTACTGCCTCTCAGGGAGGTGGATTAACCATGCCAACAAGAGAGCTCTGTCCCATCGGCTTAGAGGCTCTTTGTTAAAGTGTTATATAGTTGTGCAGCTGCATAAGTACAGCTGTGCCAATGCAGCATGGTAAGTGTAGACTTTCCCTGCTGAATAGCTAGGTAAGTATCTTCATGGACCAGTATCTGGAATGCTAGAATCCAAAGCAAAGATAAGGAAAGAACAGAACAAGTTAGTGAAGAAAGAGTTACTCACCTTGCGCAGTTCTTCGAGATGTGTCCCGTGGGTGCTCCACTCTGGGTGCTGGTGCGTCCTCGTGCCAGCGACCGGAGACTTTTTCCAGCAGTTACTGTCGCGCCGCGCAGGCGCCCCGCGCCCCTATTGCCGTTGGGATCCTGAGCCGCCTGCGCGGCGCAGCTCCTCCATTCCTTCTCTATCCGCCATAGAGCGAGGCTCCAAAGCAGGGGAAGGAGGGAGGGTAGTGGAGCACCCAGGGGGACACATCTCAAAGAACCACCGTTACTGCACAAGTTGAGTAACTCTTTCTTCTTCTTCAAGTGGTCCCCGTGGATGCTCCACTCTGGGTGACTACAGAGCGGTTGTCAGCTCGCGGAGGTGGGTTTGGAGCCGTTTAGTAGTCACTGTGGATAGCACTGCATGCCCCACCGCCATGGAGGAGGCAACTGAAGATGAGAGTGCATAATGTTGAGCAAAAGTGTGTTCAGACGACCACGTGGCGGCGTTACAGACGTCACGAAGAGGAACATTGCTGAGGAAGGCGGTCGTAGACGCAACTGCTCTAGTGGACTGAGTGGTTATAGTTTCAGGTAAGTGTTTATCATATAACGTATAGCAAATTTGGATACAAGATGTGATCCATTTCGAAATCCTCTGAGATGAGACTGCTTGCCCTCTAGATCGTTCACCATAAGACAAGAATAGCCTAGGAGATAGACGCCAGGGTTTGGTGCGATCTATGTAGAAAGCCAATGCTCTTCGAATGTTGAGTGTGTGCCAAGCAGCCTGGATGGGATCTGCGTGCGGCTTCGGAAAAAAGGCAGGTAAGTGAATCGGTTCGTTAACATGAAAAGGCGATTACACTTTCGGGAGGAACTTCGGGTGGGTTCAGAGTATTACTCTGTCCTTTGTGAATACAGTGTATGGAGGGTCGGCCATCAAGGCCGCCAGTTCGCTTACTCTCCTACTGGAGGTTACTGCCACCAAGAAGGATACCTTCATGCACAGGTAGGACCAGGAACAGGTAGCCATGGGTTCAAAGGGAGGTTTGGTTAAACTTTTCAGAACGTGGTTCAGATCCCAGATAGGGACCGGTGGGCGGACGACTGGGAAGGTGTTCGATAAGACCTTAAGAAAATGCTTAGTCAATGGATTAGCAAAAAAGGACATGCCGTCAATAGAATGATGAAAGGCTGCAATGGCAGCTGCATGGACCTTAATTGTGCTGATGGCCAGGCCTGATTGCCTCAGTGAAAGTAAGTAGTCTAGGAGGATAGGAATGGGGGCGGATTCTGGTTGTGAGGAATGTGAGGCGCTGTACCAATGGCAAAATCTCTTCCATTTGTATAGGTATGTTTTCCTAGTAGAATGTCGTCTACTGTTGATCAGTACATTTTTTTACCGGCTCCGAACAGGAAGTCTCAGCATTTTGGAGCAATGAAGGAGCCAGGCATGGAGATGGAGCTTGTGAAGATCGGGATTGAGCGTCCTCCCGTGGTTTTGTGATAAAAGATCGTGATAGAGCGGGAGTGGGAGTGGATCTGTCACCGCCATCCTGTGAAGGTAAGGGTACCATGTCTGTCTGGGCCATGCGGGAGCCACCAAAATGACATGCGCCTGATCTGCCCTGATTTTGTTGAGGACCCTGTGTAGCAGAGGGAAAGGCGGGAAGGCATAGAGGAGGTGCGTGTTCCATGAGATGGAAAAGGTGTCCCCGAGGGAATGTCTGCCGAAGGCCCCTCTGGAACAGTAGAGGTGACATTTCCTGTTGATCTTTGTGGCGAAGAGATCTATGCGTGGCTGCCCCCAGCGGAGGAAGACTGGGGTGAGAGCACGTCTGCTCATTTCCCATTCGTGTTGGTCGTGGAGCGTGCGACTTAACATGTCTGCTGTAATGTTCAATTCGCCCGGGAGATATTGAGCTGTTGGGGTCACTTGGTGCATGAGACACCAATTCCAGAACTTGATGGCCTCTGCGCATAGGGATGGGGATCTCGCTCCGCTCTGGCGGTTGATGTAATACATGCACGTGGTGTTGTCTGTCATGATGGTGATTGACTTATGCGTTATGTATTGTTTGAAACGTTGACAGGCGTATCTGACTGCTCGCAACTCTAGGAAATTGATATGAAATGTTTGTTCCGTGAGCGACCATTTGCCCTGTGCTGTAATATTGCCCAAGTGGGCTCCCCAGCCCATAAGGGAGGCATCTGTGGCCAGTGTAAGAGTAGGTGGCGAAGCCTGGAAGGGAACTCCCTCTAACATGTTTTGTGGGTCTGTCCACCAATCGAGGGATTTGAGGATACGAGGTGGGATAGCCACTACCTTGGAAAGTGGATCCCTGGAAGGCCTGTAGGATGTTGCTAGCCATGACTGGAGAGCCCTCATGTGGAGTCTGGCCATTTTGACTACGTACGTGGTGGACGCCACGTGTGCAAGAATTTTGAGACATTGGCGCACCGTCGTCGTGGGAGTTAGACACGTAGCATTGATCAGATCGCGAATATTCACGAATCTGTGTTCGGGCAGAGTGGCCTTTGCTGCTAGCGTATCGAGGTGAGCGCCTATGAATTCTAACTTCTGCATTGGCAGTAGCAAGGATTTTGCGTGATTTATGTGGAACCCCAAGTTGACAAGAAGGTGCATTGTGGTGTCGGTCATAAGCTTGGTTTCTTGAAAGGAAGAACCCTTTATGAGGCAGTCGTCCAAGTATGGGTATATTATCACCCCTTGGCGTCGAAGTGCTGCCATTACCACTGCCAGGGTTTTGGAGAAGACCCTTGGGGCAGCTGAGAGGCCAAAGGGGAGCACTTTGTATTGGTAGTGTCGAGTGCCTACTGTGAAGCATAGGAACCGTCTGTGTGCAGGATGGATCATAATATGAAAGTAGGCATCCTGCAGGTCGAGAGCCGAAAGCCAATCGCCTTGGTCGAGTGCAGGGATTATTGTCGCTAGAGTAACCAGCTTGAAGCATTGGTAGGCGATGTACTTGTTGAGTCATCTTAGGTCCAAGATGGGGCACCATCCCCCCATTCTTTTTCTGGGTTAGGAAGTAGGTTGAATAGAATCCCCGACCATGGAACTCTGGTGGCACTGGTTCTATGGCACCCAGTTGTAGAAGATGCGACACCTGGTCGAGGAGGGTTACGTGAGAGGGATCCCTGAAGAAGGATGAGGAAGGGGGATGGGTAGGTGGTAGGGAAATGAATGGGATAACATAACCGAATTGGATCAACTCCAGGACCCATTTGTCCGATGTAATGAGGACCCATTGATGGTAGAAGGTCTGAAGAGGGTGGTGGAATTGAAGAGTATCGGTTATTGGTGTTGCAGGAGTGGCTTTCTGGCTCTCGACATGAACTTCAAATTTGTTGCTTGGCCACTGGTTGGTGGGTAGCCGAACGCTGCTGTTGCTGGCGTTGAGGCCTACGCCGCTGTGGTCTTTGTCTCTGATGGAAATCCTGTCTTGGCTGTTGCGGAAGGGAAGGCGTTCTCTAGGTTGGTATCTGGTCCTCTTGAAGGGAGTGTACATCCCCAAAGTTCTGAGGGTCGTACGAGAATCTTTCATGGAATGCAATATTTCGTCTGTTTTCACCGAGAACAAGGTGGTCTTATCAAAAGGTAGGTCTTCTACCTTGTGTTGAAGATCCTTAGGGATGCCGGATGACTGCAACCACGAGAGTCTGTGCAGGACTATGGCAGACGCTGTGACCCGGGCCGCCGTGTCTGCCACATCCATGGCAGATTGCAGAGCCGTATGGGCGACATTATGGCCCTCATGCATAATGTTCAACAGGATCGGGCAGTGTTGTTCAGGTAGGAATTGGAGAAGGTCTTGTAGCTTAGAGTAGTTCGCGTGATCATAATCTGCAAGCATGGCAGTGTAGTTGGATGCCCTGAGGAGTAAAGTAGCAGAGGTGTAAATCTTACGACCCATAATGTCGACTCTCTTATGATCCTTGTCCTGGGGAGTATTTTTGAAATTTGGTTGTTTCCCTTTGTGGCGAGCAGAGTCCACCACTAGTGACTTTGGAAGACAGTGAGTAAAGAGAAAATCCGCATCCTTGGGAGCGATAAAATATTTACGGTCGACCCTTTTACTGGTTGGGGCTATAGAAGCTGGAGTTTGCCAAATGACCTCAGAAGGGTCCATAATAGCCTCATCCATAGGGATAGCGATGCAAGAGGCGGTTGGAGGTTGCAGAGTACACAGAAGTGGGTAATGCTTTACTTGGACCTCCTGGAGGTCTCGTTGCTGTGCCAGGGCCACTCTCTTAAACAACTCTTGAAACTTCTTAACGTCATCACCCGGTGGTGGGGTTTCAGATGTGACGGCGTCATCGGGGGATGAAGAAGAGTTGTGGAGTGGGGATCTCTCTTCTCCCTCAGAAAGGGAGTCCTGTACGTCCAAGTGGTCCGGAGAGGGCGGCTCAGTAGCGGGAGCAGTGTCGGATCGTGAAACGGGCAGAGGGCGAGACACTGTGGAGGAAGCGCGACGGTGGGGCTTCTTATGGTGCGGTTCCCACTGCTGCCATTGAGTAGCATAGGGTGGTGGTGGATAAACATATTGCTGTGCATACCATGGTGGTGGAGGGGGGTATGCATATTGCACAGTGGTAGGTTGCCAGGATGACGGTCTAGGTGCCAGGCTGGAGTGATGTGAAGAAAATCTGCTCCTAGACCCGGTGCCTGTTACACTTGGTGAGCGAGAGGGTGATCGTCGGGACTGTGCGGACCTAGTGGAGGAAGCCGGTGAGAGCGGTGCCGCAGGGGTAATACTGCGCGTTGGGGATTGGTGCCGAGTACGGCCCTCCCTCGGTGCGGAGCGCCTGGATGATAACGGTGGCGATCTTGGTGCTGTGGAGGTTGTGGGTGGCAGCGGAGACTTCAGTGCCGGGGGTGGTTGCGGCGACCTCGGTGCCGGGGATGGTTGTGGCGACCTCGGTGCCGGGGATGGTACCGGCACCAGTTGATCTGTTGGAATGTCGATTCGTTGTCTCTTCGGTGCCGGCTCCGGAACTGATTTAGTGTAATGTCTTGGTGCTGTCCGATCCGCACCGTGGCTTATAGGCACCGAGGGAGGATCAGGCACCTCCGGTGCTATAGCTAACTCCAACGGCACTGCAAGCTACGGCTCTGAGAGGGCTCTCTTATGAGACGGCCCCAGTTTGTGCGCCATCGCACCCAAAGTCCCCTATCTGTCTCCAGAGCTATTCCCGTACGGCTGTGGAAGCCGAGGGAAGCGAGGGAGTCGGAGAACGGCCCGAATTAGACATGGTATGGCTGAGAGGGGCAGAGGGACGATTCTTATTCGTACCCTTGTCCCGTGAAGCCAATTGCGGAGCTGCTGGAGAGTCCTCAGTAGATGGTCGCAGGGACCTCTCATATAAGAGCGTTTTAAGTCTATTCGCTCTGTCGCGCCGTGCTCTCGCCGTGAGCTTTAGGCAATGAGAGCGCTTGTGGGTCTGATGAGTCTCCCCGAAACACCTGATGCACTTCGTGTGGCCGTCAGACACAGGCATCGCGTTGCGGCATGCCTCACAATGTTTGAAGCCCGGGGAGCTAGGCATGAGGCATCCGGGGGAAAAGCGGCAAGCCGCAACGAAAATTTTTTTGTTTGTTTGTTTGTTTTTGTTTTAACTGACTGGGTAAGGAGAGGGGTACTAATAAGCTTGGATTCTGAGGAAACTAGGGAATTAAACCGGGAAATTGTCTATTTTTTAACAGAAAAAAGAGAGAACTCGGAGGCTCCGTCAGCTGCCGAGGACGGTAGAGAAGGAACTGAGGAGCCGCGCCGCGCAGGCGGCTCAGGATCCCAATGGCAATAGGGGGCACGGGAGCGCCTGCGTGGCGCGACAGTAACTGCTGGAAAAAGTCTCCAGTCGCTGGCACGAGGACGCGCCAGCACCCAGAGTGGAGCACCCACGGGGACCACTCGAAGAACTGAAACAAACTGATGTGTTGAATTTTAGTGACATCACACTTTTTTGTGAAGTCATCATATAAATAATATTAGCTGAAAACTGTAACTTTGGGAGCAAACCTTCCGCATAAGGTGGACGTAGCAACGGTGTATGTCATGGCTTATTAGAGTCTGGTATCTGTAGGGGTTAACTGCAGAAGAATTCTGTACGTGCAATTTAGGGGTGGTGAGACATGCATTCCCCCTTCCCCTTTTTCTATATCTGATGAGAGCAGCAAGCCTCTGGGAACATAAGCCATTTAAGATAAGCATTGTTGCCAGTATAGCAAGAACAAGTATAGGAAAGGGTAAAGGGCAGGAACACAAACAATCCTGTTTACCCTAATGTACTGATCACGTAAACAAGGCCAAAGAACAAGTAGAACCAGATCAGAACCAGATCGATAGTTAACAGCTAAGCCCTACATCAGCATATAATGAGCAATGAGTCCTGGAAATTTCCAAACTGCAAAACAAAGTGGAGACACTGTATTTAAAGCTGCACCAGAGCACAGCAATTTGGACCTCACCGATGGGCTTTGGGTACCGGTGCCTCGGAAGCTGAGACTGTCTCCCACTTCGTCCGCAACCGAAACGGGTTTCCCCGGCTAGCAGAAGGGACGTAAGAAATGCCTCTTTTCCTATCATGTTGTCCTTTTAGTTAAGGAGCACAGCTGTTAGCTGTCAGGAAATAAATTGCTTGTGTTTGACAGATACCTGTATAGCGTTTCTTTGTACTTGGGAGAGCCCAGTGTTGGACCTGAGACTTACTCTTGCAACACAGGTGTTCTTCAAGATGCTTTGCTCATTTCCATTCAACTTAGATGTGTGTGCTTCCCACATGCACTGGTGCTGGAAGATTTTCCCTCAGCAGTATTTCTAGAGGACTGGCCTTCAGCACCTCCTGGAGTAGTGCACATATGCGCGCTATATGGGGCACCACTGGGTCCCTCCCTTTCCAGTTCCTTATTGCCAGAATCTCTGACAGAGGAGAAAGGGAAGTGGGAGGGTGTTGAATGGACATGAGCAACATCTCAAAGAACCCCAGTTACGGAAACAAGTAACTGACTTTTCTTTTTTGAGTGATTAGCCATGTCCATTCAACTTAGGTGACTCCGAGAAGTATCTGCAGAAGTGAGTAGGAGTTGTGGTGTGGTTTTTTGTTTTTTTTTAAAGACATACAGAACTCAGTATGGCCCTACTGAATCCCAAGTCTCGCCCGGCAGAAATGCATACATTAGACCTCCTGAGGTCTAATGAAGGAAGGCATCAGCAAAGGAACCCTCCTCCAGGACTGCCTGGAGCAGAATTTGGGACAGTCTCCATCTGCAGATGACTGACCAGAGAGTAGACCGAGGTTAATCACAGCTGCTGAGGGTGCATCCTGAGCCTGGCTATGCATATCACAAAGATGAACATTGTCATATGAGCCAGTACACTTAGGCAGATTCTGGCTGTGGTCAACAGTACGGCTGACACTTGATGTACGAGGTTCACAAGTGACTCAAACCTGTCCCAACGTAGCATGGCCTGAGCTGCTACCAAATCCAAGACTGGATAAACTCTGTACTTTGCACCAGAATTAACCTCAACTTTTTCTCATTCATTAAGAGGCCCAGCCACTGACACGAGTCCAATAGAAGAGTGATGCCCTACTGGACCTTGTTCTCGGAGGACCTTTGACAAGACAGTTGTTGAGGCAGGGTTGTACCTGGACCCCCTCATACACCTCACGTAAGTGGCCACCACTGACATGCACTTTGTAAAAAACCCTTTGGTCCATAGTAAGGCCAGAGGAAAGGACAGCAAACTGATAATGCATCACACCTATCATGAAGCAAAGGAAGCACCTGTGTTCCTTGAAGATCATGATGTGGAAATACATGTCTGAGGTTCAAGAGTGGCATACCAATTATCTGGATCCAAGTTGGGGTTGATTGAAGCCAGGAACACCATGCAGAACTTGAGGCTCAGCAGACAGCTGTTCAGATCTTGCAGGTCCAGGATGGGGCACAGACCTCACCTTGGCTTCAGAATTAGAAAATAATGGGAGTAAAAACCCTGATTTCTGTACTGGGGAGGCACCTCCTGTACCACTGCCATGCAGAGTAATTCCCCAACCTCCTGCCTGAGAAGGATCTAATGAGAAAGGTCCCTGAAAAGGGACTGGGAGGGAAGGCGGGCAGGGGGTAGAGGAAAGCTGGAAGGTATATCCATGTTCTATGGTGACTAGGACCCAGCAGTCCAAGGTGATAGCCCTCCAGGTCAGGAAGAAGGGTCAGAGGCAGGATGAAAACAAAAGGGGAGGAGCCAGTAATCCAAGAGATATGATGTCTCTGAGCATACCCTCAAAAAGGGCTCTTGCTGGGAGGCTTGGGGCAACTAGAGGAAGGCTGAAATGCTGATTGCCCTTGCCTGCCCAGCTTCCTTCTGTAGGGCTTAGACATGCTCAGGGTGAGGACTTGCTTCAGAAAGGACCTCCTGGACTCTGAGGGAGGAAGGGTGAACCCATGGACTTCAAAGTGGTCCTAGGGTCCTTTAAACCATGCAGCTTTGTGTACATGTTCTCTGCAAACAGCTCCCTCCTAGCTCCCCGCCCCAATTAAATGGAGGTACTGTATAGAGTTCTGGGCCTCTACAGACAGATCCAGGAGCAGGAGTCATGCTGACCTGTGCACAGATACCCATGATGCCATGGACCAAGCTGCCAAGTCCACAAAGTCTGAAGCTGCATGCAGCACTGCTCTGGTTGCTACTGTCCCCTCATCTGCCAATGCCCAGAACTCTTTTCTGGGGTTCTCCAGCAGAGAATTCAAATTTGGACATTTCCTGCCACATCCTCAAATCATACAGGGCTATCAAGGCCTGGTGGTTAGTCACCCACAGCTGGAAACTGGACAATGAATAAAGGTTAGGCCCAAACAGGTCTAGGCGTATCGAGTCTTTATTCTTGGGAGTAAAGGCCGGTCGACCCTGTTGCTCCCTATGGTTAACCGATTCTACCACAAGTCAATTTGGGGCAGGGTGGATATAGAGGTTGTCATGGTCCTTAGCTGGAACAAAGTATTCATGTTCCACCCTCTTTGAAATCAGGGGAATAAAAGAAGGTGTGTTCCACAGCACCTTCGTTATCTTAGCGACCCCTTCATGAAGTGGCAAGGCAACCCTAGCTGGAGCCACCTGCCCCAGGATCCCTAAGAGGGTGTCCGTGGACGACTCCACCTCCTCTGCCTGGAGGTCCAGGTTTACAGCCACACACGTCACAAAGTAGTGGTGGGCCTTAGTGTCATCCTGCAGAACCACTGGAGAGGGTGCCACTATGAACTCATCTGGAGAGGAAAAGGAAGAGGCCTGGGCTGATGGTTCCCCCCCTTCTAGAGGCTGATCTTCCACTAAATCCTGAATCGTGGGGGTGCCCGGCCACTGACTGTGCTATCTTCAGCAGCACATGAAAACCCCACAGGGGTCTGGGGCACCATTGCAAGAGCTACGGTGCCAGAGGCCACAACCAATGAGGGCTGTCCGACTGGTTGCTGTAACAAGGGAGATGGTCCAGAGCGCAGAACTGATCTCTGCAATTGGGAGGGAGGAGCATTCCAACGGGGCAAGGGCCAACCTGCCACTAGCCGAAGCCCAAGAAGAAGGTTGGGTACCATGGCCCTCTAGAGCCACAAGTGCTAGAAGAGGATAACCTCAGAGATTGTGAGGTCTATCTGTGGTGGTAGGTCAGAGTCCGGTGGCATTCTATAGATCTATTAAAATCGGCAATGAGGCAGTGACCACCAGTGCCAGGAAAAGGACCAAGACCTAGAGATCCTTCTCTCACATCCTGAATACAGTGGTGCCAAGTGACAGCCAGTGTTCCCTCTAACATTTTATATCCTTGGGTGGGCTGAATTATCTTTTGAGCAGGTTAAAATTTCTTATATGCAACACCAATATTGAGGTAGTGTGCGGACCACCAATACAAACAAAAAACATATAAAATAAACAGTCCGTTTGTGGAAGAAAATATATGAAAGCAAGGGATAGTTAACAAGGAGCAACACTTACGATATTTAATATTAAATTAATAAAAAGAAAATTAACACTACCCTTGGAGTACGTGTATCATCATTCTAACAACTCAAGCTAGTAAACACACCAAAATGCATATTTTCCACACATAGCTCAGCTTTAAGATGCTAAACAAATCTATGAGTCAAATAGAAATAGTATTTGCAAGGAAAGCATGATTAATACAATATTTACTGATACTAGAAAGGAGAGTAAAAGGCATTTACTAAGGCTTATACAGTTTCTCTTGGGAATGTTTAGGATCCATGCTATAAAAACAGATGTAAGTTCTCCTGGTTTAAAACTTTCACCTTGTGTGTGTCACCAACTCAAAGAGTAGAAGCTCCAGAACAAATTAACACGTCTTCAGGGTTTGTAGAAAGATGCAGGTTTCAAAGAGCTTGCAAATAAGGTTTCATCCTACAAAACAACTAGCATCACACTTAGTACTTGCTACTTCTGACTCAAAAGAGCCAGAACTCTACCACAGTAAATATCTGGCCTTAACGCAATACATTTTACGATGTATTAATTGGTAACACAGGATTTTTAAAATCATTAAGATCAGAGTTTTAGATACCTTCAACACTCCAAAAAACTTCTGTTAAGAGTCTTTCTTTCTTATATCAAGTCATTAACACCTATATAAACTTTGTTTGAAATGTAATCATGCAAATGTCCTGGCACATACACCCCCATGCAACCTGTTTTCCCCTCCTCTCCTCCAACCCATCCAGAGAGGACTACAGCAAGTCAATCAGGACACCCCAAACAAACTGCTCCCTGCCTTTACCTTACTAGACAGATGCCAATACCCACCCACCTCCTCTTTTCCCCCACCAACCTCATGCAGTCAGCCTCTTGCCTCCCTTCCCAGCCCAGGAGGCTTGAGGAAACTGCTGGGTTTCTGCCTCTGCCTCTCTCTTTTTCTCTCTCCCCTCGAAAAAGGGGTTCTCTAAACTCCCCTCTGACTCCTCCCCACAGCCAATTAATTACTCACTCACTCCCCCCACCTACCCACTTATTCTCTCCTTATCTTCCTCCATACCTGCTCTGGGAGCTCCTCAGTTCAAGCACCCAGCTAGCTCCATTTAGCTGCGTCTTAGAGACGCCCTACCCCCTGCCGGTCAGCTGAGCTCCCTGCCTGCGTAGGAGCTCTGAACCTCTGAGTGGAGTTTGGAAAATAGCTGTGCAGCTGCACAGGCACACATCTTACAGGGAACTTAGCTGATAGCCGCGGTGCGGGGAGCAGTGCTGTCCACATGGGGATCTGTCACAAAAGTGGCTACTTGGGCATGGTGAGTGACTAACTTCTTAGGTGTAGGGCCAAAGAATAAAATCGCCATTTTAATGAATTATATCTACTAATGTGACATTATGTAATCTCATGAATTGCAGCCCAATTTTTATGAATGGGATTTAGATTAATTTTTTAGTAACCAGTTAAGAATTACTTTTGGAGAATCTGTTATTGTACCTTTTTTGGTAACTTGTTTTATATATTGTAACTGAAACCCCATTTTGAACTGCTGTCCTGAACAGTGTAACTGAAGTGACTTGTATTGTAACTGAAAGCCCATTTCAAATTTTGTACTGCCCTAACTCTGTTTAAAGTTAGGTGTGTGTCTATGTAAAAGTGTCAATATGGGTGTAAGTGTAAAGGAATCAGTCCCTGAAAACAGCCTGTATGGGTGACCAGCTGTCAGCACAACCCTGATGGTTGAAGAACAATGCAGGTGAGCCCTGCAAAAGAACTCACGCAAGAAAGACACAAAAGCCCCATCAAGAAAAGAAGATCAAAGGCCTATCTGCCGTTAACAGATGACTCATGGTCAGACAGTGTCCTGGAGCAGCAGAACAGGACAGGCTCTCTGGACTAAAGCATTTAAAAAGATAGGTACAAAACTATAGAATCAGGTCTTTCAGTTCCACAGTCATTCTCCAGGAGCACCAGTGCACACTGACACGACTCAGCTCCCCTCCTCATGTCTAGACTGCCTGGCCAATAGAACAGCATGAACAATTGTGGCGTAATTATATCCCATCTGTAGAGCTGCGTGTAGTGGATAATTTTAGTAGCTAGGAATAGTAAATGAATTCTTCCTTCACCATAAATGTGGCATATTACCTTATCCTCCTAATAAGACTCTGCTAGTTCTATTTTAACAAGTCTAACAACAAAACTTGCGGGGCTGTGGGTGGCTTTCCTGATAGATCTTGCATGAGAGAGGGAGCATCGTGACCAAGGCACCAGAAAGGGCTTCCCACCTGTGCCAGGACCCTGGCACTGTTTGCGTCAGCAGAAACTGCAAGGAGATGATATCCTGTGCCTCTTGAAACTCCTCCTGTGTGGAGGGGATCTATATGTCCGGAGATGATGATGGGGAATTCAAAGGGTTGTCCCAATCCAAATGAGGGGCTTTGTCTGGCACTTTTTCCTTGTCCAACACCAGCTTGGACTTTCCTTTATGAGAGCCAGGGGACTTGTCTTGCCCGACTTCCAGTGACAACTTGTCGACAGCACCAAGGCAGCAGAGTCTGACCACTGATTTTTGGGATGTGTCACACTGTAAGCATGCCCTGACCAGATGCAGCATGGCCTAATGACCACAGTCTATATATTATTCTTTGAGTCAAGGAACAATATGGTCTAATGGCAGAGTCTATCAAGTAGCCCTTGGGATTAAGGCAATATAGCCTAATGGCTTGAGTCAAAGGAGCTGGGGCAGTAAGGGGGTCCAGGCCCACCCTACTCTAATTGACCCCAACCCAGTGCCCTATCAGTGGGGGAGTGATGCACTATTTGCTCTACTTGCTCAGAGGGAATCCCACCACAGCATGCTGAGCTCACTCGGGTGGGAGATACCACTCGTGCACCCTCCCTGCATCAATTCTGGCACTGGGGCAACCCGTGTGGTTTCAGGGTCCTTAGCTCCGCAGCACCAGTCTCCCTGAGGCTCCACCAGCTCTGGAGGCTTGATACAGTGTCCTGGGTCTCTGGCTCCTGTCATCTAGGTTTCTGGCCTGTCCACCTCTGGAGCTCCAGTAGCAGGTCCTACCTTTCCCGAGACCAGCCCAGACAAAGCTGAGCTGCTCCCTTTTATACTAACCCAGCACGCAGAGTGTGCTCAGTGTGACTGGGAAGGGAGGGCAGGACTTCCTCAGCCCATGGGGCATTAAGCCTTCCTGGCCCAGTGCAGGGTATGCACATCCTGTCACAGGAAACCAGAGCCAACTCCATCAGCGTGCCTTATTGTCTCTGTCCTTTAAGGTCCTTGGACGGAAGGAACTATAGATATGGCACTTTTCACTGATATGGCCCTCACCAAGATAGTGAATGCAGGGTCACTAACTGGCATAGGCCTGCAACAGTTGGCACACAGTTTAAACATGGGGGACTAGACCATGCCCTGTCCCTGGGTAGAGTTCCAACATGAGACTATCTACAAATTAACAACTAGGGATGCTACCGAGTAGTCGACTACCCAATAAGCATAAGCTTATTAGGTAGCAGAATGGAGTATTGATTACTTGCTTTTGCCCCCACCCTTGCCACTTCTATGAGAGACAGCCGGGGAGGAGCCGGTGCTGGGTGGAGCTGGCTTAAAAGAGGCAGTGGGGGAAACGGGGAAAGGGAAGGTGCTGTGAAGCAGCCCCTTTTTGCAGGTGTCCTAGCAGTGAGTTGGGGCCCCTGCAGACAGGGACTGCTGCCGCCAAACAGTCCCTGTTTGCGGCGGCCCAGGCTGGCCCAGCGCAGGGGCTGCTGCAGCCCCTGGCCACAGCCAGTCCTGGCTGCCATGAACAGAGGCTGTTCCAGCAGCAGCCCTCAGTAGCCCTGTTTGCAGCGGACAAGACTATCCATCGCTGCTGGACTCAGCGCAAGCTGGGAGTGAACAGTCCCAGGTCGCACCGGTCTAAGATGCCACACCTCTGCATTTTAAATGTAGTAAGAGCCCAGTGGAGCGCGGGTGGCTCCCGGAGCCAGCCCGAGCTGGGACTGCTCAGTCTCAACTCAAGCCAGCTCCTGGAGCTACCCCCAATGTAGTTCTGCAGAGAGGTCCTTATAGGCTAATCGTGTACTCAATACAAATTGTATCAACTACACAATTAGACAGATAACCGCAATTTAGCATCCTTACTAACAACTGATAACATTTAAAACTCTTTACACCAACTATTTACAATATAATAGAAAGGAGTACACAATGAACACTGCAGCACAGTTCCAAACACCCTCACTGGCAGCAAGAAGGAACTGGAGAGGGAGGGGCCTGGTAACACTCTATATACAGCAGCATGCATATGCCACTCCAGGGGATGCTAAGGGCCACTTTCCTAGAGATACTGTTGAGAAAAAATCTTCCAGTACCAATGCATGTGGTGAGCACACACACCTAAACTGAATGGACATGAGCGATCACTCGAAGTAGTACAACTTCTGTGCTTAAAAAAATTATCACTGGGCAAAGGGTAGAGGAATAAAATGGAGACTACAACTTCAACCTGATAGTAATGTCAACAGTTAACTGAACATGAGTTGCTAGCTCTACTATTATATATAAAAGAATCTTATGGTAATTGGAGGAAAATAGAAACCCTAGAGATTAATGGTAACTGACAAAGCCTGAAATCCCAAGAGCAGGATTAAATATTGGCCCCACATCTTCACTCCATTATTTGAGGAAGTCAGCCAATATACTCTCAATAGTGGCATCTAATTATACTAACACCATCTCTCTATGGCTGTTCCAAACCGAACAGACTTTTGGTACTCAACCTCTTTTCTCCCTAATCCTTAGCATGTCTGTGTAACTAGCGCACAGTGGGAATGTAAAAATGCGTTTAACTAAGTACACATGTAACCACTGAAAAATGTGGGTTAGCAGTCAGCTCCACAGAAGTGGGAGGGGGAAGGAAGAGGGCTTTTAAGCCGGCTCCCCGCGCATAACGGAAGTCTGTGTGTAAACGTGTACATGGTTACAATTCCACATTCCCTAGTGCACAATTTTTGAAATATTAGCTGTAATTAATGTAGGATAAATGAGATTTGAAGATACATCTCAAAAGTACTTGCAGAGGGGTGAAACTAATCCTTACAAGTACACAGGAGTAAAAAACGACACAGAAGGGAAAAAAAAACAGGTAGAGGAATTGCTCAGTCTGTTAATGAGTGTGTCTTTACTAATCATCTGCAAAATTTCATGATAGCCCTGGCCCCCCGCCAGGAGAAGACACTGAGAAATTGTTAAGATTTCTAAAAATATTAGAATTAAGATGGTGATAAAACTGGAAAATTGCTGGCAGCTGCTGTTTGTTCCAAAACACTTGGCAGTCAGACCCTGTTATTTAAAAAACCTGACACGGCCAATACTGGCAATTCCTTGCAGGATATGTAACATCTTTAATTTGTATTTTGCAATGGTCTAGACAAGTCAGTGTTCAGTAATAGCTTCTAGGGATGTTAGCATATAGTTGTGTAAATGATTAACCAATAAGCCTGGTCTTATTGGTTAATCCTAACGACTACACACTCCACCACCCTTTGCTGCCTCTATGTTAGAGACAGCAAGGGGGAGAGGTGGAAGCCGGTGTCTATGTGGAGCTGGCTTTTAAGCCAGCTCTCCACATGCACCATATGCTGCAGAACTGCCTGCCCCCTCACCACTGCCTCTGTATCAGAGGCAGCAATGTGAAGGAAAGGGGGGCAGGCAGGAGCCGATACGCACGGGAAGCCAGCTCTTAAGTCAGCTCTCCATGCATGCTGGCTCCCGCCCCTCCTCTTGCTGCCTCCCACAGGAACCAGTGTTTGGGGGCCGGGGAGATCCATTTTAAAAGCTGGTTCTCCACAAGCACTGGCTTTGCAGAGTCACCCCCGCACAACTGTCTCTGCATCACAGGCAGCAGCGCAGGGTGTCAGGGAGCTACCATGGAGTGGGGCCAGGATAACGCTGGCTGCTGGCCCCGCTCCCGGGTACCATCGAATAATCGTGTCACCGCTAAGATTTGGTGTGGTAACATGCTCATTCAATGAAATGATATCTAACATCCTTAGTAACTTCCACTGAAAAATTAGATCTTTGTCTGGCTCATCACTAAGAACACTCAAATATCCTGATTAAATCTACCTGTCTCTTTAACACCATAGCTGTCTTTCAATAAGATATATCACATGGATAACCTAATTCTCAGACTGTGTTTTAAAACTATTTTTGGTTAGTTCTTTATTTGAACAGTTTTTATTCACAGTAATAGATCCAGGAATCTCTTAAACAATGTGACAGATGGCAATCATGACACCATTTTCAAAAACAGAACCTTTGATAACCTGCTAGGTCTACTGTTCCAATCATTTTCTCCAACAGTGACGTGAAAATGTTCTCTCACTTTGCTCCAACTATCTTTTTCTTTAGCAGTCTTTACAATTTTGGCTTTAGTGACTGGATTTATTATTAAATAATGTAAAAACTTTAAACAGATATATGCAGGCATGGGCAGTCGGTAAAGGCAGGGCTGGGGGAGGCAAACCCCCAGCCACATCTCCAGCCACGCTCCTTCTGCTAAGCCCCACCCTTTCTCCACCTCCCGGGAGGCAGGGCAGCATGCCACACGCGTGCTCCCCCCTTTCCACCACAGGTGGGGGGAGGGAAGGGAAGCAGGCACACACGCGTTTGCTGCAGTCTCCCCCATCCCACTGGAAGACGCGCCGTGCCACGTGATCCAGCAGAACCCAGCCCATCATGAGAGGGAGGAAGCAGGGTGTGCTACGCCACATAGCCTGGCCCAGCCCAGCATCTCCAGCCCCAGAGCAGCTGGGGAGGGAGGAGGGTGCGCTCGTGGCCAACCTGGCTTCCCCTCTCCAGCCCGGAAGCACCAAAGGGCGGGCGCTGGGGGCAGTAACACTCCGCCCCCAGAATACCTACAGCAGGTAGGACTATGCCTGGCAGAGCCTTCCCCAGCCTTAAATACCCGAGACCAATGAATGTACAGGGATATAACCACATACTCACGCTCTTAAAAATGTACTGACATGCAGGCTCAAAATATCTACTTTGATACAGAAACTCTGTTGTTTCCATGGAATAAAGTACATAGTGTTGATTAAGTATAATTATATTGTACAGCCAATTCCAATGACTGTGGAACAAGATTATTATTTGGAAACACTGAAGAAAGAAAACTTCTGCAGTTTTCCTTCTAGGATTCAAGAAAACCAGGGTTTTATTTCTGGATCTGTCACTGACTACCTTTGTGATCTTAGGTAGGTTATTCAACTTCTCCATCCCTGAGTTTTCCTGTACTAAGGTTTCAATTTATTTTATAAGCCAAGAAACAACCACTGTGTAAATAATGAATTTCTCTATATACATAAAGCTACAATACTTATACTCTAAGTAATCTTATCGCTCATAAATAGTTCCATTCACTAATCTGACTCTTAAAAAAACTGGGATAGTGTACAGAGCAGAAAGGGTTCGATCATATTTTTTTGAGCTCTTAATACTTCATTCAGACATCTTTTCCAAAATAGCTGATCATCTTTCTTGCTGAAAGATCAAAATAGCTTCAATCATGCTGCAAAAATGGTGAATCAAAATGAAGAGCAGCCATAGAAAGTACTGGCTTTGAGGTTGCTTTATACTGGCAAATACACGTATGTCCTCACTGATGAGTTAGCTCAGGCTCTTACCTGGAAGGTGTTTTATCCCTTCCTCCGTTTGACCATAAAAACTTAATATTTGAATGTCTCTGGATGAACTAGTTGATTTTATCCCCTTCTGGGCTTGTTTTTGTTGTGGGTAAAGGCCTCCTGCTACTGTTTTTTAAGTTGGCACACCTTACATATTATATGGATATCTGACCCAGCTATGGCAGGTTACCATTCTCTGCTCTCTATTTCCCTTTGGAAACGTTTTTGAGAAAAGGTTGAAATGGAATGGTTCTTAGGAGCTCAGTAAGCCAGTACTTTCTCCTGAATCCAATCATCGATTTAAAATAACTTGCCTCTGACCCTTGTCATTTGCTTTGCTCAAAACCTGAAACAAACATGACTATCATTGTGATGTCTCCAAGAGACTGAAATGTGTGAGCTGACTCCATCCATTTCAAACCTGAAACCTAATGATGGTTATGTAATGATCAACATTAACTACTTTATTTTTACAGAGCATAAAAATAATGATCATGTTATGATCATATAAATTCTGCACAATCTACTGTTTACCGTATATCATTTTGAAGCCATTTGCGGGTAAAGCTTGGAGAGTTACCGCTACCTCTCCTCCCCTACATCTGACCCTTGATTTCTGGTTACCATATTACAGGCCATAGTAGTAGAGCACATATTCTAGCTAATGTGATAATTTGTCATTTACAATACCTACACATTTAATTTAACATTCTAATATGCAAGAAGCCCCTGAGAAAGAATTAAATAGTATGCAAAGAGTCCTTAATATTATTGACCCCACCCATCATATGAGAATGCTTATAAATCTTCTTGTCCTTTCAAAGAGTTACCTTTTATGGTGCAACTAGGCAAAACCAGAAAACAGCATGAAAGCAACGTATGTTTGGTATTATAAATTTTCAGGCCCACGGGAATCATTATGATCATCTGGTCTGACCACCAAGCATGCAGGGTAAGCAGATTAAGAACAGCCACATCAAAACCAAATATCCAGCATTACAACTGAAATGCAGTACACCAAGAAAGACCATCTAGTATGCAAATCAATGTGCTTTTCTCATAGGCTCTGCCTATAAACCCAAGTCTCCTGCACACATAAGCAGCATTCAGTTAGTGTTGTGATTCAAGAACTAACTCCTTCTCCTTCGAATCACAGAAAGAATGTGCTATGTCCTGTAAGACGTATTTTCTGTTTTGTTCTTACCCATTGTTATTAGGGATGTGACAGTGTAACTGCATACATGGTTAACCGATGATCCAGGCTCATTGGTTAACCTTCACAGTTACGCACAGGCTCCCAGTACAAGTTGAAACTCTCTTAACCAGGATTCTCTGGTCCGGCAACATCTGTGGTCCAGCACAGACCGAGGATGTTCCAGGACCAGAGAGTCCTGGTGGAGAGCTAATGCCTGGGAGCCCTGCATGCTGGCAGGGCAGCACGAACCCAATACATGCCAGCAGGGCTTCCCAACAGGGCAGTGGGAGTAGGGCACGCAGAGGCTGTGAGGCTGCCTTGCACGACAGCAGAAGCTGGGCACTGCAGCAAGAGCCCAGCACATAAGCAAGAGCCCAGTGTGCATGGAGCTGGCGGAGCTGCTGGGCACTGCAGCAAAAGCCAGGTGTGTGCGGAGGTGGCAGGGCTGCTGGGCACTGCAGCGAGAGCCCAACGAGCAGAGGCAGCAGAGCTGGCCAGTAGGTCAGCCAGGGCCATCAGGCCAGTGGGGGCCAGCAAGAGTGGGGAGCTAGCTGGAAGACCAGTAGTGGAGCCAGGGCTGGAGGGAGCTGGTGGCAGGGGGGCCAGGAATGACCTCCCTGGTCCAGCAAAATCCCTCATCCAGGACTTGGTGCCAGACCAGGGAGGTCCAACCTGTATGTGCAAGGAGCTGAAGCGTAATTGCTCCCAAGAGCCACTTCCTCTCCCACCCACCCCTACATACCCATCCTGCTGCCTCTGTATCAGAGGCAGCAGTGCAGGAGAGTGGGGAGGCGGGAGCTGACTGCCACCCCGCATGCAATCAAGTAACCTCTGAAATTTTCAGTGGTTGCATGGTTACTTAATTAAATGCATTTTAACAGTTCTAATTGTAACATGCTAACACCACAAATTGTAATTAAACTTATACACCCTTGAGGGTGGGAGTTAGGAGAAAAAAAAACAGGAAAATGAGTGGAAGGCCTCTTTCACGACCCTTTTATAATATGCCACTTATATGGATAGTTGTGCAAGACACTTCACCTATTTGTGCCCCAATTTCTCCATCTACACAAGGAAAACCCACACACCTGAGAAGCACAGTTCTGTTCCATGGTGCTTCTCCCCATTACAGTAAAGTGGGGAAGAGAGTTAAGAGCATGGCAAAGGTAATGAAAATCAATGTGCTTAAATCTCCTGGAACAGAAGGTGTTCAGTGACACTACCTCAGGTGTGGGGAACCTCAGGCCCAGGGGCCAGATGTGGCCCCAGCTTGCCTGAATCCAGCCCCCAAGGCTCAGGGCCCCCCCAGCATTGGGGAGTCCATGCTGGTGCTCCAGACCCCCCTTTACTCCACCATGGGGTAGGAGCACACAAAATCTATTAGCCTGTCCACCCCTTCCTGCCCAGCTCTAGTGTAGGAGGCAAATGTGGAGAGTATCTTTTGCCTCAGTCGGGAGTCACATCAGTGTGGGTTTTTTGGTTTTTCCTTCTCACATTTGTGGTGTGCGGCCCCCAACTGACTTTTCTGTGGGTCAGCAGCCCCCAACCCAAAAAAGGTTCCCCACCCTTGCTCTACCTGCTGTTAGCTAAAATGCACAGGCTCTAAAGAGGCAACAAGGCAACTACTCATATATTCTGCCCTGGATATTCAGGAAGTAGCATGGTAATAATTCCTTCCCTCAGGCAATTCCCTTCCATGCAAGCATTGTTTAGCCAGTAACAACTAAGACTTAAAATCATCTTTTCACCAGGCCCAAAGCACTGTACAGTAAGATGTAGTTATTCCACATAGCTAACATTTACTCTGATTATACATACTATCTGTAACTCAAGGCTGTAATAAAAGTAATCATGTGCAGATGAACCTAGGCGGATAACGTGAAAGAGACATGAGCATAGCACAAAACTCTGGCATACAAACTGGTCATTAAAACCCCTCTATACCTTTGGAATTCATATTCCAGGCTTGTTAAGTGGCTCTAGAATACCATCTCTCAACCTTGAGTCTCAAGATCAGCTCATCTGGAAAAGTGGGTTTTGCCCATGAAAGCTCACGATATTATGCGTGTGTTAGTCTCCAAGGGCCACAGGACTGACTACTCATTGTTTTTAAAGTTACAGACTAACATAGCTACCCCCGTGAGCCTCTCAACTATTTCTGAGACGGGGGCCCACCAGTACAGACTGATCCACAGACTCTTTTCTACTTGTCAGCCTGGCAGGCGATAACCAAAAAGCATCGTACCCAACAAGCAGAGTATTTTGGTCCCTTTCAAAGGGTCTGCTTATCCCATTCATTTAGGGTAAGTAGTTGTTGAAACTAATGTTCACACGCAGAAGTCTCCAAAAGAAAAGTGGCCAAGCCATGTTCACACTTGCTCTAACAAACTACACACGCAGGGTGAACAATGAACTGTGGGTGTGTATCACACAGTGTCTAGCAACCCACTCTGATGCTAGGTGTTGTAGAAACACAGAATGGATCAAGACGCATCTTGAGACCATGCAAAACTTCCGGTCAGGCACTGCTTTGTTTCCCAATCTGCCAGGGGTTTCCAGCTTCCTTTCGCGTCATTTTTCCAACTGCCACTCTTTGCTGTGCATTCCAGCTTCTGCTGTGAAAAAGCATGAATCCTGCACTTCTCTCCTAAGCTCTGTTCAGTGTCGTGAAGACATCACACATTGCAGCAGAGTTACTCCTGAAGTTACTGACAGAGGAGGAAGACTCACAGGCAGCCGACATTCTGTGTGAGAGGGACAGCAGCAATCATTGCATTTAGCACTCACAGAGCAGCTATACAGGGTAGACAGCTTTGGGCATAGAGAAACCAGCACTGAGTGGTGGAATCACATCATCATGCAGGTATGAGATGAAAAGCCATGAAGCAGCCTTCCTGGAGCTCTGTGCTGAGCTGGCCCAAGAACTGCAGTGCAAGGATACCAAAAAGAGAGCTGCCCTCTCGTGTGGCAATTGCTGTCTTGAAACTGCTGACTCCTGATTGCTAACAGTCAGTTGCAAATCAATTCTAAGTCTACCGTTAGAGCTACACTACTTCAAATGTACATGGCAAAAATCACATTCTGCTATGGAGGACCATGATTCTGGGAAATGCGCATGACATGCTTGATGGCTTTGCGGAGATGGGCTTCCTAACCAGGGGTGAGGGGGTAACAGATGGCACACACATTCTAATTTCTGTGCCAAACCACCATGCCATAGAGTACATCAACAAGGACAGATACTCCACAATGATGCTGCAGGCTCTTGTGGATCACCACGGGCACTTCACAGACATCAATGCGGGGTGGTTCAGAAAGGTACATGATGTACGCATCTTCAGGAACACTGGCCTGTACAGAAAGCTGCTGGCAGGGGATTTTCTTTCAAGAGCACAAGATTACAATGGGGGATGGTGGAAATATTCACAGTAATCCTGGGAGTCTCAGTTTACCCCCTGAAGTCCTGGCTCATGAAACCATACACAGGGCTCCTGGATAGCTGGTGCTTTAACAACAGACTGAACAGGTGTTGCATGGTAGTGGAATGGACCTTTAGGAAACTGAAGGGAAGACGGAAGGGTCTCTATGGCAGACCTTATAGAGAATATTCCCATGGTCATAGCTAGGGAAGTAGGAGGTTAGCCAGTTAACTAGTTAACCAATAAACTAATGCTTATCTGTTCCTGTTAACGGTTAAACTCTGCTAGGGACCTCATGCATGCCGAGATATTGCTAGCAGCAAAGCCCATAGCGTAGGGCCGGCAACTGAGATGCCTAGAGAGGTGCCAGGAGTCGGGTGCTCGCAGCCAGAAGCCCAGGACCAGCAGCCAGGGTCACGGGAAAAGAGCTGGGAGCCTGCCAGTGGCAGAGCCTGCAGCGCGGGGCCAAGAGCTGGCACCCCTTCTCTATCCCTACATCACTGAGTAAAATGTTCAACCATGTAATCAATAAAATTTTGATCAGTTTAGAGAGTTACTAATTTTATACATTTCTACATCCATAATCATAGCCACATGTTGCATTTTGAATAATCTCTGTGACTAAAGGTGAAATGTTTGCTCAGGATGGAGCACTGAGGCACTGAAATCTACCTCATTTGCAGTTGTTTCCTTGCTGCATCCCATTTAACATATCATGTAACACACCACCATGCAAGAAAATGCTTGAACAGGCAATACCTAGTACCTAAGTGATTGCTATGGTTTTTGGAACAAAAATTAAAATTGTTGTTGCACTGTTAAAAAAAAGTTTGCCTTTATTGATTCATACAAATTACAGGAAAAAACACCAAAGCACCCATGTTTGCTGGTAAGGAAGGGTTTTGGAAAGGGTAAAACCCCACAACTATGTGTAGATCCAGCTATCATAGTCATTACTAGTAATCTCTTCAGCATAAAGTTAGAATCAGCCACATAGCGTTATACTACTGATTTCCATTTTTTAACTACAAATGAGGATTTCTTTAACTGCTGCTGCTACCAAAGGACAAGATTTAAACATCTTCTCAAGGGCTTTTACAAAATAACCACAAGGATATACATTGCTTTCCTGAGTGGCTGGCATGTCAAGGAAAATTATAAGCTTTAAAAGGTCCTAATTGTACATATTAACCATTCCCATGTAAAGTCATTACATTGCTACTGAGCTCATCAGTTTACACAAATGTAAAGTTATGCTGTTCATAATGTGCTGGAAGAATCACAGGCAGAACTGAAACTGCTTTTTATAGTAAGGACACAATGTATTATGCTTACTTTCGTATATATTTTTGTTTAGCCCGGGTTTTTAATCAGTTTTAACTATGTAAAACCCCGTTTAATTAGTTAACTGGTTAAACATTATGTTTAACCAGTTAACCAATTAAATGGGGGCAGAAGGAGAGTTATATTCTTTGTGTAAATACAAAATGATGGAAATATTTCATATACATTTGTTTAAACCACAGAGTTCATTAATGTTCACCCTCAGAGATTCAAATTTAAATTCTGATAAATGAATACTCATATCTCAACCTGAATGACACTAAAAAACTATTTTCTGGATCCAAACTGTTTTTCATTAAATGCCTTATTCAGTGTCCTGCCAAGACAGAAAATAGTTCAGAGTGACTTCATATTATTACCTGTTAGGTCTATAACCTGAAGAAGTCACCTGAAATCTACCATGTAAATACCCATCATAGTTTTTACAAATGCTAATTATTTGACCCCTAGACCATAACAGTTCTCAATGTCTTTATAGTCTATCCTATCAAGTAGCTATCAAGCATGTGCAACACACATGCACGCTATAACTCTATGGATAAAGTAATTTATCTTAATTCAGATCTCTTATCTAAAGATACTTAGAATATTGTTCTCTCAAGGCAAATAAATAGATAACAGGTGAGATTACACAGCCCTGTCTGACCCGTCTTCACGTGAAACCAGTCACTCTGCTGTCCTTCATGTCGCACACAGCACTGATTCTCAGCGTACAGGTCCCTCAGGATGTTAATGACCTTCTCAGGGAACCCGTATGCTTGTAGAATCCTCCAGAGTGAGGGGTGGTGGATGCTATCAAACGCCTTCTCAAAATCGATGAAGTTAATATAGAGCGAAGAGTTCCACTCTATTGACTGCGCCACTATGGTGCGTAGGACGAAGATCTGGTCTGTGCACAACCTTCCACTTCTGAAGCCAGCCTGTTCTTCCCTGAGGATTTTCTCAATGCCCTTTCGCATTCACTGTAGCAGGACTCTACAGAAAATCTTTCCCGGCACAGACAGCAGATTAATACCTCTCCGATTCCCGCAGATGGACAGATCGCCTTTTTTGGATAGCTTCACAATGATGCCCTTCTTCCAGGCCTCCGGTACCCTCTCTTCTTCCCAGACCCTGTTGAAGAGACCCTTCAGAGCTTGTGCACTTGCCTTGGGGTCTGCCTTAAGCATTTCAGCAGTGATCTGGTCTTCCCCGGGCGCTCTGTTGCCCTTCGTCTGTTTGATAGCGTCCGCTATCCCCAGCTCACTGATGTCCCCACATTCCATGTCTACTTGGAGGTTCATACTTCCAATGTCAGCCTCTTCCTCTGGGTCTGGTCTGTTGAGTGTCTCCCTGAAGTGTTCCGTCCACCTGCTGAGCTGTTCTTTTGCTGTCACCAGCATTTTCCCATTCTTGTCTCTTACTACAGTAGACTTGTTGGTAAAGTCTCCTATAAGAGTCTTGGTGATCTTGTACACTGTCCTAGTATCACCTCTGTCTGCTGCTGACTGGGCCTCCGTGGCAATATTGTCCACATACGCTCTCTTATCTCTTCGTACACTTCTCTTCACGGCAACGTTTAGGTCCCTGTAGACCTGTACAGCTGTTATTTTATCTTCGTCACTGCCTGCAAGTGTGCGCTGTTTAACCGCCTTTCTGTTCTCAATGAGCTGTGTTAGAGAAAAGAAACTGCTCCCCCAGTAAAAAAGTTTGGCCAGGCCGCTCTTGCTATAGTGGGCTGCAGTACTCCTCGAGAGAAACCGGCCGCACCCTTCCTGCATACCATTGCCTTTAGAAAAAGGGAAGGTGTGAAAAGGGAAAAATAGCCTCAGACTCTCCCACCCGTCACCGTGGCGTGAGAACTGCGGGGCTTACCTGGTCGCATGAAACCTGCACAGTTTCGGCCCAACCCCTGGGACACAGACCCCCCCACTTGGTGACCATTGGGCCATATATGGTAATATGCAAGCGCAGGAAAGCAATGTGCAGATTTGGGGATAAATACCCATGGCACAGTTCATTCTAGGAGGTCTTCGCAACACACGTACCACCATGCGTGTGCCTTCCCGCATACTTCAAAGCGCTGCCGGCCTGATCAACCGACCAGCCACCTCCCCCGACTCTCGGGCGTAACCAAGGCCTTCGCAACCGAACCGATATCTTTGTAATGTTCCATGTGCTGTGTAAGTTGGTATGTATGATTTGATTTTTTCCTGTTGTATAAGCTTAGTGTTGTAGTTGTTTTTGGGTAGTACATAAGAGTTTGTAGTTATCACTGTTATTTTATTACTGTAGCTGGATATTTTAAGATTAGAGACTATTCCCCTTGCCATTCCCATCCTTATATCTCTGACACGTTTTACTAGAAACCATAGAATAAATATAATAAATACTGTAAATTCATTATTAACACGGTCTATTAAAAATCTTAGAATAAATACTATAAATTCACCACTGTCATAAATAAATAATTTTTATTTGATAAAACTGTCCACCTGGTTCTGTCCTTCCCCCCTTGGGTATTCATCATCGGACCTGTGAGTCTCGCGACAAGCTGCCATGTAGCATCTGAAATCCACTCCCTTCTCTGTTTCTTCTTGTACCCCAGTACAATCTTGCTGGTTTCCAGGTATACCTTCTGGATCCCCTCACATTGGATATTAATATCATCTGCTATCAGGTCTTCGAGCAGGCTGAATCTGTTGGACAGCTCTAGAGTGAACTGGATCTTCACTGTTAGATGTTTTAGTCTACTCGAGTCAAAGAGCTGGCCACCAGTCTTTCTGTCTGTCCTTTTCAGCCGTTTCAGCTTGAGCTGCAGCTTGCAAAGAAGAAGATGATGATCGCTGTTGGCATCTGCTCCTCTCAGTGCTCGGATATCTCTCATGGATCTTCTCCACTTCTGGTTGATAGCAATGTGATCAATTTGGTTACAAGTCCTTCTATCTGGAGATATCCAGGTCAACTTATGTATTGACTTATGTTGAAAGACAGTGCCTCCTATCACCAGACCATTCTCCAGACACAAATCTACAAAATGCTGTCCATTATCGTTTCTCTCGCTGACACCCTCTGGGCCCATGCAGGATTCGTAGCCTTCATTATTCGACCCGACTTTTGCATTCAGATCCCCCATTACGATCAAAACGTCATGGCGAGGTGTCTTGTCTATCTGCTCTTGCAGGTTGCTATAGAATAAGTCCTTCTCTTCCTCTGCAGCTTGTTCGGTGAGTGCATAGCATTGAATAATGGTGGTTTTGGCATAGCTGGAAAATAATCTTGCTCTGATGATACGTGAGTTGACTGGTTCCCATCCCAGAAGGCTCTTCTTAGCCTGAATATCCATGATGATGCCAACCCCTTCTTGATGCTGTCCATCTGACCTTCCAGAGTATCAGACAGTCTCCCCCTGAACCAAGTGTTAGCATCCCTGAGTCAGTCCATCTCATTTCACTAATGCCCAAAATATTGATCTTGTACCTGGACATTTCTCTCACCACCTGTGCTGTTTTCCCAGTCTCGTACATGGTTCTTACGTTCCATGCTGCCACTCTCACTTGTTGCTTGGGTCTCCCCTAGGGACTGTATCGGAGAAGAAACTTCCTTTCGGCTTTCATCTCTGCTCGTCATGCTAGGCGTTGCTGCCTCGGTCCTCAGCTGATCACCCCTTTAATGGCTTTTTAAAGTTTTCGTTGACATTTCTGTAGCAAGAGTTTTTTTACATAGTGGGTTGCTAGCCCGACGTACAACCCTCCTCCTTTCACATCCTGGACTTGGGACCAGGCAACGGCGGAGTCGATGTGGTCATCGACTGGGTGATGCGCAGAGCCACTGAGGGCAGATCAAGGGGAGTGCCGTGGGGACCGACTGCTTGGCTTGAGGACTGCGACTTCGCAGATGACCTGGCGCTTCTCGCGCATGATCAGCAGGACATCAAGAAAAGACCGACATTGTTGACCGGACAGCCAGAAGCGTTGGGCTCAGAATTCACCCTGGCAAGTCCAAAGTGATGAAACTGAGGACAACTAATACCAATAAAACCACTGTCATGGGTAAAGAGTTAGAGGAAGTAAATGACTTCAGGTATCTCGGCAGTTACATCTCGGTGGACAGCAACATCGCCAAAGAGATCTCCGCTAGAATTGCCCTGGCAGCGCAAGCCTTCCAAAAGCTTAACAACATTTGGAAGTCGTCACTGTTGCAGACCAGGACTAAACTGAAAATCTATAGGTCGAATGTGCGCTCAGTCCTGCTGTATGCCGTAGAGACTTGGAGGACTAACAAGAAGATTGAGAGCAGACTCAGAGGTTTTGAAGGATGGTGCCTTCGTCATATCCTCAGAGTCCGCTGGGAACAGCACGTTACCAACAAGGAGATAAGCCAGCGCACCGGCATCAACAATGTTGTGGATGAGATCAAGCAGAGACGCTGGAGATGGCTGGGGCATGTCCTTCGGATGAGCGAAATAAGACTCCCTCATATGGCACTCAGATGGACTCCACCTGGAAAGCGTAAAAGAGGGAGGCCGTTGGGCACCTGGAGGAGGACTGTGGAGGAGGACATGAAAAGGAAGGGCACGACCTGGGAAGAAGTCAGCTGGCTTTCTCAGGACTGTGAAGGCTGGAGAAGATTTGTTGGCGCCTTATGCTCCATCAGGAGCGAAGAGGATTAAATAATAATAATTTTAATAATGAACTAGCTCAGCAGAATCATATGTGGCAAGAAAAAAAAAGTGGTTTATTTAATACCTCTCCTTCACACACATCCTGCTATATACAACCAAAATTTATGTAGAATCTTAAAGGTAAGTGTCAAAGTGTCATTTCTGTCTAGAATATGTGCGCCAAAGGTGGTCTACCTTACAATAACCCTTCAAACTTTTTTCTTCTTAAATGATTTACATACACTCAAAATCTAGTATTTGTCCACTTTTGAAAATGAGAAAAGTATCCAGAATGCTTATCACATGCATTAGAAAAGAAGAAAAAAAAAATCACGGATTTCATGTTTGTCTCCCAATTTCCATACCCAACATGCTCAGGTTTAAAATAAAATATATAAAACTTGATGTTAACTATAACTACTATTCTTCATACTAATAAATGTTCTATAATATAAATCGATTTTAGAAAACAATATTTAAGTAATGTGAAACTTCACTATAGAATCCTGCCATTACTTTGTTGAAAAGGTACCAAAAGAGTGTGGACTTCATCTGTGAATTATGGAGAGTATGTGAGCATGGTTCTACAGTACTGATGAGAATCCAGCTTTGCTCCCACTCTATTCTCCCTAGACTTGATCTTGCGAATTTCTTTCAACACAATCTCCCCCTACATAAATGAACAAATAGATGAGTACAGATACTCAAACCAGAAAAAGATATATTGAGACGGGAATGAGGTTAACCCTTCAACATTGTCGTACGTTAAATTACACAGTCTCATATTGTTTAAGTGGCAAGCCAAAAAATTGTGTTCAACAAAGCAGAAACTAATGTAGCAAAAACTAACCTAACTGTATTTTTATTAGTTTATTTAAATAAATTTATATTTTTCTGATGTGCTCCTTAAAAGACGGTTGAGCAGGTATTTATGTACAATTTATCTATACATATTTTAGAGTATGTACATGCCTGTCTGTCCCGGAGTTTATCGTCTGCGAGTCCATTTGCTCAAGACCACCTCCTAAATTATAAGAGCTAGGAGAACCAAATCTGGTATTCAGTTTCCTCTTATCGTAATTTAAAGCAAGGAAAAGATTTGGTTGTGCCACAAAAATTGTACGAGCCTTGAATAGGTTTGTTTTCTATAATATGGAAAGGGAGGGGTCTGAAAGCATGGCCAGTTATGCTCCACAATGACACTGCAGACAGCGAACGAGGGGAGAGGGGGGTGTCAAGGAAGGGGAGGTGTGTCCAGGAAGAGTGGACAGCTGGAGCGAGGGCTCTCCATATTGCTGGCCATAGTTAAGTAGCACCCTGCCACAAACTCCTCCCCCACAGCCCTCAGCCACAGTGCCGGAGGGGACGGGGGTAGCTGCACTGGCCAGCGGCCTCACTGCTGTAGCTCTCCCAGGAGCACCACTGGGGCCAGCCAGTGAAGCCCCCAACTCCCCTACCCCTCGTCGGGAGGAGCCAGGCAGGCCAGTGTCAGCCAACACAGTCCCTGGCTCCCCTCAAGGGATCTGAATTTTTAACCAGTTACGGTTAACTGGGGGGGCTGGAGCAGCTCCCTGCCTGCCACAGGCAGGGTGCTGCTCCAGCCCTGCCAGGAGCCTGCCACAGACAGGGGCTCTCCAGGAAGGAGAGCATTATTCACTGACGGGTATTATGTGAAGAGATGCACGCTAAAAATCGGTCATGAATTATTTGATGAGTTTCACAACAAGGACAACATTTTACAGAAAATTCACAACATGCCATTATCGTAAAAAACAGTTCACGACAAAGCTGTAAAATGGCCCAGCAAATCGACAAGTAACAAATGCAAAATTTGAGTACAGCTACTTATTTTTCGTTTGCTTTGCATGAGACAACCGATGTGACATTAACCAGTTGTGTATTCTTGCACAATATATTTGTGGAAATGCTGTGCACAAAGAAATGATCGCAATATTACCAATGAAAAAATCATAGAAGGGGCGAAGACATCCTTAAAACTGCGATGAACTTTGTAAACAAGAAAGAAATACAGTTGGGTGATCTTCTGTCTGTGTGTACGGACAGTGTACCTAGCATGGATGGCAAATTCAGGAGATTCCTTACACTTTTGTCAGAACAACTGAATCGCCTGCTTTTGCACTTTCATTTCGTTGTGCATGTCATGACCATGAGGGATGGGCAGCCCCCTAGGGACTAAGGGGTTAACTGTATCTTAGCCAGGTAGCAGTCAGCCAATAGCAATGCAGATAGGGATTTCAAACTAAGAGAAAGGAATTTTTGGGTTTTCCCTCCTTTGTCTCTGAGCCAGTTAGCACTCTAGATACTGAGGGAGACAGAAAACATATCTGTATCCAAGAAAAAGACTCTTCAAAATGTGTAAGTAGGGTAAAGTTCAGATAAATCCATTAGGTTTTATTGTTTTCTGTTGTGGGACTTGGGATCTGATGTCTGTGCTGTTAGAAATGGGGGTTTCCTCCCTTTTGTAACTAAGTTTTGAGCCTATGGGAAAATTCCCCATGAGTTTATTAATTGGTGGCTCTTACCATCTAGTCAATCCAACTATGCTTGTAACAGGAGTATTGTTTTGATAATACAAGTTCTTTCCTTTTTATTAACCTGGTATTGGTTCAGTTCTGTGTCCTGGAAAATCTGTCTGTCTGCATGCCTCTGACTAGAGGGCAGCAACCACAGACTGCAGTTTATATTTTCTCTTTATTTTTCAAGCTCTTTGGAGAGGAGAGCTTGGGGTGCCCTGGGGTTGGTTTGAAGTGTCCACCCGTTTGTGGGTTCAAAAGCATTTGATGGTGGCAGTGGATTTTTATCCCTAAAACCTAGGTTTTTAGGATTTTGGGGGGAAGTTTTATACTGAAGCCTGGAAAGATAAGGTTTTGGGGTACTTTTGCAGGCCCCCACTTCTGCATTAAAATCGTGCCGGAGTGGGGAATCAGCCTTGACAGTGCATGAGAAGACACTTTGCGTGCAATCTTCTGGATCCAAACTCAGAAGTGTAAGAGGACTGGTCATTCTCATTATCAATTCGATTTTTGTCCAAGCCCTTAATCACTGCTCAAGGAAGTAAATTCTAAATACCCCAATATACTAATGCACAGCAATATTCGCTGGTTCTCTCATGGCAAAGTTTTGTCTCGTTTTGCTGCCTGCATTAACAAAATTAAGTCATTTTTGGATATGAAGGGTGTCAAACACACCAAGGTTTCAGACTGTGACTTGTTAGTCAAGTTTTACTATTTTATTGACATTACCGGTGATTTTAATGAGTTGAATCTTAAGCTACAAGGGCAAGGATATAAAGTCCTGACTCTGCAGCAGGCAGTGTTTGGATTTGAGTCAAAACTGACTGTCTTCATCAAAGATAGTGAGACAGGCAGACTGGCACATTTTTAAAAATTACGAATGTTTCACGATTCGTATCAGAGAGAGAATCCAAGTAACAGCCTTGATTTGCAGCAGCTTGCCGGGTTTGTTTCTGAGCTCCTGAAGGCATTCAAGTCTCATTTTATTGACTTTTGCAAACACAGTGCTCTGTTTACGTTTATGATTCATCCACATAAAGCATCCATTGAAGAACTGGATTTGACAGTCATTCTAGGCACCTCAGTCAGCAATTTGGAAATGGAAATAGCAGATTTCAAGGAGTCGGATATCTGGGTGGAAAAATTCGTCAAGCTGAATTCTGATTTAGAATGTTTTTCTCAACAACGTGCAGAATTGGCAAAACTGCACAAATGGACTGACATGAAGAAACTGAAGCACAATAATGTGAATCTGCAAACTTGGAAAGAACTTCCTGTCACATGCAACGCCATGCAGAATGTCAGCTTGGCTTTATTTTCAATGTTTGGCTCCACCTATGTGTGTGAGCAGGCTCTCTCCCATTTGAATCACACCAATGGTAATCTGTGCTCAAGACTGACAGATTGAATGCATGCATGAAGCTGAATTTGACCAGTTATGATATATACTTCAAAGAAATGTGCAAAAAGATGCAACAGCAGAAGTCCAATTAAATAAAGTCCTTGAATACAATGTTTCATTTATGCTTTTATTAATCATCATGTCAATAATCAATATTATTAAGTTGTATATTTACAGTCATTCAAATTGGCGTTCTTATGCTGGCTCTTTGTTGACCACTTGTTCTGAATTTTGATGTAGTTTGGCTCTTTGGTTTGAAAAGGTTGCCGACCTCTGCTCTAGTAATACAGTATTTTAAGAGACTATTACACAGGTCTTGCATATTAACTGAATAGCGAGTTCAGTTCAGTGGCTGACTGAAAAAGATTTTCAGTGCATAACTGAAAGCAAACTTTGTGTAGAGACTTCAGAATGACAAATACAGCTATTCATTTAAAATGATACTTATAAGACACAGTCTTGAAATTCCATACAACACCAACACTTTGTTTTTTGTAGCACTTTACATCTGTAACTCTCTAAGCATTTTGCAAGGGCTTCTGCATCACTACTACAGTTTACTTCAAAGTTCTACTACTGTACTTACAACTGTTTTTCGAAGGGTGCATCTACACAGCACCCTAAACTTGAAATAAGATGCACAATTTGTGCTACGCAAATTGCGTATCTTATTTCGTTTGTATTTCAAAATAGCTTTTCAAAATTTGGAGTGTCTACACAGTGCCAAATTTCAAAATAATGCTCTATTTCAAGACATCCCTTAATCCTTGCAGAATAAGGGATATAGGGATGCCGAAACAGCACACCCGTTATTTAGAAAAAGAATTCAAAATAACGGGTGCATTTAAAAGATGCGGGGTAGCAATTTCGGGATACCGCTGTCTAGAGCAGGCATGTCAAACTTGAAGCCCACTGAGGGCCGCACAAACGAAAACTGATAGCTTTCAGGGCCAACAAAGAAAATGTACTTCTATTGGAAAGTCATAATTATTTATTATTATAGATTATATTTTAGGTATATTTTATATTTTTTCAGGTCTTGTTTTAGTATAATACAATAATTTGATGTGTAAAATTGTTATTTGCTCATATAAATTAATTTTTAATTTAAATATAAATGTAAGGTACTTTTTAATATGATACTTGACTTGTTTTGTTGAAATAAAAACAAGTATAGACCGTGGTTAATCAAATAGAACAGGCTTCTGTGAAAATTTCAGATACTTTGTAAGTTTGAGATTTTGCATAAACATATAATTACTCATGCAATTGCAAAAAATTGACATATATTTATTGATATAAAATTAACATACATTTTGTGATTTTACTTGGGAATAAATAAACAACAAAATATTAACAAAATATCCTCTTCCTCTCCCCCAGAGCCAGACACTCCCATATCCCCATTCTAACCCAATCCCCCGCTGCTTCCCCAACCGCCCCCCCCCCGCTCTAACCCAATACCTCATCCCTCACCCAGAGCCAGACACCCCCCCAACCCAATGCCTTCCCCCTCCCCCAGAGCCAGAATGCCCCAACCTAATGCATCCTCACTCCCCTAGAGACAGGCAACCCCTAGGCCCCACTAAGCCAATGCTTCCCCACTCCCCCAGAGCCAGGCACCCCAACCTAATGCCTGGGTCTCAGAGCCACCGCTGCTATGTCGCCGCTGCCGCCGCCACACACTTCTTCCTCAGGCACTGGGGCGGTGTGAGCACAGCGGCCAGCTGTGAGCAGGTGCTTAATGCCTGTGCAGAGAGGCCCATTCGTCCGTAAGCACGTGCTGGAGTGCCCAGCGCAAAGTGGCCCGGCCGGCCATGATCACGTGCTGGGTGCTGTGGGCAGAGCAGCCCAGCCGGCCACGAGCAGTCGCTGAAGCGACGAGCACAGAGCAGCTCGGCTGGCCTTGAGCAGTCACTAGAGCGCTGAGCAGCCCAGCCAGCCATGAGCGGTCACTGAGGTGCAGTGCACACAGTGGCTGTCCATCCGGCTGTGTTCTGCACTCAGTCATGTGCTCCGAGTGGCCAGCGGGCCGCACTTCATTCTTTTATAAAAATGTAGTGGCGGGCCGCAAAAAATTTTGATCGTGCCGCATGCGGCCCTCCAGAGGCCTGTTTGACATGTCTGGTCTAGAGGTACCCTATGTTTTGCTAGATTGATGATACTCATCTGGATTGCAATTTTAATTACCAAGACATATTTCAACTAACTCAGTAATTTACCTTTACAGCACTGGAATTCAGGATTTCCTGGTGCTTAACGGGTGCATTTCATATTAGTGGCAACAACCTAACTTAAAAAATAACTTTTCAACTAATCATAATAGCAGCAAAAGGTGATAGAATGTATCTTTTCAGTAACTTCTTAAAAAGCATTTATTTTGACTAACCTAGATTATTAAAATTAAGGGTTTGTTCATATGGGGGTTTTAAAATGGATCATGCTGAATCAAGTCTGCTTAAACACACATATACTCATACTTACACATGCATATTATCAGCACAATCATTTTATCATTAAAACAGAATTAGAACTGATGATGAAATAGAGTGACATTCCTGAAGTATTTATAATTGTCAAGCAATTATTTACATTCCATTAAATAAGAAGGATCAGACTGTAGGTGGCAATGCTTTGGGTTCAAGTAAGTGGCAGAATGGGACACAAGGTTCTCCAGTCACAGTAGTTAATTCATCTCCCTAAGAAGCAATAGCTAGGTCAAGAGAAGAATTCCTCCATGGTCCTAGCACTGGCTACATCAGGGGTTGGGTCAACATAACTACATCTCTCAGTGATGTGTATATGCGGATATAAATTTTTAGTGTAGACCAGCACTGAGCGTGCAAGAGACAAAATTTACCCAGGTCAACTGGACAACCAGCTATACTGAAATAAAATAGGAAGGGAAGAACTAAGAGATGAAAGAAGTATAGAGCAGTTCAAGAGGAGAAAAGCACGTTAATAAGTGCCACACCTTGCATACACATTAGTCCCCAGCCAGAGGTGGAAAGTACCTAAGTAGAAATACTTTGTTACACTACTCAAGTACATTTTTTCGGTATTTGTACTTTACTCAAATAATTTATTTTTGTGATACTTTGACTTTTACTCAAGTAGGTTTTTTTAAGAAAATATTGTACTTTTTACTCCACTACAATTTCTGGAAGCACTTAGTTACTCACATCTTTCATCACCCACTGACAGTTGCACAAGCCATCATTCTGATTTGCTAAAACATAGCCGCATGGATGACATTTAAGAGTGGCTAGCTACCAAGTTTGAACCCCGGGATTTCATACTTGCAGTCTGAGTAAAGCTGCATGCCCTGGCTTCAAAGGCAGCTCTTAAATGCAATATAGTTTGAGGGCTTGCAGCCTTGCCTTTGGGGCAGGGAGTTTGTTATAAAAAAAGGGAGGCAGGTGATTAAGAACAACAAAAGACTGGTCATTCAAGTAATTAAGGGATCCTTAAGATCATCATGAAAACATCGCCAGGTACTTAAAAGCTGGAGGGAGGGGCGAGGAGTAGCAATGAGTGTTGTGCTGCTGGGATTTGCATTTGAACAATGCAGTTCAAATAAATAGTGAGATGGCAAAAATTGTAGATACTACAAAATTACTCAAAATAGTTAAGTCCAAAGTTGACTGCAAAGAGTTACAAAGAGGTGCTATTGGCCTTTTATATTTCTTCCTGCGTTGACCTAACATTTGTCAATAGGGTTGCGGGGGAGAAAACCACTACACCTCTCTCATACTGTTTCCAAAGGCACATTAATATATGTAGAAGAAGGTATGACTGTGTATTTGTTTATAAGAAAGCAGCAAGGCTTCTCTAAAATAAGGTGCAGAATTCAAGACAGCATCACTTACAATTAAGAGGGCTTGCAGAGCTCAAACAGGCCAACAGATGGTATACAAATTTGCACTGGATAGCTGACAAACCAAATTACTCTCCAGACAAGCTATACCTACAAAAGTCTTCTTTACTTACTGATTGGACAAAGAAGTTAATTTACTGAAAGAAGTTGTTCTATCATTCGACAAAGTAGTTTTCACTAAGTAACCAAGGTTGATATTACCCACCCTCCCTCTTCTTCTTGCTATCATTTTGTTACCTCTTGTCCCAATATTTGCGACTTTGTCTTAAATAGGCACCTATTATCCCCCACCCCGATCCCGATTTTTCACCCTTACTATCCAGTCACCCTAGTTCAGACAGGCAACATAAAGACCAACTACTCCGAACAAACCTTTTCAATTACCACCTCAGAGTGCCCCATGTTTAACTACCATTTCTCTTTATTATCAGTTCACATTCCAAAAAGTTTTCTTTGCACATGTAAGAGTTAGAATTTTTTTTTCATTAAGGTAAAACCTGAGTTCAGAGATTTTGACTAAATTGAGGGGAACAATTACACACAAATAAGGTCAGAGAGGGGTAGCCATGTTAGTCTATAACTTTAAAAACAAGTAATTCTGTGGCATCTCAAGCTATGTCTACACTACAGGTTTTTTTGAAAAACAGCTGTTTTTCCGGAAAAACTTCACTTAACGTCCATACTGCAATCACATTCTTTTGACAAAAAATTGAAAAAACTGAAGGTTTTTTCTGACATAGGTAAATCTCTTTTTATGAGGAAGAAGCCTTTTTCCGGAAGAGCTCTTTCAGAAAAAGGCGTGTGTGGATGGGGAAGAGGGAGTTCTTTTGAAAGAAGAGGAAAGAGTAAAAAGCACAGGTGCCCTGATGGCCACTCCGTGCATAGTAATCACAGCTTAAATGAGAAACAGCATCCATTCAGTGTGGACACTATCTTTTGAAAAAGCAGACCGCTTTTTCGATGCGCTTTTGCAGTGTGGACGCTCCCTTTTGGAAGAAGTTTTTTTGGAAGATCTCTTCCGGAAAAGCTTCTTCCTAAAGAAGCCTGCCATCTAGACGTAGCCTCAGAGACTAACAAAATATATATAGTATCAAATAAGATCAGTATCTGAAAGCATACATTCCTTAACACAGGAATAGGGAACCTCAGGCCTGGGGGCCCGATGCAGCCCCTGGCTTGCCTTGATCCTGCCCCTGAGGCTCAGGCCCCCTCCAGCACTGGGGAGCCCACGATGGTGCTCCAGCCCCCTTGCTACCACATCGCTGGTCTGGAGCACACAAAATCTACTAAGCTGGGCTCCCCTAAGTTCTGGTGTGGGAGGGGAATGTGGGGAGTGTCTTTCTCCTTCGCAGTAAGGGGCCACGTCATTGCGGGGGTTTCTTCTCACTTGTGTGTGGCTCCAATTGATTTTTCTGTGGCTTGGCAACCCCAGACCCAGAAAAGGTTCCCCACTCCTACCTCAACATGTAAAGTTTTATGTTTACATTTTTTTAAAAAAGTACCATCCTCCAGTCCTCATTTGTCCAGGACTTTCTCGGATTTTACTTCCCAATTCTAGGAACTTTCAGCCCCAGTTGCATAGCAAGAAATATTGCCATCATCCAGTTACAATGCAGGATCATTCTCCCTTAGCTGTTTGGCGGCCTGACACTGAAAATTCATCCAGCCCACTCACAACTCCTCCTCTCAGCTCACTAATAAAAAAAAATCACTTTATTTTCTTTACTTCTCTGATTTCTTTACTTCTAGTTTCTAGTGTATCTTTCTACTTGGGTCTTCCTCAAGTTTAGACAAATGTCCTTCAAGTACGACCTGTTTACCCTTCAGAGAATTATTCCTCAATGGTTATGCATGTACTGACTTGCTTAGTCTTGAATGTAGACTTATGAACATTTACTTGCATTAAAAATGGCAACTTCTTTAAACAAGTCATCCAATCCAATAGTTAAACACACCTATTCGGAATACATGTGTAACAGAAGCTCAAACCATTTGCAAAACTATTCCTTTAGAGAACTTTATAGTAAGTAGAGTCATGGCAATCTCACATTTAAAAAAAAAAAAAAAAAAACTTTTCCCTACAATTCCTGAGAGCCCCACTAGTGGGAAAATCCTCAGTATTTGCTAAGGAGGGGGACTTTTCTTCATTTCCATTTACCTTCTAGACAGTTACCCAAAAATATAGAGAGGAACCAACACTTCAGCTCTCCATATTCAGCAGAGCCAGCAGGTGGAGAAAATAAAGGACCAATGAAGTGTTCTAAAGTGACTTCGGACCTACTATTGCTCAGCGTTCAGGCACGACTTGTCCACTTCTGCCCAGTCTGATAGAGGGCAGGGGGAGACACAGTTGGATTTGAAGGTAGTAAGCTTACTCAATCTCCTGGAAAAACTGTTGCCTACAATCCATCACCTAGAGGTACAGAGCTGTTCCTTTCCTATATTCTCGCACTACCACTGTATTAAGACACCTATGCAGGCATCAACACTAGAAACAGAGGTTTGAACAAGAAGGCAAAAATCAGTTATGCGTGGAGGGGGAAAAATTAATTTGTTCTCTGCAAACCCAAGAACCACACCAAGAAAACATTGTAGCGCAAGTGAAACTGAAAGGGAGGGAGGAGTGGGGAAACTGGATCAGAGTGACAAACTGCAATATGAAGCGAGCCAGGGGATAGGGATGTTAGAAAGCGTTGTTGTTTCTGTTGTAGAATATAAGGAGAAAATCCTTATTCACAAAAATAATATAAAGCTTATTCAATTTTTACATATGTAAAATGAAATAAGTTACTCAGGCCTGATTTACACTAAGGAGGCAAGTTGATCTAAGTCACACTAAAGTTACGCAAGATATATAACTTAATTCAACGCAGCTTAGGTCGATTTACAGCAGCATCCATACCGCTTTACGTCTACAACAGATGCCCTCCCATCATCACAGCTTCTTCTTCTCGGGGAGGTGGAGCACTGAAGTTGGCAGACTAGCATTTTCCCAATAACTTATCGCCTCTTTATTAGACCTGCCAAATCAATGTCCACTGCCAGGGCTGTCCCTATGGATGTGTGGTGCCCAAGACACCCCCATCTACACCCTAGATCCTGCCCCGGCCCCACTCTACCGCTTTCCCCAGACTCCCATGCCTACTCCGCACTGCCTTTTCCCACCCTGCTCTGTCCCTTCTCCATCGCCATTCAAGGGCACCCCTTCCTCCAAGCTCCCTTCCCAAACCATGCTAGGAGCTGGTGGAATGGAGCAGACTGGGTTGTTTCATTTCCTGCTGCCATCAGTTAGTGCAGGGGGGGCAACTCCACCGTCAGCACCAATCCCCCCACTAATTTCCCCAGTACACCCTTGGTCGTTTGCTTCCACATTCCTCCTGAAGCATGGGGATCCCCAAAGCACAGGACCCAGGTCCATTGTTCCAAACCATCCTATGGTTCTGCCCACTGCCTTGAATACAGCAGCACCAATTTAGCTAGTAGTGAAGACAAGCCCTCAAAAAGAGATGTTGCACCAAATCACACATTTAACTGAATCAGCTAAATTTTACCAATGAGCTAACAAGAGGCAAGTGATCATTCAAAAAAGTGGGAACTACCCTTAGACATCCCATGTTACTGTTAGATATACGAAAGCCAACCTCTAATTTTAAAATCTGGTGGCACAAGACTATGGACTTGTCTACACTACCAATGTATTGAACTGTAACTTTCACACACATGGCATGTGAAAACACACACACGCACCTGGAGCACAACAAGTTACAGCGCTGTAAAGCACCAGTGTAAACAGACTCATACTACTGGGAGCATAGAGGTGTTTTACCTCAGGCTCTCCCAAAACTGGTGCCATGACCACGCTGCCTTTTAGAGCACTCCGACAGCAATGCTTTCAATAAGGCTTTGTCTACACTTCTGAGTGTAAAGAGCTAATTGCAACTCCACAGCATAATATTGATGGGCTTTTTCCAAATACAATTACCAGAACATATATGTAGAAGACAGACACCAGAGAAACCATTCCCACAAAAAGGTTATGTAAAAATCATGTACTTGAACTTATTCTTTCACCCATTCCTGCACCTTACCACCTCAAATTTTGGGCCTTTTTCTAAATGTGGTGCATACCCACAACTTTACCTTCAATAAATACAACACATAGCGAACACAAACAAGCAGACAAAAGAATTCAAAATCTTCCTGGAAAAATAAAAGGAGGAAGAAAAAGAAACCTCAGATGACAAACGCCAGATCTTTTACTGAATTCTGGAAGGTACTCAGATCCCCAATAAAAACCTGCAGAATTAGAATCTGAACACAACAGAATCCAATACATTTTCTTACTACTTTGTTTTCCTCATTTTCGCATGAATTTCAGCTTCTAGTATAATTATCCACTGCAGTTATTTGTACAGAAACCAATAAATAAAACTCTCATGTTCCTCATAAAAACCAGCTATTTTATGAGGAATAAACTATTTTGGAAAAACTGGAAACTGTAGTTTGAAAACTCATTACCTGAACTTAAAAACCTTTTGCTATCAAAGAATCAACATTTTCTGAATCATCCAATCCAACAATTGCAACTGCCAAGCACCAAAAGATACATACATCCCTCAAGGAAAGCAATTGAGATCTTATCACAAGCATATCAATGACAGTCAAATGTATGCACGTTAGATCTCGTATCTAAAACAATTCACACTATTAACGTTAAGACTCTGATATTTAAGTACAAATAAGGTCACCACCATATTTAAGTGCAAGCTCCTGAATACCAACTCCCTTTTAAACTCTGTTAAAAGTAAAAGCTGCTGATCTAACAAAATTAAGTAAATCTAGTCCCTTAGTATATCAGAGGTTATCACAGTATTTACCTTCTGAATTATGAACAAAGTATTGTTACTTTCCCTTACATAACTATACATGTACCTTTTAAACAGTGATACATAAAGGCACTTAAAATAATTTTAAATTACAAATTACAAAATCATGAAATCAGAGTTATGTCTCATATTTAACATGTATCAAAGAAAGCGTATCTTTACTAGAGAAATAATTCACGTCTAACCACAGATCTCTTCCTCAGAATTGTAAAACACCTTGAGCCAAAAAAGCAATAACCAGTGTCTTAGCTGTGCTATGACTCATACTGACTATCTTTATACTTACCTCTAAAGTTAAGCTCAACTGAACCGGAATCACATCAGCTGAATCATTCTGCTGCCCATATGCGGTTAGTATCATCATGTTACAACAGAAGTGGCAAATCAGTCCTCCAAAGACTGCCCAAATTCCCCAGCCCTGAAAGAGCGGCCTCTTCAGCCATCTAATTTCCACTAGCCGGCCAAGGATCCACCCGTCCAGAAGCAAGCTTCTCGTTCACACTTCCCAGCACATACTGGACTGCATGCTACTTCCACAGTGACCAACTTTTTTTTTGCAACTGATCCACAAAGTGATTACTGACCCATATACATCTCCATATCACTGATCTATATTAGATAACTAGAGGATTTACCCAGAGTTGCTGGGGTCCTTAACTCAAATAAATTTTAGAGAGGTAGCCGTTTAAATTTTGTTTTTCTTCATTTAAATCATTGTTCTGGGGTGAGGCTGGGAATGAGCTGTTCAGTATGCAGGCTGCCCTGGGAGGAAAGGACAACTCCAGCCCTCTGTCACCACAGCAGTGTGGGGCCAGGTGAGAAGTGGCTGCCGCTTGTGGTGCATGTCCCCTGGTTGGGAGACAGATGGACACAGACAGACACACAAACTGAAATATATAGTAGACAGCTATCTCTTTCTTCACCGCTGTTGGCCCAATGGGATTATAGCTGTTCCAGTCCCCATCTCTGGCCCCTTGCTGCCTCCTCTATGGTCATTCCACAGTATAACTGTCCCTCCTACCAGACCGCTCCCTTTCCATTTTCTGAGAAACAATTGAATTCCAGGCACATCCCATTGTCCAGCACAACCAAATACTTATCTTGCATTAAGTTATGATAAGAAAAAGCTGCATACCAAATTTGGTGATCCTAGTTACTATTTAGGAGGCATACTTGAACAAACAGACTCATGGACAGACAGACACACTAAGTTTCTAAAATACAGTAATTCCTCATTTAACACGGTAGATACGTTTCAGAAAATGATCGTGCTAAGTGAAAACGTGTTAAGCGGGGTCAATTTTCCCATTGAAAATAATGGAAAAGGTGGGGCTTGCGTTTCAAGCGTACGTGCGCTCGCAGCTCCAGCCTGCACTTGTTACCAGCTGGGGACATAAGGTTGGGGGAGAAAGGGGACTGGGTTATAGCAGGGAGGGGAGGTGTTTGGCTCTGGAGAAGGGAAGGACAGGGGAGGGGGCTTGCAGCTGGTGGCTGGGTTTGCATCCGGCCAGACGGGGTCACCAGGGAATGGCTCTGCGAGCGGCAAACCTCCGCCGCTTTGCAGGGAGGCAGGGGAAGCCTCACGCAGATGACTTGCGTCCAGCCAGAAGGGGTCACCAGGGAACGGTGCGGCGAGAGGCAAACCTCTGCCGCTTTGCAGGGAGGCAGGGGAAGCCTCGCGCAGCTGCCGGCCACCGGCCGGCCCTAGGGGAAATCATGTTATTGCGGGGCGGGGTGTTGTTTGAAAAATGTTCCCTAAAAAAAAATTGTGCTATCGCGGCGTGTTAGCGCCGCTTAACTGCGTTTCGCGATAGCACGATTATTTTTAGGAACATTTTTCAAACAACACGACCCCGTCCCCGCAATAACATGGAATCTGTTATACAGTAATTCCTCATTTAACACGTGCCCACGTGTTAAGTGAGGAATTACTGTATAACAGATTCCATACTCAAGAAACAGTTCCTAACTAGTTCCAGTTCCTGCAGGGATTTGGGGATAAGCCGCAAATAATCACGGGATTTTCCCTAGGGGGATGGCAGAAGTTATAATAGTTTCTTCCCACAGTTGGCTGAATCACCACAAGAACCCTGACAGCTCTAAGAAAGAATACACACTGCACAGCTGCTTGAAGCAGTATCAAACTCTGGAATGCATAATCACAAAGCGTAACTGTTGACATGACTGAGTATAGAACTAGTATGGATGGACTGCAGGATGTTGTAGCAACTCGACTATAGGCATGTCTACATGTACACAGGCATAGCTGTCCTGATTCAGTTGCGTTGCTGCAGCACATCTAGTGAAGATGCTCTTAGCCAATGGACATGAGCTCTACCATTGCCATAATAAAACGAATGCAAACGGCATAAGCTATGTTGGCAGGGGAGTGTATCCTAGTAGGAGAGCTTATGCCATTCAGGAGAGAGTGGCTTATTCACAATCTTGAGCAACATAAATTATGTTAACATAGGCTGTAGCATAGACTAAGGATGTTAAGAGGCAGGTAACTGGCTAATCGTGTAGTCGATAGAATTTTTATCAACTACACAATTAGTCAATAAGGGAAGGCACTCAGTCTCTGCTCGGGCCAGGTCCAGGAGCTACCCCTGCAGCAGCTCTGTAATTTAAATGTAACAGGAGCCGGACATACAGGCAGCCCGGTTTCTACTCCATTTAAAATGCAGAGCCACAGCAGGGATAGGTCCTGGAACCAGCGCAAGTCGGGACTGAGCAAGCGTAGCTCAGTCCAGGCTTCCACTGTGTCCGGGACCTACCCCTGCTGTGGCTCTGCAATTTAAACATACTAAGAGGCAGGCGTGCAGGCAGCCCATCTCTTAGTACATTTCAACTGCAGAGCCGCAGTCCGGGTGTGACAGCGTGTCGGGGTTCCCCCCCAATCCTGCAGCCCCGTAGCAGCAAGAATAGGCTCTACCAGCCAGTAGAATAGAGAGGGTTTATTGCTTCTCCAGGATACAGCACAGCCTAGACGTGAAGTGGCTAAAGGAGTCAGGGCCAGGATGTCTCAGACCCCTTGAGATGGGGTGCCTGGGCCCCAGACTCCCAGCCCCCTCCTTAGTCTGTCTCCTTCATGGTTCCAGCCCAAGACTCCCCTTCCCCCAACACTCACTTCCTTTATTCCGTCCCTTCCCTTAACCGGTAGGACCAGTTCGGTCACTGTCACGGGGGCCCTCAAGGCGCCCCCCCACAGGGCAGTGCTTACAGACAGAGGCCAGTAGGGGTCATCCACAGCCCAGAGCCCAAACATAGCAACCAGCAAGGTACTGACACTACATCACACCGGGTAAGTCCCGGACCCGGGTGAGCTGGGCTGCCTGCCCAGCCAGAGCAGCATCTCCTGCCCCTCTCCCCCCCCAAAGTTGCTGCCTCAGATGGAGGCATCAGCAGGGGGGACAAGTGGCACCACAGAGACAGATCTGCGAGGGAAGCAGCTTTTAAGCCTGCTCCCCCCAGCACTGGCTCCTGTTTTCACCCTCCCCGCCTCTGATACAGAGGCAACAAGTGGGGGAAGGGGGAAGAATGCAAGTAGTCGACTACTCACATCCCTAGCACAGACACAGCCAAAGTGTGTCTATATGCCAATTGTGAGCACACTAGTTTCAAGTGAAATAACTGCACTAAGTACAATAAACACAATTCTAGTTCAGATTAGCCCCCAATAAATTAGAAATACAGAAAAGTACAGTACAGCCCACTGTGTCTCACGTTGGAAAAACTCAGCAATTACACCATACAATATATTCCTATCACCAAATTCATTTTTTTGTCAAATGTTTTGAACTGTACTTTGAGCTCCCTTTGTTTATTTGAAAAAAGGTAGTCAAAGTAGTTGTGTAACATCTCTTAATTTAGTTTGTTACAGACTATGTATGTTACAGCCTTCTATGTATGCCTGACTCTTACAGGTGATCTGCTTTTTAAAAAATGGATTTGTTTTTGCTTTCCTGAAATAATTTATTTGGTGGAGATGAGTTCTACCTGTTTGGGTCTCAGCAGCACTGGAAAGATATTTTGATGACTTGAAACCCCAAGTGAAGTGATAAAAATCACAAGGCCAAGAATTAAGAAACAAGGGGAGAAATAATAAAAGTAAGCAAGTCTGACTAAAAATTAATACCAATTTGACTTCAGTGACCATCCAAAATGTTGTTTAAAGGATATCCTTGATAAAGATTCAACACCTCCACCCCTTCCACTAAGTAGTAAAATCTTCAAAAACACATACTTCAAGATCCCATAAAATGTCCTTTGGCAAAACTTTACATTCCCAATATTTCTAAAATCAAAAAACAGATTAAAAAATAATCAGGCCTCCCATATAAATAATGAAAAAAACCACACAAGCTATTTTAAGTGCTTTGCAGGTCAGCACTGAATTTCTTCCTTTTTAAAGAATCACAGAGAAAGTGAAACTATTTAAATTCTTCTTCATCCTTAAAACTAGTCTCATTGCTTTCTACTCTACTTTCTGCATTTCTAATTCAGCAACAGTGAATACAATATTTCATATATGGATGCTTTACTCCTTCTTACAGTGTGAAAATATTGGTAGTAGGGATGTGAATGTCACACAAACCCTCCCTCCCCTGCTGCCTCTGTATCAGAGTCCTAAGCCCGGGAACGGTTAACCATGTAATGGATAGAATTGTTATCAGTCACAGAGTTAATATTTTTATTCATTTATATCCCTAATTTGAATGTTTTTCTTTTTTTCTGAAGCATCACAAATATATAAAGAGTAACAACAAAGTTTTTACTGCAACTCTGTGGTGCTCCAAAGTTTCTCCCTTTCACAGTGGTTCCCAAACTTTTCAGCATCACGCCCCCTTTTTTATTTTTGAAAAACCCTCATGCTCCTCCGCCCCAAAATAGCAAAACTTGTTGGAAAAAAAAAAAAAAAAAGGAACTGACCAGGGCGGGAACCCATGCATGTAGAGTATCAAAGTTTGTCTTTTTTCGCTAACAAAAGTTGATCCATAAAAGATTCGACTTCACCCACTTCATCTCTCTCATACACAGGGTTTAACACAGCTACACCAGCACAGCACACAAAAAAATCATCAGATTCAACATTTTAAGAACTATAGAACCTAAGATCAGTATTATAACCCTGGCATTCAACTGGACCCTTGTTTTTCTTTTCAAATTTAGTTCTACAATTTGAATTCCTCATATTTAAGTATACTTTGATGTAGAGTACATTTATTGCAGATATGTACTCAAATCTCACATATTCAAAATTATGTTGGTTAAAAAGGGTAGTGGAGATGCTCAAAATAGAAATGATATCTATTTTATTACACTTATGAAGTAACACATGGGGAAAACTTCTACACAAGCTTCACTGTCAAAATACTTAGTCACATATAACATATTAATATTGAAACATAGTATATTAAAACAATAGGTGCCTTATATCACCATGGAGATGACCCTACATAAGTAACTACCTGCTAGGCAATGTTACTTACAGAAGTCTTTTCAAAACTGAGCCCTATATTGACCAAATATTTCCTACTACTACTGCGCTCCAGCCCACCTAAACTAACACATTACTAGCTTGTCTCTGTGACTTCCTTTGATAAGTAAAAATTTCTGGAAATGGTTAACCTACAAGCCTGGAATATCCATTTGTTATGGAAAAACATACCAGACGTGCCATAAAAAGAGCGGCAATAAAGACAAATGAAATCACAAAAATGCCATTTACTAAAGGGGAAGAAGTTTCAGTTTTCGCTTTACCTTTAAAAAGGATATGAAAAAGGGGAGGCTGCGAGCAACCTACCAAGGCCCCTACATGATGTGCTGAGCTGTGCTACCCTGTGAAGAGACGTACGTAAAAGGTGACTAAAAGACAACCTGTAAAGCGAGGCACATCAATCTCATGAGCAGTATTACCGATTTTTTTAAATAAAATCTCCTGCCACGTTTTCTCCGGTTGGGGGACAGAATTCCCCTCCCCTTCCCCTGCACAGGTCCTACCACCAGCAGGCCAACTTCAAAAGATGATCTGAGCCCCAGCCTAACCAACGACATTTCTTGGCGTTAAAGTTTTGGAGGCCCCCGAGCCGCCTCAATTCTCAGGGGGGCTGTTTTCAGCTTGGCCGAAGAGCAAGCAAATCCGCCTCAGACCCCGGAGCTCCGGGAAAAGAGACACCCCCCCGGTTAAATAACACCCAGCCCGAAGCGCGGGGCTACATACAAACAGCCCCCGCCAGACCCAGCCTCCTCGCGCTGCCGCTACCGCGGCCACCGCCCAGGGCCCGGGCAGGTGGCGCCCGGCATGTGGCAGGGGCCGCGCGGCCGAGGCCGGAAAGGAGACCGGGCTTAGCACGCGCCGCCGCCCTGCCCCCCGCCGAGTTTCACTCCACAGGAGTCACTTCACAGGCACACGCTCTCCCCACCCCGCCCCCGGCCTCGGGCGGAGCGGCGGCAGCTGCAGCCAATGGGGGCCGGGTGACGGGCGGCGGCGGCCAATGAGACCCGGCGAGAGGTGGGACTGTTCTCCCGCCGCGGCGGCCCCGTGTGAGGTAGCTGGCTGCCTGCAAGGGAGTTTCTTGGTTACGGCCCCGGCTGCGCGCCCCAAGCTCCCGGCCCCTTCTTTCCCCCGCGCCTCACCAGACCGCGCGCGTGCCCTCCCTCTTCGCGCCGGGCCGCCGGAGCCGGCCTCGCTGCCTCGGCGGAGAGCGCCGCGCCCAGGCGCCGAGTGGGGGCCGGACGCTCCGGGCGGGTGCGGGGCTCCCCGTGCGCGAACCGTGGGGCCGCGGCGGTAGCAGCCCAGCCGCCGCCGCCTCCTCCTCCTACCGCCGCCGCTGCCAGGACTGTAAACATCCCGGCATCCCCGAGGGGAGAGAGGCGGGGCCGGCTCCGGGCTCCTCCTCAGCGCGGGCCCCCGCCGCCTTCTCCTGGCGCTCAGCGGCCCGGAGGCCCGGCCGCGGCGTATGCTCGCCCCGCCGTAATGCCGCGATCGCACTGGGGCGCCGCGACGCCGCCGTGTCCCCGCGACGGCTGGGGCCGGGCCGGAGGCGGCGGCAGAAGTTTGGCCTGGCCCTGCGGCGCGCACTGCCTGCCCCGGTAAAGGATGGGCTGGGAGGGGATGGCCTGCACGCTGGGAAGCGCTCGGGCTTGGGGTCAGGCCCGTGTCTTCCCGAAACCAGGGGCCCAGGTGCTGCGCTGCTTCCGAAGAGGCAGGAGACTGGCTGGTGCGCTGGGAAGAACCTTGGGCAAACCTGCAGCCATGTTTGTGACCCCAGAGGCTGCATGCTGCGGCGGTGCCAGCTCCCGGTGTGTTACCAAACTGCAACTTCCTAACAGCCTAGTTCCTCCTGAGAGTTAGCAGTGCGCTTAATACAAATAAATGGCTACTTCGTCCCGCCACAAGCAAATATATTCTTGGCCTTTGTGCAGCGGAAATTGCGACCACAGGCTGTAGACTCTCCCAGGCAGAAACTGAATTTGTATGTGTTTTTGCATTCTTTAGCCCCAAGGACCCTGACCCCTGAGAAGGACTCCTAGGCTGTATAAAATATACAGCAGCTCCCTTGACAAGAGTAAGAGGGGCTCAGCACTCTGAACTCTCATGAAAGAAAAAAGAAAAGCCTAGGATTTCTGAAAAACAGTATGAGTCCGGGGGAAGGTGGGATGGCATTCATTAGAAAAGCCATCTACCCTCATCTAATGCTCTCCGGCTGCGTCTAGACTTGCCAGCTGTCTACACTGGCCGCTTGAATTTGCGCAAGAACACTGACGATCTAATGTATGATTGTCAGTGTTCTTGCGCAAATACTATGCTGCTCCTGTTCGGGAAAAAGCCCTCTTGCGCAAATGTATTTGCACAAGAGGACCAGTGTAGACAGCTCAGGACTGTTTTGCGCAAAAAAGCCCCGATGGCAAAAATGGCGATGGGGGCTTTCTTGCATAAAAGCGTCTAGATTAGCACAGGCGGCTTTTCCACAAAAAGTGCTTTTGCGCAAAGCGTCCGTGCCAATCTAGACGCTCTTTTCCGCAAATGCTTTTAATGAAAAAACTTTTCCATTAAAAGCATTTGAGGAAAATCATGCCAGTCTAGACGTAGCCTCCCTGTACAGTGTGGGAAAAGGAGATATGTTTAGCTTACTTTGTTTGTTTAATAGGCAGCAGGTTTAAAACAAAAGGACGTGTTTCTTCACTCAGCGCACAGTCAACCTCTGGAACTCCTTGCCAGAGGATGCGATGAAAGCTAGAACTTTAACAGGGTTCAAAAAAGAGCTAGCTAGATTCATGGAGGTAAGGTTCATCAATTTCTGTTAGCCAGTATGGGTAGGAATGGTGTCCCTAGCCTCTGTTCTTCTGGAAGTGGGTGACGGGAGGGATCACATCAGGATTACCTGTTGTGATCCCTCCCTCTGAGACATCTGGTATTGGCCCCTGTCAGCAGACAGGGTACTGGGCTAAGTGGACCTTTGGTCTGACCCAGTATGGCCATTCTTATGTTTGTTTGTTTTTTAAACACAAGTAAGAACCTACATTAGAGTGGTGTTTAAAAAACTTGTTTGCTGGTAGTAGTTCCCTTGCAGACTAACTGTAATCCATTAGAAATAAAAATGAAAGCTTCCTACCAGCAAGCAAAATAATCCTGACTTTCTGATGGCATGTTGCCTGTTTCTGGTAGTAACCTATTGGGAAAGGACTGAATGTAAACCTGTGCTTAGGAATTAAAAATAAACAGCTCCCCTAAAAATACAGAGGAAAGTAGCTTTTTCTTTTTCTGGAGTGATGGAGAAGCTCTCCCTGAAGAGATCTTGATCCTTTCTGAATTCTGAAATGGGGACTCAGTCAGGAGGTATGAAACACTGAAGTGGAAGAGCTGGTGCTAGCCTAAACAGTTTGGAGTTCTCAGTGGGCGTGTCTACAATTCAATTAAAAATCTGCTGACTCAAGCTAGGGGCTGTTTAATTGCAGTGTAAATGTCTGGGCTTGGGTTGGAGCCCAGGCTTTAGGGGCTCCAACAATCACAGCAATTAATTAGCCTCTTAACCTAAGTCTTACAAGCTGGAATCAGCTGATGGGCCACCCACAGGTGGCTAACTGCAGTGTAGACATAGCCAGTGTTCTCTGCTGGTATCTGGAACAGCAGCAGCACCTGATAGGGAAAGAAAAGAGTTCTATGTGGAAATCTTCTGTCTCCCTCCTATTAGCTTTCCTTCTAGAAGAAGAATTAGAAACTAGCATATTTATCCTTAAAATCATTTCTTAATCTAAAGTTCAACAAATGGCCTGAAGGTCCAATCCACAAGGGTACCTAGGTGTCTGAGTTCCATATTTAAGAACCAATGTGAGCCACAAAGCTTCCATTCAGCTGCCATCTAACCCTGAAGATGATTATACTCATGGCACCTCAGTTTTTGTTTCTAGGCCTGTGCATTGCTGCCACACAGCAGGTATCCATAGGGATGTGAAGGATTAACTAGTAAACTTCACCTTTAACGGGACCGGGATGCCAAAGCATCCCTTGCCTACGGGGCGCCCTATCCCATTGCCCAGCTGGTGTAGCCCTTCCTGCTAAGGGAAATTAGAGAGGCTATCAAAATAAAGAACTCAGTAATAGTGGGGGATTTTAACTATCCCCATATTGACTGAGTACATGTCACCTCAGGACAAAATGCAGAGACAAAATTTCTTGATACCTTAAACGACTGCTTCTTGGAGCAGCTGGTATAGGAACCCACAAGGGGAGAGGCAATTCTTGATTTAGTCCTGAGTGGCACGTAGGATCTGGTCCAAGAGGTAACTATAACAGGACCACTTGGAAATAGTGACCATAATATAATAACATTTAACATTCCTGTGGTGGGAAGAACACCTCAGCAGCCCAACACTGTGGCATTTAATTTCAGAAAGGGGAACTATGCAAAAATGAGGAGGTTAGTTAAACGGAAATTAAAAGGTACAGTGACTAAAGTAAAATCCCTGCAAGCTGCATGGATACTTTCAAAGACACCATAATAGAGGCCCAATTTAAATGTATACCCCAAATTAAAAAAAAAATCATAGAAGAACTAAAAAAGAGCCACCGTGGCTTAACAACCATGTAAAAGAAGCAGTGAGAGATAAAAAGACATCTTTTAAAAAGTGGAAGTCAAATCCTAGTGAGGTAAATAGAAAGGAACATAAACACTGCCAAATGAAGTGTAAAAATGTAATAAGAAAAGCCAAAAAGGAGTTTGAAGAACAGCTAGCCAAAAACTCAAAAGGTAATAAAATGTTTTTTAAGTACATCAGAAGCAGGAAGCCTGCTAAACAACCAGTGGGGCCCCTGGATGATGGAGATACAAAAGGAGCACTTAAAGACTATTTAAGTCATTGTGGAGAAACTAAAAGAATTCTTTGCTTCAGTCTTCAAGGCTGAGGATGTTAGGGAGATTCCAAAACCTGAACCGTCCTTTGTGGGTGACAAATCTGAGGACTTGTCACAGATTGAAGTGTCATTAGAGGAGGTTTTGGAATTAATTGATAAACTTAACAGTAACAAGTCACCGGGACCAGATGGCATTCACCCAAGAGTTCTGAAAGAACTCAAATGTGAAATTGAGGAACTATTAACTCTGGTTTATAACCTATCCTTGAAATCAGCTTCTGTACCCAATTACTGGAAGATTAGCTAATGTAACGCCAATATTTTAAAAAGGCTTTAGAGGTGATCCCGGCAGTTACAACCAGTAAGTCTAACTTCAGTACCGGGCAAATTAGTTGAAACAATAGTAAAGAATAAAATTGTCAGACACATAGAAGAACATAATTTGTTGGGCAAAAGTCAACATGGTTTCTGTAAAGGGAAATCATGTCTTATTAATCTATCTGTTAGGCTATGTCTACACTGGCGGGTTCTTGCGCCAGAAATATGCAAATGAGGCTAAGCGTGGAATATCGCTGAGCCTCATTTGCATACCTAATGAGCCGCCATTTTTGCAGAAGAGGCTCTTGCGCCAGAAGGAGCTGTCTACACTGCCCCTTCTTGTGCAAGAAAAACCCTCTTGCGCAATGCCGCTACGCTGATTATTTTCAGGAATAACGGCATTGCGCAGAGGGCTTTTCTTGCAAGAATGGGCAGTGTACTCCCTTCTGGCGCAAAGCTCTTCACAAAAATGACTCACTAAATATGCAAATGAAGCTCGCGATATTCCACGCAGCCTCATTTGCATATTTCTGGGGTCAACAAAACATGTGGACAAAGGGGATCCAGTAGATATAGTGTACTTAGATTTCCAGAAAGCCTTTGACAAGGTCCCTCTCCAAAGGCTCTTATGTAAATTAAGTTGTCATGGGATAAGAGGGAAGATCTTTTCATGGACTGAGAGCTGGTTAAAAGACAGGAAACAAAGGGTAGGGATAAATGGTAAATTTTCAGAATGGAGAGGGATAACTAGTGGTGTTCCCCAAGGATCAGTCCTAGGACCAATCCTATTCAATTTATTCATAAATGATCTGGAGAAAGGGGTAAACAGTAAGGTGGTAAAGTTTGCAGACGATACTAAACTGCTCAAGGTAGTTAAGACCAAAGCAGACCGTGAAGAACTTCAAAAAGATCTCACCAAACTGACAAGGTAACAAAATGGCAAATGAAATTTAATGTGGATAAATGTAAAGTAATGCACGTTGGCAGGGCTCGACAAACCGCTGAATCAACTCGCCTGTGGCGAGTGGATTTCAGCCAGTCGCTCCGAGCGCCCCATTCACCGGCGCTTCGCACATGCGCAGTGCCGGTCTGGTGCATGCGCAGTGTGGGGCTGGCAAGTGGCTCTCGCCAGGGTTTGTCAAGCCCTGCACGTTGGAAAAAATAACCCCAACTATACATATAATATGATGGGGGCGCTAATTTAGCTACAGCTAATCAGGAAAGAGATCTTGGAGTCATCATGGATAGTTCTCTGAAGACGTCCACGCAGTGTGCAGCGGCAGTCAAAAAAGCAAACAATGTTAGGAATCATTAAAAAAAGGGATAGAGAATAAGACGAAGAATATCTTATTGCCCTTATATAAATCCATGGTACGCCCACATCTTGAATACTGCGTACAGATGTGGTCTCCATTTCAAAAAAGATATACTGGCATTAGAAAAGGTTCAGAGAAGGGCAACTGAAATGATTAGGGGTTTGGAACAGGTCCCATATGAGGAGAGATTAAAGAGACTGGGACTTTTCAGCTTGGAAAAGAGACTAAGGGGGGATATGATAGAGATATAAAATCATAAGCGGTGTGGAGAAAGTGAATAAGGAAAAGTTATTTACTTGTTCCCATAATATAAGAACTAGGAGCCACCAAATGGAACTAATGGGCAGCAAGTTTAAAACAAATAAAAGGAAGTTCTTCACACAGCGCATAGTCAATCTGTGGAACTCCTTGCCTGAGGAGGTTGTGAAGGCTAGGACTATAACAGGGTTTAAAAGAGAACTAGATAAATTCATGGCGGTTAAGTCCATAAATGGCTATTAGTCAGTATGGGTAAGGAATGGTGTCCCTAGCCTAAGTTTGTCAGAGGGTGGAGATGGATGGCAGGAGAGAGATCACTTGATCATTACCTGTTCGATTCACTCCCTCTGGAGACACCTGGCATTGGCCACTGTTGGCAGACAGGGTACTGAGCTGGATGGACCTTTGGTCTGACCTAGTATGGCCATTCTTATGTTCTTATGAGCTGTGGCATGCACAGTCCCCCGCTCACTCTCCCTTTATATTGTTTAACTGGTTAGCCAATTAAATGGGATTTTACATCCCTAGTGTCCAGGCACTTATGTCCTGCTTCCACCTCAGAACAATTCACAAACCACAAAGTTTGCTGCCTGAGACATGTAGATCAGAAAGGACCATCATGATCATCCAGTCTGACCCACACATTGCAAGCTGCAGAACCTCACTTCTGTAGTAGGCTGAGTTACTGAAAAGTTACAGAGCATCCATTTTTAATTTATTTCAAACCCACAAGAGATCCATGTCCCACATTGCACAGGAAGGCAAGAAAAAAACACTCCACATTTCTTCCAGTCTGAACTGGGAAAAGATTCCTTCCCAACCCCAAATATGGTAGTCAATCAGACCCTGAACATGTGGGTGAGATCCACCAGCCAGATACCTGGGTCAGTATTGCAGGGACCTGATCAGATGAAGCCTATACTAGTTCACACAAAATAGCTATGAGTTTAGGGAAGAAGGACTTCCTTTATAATCTTAGCCTAGTATGAGAGACTCCTCATTCACATTCCCTTTCTTGAACTGTAGAACAGATTTGAACAGGGATTCAAATCTCAAAGGCACGTCCTAATCACTAAATTATATTTATGGCCAAATATTTAAATTCTTCAAGAAATTTGAAGTATTTAATCTGGAAAAATTTAATTAGGTAACCTTGAGAAAGCTCTAAAGTAGCATATTCCGTAGCCCGATTACTGGGGTATGCACGTGAAAGGAGCAGGTGCTTCTTCAAAGCCAGCTCCCCATGCATATCAGCTCCCAACTGCCTGATATCAGCACGGGGGCAGGCAGCTCCATGGGAGCCGATAAACACGGGTAGCTGGCTTGAAAGCCAGCTTCCCATGTGTATTGGCTGCCGCCTGCCCCCCTTATCTTCCACACTGCCGCCTCTTTATCACAGGCAGCAGCACAGAGATGGGGGGGGTGGGTAGGCAGCTCCATAAGATCTGGTGCAATACAGAATTTCCACAAGAAATCCAGAGGTTTTCAGTTCCGTTGTTTCTTTGTCAACTGCACACTGACCCAAATGATCTTTCCTGATAATTATTAGAGGGTAGTGCCTATGCTCATCAACCACCCTCTCTGCCCCCGGCCGCTGGCCTCCCCTGAAGCCTGGCCAGCCCCAGCTCTCCTCCCTGCTTCCCCAGGCCACGGGAGGTGGGGTCGGGCCACGGCCAAGGCTCTCCCACTCCAGGGAGGGTCTGAGGCCACCCCAGCTCTTGCCCCCAGCCCCGAGGCCACCCCTGCTCTTGCCATCCCTTCTCTTCCCTTCCCCGCCTGGATTCTGTCCCCCCTCTCAATGGCCCTGGCTCTTACCTCCCCCCAACTGCCAGGGAGGGGGGCTGGGGTTAGGCTAGTCTGTCTCTTGCCCCAACCTAGCGAGTGTATGAGGGGGCTGGGGTGCAGGGAGGGGGTGCAGCTCCTGCCCCCCTGGATCATCAGAGAGGAGGAAGCCTCGGGGAGGAGAGGAGAGGCCTTGCCACTTCTTCTGTCCCCCAGCACTGGGGAGGGAGAGAAGACTGGGGGAGAGGGAAAAAGCTGCGTGGCTCCCAGGCCTCATGGCTTCAGCCCCTCCTCCTGGAGCAACAGGGAGGGCCACTGCTCTGGAACCTCCCCAGGTCCCATGCAGCAGCCAAGCACTGGGAAAAGGGGAGGAGGAAGGGTGGAGGCAGGTGGGATGCAGAGTGACATCATGATGTCACTCTGTTGTCCCGCAGGAAAAGTTTTTTTTAATATATAAAGAGATTACCTGCAGTAGAAGAGCTGACAGCAGAACTTGATAGTTATATTCACAAAACCTTTGGTGCATTTTCAGAATCTTCCTTCTGTGCATTCCCACCGTTTCTTGTTCTTGCCCCTTATATTGGCTAGTCTTAGATTATACTTATATGCGCCTTTACATCCATGGAAATACAACTGAAAGAGAGTTTAATGAAACATTAAGATGTTTATGTTGCGTTACTTTAAAGGGGAACTCCAAAGGCAGGGGGAGTGGATTTTTGCCATTTTGCCAACAATATACTAATATTAATTTATCCTAATAATAATGAGTGTGGAAGGAAGGAGGCTCATTAGATATTTAAGGTTTGTTTTAAAAAATGACAGTAAGAGTTCAGTGAAAGCAGAACTGTGAAGAGAAAAGATTAGGCTGTTAAAAGCCCCCAGTACTGCAAAATATATATTCTTAAACCTACCAAGTGACTAGACCTGTTGATTTCAATAAAACTGCTCATAGTGATTCAACATCCTCACTTTTCAACTAAGGTGTTAAGAAATCACAGCAAATGTTTAATCACAATACTAGAAAACACCAAATTCTAACATTCCTGATATTTCAAAGCTACAAAGTCAGCTGAAAAAACCTTAACATATAAATAAACCTTTCAGACTATAAGCAAGTCTTGTGTGTGTGTGTGTGTTTAAATTCTCTTGAAAGTGTAACTTTCAAAAATATTAAGACTTAAGGATGATTTTTTACAAGGTCCAAACACAATTTGTGATAACAAAATAAGCTAGTATAAGTCAGTTTGCTTGGTCCTCTGATTAGCTGATCAAGTAGTGAGAGGCATAATGCCACCATGTTCCTACCTGTGGTTTAATGGCTGGTGTCATTTATGGGCGCAAATGGTGTTATGCTTACAAGAAGTAAACAGATCTGTATAGGGGAAAAGGCAATACTATAGTAAAGCAGCTAGCATATGCTTACATAGACAAACACACACACACACTGTCCCGCCAATCAATGTTATACTTACAGTCCACAGTCCTTATCTCTCTGGTGGCCAACCAGATTGATCTCAGATAGGGAAGAGCAGGACTCTAACAGTATTTTCTGAACCAAAAATAGGGACAACTTGGCCATGCCCCCTGAAACCACTAGCCCTAGGGTAGTACTTCCAGAGTCAAGATGAACACATGACCAGAAGTAAAGGGTGTCATGTGACCCCTCTAAGAACTCCTCCCACCATCCTCTACCTATAGGGATGGGTTTGGACCCCATAAAAGCCCCCCATGCAACTATACTACAATTGCATTAATCCAGTGTCCAGACCTAGGATCCCATGACAGTGCAGTGCTAGGGGTCCAACCTCAATTCAAGATGAGATTCAGGATCTAAGACCTACTACTTTGCAGTGTAGATGCAGCCCCATTTGGCTCAGCCTGGGAATCATCTGGAACTATAGCAAATTTCATGGGACAACTTCCATAGTCCTCTTAATGGATGATGCTTACTGGTTCCAATTAACTGGTAATCAGAGGAGGCTGGAGCAGCTCCCCACCTGCTTCAGGAAGGGGGCTGATCCAGGGCCACAGCCTGCTACAGACAGGGGTTGCTCTTGTCCAGATCAGCCCGTCTCTGGGGAACTTGGGGGCCCACAGGCAGGGACTGCACCAGCGTCCAAAGTAGCCTCTCTCCGTGTGGTTAATATTAACCAGTTAACTAATTAATGGGAATTTACATCACTAATGAGATGGACTGCAACAGCATTTTTTGAAGTTACTGAAAAATTCTCAAGTGTCATCCATTTCCACAAGCCAGAATGACGATACTGAACCATGACAATCACAAAGTGGAGAAGACCATGTCACTAATCCTCACTACCGCTGCTTGAAAGGTACATTTCCCAGGGAGATCAATGGAGCTGGACTATTTTATATGTAAAGCTACTGAGAAATGTATATGTCAATACCATGATGTCAATGCCACTATTATGTAAATAATACCTAATAATAATTGCCAAATGAGACCACTTCCCAACCTACTTACAAAGCTCCTGATCCAATTTAATTTTAAACTGGGATTGGGCCCAAAGCAATCTATTGATATTACCCAAGAAGATCCAGGTAGTATTTAGTCATTCTTCAAAAATATAAGGGACCAATTAGTCAAAGCCCCACTGTCAGGTAGAGACAATCTTTGAAGAAATTTGGAGAAACTTTGAATTTACTTCTGAAAGCAGTGCTTTCTCTCACTGGACATGGGGTCTTTAGCACAGGTTTCACTTTGTGGAAGAATAACTCAGAAATGTGTTGTCACAGCTAACTCCATTCAAGTGTAGGCAACATGCAGCCCAAAGACAGAATAAATTCCTTTGAAGCTGGAAATCAAAACATCTCACCACTTCACAGAGCTCACAAAGGGCTTGTTCACCATGACACAACCCTCTCTGGAGAGAGACGATACATCCTGCCTTTCTGTGGATGCACCAAATGTTTTCACGTGGCATCTTAACACATTGTTTAAATCATTAACTGCTTGGATGAGGAAAACTCACAGAAAGTCTGTCCATCATCCACACTGGAGTGACACAGTAATTTCACCACCTTGGTAATCGCCTTCTCTGTGGGCTCTTCTGTTGCAACAGGGAGCCTGGGGAGGTCCCTCCAGGGGAGAGGCCAGAGGTACCTCTATTTCAGTGATTCTCAACCTGGTTGAGCCAGGGGGTCCACAGACCAATGTGAACCTTTCCATGGACCACCAGTTGCTAATGGAAACTCACCATTAATTACATCATTACACCTGAGCCATTTTTCTAGTGCTGCAGCTAGGGAGACTGGTTTCATTTAAATTATTAAACAGATTAAGCATTTTAACTTTCTCGTGTTAGTTTATCAAACTTCATTTTAAATAAAGTAAATTATTAATTTATGTCCATCACAAAACATTTCAATGTTTTCCTTATTTATGGCATTGGTGGGGAACATATTTTGGGCCAGGGGCCATTGATCCACAGAAAAATCCATTGGGGACCACACAAGTGAGAAGCAAAAGAACTCCCAAAACCCCCAACCTTCACCGAGGTGGCCCCCAACTGAGACACCTCATTCCTTTGGTGTTCCAGCCCCAACTTTTCTCATAGATTTTATGGAGCCCCCTTAGGTTCTGGGGTGGGGACAAAAATGAGGAGTTCAGTATGTGTGACAGGGCTGCTAGAGAATGGGATGGGGATGGAGTGCAGGATCTGGGAGGGAAGTGAGGGGCAGAAAAGAGAGAGGTTGCAAGGTCTGGGTGGCAGATAGTATGCAGAAACAGGCTGGGAGTAGGGTATCTGGATAGGGGGAGGGAGCAAGGAAAGGTTCAGTGTTTGGCCAGGAAGGAGGGTGCAGGAGGAACCGTGGATGCAGAGTGGATTGGGGAGAGGGTGCCTGGCAAAGGGGAATATGCAGGAGCGGACTTGGGGGGTAGCCACTCTCCGGCCCCCCTGCTCACCGGCCCCCTCTGCTCTCTAGCCACCCCGGGTCACTCTCAGCTGCTTCTATTGGCTGGACCCCCAGCCACAGGGAAGTCCTGGAACCATCCCCAACTCCTCCCCAAGGGAGGGGAGGAGAGGGGGAGAAAGAGGGGGAGGAGAATCAGCTAGGGCTTTTTTCCAGGACAAATCTGAGGTTCGCAGGGCACCCAGAACAGAACGTTAAAAATCGGGACAGTCCCGGATTTTTGGGGCCATATGGTCACCATAATAATGCCACCATGTACTTACCTGTGGTTTAATGGCCGGTGTCATTTATGGGTGCAAATGGTGTTATGCTTATAAGAAGTAAACAGGATCTTTATAGGGGAAAAGGCAATACTATAGTAAAGCAGCTAGCATATGCTTACACACACACTCTCTCTCTCTCTCTCTCTCTCCTCCCCCCGCGCCCCACCACCAATCAATGTTATATTTACCAGTTTACCAATTTACAGTCTGTATCTCTCTGGTGGCCAACCACATTGATCTCGGATAGGGAGGAGTAGGACTCTATTGGTCTGGACCGATTCTTCAGAATCTTGGCAAGACATACCCCAAAAAACTGGCAAAGCAGCCTCTTTTATAGCATTTTTCCTTCATTGGGATCAGTAAATTTTGCACTGTCATGCTGTAATTAATCGCTGTTCCATGAGCGCTTGTTTTCTTAAATTGTTTTTATGTCACAGCTATCTTGTCCTAATTGTTAGGTGTTTGCCTTATCTTTTAATACTCAATCTGCCCTTCATCCACATCTCAATAGAGGTATACAGCAATCTCCTGGCACTTTCCCGTCTATCTTTGAATTCTCCCTAGAACATCTGGTCAAGTGATGGCCTTCAAACAAATTACCTTCTCACACACATTCCCCTTTGACTCACACAAAACAAAATTGATTTTTTTCGTTATACACACAATATGAATATTTAAGCAGGAACATCAAATTACAATTTAAAGAAAACCCTTTTACTTATTTCATAATACTAATTTTAAAACAAAGCAAAAAGCATAAGAATCTATTCCTGCCTTGGATTCAGCTTCAGATACAAAATTGTGGCTGGTGGTAAGATAAAAGTCCTTTTTGCTTTCTGAAAGGGTGGTTGGAAGGGTACAACAAATCATAATCCTAAAATACATCAATACATCTAATATCTAAACTACTAAATTATTATTGTTCTTATGCTAATATATACATAACCTAAAATAGGTGGTATTTCTGCCCAGTAAAATGTCTTTCCTATAATGACACCTGCACCAATGAAGCTGTTCTTTTACAATTTTTGTCATTCAATTTTACCTCACTTTAAATAGAATTTCACTCTAATTTCCCTATAAATAACTTCATACACATTGAATTGGATTCCAAGGACTCTATTTTTTAAGGCATTGAGCTATCTCACCTCAGTCCACCAAAGCACTTATGCATATGTTTAGTCAATAGAACTACTCACATGCTTTAAGTTAAACATGTTTAAATGCTTTGCTAGATTGAGACGGGACAGCTCAGCATTTGCAGGACTGAGCTGTGAAATATTGAATTCACAATGCACTGGAAGATTCTGAAAACTACTGAGTTTGTTTTAACTGTAAAGAGACCCATTTATCTTAAGAAATAAAATGAAACTCGATTTTGCTGTTAGAGACTAAAGTCTCAGAAAGAAAAGTTAAAATGAGTTTGGAAAGGTAATTATGCAACTAGTAAAAAACACTTGTTTATCAAAAAATATGTTCATTTGCATGTAAGAAACAAACTTTCTAAACCAACATTCAAATGGCTCTTCTGAACAAAGACAAGTATATAAATAAAATTTGAGAATATTTATAGAATGATTTTTAGATTAATGTTCATCAGAGTTCCAAATCCATCAATTGTGTTGGATTCAGGTAACTTATCCAAAGAGATGTATTTCCATCTATTGAGAGGGTTTAAAAAAAATCTGGCTTGGAGGAAGAAAGGAAATCTCTCTTTCTACTAACTAAGGAGACAGCTCTAAAAGGTATCTTAAACCAGAATTTCCATCAAGTTTTTCTGACCCTCTGACTACAAATCTTGAATCAGAAATTTTATTTCCCCAAAACAAAGTCTCTTTTCAACTTACTGGAAGAAGTAATTGAATTTTTTTCCTTTATCTGTTAAGGTTTGACTTGAAACAAGTTTGTTCCAAGGTGAATGGGAAATTTTGGGTAATTCTCAGTGTTTAAATGAAGTTTGTACATGCATCTCTTCTCACAAAAATATACCATCTTCTTCACCTGAGGCAAACTCTTAAGCTTTGAGATCTACTCTTTATGCAGTATATGTAGTGAGAGCTCTAACAAAGGCCCCGAGGAAATTAATAAATCTATTCTGTAACAGTCTCACTTCTCCAGAGTTGTCAGATTTATTAATAATTCAGCAAATCTGCTATCCAATACAGCATTATATAATTTGATTTTGTCAGTCAGAGAAACAGTCTTAAACATAGCAGCAAGGTGACAATTCTGACATGGAATTGTAAGTCAGGCATAACATCCACTAACTGTAAAAATGCCCTTCAAGGGTGAAAGATTAAAATATCCTACAAATAATATCTTTGCATCAAGATGGGAAGAGAAGAATTTTTCATTTTGAGGGTCATCTTTCCCAGCAAGCAGTGGGTATAACTCCCCAAAGGTAAGGATGCATAAGAAAGATCCTTTAGCTTTTTATTTTCAGAGATAAGGTCTCATTAAATAAATTTTACTCAAAACAATTTATTGGCCAGAAGTTGTCTATTGCCAATTTTTCCTATGTGGGCAGAGTGTCTGAGTTTTTCCACAGATTATACAATGACAACATTAAAGATCCAACAGACAATTTCAAGAAGTTACTTAAAAGAAATATAATCTCCCCTGAAATGTTTTTACCTTCTACTGATCAAAAACCTAATCTACAATTGGAAATTTAATCAGACAAGCTGCCATGTATCTGTAGTACCTGTGATGGAAAAAGGAGGAGTCTCTCTCAACTTGGGCCACTGGTGACCATGAGACATTGAGTATCTAAACAACAGTTGTCTGCACCTAAGAAGCAACAACAATGGCTATCATTTCCAGAAGATACTGATACGTATTCCTTTTCATCGTTTCCCAGATACAAACGTAAGTGCTCATATAACCATCAGGAGAAACTGAGTCACGTCAGGCAGCAAATTCAAACTCTCAAATTTTGGGTACGTTTACAATAACTGATGTTATTCCAAAATAGCATAGTCTGTGTCTACACTACAAGCAGTTATTCTGACATAATGTCAAAATAATGTCGAGCTGGAGGACTTCTTACTCTGACTCCTGTAACCCTCATTTTACAAGGAGTAAGGGAAGTCAAAGGAAGAGTGCTCTTCTTTGGACCTCCTGCTGCGTAGACAGTGCCAAAAGCTGAAATAAGCTATTTCAGCTTAAGCTACACAACTGACATAGCTTTAGCCCTGCTGTGTAGATGTGCCTAAAAAGAATAACCCAGCGGTCACTTGTCGTGTTACAGGGAAGTTCTTATGGTTTTTCTCCCTTTGCATGTCTTTCGTCTCCCTTTTCTCTGACCCTGTGGGTTTTATCTTTTGAGCTCTCTTGGTATGTCCACACTACTACTATTTAGAAATAACTATTTTGAAATAAGCGTTATTCCTCATGGAAAGCAGGAGTTATTATTTCGAAATAACCAGCCTGTTATTTCGAAATAATGGGCGTGGTAGCATGGACACTTCACTTGTTATTTGGAAAAATTGTGTAGACCGGGGCATAGTGTCACTTCCAACTGCCATGGAACCTTCCAACTCCAATATTCCATTCCTCATCCTGTTAAAGGACCATCACTCTCATGCTGTTCGCACATTATAGAAGTTAGAGATGGAAGAGACCACTTACATCTACTCATCTATCTTCCTGCCTATGAAAAAAAAAATACCCTACTAGCAGATGTACCCGGCATTGCTCGGGTCTATAACTGAAAGAAGTTTGTTTCTTTGTTTGTTTGTTTGTTTGTTTTGTTTTGTTTTGTTTGGCAAATAAATAACAAAGGGTATGTCTACACTACAGCACTAATTCGAACCAACTTATTTCGAATTAGTTAATTCAAAATAAGCTAATTCGAAATAACGCATCTAGACCCAAAAACTAATTCGAATTAGCGTTTTGCTAATTCAGAATAGCGCGTCCACACTGATTGGACGCTGGGTCACATTTAAGGGCAGCTGAAACCGGTTCCAGCAGGGCATCAGGTCAGTAGTTGCTTTGTGTGGCTGCTGTCTGAGGCTATCTGAGGCTCGTGCTTAACGGGACCCCCCTGGACAGCCGGTTCTCAGCTTTTTCGCTTGCTTGCCTACCTCGCCGAGGGACAGCAAAGCGTTTTCCTCTCCGCCTGCCTGTGTCGGTGGTTCCCATTGGGGACACCGCCGCAGTTGGCACCATGGAGCCAGAGCTCGCCCTGGGCATGCTGCTCCAGTTTTTGGACTTGCTGCTGCAAGCCTGCCAGCAATGGCTGGAGGCTGCCTGGCACCATCTGGTGCACGTCAGCCCCCTGCCTCTCCCCTGGCCTCCTGGGGCCGTGGAGGAGCCGCAGCAGAGCCCGGATGCCAGCGTGCCCGCCGCATCTGGCGCCTGGACACCAGCAGTGACTGGTGGGACCGCATCGTCCTGGAGCACTGGGAGACCAACAGTGACCCAGAACTTCAGGATGAAGAAGGACACCTTCCTGGAGCTCTGCGAGTGGCTCGCCCCTGGTCTGCGGCGACGGGACACTCACATGAGGCCCACCATCCCCTTCCAGAAGCGTGTGGCCATCGCCCTGTGGAAGCTCTTCCAGCTACCGATCCGTCGGGAACCAGTTCGGCGTGGGGAAATCCACCGTTGGAGCAGTGCTCATGCAGGTACGGCACTCACCGGCCACTGGGCCGGGGGAGGAGGGGAACTGCAAGGAGGGAATGGGCTGCCCCAGGGAAAACAGGGGGGGAGGAGGCAAAAGTGCCCCGCACGGGAGGGTTCGGTCTGTCCCGGCCATACTACACGCCGCCCACAGTGGCCAGGATCGCAGCGGGGGTCGCTTCTGGGAGTGGGGCGCGGGGCAGTGCCAGGGAACGAACACTCCCAGCCACCCGGGCACCCCAGTGTTTCGCGGTTTGCTGTGTCTTTCTGCAGGTAGTCAAGGCCATCCACCAGGTGCTGCTCCGCAGGGTGGTCCGCCTAGCTGACCCGGACGCGGTCATCCAGGGGTTCGGTGCCCTCGGCTTCCCCAACTGTGGGGGAGCCATCAACGGGATGCACATCCCCATCCATGCCCCGGAACACCAGGCCTCCCAGTACATCAACCGCAAGGGGTACTTCTCCGTCCTCCTGCAGGCCATGTCTGACCACCGGGGCCAGTTCACGGACATTAATGTGGGCTGGTCCGGCAAGGCACACGATGCCAGGGTGTTCCACAACTCCTCCGTGTGCCGGAGGCTGCACGGCGGGACCTTCTTCCCCGACTGCCACATCAAGGTCGGGGACGTGGACATGCCCGTCTGCCTGGTGGGGGATGCAGCCTACCCCCTACAGCCCTGGCTGATGAAGCTGTACACGGGGCACCTCAACCCCTCCCGGCAGGCCTTCAATGCCAGGCTCACCGGGGCCCGCATTGTGATCGAGGGGGCCTTCGGATGCCTGAAAGCCCGATTTAGATGCGTCCTCACCTGCCTTGACCTCGCCAAGCACAATATCCCTCCCGTGGTGGCAGCATGTTGTGTGCTGCACAATTTATGTGAGCAGAAGGGGGAGGCTTTCCTGCCAGCCTGGATGGCTGAGGCTGAGCGCATGGCTGGCCAGTATGTGCAGCCCCGCACTGCCGCCGTCCGGGAGGCCCAGCGAGGGGCTGTCAAGATCCAGGAAGCCCTGCGGGAGAGCTTCCAGGTGGAAGAGGACTGAACTCTCCCTGCATGCCCCACTGGGGCCTTCTTCCACCCTCCCCTCCTTCCCCTTTCCCCTCCCTAACCCCCCTTCCTAATGTAAAATAAAAACACCTGTTTTGCCAAAAAACCTCTCTTTATTGTACATAACTGGGGTGGGGGGAGGGAGGAATGAGGGTGGGAGAGGGGAGGGGGAAACCTGGGAGGAGGGAGCTGGAAGTGGGAGGAAGGGGAGGAAGGGAAGGGAAAGCTCAGGGTTGGGGCTCCTGCTGGCTCTCCTGTCTCACAGCACTGCGGGTGCAGGGGCGTCAGAGGGGAGTGGGTGTGGAGGGTGGGGCAGGAGGGATGGGGGGTGCGGAGGAAGCGGGAGGGGGAGCAGGGGTGGGAAGAGGAGCGAGAGCTGGGGCGGCTGCAGGGGCTGGAGCAGGAGGAGGCAGGAACCTGTCCACCAATGTCTGGAGGTGGCCTCTGAGGGCACGGCCCTGCTCCTCCAGTGCCTCCAAGCTCCGCAGCCACAGGTCCTCCTGGACCCAGTGGTCCTGGGTGCGGAGCTGGTGCTCCAGTCGCCACAGGTGCCGCCGCTGGTAGTCCTCCAGGTTGCAGGTGTGCCCTGCAGTCCCAGGTGCTGCGGCTGTGGTGAAACAAGAGCAGTGGTCAGTTCTCCCCTGGGGACACAGTGGGTGAAACCCAGCCCCCCTCTGCAAGGCGAGGTCGGCCTGGGGAACGGGCCAGGGCCCCTGCATGACACCCAGCTGCTGCTCCATGGTGGGCAAGGCCCAGGCGCACGGTCCCTGGGCTCCCTCTCCCGCCCCCCACCCCCATACCCATAAGGGGAGCATGATGGCACTCACATGTGGAGCCCTCCCTGGCCTCGGACGACACAGCCGATGTGCTCTGTGGGATGCCTCGGGGGTCCTGGGTCCTGGGCAGGCTCTCTGCAGGCTCCTGGCTCTTGGCATCCTCCTCCTCCTCCTCCGTGTCAGGGACGGGGCCCTCTGCCCCGGGGTCGATCACCACCCGGGGGGCATTGACTGCGTGAACCCCCAGGATGCGGTCCAGGGCCTCATAATGAGGGGCATGCCTCCAGGTCGGCCCCTGGCTGGGAGGCCCTGGAGTAGGCCTGCCGCAGGTCCTTGATTTTGCAGCGGACCTCCTCCCGGGTCCGCATGTGGCCTCTGGTGGCCAGGCTGGCAGCCATGCGGCTGTAGACGGCCGCGTTCCTGTGGCTAGTGTGGAGATCATGGACGTTGGAGGTCTCCCTCCAAACCTCGATGAGGTCCACTATCTCCGCACTAGACCAGGCGGGCGCCCGCCTCTTGCGGCCCCGGGCAGGCTCCTGGGAGCCGCCAGCCTGGTCCTGGAAAGAGGCGGAGGGCTGGGTGGCAGCGGGTGGCTGGCTCATGCTGTGCCAGGTGCAGGGTCTGCTGGCTGGGTGCTGGCAGGCTTGCAACTGGCACAAGCACTGTAGCCAGACCATGCCCCTTTAAGGGCTCCGGGGCCAGGAGTGGGGCAGAAGAGTTTCCCTGGTTTGGCCCAGAGTGGCCACCAGGGCAACCTGGGAAGGGCTAGCCTCCAACTAGTTCAAATTAAGTGGCTACACAGCCCTTAATTCAAACTACTTAATTCGAACTAGGCGTTACTCCTCATAGAATGAGGTTTACCTAGTTCGAACTAGCGGTTTGTATGTGTAGCCCCTATTAAAGTTCATTCGAATTAACGGCTGTTAGTTCGAATTAACTTTGTAGTGTAAACATACCCAAATATACATGTGTTATTTCAATTATTGTATTTTTCAAAAATGAAAGAAAATGAAGGCTGGAGTGAATATTCAGGGCTGAGGAAGGGCAGTGGGTAGGGAGGTGTGGGGGGGCTCAGAGCAGGAAGAGGGGGTGCTGAAAGCAAGGCAGGTGGGAGGTTCAGGATTCAGGACAGGGGGCTCAGGACAGGGGGTTGGGAGGTGGTGGGGGCTTACCAGAGCCACACGTGGCGGCGAGGATGGCACTGTTCTGGCGGTGACTCCTCCCATGGGGCCAGGGCAGCACTCCCCTGCCAGCAGGCCCCCTCCAGCTGCCCCCCTGCCATAGCCTGCAGACAGGTGCATTCTAAAATATATAGAGAGAGAAGATTGGACATTTACTAGTGCTTTGTCCACTAATTTTAAAATGCCCCATGTCTCAGATCTGCCATCACTTCCCTTGTGAGATTATTCCACTGCCTAATAAGTTTCATTGTCAGTGTTGTTCCTGGTATTCAGCCTATATTTACACTTTCTTAATTTCATCCCATAACCCCTATTTAACCACACCCACTAAATAACTCCTCTTCCTTTTGTGAAGGTCTATGCCTTTTAGTTATTTCAATTCTATAATTTTACAATCAACACCTAATTTATAACAGTTACTAACAGTAAAAACAACAAGTGACACTTTAGAGACTAACAGATCTGTTAGGCTATGTCTACACTACAAGTTTTCTTGGCAAAAAATATGCAAATGAGGTGATCTCATTTGCATATTTTCTGCAGATCCGTTTTTGTGCTGGGGTTTTTGTGCAAAAACAAGCAGTGTAGACGTTTTCTTTTTGTGCAAAAAGCCCTTTTTCTGCAAGATCCTTATGCCCCAAAAAAGGAGGTATACCGATCTTGCAGTAAAAGGGATTTTTTCATTTGCATATTTTTGCCGAGAAAACTCATAGTGTAGACGTAGCCTTAGGGCATAAGCTTTAATGGGTAAAACCCACTTGTTTTACCCAAGAAAGTTTATGCTCTCATAAATCTGTTAGGGTACATCTACACTGAACCGTAGTTAGAAATAAGATAAGCAATTTGAGCTATGCAAATTGCGTATCTTATTTCAAAATAGTTTATTCCATACTTTAGACAGCACCAAATGGAATGAGGTTTACAGGGACATTGGAATAGCGAGCCCGTTATATTTCAAAATAACGGACTTGCTGTGAAGACACGGGATAGCTATTTCGGGATACTCTGGTACCTCGAAATAGTGCTGTAGTATAGACATAGTCTTAGTCTCTAAGGTGCCACAGGACTTCTCATTGTTTTTGCATATACAGCCCATCTGACACAGTTACTAACAGTGATCACTCATGCAAACACATGTTCCTAAACATTACACAAAAAGCTTGCCACTCTTAGCTATCTGCTGCTCTACCTTACTCACCCACATCTGTATAAAACAAGTATAAAAACTACATCAAGCCTTTATTGATGGGTAAAAATTGTGAATGTACAACCCATAATTATGGTCAGTCCTCAAGAATGCCTAAAGCCACAATTATTATAATAAAAATAAAGTATTTTTCTATTTGAGTAAGGGTTTGGAGGAAGGGGCAGAAGAGGGCTAGCATGGCACTGAAGAACAGTGATACTCATGGAGACTAGGGAACTGGACTTCACACCAGGGCTTGGGACAATTAGATGTCATATAAGTAAGAGGCTCTACTGCTTAACCCTACATCCAGTCTGGCTTCCCAGCTCCACTGCTAAGTTCTATGCAGCTCCTCCAGGCCCTCACTCAGGTTCATTCTTTAGTCCAGACTCTATACTGATCTAGGCAACAAACTCAGTGGCAAATAAAGGGAAATAAATATTTTAAAACATCAGCTCATGTGAGGATAGAGGTGTGGGCTGAAGGATAAAAGGCAGTGGTCAGCAAGTTAGCAGTGCTCCAACCTTTCCTTCATCTTGCCCCCTACACTTTTGTCAGCCTCCCTTACAAACAATAGTTAATAGATCTGCCATAGTCCAACATACCTTCTTAGTTCCATCAACCCCAGGATCCCCTGGAATTAATATAAGACGTTAGCAGAAACATCTGCTTCTGGACCAGATATACAAGACCTGGGTTTCAGAAAACTTGGATTTCTAGTTTTTCACTCTCTTGGATCTTTGTAACTACTAGTAGCCAGAAGAGAGTAGAAAAAAGGGAAGTCCAAGGGAAGTCCAAGTTAGAGACTGGAAGCTTGCTGCTCTGTTACAGAAGCAGCTGACCAATGGAACAACTGAAACCGGAAGAAGTTGATAGATCTGACCTGCTCCTATCACCTTTTGTTAGAGGAAACTGACAAGGCATAAAGACTCTCCTTATGGGTTAAAGCAAAGTTCCTGGCCTAGCATATAGATAATCTAGGGCTAAACTATAAAAGCCCAGGAAAGCAGCTGCAGGTGTGGCTATCCAGAGAGAAGATTGCATCCTCTTCCTCCCAGATTGCTGAAAGTTATAAATGCTGCTGCTGCTTATGATCAAGGGTTCTGGGTTTCTTTGGTTTTGTTTTCTGCTCATAAAGGCAGCCCTGAGGATTGGGGCTTTATTCTACCTTCCTGGGACCTGTATCTGCCAACCAGTTTACAGAGACCAATTCAGTTATAAGGAAAAAAGAAAATCTTTTTGGCTACATCTACATTTGCAGGCTTCTTGCGCAAGAACTGTTTTGCGCAAGAGTTCTTGTGCAAAAGGTCTTCCACAAGAGCGCGTCCACACTGCTATGTGTTTTTGCGGAAGAGATGTGCCAAAACTGCTATGGATGCTCTCTTGTGCAAGAAAGCTGTGATGGCCATTTTAGCCATAAGGGTTTCTTGCTCAAGAAAATCATGTTGCCTGTCTACACTGCCTTCTTGTGGAAGAGCGCTTGTGCAAGAGGGCTTATTCTTCGTGGGGAGAGGAATAACTCTTCTGGAAGAAGCCCTGTTTTCCGACGCTGTACTGTAAATTGACTTGCGCAAGAACGCGCGTGCAGTGTATATACCCGGCAAGTTTTTGCGCAAGAACAGCTGTTCTTGCACAAGAAGCCTGCAGTGTAGACGTAGCCTTTGGCTGCGTCTAGACTGGCAAGTTTTTGCACAAAAGCAACTGCGCAAAAGCAACTGCTTTTGCGCAAAAACTTGCCAGCTGTCTACACTGGCCGCTTGAATTTGTTCAAGAGCACTGACTTTGTAATGTACAAAATCAGTGCTTCTTGCGCAAATACTTTCACGCTCCGCTCGGGAAAAAGCCCTCTTGCACAAGAATACTTGCGCAAGAGGGCCAGTGTAGACAGCGAAGAACTGTTTTGCGCAAAAAAGCCCCGATGGCTAAAATGGCGATCAGGGCTTTCTTGCACAAAATTGCATCTAGACTGGCCACGGATGCTTTTGCGCAAAGCACTTTTTGCGCAAAAGCATCCGTGCTAATCTAGACGCGCTTATGAAATATTTTTAACGGAAAAACTTTTCCATTAAAAGTATTTCCGCAAAATCATGCCAGTCTAGGCGCAGCCACTGTGTTTAGCTTTAAAATTAGCCTCTGTCATTATATATATAGAAAGAGGGAGGGCAGAGAGAGAGCGAATTTCACAAACTGAATTTGGGGTTTAGAATAATGGATATTAAAGTGAAACTTCAAAGTTGTTGCAAACTGTCTTTAAATGATATCAGAGCAAGGGAGTTTCTCCACTCTCCAGCATGTAGTTTTGTTTTCCCAACTACAGCTCTTTCTAGGATAACTTATTATGACCTCGCATTTCAAGCCTTAGATACAACAGTTTAATTCCCAAGGAGCTAATGCCAGTTTTGCTCTATTGATTAGATGGCAGATGTGCTGCAGGAGCAGTGGACACTATGTATTCCATCCGCTTGGCTGACCATGTAACTTTCATGATGTGATTAGCAGCCTGAAACTATAGATCTACTTTTAACTCTGCGTCTTTCAGTTTGGAGAATAATACACAGGATGATACTGCCAACATTCTAAGAATTTAGTTGTTGTTTCTGTGAAGAGGTGTGAAGCACTGCCGCCTACACAGTCTGGCTTTGGGCTAGCCATTGCCTCAGTTTCCCCTCATTCAGGTTAAAGCTCCCAGCCAGGACTCATTGCCCCCACAAAGTCTCTTTCCAGGTACAGTTTAAATCTTCAAACATAAAACTTAAGGAAAACATCAAAAATAAGACCAGTTCCTTTGCCAGCCCTGGACTACAGCTCCCAGAAGCTTTTCTACTTGCCGCTAGGAGTACCAAAAGAAAGATGTAACTGCAAGGACCTCACTCTCTCAACCTTTTGCAGAAAACACCTGACCCCTTCTCAGTGGTGTCTGATAACTGAACAGGGCTGGCTGACCCCAGGCCTCCTGAATCTTAAAAGGGTAGATTCACATGGTTACACTGTGTCTTTGAATGATTTTTTTTCCAGTTCTATGCCATCGGGGGTGAAGGATGGTTAGCACTGCTGATATTTCATTGAGTTTTGAGCATCAAAACATCTACCGTTCACAGTGAAATTTATCTGAAGCCACAACTTTCACTTTGTTTGACACTAAGTCATAAATCATCCAAGATCAGCTGGAAATTGGGCTGATTCTTACCAGCTTTAAAGTTGGACTGAGTTTAGAGTTTGAAACTGCACATGGTTTCAGCCTTCATAATGAAACTTTTGCACACTTCTCTTGGTCAATAAAACACGATGAGAAATGTGGGGACGCTAGCTTCTTCCTACCACAAATTGAGTCACAGTCCTGCAGGCCTGGCTTGACATGAGTAATCGGAATGGGTGAGGTTTTATTTCTTGGGAAACAGGATTAGAGAGGTAAACGAATTAGCAGGCTGAAAATATCTGCACTAGCTCAGATAAAGGGAAATAGCCACGGGAGCCAATAACAATGGGCAAGATAACAATAGATAAAATAAATAATAAGGTAAAAAGTAAGTCATACCTGGACAGTGTATGAACAAAGCATGCTGTACAGGAATTGGTTCTGACAAAGTAACCAAGCCAATTCCAAAACATACAATGCACTGAACAGTGAATGTAATATAACACTGTTCTACAGCCAAAATGCTTCTGAAATAAATGTAGTCAAACTTTACTAATTCTGGGTCACTGAGAACAAAAATGATGCTTAAAATTGTTGATTGGTTCTAGTTTTCAAGATATGCTATTGGGTCAGTATATACGACCCTTGACTTGGGAATGGCGGAGGATAAGTGAGTTATAAAGGAAGGGATCTCAATTTAAACCAGAAATGACTAAAATACATCTTTGACTGGATCTATGAATAAATCTATGACTGGGTTTGGACAGTACTTGCTTTTAGGCAAAACAATGAATGATGCAATCTGAAGCTGGTATTGCATCGATTTAAATATCCGCGGTATTTGCATGAACATCGCTTTTTCGGCTCGGGTTTTCCGGAGAAAGCGCCAGTCAAACGCGATCTTGCGGAAAATAAACCCTTTTCCGCAAGATCTCTTATTCCTACTTATCCTTGAAAGTAGGAATAAGAGATCTTGCGGAAAAGGGTTTATTTTCCGCAAGATCGCGTCTAGACTGGCGCTTTCTCCGCAAAACCCCGAGCCGAAAAAGCGGCAGCCATGTTCATAAATACCGCTGGGGATATTTAAATCCCCCGTGGATTTGTAATTGCGCTGTGTCTCATTAGCATCCCTTTTCCGAAAAAGGGTGCCAGTGTAGACGCAGCCGATATGAATTGCATCATGTTATTCCTAGAAGTCATGGATGATGCAATCATAACGAAGCTTACATCACTCTGCTGAACAAATTGCCCTATATCAGCTCTAGAAATCATACAGTGTCGTGCTCTCTTATTTGTCAGTGTTTGATTTTGCAAAGGACACATTTCTGTTTAGCCAAAGTGAGCAGAGATGCCTCACTTGTGTGAACAGTGCAGATAACTTCTGCTATGTTTGTGGTGAAGTGACTTTTGCATCACAAAAGCACAGTATAACCACTATGGTTAAGAAAGCCTATCACCTTTATTTTGGCTGCAAAATTGAGATCAGGACAAGAGGTGGGCCCCACACATATGCTGCAACACTTGTGCAACAAATCTTCGCCAGTGGTTGAACAGGAAAAGGAAATCTATGCCTTTTGCAGTGCCAATGATTTGGAGAGAGCCAACAGATCATACCAGCAATTGTTACTTCTGCATGGTGCCTCCAGTTGGGAAAGGTGTGTCAAAGAAGAAAAAGTGGACTGTGCATTATCCAAACATTCCATCAGCTATACGCCCAGTACCCCACGGAGAAGGACTGCCAGTTCCTGATGCACCAGAATCATTCTCACTTGAGTCAGACGAGGAAGAGGAAGAGGATGAAACTTCTGGTCCTGAACCATCAATGTCACAGGACCCACATTTTCTCCCATCCTCCTCCTCTGAACCACACCTCATAACACAAGATGAACTGAATGACCTTGTCAGGATTTGGAACTACCCAAGAGTAAGGCAGAGCTGTTCCAGACTACAGCAGTGGAATCTCCTGGCAGGTGATGTTAGGGTTTCCATGTTCCGTGACCGTCAAAAGGATCTTGTCCCATTCTTCTTCATGGAAGGTGATCTTGTAGCCTGCAACAACATCGATGGTGTGATGGCAGCCCTCAACATCGCTCACGATCCAGATGAGTGGAGACTGTTCATTGATTCATCGAAGACGAGTCTTAAAGCTGTTTTGCTGCATAATGGCAATGTTTTGCCATCAATTCCAGTTGGTCATGCAGTCCATATGAAGGAAACCTATGACAACATGAAACAACTTTTGAGGTGCATAAATTATGACCAACATCAGTGGCAGCTTTGTGGCGATTTGAAGGTTGTTGCTCTCTTGCTTGGTCTGCAGACTGGATACACAAAGTACTGCTGTTTTCTCTGCGAATGGGATAGTCGTGCAAGAGATTCCCATTACATCAAGATAGATTGGCCACTCCGACAGTCATTGGAGCCTGGGAGGAAAAGTGTTCAGCATCCACCACTTGTTGAATCAAGGAAGATTTTGTTACCACCCTTACACATCAAGCTGGGTCTGATGAAGAACTTTGTCAAGGCCATGGACAAAACACAAGCAGCTTTCAAGTACCTCCGTGGAAAATTTCCAAGGTTAAGTGAAGCTAAGATAAAGGAAGGTGTCTTTGTTGGTCCTCAGATTCGTGAACTTCTTCGAGATGATGCATTTGACCATGCACTGTGGCAAGGAAAAGACGGCATGGAAAGCCTTCCAGTTAGTGGCAATAAATTTTCTCGAAACAACAAGGCAGACAACTACAGGTTGTTGGTGGAAAACCTCCTCAAGGCATACAAAAGCCTTGGTTGCAACATGTCACTAAAGATACATTTTTTGCACTCTCATCTAGATTTTTTTCCACCGAACTGTGGAGCAGTGAGCGACGAGCACGGCGAGCAATTTCACCGGGACATTGCAACAATGGAGAAACGCTATCAGGACAAATGGAGCCCATCAATGATTGCAGACTATTGCTGGACAGTGACAAGAGATGCTCCATTTAATGAATACAAGAGACAAGCCAAGAAGCGCCGAGTAGACACTGAATAGGACTAAACTATGTACATAATAGTTTTTGCCTTTGTTTCATAATAAATTTTATTTCTATAACCCTTTTGCTGATTTTTAAAGTGTTACATAAACAGGACAGGTGAAATATTATCATGTAAAGCAACCATAAACACATGAAAAGACCTAGGTTTACAATTTATGATTAAAACTCTACTATCTACACAATATACATAGACGTAAAATGTAAAAACTTAAATATCTTGGAAACAGTAGCCAATCAGTTGTTTTAATTGTCATATTTGAATTCAGCACATCAAAATACATAATAAATAGCACATTTTATCTCTGAAGCAGACGACTTCTAAAAAATTGTAGACCAGTGTAATCGTAAGTATATAAAAGAAGGAGGTTTGCATGTAACTTTGGTCAGATAGTATACGCTATAGAATCATAGAGCTGGAAGAGATCTCAGAAGGTCATCGAGTCCAGCCCCCTTCCCAAGGCAGGACCAATCCCGACTAAATCAACCCAGCCACTCCATACTTGAATCTAATCAACTTAGCCTAGTTTTGCTGCATGCCAGATTTTTAAAAAACTAAGTAACAAAACCAAAGTTCTTAAAAGAAAACACAAGTAAATAAGGTCTCAATGGCTATTCCCATCAATCCCAGTCATTGAGAGCCAGATTGAGGCTTTTGGTTCCGCCCTGGAGAAGAGACAACTTATGCTGTGTCACACTCTCAACAGCATTGGGAAGGAATTCTGACAGACTTGGACTTGCTCTATGCTTAAATTTTAGATCAATGTAGTTACATCAGTTAGAGGTGCAAAAAAAATCCACACATCACTATAGCTGTGCTGACCTTACTCGTAGGAAGATGCAGCTTTGGCAGTAGCTACCATAGTTTGAGGAGATGGTGTTCCTGCAGAGACTGAAGAACCCATTGCATTTATGCTACAAGGCTAGGCTGGCATAACTATGCCAGTGTAGTGATGCCATTAGTATCCAAAGTGTAGCCATGCCCTCGGACAATGAGCATCCAAATTCCTCCCCTGCTTCTTCCTCGCTTGAGGGAGGAGAGCAGTTTACTATACCTTCCCTTTGCCCAGTTGGCACAGTTGGCTTATGCATCTACTTCTTGATCACCAGCATCAGGCGCACAGCTCTCTTTCCTTGTCCCCTCTCCCGACACACACTGCCCCAGAGTCACAATCTGGGTGATGTCTATAAGACTGCAAAGAATAGTTTGGGGTCCTTACTTCTCTGGACAGTGACAAAGAACAAAGGTACAAATGAAACCTCAGTGACTGATGGGTCCATTGCTATGCCTGATTATCCAACAGAATAAGGCAAATGACTTGGGGCATCCCCTTTATTATTAATATTTCACAACTGAAACAAGGTAATCAGCCTGCAGAATGAGTGTGCAGAGGAAGAACATTTGGATGCTTTGTGTTCTCCCACTGTGGCCCCAGGGCCAGAGGAGCTCTGTGCCCCTACCAATTACAGGAAAGCTCATGCCTCTGCTTGCCCCCCTTGTGCATGCATTGGGCCTACAAAATTGTCATAATTGAAACCAAGACCAATTCTTGAGTATTGATTTTGCTCTCACCCCATGGTGGTGTGATGAAACCTCCTGTATCCTACTCCCACCACTGCTTTTTATGAGCATTTATTTATTTGTATTAACAGTGCATCTACGATGCTGTGGCAGGGTCTCCCGGGCATCAGGGGGCCTAGTGGTTAGGTCCCAGTGTTAGTTGGGGGCCCAGGGTGTAGAACTTCCGGCTGCTTATCTGAGTCTGTTCCTTCAGTTTGGGGCGTGGCGCCAAGAGTCCAATTTCCCCCTCCTCAGTGGGGTTTTCCTTCTGGTTCTCCCCCTTTGTGCCAGGGGGAAGGGTTGGAGGCTTACATCCTCCTGCAGCCAACCCAGCAGATACCTTTGACTCAGGTCCAGCAGATGGCAGAACCAGCTCCTGCCTCTTTACTGGTCAGCCCCTAACTGAGCTAGTTTCCCTCCTTTTATTCTCCCTCCAGGCCTGGCATTGGCTACAGGCAAAATGGGGCGGGGCTAATTGGGCAAAAAGGCCTTGTTTAGCCCCTGCACTGCCAGGCCCTCCTCTCACTCCCTCACACATGCATATGCATAGCTCAATGACCCTGTTGTGTGCTGTACAAATGCAGAAGAGATGGTTTCTGCCCCAAAGAGCTTGCAATCTAAATATAGCCAAAGAGAGAAAAGATGGCTATGGAATAGAAAGGGAAGTACAATGAAACAACATTGGTGAGCATGATAGGCAGAGTTCTCAGCACACCAGTGGCCTACATATAGTCTTTATATAATAATCCTAAATGCTTCCAATAATAGTGCCACTACTGCAGTTTCTTTTGTAATGATGAACAAGCTATTTGGTTAATCTAAGAATTGACAAAAACCTTGACTAAAAGTACTTCTGAATGAATCATTTGCAAATAAATATATTTTAATTCAGCAGCTTTTTTCATCCTTATGGAATGTGTATAAACAATGGTTTTCTCCTAGCATTTATTATTATATGAATCCCATTTTTTACTTGATGGATTGACTATGGATATTTAAACTTTGAAACGTGTTGATGAGTTACAATTGGTCAAATAAGTCACATCATGATATTGTTTCTGTTTCCTGAATGGATGGATGTTCTCACACACCTCAGGGCTGAACATTTCCATATCTTAATGTAAAATGACTTCAAAAATCACATTCTGTGAACATTTGTTGCAGAAGAACTAGATCACTCTCAACTGTTTGTAGAAAATAATTACTGCAATAGTGCAAATATGGCCACAGAATTCACTTGACAGCTCATGCAGACTTATTTTTCATTATTGATCCAACTCTACCCAAAAGGATCAAGAACTTTTCTGTTTGTTTCTTTTCTTTGAATTTTCCATTTTTATAGGACTCTGTACTTCCTGTTTTCAGCTTGCATGCAGGCAGAATTATTCAAATGCCAGAAAAAGATTCCTTACTGGATTTCTCATCTGACCAGAAGCAGGAGGTAGGTAACTCTTCTTAGAATACTAAATATTCCTGAATTTTACTCAAAGACTCAATCTAGGTTTAGCCTTTGTCATTTCCAGATGTGCCCTTCACTGGGTTTATGTGCATTCAAAATTATTGCTTGTTCTTTTTCAAACTTGTTCTATAATATCTAATTCAAATGTTTCAATTTTTCTGGATAATCAGTTCTTCTGAATGATTGTTTTCTCTCCCTATTACCTCAGGGCATGTCTTGACTACATCCCTCTGTCAAAAAAGGGATGTAAATGAGCTCGATCGAAAGTGCAAATGAAGTGCGGATTTAAATATCCCGTGCTTCATTTGCATATTTGCGTCCGATCGCTGTTTCGAAAAAGGGTATTTCGAAAGTGAAACTGCAGTCTAGACGCAGTTTTTTAGAAAAAAAAACCTTTTTCAAAAGAACCCATACTCCTGAAAAAATGAGGGAAGAGGCCACACAGCTCCAAACCTCCACACACCCCTGTGGAAACAGTGGGAAGGGAGAAGGCTGTGTGGCCCGAGTTGGCCCATGCCTCCCCACCTCCGGGAATGCTAGTGAAGTATAAATCAGCATAGTTCCTTTGACTTCCAAGGATCTCTGCTGATGTAAGTCTAATCCTTTCAAAATGTAAGAAGATAACTCAATTATCTTTTGGCAGAGTCGATTCTTTGCTCCAATAAATCATGGCTGCCAGAAACTGCCTTACGTCTGGGTTATTGTTGCTATTAAAAACCACATGAAATTAATTGCTTTAGTCACAAATCTGTATCAGGATCTATTCATGTGTATTCCTGTAGAGTCCCATTGACTATTCACAGAGGGGACATGGCTAAAAGATCTGAGGAATGCACTGAAGCCCCAGCCCCAGCTTACAGCTCCCCTCCCTGGCTGAACTCTTGAGAGATCAAGCACGTAAGCACCCTGCGACACCTCAGGGGGAGCAGAGCTGTATTGCTTGGCTCCCCACTTCCCCGCTAACCCACCCCAGGCTACATCGTTCAGGAGAAGGGGCTTGGGGAAAGAGGAGGGGACAGGGTGGGAAGAGGCAGGACAGGGGTGGTTCCTGGAGTGGAGGGGTGGTTATCCCGCCCCTCCCACAGTGGCATGGGGAGGATTCCTGTGTGGGGTGTCATATGACCAGTGCCCCCCACCTGCATTATTTGTAACCAGTTTAAGTCTTTACCTATTTTGATGGCTTATGAGAAGCTAAAATGGTACACATGATCCATGAGTGCAGGGGTCTGGACTAGATGAAGTCTCAAGTGCTAATGAGATAAATTCAGTCAGGGTGGATTGATTGATTGACCTCTTTAGGACTGGTCCTCCACATGGTGATGGAATACCCCTATCTTCGCATGTGTATATATATATATATATATATGTATATGTATATATATACCTGCCAAATTGAAGTTTCCACTTCATGCATCTGAAACAGTGGGTTCAAACCCATTGGTAGTCTTTAAGGTGCCACAGGACTCTTCATTGTTTTGGCTGAAAAAGTCTAACATGGCTTACTCTCTGAAACTTGTCTCCTGCTATGTTTCTGTGCCTACCATAAGGAAGGCCCAACTCCTCCTGTAATACAAATAATTAATAAGTCATTATGATCTTAGGAAGGAGATGGCAAATCATAGAATCATAGAATTGGAAGGAACCTTGAGAGGTCATCAGTTCTAGTTCCCTGCCCTCACAAGACCAAGCACCATCTAGATCAGGGTTTCCCAACCTATGGGTCGGGACCCAAATATGAGTCGCCATTACATTTCAAAAGGGTCGCCAAGTGTCTCCCCAGGTGGCTCTGCCTCCCCTCCTCCCCCCATTTTTGAATTGCCTTGGGTCACCAAGTCTTCCTGAATTGTCAAAATGGGTCCCCATCTGGAAAAGGTTGGGAACCGCCGATCTAGACCATTCCTGGCAGGTGTTTGTCTACTTGGCTCTTAAAAATCTCCAATGATGGAGATTCCAAAGCCTCTCTAGGCAATTTATTCCAGTGTTTAACCACTCTGACAGGATATTTTTCCAAATGTCCAACCTAAACCTCCCTTACTATAATTTAAGCCCATTGCTTCTTGTCCTATCCTCAGAGGTTAAGGCGAATATTTTTCTCCCTCCTCCTTCTAAAAACATTTTAGATACTTGAAAGCTGCTATCATGTCCCTTCTGAGTCTTCTCTTTTCCAGACTAAACAAACACAGTTCTTTCAGTCTTCCCTCATAGGTCATATTTTCTAGACCTTTCATCATTTTTGTTGCTCTTCCCTGGACTTTTTCCAATTTGTCCACATCTTTTCTGAAATGTGGCATTAGAACTGGACATAATACTCCAGTTGAGGCCTAATCAGTGCAGAGTGAAGCAAAAGAATTACTTCTTGTGTCTTGCTTAAAAACACTCCTGTTAATATATCCCAGAATGATGTTTGCTTTTTTTGCAATGGTGTCACACTGTTGACTCATATTTAGCTTGTGGTCCACTCTGACCCTTAGATCCCTTTCCACAGTACTTAGTCATTTTCCATTGTGCTCATAGTAAAATAACTGTTACCCTCCTAAAACTAAAATAAGATTCCAACCCTGATATTAGTGGAAGTATATAAATTTCAGTGGCAGTTTTGTCTGAATAAGAATAGGCAATCTTTCCATTGACTTCAATGGGCTCTGGATACAGCCCTGCAAGAGATTATCGTACAGTAACAATATGTGAAAAAATACTGTTCACGTTTCCTAATATAATTAGAGTGTATTTTATAGCTGGCTAACAATATGCAGCCACAGTTAGTAAAAACAATCTTTTCCCCGTGCTTGTTAAAAAATGTTTCATGTGCCAACAGCCTCCCCAAACAACTCACCACTGATCTCTTAACTTATGTGGAACCTTAGAAATGTCCATTTGAGTCATAGTTCTCAGTGCCAGTCATCTTTCCTGCCATTTGAATTCAGAGCCTCTGAGGGAATTAAAGCTAACACATTAGTTCCCAATTAAATCCAAAAGTGATATGAAATGTAACCAAATAGCTTCATAGAATTTCTTGGGATTTTGATAAGGAAGGAAAGGGTTATACAAATTAATGTTTCTCCTTTCAATTTCTTGAAAGCCTCTTGAGTGTTCTGTTGACCTCTTTTAATTTCTTCAAGAGAACTCTCCTCCTATAAAATACATTGAGAACTGTTTGAGGGCGGTTTGTAGTGATTTAGCAAGATTATAAAGAAATAATAATTACTATTGCAGACCTTTTTTCTTCAATTAGTATTTCTAATCACATTAGACATGTATTCAGAATCCAGAGAGGATGCCTGATCCCTACAGCTATCGTGAACCATTAACTTTAATTAAAATTTACAAGTCTAATGTTGTTACATCTGCTAAAAGCATTAACTGCCATGTTAATTACCAAAATGTTAATGTTGCGTTAAAATATGAATGTTCCCTTTTGACAGTTCATCTGTGGTTTAATTATTTATTTTTGGTGGAATGTGTCCTAAAAAAAAAGCAGTAAAATCAGAATAGTATGAATGCAAATTGAATAGAGAGATATTAGCAAAACTTCATCTATGCACAAAACTTCATGGCTTAGAAAATCATTTATCAGTTATTTGTGGTCTTTGTTCAGAAGTTAAAATAAATAGGCAGTGCTTGTCTCATATCTGAGATGTTATTTATAATTTCAGTTTACTCTTTTATTATTACTTCATAGAGATATCTGATCTACAGGACTCAGTGCCAAACTCCACATAGTTTCAAATGCTGTGCAACACTTTGGCTGTTTAATACAAAATTTCCTCAAAAATAAGGCTTACAGGGCATTCTATTTAAAAGAATACTGATTTTTTTATACAAGCTATTACAAAGTAGACATATAAAAGGGATACCCACCCACAGGCCACTCCTGAAGTTTTTGCATTCTCTATGGAGCAGTTTAGGTACCCAAGAAATGCAGGACCAGAGTATGAAAGGTTCTTCAAAATACTTTACATTTACAACTGATATAAAAAATGCTTGCAGTGATCAACCCTCTAAAGGTAACAAAAATATCTGGTTTAATTGAAGTTCAGCGGTCATCTGATGTACTCCAAGTTCAGAAATTTCTCTATTTTATTCTTCAAAATTTATAAGTGAAAAAGTTGTGATTAATCTAGTGTTTGATATAATTGTTACAAATGTCTATCATGTCAAATAGTTATTTTAATGGCTGAAGTTAACAGTATGCCAACTAATTTCTTAGTACGATTGTATATAAGTACTGTTAAGCTCCCTGCCTTATTCTATTTCTTAATATACATGAGCAAACCCTAATTTTGCCTGTAGATCTTCTATGCTTCTTGTCAGATACATATTCTTCACTTTGTTCTGTCTCTTGAATGTTGGAAATAGGCAGTTGTATAGTGACAGGCTCATAGTTCTTGTGTGGGTCTGGGGAGAAAGGGTGGAAAAGAATAGAGTCCAAAAGATCAGATGTTCAGTTCACAAACTAAGATGGTTTATTGATGCAATAAAGACAAACAAAACAGGTACAAATCACATAGAATCTTTGTACAAGTCAACTTGAAGTCATTATCACAAGCTTCTTTTAGTACAGGGGTCTCAAATTCAATTTACCAGTCCTCGAATCCTCCTAGCAGGCCAGTGGGCACCCTTCCTCTGGGAGGGGCTCAGGGGGATCTCTGCCCTCCCCCTTCATGTCTCCCAGCCCCTCCTGCTGGCCCCAGGTGATTAAAAAACCCCTGGGGACCCCGCCACCACCACACAAAGTGCAGTGGACTAGAACGACTTCTGGCTGCTAGCTGCACACTGCTGCCTGCATGTCCCTGTGGCCCAGAGGATGTGTGTGCAGAGCCATCCCTTCCATAGGATGGTTCGGGACAGCGGCCAGGCCCTGGGCTTTGGGAGGCCCAGCAGTGGTTGCCCCAACCATCCTATGGATGGGACGGTCCCCCATACTCAGGTTGGCCCATGGCTCCCTGGGCAGGCTGGGGTGAAGTCCCCGCACTCTCTACAGTAGGGGGGAGGGATAATCATGGGGAAGTGGAGTGACATAGCAGCCTCTGCTCCTCTCCGCTGCCATCTTTGACGCAGGCGGTGGCTGGGGCATTCCACTTCCAGCCGCCACAGTGAAGCAGAGCATCTGGGCTGGCCTGGCAAATGGAGGTGGAGTGGAGCAGAGGCTGCTGCATCACTCCATTCCCCTCAGCTCCCACAGCCATGATGAATGTGAGGTGGCCAGGCTCCCCAGTCATCCCTGAGGCTGCATCCCTCGGGGGAGGTGGTTTGGAGGAAGGGGTGCAGAGTGGAGGGTGGTTTGGAGAGTGGAGCAGGGACAGGAAGGAGCAAGTCAGGAGCAGAGCTGGGCCTGGGCTTCGGGGAAGGATATGGCCCATGCACCCTCAAGGCCACAGGGACTCACATGCCAGCAGTCGCATGCAGGGCAGATTGTGGAACGGCTCAAGTTGTAAATGGCCCATACGCCGGGAGTTTGAGAGCCGAGTTTTAGTAGCTTTTCAAGCACGGCTTTCACTAGAGTCAAGATTTAGTTCCACAGATCTAACAATTCAGAGCACGAAGTCTAGTAACTCCTTCCTTTAGCCTGCAATTAGCTGGCACTTATACCTTAGAGATTCCCAGAAGGCTTGCAGCTAGCCAGTCAGAATGCAATGTAGCTGCCCCATTACCACACTACTGCTAGCCTCTTGCTAATGCCTCTCCCAGATGCCTCTTCAGGCAGTAAATAGAACATCCTGCTCACCAACTAGGTCTTTCCTAAGAGCACATTTAGTGTTCATTTCTCAAGAGGTTGTCACTGGTCCATATTTTATCATCTCTTCTGAACAAATTAGTTTAGGTTTCCCCTTTCTTTCATGATAAGCTGTTAAAACTATGAGAAGTGATTGTGATGCAGCAGCACATTTATATCCATGTTTCTTCTTTTCTCACCCTCAGTAATAAGCCACGTTATCTACCCTAGGATTTGAAAGACAACCTCCCAACTCCTGAGCGCCAGTGAAATTCCTTAAATATCAGGGTCATCCAGCAAACTGGCCTTCTACAGAGTGAACAGCTATTAGATGGGGATGGGAGGGACAAACTGAGATCCAGGGTCCAGATCCGGCCCACCAAGCTTTTGTCTCTGGCTTGCCCAGCTGATTAGCAGAGGTGTGTACTTACAGCCAGCCGTGTGTGTTCAGCTGCCCCTCCTTCCACCTGGCTCTGTCCTGCAGCTGAGCTTCCAAGAGTCTCCTGCTAGCTGTGCAGGAGAGGTAGAGGGGAGAGGGCAGTGCTGAAATCACAGTGTTCCCCTGCCCCTGCACTCCATCTCTGCAGGGCAGGGGTCATAGACAGAGACACACACAGCAGGGCTGCTCCAATCTGAAGCATATGACTCAGAGGAGTGCAGAAGGGGAAGGGAAGACAACAGAGCAGGACAGATTTCCCTTAAAGAGACAGAGTATGGCTCTGAAACTTAGCCAGAAGTAGCCAGCACACATACTCTCTGTGTTGTTGTCATACACACTCAGTCTGTGCCACACTCACAATCCCTGCCACACACACTCAATCTGTGTCACAAAGTCAGTCTCTCACCCACAAAGTGTCTCTCTTTCACACACACACACACACACACACTTTCTCTCTCTTTGTAGCCTTTGCCCCACCCCTTCCATCTGAGGCCCTTCCCTTTTCTGGGGGGCCTAGAGCCAGTCTGCAACCATGTACCAAAATTGGTGAAGTGGCCCCCCTGCAAAAATTATTGCCCACCCCATATTAGATACATTTTTCAAAAATGCCTGAAGAACTTAGGGTCCTAAGTCTCATTGAATGGTAATGACCCTTAGGCTTTTAAGTGATAAATCACTTTTGAACATTGTACTCCTTATTTGCAGATGTTTTCTGCTGGATTAGCCTCCAGGGCCACATTATCTGGTGTACAAAGTGATCCTAAGTTATGCAGATTGCTAGAACATCCCCTCTTTGTTGAGAGACTCTTTGGCAGCACAAAGTTGGCAAGGACAGCTCCACTACTTCATGAATTAGCTATGCTGTTTCCTGTAGTGGAACTCTCTCCTTCAGAGGGAAGGGGTGAGGTGTGTTAATCATATTCTGGGGCAAGGATGGGCAAACTACAGCCTCTGGCCTGGTAGAATATTTTAAGTTCTCAAGATCCCACTACAGAGTGCAGTAGGGGGCTTGCCCCTCTCTGTTCATTCAGCGCTCCCCAGCCCCCAACTCACAATTCCATTACAGGAGGCCCCCGAATTGCGACCGCCTGAGTTCCAACCCCCTGCACTTTCAACCATTTTTTTAATGGTTGAAACCCCTGACTTACGTCCTCGGCCCACATTTATGACGGCACACAGCGCCTACCGTAAATGTGGGTTCGAGTTATGATGCCCCCAACTTGCAACACTTCCCCTGGAACTAATTGCATTGCAAGTCGGGGGCCTCCTGTATCTTCTGCCATGCAGCAGAGCCAGTCTGTACAGGTGCGACTTCACTGTGCTCTTTCCAAGATCAAAACTCTGCCTCTATGCAGCACACACACGGAGCAGCATGCCCAAACCCCTCCCGGTCTCCCATGGCTCCACCCTCAAGAGCCATGGCCGGCTATTGCCCTCAGGCCAAAAGTTTGTCCAGCCCTGAATTTGGGGCCATAGCAGGGGCGGGAACTGCTGGAGAACAATTCTGCTACACCCTATTCTCTACTTCCATAAGCTCTCCAAGAGATTATTTGTCAGTGGCATAAGCTAAAACCATCTCCTTGGAGCTTACATTTATATTGAGTCTAGGTAGTGGAGAGCCAGGGAACTGTGACCAACTCCCCCACAGCTCATCCGAACAACTTTTCTTGCAAAGCACAGGTATATGCATAATCCAGCTGTTTAAACACCCAATTCTGCTAGGGTACGTCTATACAGCAACATTATTTCAGAATAACTAGCATTACTTCAAAATAACTTAGCATCTACACAGCAGGCAGTTATTTCAAAATAATGTCGAAATTCTGTCAAGTTGGAGGACTTCTTACTCCAACTCCTGTAACCCTCATTGTATGAGGAGTAAGGGAAGTCGGAGGAAGAGTGCTCTATTTCAAAATAAGTGCTGTGTAAACGCTCCCAATTTTGAAAAAAGCTATTTTGAAATAAGCTACGCAATTGATGCAGCTCAATTTGCATAGCTTATTTCTAGTTAAGCCCTGCTGTGTAGATGCACCCCTAATGTTTATGTATGAGTAGTCCTAGTCAAATTCAGTGGGATGACTCACACAGGTGAAGTTACTCTTCTGTGGACATGTTTGCACGAGTGGGCCCTGAGACATTTTTAAAAACACAAACAGCTCCAATCAAAATAATTACTATTTTCAAGAATATATTAAGTTGCTGAAAAAAAATGTTTTCTAATAATCTGCCAGAAGGCAACCTACCTTCTGGGCTTTGTTAGCTTTTATAGATTTCATTGCCTGCAGCAATATTTCTGAAGTCAAATTTACTAAATCCTTGGTATCTCTTGGGAATAACTCTGGAAGATGAGTACCTACAAAACCTCATTATTTTTAATAGATACTCCTAATTCTAGAAAATACAAAGATTATTTAAAATAATTGATTTGCAATGAATCTGATATTAGATTTCCAGTCTATATAGACCACAAACTTGGGTAACTTTCTGAATGTTCACACAATGCTACCAATCCTGTGATGTTAGGTTTACTTCCTCTGAAGTCTTCCAGCTCTTAAAACATCCTGGGAACTGCACCTTAAAATTCTATTTTTCCCTCAATAAAAAACGAAACAAAACACATTTTTGCACTTTGATTGTGGCAACTTGGTTGAGTGTATTTAAAATACTGTATACAGTAGAACAGTGTTTCTTAAACTGTGTTCCGCAGAACACTGGTGTTCCGTGAACAACTCACAGGATGTGCCATGACCTCTTCTTTGTTTTTGTCTTTTTTTGTCTGATAATTTTTTTAAAGAAAATTTTCGTAGGAGTTCTGCATAAAAAAATATTATTGTTTAGTGCTCCGTGATCTCAAAAAGTTTAAGAAACACTGCACTAGAAGATACCCAGTGTTGCTTGGGTCCTTAACTCAAATAAGTTTTGTTTTTCTTCATTCATATCATTGTTCTGTGATGGAGCTGGGGAAGAGGGGTTCAGTATGCAGGCTGCCCCAGGGAAAGTAGGCAACCCCAACCCTCTGTCACCACAGCAGCATGGGATGATGTGAGAAGCACCTGTCTATGGCTGCAGCAGGCACAGCCAGAGGAGGGGTGCATGTCCCCCACCTAGGGGACAGAGAGGTTGTGTCTACACAGCAGCATTATTTCTGAATAGCTGACATTATTCTGAAATAACGTAGTCTGCATCTACACTACAAGCAGTTATTCTACACAATGTCCAAATAATGTCGAGCTGGAGGACGTCTAACGCTGACTCCTGTAACCCTCAATGTACAAGGAGTAAAGGAAATCCAAGAAAGAGTGCTCTTCCTCAGACTTCCTGCGGTGTAGACAGCGCCAAAAGCCGAAATAAGCTATTTCAACTTAAGCTACACAATTGATGTAGCTCAAGTTGCGTAGCTTATTTCAGCTTTAGCCTTGCTGTGTAGATGTACCCATAGATACACAAACAGACATTCAAACAGACAAACTCTCTCAAATATATAGTAGATAGCTGTTCCTTTCTCCACCCCTTCTACCTGCTGCCCCAATGTGGTTATAGCTGTCCCTGTCCCCATCTCTGGCCCCTTGCTGCCCTCCTGTGGTCATTCTACAATATAACAACTCCCTTCTACCAGATACCTCCATTTCCATCTTATGAGAAACAATCAAATTTCAGGCACATCCCATTGCCCTGGCACAACCAAACCCTGACTTTGCTTTAAGTTATGATAAGAGGAAACTGCATACCAAATTTGGTGGCCCTAGCTCTTACTGTTTAGGAGGAATTCCTGAACAAATGGATTCACAGATGGACAGACAGACAGACAAGACATTTCTAAAATATACTCCAGGGCTGCACCCCCCTGCTCGCTATGCTTGCCAACCCCCCCTCTCTCTGGGGGGTAGGCAGACCCAGCTCTTTCCCGGCTGCCAGGAAGGGCCAGGCCGAGGCTGTGGCGTGGCAGCCCTGGCTCTCCCCCTCCCTTCCCAGCCGCCAGAGAGGGCTGGGCCAAGGCCACCATAGTCCTGTCTCTCCCCCCCCAGCCACTGGGGAGGGCTGGGCCATGGCAGCCATGGCTGTCCCTCCCAGCCACTGGGGAAGGACGAGGCTGTGGCATGGCAGCCCCAGCTCCAAGCCCCGCGGCCATCAGGGAGGGCTGAGCCGAGGCTGTGGCAGACCTGGCTCTTCCCTCAGCTGCTGGGGAAGGCCGAAGCTACAGCGTGGAAGCCCTGGCTCCCACACCCTGGAGCACTGGGAAGGGCGGAGGACGGGAGGAGGCTGTGCAGCTGAGGGTGGAGGCAGGCGGTGGGATGCAGAGTGACATGATGACGTCACTCTGTCATCCCATAGGAATTTTTTTTATATAGAGAGAGATAGTAAGATTATGGCCCAGCATGTGAGCAGGTCCTGCACAACTGACCAAGAAGAGCAAGCAGAAAACACCCCTCTTTGGGTAAGTGCTGACAACAGCAATCCCTCCTTTGACTGGTGTAGTACCTCACTCCATGATCAGAAAGAATCCCCAGCAGAAATTTTGCCTCTCAAAAGTACAATTTTTCTGGGTGTTTCTGCTGCAGCAATACATCTAAACACAACCCACATCCAGTGCTGTGGCATTAAAGACAGAGTCTACAATGCATACAGAACAGAGCCTGGTCAGAGATGTTGCATGTACATCAATAAGAATGGGAGATGGATTTTTTATAGTTGCGCAGCTTGTCCTTAAACTTTCAGTGCTTGGTTTTCTTCAGCCACCCACTTTATACTTCTCTCAGTGTATAAAAAGTTCCTGAGAAGCAAACTTTAAAAGATGTTTGATTCAGCAATTTTCTGGAGTGCACCCATGAAAATAAGCTACAGTAGGTGGCAATCAGCCTACTGTAAGAATCACATTATTGTCTTGTAAAAGAGAACAGCCTTCCTATATTGGTTAGTTAAAAGGCAAAAGTAAGGAAAGTGTTTATGGTTTCTTTCAAGTTATGGTCACAACTCTTTTCAATCAGGGAAAACTTCAAAAGACAAACTGTATAATTTTGTTGTGTAGTAATTTTTGACAAAAAATTACTAAAAAGCAGTGACAGGCTCTTAGCTCTGCAAGCGAAACTTTCTTGACCTTGTGAATTTACTTCAGGGATGGCCAGTAAGCGGCTACCCCAGATTTACTTACACCCTTCAATGAATAGATACAATTAAAAATGGTGCACCTTTATAAATACAATGAAGTCCTTAGAATCCTAGACAATGAAAGTTGAAAGTAATCCTGGGGGACAAACATCTGCTCTCATTATAAATCTGGAGCTACTTTGGTAAAAACAGATTTCAGCACACACATCTAGTTCTGTCTCTAGAAAGACTTTGGCCCCAGTTCAAGAAAGTACTTTTACCTAATTTTAAGCATGTGAACAATATGGGCCCATACAACCATAATCAGTTTGCTACCCAAATATTAAAGGTCACATGTTACATTTGTCAGATACCCTTCTCAATTTTTATCTCCCATAATATAAGCCCTGTGATCATAGTCCAGGATTAATCTAAAATAACCCCCAAACACCAATCTTGGACCAGCTGAATTTAATGGAGAAATTTTGCCACTGACTTATACGGGGCCAGGATCTCACCCCCAGTGTTTTAATTTTCTTCAACACAATGCCACCTGCTGTTCTAATTGTTATTCTCCTGTGGTTACCTATCATATTGTTTAGTGGCAGGCAGCATGCATCTGTTTACTTGACATTTAGGAGATATCTATCATCAGTCAATCATTTTCATATTTGAAATTTATATGATTTTATTGAGATTTTATACTACCGAAAAATGTTAGCATCTACATATTTTATTATTTTTTATTTTATTGGTTAGAAACAACTTGTTAAACTGGATTTTTGTCTTCTATTTCATATTTGAGACATTGCAATGAATGTATCTCTTGATCTGCCAAGAACTGCAGACCCCAATCCTTCAACTACTAATATACAAGAGTAACTTTACACAGGTGAGGAGTTTCTGTTAGAGAAACCTTTGAATACATCTTATTCCAGTTTCCTGAAAGTCCTTTTTTGAAGGCCTTCTTATGAGACAACTATATAATTCTCATAATCTGGTCACATTATCATCATTATGAACTGTGAAAATATAAGCTTGTATTACTTTATGTTATGGTGTTTGATACATATATTATATCTCTGATAGAGTTACATACTGTGGGCTCAATTTTAAAACTTGGCTACCCAAGGAATCTAATTATTTACTTTAGGCACCAAAATGACAACCTGACTGTAAGATCTGGGGATAGTAGGATGCCTTGTTTAGAAACCTGAGCTCACCAAGCCTCATACTGTTATCAACTTTATTGCAGAAAGCCAGTAAAAATGTGAATTCAAAACTCCAGCATGTTACAATATACTTTATGAAATACCTGTAGTACAGTGACAATGCAGCCATATATGCTAGCTATTTTCTATCAGGTATAGGAAACTAAGGTAAACTGAACCAAGATACTTTCTTAAGTATACTGACATGCACATAGGCCCAGATCCTCAAAAAGGTATTCAAGCACTTCATTCCCATTGATTTCAAAGAGAGTTTGGCACCTGAACCCCTTGAGGATCTGGGCATGCTCTCTGTACTTTTAATTTCCTGGTTTGTAACTAGCTTTGATTTGCAGTTTAAAATGCTCTATTCCAGCATTTCCCAAAGTGTGGTCCGTGGCCCAGTACCGGTCCTTAGAAAAAAAATACCGGTCCTCAGAAGAATTTTCACGCACGATTCTTGGCGGAGAGCCTGCCGCCGCGGCGTCTCTGCCAGGCATGCTCCAAGGCAGCAGGGCTATATCTGGCGGGCACTAGGACCCAGGGACCCATGAAGACAGGCGCAACTGGGGGAGAGGACACGGGGCTACTCACCCAACCTCCAGGGCCTTACGAGCTGAGTCACCCGGCAGGCCAGAGAGGGACCTTCTAACCTTACCAGTCCCAAATGGGGGTGAAGTAGATACCTTGGGGTTGGGGTCGGGAAACAGCCCAGGGCAGTTGACTGGGCCTGCTCCTGTTGGCACTGAGGGCTTTGGGAGGACTAGAAACAATTTATTTGCATAGTCATCATTTGCTTAATGAATATGCAAATATGCAAATAAATGTTACCGGTCCTCCAAAAGCTTGTGAATGGGTTTACTGGTCCCCAATATCAAAAAGATTGGGAACCACTGCTCTATTCAACAAGATTGTAAAAATATTTAAAAGTGTGGGTAGAATATCTATAATTATAGCCAGGTAGAAAAAAGCAACTTAAGAGCATTTTAATAATGGAAAAGTGGATATACTGTTAACTTACCTTTGTGAAGCATGCAGTAAGAAGAGAGAACAATAATCTGTCTATCTATCTAAGTGCAGCAATCTGTGTGTGTGTTTGTCTGTGAGTCCATTTGTTCAAGAACTCCTCCTAAACCTAAACAGTAGGAGATAGGGCCACCAAATTTTCTATGCACCTTCCTCTTCTCCTAACTTAAAGCCAAGTCAGAGGTTGGTTGTGCCAGGACAACCAGAAGCCCCTGGAAAATGGGACTCTTTTCCATAACATGCAAAGAAAGGGGCTGCTGTTTGGAGGGATGAGATACTGAGACCGACCAATAGGGGCAGTGAGCCTGCAGCGGAGAGCTATCCTTCAGTGTCCACTGGGGGCAGCCGTACCACCAAACGAGTGGCCAGCTGGGCTGGGGCTCTGCCATCTTGCCTTCCAGCACACGGAGTAAGTAGCCCCCTGCCCCAAATCCTTTCCCTGCCTCCTGGCCCTTGGCCACAGTGCTGGATGAGAGAGCTGGGGGGACTGAAAGGGGAGCAACACTGGTGGCTGGGGAGGCAGAGCTAGAGGGAGAGAAAATGCATCTAGTGGCCGGGGGAAATGGGGGAAAAGAAAAGGCCCATGTAGGATGGGATCCCCCGCCCTGAGCACCTCCTCATCTCCCAACCCACACTCTCTCACCTCCCTTTGCCCCTGCTTCCTGCACTACCCCCTCCTTCCCCACACACACACATTCCCAAGGCCCTGCCCTGACTCCTGCACGCTCCACACCATCAGCCCCCTGCCCTGAAGGCCCCGGGAAAAGATGGGTAAGTCTGCTAGTACAGTATAGTGTATGTGATACATCATACAATGATACATTGATTGGGTAAGATAAAGAATAATCCTCTTTAAATTATTCTAATCACAGACTGAATGTAGCATAATACTGTTATATTTGCAATTTTGTTAATTACCTTCTAAATTGTAGTTTTGTTCAAAATTAAGTGCCTTGATTATTTTTATAATTCACAAAATATATGTAAAATACATTTTGATATTAAATGTCTGTATAAGTGCAATTTAAATTCCAAAAATGCATCATTTAGCTTACATTATGTTGCCATCATTAGAGAGGAATTAACAAGATCAAAAATCATCCCAAATACTTTTATAACTTTACATCCAAATATCCTCATTTTTTCAGCTTTCAGTCTGAGAAAATCTCCTTCTGACTCCCCTTCAGATTATAGAAAAACAAGATTCCTTAAGATGGGTTGCTCTTTGTGAGTTTTACCCCACAAACTATTGCACTGTCACAGGCAATTCTTCACAGGAGACAGTGTAACTAAACTATTCTGTGATTGTGAACCCAACCATTTCCTGCACTGTTGTCCTTAAGCAAACACATTTTTAAATTAATGGGACTCTTGCACCACAGTAACCAAAACAAACAAGTGTGTGTTAATTCTTTCATATTCCTAGGTCCACTTATTTGCCTTTTGTCTGGTGAAAAGTCATTTTAATTATACACAATATGCAGAATGAAATATACCCAGATACATGGAATATCCCCTGGTGTTTACTAATGACACTACTGTTCAAGTGTGTTGCTGTCCTGTAACCAGTGATTCCAAGTGATTTCACAGAGGCCTAACACAGTTACATAATGTTTTTAAAAGTTCTCAAATTTCTCCCTCCCCCACTACAATATAAAATATATGTCCTAAACCCATGTGGCTGGATCTTCGGCTGACGTGAATGGCGTAGTTCCAGTAAAGTCTGTGGAGCAATGCTATTTACCTCAGCTGAGGATCTGACTTATACCATCATTTCTAATCTATGAGGACTCCCAACCATGAACTCAGGAAAAAAAAGAAACTCTCTTTGTTTATTTTTTTTCTTGGACGAAAGCATCGCTGGCAGTCTGATGCCACCCACAGAAATATATAATTTTGCTGTGAGAATTTTTTAAAATTTAATTTCCACCCATTATCTATTTATGGCCAAACTGACTTATAATAGCTTTATTGTGTCTTTATTCCTGCTCAGAATTGAAGTTATGCTCTTTGATGTTTTATTTAGGTGTTATGTTATAGTGAAGATTCCTACATTTTCCATTCTCAAACTTTGGCATAGTTAACGTGGACAGATGACTCAAGGGCATCATTAATAGAGTGGGAGGATCAGCCTCATTTTCAGTTTGCAGCTCACTCATCTTTGAGGAGTGCTCCCTGTGAGAGAAATGAAGAGGTAAGACAATTTTTCTGTATTAGGGATCTCTGATGTCTGGCAAGGTTCTGACTGTTGCTGATAAAGACGCTCATCAGGAGGCTTTGATTAAATCCAAACCTTTTATAGAATTTCCAGTTTGATCAGGATACAGAAAAAGAAGGTTAGTTTGGCTCCCCCAGCTGTTCCTCACATTTCCTGCTAGTGGTTCACAGGAACACATCTTTTATTTTATTTTTTTCTGTTACAGTTATACATGTCCTTAGTATTTTAGAAGTGCTTACATTTTAAAAATACTCATAAGGTATTCATTGGAAATGTTTTGGTTTTAAAGTCATTACTAGATACGGCGGTCTCACCAGCCAACACGGCTTAGTTTAATTTTTTTTTTTAGTACTTAGCCTAGTGGCAGTTGTAGACACAGGATATGTTGATTTTTCTTCACGGGAATGACTGGAGAACTGTAAAAGCGATAAGGAGGCCTGTGGCACCTTATAGACTAACAGATGTATTGGAGCATAAGCTTTCGTGGGGAAAGACCCACTTTGTCAGATGCATGTCATGGAGAACTGTAAGTGTATCAGTTAACTGTGTACAGATTTTTGGGTTACAATTTGTGAAAAAAGTCATACAGTTGCCACCCAGTTGGTCTTTGACCAGTTGGGCAGTTTGACAGTCAAGAGATGTATTTTACTGAAGGGTTCTCCTGTGTGCATGTGGCCACGCAATGCAATCTTAACCACTCGTCACCCATGTTATGGTTGGGAGCATGTCATGGCCTGGCCAGCATTGGGGTCCTGCTCTGAATGTGTGCAGCATGCTAGGCCCTCATCTACAGGCTCCAGAAACTACAATGGCTCCTGTCAGTGCCAGGGATTTGCCAAGCAGCAAGATGCATCCATCCCCTGAGGACAAGACTTGTCAGCAGGGATGGTAAAGTAAGAAGCAGGGTGGGAGAAGCAGAGGCTCCCTCAATGGTTCCAGGGCATGTGATGGAAAAGACTTGCCAGCAGGGAGAAGTAAGTAGCAGCAGGGGGATTCTCTGAGAAAAGGCTTCTGGGAAGAGGCAGTAGGGGCTCCTGGGCTGGTGTTGCGGAGGGGTGCTATGATCAATTTGTCTGTTTTGAAGCTGCCTTCTAAGGGTGGCTACACAGCAGGGCTTAACTTGAAATAAACTACGCAAATTGAGCTAAATTAATTTCATAGCTTATTTCAAAATAGGGAGTATCTACACAGCACTTATTTCGAAATAGAACACTCTTCCTCCGACATCCCTAACTCCTCGTACAATGAGGGTTACAGGAGTCGGAGTAAGAAGTCCTCCAGCTTGACAGTATTTCGACATTATTTCAAAATAACTGCCTGATGTGTAGACGCAGACTAAGTTATTTTGAAATAATGCTAGTTAGTTCGAAAAAATGTTGCTGTGTAGATGTACCCTTATAGCGCCTTAGAGCAAAGCAGACTGTATTTGTTTGCACAGCTGATGATACACACATGAGCACTTTTTAGCACAATACAACATTTATCTACAAAGGAGGTTAATATTCCCATTTTGCACTTAAAAAAAAAAAGAGGCACAGAGGTTAGAAGTGACTGGTCCAACATTATACAACAGGTCAATGACAGAGTTTTGAATACAGCCCTGGCTACTTGAACCAAGGCCAGTCACCCATTCATTAGTAACACTGCCTATCTGATAGGAACAGGCTGTCAGCACAATATAGGTTGTGTTGTCCAATCTGTGCAACAAACCCAAACAGACTGAGCTCTTTGTCTTACTGTAAGGTATTGTTTCGGCTCTTCTCTGCACCCTCTCTACTTTTTCAGCATTCTTAAAATATGGATCCCAGAACTGGGTGCAGTATCAAACATCAGTTTAACCAGTGCCATATGTAGAAGTAAAAATCACCTCTCACTGTTTCCCTTTTTATAAGACTGTGACAGGGTATATCAACCCCTCACTGGAGAGCAGGGGGGTGAGCTCCGCCCAACTGATTGAAAGAGTCCCTCCCCCACAACCCTGCTGGGCATGCTCCTGGTGAAACCGGACTATAAAAAGCCCCAGGGCAGCTCAGTCGGGAAGGACCATTGATGGGGAAGGAGTTGCTGGGATAACCCCCAGAGTGGAAGAGCGACCAGAGCTTCCAGAAGCAGTCAGGCCTAGAGATACTACCTGCAGGGCCAGCGGATTGTGGGGAGGTGATGGGGGAAACATCTGCCGGGACCCCGGTAGGACGTAGCCCAGGCTGAGGAGTCACCCCAGAGCACTTGGCATGTTGCAGCAGGATTCCTTGTTGAGCCTGGTGGCGGCCTTAGCCACTGCCTGCAGGGCCCTGGGCTGGTACCCAGTGGAGTGGGAGGGCCCATGTCCCCCTACCCCCTCCATAGCTGGCTTGAGGGGCCTACACACTGTGAACCTCAAGGCCGCATTAACCCTGATATAAGGGCCCGCAGATGAACTTTGGGCCTTTGGGCCATAAGACCTCTAGTGAGAAGGGACTGAGGGATAAACTCTGGCCACAGGGCCGTATTAACCCTGGTATAAAGGCCTGCGGATGGACTTTGGCCTGTGAAACTGAGGACTAGCATCAGTAGCATGCACTTGAGGCAGCTTTGCATATCTGTATTAATTTTCCTTAAGATTCCTTTTCTGGGACATAGATTAATCAGCTGATAGACTAGTTTTTACACGATTCAATTTTGTGGGAAGTAGAGAATCCATTTGACAAATTGTGATGGGATGGAGCAGGCCCTGAAGCCCCTTGCTGGAGGCTTGTGGCCTTGTCACACCCCACCCCAGAAAAGGACCATAGAGAGGTCCTCCAGACAGGCTAGGATGGCTGCAAGGGAAGCAGTCAATCAGGGGCCAGGAAGGTTGATAAAAGGAGCTGAGGGACCAGACAACAGGCATTTCTTCTTGAGCCCTCAATTTGTGAAGACTGGGTGAAGACCGGGTGACTGGCTGACTGAGGGAACAGCAGCACTGTGGACAGCTCCGTGAGGAGAGCTGTTTTGGACTATATTGAGTTAAAGGTAAGGGTGAGGAAACTGTCATCAAGAGGGCAAGCCCTGCAGGCACCACTCTCCATCAGAGTGGGGAACAGACTGAGGGTATGTCTACACTACAGCACTAATTCGAACGAACTTAGTTCGAATTAGTTAATTCAAACTAAGCTAATTCGAATTAGTGCATCTAGACTTAAAAACTAATTCGAATTAACGTTTTGCTAATTCGAACTAGCATGTCCACATTGAGTGGACCCTGAACCAAAGTTAAAGCTGGCCGGAACCAGGACTTAGAGTGTGGAGCTGCTGCCTCAGGCTAGCCGAGGGCTGTGCTTAAAGGGACCCGACCCCCAACCCGGACAGACAGTTCTCAGGGTTCCCGCTTGCTGGTCTACCTCCCTGAGGGACAGCAAAGCAGTCCTGTCTTGGAGTGCCCTGAATGCCCTCACTCGGCACATCACAGCACTCGGCCATCAGCCCAGTTGCACTTGCTGCAGGCTGCCATCCGGGGGGGTCAATCGGGGGGCTGTCAGGATCCAGAAGGCCCTGCAGGAGAGCTTCCACCCCGAGGAGCCCGCAGAGCCACCCCAGTCCTCCCCATCGGGGCTCAGACCCCATTCCTCCCTCACCTCCTTCCACTTACCTCCTAGCCCCCTTCCTGATGTAAAAAATAAAGGACACGTGTGTTCAAAAATAGAAACTCTCTTTATATAACAAAACTGGGGGGGGGATTAACCTCTGGGGAGACTGGGAAAAGGAGGTGGGAGAGGTGACGAGAGAGGGTGGGAGAGGGGAGGTGGAAACCTGGGAGGAGGGAGCTGGAAGGGGAAGCCAGGGAAGAAGGAGGAGGGGAAGTATCAAACTATGGTACGCCATATATCTTCAGTACTGTGTACAGATGTGGTCTCCTCACCTCAAAAAAGATGTTTTGGCCTTGGAAAGGATTCAGAAAAGGGCAACTAAAATGATTAGGGGTTTGGAACAGGTCCCATATGAAGAGGCTAAAGACACTGGGACTTTTCAGCTTAGAAAAGAGGAGACTGAGGGGGGATATGATAGAAGTATATAAAATCATGAGTGGTGTGGAGAGGGTGCATAAAGAAAAGTTCTTCATTAGTTCCCATAATATAAGGACTAGAGGACACCAAATGAAATGAATGGGTAGCAGGCTTCAAACTAATAAAAGAAAGTTCTTCTTCACAAAGCAAATAGTCAACCTGTGGAACTCCTTGCCACAGGAGGCTGTGAAGGCTAGAACTATAACAGAGTTAAAAGAGAAGTTAGATAAATTCATGGAGGTTGGGTCCATGGAGTGCTATTAGCCAGGGGGTAGGAATGGTGTCCCTGGCCTCTGTTTGTGGAAGGCTGGAGATGGATGGCACGAGACAAATCGCTTGGTCATTGTCTTTGGTCCATCCCCTCCGGAGTACCTGGTGTTGGCCGCTGTTGGCAGACAGTCTACTGGGCTAGATGGACCTTTGGTCTGACCCAGTACGGCCATTCTTATGTTCTTATGTTCTAAGCTCAGGGCTCAGGGTCGGGGGTCTCACTGGACCAACTTGATTTTCATGCAAACCTGCTCCTGGGTTCGCATGTGGCCTTTGGTGGCCAGGCTGGCAGCTATCCTGCCCTAGACGGCCGCTTTCCTGTGCCTAATGCGGAGATTGTGGACGTTGGAGGCCTCCCCCCAAACCTCAATGAGGTCCACGATTTCCGCACTAGACCAGGCGGGTGCCCGCCTCTTGCGGCCCCGGGCAGGCTCCTGGGAGCCGTCAGCCTGGTCCTGGGAAGAGGCGGAGGGCTGGGTGGCAGCGGGTGGCTGGCTCATGCCGTGCCAGGTGCAGGGTCTGCTGGCTGGGTGCTGGCAGGCTTGCACCTGGCATGGGCACCGTAGCCAGACCGTGGCCCTTTAAGGGCTCCGGGGCCGGGAGGGGGGCAGAAGAGTTTCCCTGGCTTGGCCCAGAGTGGCCACCAGGGCAAGCTGGGAAGGGCTAGCCTCCAACTAGTTCGAATTAAGTGGCTACACAGCCCTTAATTCGAACTATAGTCGAACTAGGCGTTAGTCCTCATAGAATGAGGTTTACCTAGTTCGAATTAAGCGCTCCGCTAGTTCGAATTAAGTTCGAACTAGCAGTTTGCATGTGTATTGCCTATGAAAGTTAATTCGAACTAACAGCTGTTAGTTTGAATTAACTTTCTAGTGTAGACATACCCTGAGAGAACAGACTGAGGGACATAGCAGAGGGCAATGAGATGTGTACCCAGAAGGGGGTTTTGATCCAACAGGTTCTGATTCGGTTGGAGGGCTGAGTTGCCAAGAGGCTTTCAGCTGACTTACAGAGAGTACAAGCACACACACTCAGCCAGAGGGGGCACTTGTGAGAGGTGAATGCTGCCTCGTTATACCCACTTAAGGCATTCAATAAGAGCATCAATCTTTATTTTTGTGGATTGGATCCAGGATAATAAAACTTGGAAAGGGAAAAGAAAGATCATTCTAGTGCTTCAGAAACTACAAACAAAACATTTATGAAACATTTGTATACCTCTCCATGATTATGAGCAAAAATTAGCATTCATTCACAGTTTCTCCAATTTACCGACAAGAAATAATGATGGTTAATGAGACTGACATTTCCACCATACAGTGAAAACATTCTTCCAAAAACACTGCATAATTAACATTACTAACACACAATTCACAACAAACAACACTACATTAGGAAGACTTATAGGTCTGGGGAATAGTATCGTCCAGCGGATGCTACCTTGATCCTAATGGGAACAGTTCCAAGGCAAATGGAGGGTTGTCATGGGAGTCACCATTGTCTTTTAGCTGTCACTGGGAACATTTAGTGAATGCCATCATGAAATTCTACATATGCCAGTAACATTCTTTCCCTACCCTGCTTGCTCAAGGGGGTTAGTAAGTTGTTCTTGGGTCATATCAACAGTAAAATGCAGTGTATGCTGGCCTCCCTGTTTTCTTTGGGAAGGGGGTCATGGTTTCATGTTCTCCCTACCCACCAGCTTGGTGGGATGCGGGTGCTTCTTTGCTTGCCCGACTCAAGGTAGAAGAAGGCTGTGCAGGGCTATGAGAATTCTTGAGTGATTATCCTCTTGTAGCGGCATGTAGTCCAATCCAAAATCTGGCCCATAATAAATTACAGATGACAAAATGTCATACAACTGGGGTGTAATGCCTAGCAATATAACTGAAGACAAATGGAAGTTGCGAAGGACTGTTGTAAGTGCATTTCTCATCTATTCTCTGAGCCTAAAAAGTTACTTTACTGACACATGGTACAATTTTTTTGTCATAAGCCTTGTTGGCTTAAGTCACAAAGTTCAGAACTAGATATCAAACACCCCAAAGCTATGGGGCGGGGGGGCAAGGTGTATTATTGTTATGTGCTCCATTATAAATACAGGATACTGTAACACTGCAGAGGAGCATAACGTGCTTCCCAATGAACAGGGTTTAATAAATATTCTACTTCTTTGATAAGGGCACATTCTATAAGAATGTCTTCACTGATACATGTACTCAAATATTGGACCATGTGCATGCTCCACACACTTGCACAGAGTGTCCATATCATGCTGTGCGGAACATAAGCATAATGCTATGTATTAGCAGGTACCATATCTACACTGGTACTGTTATGTGAAATTACTACAGGTTGGACCTCCCTGGCCCGGCTCCCTCAGCACCTGAGCTTTCCCGAAACAGGGAATTTGCCGGACTTGGGGATGTCAGTGCTCCCTTGTTGGCTGCTCCACTCCCGGGCTCCTCTCCCCTCTGACTTCCTGCCCTGCCGTTGGCCCCGCTAATGCTGGCCTGGCACAGGCTACCCATCCTGATACCCGCACACTGCCCCAAGGTCTCCCAGAGTTCCCAGCCAGGACAGCCTGGCCCCTGCCGGCCACTCTGCCACTTGGTATTTCCCACTGTCACTGGGGGTTTCACGCCTGGGATCGCCTGGCCACACTGCATTGCTGCTAGGGCTGGCCCACTGGGAACTCCCTGGGGTTCTCCAGCTGGGGCCACCCACCTCTGCCAGCCCTGCTTCAGCTGCAGGTTCTGCAGCTGGGTCTGCCCAATACAGTCCCACAGCCATCCTGGGGGTTCCAAGCGGGGGCCACCCAGCCACAGCTGGCCCTGCTGCCACAGGGGTTGGGTGTCCCCAGTGGGGCCAGGATTCCCTGGCCACCTGGCCCAGCTGATGCTAGGGGTTCCTTGGCCAGAGTGGGAACAACCCTGACTGCTGCCTGGTCCAGCTTTTGCTGTCCCAGCCGGGGCTGCCCAGCCCTGCATTCTCTCAGGGTATGTCTACACCACAGCGTTATTTCGAAATATCTTATTTCGAAATAACGTGTCTACACACAAAATGCATTTCGAAATAGCGTTTTGCTATTTTGAAATAGCACGTCCACACTGAGTGGACTGTGAATCGCATTTAAGGCCGGCTGGAACCAGTTCCAGCAGGGCACCAGGTCAGGACTTGCCTTGTGTGGCTACTGCCTGAGGCTAACTGAGGTTTGTGCTTAAAGGCCCCCCTGCCCCCGGACAGCCAATTCTCAGGTTTCCCTGCTTGCTTGCCTACCTCAATGAGGGACAGTAAAGCATTTTTGTCTCAGAGTGCTCCGGTTGCCCTCACTCGGGACATCACAGCACTCTGCAACATGGAGCCAGCTGTCCCTGGGCGCTCTGGTGCTTCTCTTGGATGCATTGCTGTGAGCCTGGCTGCACTTTCTGCAGCCTGCAATCTGGGAGGTCCATCAGGGGGCTGTAAGTATCCAGGAGGCCCTGCGGGAGAGCTGCCACCCAGAGGAGCACTAACAGTCTCCCTGGTCTGCCCCACTGGGGGCTTGTGCCTCATTCCTCCGTCACGTCCTTCCACTTACCCCCCCACAACCACCCTTCCTGATGTACAATAAAATACACATTTTTTTCATAAACAAGAACTGTCTTTATTTAACAAAACTGGGGGTGGGGGGGATGAAACTCTGGTGAGACTGGGGAAAGGAGGTGGGAGAAGAGAGGAGAGGGGAGTGGGAAACCTGGGAGGAGGGAGCTGGAAGGGGGAAGCAAGGGGAAGAAGCGGGAGGGGAAGCTCAGGGCTCAGGGGTGCAGGTCTCACCAGGCCAACTGTCTCCCAGCACCGCGGATACAGGAGCCTCGGCGTCCCTGGGGGGATGGGGAGGGGTTGGAGGGTGTGGAGGGGGTACAAGGTGTGGAGGGGGTGGAGGGAGAAGCAGGAGGGGGAGAAGGAGTGGGAGGAGGAGCGGTAGCTGGGGAGGCAGCAGGGGCTGGAGCAGCAGGGTCTGCAGGTGTTGGCAGATGGCACGGCCCTGGGCAAGCTGCTCCCTCCAGAGCTCCAGGTCTTCTTGCACCCAGTTCTGGAGGGTGTGGGGCAGGGCTCACAGTGCCCCCCAGTGCTGCTGTCGGTACCCCTCCACTGCACGGGTGGTCCTGCAGAGCCCGCGGATGCGGGAGCATGTCCTGGGCGGGGTGGTGCGCCCTGCATGCACAGCTGGTGTGGCTGTGGAGAAGCAAGAGAAGTGGTCAGTTATCCCTGGGGACACAGTGGGTGAATCCCAACCCCCCTGTGCAAGGTGAGGATGACTGTTCCCTGCACCATCAGAGCCAATGTGCTTGCACACAGGCCATGTTTGGAATGTCCTGCTATCCCTGGGAGTGGGAGCTGCCCCGAGACCGCACCCATGCCCTTGTGCTGTGTATAGCATGGCTGAGGTGGGGGGAGATGTCCCCTGCCTCTGTGTAGAATGGCCTTGTGGAGGGAGGGCGTCCTGCTGTGTCCCACCCCAGGGTCAGGAGCATGTCATGTCTCTTCACACACGCGTGTGGCTAACAGGCCAAGGCCCCTGTGTGGCAGCCAGGTGGGGCCACATGCCCAGGGGTGGCACAGCACATGCTCGCACGTGCACAGGTTGCTGCGTGATCCATGGTCACCAAGGCCCGAGCACGCAGTCCCCCCCCCCCAATAAAGGGACAGTGATGGCACTCACATGTTGTTGCCTCCCTGGATGACACTGGTGACGGGTCTGCTGGGATGGCTCGGGGGTCCTGGTTGGGCACACTCCCTCTGGGCTCCTGCGGCTCCTAGCGCTCCTCCTCCATGCCCTGGTCAGGGCCCTCTGCTCCAGGATTGATGACCCCCGGGGTGGCACGGACTGTCCCACCCCCCAGGATGCAGTCCAAGGCGTCAAAATAGGGACAGGTGTCTGCCCCTGTGTGGGAGCTGCCCCATGTGGCCCTGGCATAGGACTGCCACAGCTCCTTCAGTTTCATGCACACCTGTTCTGGGTGCGCATGTGGCCTTTGGTGGCCAGGCTGTCAGATATCCGTCTGTAGATGGCCACGTTCCTCCGTCTAGTACGGAGATCCTGGACATTGGAGGCATCCCCCCAAACCTCAATCAGGTCCATGATCTCCGCACTGGACCAGGAAGGCGCCCACCTTCTCCGACTCCTGGCAGGCTCCTGGGAGCTAGGGGACTGGGCCCGGGGAGCAGTGGAGGGCTGGCTGGCACTGGCTGCCTGGCTCATGGTGGGGCCACTAGGTCAGGGGCAGAGACTGCTGGCTCTGTGCTGGCAGGCTTGCAGCTGGCACAGGCACTGTGGCCAGAGTCTACCCCTTTAAGGGCTCCGGGGCTGGGGGAGAGGAGAGGAGAGGAGTTTTCCTGGTTTGGCCCAGAGTGGCCACCAGGGCACACTGGGAAGGGCTGGAGGCCCCCTATTTTGAAATAAGTGTCTACACAGCGCTTATTTCAAATTAGCTATTTTGAATTTGGCGTTATTCCTCATAGAATGAGGTTTACCAAATTCAAAATAAGCGCTCCGCTATTTCAAATTTATTTCGAAATAGTGGTTTGGCTGTGTAGACGCTAGGAAAGTTATTTTGAAATAACAGCTGTTATTTCAAAATAACTTTGCTGTGTAGACATACCCTCAGCTGGCTCCTGATCCTACCTCTGGGGTTGTTTGGTCCAGCATTATCCATAGCCCAGATGTTGCTGGACCAAAGAGTCCTAGATTTGGGAGGTTCAACCTGTACTACCATTTCAGAGATAGTAACTCAAGGTTCTGCACAAACAGGGTGGCATTCTGGTACTCTTTGCTGTGCATGATTGGTATTGTCCTCATCTTCACATGTTTGCCAGTGGCAGTTCCTGATCACACTGCTTCTCACAAACTGGGCTGAAGACATGGAGCAATGGGATGAGGATCTGGTTTTGCTCTTTCTCCTGATTGCATGAGCAGATAGTTATCCAATGAAATAAGCAATCAACAAGATGCCGGATGGAACTTGGGCAGAATTTTCTGACAAACAAACATCGCTGATCCCGAACATCAATTACAACTCATTCAGATCACAGGATACAGTTATGGTCAATGCTGGTGTTGCTGTGGTATGCCCATGGGTAGACCGTCACTTCTGGTGCAAGAGAACCACAACAATGTGGTGAGATTACAACATTTTGGAAGCCTTGGCTCTTAAGCAGTGGCTTCAGAGTGAGGAAATGGAACATTGTAGCTGCATGAGAAGCTTGCACCCGTAATATAACAGTGGCCTGGGGGCACCACTGAGAGAGTCAAATCAGGGCAAACTGCTTAGAACAGGGCTACTTACTACCCAAGACTGGAGGTGGTCTTCTATTCAAACTACTCACCAAGAACACTTCAGCTGCCATTCTGGCCAGCAAGAAATGACACAAGCAATCCCCTTAGACTCTCCACCTTTACCTGTGCCACAACCAGCACTGCACCTCACCTTACGCAGAAGAGAGGTTGTGAAAAACAATCTCACCAACTCGGAACAGGTTCTACTGATCCCAAAGGATGAGCCAGCTTCCCGGGTCAATTTATACCTCAGTTCTTACCCAAAGGAGCATGCTGGGCCAATCCTTTAGAATCTAAAATCTAAAGGTGTATTATTAAAAGAAAGAAAAGGTTGAGAGTAGAATTGTTAAAGAAATTACATTACATACACCAATCACGAAGCTCCTGGTGCAGGCTTGCAAAGATGAAACAAGCTGCTATCTTAAAAGTCTCTGGAGTACATCCTTTGTAAGGATGGGTCAACAATCCTTCCTGGCCCTTTGTTCATAGCAAAGATGCTTCTGAAGTGAAGAGCATGAATGAAGACATGGAGGAACCCCTAGGATCTCTTTTATTATCGTGCGCATGGGGAGGGAAATCCGTAGTTGTCCCTGTGAGAAGGGACTTCCCAAAATGGAGTTTGTCACATGAGTAAGTCACCTCTCCATGTCCTTTTTAGGCAAACAGCTATGACTTGCCTGCTGGTCGGCAGGTTTTCAGCAGACTTCCTCAGATGTTTTTTGGCAACACTTAAGACCCACTGTCAGAGGAGTACTGCTATTCACTTAGTAGCCACCCCTCACAATAGGTGGGTGACAGCTGTTGCTGTCTCTCAGAAGCAAACATTTAAAACACAAGTACAGAGCCAATAGTCATAATATCACCTACAAAAATCATACAGGCATATGAATAGCATTGTGACGGGTATTAAGGGTGCGACCACCCCTTCCCATCCGGAAGGGGGGTTCAGCGGACCCACCGCCTAACTTTAGTCTGGTTCTTGGGTCCTCTGCCCCTCGGGACAGGTCCCTCAGGTGTGATCTCCCTTCCCCAGGTTGGGAGGAGGGGTTCAGCAAACCCGTGAGTCCCCCTGTGAAGGGGTTGAGTAGGGTCCCCAGCCCTAAAGTCTAGCCCGTCCCCAGGCGGGGTCCTGAAAACGTATCTGGGATCTGGGTTGGGGTTCTGGCTTACTGGTGTGCCGTGAACCCTTGGGATAGGAGTAGGCGGGGGAAGGGGGACCCGGGCCCGCCCTCTCCTCTGGGTCCCAGCCCGGGGCCCTAAGTGCAGGGTGCGATGCTCCCCTTGCACAACAGACGGGGGTTACTCCCGAAACCCATCCGTCCACGGGCACCAGAGGCGCGCCGCCCCGGGCTGCTTCCTTCCCCCCTCCCGGGTAATCTGGCCCGGGGAACCGTCGCGGGGCCTTACCCCTGCTTGGTCCGTCTCTGGTCCTCCTGGGCGGTCTGGTGGCCCGTGGATCCCGCGCTGTTTCCTCCAGCGTGTGGACAGGTCCTCCCTTTCTCCGCCAGGATGAGGCCGCCTCCTCCATGCGCGCCCCTCTCGCCTCTGGCCCTGCTGCTTTTCAAGCGGCCCGGGGGCAGACGCCAAGTGACGGTGCCCCGCCGTCGTCCCGTGCCGGGATGTTGGTCAGTGCGACGGAGGCCCCGCCCCTCTGAGCCTCCCGGCGTTCTCCGGCTTGTATGCTCTCCTGGCCTCATGCCGGGGAGCGCCGGAGTGACTTAGCCCCGCCTCCCATGCGGCGGGGCTGCGCCGCTTCCCCACTCATCCCTGGCCCCGCTGAGCCGGGGGCCAGGGCTGCCCCGGCCGGCGGCTGCCCGGCCGGCGCGGCTGCCCGGCCGGCGGCTGCGGCTGCCGCGGTGCCGGCTCGCCTTCTCCGCCTCCGGGGGGGCCGGGCCTCCCCCTCGGCAGGGCGGGGCCTCCCCCTTGGCAGGGCAGACCCTTGCAGGTCCGTCACAAGCATAAACAGACTCAGCAAAGACTAAGCTTTCAATAGACACCTCACTTGGCCCAGAATTTGGGGCAAACACACAACAGTGGGTGCAACATTGATCTGCATGTTCATATTAAAATCCAATAATATCACATCATCAAACATCGAGTAACAGAACACTCGATCCAGGGAAACCAAAGCAGTTCAGAAGTGGGTTGCTATTGCTCTGTGGAAGTTGGGAACACTGGACTGCTATAAGTCAATTGCAAGCCACTTTTGCTTGGAAAATCCTGTCAGAGTTGTGGCAAGCAGGTGGTTGTGTACAGGGAGATTTCTGCAAATCCAGTAATGTGCCTGAACCACTATTGCTTACTGCTTAAACTTTAGCAACCAAGCTAACAGGCCCAAATTAGACCTGGACCACAGTCAGGGAGAGAAAGGGTGTTTGAGTGCCACAGAGAGGGCAGCTTGACCCTGTGTACTTCCTGAGGCCCAAATCTCTAGTGAAATCGTTGAGCTATACATTAAGAAAAACAGGAAGTTTGTCTAAATGCCCTAAGACATATATCTATCAGGGGCCCTGGGCATGGAGTCTCTGAAAAAGAAAAAACGCATCTGGCGAAAGTGACGATCAGAAGAAAAACCTTTAAAAAGTGCTTGCCTAATGAGTTTTTGAGTGACATGTTATTGTAATACTGATGCATAAATAGGAAAGGTAAGTTTGAGTTAGTGGGACAATTTTGGGGAACACTTGGAGGGATGCCTCGAGGACTCGAGGACTCTTCACATCTGGATGCATCTTCGTTCCCACCGGAAGACTGGCCATTGGAAGCCTGCCTGGTGTCATTCGAGAGCCACATTCAACTCCGGTAATTACCAAGGGTGGGGGTGTTTTACTAACCTGTTGCGGATGTGTGTAAGTGCTTGAGACTAAGTGAAAGCACTCTTGTGTTGTCCTGTTTGTACCATCCATCTATCGGCTGGACCACCATGTCTCCCCTGAATTATCTCCTGATACCACCTCGCAGAGAGTAAAAGTTACCAAGAGGTTTGGGTTGAAAGAACCCTGGGTAACAGTTGCCCATAGCTTCCAGAAATAACTAGATTTGAGAGTGTAGGATTCTAAACTGTGCAGTGGCTGGGCTGGCACCTGTATCCCAATCATTTGTTCACGAAGGGAGGCATGTGAGTGTGTGAACTGTAAAGTTTATTTGCGCTCATTCTGCAAGGCTAGGTGGACCACAGAAAGTAGATTCATTAATACAAATGTGGGAAATACTGGAAAGGTTCATGATGTCCAGGTGCTGAGGAGATCGGCATTGCACTTGAAGGGGAAAGAAGGGACTTAATTACCCAGAAATAATGTTCTTCTGCATGGTGCATCTGTGCAAACTAATTTGGGGGACCTGCATATCCATTCTTAACTTGGCTCATGAAAATATACCTTAATAAATGTAACCTTGAAAATGGGAATTCAAGACCATTCTGGAGCTACTGAAAGTAAATTGCAGCCATTAAGCGTAATCATGCAAATAATGTCAGCAAAACTGGCTAACCAATTAAAACACATCACTGTATAATTCCTTTCCTATTCTGTGTACACAATATAATTTTAACTAGCAGTTATATGATCGATCAAGTCTGATGTACAAGAATGATGTAAGTCATTTCCATCTCCTGATTATGAGAAACCTTGAAGACACAAGTCAACATCTTATTGTTCTTTGCAAACTCAAAAAAAAAAAAAAAAAAAGGAACTTGATACCTTTTATGTTTATTTTTTGGCTATCAGGTAGTTTTTAGAAACTCATGCTAAATAAAAGATCTAGATAAAAATGAAGCATAGTCTACAAACTTTGATGTTTCCAAACGTTGACTGTGAATTGTCTGAGAAAGGAAAAAAATAAAGGAAGCTGAAACTGTGCTGTCAAGACTTTTATAGCACAAAGGGTTTTTTTATGATTTTTTAATGCTCTGATGACAAACATATGAAAATGAGTGCAAAATGCACAGAAAAAAAGAAAATAACTTACATAGACAAAGAAGAAATAATTTTATAGCACTGAAGACAGCGTAAGCACAGAGCAAAACCAGTAGAATTATTTTTGCAAAACACAGGCATGTTTCACATGTTCCAATTTCTAATGTGTCATTGTTAAATCAAAGCTGAAGAGTGGCTTATTTTTATTCAGGCATACCCAGGAGTTAAGAAACATGAAGTAAGATATAATCCTACCAATAAAGCTTTCCTTAAAATCAATAAAAAATAACTTGATTAAATTATTTTTGGGTCTAGACAACTGGTATCTTATGAATATTCAGCCCAGCGGGCTCCATATTGACTTGAATAATGTATAAAATTCAGTTCTGCACAGAAAGCTCACATAAGACCTAAGCAACATTTAAATTCTAGTCACACCATTCTAGAAGGCGTAAGTGAGACATTAGAGGTGTACAGGATCACATACCTCTGTTAACCTTATCTGTAGGACTGAATGTCACCCTATTAAGTCCTTGCTTCATATACTGTTTGGCATTTAAAGGGTTAAACTGCTAGAGCCAAAATAAAGCTTTTGAGGAAAGGATGGAAAAGATAAAGTGCCTGCTGGTGAGAGAGTGTTTCTGAGAGATAGGCCAACAAAGATGTCAGTGAACCCCAGTGGTGATGAAACACAAATCTAGACACTTATACAACCCCATTATCTCAATGCTTCACAATCATTAAAGGATTTTATCCTCATAGTATTCTTTTGAGGTAGGGAAGTAGGATTATCCCCTATTTCCAGCTTAGGAAACTTAGGCATAGTTGACTAAGTGACTTGCCCAGTTACTAAGAGAATCTGAACCAGTAACTGGACCCAGCTCTCTTGAATCACATGCCCTATCCACTAGATGAGGGGTTGGCAACCTTTTCAAACCAAAGAGCCAAACTACACCAAAATTCAGAACAAGTAGTCAACAAGAGCCAGTATAAGAATGCCCATTTGCATGACTGTAAATATACAATTTAGTATTACTAATAACTGACATGATTAATATTAGCATAAATGAAACATTGTACTAAAGGACTTTATTTAATGGGACTTCTGCTGCTGCATCTTTTCACACATTTCTCTGAAGTTTACGTCATAACTGGTCAAATTCAGCTTCATGCATGAATTCAGTCTGTCTTCTGTTTTTCTATTTTGGAACAAATAGAAAAACTTAATGTTAACAAATCACTGGGACTGGATGGCATTCATCCAAGGGTTCTAAAAGAACTCAAATGGGAAATTGCTGAACTATTTTCAGAATAGAGAGGGGTAACTAGTAGTGTCCCCCAAGGGTCAGTCCTGGGACCAATCCTTTTCAACTTATTCATAAATGATCTGGAGAAAGGGGTAAGCAGTGAGGTGGTAAAGTTTGCGGATGATACCAAACTGTTTAAGATAGTCAAGACAGAAGCAGACTGTGAAGAACTTCAAAAAGATCTCACCAAACTGAGTAATTGGGCAACAAAATGGCAAATGAAATTTAATGTGGATAAGTGTAAAGTAATGCACGTTGGAAAAAATAACCCCAACTACACATACAGTATGATGGGGGCTAATTTGGCTATGACAAATCAGGAAAGAGATCTTGGAGTTATCGTGGATAGTTCTCTGAAAACGACCACACAGTGTGCAGCGGCGGTCAAAAAGGCAAACAGAATGTTAGGAATTATTAAGAAGGGATAGAAAATAAGATGCAGAATATCTTACTGCCCCTATATAAAACTATGGTACGCCCACATCTTGAATAATGTGTACAGATGTGGTTCTCCTCACCTCAAAAAAGATATTTTGGCCTTGGAAAGGGTTCAGAAAAGGGCAACTAAAATGATTAGGGGTTTGGAACAGGTCCCATATGAAGAGAGGCTAAAGTGACTGGGACTTTTCAGTTTGGAAAAGAGGAGACTAAGGGGGGATATGATAGAGGTATATAAAATCATGAGTGGTGTGGACAGGGTGAATAAAGAAAAGTTATTTATTAGTTCCCGTAATAGAAGAACTAGAGGAAACCAAATAAAATTAATGAGTAGCAGGTTTAAAACTAATAAAAGAAAGTTCTTCTTCACACAGCACGTAGTCAACCTGTGGAACTCCTTGCCAGAGGAGGCTGTGAAGGCTAGGACTATAACAGAGTTTAAAGAGAAGCTAGATAATTTCATGGAGGTTAGGTCCATAAAAGGCTATTAGCCAGGGGATAGAAATGGTGTCCCTGGCCTCTGTTTGTCAGAGGCTGGAGATGGATGGCACAAGACAAATCACTTGATCATTGTCTTTGGTCCACCCCCTCTGGGGCACCTGGCACTGGCCACTGTCGGCAGACAGGCTACCGGGCTAGATGGACCTTTGGTCTGACCCAGTATGGCCATTCTTATGTTCTTATGTTCTTATGTCAATCTTGAATGCAAAGTACCTTTGATGTGATTCAAATCAGAGAAAGCTTGCTTACACACACATAGGTGGAGCCAAACATTGAAAGTAAGGCCAAGCTGACATTCTGCACGGTATTCTATGTGACAGGAAATTCTTTCTAAGTTTTCAGAATCAGATTATTATCATGCTCCAATTTCTTCATGTTAGCTCATTTGTACAGTTTTGCCAATTCTGCACATTGTTGAACAAAGCATTCTAAATCAGAATTCAGCTAGATGAATTTTTCTACCCAGATATCCGACTCCTTGAAATCTGCTATTTCCATTTCCAGATCTCTGACCGAGATGCCTGGAATGACTGTCAAATCCAGTTCTTCAACGAACATTTTATGTGTACGAATCATAAACGTAAACAGAGCACTGTGTTTGCAAAAGTCAACAAAACGAGACTCAAATGCTATCAGGAGCTCAGAAACAAACCCGGCAAGCTGTTGCAAATCAAGGCTGTTATTCGGATTCTCTCTCTGATACGAATCATGAAACATTCGTAATCTTTAAAAATGTGCCAGTCTGCCTGTCTCAATATCTTTGATGAAGACAGTTAATTTTGACTCAAATCCAAACACTGCCTGCTGCAGTCTGGACTGTATTTCCTTGCCCTTGTAGCCTAAGGTTCAACTCATTCAAATGACTGGCAATGTTGACAAGATAGTAAAACTTGAGCGACCAGTTACAGTCTGAAAGCTCGTTGTGTTTAACACCCTTCATATAAAAAAAAATGACTTAATCTCAATAAAGCTGGTGGCAAAATGAGACAAAACTTTACTATGAGATAACCAGTGAATATTGTACATTAGTAGATCGTGGTATTTGGAATCTGCTTCCTTGTGCAGTGACTGAAATTAACAGTGATTAAGAGTTCAGGCAAGAATCCAATTGACAGTCTGAATGACCACTCCCATTACATTTCTGAGATCGGTTCCACAAGATTGCGCACAAAGTGCCTCCTGATGCACATGCAATGAAAGCTCAAAAGTGGTAGTTCAGCTGTTTTGACCAAGAGTAAGGAATCCCCTGTATTTGCCAACCATGCTAGGTGCACCATCCGTACACACAGACAGAAGATGATCCAACTGTATTTCTCTCTCGTTTACTAAGTTCATTGCAGTTTTAAGGATATCTTCTCTCCTTGTTTGATTTTTCATTGGTAATATCTCAATAATTTCCTCATGCACAGCATTTCCACAAGGATATCGTCCCAGAATACACAATGTCACATATGTTGGTTGTCTTGTCCAAAGCAAATGAAAAATAAGTAGCTGTACTCAATTTTTGCATTTGTTCTTTGTTGATTTGATGGGCCATTTTCATAGCTCTGTCATGAACTGTTTTTGCCAATAATGGCATGTCTTGAATTTTCTGTATGTTTTTGTCCTCATTGTGAAACTCGTCAAATAGTTCATGACCAATTGTTAGCATGCATTTCTTCACATAATCCCCATCAGCGAAGGGCCTTAATTCTCGAATAATGCTGTATGAGCCCACAAAACTTGTGGAATGTAAGCTCCCACCTTTTTTTGACCATGCCAGCAGACTATTTTGTCCAATGTTCATTTTTTGCTGCAGCTGCTTGCAGGCTTTTTTTCCAAGCATCACCCTCAGGGTATTTTGTAGCAAATACTGCATGTTTTGTCATGAAATTAATTTTTTGTTGGTTTGTTCGTTTGTTTGTGAACTGTCTTTCACTGTGGTTGAGACAGTGTGGAGATCCTGTCCATAAATGCATACAAGTCTGTCCACTCTTTTTGAAAATTTAATTACTCATTATCTCTCTTTCTCTTCGCCATTTTTACTGTTAGGGGGTTACAGAGTTCACTATCATGTATGATGATGGAAAGTTTTCTTGACCACTCAAATAAAAGGAGAATATACATGACCCCCAATGCGTGAAGAGAATGGATGGTTGTTAAAATGAACAGTTAAAGGTGAAATAGACAAAAAAACCACATCTTGACATGAGTAATTACGTGTTTTTAAAATTTTGAATTAATTTTTCATTTTAATTTAAAAAGTTGTGTGTATTTTGGGAATGACAAAAGAGCCAGATTTGGTTCTGTACTAAGCCATATTTGGCTCTAGAGCTAGAGGTTGCAGATCCTTGCACTAGATCTTCCTTCCAACACTAGAAAGAGGGGTTACAGCTAGAAAGGTGAAAAACAGCTAGAGGAGTAAATGGATAGTAAGTTAGCCATAGGGCTGAACAAATCCCTGGAGATTTGAAAACCAGGAATGTTCGTTCCATAGTCATAAAAAGACCAGATATTCTAGGTATGTATTTATACAGCTTGCCCAATAAGTGTAAAGTCCTGTGGGCCACAGTAGATCCATTATGTAAATGACCTAACACACAAGTTCAGATGTAATGCAAGAGGGGCCTCACAGAAAGACTCCAGTGAGTGCTACAGAACGCCTTTTTCACAAGACTATAATGAAGGCAGGTTATATTATGATATTACATTGATCCATTCCATAATATTAATATTTCCTTAATATCAACTTTAAAAATAACTAGAATACTATATAGGAAAGTTAAGATTAATAAATAAGATGGATAATACATAACTAGAATACCATATTACCATTTATTTTGCTATAGTGCTGCTATCATATTGTCAATATAAATAATAGCAATATGATCAACATGACATAATGCTATTATTTATATTGACAATTTGATACTAGTACTATAGTAAAATAGATGGTAATATGGTATTTTAGTTATTTTTAAAAGTTAATTCCATAGGAGGCAGCAGTACTTAAGTGTCTGAAGTTTTCCATGATTCTACTGGAACCAAAGAGACAGTCAAATCCATACGTCCATGCAGCTATGATTGCATGGAATTCTGACTCTAGTCTTCATCAGTATTCAATTCCTGTAGAACATCAAGCCATTCTATAGCAGTTTAGCTTGGATGAATTAACTTTTGTCTCAAAGCAAAGTGCTTCCTGGTGGCAGAGGGCTTTTTGTCCATCTTTCTTAAGCAGAGTGTGCCTATGGCTATTGTTACCATTTTAGATTATTCTGTTCGGTTTGCTGTGTTGTACAGAGCTCTCTTTGCTTTGGTGGGTTCAGAGTATTAGATAAATAAGATGACTGGGTCAGACTCTATGATTTGCTGTGGAATGTATGCAGTTCCAGGGGTTGGGGAGACAGTTTAATAAGACAGCTGAGGGTTTTTTTAACAAATTCTAGGACTCTGTAGGATATAGACATGGCATGAGGAATGTCAGGAATTGGGAGTCATGCTTCCACAGGGCAAGAACACAGAGCACACAGTCATCATGCTGAGAACTCAAACCATGCTCGAGAGGATTCTGAAAGAGTATATGGAAGTATGTGGAAAACCTGAGGTGGAAGCTGGACCAGGGCCAGGCCTTCATGGTGACATGCAAGTGGGATACCAGCAACCACTGTCTCCATGGGAGCAATTTCGCCTGATTTTCTACCTTGAGATTCATCTACAGGGCCTAGCTCAATTGCATCTTGCTGAATGGAGATATCTGCCATGGAAAATCAGGACAAGCAATATGTAAAGTGCAGCTGTACCAGCGAAATGCTACCCCATGTCTTGTGTAGCGTCAAGCCCCATTCCAGAACCTGGCAACTGCACTAAAACGCTATTCCAGGTTGCCTTGTAAAGCCGTCCCGCCACCTGAGGTGAAGGTGTGAACTCCTTCTGAGATCAGGACCCCTGTCTTCTGTGATGACCAGACTCAAAAAGTGGAGAAATATGCTTCTGGCTGATGCCTTCAGAGCAAGGGTTTACAAGATTCAAATATATGTGCTGATCATCGGAGGCCTGTATGCATGGGCTCATCGGAGGCCTGTATGCATGGGATCCAAGCTCATATGGTGTGCATGGGAACATTGACTCTTATGAGTGTCTAGGAGCGGTGTTTAGTTTTCCTAGATTACTGGGTGGGGGCTTGAGCTGTTTCTGTTTTATATGATCATTACAAGAAAAACCTGGCTCTCCACCTGACAGAAGGGTTACATGCTTTTTCTGTGTTCCTCCAAAAGCCAGTAAAGAAATGGCAGTGTATATCAAGTGAATATCGACTTCGCTGTTTGGTTTTGGCCCCCTCCACCACTTAAGTCACTGTTTTGTGGGAGTAAGCGGGTTAAGGGTTTTTTTTCTTTGTGCCCTTAAAGATATTGTGTTGGTAAATAGTTCAAAATAGTTCAAAATAGTTCAAAAACTAAACTTATTTTTTAAATGTCAATAAGTATTTAATGTGTACCATGCAGATTTTTCAATTGAAGGAAAAAGCTGGATCTCACTCTGATTAATATATTTGGGGAAAATTCTCAACTTAAAAAGTTTCATATATAGAGATGTAGATGTGTTGTCAAACAAAAGCTATGTCTAGTGACAGGCAGAACTGCATCAGAACATACAGCATCCCTCCACAAAACTTACTTCAATACTTTTAAAGGTAAAGAGGAAGACTTATGCATTCCTTTTCAGTTGCATATTGCCTACAATGCTGTCAGTAACACAGTTCCCCTTTAAGGCTTTTACTTCCACCTCCACCCTGTGCCTCCTGAGGTCACTGTTAAGGTTTTGTATTAGAGAGCAAGTTTGAGAAAGTGGGGGCACATATTGTCTATTTCTATCACTTCCTATGGTTTCATATAGTGAATAGCTTCCTAGAGACAAAGATAGGGCATCTGGCAAAGGTTTTCTGGCCTGCATTGTGCACGAGGTCACAATAGATGATAATGGTGGTACCTTCTGACCTTATATTCTATGAGCCTATAAGCTGAACTGTCTGGCAACCAGAGAGAGAAAAATTGTCCTTCAGAAGTTGCTCTCATCTATGCTGGCGCTTCTGAAGAGGTTGAGAGGCTGAAAGGTGCCTCAGTAAATATTTTATCTACAGCACTTCATCCTCATTTAACAGGATTAAGAGCAGTCTGTGGTGCTTCCCTGGAGTACGGAGAGTGATGAGGCACCTTCCCTCAAGCAGCCCTGATCCTGAGGAAGCCTTGTCTGTGCCTTCTTAGGGTCAGTTCCCTAACACTCCCAGCCTCTGGGAGCATACTGCCTTTCAGGCCTTCGCAGCAGGCCTTGCTCTCTCTCTCTCTCTTTGCAGGTTACCAATAGGCACACAAACCCTGGCCCAGTTCCTCCAAGCTTCTCTCGATTCGCAGCACAGTCCCAGAATTCCCAGAACCTGTTCCCAAAGGAACAGTACACCCCAGCTTACCAGTTACACGACAGCACACAGCTCTGTTTAACTCATTGTGCTTAGCTATGTTTATAGAGAAAAGCAAGTGTAAGAGATCAGAGATTCAAGTGATCGCAAGCAGAAATATTGGAAATAATGGGTTCATCAAAAATAAAATCATGGCATGCACACAAGAACCTAGATAGAATTAATAAGACATTGTCATGTCATAAGAATGGAAGCTCTCCCAAAAATCTTCTGTATATACCGTGAACCAGGCTTGGCTGTGACATTGTTCATGAAATGAACATGCTGTCATCTTGCCACCTCAGTAGAAAGCTCTAGAGTTTGTCTCACTCTGCAGTTGTAAGACAAAAATCCATTGTCTGCACTTGTAAACAGGACAGCCCCTGTTGTGTATGTTTCCCTATGTAGGACTTTCCTGGAGAATTTGTAATTACTCAGTTAGCATTTCACTCAGACTGCAAATGGGTGCCATTGTGAACCATACAACTCAGTGGACGATCTTAAGAGCACTTTTCAGTATATAGTCATAACTCCTTACATATTAACCATACATACATTTCACTCGTATGAAGACCAGTGTGTTACAGGCTTTCAGTAAAAACCTTACATGACATTCTTGGGTAAACTAGTAGCTAGATGCCAGGTCCAAGGGATCCTTGTAACCCTTATGTGTTCCTGTGACCTCTACCAGTTGGCACCAGGAGGTCCCTGGGTCACACCACCCACCATGTTTAGTAGTTGATGACATAAGCGATCAGCTGGAAGGATTATTACTCACTTTCAAAAACATTAGCACCTCTAATGGACTTCCACAAATGACTTACAGCCAAGTAGCTCAGCAGTAGGCTGTGTGTTGCAACCAGATTCTTTAAAGGTTAATAATTGTATTGGGTTCAGTGTGCCTGTGTTAAACCAGCAGATCCACCCTTTGCTCTCACCCTTTGCCCTGCCAGTAGAAAGCTTACCTCTCAGTCTTCAAACCTGCCAATTCAGCACACTCATAAGTGTGACCGCAGCCATCTCGGCCAACTCACACCCTGACCAGTGAGTGACAAAAGCAAAATGTGAGACAAATGAGTGAAATGTGAATTTTGATGATTCACACAATAATTTAGAGCCTAGCAGAACTGAAGTACAAAGTCTTTTTTAAAGCAGTGTTTTTACGTGCAGATGACATGCACCTCTACAATCCCCATTCCTTCACACATCAGCAGTAGGGTTTGAACCCCTTGACCCTTAGCCCTGATCTACACTAGGACTTCATTTGGAAATAACCCCCCAAGGTTGAATTTACAAGCGGAGCGTTCACATTACCAATCCCATTATTGCAAAATAACAGGCCACAACTAGAAATCTGTACTTCTGCTTTTCATCAGGAATAAAGCTAATTCTGAAATAGTTATTTGAAATACTGGTAGTGTGGACACGCTGGGGCCGCTATTTCAAAATAATTGGCCTCTGGAGGCCTCTCGCAGCTGCAGCTCTGACCACACCAACTGTGTCCACTGCTCTTCTCTTCCTGCGGAGCGCTCAAATCCTGGGACAAGGAAAAGGCAAGAGACCCCAATGTGCAAGCCCTGTGTGAGAGACCAGGACCCAAGGCAAAGGTGAGCGACCCCAATGCTCCCTCGGACCCTCTGACGGCTGCCAGAACTTCTGCTGCTCCCATGGCCTCCCCTACCCAGTGACACAGGAGAGCTCTGGCCTGGACTGGTGCAGAGATCCCAGGATCTCATCAAAGTGTGGGGGGCGGAGTCCAACCTCCAGGATCTCTGCACCAAGAAAAAGAACATGAATATCTATGGCAGGATCACTGCCAGCCTGGCCGAGAGAGGGCACACCAGGACCTTTGACCAGTGCCGCATGAAAATAAAAGAGCTGGGGCAGGCCTACCACAAGGCCAGGGAGCAGAGCAGACGCTCTGGGGTGGCACTGCACACTTGCCACTACTCTGAGCAGCTGGATGCCATCTTGAGAGGGGGACCAGTCACCTCCCCTGCCTCTGTCATTGAGTCTGGCCAGGACATACCCGGCATCAGCCTGCAGGAGGTTGGGGTCGTGGAGGAGAATGACGATGATGATAAGGAGAAGACAGCCAGCCAGGCAACCATGCCCACCAGCCTGGAGCTGCTTTTTACTTTAGAGCCACTCCCCCAACCCCAGGATGTTTCCCAGGCTTCTGAGGAACCTGGGGAGGGCACTTCAGGTGAGTTCTATAACTTTCCCTATCTTCAAGCAGGGGCACGCGATGGGCTGTGAGGGGCTGCACATGCCTTTCTTGGCCTACTCAGCCTGGGGGTCACATAACAGCTTGTTCGTGTGTGTGCACATGGAGTGCCAGTCTGGAGAACTCAGCTCCATGAGGCTCTGACACAGGAACCCCTCGATCCTTCTCACAAGGTTCCTGGAGAGGCTTGCCTTATCCCGGCCTCTGTGGTGGGACACATTCCCATGACAAGCCACCACTAATTACTCTGGGGTCATGGAAACACACAGCAGTGCCGCATGTGGCACAGGGTCATGCCTGCACTCAGGTAGCATCCACTCCCGATCAAGTGCAGTGATGCAGAGAACACTGATATTGTGCATGGGAACCTGCCGGGAGGAGGAAGAGCAGGAGAACCCATTAGCACTCTCTCTGGCAAGTGACAGCTGCCGCTCGCACAGACCTCCTCCAGCTCCCCCCTACCCCTCCAGCGCGTAGGGATAGAAGTTCTCTCTCCAGTATACCACCAGTGCCAGACCTGGCATGTGTGGGACACAGAAGGAAGCCAAGCTGTCCCATCTCCCCCTCCTACCCACAGACTCCTGGCCTAGCCAGCACCTTCCCATGCCTGCTTGTCTCTGAGCCATGGGTATTGTGATGCTCCCCTGGGATGTCTATGCCCCTGCTGGAAATTGCCCACTTTCTAGGCAACAAATGGCCTTGCTCAAAGCACATCACCATTGTCTGAACTGAGACCTTCAGTGTTGGCTCAGAGATTAGGGTCAGGCTTCATGCACAGTGTCTCCTGGGATGACTGCCCTTGTCACTTTTCTTCACAGCTGGGACAGCTGCAAGCTTGGTGTGTCCCCCGCCTCCCACTCAATCTATCCGACTCAGCGGGATCTGTAGGCTTAAATGCACCTGGGAGGAGCGCATGAGAGAGCAGATGGTGTGCCCGCAGTGCCTCATCCAGGGACTCAAGGAAAAGTGCCAGGACTCAGCCACCAACCAGGAGGAGCACTGGGCCCACAGGGAGGAGTGCCAGGCTGACTGGGAGCAGAGAAAGGCCACCTGGGATGAGCTGGCACACCAGCACGATGCCATATTCTTCACCCTCACCTTGGTGATGGAGCTCATGGTGTCATGCATGGTGTGGGCCACCAGCCACCTCTCTGCCCACCCCATGGCTTTCCCTCCAAACCTCTCCAGGTCCCAGAACACAGGCTGGTGGGACCTCTAGAGCAGCTGAAGACTCCCAACCACCTGGAGGCAGGTGCCAGTTCCTGTCCAATCCCTGATTCCTCCCCCCTTCCAGGTTCTTTACCCTGTCCCTTCCCTGTTCTATGTTCCCCCAATAAGCAGCCCTGTTTTTTCAAGAAGCATGTCTTTATTATTTGTGTTTTAAAAAATTTTGTAAGCCACCTCGAATATTTTAAATAGAGAGGTGGGGTAAAAATATTTTAATTAATTAATTAAATAAATAAATATTTTGCTCTGCAGAGGAAGGGGGAAGGTAGGAAGGGAGAACAGGGGAAGGGATGGGTGATGAAAGACACACAAAGGGAACGCAAAGGTCCTGTAATGGGGTGACACACCTCCCATGAGTACCCCTCATCTGGCCTAGTGCGTTTGCTTGCACTGCCTCTTTAAAAGCTTTTTGGCTACTCAGCCCTCCAGATGAGTCACACTCCCGTGTGATACTCAAACTCCTTCCAGGGTACAGACCCTAACAGGGGCCCATCCTGGTGTCCTCCGCCGGTGTCTCCATGCCTATCTCTCAGTTTCCCCTCAGTCTTTCTCCTCTCGGAGAGAGTGACATCTCCAGGGCTTCCCCTCCCGAAGGCAACTTCCTCAGTCAGTCTTGAGCTCTGCCTCACACTGATTGCTGCTGAGCTTTGTAGCTCCTTTTGTAGGCCTTCCTGGCTCCTGATTGGTCAGTTCTTCTAAAGTCTCTCTAGCCTCTTGGAGGACTTGTCTATGGCTCTTTCTGGGGCAGAGCCTTGTCTGCCCTATCACAAGTCCCTTGTGGAGAGGCACAAGGGAGAGTATTACAACTGACTTTGCACAAAACTCTCCCTCAAGGCCTCCCACATGAGCATGGCCCTTTGGTGTGCTCTCTGAATGGCACTGGTATCGGCTGCTCAAATTCCCTGGACAGACGTTCAGCCTCAGCCCCCCCACCCTGGCAGAAAAATCTTCCCCTTGAGCTCACATAGGTTGTGGAGCACACAGAAGGCCACCACCACAAAAGGGATGCTGCGCTCGCTGAGGTCTAGGCACGTGAGGAGACTCCTGAACCTCCCCCTTGAACAGGTGAATGCACACTCCACCACCATGCAGCACCTGCTCAGGCTGGCATTGAAGTGCTCCTTGCTGGGGTCCAGGCTGCCTGTGTAAGGTTTCATGAGCCAGGGGAGCAAGGGGTAGCTGTGTTGCCCAGGATCACTATTGGCATGTCCACCTCCCTGACTCTGATGGTGAGGTCAGGGGAAAAAATGCCAACGTGAATCTTTCAGAACAGGCAGGAGTTCCAGAAGATGCGGGCGTCGTGTGCCTTTCCCAGTCATCCAGCACTGATGTTGGTGAAATATCCCTTGTGATCCACAAGGGCTTGCAGCACCCTGGAGAAGTACCCTTTCCTTTAGATAAACTCCGAAGCACAGTGGTTGGGGGCCAGGATGGGGATGTGTGTGCCGTCTATGGCCCCTCCCCTGCAGTTGGAGACACCCATGGTGGCAAAGCCATTGACAATGCTGTCCGTTTTTCCCAGAGTGATGACCCTCCATAGCAGCATATGGTTGATGGCCTTGGCTACCTGCAGGAGCACGGCCCCAACTGTGGATTTCCCCTTACCCAATTGGTTCCTGACTGAGCGGTAGCTGTCTGGCGTGGTGAGCTTCCAGAGGGCAATGGCCACGTGCTTCTGAGCAGGTGTCATGTGGGTGTCCTATGGCCTGAGGGCAAGGGCAAGTCACTCACAGAGCTCCAGGTAAGTGGCCTTCTGAATGTGGAAGTTCTGCAGCCACTGCTGATCGTCCCATCCCTGCAGGGCGATGTGGTCCCACCAGTCCAAGCTCCTCTCCCTCCGCCAGAAGTGGCATTCCACAATGTCCAGGGGATTGAGGGGAATGTGCGGCAGCAGGAGCGCCAGATGCACAGGGCCTGTGGGACAGGCTGGGAGTCTAGAAGTGGCCCAGGGGCAGCTTATGAGTCAGACTTATTTAATTGTTATAGCAAGTCAGTGTGTTGTGGGCCAGATCCCTGTTGACCCCAGTGGCAGTCAGCCCTGCCACTGCCTGGGTCAGGATGCAATGGAGTAGGGAGGGCCTGCGTCCTCCCTGCCACACCAATCCCTGGGTGTCAGTCTCCCCCTTAGCACTATGAACTGTGTTTGTTTGTGTGTCCTACCCTGTACTAAGGCCAGGACTTAAAACTGTTACTACATATGTGTGTGTGTGTGTGTGTGTGTCGGCCCTATCCTGCCCCAGGGCTTGGGCCTACCTCATGGACTGAGTTTGCCTGCCCCACCCTGCACTGGGCTTAAAGGGGCCACGGGGTGTTTGTTTATTTGCCTGGCCCAGCCACAGGGACTGGACTTACCTAGACTGAGAACGGTGTGGATGCTGGCCCAAACATAGGCCTTAGCCCCAGGACTGAGCAGGTTGGCTTACAATAGGGTAACCAAAATTGGGTTAAGCAGCTCTGAAAGGCAGTGTGGTGCAGTGGGGTGTGTTTTATTAGAGAGCTTTGTTCTGGGCTTGTAGCAACCTTGCACCTGTCTGATTTAGTTTAAAAAATGCAGTGATGCGGGGAGGGGAATGTTTAGCAGCTCTCTCTCGTCTATCTTTTAGATGGGGGTTCATGTCTGGAGTAGTCAATAACAAGTGGTAGTGAATTGCGTGGGAATTTAAGCAGCATTCAGGAAAGGTGAATTTAAGACTCCTGGCATTCTCTTTCCTCGTTCAATGAACTTTTCCCTAGGCTCCTGGGGAATTTGGCCAGACACCCTGCAACGTGTCATTATTGAACCTATTTTGAGGAAGAGAAGGTTTTTGAAAGTTCATATACTCAAATTTCTTTATAGAATCATTTTCTACAGCCCATGCACCCAAAGCACTTGGAGATTCTAAAAATCTAAATCAGCACTGATAGAAGTTAGTGCAGTAAATTAGAGATGAATTTGGCCCACTTCTTCCAACATACATTTTGTCTGTTTATTACACCTCAAATATAAAAATCTTTAAGGGAAATCTCATAATATATGTTTATTGGTTGCCAAGGCAATATGTCTGAGATGATAAAAATCTGAGAACTCTAAGGAAAAGGAAATTGATATCAATTTCAGCAGTAGCTTCTTATGAGATAAGAATTTATAGATTTCAGGACAGTGAAGACACATTTGGCAGAACTTAGAATCTATTTTTAGATCTCATGCTGTACTACTTTCTTGCATTGTGTTTTCCCCTTACTTTGTGTGTAAAACACAGACTCCTGTATGGAAAGTGCTACAAATTTATATAAGAAAAATCTCTGGTGGTCATCAGTGTAATAGTTGGCCATCACAGAAGTGTTAACTGTACAGTCTGGTGCTTTATTTCCTGTTCTGCTTTTTTATTTCTAGAAAGAACCCAATCTTTAAAGAAATAATTTCTACATATAGACTTGCCCAGTGTTGCTCAGGTCCTTCAGGGAAGGGGACTGTGGGAGATAGGAGTCAGGGAAGGGGGTTGGGGATATGGGGTGCTCAGGGCTGGAGGTGAAGGGGTGCAGGATTCAGGGTTGGGGATGAGGAGGCACTCAGACCAGGGTCACTGAGTGTTTGTAGGAGTTGCAGGGGTCAGGGCTGGGGGTGAGAAAGGGTATGTCTACACTACAGCACTATTTCGAATTAACTAATTCGAAATAGTTAATTCGAATTAAGCTAATTCGAAATAACGCATCTATACAGAAAAACTATTTCAAAATAGTGCATCCACACTGAATGGACCCTAAACCGAAGGGCATCAGGTTAGGACTTAGTGTGTGGGGCTGATGCCTGAGGCTAACTGAGCTTTGTGCTTAAAGGGACCCTACCCCCACCCCGGACAGACAGTTCTCAGGGTTCTCCACTTGCTTGTCTACCACGATGAGGGACAGCAAAGCAGTCCTGTCTCGGAGTGCCCTGAGTGCCTGCACTTGGGACACCACAGTACTCGGCCACATGGAGCCAGAGCTGTCCCTGAGCACGCCGGTGCATCTCGTGGGTCGTTGCCATCAGCCCAGCTGCACTTGCTGCAGGCTGCCATCAGAGGGGTCCATCGGGGGGCTGTCAGGATCCAGGAGGCCCTGAGGGAGAGCGTCCACCCCTCGGAGCCCTCGGAGCCTCCCCGGTCCTCCCCACATGAGGCTCGTGCCCCATTCCTCCTCATGTCCTTCCACTTACCCTCCCTAGCCCCCTTCCTGATGTCAAATAAAAGACACGTATGTTCAAAAATAGAAACTGGGTTTATTGAACAAAACTGGGGGGGATGAACCTCTGGGGAGACTGGGAAAAGGAGGTGTGAGAGGGGAAGAGAGAGGGTGAGAGAAACCTGGGAGGAGGGAGCTGGAAGGGGAAAGCAAGGAGAAGAAGGGGGAGGGGAAACTCAGGGTTGGGGGTCTCGCCAGACCAATGTGACTTTCATGCTAACCTGCTCCTGGGTTCGCATGTGGCCTTTGGTGGCCAGGCTGACAGCTATCCTGCCATAGACGGCCGCATTCCTCCCTCTAGTGCGGAGATCATGGATGTTGGGGGCATCCCCCCCAAACCTGAATAAGGTCCATGATCTCCACCCTGGACCAGGAAGGTGCCCGCCTTCTCCAGCCCCTGTCAGGCTCCTGGGAGCTGGCAGACTGCTCCTGGGGAGCGATGGAGGGCTGGCTGCCAGTGGCTTGCTGGCTCATGTTTTGGGGCCACTGGATCAGGGGCCCCGGTGGCCACTGCTGGCTCTAGGCTGGCAGGCTTGGAGCTGGCACAGGCACTGTGGCCAGGGTGTACCCCTTTAATTGCTCCGGGGCTGGGGGAGAGGAGAGTAAGTTTTCCTGGTTGTGCCCAGCGTGGCTACCAGGGCTCCCTGGGAAGGGCTGGAGGCCCCCTATTTTGAATTAAGTGTCTACACAGCACTTAATTCGAAATAGCTATTTCAAATCTGGTGTTACTCCTCGTAGAATGAGGTTTACCAAATTCGAAATAAGGGCTCCACTATATCGAATTTATTTTGAAATAGCGGTTTGGCTGTGTAGATGCTATTAAAGTTAATTCAAAATAACTGCTGTTATTTCGAATTAACTTTGTAGTGTAGACGTACCCGAAGAGAGTTAAGGGAAGGGTGTGAGGGTGTAGGAGTCAGTGCATGGGGTTGAGAGGCGTGGGCTGGGGGCTCAGGGCAGGGAGTGGGGCACCTGCAGGCTTCTCCCTGGGGCTGGTCCAGGGCATGGGAGGCCTCGCAGCCTGCCTGCCAGTTTTTCCCCGGGGGCATCCCACCCTCCTGCCTTCTCCCCAGGGCTGGCCCTGACTAAGGATGTTAAGGATCGGGTAGTTCACCAATTGAATAGTCAATGCATTTTTGCATCTACTATTTGATTAGTCGATAGGGCACCTCTGCCTTTGCAGTGTAGTAATGGCCCTAGGGCTGTTGCTACACTTCAAAGGTGAAAGCACTGAAGCCCGGGATCAGCTGGGGACTCCCACGCTGACCCCGGGCTCTGTGTGGTGCTGCCGCTTTGAAATACCACAGCGGCGTTTCAAAGCAGCAGCGCTGATCCTGAGCTCCATGTGGCGCTGCCACTTTGAAATGCGGTGGGGAGCCCAACACCAGGCTCCCCACGGCAGGTCAAAGCGGCAGCTCTGTGTGGAACCCAGGGTTAGTTGGGGAGTCCCCAGCTGACCCCAAGCTCCGTGTGATGCTGCCACTTTGAAGGACCCCTCTTTTCTCTTCCCCCTGCCCTCTATCTGAGGGTATGTCTACACTACAGCACTAATTCAAACTAACTTAATTCGAATTAGTTAATTCGAAATAAGCTAATTCGAATTAGTGCATCTAGACCTAAAAACTAATTCGAATTAGCATTTTGTTAATTCGAAATAGCATGTCCACATTGAGTGGACCCTGAACCGAAGTTAAGGCTGGCCAGAACCAGTGCCGGCAGGGCATCAGGTTAGGACTTAGAGTGTGGAGCTGCTGCCTCAGGCTAGCCGAGGGCTGTGCTTAAAGGGACCCAACCCCCACCCCGGACAGACAGTTCTCAGGGTTCCCTGCTTGCTTGTCTAACTCCATGAAGGACAGCAAAGCAGTCCTGTCTTGGAGTGCCCTGAGTGCCCACACTCAGCACATCACAGCACTCGGCCATCAGCCTGGCTGCACTTGCCGCAGGCTGCCATCCGGGAGGGTCAATCGGGGGGCTGTCAGGATCCAGGAGGCCCTGCAGGAGGGCTTCCACCCTGAGGAGCCGGCAGAGCCACCCCGGTCCTCCCCATCGGGGGCTCGTGCCCCATTCCTCCCTCACCTCCTTCCACCCCTCCCTAGCCCCCTTCCTGATGTAAAAATAAAGGACACATGTTCAAAAATAGAAACTCTCTTTATTTAACAAAACTGGGGAGGATTGACCTCTGGGGAGACTGGGAAAGGAGGTGGGAGAGGGGAAGAGAGAGGGTGGAGAGAGGGAAACCTGGGAGGAGGGAGCTGGAAGGGGAAGCCAGGGGAAGAAGGAGGAGGAAGTATAAAACTATGGTACGCCATATCTTCAGTACTGTGTACAGATGTGGTCTCCTCACCTCAAAAAGATGTTTGGCCTTGGAAGGGTTCAGAAAGAACAACTAAAATGATTAGGGTTGGAACAGGTCCCATATGAAGAGAGGCTAAAGAGACTGGGACTTTTCAGCTTAGAAAAGAGGAGACTGAGAGGGGATATGATAGAGATTTATAAAATCATGAGTGGTGTTGAGAGGGTGAATAAAGAAAAGTTCTTCATTAGTTCCCATAATATAAGGACTAGAGGACACCAAATGAAATTAATGGGCAGCAGATTTAAAACTAATAAGTGAAAGTTCTTCTTCACACAGCGCATAGTCAACCTGTGGAACTCCTTGCCACAGGAGGCTGTGAAGGCTAGAACTATAACAGAGTTTAAAGAGAAGTTAGATAAATTCATGGAGGTTGGGTCCATGGAGTGCTATTAGCCAGGGGGTAGGAATGGTGTCCCTGGCCTCTGTTTGTGGAAGGCTGGAGATGGATGGCATGAGACAAATCGCTTGGTCATTGTCTTCGGTCCATCCCCTCTGGGGTACCTGGTGTTGGCCACTGTCGGCAGACAGGCTACTGGGCTAGATGGACCTTTGGTCTGACCGAGTACGGCCATTCTTATGTTCTTACATTCTAAACTCAGGGCTCAGGGTCGGAGGTCTCACTGGACCAACTTGATTTTCATGCAAACCTGCTCCTGGGTTCGCATGTGGCCTTTGGTGGCCAGGCTGGCAGCTATCCTGCCGTAGACGGCCGCATTCCTGTGTCTAGTGCAGAGATCGTGGACGTTGGAGGCCTCCCCCAAACCTCGATGAGGTCCACGATCTCCGTACTAGACCAGGCGGGTGCCCGCCTCTTGCAGCCCCGGGCAGGCTCCTGGGAGCTGCCAGCCTGGTCCTGGGAAGAGGCGGAGGGCTGGGTGGCAGCGGGTGGCTGGCTCATGCCGTGCCAGGTGCACGGTCTGCTGGCTGGGTGCTGGCAGGCTTGCAACTGGCACAAGCACTGTAGCGAGACTGTGCCCTTTTAAGGGCTCCGGGGCCGGGAGGGGGGCAGAAGAGTTTCCCTGGTTTGGCCCAGAGTGGCCTCCAGGGCAACCTGGGAAGGGCTAGCCTCCAACTAGTTCGAATTAAGTGGCTACACAGCCCTTAATTCGAACTACTTTATACAAACTAGGCGTTACTCCTTGTAGAATGAGGTTTACCTAGTTCGAATTAAGTGCTCCGCTAGTTCGATTTAAATTCGAACTAGCGGTTTGCATGTGTAGCCCCTATTAAAGTTAATTTGAACTAATGGCTGTTAGTTCGAATTAACTTTGTAGTGTAGACATACCCTGATAGAGGCAGCAAGGGGGGGAAGCGACTAATTGACTATCCTGTCGACTATCCAATAAGCATTTGCTTATCAGATAGTTGACTAGTCCTTCATACCCCTAGCCTGGACCGTGGGGGCTGGGGTGGCAAAGCAGCAGCTGCTCTTTAGGGAGGCTGGAATGGCAGGGGCCAAGTTGCCACCCAGTGGCTACTCCCTGGGGCTGAGGCTCTTGCTGCCCCACTGATGAGTCATTGATGTGTGTAACTGTGCCTGCTATCACACCTCTGCCTTTCCGTTTGATGAGAAACAAATCACATTCCACACATATCCCATTGTCTTGGCACAACCAAACCCTGACCTTGCTTTGAGTTAGGATAAAAGTAAGTTGCTTGTGAAATGTGGTGGTCCTAGCTCTTACAGTTTGTGAGCCCATCTCCTCCTAGACAGATGAACACAGACAGATTGGCAAACTCTCTCAAATATATCGTAGGTATTACTATGCTTACCTGTGGCACTGTTTTACCTTAATCTCAGCTTAATCTAGATTTTTAAGAATTCAATAAAATATTGTTAAAAATATGTTCCTGGTTAATACAAATTTGGTCGGTTGGTTTCCCAAAAGAATCAGATGTTAAGAGACAAGTCTCAGGAATAGCTATTCCCTTGGGGGCAGGAAGCGCGGGCTCACTTAAAACCGAAAGGTCTGGGCACCTGCAGCGCTACCCCAGACTGTTGTGTGATTGTGGGCAAATCGCCTACTTCTCTAACTCATGTTCTCCTGTAGAACATAAACGCTTTGTGCCTCGCTCCCTCCTGAGGCTATGAGGACTCACTAGTTAGTAGTGTCGCAAAGACAACTGGATCTAGTGCCCAGAGCACTGGACTTGGTGTCGGAGGCCCCGGGTTTAAATTCCTTGCTCTGCTGGCCTGCCACCTTTGGAGTGCAGTGCTGCCTAAAGGATGTGGTCCTGCTTGCACTCCACTCTGAGGCCTCGCTGCCTCCTCTTTCCACCAGGGCTCTGCCTCTTCCCAGCCCCGCTCTGCTTTCATGGGGCCCCATGAGAGAAGGTGAAGAGACATGTGCAAACAGTGCGCAGTTGGCTGACTCAGCTGGCCAGCTGTTGAGTAGAGGTGTGAATGGAGTGGGTGGAGGGCCTGAGGGCAGGAATGTAGCTGGGCTGGGGTGGAACATGGGCAGGGCTTCATGGGAAGAGATTGAGTTGGGGGGTCTCTGGAGGCATGATGATTGTCTAGTGCATGCAGTCTTCCCAAATGCTGCTCTGCTGCTTCAGGACCATGGGGCCTCTTCATCTCTGGTCCAATTCACACTCTTTCAGTCTTATCAATTTAGAGAGAATACGTCCAGTAGGGCAGGGATTCCTTCACTATTGGTGAAATCCTGGTTCCACTGAAATCAATAGCAAAACTCCCATTGACTTCAATGGGCCATCCTATGTATTGTAAACTGTTTAGCACAATAATGCCCTACTCACAGCAGGTGCCTCTAGGTTCTACTATAGCATAATAATATCTGTAATGTGCTTTTAGACACACGAGAGATACTGTAAATATAAAAAATAATTTAATCCTTGTCATAGTTAAAGGATTCATCTGTTTAGCCAAATGTTATTAATCTATACTCCAAATCCTTCAATAGAGGGAGAAAAGTCATTTTCTAATTATAGAAGTACTCACTCAGATGGCTATAAAGATCTTTTTCTCTTTGCCTGGCTAGTCTTGTTCTACAAAGTGGAAGAGCACCACCATGTATATCAGAACACAGGGGAGGTGAGGAGTTTGAAATAAATAAATAAAACTGAAGTCATGGAAGAGACAGATGCCAAATTTCTGGACAGTTCAGAATTGTTGAATAACTAAGCTTTGATAAATTTGGTCTTAATCTGCTGTTAGCATTTCTGGCAATGCTTTTAATATTTCAGCTGAAATATATCCTTTAAGGTGACATATAGCTGATGATTAAAAGACATTCTTTCTCTGTTTTGTTTTACAGTTTCCTTTGTTGTTAGAATTCCAATTTAAATACACAGAATAATTTGTCTCCCTCTCATTACAATCATTTTCAAACACTTCTCTATGAACAGTCTTCCTCCCAGTGCCATAACATATGGAAATATATGTCTCTAACCTATGAAAATATTCTCTGGAGCTAATTTAGCAATGCAGAAGGCAGACATTATGAAAGTGCACATGTGCACTTCAGACTCAGTTGCAATCCTCCAGGATGACTTTCTCAAGTAGGCCAGATAAAAGATCACCTAAACTGTTTGGGGTCACCCTTCTAAAACAAATGCAAAAGAATCAATACATGCTTGTTGACAGAAAGGGATTCATTCCTCATTCTTTCTAGACCCCCTCTTTGGCTTTGGGTCCTCTTTTGAAGGGTGCCCCACTACCAATACTTGGCAGGCCACACAACAGTCTCCTCTCTCTGACCTCAGAACATGACCCTTCATGGCAACAAACCCACTCGCTGTCTCTGCCATTCCTTCCCAGGCATGAGTCATGTGCCATCCAACGGGAATTCATCCTTAGGTTTCACTGTCACCACCTTAAATGGAACATGCTGTAAGAGAGAAAGAGAACATGCCATTTTTCTTGACAATATTTTTAGCTTACAGTATTATTACTATTACCATAACATCTAGAAGCTCTCGAGGTGGATCAGGACTCCATTATGCCAGATCATCTTTACATTTTAAGTACAAAGCATGAGACAGCAGATGAAGACAAAACGTGCACACACACAGAGGGGCACAAGGAACTAGTGATTGGCCAGGACAGTAAGAAGTTATTGTAGTACACCAGTAGCTAAGCTGTTATCAAGTTTATTGTAGGCCTCATGGCATAGGTGTGTTTTAAGAACGGGTTTGAAGGAGGAAAAAGTAATTCTGTGGAGATATAAGGGGGATTCTTCCCACGCATGTGAAGCAGTATCTGGAGAATGCACAAAGATGTTTTTTGAAAATGTAACAAGAGGGAATGGAAGGAAGCATCATGGTCCCATCCGAGGTGGGAGCTGACACTTCAGCTGTGTGTGCAAGATGACAGACAGGCCTGGGATAAGCATGAGGGGCCCTGAAAGTAAAGACAAGTAGTTTATGTTTGGTGTGATAGAAAAGTGAGCCAGTGGAAAGATGCAAAGAGGGAGGGTGAAATGGTCAAAGTGACAGACTAGGACAACAGTCTTTGGAGTAGAGCAAGATGACGTCTATCATGAGCAAAGTAAAGGCTGTGGCAGTAACCAAGATGATGGCCAGGAAGAGAATTTAGCTGCTTAGATGGACAGCGATGTTATGTAGAAAGTATCTGCAAGACTGAGATCTAGCCTGGAATTGAGGCCCTAGACAGACGTCCATGTCAAAGATGATGCCCTGGTTTGGTACCTGACTACAGGCAGGATCACAGTGCTGGCCATAGTACCTCTGCTACTTACTGATTTCTGAAGGTGGATGTTGTTTGAACGTGTAAGGGAAAACACTGAAACAAAGTAAGACTTATCAACTCTCTGTAGCTATTATTGCTACACGGGCCTTTTCCACTTTCCCTCCCGTGGCAGGGTGTACCTGCCCCATGCTGGAACTTAGAGGGTTAACACCACCCTTAGGACCAAGGAGGCCATGCCCCAGTGGCTCTGCTGAGCATGCTCCAACTGGAGACTGGATTTAAAAGGGAAAGTTCAGACTACAACACTGACTCTGGCCACTAAGACGCATTTTCCCCATGCCCACGGGCTACTGTACTGACTGACCATTGGGCCATGCTGCTCTACACCTAGGAGCTATGATACTGAGTCTGGCCATTGGGCCACACTGTTCCTAATGCAAGAGCTACTGCATTAGGAACAGTGTGGCCCATTTATATGTAAGGACATATACAAAGTAGGATTTAAGGGATTTTAAGTGATAACTGACATATCAATGTAAGTTACTAAGCTAAAATAAAATAAAACAAAACATGACAACTAATTTAATATTGTAAGAAACTTGTTAAATGCAATTCCTTCCCCTAGTTTTAATTCCCTTTTCTCACAAAGTAGACAGCCTCCTTGGACCAGATCCTTCCCCTGTTCAGTCTCATATGACTCCAGCAGTCATCTTGAGGGTAAGCTGGGGGATAGCTTGGTGTATCCCAACTTCCAACTCCCCTATTATCTGGTTCCCTGCTTATATAAAGATCTTGCCCAAGGTGGGAATCCACTGTGTACAGGTTCAACCCTTTCCCCCACCCATGGAAAAGTACCACATTCAAAATGGATTCCAGCATCAGCTGGCCTGGCCACATAGTCTTTGTAAGACCAACCATTGTCCAGGCTTATAGGAAAAAAATAGACTAGTCTCAAATCATTGTCTTGATTACCAGACCACTAAGTTCCTTGAGTACTGCTAATGGCCTTCACTAGCACACCTAGATATTTTATTTCTAAATAGTGTGTGTGTTTCATACTTCGTATTTCTAACTTTACATATAAGGATGATACACACACACAAATAAATAGAATATGTATATTCAAGGGATTATAAGCTCTCCAAGGATATATTACATGCCCCAATTTGCATAAAGCATATTCAAGTTATGCATATCTATATTCAAAACCATATTTCTATAAAAATATAGTGGTGCAACATCACATCTTGTTTCCCTATGCCATGACAATTCTCCAGTGAGTCTGAGATCATGGTAATCACTGTATAATGGGATCTGAGGAAATGCAAAATCGACAAGCAAATCAACCTTATGAGTTGTTCACATCCCTTGACTGGAGTAGCACCACTCTCCTGAGCACATGGAAACTCTGATAGAATTTCTGGAAAAACAATATGAGTGGCAGAGCCCTCAGCCATGTATGCCACATCTCACCCCTTTTTCCCCAGCTCCTACTTTGTCACAGCAGGTGCCAGAATCCTCCTGTTAGCCACCCAAAATGCCATATTCCTCTAAGCAAGGATTTTGATCTTGGGCTGCGTCTACACTGCAGCCTTTTGCCGGCAGAGAGTATGCTAATGAAGCACTCATTAGCATTTGTCGCACTGTCATTTGCATATTCTCTGCTGATGCTTTTTGTGCAAGAGGTTTTTTGCACAAAAGCAAGCAGTGTAGATCTGTTTTGCGCAAAACAGATCTGTTTTGCGCAAAAAAACCCTTTTGCGCAAAATCCTTATGCCTCAAAAAAAGGAGGATGCTCAGTAAGAGCCATAGAATATTGGAATTGGCAAGTTGAAAACTGTAATTTTTGAAGAACTTTAATAATTGATAAACTAGCTATTAATTAAATCTCTTGATAGATGGATTAGATTAGATATTGTGTTTGTCTGTCTGAGAATCACATTGTCTCTGCATCTGTAAGGGTACGTCTAGACTGCAGTTTTTCCAGGATACCGTGAAAAAATTTTTTGGAAAAGCAGATGCATTTTTTTGGCATCCCTGTAAACCTCGTTCTATGAGGAAGAAAGGATGTTCCAAAAGAGGCTTTTTTTCCTGACAATTGGCCCAGTGTAGACGGACCAATTGTCAGAAAAAGCCTCTTTTGGAAGAAAAGCGGAAAAAGATACGTAAATTGCGGTTCACAATTTCCATACCTTTTTCCAATAGAACTTTGTAGTCTAGACACAGCCTAAGTCATTTGTTCAAGAGCTCCTCCTAAACCATAAGAGCTAGGACCACCAAATTTGGTATGCAACTTCCTCTTACCCTAACTTAAACCAAGGTCAGGCTTTGGTTGTTGCAGAAAAATGGGAAGCGCCAGGAATGGGACTATTTCCCATAACAGGCAAAGGGAGGGGTGGAGAAAGGAGGAATGTGAAAGGGAGGAGCACAGTCATTTAAATCAGACAAGAGGGATGTGATACTGAGAATGGCACCTTGGGACAGCTGCAGCATCAAGAGAGTGGCCAGGAGTGTTGGTGCTCCACCATCTTGCTTGCCAGCACACCAGTAAGGAGCCCCCCTGTCCCAAAACTGGAGCCTGCCTGCTTCTCAACCCCGCCCCCACATGGAGAGCCTGCAGGCCACGGGGGCACTGGAACAGGGGGGCCACCCCCCAGAGTCTGCCCCCCCGGCCCACATGGAAAGCCTGCAGATCACAGGGGTGGGGGCTCTGTAGGTGGGGCAGATCTTTCAAGTAGGAATAAGAGATCTTGCGGAAAAGGGTTTATTTTCCGCAAGATCGCGTCTAGACTGGCGCTTTTCTCCGGCAAAACCCGAGCCGGAAAAAGCGGCAGCCATGTTCATGCAAATACCGCGGGGATATTTAAATCCCCCGCGGATTTGCAATTGCGCTGTGTCTCATTAGCATCCCTTTTCTGAAAAAGGGTGCCAGTGTAGACACAGCCCTTTGGTTTTATGGCTGTCTAGATCTGGATGAACATATAGAGTATGTGCATGCAAATCTTTTAACATCCAACTAATATTTATTCTGCTACTAAAAGCACATGCGCACACACACACAATTTTGGTTACCCCACATTTGTATGCTTGCTTTGGACTACAATCTAACTTGCATCTTAACCCTAGAAGACTGAGTTACAGCAGTGCTGATAACCCCTAACAAGTTTAAACAGATGTTTATAGGCTCTGGAGTGCCTAAATTTTTGCTTTACCACAGAAAGGTACTTGTTAAAATCTGTTAGAAATGGAGTTTCTGTAAGTAAAATGGGAGGACTGGTGTACTTATCTGAATACCAACACAGAATGCCATGAGTTATTGTTAGACGGGATTCAAAATGAAAGGTCACTGTGTCTGCGTTAACTCTTAGGTTTGCTGTGAAATGACAGGAGGGGATTTTGTTATAATAGCACTGCAAGCTGTAGGCAGCCTTAGGGGCAGAATCTGGAGGTGGGAAAAAGAAGTGACTTAAAGCCACTTTTGGCCCTCTTCTCCTGGACTGTGCAACCAAAAAAATCTTCTAATGATGACAGTTCAGTCATGAAGTTCTCTGAAATATCTAGAAGCTCTTGTTCAGTTGCTGTTTTTCCCCTTCCAAATCAATAGTAAATATGGTGGAAAAGAAGGAGAAAATAGAGAACAAAGGAATTCCAGAGTGTGAAACACCCAGTTATCACTAACATTGTTTATTCATTGCTGTCAATGTGTAGGCAGCTCTGTCATGAGGCCTTCAGCCAAAACTAGAAGGTCTAAGCATACTATATTACACTGCTGTCATATTACATTGTGTTGGCCCAAATTGCTCAGACATGAGGATCTAAAAGACAATGGGTGAATGAAAGTCCCATTAAGTTCCCAGTTTTCCAGAATCACAGTACAACACCTGACAAGCCTGTTAAGAGTTTTGGGAAGAGGCATAAATTAGCCAAAATGGGATAAACTGCTACTTTGGTATTAGTTTGAGATTGAAAAGTTGTAGAAAAAAAAATCCTTCAATCTGAAGGCATTTCTGTAAAGCAATGGATGAGTTAGATGTAGATAGTATAGTGACTGTATAGGCAAACAGTAGCCATTGTATTCTCAGTAAGAAGTCACACACACCTAGGACATTAGGACCAGAGAAGGAATGTCAATTGGGGCATAACATTGGTGTCCTACTCATACTGAAACTGAAATGGGATCTTTAATTCACACCATAGGCAGATAGAAAACCTGGTCTTAGCTGCAGGATGGCACTCTATGAGGTAGCATCCCCTGTCTTCCACATCAGCCATGGAAAAGAGTCTGATATGAGAGTCGAACTCGTAAGATTTGGCCAAGAGGCAAGCAAGCTAAAAAGAGAGACATGCTGATAATATATGGTCACGAGCTAGCCCTCTGAAGGCAGAACATGGTTTTATTTCTTTTAAGGCTCCCCATGAGCTTGTTCCTATCTGCTTAATATCTTTCTGTACATTCTTCTAGGTTTATTATTCTTGGCATCAGAGCTATTAATTAGGCTTCTCTTTTATTTGGGTTCTTTTGTGTTTTTTGTAACTTAAACTTAAAAAAATAAAGAACAATCTACTTATAATATTAGCCAAGTCTTCTACTCTCCCAGTCCACTTGCCTTATAAAGTTTTATATAAAAACACCTTAGGTTTGACAAGACTTAACTGAATGCTCATTTTCTATTTTATGGCATCCTCTACAAATGTTTTGGCACTTATATATAAATTAAATGTCTTCATGAGCTTGAAAAACAAAATTGAATTATTTCATACAGAAGAAATAATTATGGTGGTGGTGCAGTATAAACTACAGCTAGTGAGGTCCTAAAACAGATCCGAAGGTTATGAAAGCAAGCATTATAAAAGGGCCGTGATAAGTATAGGTTACCAATAGAAAAGATTAGATTGAAGAGTTGATAATACCATGTAAGTAGTTTGGAACAAAAGCTGTGAGAATTGCAATTAATGAGTAAAACAGAACTCAGGTGAGGATGGCAATAAAAATCACAAAAAATGAGCTTGTCACTTCCTCTGGGGAATGATGGCGACCCAGACAAAAAAGAAGTTAGGCTTCATCTGTTTTGCTGTACTGTTTCTTTTGAAAAATAGAAACAGAAATCTTGCTGACAGATTCAGGGCACACCTTCCAGCCATTAAAAGTGGTGATTACTCCCTTACTATTCTTTCCCAATTTGTTCTATGCAGTTATGACTTCCATGACCTCTCTGTCTACACTTTCTAAAAAGGATTCCAGGACACCTGGCATGGGAAAACAGTCCAAATCAAAACTTATTATTTCCCACTATGAAATAGCAAATCTACTAAACTTTCAGTTGCTCTTTTATTGCTTCTTTGGGTTTTTTTTCCCAACCCACTTTTGTCCATTTTCCCTCCTTTTTAGCAGAAGTGGGGGTCGACCTAATAAATAAGGTGCCACATGTTTCGTTGTTCCATTATTTTTCCTATCACTTATTAATCTGTTAATATGGGGTCTGATGCAAGAGTCATTGAAATAAAAGAGAAGCTTCACAGGGAACAAATAAATTGCCTAGGGAGATTGTGGAATCTCCATGATTGGAAATTGTTAAATTTTTAATAGGTTAGAGAAACATTTATCAGGGATCCTCTAGCTCAGGGTGAGCAATAATTTTTCAACAAATTTTTGTAATGGCCCTAAGCCACCCTGGAAGAGGCAGGGCCTCAGGCGGAACGGGCAGAGCCAGGACACTTCCTGATTGGCCTGGGGGTGGGGGAGCGTGTGAAATCTTTGCCCCAACCCCCCGATGCCTAGAGAGAACCTCCAGCTGTTCAAAACAGCTGGCAGTTCCCTCTAGGTGCCGCATGCCCATGGCAATGGGAGGAGACTTCGCGCACTCCCCCAACCCCAAGCCATCAGGGCTTGAGAGCCTGAGAGCACATGAAGTCTCTTACCACCTGCCCCTGCCCTGCAAGGCGGTTCTCTGTGGTGCCGCATACCCCTGGCAAGGGGAGGAGACTTTGCATGCTCCTCTGTCCCCAGGTCTCAGTTGACCTGGGGGCAGAGGAGCAGCAGGGAGGCTGTGGGCAGGATCAACCAGGTTGGCAGGCTGGATCCAGCCCATGGAGGCTTTCTTGTCTCCAGATAATACTTAGTCTAGATAATACTTAGTTCTTCTGTGAGGGAAGGGGGCTGGACTAATTGAACTCTCGAGATCCCATCCAGTTGTATGACTATGTATGATTCAGTGGGCCTTGGATTAAACACATGGTGAACAATACATTTGCCTTCTTACATATCAATAAAAAAAAGATTAAGGAAAACGTTGCATGTCAATTAAGACCTCCATATTTCCTACCTCTACCCAGTCCCTTACCTGTAGGGCAGTCCCACAATCTTCATTCCATCTCTAGACTACTTTTTTTTTTCCTGAAAGGAGATATGCAAATTTGGCACTAATCTGCATATCTTCTTCCAATTGGTTTTTCAAAAACGGGTCTTTCGAAAGTGAAAGTAGTCTGGACTCATTTTTCGTGAAAAAAACCTTTTAAAAACCGCTCTTTTTTAAAAAAAAGGAGGTTTACACAGTTCTTCGAAAAAGGGTTTTCCAAAAAAAACCCGCATCCAGACTACTTTCACTTTAGAAAGACCCGCTTTTGAAACAGTGATCGGAAGATTATATGCAAATTAGCACCAAATTTGCATATCTCCTTTCGAAAAAAAGTAGTCTAGATGTGCCCTTAGTTACTAGCCAAACAAGTGATTTCACTATCACTGGGTTTTTTTGAAATATATACTTTTTACACATACAGACCATTTCACAGCACCCTACAACCCTGACTCAAAACTAACTCTGCTACCTCCTGAAGCTTCAAAACTCCAGTTTGCCTCAAATCTTTCCATTTCTCCTTAAGCCTATGGGATATCCAGCTTTGTAAGACAGCCTATTCACTAACACACATAAATAAATCTATAAATTATTCATGAATCAAGACAAGTAGACTAAGTGGTTATTTTTATCACTACTGACTTTAAGTTTTCCCCTATGTTTTAATAGTTGGGAGGGGGGAATACAGTACCTCCTCCCCACAAAACAGCTATTTAATGAACAAAACTTTTAAAAAATCCACATAGGTAACACATAGGTAAAGTAGAATGAATCCCTACTCAGAAGACTATTCTGTAACGTGCCTCTTCCCTGGACCAGCAAGAAGGAGACAGTTTATACTTTCTGGGAATTCACAGTGATCATCCCAGAAGATGCTCAATATCTCACAGGATCAGTTGAAAAACCAGAATCCCTATCCTATTGTGAGACCACTGACCTACTGAGCCCCACAGCAATTGGAAGGAAGGGAAGATTGAACATGCTGAATATAAAAAGCAAACTGATTTATTTATTTCCAGTCAGTCTTTACACAGCAAAAAGCAGCAGCATGTTTTGCCCTTCATTTGCACAAATAAGTAGTTCTCAATGAATCAGTGTATTATCTGCATGCCAAGTTACTGCCTCCTCCCTTGAGGAGGGTGTTATTGAATTACACAAAAGAGAGTCTTCAGCTGAATGGCAGAATTCATATTCTTCATCTAAAAACATATGAACTGGTAAGTCTTCCATGTATCTGCTTTGTATGAAGCTGCTGGACAAAAGGCCTCTTCCTCGCTAAACCACAGATGCTCCCTTCTCAGCTTATTGGAATGTACAACTTTCACTTGCATCATTAACGCTACTTTCAGGTTAGGGTCCCAGACAAAATTATTTCAAAACCTACTGCTGTTTCCCCAGCATAATACTGACCCAAACTTCACACATCTAGTTTCTGTTTCCCTAACATTGTCATAGCTCAGACTCCTGCTATCATGTGCCTTCACAGTATGTCATGCCCAAATGTCATCTACTAAAGTTCTCTCCCCATTAAGCCCTTCCAGTAGCAAGTTATAGAAGTTGAGTGAGAAGTACTTTTGGTCTCAAACAGTTGGTGCTTATGTATTCATAAAGCTGTCCCTGGTAATATTTAGATTTTTTTTCCTGGTATCTGCTAACTAGTAACATATATACTAAAACGAAGGCATGGGAGCTAATAAGTTGGAATAATAGAATACTAGAACTGAAAGGGACCTTGAGAGGTCATTGAGTCCAGTCATCTGTCCTCACGGCAGGATCAAGTTATTATTAAACTGTCTGTAGCAAAATTCATACTGCTTTGCAAGATTATCATGGCTTCTGCTTTAATGAATGATTATATCCAGGAGTGCTGGAACAATTTGTATAGTGGGGAAGCCGGGAGCCATTGAACCAAATTGTACAAGATAGAAACCACTTCAGGTGGTGTGGCAGCACCGCAGAACTCTTAATTCTAACTCCTATAAACATATCTTTAACAATATTACAGAACTATCCCAAAACGAGGCAGCGCTGGTTTTTCTTAGTGGCAGTATGACATTTTTCATCAGCTGAGGTTCTGGCCCTTAATCTTAGTGAGTCCATAACATTGCAAATATCTTTAGTGACCATGTCTTCTTTTCACCTTTCTCTGTATTCCTAACTGTTCTTTCTTCCAGCTCTGTGAGTCTGCTCATCTCTGTTCAGATTAAATCTGTGGATCTGTCCAAATACAACAACTAATTTCTTTGCATGTGATTCCTTTGAAAACTGAACTATCAATACATTTTAGACATTGCAATATTAATGTTTTATAAATAATATATGAGAAAGTACATTTGTATATATTGTATCTAGTGCAACTAATCCAGCTTTTATGTTTCACACTGATCATAATTTACTATTTAGAAACTCTTATGGTAGGTCCCTTAGGGTACATCTACACAGCAGTGCTATTTTGGAATAACTGATATTTCAAAATAACAAAATGTGTAGCTACACAGCAAGCCATTATTTTGAAATAATGTCAAGCTAGAGGATTTCTTACTCCAACTCCTGAAACTTTCATTTCATGAGGAGTAAGGGAAGTCGAAGGAAGAGTGTTCTTCCTTCAACTTCCTGCTGCGTAGACAGCACCAAAAGCCGAATTAAGCTATTTCAACTTCAGCTACGCAATTGACATAGCTGAAGTCACGTAGCTTAATTCGACATCTGAAGATTGCGTCCAGTTCTGGGCCCCCCACTATAGAAAGGATGTGGATGCATTGGAGAGGGTCCAGCAGAGACCAACGAAAATGATTAGGGGGCTGGAGCGCATGATCTATGAGGAGAGGCTGAGGGATTTGGGCTTATTTAGTCTGCAGAAGAGAAGAGTGAGGGGGGATTTTATAGCAGCCTTCAACTTCCTGAAGGGAGGTTCCAAAGAGGATGGAGAAAGGCTGTTCACAGTAATGACAGATGGCAGAACAAGGAGCAATGATCTCAAGTTACAGTGGGAGAGGTCTAGGTTGGAGATTAGAAAAACTATTTCACTAGGAGGGTGGTGAAGCACTGGAATGGGTTACCTAGGGAGGTGGTGGAATCTCCATCTCTAGAGGTTTTTAAGTCTCAGCTTGACAAAGCCCTGGCTGGGTTGATTTAGTTGGGATTGGTTCTGCCTTGGGCAGGGGGCTGGACTTGATGACCTTCTGAGGTCTCTTCCAGCTCTATGATTCTATGACTTTTGCCCTGCTGTGTAGATGTGCCCTTAGTGTATACAGATGCCTTCCCAAATCCATTCTACTTATATAACATTACCTGTGCAAAATGGATATGGATTATTTAGTCATTCATCACATAGGAAGTATGCTTTCTGCTTCCACTGAAATGTCTTACAATGCTAGGGAACAGGGTTGTTAGCTTCATGGTGCAGGAAGACAAAACATGCTATAGTACAGGTTCAATGCAAGTTACATAGTGAATTAATTTTTATTCACATTTAAGGGCCTGATTCTTTACCTTCTGAAACCATTTATGCCAGTGCAAAGTGGATGTATGTCACGAATATTCTGATGTGGTAATGTTTTAAACCCACTTTGCACAGGTACAAATGGCTACCTAATGTGCAGGACCATAAAGAATCAGGCACTTGTAAGTATTACAGATGTGCATTTCAAAATAAAATTAATAAATCCTGATGCATTTTAGCATGAACACCAGAAATATACACAAATGGATAGATCTGAATTACCACACTTAGATGTGTCTGTCTGAGTTGTGTATCTAACTTTGAGTTGAGGTCTGCAACTCAACGTGAAAAATAAAAATATATGATCTGCCCTTTGCATGAGATACAGGGTGCCTGTTCACATGAATTCACAAACATATTGTTCGGAGTGCAATGACAAAATTGACTTGGGACCAAGTTGTCCCCTCTGGACATGGAGGAGATGAAAATGCTTTCTCTTATTCGAACCACACAGTAACTGGGGCTGGAATCTGGATCGGTGGGAAGGGAAAGGAGATGGAAAAGCAGCAGAAAGAAGCAGTGATGTCTGTTGGGGCTCCGTCTTTTGCATCATTCATGAGCCAATGACTACACTAGACAGGTTACAGTGGTACCACAGTAAACTTTTAGTATAGTCACTCTAAGTTGAGGGAAGAGAGCTCTCCCACCAACTTATCTACCCGAAATGAGCAGCAGTAGCTGTCCACACCATAGCACTGTCCACACTGGTACTTAGGTCAGTGTAATTTATGTCGCTCCGGGGAAGATGACTTATTCACACCTGTGAACAACATACAGGTCATATCGATATAAGTGATTGTGTAGACATAGCCTAAAATATATGACGTGTGCCTCATTCTGATCTCACAACATTTCAACCTTGCTGAGATAACCAAGATTGTATAACCTAAGTGAAAATACTTGTTACCGATTTAGTCAAAAGAAAAGGCATTGTCTAGGTGACGTATCCTTTTCCCAGTGTCTACTACATGTTTTAGAAACTTTATCTATCTATCTGTGTGTCTATCCATCTGTGAGTCCATTTGTTCAAGAACACCTCCTAAATGGTAAAAGCTAGGACCACCACATTTGTTATGTAGCTTCCTCTGATCCTAACTTAAAGCAAGGTCAGAGTTTGGTTGTGCCAGGACAGCGATATGTGCTTGGAATTTGATTGTTTCTCATAAAATGGAAAGGGAGGAGGCTGATAGGAGGGACAGTTATACTGTAGAAGAATGTTTCTCAAAGTGGGCCCCGGGCCCACTTTGATAAAGCTGCTAACGCACTGCTCCAGCTCCACATCTTGCAGTTTGCAGCCAAGGGGAACTGCGGGAAGTGGCACTGCTCCCCTGGACTGCAAATGGCAAACCTCAGCCAATAGGAGCCATGAGGCTCTGTGGCTGCAGAGCAGTTAAATAAACAAACTAGAGCAGCCTGTTAGCAGCTTTCCCACTTTGAGAAACTCTGCTGTAGAATGACCACAAGAAGCAGCAAGAGATGGGGACCAGGACAGCTATAACCCCATTCAGGCAGCAGGGGGCAGGAGTGGAGAAAGGGACAGCTATCTACTATATATTTCAGCTGGGGGAATATGCACCTCTTACCCAGCTGTTCTCACTGGAGCCTGCAGCAGTCATGGAGAGGCACTTCTCATCTGGCCCCAAGATGCTGTGGTGAGAAAGGGATGCGGTTTTCCTCTCTCCCCAGAGCAGCCTGCATACTGAACCCCTCATCTCCATCCCCATCCCAGGACAATGATTTAAATGAAGAAAAACAAAACGTATTTGAGTTAAAGACCTGAGCTATTCCAGGTAAATCTTCTAGTATCTGATAAAAATTAAAACTTTGTATCTTTCAGTTCTTTATCATTATCTTCTGTTTTCCCAGCTTCCTCTGATTGCCTCTGATTTCTTAGACTTTTCTTAGCTGCTGGCTAGATGTTATTACTGTATGACATGTTCAACCTTTAAAACAAATAATTTATTTTGAAGGTTGGGTACTTTCTAGTGTGTCATAAGATGGATAAACTCAGGTTATTTCAATGATGGGTAGTTCATACCTGAAAATATCATATCGTCAAGCACATTTATATCTGGAATAAAACTGTTAACCTCTTTTGAAAGTCTTAGATAAAAAGGGTGGGTTCTTTTTGGTTGTTTGCTTAGTTTTATAATAGCCTGTCTGGAGATGCTGTTTGAAAAATGCCATTTTAGCTTTTATCTGACAGCCACATCTGAAACTAGGCAAGAGATCTAACCACTGCCCTGCTAGCTGCCAATCCCACTCAAGTTTAAGTGGAAATGGATGTCAGATCAGCTAGAGCTGGAGGCCAAGCAGGGGGATGCAAAGGAACATAAAAAGGGTAAGAAAGGTCCAGAACTAGTTGCTTATCTGTTGCTCCCAAGCTGCTTCCACCGCCAGAGAGCCTGAGGAATACTTGTGCATAGGTGTTGCTGGGAGTAGATTTCATGAGCATTGAAGGGGCACATTGAGCTAGACGGAGAGCAGAGCCTAGGAGCTGCTGTGCTTTGGAGTGTTCCCTGGCTAACTTGCAGAAGCTCCAGCAGAAATCAAAGAAGTGTCTTTGACTTCTGCTGCTCCCTTTGGGGAGCTGGAAATTAGTGTGTAAGGGCAGCTGGGAGCTGTAAAGGCAACATGGCTTAATAGTCTCTCTGCCAACAGGAATATGGCTGGCCTAGTGTTTAAAGTACAAGTCTAGAACTCTGATCTGGGCTCCATTCCTGTCTCAGGCTTCCTCCTACCCTGCACTTCCTAATGTGACCTTGAATACATCACTTACTCTGGGACTCAGTGTTCTCCACCAGTGAAATGGGACTAATAGTACTTCCTATTTCACGGGGGCATGTGAGAACATGTATGTTAAAAATTATGAAGCCAATAGCGCTATAACAATCCACAGCTGTTGGGGATCTGGCCCATTGTCTTCAATGAAGCTACTCCTCATTTATACACAAGTTAGAAGGCTCAGGTCATAGAACCATAGCACCACAGGGTTAGAAGGAACCGCTAAGGTCATCTAGTCTAATCCCTGCCAAGATGTAAGGTCCTATAAGCCATTGCACAAATTATGCTGCTGTATAAGCGGTTAGTACCAATCATTATTGGACTGCACAGCATTTCAAGACGATGCACCTGTCTTTCTCTGTGAAGCCACATACTCCTTGTCCCCCAGGAGACAAGGAGACAGCAGTGCTGAGTGTGAGCTTGTGAGTTTGGGCAATATAACATGGGAATATAAAGAGCAGCTTTTCTCCATATTGGAGAGAGGCCTGAAGTAAGAGAAGACATGGAATGGGGTTGTACATTGGGCAGGTAGATTATAAGTAGTCAGGATACAGCAGGACCCTGGGGAGAATTAGAGAAAGCAGTTGTGGAGAGAGGAAGCACAGTAGCTTGGGATGAGAATACTACTGACTTTCTGTTCCAGGGCTTATACTAGGGATGTCAAGGTGTAGTCGATTACATGATTAATTGATAAGCCTGGGTTTATTGGTTAATTTTGTTGACTATATGCACTCCACCCCACCCTTGCTGCCTCTGTATCCGAGGCAGCAAGGAGGAGAGTGGGGGCAGGTGCCGCGAGGAGCTGGCATTAAGCAGACTTCCCACAAACATCGGATCCACCTGCTGCCTGCCCACACCTTGCGCTGCTGACTGATAGAGAGGCAGTAGCATGGAGGGTGGGGGGAGCAGGCTGTAGCCGATACATACGGTGAGCTGGCTTTCAAGCAGGCTCCCCATGCATGCAGGCTCCGCAGACCCGCCTACCCCCTTCCTTGCTGCCTCATACAGAGGCTGGGGGTGGCCGGCTTAAAAGCCGGTTCTCCCCAGCACCAGCTCCGCAGTGCTGCCTCCCCTCCCCCTGAACTGCTGCCTCTATCAGCGGCAGGGGCAGGGGAGGCAGCCACGAAGCAACCTCTGCCTGCAGTGGCCCAGGCTCACCACAGACAGAGGCTGATCTGTGGCAACAGTCCATCACAGAGGGTCTGAGCTCCCCGTGGACCAGCTTCTGTCCACAGGGAGCTCGGACCCCCTCACAGGCAGGGTCTGCTGCCACTCTGTGCCAGTGCCTCAGTATCAGGCAGCAGTGCAGGGAGGCAGGCAGCTGGTCTGCATGGGGAACTGTTTTTTAAATTGGCTTCCCTGGCAGACTGGCTCCCATCTGCCACCCTGTTCTGCTGCCTCTGAGGCAGAAGCAGTAGCGCAGGGTGGCATGGGGCTCCCTGGGAGTGGGATTGGTTGCGCACTGGTTGCTGGCCCCACCCCCGGGGACTATTGAATAGTTGTGTAACCAATAAGATTTCACGTGGTTACATGCCTATTTAATTACACAGTATCTAACATTCCTAGTTTATACCTGAGGCTACCAGAAAAAGGAGGGTGAAAACCTCCTGCAGCTACAGGGGGAAGACCAGGGCAGATCCTGGGAGGAAGGACTATTGAACTGTTTATCCTGGAGAGGGTAAGTCACTATTAGCATTACTCACTTCTGCATCAACAAGATGAAGGTAGGGTGCCAGAAATACTGAACATATATTATGCATTTGGACCCTTTATCTTAGTCTGAGAAGATTTATAGTTGAAGAGCACAGTCCTCCAACCACCCAAAAGCAAGGAGGGAAATAAGTTACGGAGTGGAAGAAACTGAGGTAGAGAAACCTCTGGCATGATCATGTCCCGACACCAGAAAGGAACACACTTTACAAACATTGATGATATGTTTTCCTTTACTTACATCCATTTCCAGCAAGTGGACTCAAGACATAGGAAGTAACTTCTATCACTGATCATTTTGATTGCATGAAATGGCAAGCCGCTGATGTCAAGGAGCCCGTCTTTGAAGCAGCATTTAAGGCCTCATCCAACCGCAGTGAGTCTTTCCATTGACTTCTATGAGTTTTGAATTAGGTCCTTTAGGGGCCAATAGGGAGCTAAAATCTGTAGTATTTATATAGAAGGAGAAAGAAACTAAAATTAAAACTTGAAATGTTATTTCCCTTTTCATAGGCACTGTTTTGTTTCCATAAAGGAAAGTTTTACTTTAAGGCCTGATACTTAAAAATGCCCTAGTTTCCATAAAAGTCAGTGGGTGATTCAGATGCTGAGCACATTGTAGAAGAATTAGATATTCAGTGGGTCTCATCACTGATATACATGAGCATAGATAGCAGCAGGCTTGGAAGGGCTTATCACCCTCCCCCTCCCCAAAAAGGGTTTATTTCCCAAAAAAAGTTAAAGGTTTCATTAATAAGAGAAATCCTTGAGTTTGGACCAAAGGCACATTCATCTCATTTTTAATAAAATGAACAAATTTAGTCATGGTACTAGTGTACTCAAACAAATATTTTAACAGTTAATTTATTTTTAATCCTAGACCTCTCCTCCCTAAAAGAAGTTGTGTATGTCCCAAAGTAAATTTTTAAAAAGCACATTGGATTTTTTTTTTTGAGCAGTGTATATGAGAACCAAAATGGGAAAGTATTTCACCATTGTTCAGTCTGTGCACAGCAGCTGTGATTTAAAAAAGATTGAGAAAATTATGAATGAAGGGCCTAGGTCATTTTGGGGGGGCGGGATGAGGAATAATTGTCAGGGCCCTCTCATGCCTTTTAATGAAAGAAGAGCTGTAAGCATTGCCTCAAACTCTAAATGCTTTATTGTTCCTATGGTATTTAGGACACTACAGAAAAGACCTCATAGAAAGGGGTCAGCGATTTTTAGTGTCAGCACAAGGGAATGTCATTTGTTTCTTTTAAATGGAAAGCCTCAAATGAGTAAGGGACAAGAGAAACGAATCTAAAGTTATTTTTTAAAATGCAGAAACCATTGCTCACAGATTGTTTCACTGAGTTTTTACACATACTGTACTAAGTGTACAAATAAATGGATTTATAAACCAATAAGAACTGGGTGGGTCTTTATTAAGGCTCAGATCTGGTTAATACTCTTAAGTCTTATTGACCTTAATGAGACTATTCATATGCTTAATTTTAAGCTTGTGACTAAGTGCTTTATTGACCCACTTACAAGGAAGGAGAGTTATGAAATCCAGTACCCTGTCAAGAGAACTAGTACATTTTTCCAAAGTTTGCTTCATCAGTTTAAAAAAAGAATGAAAAAATGGCATATATAATTAACTATGATCTTGGACAGTGTGAAAAGGAAATGATCGAAATGCAGAAGAATCATTGCCTATCAATAGTTCTCAGTAAGTATCATTAATTCTTCCCACATTCATGCATTATTTTAAAAGGTGACTGATAAGTTACCTGACTCTTCCAGGCATGGACTGGAGTGACTGCTGTGACATTTAGGCTATTTCTACACCATCAGGCTATTTCAAAATAAGTTATTTTGAAATAATAACTCTCAATATAACTATTTTGAAATCGCACACCCACACTACACATCCCCATTGAAATAGTGCATATCTATACCGGAATAGCATATCCACATTCATTTATAGCTGCTTCTTGAGGCTATCTGAGGCTCATGCTTAAAGGGGCTCCCCTCTACAGCAGTGTCTCAGACCCTTCTCCATTGCCTACCTCCTTGAGGGACAGCAAACTCTCACTGGGTATGTCTACACTACAGCACTAATACGAACTAACTTAATTCAAATTAGTTAATTCGAAATAAGCTAATTCGAATTAGTGCATCTAGACCTAAAAACTAATTTGAATTAGCGTTTTGCTAATTCGAACTAGCATGTCCACATTGAGTGGACCCTGAACTGAAGTTAAGGCTGGCCGGAACCAGTGCTGGCAGGGCATCATGTTAGGGCTTAGAGTGTGGAGCTGCTGCCTCAGGCTAGCCGAGGGCTGTGCTTAAAGGGACCCAACCCCCACCCTGAACAGACAGTTGTCAGGGTTCCCCACTTGCTTGTCTACCTCGATGAGGGACAGCAAAGCAGTCCTGTCTTGGAGTGCCCACACTCAGCACATCACAGCACTCGGCCATCAGCCCGGCTGCACTTGCCGCAGGCTGCCATCCGGGGGGGTCAATCGGGGGGCTGTCAGGATCCAGGAGGCCCTGCAGGAGAGCTTCCACCCCGAGGAGCCTGAAGAGCCACCCCAGTCCTCCCCATCAGGGGCTCGTGCCCCATTCCTCCCTCACCTCCTTCCACTTACCCCTTCCTAGCCCCCCTTCCTGATGTAAAAAATAAAGGACACGTGTGTTCAAAAATAGAAACTCTCTTTATTTAACAAAACTGGAGGTGTGGGGGGGATTAACCTCTGGGGAGACTGGGAAAAGGAGGTGGGAGAGGGGAAGAGAGAGGGTGGGAGAGGGGAGGGGAAAACGCACAAGTCCATGTTGGGGCCCTCTTCCACCCCTGGCCATGGACTTCCAAGGTGTCTGCCAGGATGCTTGCAGCCATTGGTTGCTCGGAGGGAGCACTGGCATCTGCCATGGCAGCAGGGAAGGCTGTTCAGGGTCCTGCTATGTGGTACTGTGCAAGCAGGGCCTGTGTCGTGCCACAAGCCCTTCCTCTTCTACCTGCAGCTTTAAAGCGTGCAGGGGAAGGGAAACTGTAGAGTTTTGAGGCCTGTGAATGGAGTGGCCACCAGGGCAACTGTGAGAAGCCCTGGAGGCCAATTATTTCAAAATAAGAACAGCTGTGCTGTCCACACTCACCCTATTTCGAAACAGCATTTTGAAATATGCCTTATTCCTCATGAAATGAGGGTTTATTATTTCAAAATAAGAAGCCTGTTATTTTCAAATAATTTCGAAATTACACACTTGCTATGTGGATACTCACCTTTTTTATTTCAAAATAACGTGAGTTATTTCTAAATAACTCTGTAGTGTAGACATGCCCTTAGAAAGAAAATAATTTGTTTCTGCTCCTTTGCACCTACTTTTATTACTGTTATAAGTGATCCTTTTGCCTCAGTTACTGTTGACTCTCTGGAATCATCACTTGTAGTATTAGTACCTGTATAAGTTTTAATATAAAAAGGGGAAAGCCTTACTTGGGCCTTCAGAAAGCTGAAGTATCAATGCAAATAGCAGTCAGCCCATCATTGTCAAAACCTATTTAGGAATAGAATTCTTCAGAGGGCTTACCAATAAGAAACAAAAAGAAATTACTTGATGTTTACAGTACCTTTGGGGATCTAATTTGTTTTAAATCAAGAAAACATAATTCTTGGAAAAACAACCAATTGTTTTCTGCAAACCCTGTTTTGTAAAGCGTAGCTTTTATCAACTGAAAATGGGAATAGCATTTTCTTTGTGGTTTATGGAAATCTTTTGAGAAAAAATATTCTAAGAGCCTTCATTGAACATCAAAACATTACTTATTTGAGAAGTGTTTAGTCAAGAAAGGTAAGACAAGCTGGATTCCACAAGGATAACGACATGTTAATACATATGAAAGGGGTTTCCGCTATAACTTCAAAATCTAACGACGCACTAAAGCTGTTTGAATATATTCAACAGAAGTAATAAAAGGTTTGGGAAATGAGGAAAGGTGAAGAGAATGGAGCTGATTCATTCTACAGAAAGACCTAAGACATAAGCTTCTGCAAATATATAATGAGACTTTGTAAGAGAAGAAGGATCTGTTTTCATTTGTCTTCAAGAGGGACATTGTGAGCTGCAGCAGGGAAATTTTAGTTCGATATTAAGAAAATGTTATAGCTGCATGAACAGTTTTTCAGTAAAACAAGCTGCTAAGGGAAAGTCGTGTGGAATCACTAGCACTGAGAATAATGATCATCCACATATCAGGTGCTGAGTAGTACAGGCAAGCCCTTTAACCTACATGGTTCCTGTGATTGGTAAAGAATTCATTGTTTTCAAGAGCAGATGATTGATATAAATTCAAGATCGGAATCAGAGCTGTATTTTTATTTTACTTCCCACAGAAATCTGGGGTGGCAAATTCATATCTGAAAGTGAAACTGAGTAACTGTCTACATTCCAGTAGAGCCATGTTTGTCTGCAGTGCAACATCATATAACAGTTCCTTAGTTCCTTACAGCTTCTGACATTTGAGACAAATGGACATGGAAGATGCTTGCAATATTGATTAGCCCTTTGTATTTAGGGAAGAGGGAATGGCATCATGGGTGATCTGCTGACTCATTCACAAGCTAATGTACAGTGGGGCAAAACACATGTTCTCCATGGGACTGACTCAGAAGTCTGTATGTGCTCAAGTGTTTATTGTTTTGTAGTTGTTTCACCCTCTAGTGGCAGAGAAGGCTTAGTTCTTATGGATAATGAAATGATAGAGGCTTGTGGTTTTTATAGTCAAATAGGCTGTGCTGGCATGTTTGCAGCTAGACGCTAATAACTAATTTTGGTGTATTGATTTGTGGCAATACACCTTCTAAACACAAGTGCATTGCTTTTAATAGAGCAATGTAATAGAGAATGCTTATAGTATAAAATAGTCACGTGGTTAAGATGCTAATGAAGGGCAATAGTGTGCTAAGGTAAGAAGTCATAAGTCTACAGATAGCTATAATGACTGTTGTAAAAATCCAGGTTCCCCTCCTCCACAATTGCAAGGCATCTGATTTTAGTAGCAGTAATATTGTGGTAGTGCCCAAATACCCAAGCATTGTACAATGCTGAACACCCTCTTCAAAATCTGCTCACCTTGATCTCTAAAATAAAAGCCTTTATCAACTAAATCTCCAAATATTATAGAAATAGGACACTTACATTTCATACATTTCCTCTACTGCTTTTGGGCCCAAATCTACAAGATGCTGACTATCCTTACCCGTCACCCAAAGGAGTCCAGCACTTTGCAGATTAGGCCCGTTATGCAGAACAAAGCCAGTCCTGATTTATGTAAATTAATGACAGTTTTCCCATTGCTTTTAGTGGAAACAAGGTTAGGCTTTAAGAGTAGAAAAGACTTAACCTCTTACTACATAAGATATATAGCTGTGCAAGACTGTTTTGCATGTAAGCAAATGAATGCAGAATTCTGAAAGAACACAGTCAGCCAGAAATTAGAGTTCCAAATGCTGACAATTTTTCTGTTAAAGAGCACAGCCTTTGGACAATTTCTTAAGAGAAGGATATATAAAGTACTACATCCAAAGGGGAGCAATAATTGACTCACCCACAAGCCATATGGTTTCATACATTTAGTTACTGTACTATAAAAAATCCATAAATATAATCACCCATTCAGTAAGTGGGGCATATGCTGTGTCTAAGTTCAGCAACTCTCTTTAAAAGAGTTCCAATATGTCATGTCATGTGAATTTGTGTGTTTTAGAATATCTTGCTATAAAAATCTTGCAGTATAACCAATGGCTAGTATTTCATAGGTAACATGACCTACTATTACCAAGGTTACACATTTTGTATTATAAGAACCTATTTTAGTTGCTTATAACTTTGCCAAACTTCTGCCAGAAATATTTTACACCAAGTGTATCTCAGGTTGAATGTTACTGGAAAATTCCAACCAAAGTGATTAGGCATTTTGTCAATGAAGAAAAAACACACTGTTCTCCCCCTTTTAATCTGTTAGAAATTCTGGTGGCCTTTACTTTGAAGAGTTCTAGCACACACACACACCATACTTTGGAGCAAGAACCTTTCTGTCAAAAGTGAGTTTTGCCACTCTTATGAAAATCCATCCTGATGTGGACAAGTTGTAAGACTGGAGGAGGGAATGCAGTTTCCATATGCTCAGTTGACACCTTAGATTTAAGCAGATAAATTCCTTGAAGGCTTTCCTTGAATGTGCAGTGGGCATGCTCCAGCCCAGACTAAGGAGAATGTTCCCTGAAACCACAGTTCTGCACCGGGCTGAGTACAGGTCCAGGCATCAGAACTGAGAGCAAGAAAACTGCATATTCTGTGCTGTCAGTGCCCCCTTTGCTGGGTACGGAGGAAGCTGGCTGATTCAAATGCTAATGGAACAAGAACTAGACCTGCAGTGGGTGGGAAAGCAGGGAGAATATAGATTTGGACCAGAAACCTAAGGAGTATGGGGGGAGACTGGAACTGGATACTAGTGGTAGGCTAGGTAAACTGGGATTGTGAGTAGGGAGAGACAGAGCAGAACTGGTTGGGTAGAGAGATTGCAAGGTGGAGAAAGAAATGAGGGGAGCTGGAAGTCAATAAGTGTGGGAAAGATGGGGACTGACATCAGAAGAGAAACTGATGGGAGTCTGGGATTGAGACCCAGTCAGGTCAGGGTGAAATGAGGCTGGAGGGAAGAAGGGAGGGAAGGGGAGACATCTACTGATGTTCGTCCATCGTATTCGAAGAAGACCTTGACATCTAACAAGTTGTGGGCTGTCCACGGTGTGTCCGCAGATGGTTGATAAGGCCAATGCGGGCACGAAATGTTCTGCCACATGTCGGGCAGACATGTGTGGGCACCACTGTTGCAGAGTTTGCAACTCTGGCTTTACGGAGTGCTCGCTTCTCTTGTGCTATGGTTGTCCTTCTGGCTTCAGATGTTTGACAGCCTTGGTGGATCAGCATGCGCCATGTCAATCGGTCTTGTGCCAGGGTCTCCCAGGAGGTAGTGTCAATATCCAGGGACTTGAGAGAGGCTTTAAGCGTGTCTTTGTAATGCTTCTTTTGTCCCCCGTGCGATCGCTTTCCTTGAGACAGCTCACCATAGAAGAGCTGTTTAGGGATGCGATGGTCTGGCATCCTTGCAACATGGCCAGCCCAGCGTGTCTGGGCTTTCATCAACAGGGTGTGAACTGATGGCAGGCCTGCTCTAAAAAGGACTTCTGTGTCTGGCACCTTGTCCTGCCACCGGATCCTCAGAAGTCTGCGGAGGCAAATCGTGTGGAAGTGGTTCAGTTGCCTAGCATGCCTCCTGTATACAGTCCAAGTCTCACTGGCATACATCAAGGCAAGTCTCACTGGCATACACTACTGCTCGATAGACTTTAAGCTTTGTAGCAAGGCTTATTCCACGGCGGTCCCACACTTTGGTCAGCAGTCTGCCAAATGCAGAGCTTGCCTTGGCGATTCTGCAGTTGACCTCGATGTCAATTGTCACTGCGCTGGAGAGGGTGCTGCCAAGGTATGTAAATTGGTCCACTGCTTGCAGCTTTTGTCCCTTCACTGTGATGGTGGGCTCTTGATGTTGGGCTTTCGGAGCTGGCTGGTGCATCACTTTGGTTTTCTTTATGTTGATGAGAAGGCCGAAGTTGTCGCATGCTGCTGCGAATTTGTCCATGCTGGCTTGCATTTCCTGCTCTGATCCAGCATTCAGGGCGCAGTTGTCAGCAAAAAGGAGGTCTCGTAGCACAGTCTCCTTTATCTTGGTGACAGCCTGGAGTCTTGCAGGTTGAACAGTTTCCCATCGGTCCTGTATCTCAGGCTAACTCCCAAGGAACTGTTCTGAAAGGCATCTGACAGCATGGCTGAAAACATTATGCTAAACAGGGTCGGTGCCAGCACGCACCCTTGTAGCGCCATTTGTGACGGGAAAGGCCTCTGAAGCTTCTCCGTCGTCCAGAACGAGCCGTCATGCCGTCGTGGAACTGACGTACCATCAGGATGAATCTGTCAGGGCACCCAAACTTCGACATGATCGCCACAGACCTTGCGACTGACAGTGTCAAAAGCCTTGGTGAGATCCACAAAGATGGTGTACAGTTCACGATTCTGCTCTTGACACTTCTCTTGGAGCTGTCGGGCTGCGAAGATCATATCCACAGTGCCACGCTCTTTGCGGAAACCGCACTGTGTCTTGGGTAATAGACCCTGTTCCAGGTGGTCAATCAGGCGATTCAACAACACTCGTGCAAGGATCTTGCCTGCGATGGAGAGCAGTGATATTCCTCTATGATTATCACAGACTTGTCGATTTCCTTTCCTCTTGTAGAGGTGTATGATGGGGCGTCTTTCAGTTCCTGAGAATAGATCCTTGATTCCAGAAGGACTGGAACAGCTGAGTGAGTTTGTCGACAAACTGCACCACCACCCTTATAGACTTCCACTGGGATCGCGTCAGATCCTGGGCCTTACCACTGGACAACTGGCTGATGGCCTGCAGGTTTCAGTCTCTGGTGATGACATCCAGGCTGTGGTTGATATCCGCCTGGGGCATTCTATCAATCGCCTCGTTATTGATGGAGGATGGTCGGTTCAGTGCAGTTGGAAGTGCTCAGCCCAACGCTGTAGAATCAGAGTCTTCTCAGTAATGAGTTACACCATCTGAGTCCAGTAGAGGAGCTCCTGAGGGCTGAGGTCCGCATAAAGATCTAAGGGCTTCAGAGAACCGCTTTGGCATCGCTTTCTGTCAGCAAACTTCTGGATTTCATCTGCTTTGGCACTCAACCAGGAGTCCTGCATCTTGCGAAGCTTGCTCTGTACGGTCCTGCGAATGTTGTTGAAGGCATTTTTCTTAGCTGTTGACAACGGGTCGCTCTGATGAGCACGGTGAAGGCGATGCTTTTCAGCAAGTAGGACCTTGATCTCTTCATCGCTTCTCATCAAACCAGTCCTGCTGTTTCCTGTGTAAGGGTCCAAGAACCTTTAGTGCAGAAGAGTGCACAATGTCCCGAAGCGTTCCCAGTCCTTCTCAGCATTTTCCTCTAATTGCAGCTCTGAAAGTTGGTTGTCAAGATCTTCTGCCAGTGAAGCTGCTGTGTTGGGGTTCTTCAGTTTACTGACGTTGATCTTTTCATCACAGCTTTGTTTCCTGCAGACGTCTCTTTAGCTTGATGTGAAGGCTTAATTTGGAGATGATAAGTCTGTGGTCAGTCCAACAGTCAGCACCGCATGGCCTTGGTCACCCTTACATCCTGTCTGTCTTTCCTCCACAATGACATAATCAATGAGGTGCCAGTGCTTAGAGCGTGGGTGCATCCAGGACGCTTTATGAGTGGGCAGGCGGAAGATGGTATTAGTGATGATCAAATCATGAGCCGCACATGTCTTCAATAGTAGTAGGCCATTGCTGTTACATTTACCGATTCCATTTTTTCCAATGACGCCACCCCAGGCAGAGTGATCAGATCCTACTCGCTGAAATCGCCAAGTAGAATCAGCCTGTCGGTGCGCTTCACGGATGAGAGTAGGGCATCGAGATCTTCATAAAACTTGTCCTTTACTTCATCCGGATTCGTCATTGTGGGTGCGTAGGCGCTGATCAGTGTGGCTTGCTTTCCTCTCGGTAGTGGAAGATGCAGTGTCATGAGTCGGTCGTTCACACCCTTGGGAAGACTGGCAAGTTTGCGGACAAGATGATTCTTAACCGCAAAGCCAACTCCAGATTCACGACATTCGTCACTGCTGCTTCCACACCAGAAGAATGTATAACCGCCTCCTATTTCTGTGAGCTGACCTTCGTTGGCTAGACGAGTTTCACACAGGGCCGCAATATCGATGTTGAATCTTGTGAGCTCTCTAGCGACCAGGGCTGTTCTTCTTCTGGTCGATCTGCTGAGGGGTTGTCTTGAAGCGTGCGTACATTCCATGTGCCAATAGTGAGTGGTGTCACCTTGCGTTTTGTTTGAAGTTTTATTGTTCGACCGCATGAAGTGGGATCCCCTACAGCCACAAGAGGCTGGCCAGGGTTCTGTGAAGCAAACAATGTTTAGGACACCTTTTCTAGCCCCTTCCTCTTGCTACGGAGGTGAGCAGTGCGATCCTAAAGAGGGCTGCTCAATCACTCAGGTAGACGCCGAATCCAGCTGTTGCTTCGGCCAGCAAGAAGACGACCATTAGACCTGAGCCGCCTGTGTGCAGGTCCGCGGCTACAGCTCCCAGTGTATCCACACCTGCTGCTTCGTCGCCGCCTGGCCGCCACAGGACTTTGAGGTTTGCGGAGTTAGGGATCAGATGTCAAGACTAGTGCATGAATTGGATTAAAGTGAGGAGAGGTGCATAATCAGCCTCACTCTCTCTTCCCAGATTCCATATTGCTCCAATGGCAGGACTAAAGTCGAGACGGTTGGAGATGGGCTGGGCGCAGTGGTTGACCAGGGCATCTTTCGTGTCTTGCCGTGCTCTTAGCGTACCACATCGCTTGCAGAAACCACCTTTATGACTGTTGGTCCTATTCTAGATCTATTCTAGATCTATTCTAGATCTCATCTGCTCAATCCGCCGGAGTCTGTCTTCACATGCACGGGATAGACAAGTCCCTATCTCACCGAAGGTCAATGACCCAACGGCTACTCTCAACCTGGTTTAGCCAGCCTGTTGTTGCCCGGGTGTGTCGCTGCGCATGCTACAGCTGCTAGGAGCCACAGGTGAGAGCTGGGTGACAAGTGGGGACCAAAGGTGGACGAGCTGCCCTGAAAGGACACGACATGCCCCTACACCAGAGGTGCTACCCCTCCCTGAACACCCCATACACCCCAGGAGCAGGAGTATGAGATAGAAATCTAATAAGGAGCTGGAGTATGAGATAGAAAATGGGACTGGGTGGGCAAAGAGACCAGAAGAAGGAACTGGGAGAGAGGGGCATGAGACAACACAGATAACAAGATGAGTGGGGGGTGAAGACTGGGAATGGAAACCAGTGAGGGTCGGAAACATGGGTTAGTGATTGTGGCAACTGGAGGTCAACTGGTTGGGTCAAGGGACAGATCCCAGATGAGTCGGGAGGAACTGTGACTGGCTGGGCCAGAGACTGGAGGCAAGGAGTCATGCTTGGGAGGAACAGGCAGAAGTATCTGTGTCCAATGGATCACAGCCCTCTCCTGAGCGTGGAACAAATCCCTAGATTCCTGAATCTCACCTTTCCTCTATCAGCAAATATCTGTAATGCCAGCTGTCAAAATGCATCCCCCTCAAGTGCTGGTCCATATAGATGATGATAGCCTATCTGCTGTCCTGATTCAGAGACTTGAAATTCGCCAGGCAGTATCAAGGGTTTACTCAATTAGTTCAAGAGTGAGAGGTCATCTCTGGGGGGGATCTAAGAGCCCTGCAGATGAACTATGCATGTGTCAATATGATATCACTTGATGACATTTCGGGAGTGGGGGGGGTTAAGTTGACTTTTTAAACAATGAGGAAAATGCACATTCAAACAACATTGAATGTTAAGTTTGTAAAGCCAAACACCCAAGAGTTAAGAAATGCCAGAATTAAGGTCACCTGTGGTAACTTAGTTCATTCTCCTTGTACATATTGTTGGGAAGCGGCCCAGGGGCTCACCCCATCAAGGGGTGGCTCTGCCGCGAGTCAGTTCCCCACTTTACTCTAGCCCTGGGGTGGGGAAGGTGTCGGGACGGTGGGGCCAGTGCCCCCTTGCCCACGTTCCCCGTCCCTGGGCAAACTTCCCACTATTAGGGTTTGCTCAGTGGTCCCAGGCGGACCTCTGGCCCAATTCCAGGGTCCACCATTTACTACTATCCCCAGTCCTTGCCCCCCCGGCCACCCTTGGCCACCCCCAGGGTCCTCAGTTCGGCCCTCTACACAGTACGTGCTCAGTAATCAGTCCCGTGGCTAACAAATCCACCTGTCTCCGCAGACTCTGTCCCACTGCCTGGCGGGGTGGGTGTAGGGGAACCCAGGCCCTCCCGCTCCTCTGGGTCCCGGCCCAGGGCCCTAAAGGTAGGGGCAGCCTCTGCAACCTGGTTGGCGGGGGCAATCCCCGAAACCCACTAACCACTCGGGCTTCAGGCCCACCCTGGGCCTCTTACTACCCACGCCCGGACTCACCGCACGTGGCGTCTTCTCTGGGCTGTTCTCTCCCCAGCCGGTCACACCTGGTTGCATCCGTGGGTCCTTCCAGAGTCTGGGAAGTTAGGACACCTCCTGGGACTGTTGCTCACCCCTCCGGCCCTTCTCCGTGCTCAGCCCCTTCGAGGCCGACCGCGACCTGCTCGGCAGCGGCTAGTGAGGGCAGGACACTCCTGTCCTCCGTCGGGTAAGCCGGCGTCCTCCCAGTCGGTGGCCCGACTCCTCCTCCTTCCTCCCTGCTCTCCGCGCTGCTGGCATTTAAAACACCCGGCACATGGCTCGAGCATGTGCCACAGCGGTGCGGGGGTTGGGGCAGCTGGCTGCAGAGACTCAGTGGTGGGGTCTTTGCGCCCTGTCACAATATGTATTATGACATGTGATAATTGCATGATCACATACTGTTTTTTCCACAGGATTCATCCTTCCTTCAGTGCACAACATGGACCTAGTCTGGAGAAGAATCAAGGATTTTTTTGTGTGAAGGACGACCCAACTTCCTCAATAAATGAAGCAAGGAAGGTGTGTCATGAATGAGGTAGGGAATTGCAGGAAAAGAAAGTATGGTCGCATGGTTAAGGCAGTTGAATGCTGCCTGGGATTCCATCCCTGTCCTATGGAGTTCCTATTAAGCCATTTAAAACAAATATTTCACAGATGATCTCTAGAAGGGTGTTTCTTGTTTTCTGATTATTTAACTTGAGACCAGTGATCTGATTTGCATAAGAACACATAGTCGCAGCTGAAGTCAATGGGTGTTGTGCCTTGAACATATAAAGTGCTATAAAATGCTAAGTACTCCAAAAAAACAGGTCCTACTCATCTCAGGCATCCAAAATCAGTGGATACTTTTGACTTTAATCTCTGTGTGCCTCAGTTCCCCATCTGTGAAATGGAGATGATAGCCTCCCATTTCCCCGGGGTGTTGTGAAAATAAAATCTTTCATGGTGTACTCAGATATTACAGTGACAAACACCATAGTTTAATTTTGTCACATGCTTTTCTGTCTTTAGGGCAGCGTTTAAACAGTGTGCCATAAAAAAGGGCTAGGCCCACTGTTTGTGCAATGAGAAGAAAACAAAATATTGAATAGTTGCTCCTGGAGTACTGTCCTCTCTGTGTACTGAACATTTTACCTGTCCTAGTAAATATGGGTATGTCTACACTGCAGTGTTAATTCGAGTTAACTTAATTCGAAATAGTTAATTCGAATTAAGCTAATTCAAAATAACGCATCTATACACAAAAACAATTTTGAAATAGCGCGTCCACACTGAGTGGACCCTGAACCGAAGTTAAGGCTGGCCGGAACCAGTGCCGGCAGGGCATCAGGTTAGTACTTAGTGTGTGGGGCTGCTGCCTGAGCCTAACTGAGCTCCATGCTTAAAGGGACCCTACCCCCACCCCGGACAGACAGTTCTTGCTTGTCTACCCCCACTTGTTTGTCTACCTCAATGAGGGACAGCAAAGGAGTCCTGTCTTGGAGTGCCCTGAGTGCCCACACTCAGGACACCACAGCACTCAGCCACATGAAGCCACAGTTGCCCCGGGCATGCTGGTGCGTTTCGTGGGGTCGTTGCCATCAGCCCAGCTGCACTTGCTGCAGGCTGCCATCCGGGGGATCTATCGAGGGGTTGTCAGGATGCAGGAGGCCCTGCGGGAGAGCGTCCACCCTGAGGAGCCCTCAGAACCTCCCCGGTCCTCCCAACCGGGGGCTCGTGCCCCATTCCTCCCTCACGTCCTTCCACTTACCCCTCCCTAGCCCCCCTTCCTGATGTCAAATAAAAGACACGTGTGTTCAAAAATAGAAACTGGGTTTATTGAACAATACTGGGGGCCGGGGATGAACCTCTGGGGAGACTGGGGAAAGGAGGCGGGAGACAGAAGGAGAGAGGGTGGGAGAGGGGAGGGGGAAACGTGGGAGGAGGGAGCTGGAAGGGGGAAGGGAAGCTCAGCGCTCAGGGGTGGGAGTCTCGTCGGGCCACATATCTCCCAGCACGGCAGGTGGGGGCCTCGGCGTCCCTGGGGATGGGGAGGAGGTGTGGAGGTTGAGGTGGGGTGTGGAGATTGAGGAGGAGGGTGAGGAGGTTGAGGAGGGAGAGGCAGGAGGGGGAGAAGAAGTGGGAGGAGGAACGGTAGCTGGGGGGGGGCAGCAGGCCCTGGAGCGGCACGAGGCAGCACGCTCTGCACCAGGGTCTGCAGAGGGGTACAGATGGCACGGCCCTGGGCAAGCAGCTCCCTCTGGAACTCCCATTCTTCCTGTGCCCGCTGCTCCATGATGCGGGTCAGGGCTCGCAGGGCCCCCAGCTGCTGCTCTCGGTACCCCTGTCATTTGCAGTCGTCCTGTGGAGACCTCGGGTGCAGGAGCATGTCCCGGACGGGGTGGTGCACCCTGCATGTGCAGCTGGTGCGGCTGTGGAGAAAGAAGAGAAGTGGTCAGTTCTCCCTGGGGACACAGTGGGTGAAGCCCAGCCCCCCTCTGCGAGGTGAGGATGATCGTGCCCTGCACCGTCAGAGCCGCTGTGCTTGCACAGAGGCCATAGTCGGAATGTCCGGCTATCCCCGGGAGTGGGAGCTGCCCCGAGACTGCACCCATGCCCCTGTGCTGTGTTTAGTGTGGCTGAGGTGGGGGGGAGATTTTAGAGGGGGCTTGTGAAGGGAGGGTGTCCTGCTGTGTCCCGCCCCGGGGTCAGGAGCATGTCAGGTCTCTTCACACAAGCATGTGGCTATCAGGCCACGTCCCCTGTGTGTCATGCAGCTGGAGCCACCTGCCCAGGGGTGGCACAGCACATGCTCGCACATGCACAGGTTGCTGCATGATCGGTGGTAAGCAAGGCCTACGTGCGCGGTCCCTGGTCTCCCTCCCCGGGAAGGGGACAGTGATGGCACTTACATGGTGTGGCCTCCCCGGATGACCCTGGTGACTCCGCTGCTGGGACAGCTCGGGGATCCGGCCAGTGTGGCACCCTCCGTGGCGGCTCCTCCTCTGTGCCCTGGTCAGGGCCCTCCGGTCCCAGCTTGCTGCCCCCCGGGGTGGCATGGACCGCACCGCCCCCCAGGATGTGGTCCAGTGCCTCGAAGTAGGGGCAGGTGTCTGCCCCTGCTGAGGAGCTGCCCCAAGTGGCCCTGGTGTACCCCTGCCACAGCTCTTTAATTTTCAGGCACACCTGCTCCTGGGTGCACCTAGATGGCTGCATTCCTCTGTCTAGTGCGGAGATCATGGACATTGGGGGCCTGCCCCCAAACCTCAATGAGGTCCATGATCTCCTCACTAGTCCAGGAGGGAGTGCGGCGTCTACGACCCCTGGCTGTCTCCTGGGTGCTGGGGGACTGGGCGGGGGACGGCTGGCTGGCACTGGCTGCCCGGCTCATGGTAGGGCCACTGGGTCAGGGGTAGAGACTGCTGGCAGGCCTGGATCTGGCACGTGCAGTCTGGCAAGAGTCTATCCCTTTAGGGGCTCCGGGGTTGGGGGAGAAGAGAGGAGTTTTCCTGGTTTGGCCCAGAGCGGCCACCAGGGGAAACTGGGAAGGGCTGGAGGCCAGCTAATTCGAATTAAGTGTCTACACAGCACATATTTAGAATTAGCTATTTCAAATTTGGCATTACTCCTCGTAGAATGAGGTTTACCAAATTCGAATTACGCGCTCCGCTATTTCGAATTAAATATTCGCTATTAAAGTTAATTAGAAATAATGGCTGTTATTTCAAATTAACATTGCAGTGTAGACATACCCTATGAGTCAGCATGGCTATTTTAAGATCACCCCATAGAAATATTCTAATCAATTGTTTAGGTGCTAATTTTCTCCTTTAGGGAAATACATTTAGCTCATTTTAAAAAAAAATTCTGTGTAGAAAAGTGTTAGAACCAAGGTCTGGCTTTTGAGCACTCGAATTTATCATGTTGAAGTTGCCCAAACATAGGTAGGAATTCCCTTCTGTAATAACATTTATTCTTTCATCACACGATTGCATGTAAATTCTCTAAGAATCTTCTAAAATCAATCTTGAGACAAAGTCTAAAGGACCTTAGGAGACAAGGAACTCGATCCACCTTTATGTTTGTATAGCTCCTAGCACAACTGGCTTCCACTTCTATCTCAGATCTCCAGACATTGCCAATTAGGCTACACATTCTGCACCATTTACACCTGCTTTATATTTAACTAATTTTGTTGAGATTGTCCATTTGACTCAGGGCCAAATCTGGGGAAATACTGACCACTCTCACAGAGCATATTGCAGAACAGTGAGGAGAGAGGAAACTTGTAAGAGTATGTGGTGGGTCCCTTTCTCTGGCCCCCTCCGATGGGCCAAGAAAGACCCCCCAAGTCCACAAATCCCCACACAGACTATTCCTTCAGAACCGGGCCCACCAGTCTGGGAGAATAAGTCCTGTACAAATAAACACAGTTTTAGACTGGCCCCTTAAGGCCAGGCCCCCTGGCCTGAGTCCATAAGCAGAGTCTTAACAAACAGTTTAAGGATGGCTCTTTAAGGCAAGGCCTGCGGCAGCAGATCAGAGGTACAGCGGGGCTGCGCCCCTGGTAGGGGGACCTGGGCCCACCCCACTCCACCAGGTCCCAGCCCAGGGCCCTGTGGGTGGCAGGACGGCATGCCACTCCCTTGGCGGGGAAGTCCTACCGAAACATGCCGAGGTTCCTGAGGTGGGAGAGGCAGCTCCCACTCCTGCCCTGGGCCACTTCCTACCTGGTCTGGGGGGGTCACTTCCCTCATACTTGCCAGGTTCTCAGCCTTCCCGGGGCAACATCTCCTCGGCAGGCAGGCTCTGCGATGCCCCCCCTAGCCTCGGGGTCTCCGCAGGCTTCTTCTGGGGCTGCTGGTCACTGCAAGTCAGCAGCTTCCCTCGTAGGTCCTTCTCCTCCAGCCGCCTGTCCTCACTGGGCCCTTCCCCAGGCTTTTATACCTGCGCTGCAGCCTGGGCATGCCCAGTAGGGTTGAGGGGGAAGGGCCTCTGCAGCCAGGCAGCCCTGGCTAGCCCTGTGCCTTCAGTGTGGGGCTGCTTCGCCCTGTCACACACCCTCCCCCTTAAGAGGGTTGACAGTGGGGCTCCTGCCGACTCTTCTTCACCTCTCCTTGAAAAGAAATCGGCATTAGTGTGGGCTTTACCCGGGAGATGCACTACCTGAAAAGCAAAAGGCTGTAGTGACAGACACCAGTGCATGATCCGCACGTTAGAGTCTTCCATGGCGTGGATCCACCTTAGGGGTGCATGGTCCGTTACTAAAGTGAACTGGCTCCCTAGCAGGTAATGCTTTAGGGACTCTATGGCCCATTTCACTGTAAGGACCTCCTGTTCTATTGTGGAGTAGTTAGTTTCCTGCGGGAACAGCTTACAACTAAGGTACAAAATGGGGTGCTCCTCACCCTCTACCACCTGAGATAAAACTGCCCCCAGTCCTACTCAGGAGGCGTCCGTTTGTAAAATAAAGGGTTTGTCAAAATCTGGCTAAACGAGCACTGGCTTCCGGTCTAACTGCTTTTTCAAGGTCTGAAAGGCAGCTTCACACTATGGGGTCCACTCAACACGTCACACATGAGGATTTTTCATGAGGTCTGTGAGGGGTGCTGCGATGGTTGCAAAGTTTGGGATAAAGCGCCGATAGTATCCCACCAGCCCCAGCAATTGTCTCACCTGCTTCTTTGTGGTGGGTGTAGAGCTCTCCTGCAGTGCCTGAACCTTGTCCACCAAGGGTCGGAGCTGCCCTCTTCCGACTGTATAGCCTAGGTAGCTCACTTCCTTCCTGACAGTGGCACTTCGCCGGGTTAGCTCTGAGGCCCGCCTTTGCCAACGCTTGCAGCACCTGTGCCAGATGTTGAAGGTGTTCTGTCCAACTGCAGCTATAAACCATGATATCGTCGATATACGCAGCTGCGTAATCATTATGCAGACTTAGGACCTTATTCCTGAGCCGCTGGAAGGTGGCTGTTGCCCCATGAAGACCGAACAGCATTGTCGTAAACTGGAAGAGTCCAAAAGGTGTCGGAAAGGCGGTCTTTTCTCTTGACGCTGGTGTCAGGGGGGATTTGCCAATAGCCTTTAGTTAAATCAAGAGTGGATATGACTGGTGTGACCTAATCGTTCCAAAAGCTCATCTACTCGAGGCATTGGGTAAGCGTCAAAGCAGGAGATGGCATTCACCTTTCTGAAATCCACACAAAATCTGACCGACCTGTCCGCTTTTGGTACCAAGACTATAGGGCTCCTCCAGTCGCTTCTGGATTCTTCTACTACCCCCAAGGCTAGCATTTGGTCCAGTTCTTTTCGTACAGTGTCCCACAGCATCCTTGGGAGTAGATGATGGTGGCCCCGTACCTTCTGGCCTGGGGGAGGGAGGCGGGGTGATGTGGTGGCACATTACACTCGTCTTACCGGGCTTGGATGACAGAACCTGGGGAAAGTTGTTCAGCAGCTGGCAAAGTTGCTCATGTTGTTCCGGATTGAGGTCGGGGTTGATATCGAAAAGTGTGAGGGTGCAGGGTCCTCTTCAGCCAACGGCCCTAACTCCGGCTCCATAGGGTATGGGGTAATCATCAGGGTCTCCCGCTCCTTCCACCCCTTGAGAAGGTTTACATGATATACTCGCACCTCTGTCCTCCTTCCGGGCAGTCGTACAACATAGTCCACCGGTCCCACCTGTCTCACCACCTCAAACGGTCCTTGCCATTTCTCTAGGAGCTTGGATTCCGAGGACGGGAGCAACAGCAGCACCCGGTCTCCTGGCTGGAAGGTTTGGATCTGGGCCTCCCGGTTATAAGGAGCTGCCTGACTCTCCTGGGCTTGGTGTAGATTTTCTTGTGCCAGGAGTCCCAACTCCCGGGGTCAGTCCCTCAATCACAAGATGTACTGTACGGATCCTCGGGCTGTAGTCTCTTGCTCCTCCCAGGTTTCCCGGATGAAATCTAGGATCTCTTGAGGCTGCTGTCCATATAAGAGCTCAAAGGGCAAGAAGCCTGTGGAGGCCTGAGGCAGCTCTCGCACCGCAAACATCAATGCTAGCAGCATCTTAACCCAGTGGTGGACGTCTTCCTCCATGAACTTGCACAGCATCACCTTCAAGGTGCGGCTAAAGCGTTCCACCAACCCCTCCATCTGTGGGTGGTAGACTGAGGTCCTGAGGACGTGGATGTTCAGCAACTGGCACAGCTCAGCCATGAGTCGCAACATCAAATTCGTTCCTTGATCTGTGAGGATCTCCCGGGGCAGCCCAACCTGGGAGAATATTTCCAGCAACTCTTCCGCAATTACGCAGGCGGTAGCCATCCGCAATGGTACTGCCTCTGGGTACCACGTGGCGTAGTCTACTACCACTAAAATATACTTGTGTCCTGTCCGGCTCCTTTCTAGTGGGCCCACCATGTCCAGGCCAATCCGCTCAAATGGGGTCCCCACCACGGGTAACGGCACCAAAGGTGCCTGGAGGACACTTGAGGAGCTAGCCTTCTGGCACTTGGGGCATGATGCGCAGTATTCTCGTACCTCGTGATGGATTCCCGGCCAGAAAAACCATCGTGCCACTCTCTGCAATGTCTTCTCCCTGCCCAGATGGCCCGCCCACAGGATAGCATGGGCCAGATGCAACAGGCCCCGGCGGAACTGACGTGGGACTAACAGCTGACACAATTCGGCCTGGGTCTGGGGATCCCCATCTAGGCGGTAGAGGAGGTCCTGTCGTACCTCAAAGTGAGGCCCCTGGGTCTGGCCTGAGGACCACTCCTCTCCCCTACGGGCTCGGCTAAGTGTAGGGTCGTTCCATTGCTCCTCCAAAAATTCTCCATCCAGCTCCAGGTCGATCTGTGGGGGACTGGTAGGGGCGTTGCTTGAACTCGGCGCTGGTCTCTCGGACGTAGAGGCCTGGGAGGTCCCCTCCCCCGCATCCATCTTGCGTAGCTGGCCTATTCAGGGCCGGTGGGCCTGTCAAGCTAGGACAGTGTTTGCCATCAGGGCACTTTGTTCCTGGAGTAATTCGGCAAACCCAGGCCAGTCCCGGCCAAGGATCACTGGATATGGTGACTTTGGGGCCACCACAACTAGCCTGCATGCCCCACGCTGCCCATCTTCCACCCTCACCCAGGCTGTGGGGAAGGAACGACGTACTTCTCCATGAATGCACAACATTTGTACTGGAGGTCCCGGTTGGTCGAACCCAGCCACCACCCACATCTGGACATTGGTTTGGCTGCAGCCAGAATCCACCAGGGCAGTAGTGGGGGTTCCATTCACCCGCACAGGCACTACTATCTTGGCCCCATCCCATTTCGGTGCCCGTCGACTAGCCATCAGCACACACTCATAGTTACAGTTCTGGAGGGGCTGTCCCCTTCGAGACCGCCCCATCTCCCAGACCCTTGACGTACCCCTTACAAATAACCCGAGAGATACAACTTCTTCCCTTTCTCCGTTTTCTTCCTTTTTTCCTCTTTTTTTTTTCTTCTCCCTCCTGGGCAAGTTTGTCCCCTTACTTTTCCCCTCATCTCAAGGGAGGGATGGTGCCCACATTCTCCACCAAATGTGGTGGGTCCCTCTCTCTGGCCCCCTCCGATGGGCTAGGAAAGACCCCTAAGTCCACGAATCCCCACACAGACTATTCCTTCAGAGCCAGGCCCACCGGTCTGGGTGAATAAGTCCCGTATCAATAAACATAGTTTTAGACTGGCCCCTTAAGGCAAGGCCCCTTGGCCTGAGTCCATAAGCAAAGTCTTAAACACAGTTTAAGGATGGCCCTTTAAGGCAAGGCTTGCGGCAGCAGATCAGACGTACAGCGGGGCTGCACCCCTGGTAGGGGGAACCGGGCCCACCCCAGGGCCCTGTGAGTGGCAGGACAACGTGCCACTCCCTCGGCGGGGAAGTCCTACTGAAACGCGCCGAGGTTCCCGGGGTGGGAGAGGCGGCTCCCACTCCTGCCCTGGGCCACTTCCTACCTGGTCCGGGGGGTCACTTCCCTCATACTTGCCAGGTTCTCAGCCTTCCCAGGGCGATGTCTCCTCGGCAGGTAGCCTCTGCAATGCCCCCCCTAGTCTCGGGGTCTCCGCAGGCTTCTTCTGGGGCTGCTGGTCGCTGCAGGTCAGGATCTTCCCTCATAGGTCTTTCTCCTACGGCCGCCCACCCCTTCCCCAGGCACGTTCATAGTGAATATTTGAGTCAGATAAATAGATGACAGTACATCCATACAAATGCCACCATTTGGAACAATAAGCTCTCGAGTATTCTACTTCCTTTTTTACTGATTAATGGATTTAGGTGGCATTAAGTCTGCTCCCCTTAAAATAAAAATGAATATCCCCACTGCCCCTGTACCTATATACTAGCTTCCAACCCTTACAGAAGCCATATGAATGCTTAACACATGTTATGACTAAAGTAGAGCAATAGCTACATGTAGGGAAGGGTCCTTAAAGGCTTCTTGGCAACACACTGACATTGCCTGCTTTTATAGGGACACACATTGGTGTTCTGTTAATGCCTGCTGTAACCCTTTTAACAGGCCATGGCTCATGAGGGCTGCTACAAGCTATATTGATTTAATTCCATTCATTCCCAGAGTATACAGATTTCTCTCTTCTGTGAGCCTATTCTTTCCTCCCCACAAACATGCCACACGCAATCAGGGGACAAACAAAAGTAAGGACCATAGGTAGAAAGATCTCAGTTTTGAGTCTGTGAGCCTGATTTTCTTGAAACTCACCTAAGTGCAATGGAGGCACTTGACTGCAGCCAAATGAAACAACATCAGTGTGAGCGAGATCACAATCTGCAATAAGTTGACAGTCACCACAGTAGGAGAATTATACACTGCTCTAAGAGCTGTGCACATGGGCTCCCATCATCTTGGATCAATCCCTAGGGTATGGGGGTCTCTACAGTGCTTCTGCATATGGAATTTCCTTTTGGGGAACATGTGAAGGTTATTTCCTTGTTTGTGGCTATCCAAGGGTAACTGGTCCTGTAAAGAAAGGGAGCAGGTTCCACCGCATCATGTGACATACCTTCCCCACCCATCCCCCTGAGCCTTGCTATGCCCAAATGTAGCCTTGATGCCCATCAAGTTCAAGTTCTCCAGAAACTGGGGCACTACTGCTTCCTCTGACACCAAAAGGGCCAGCAAACCTTTGTCAAGACAGTTGCCTTATTTTTTGCCACTCAGAAACTGTGACAAAAGCCAGGCCGACACTAGTTCCATGGCACTTTATGTAGCTCATTTAACGCCCCCCCAACCCGAGTTCCTGACATACCATGATTTGTATCAGAGTCCTTGGGCTACCTGAAAAGCCCCTACAAGGTCAAGCTGTGACTCTGGTTATCTTTGTATAAAACTATTTCACAGCTCTGAGGAAATGCCTTCTCTGTGCACCTGCTTCAGTACTGAGAATGTTAGTGACAATATCCACCTTCCTCTTACTATTTCCAGGGTCTCAAGTCTACATCCGAGCCTTTTAGGATTTCCTTTAACTGAGCCCACTTCTGTTCTTCTTCTACCCACATTGTGATGGGAATAATATCTCCCCACCCCATAGTGAACTTTCACACTTTCCTCTATAGCCAAAATATACTGGGGAGGGCATTTGTTTTTTCTCCATCCAGACTAAGTCTCCACAGTTCTTCATTTCAACCCCATAATAATCAGGGGCCCCCATCACCCTGTAGCACAGTGTCTTTAACTGTCTGGCCTTCTCAAGCTTTCATAGGGTCCTGTGCCTTGGACCAGACCTCATAATCTGGATGTGGGAAGTGGGGGAAAAAACACCTTTTCTGTCCTTGTTGCCCACAATCCATCCACACAGTTGGGTGGGGCCCACACCTCTTTCTCTTTCTGCCTCTGGGTAGCTAATCTCTTCTGGTCAATGGATCCCTTCAAAATGGTGCCATGGAGCCTGGCCACTCCCAACAAGCTCAACTGGCACTTGCAGGGCAATGGTTCTGCTCTGCCTGCCAATTTGGGAGGGTGGCTATCTTGCCCAGGAAAGTCAATGTCGGCAGCTTTCTGTTCTCCCTTCCATCTTTGATTGGGAGTGGGGGGGGAAGGGGAGTGTCCATGGTGCAAATGTCACCATATGTCAAAGGCACCTCTTCGAGCCAAGCATAGCTCCACTGGGACCTGCCTCAGTCTCCTTAACTTGGACTCTCTTAAAAAAGAGGCAAATATTCCCCCTTCTGGAGTCCAAGTTATTATATCCAAAAAAGAAGTCTTTCAAAAGAATACCTCAAATCTTCAACGACTTCATCTCAATTTTAGCTGGGCCTAGCCCCTCCTCCCAGTCAATCTGTCTTCCCTTCAGAGTTCAAACACTCTTGCTTCTGTCAGAAGCTGGATACTGCTTCCTCCCAGAAGGGCTTTTTTTCTTGCTCCCCGAATACCTCTTGCCTGGAGTTCAGGCTGCTCGAACAAATAACTTCCTGCCTCACCTCAGAATCCTACAGGAACCATCATACTCCCTACAAACATCTCCCAATCCTTTTCCATCTGTCTTTTTTTTAAAAAAAAAAAGGCCTAGATGCCTTCCCTAATGCCCAGTTGGGCAGCAACTAAGCAGTCCAAGTGCATTGGACACTGCTCCCTTCCTTTCAAGGGCCTGTGACAGGAGCCCTGTTGCTCTTGTCTGCTATGACATTTAATCACAAAGGGTCAAATTAACCTGTGCATAAATGCGTGACATACATGTCACTTACTGAAAGGGATTTAAGTTGTGCTGTTCCTTCCCACAGAAGTGAATATCATCCATAAAGAACACAAACACAGAGTAATATGAAGACACAAGATTTGTAACAATACGGGTATTCTGATGCCCTCTGACATCAGGGAATGGTCAGCGATCCAGAGGTGGATTTACTCTGTAATAAGTGGGCAAAGTGACAGAACCTTTGGGGGATCTGAAGAAGCAGCTCTCTCTGAACAGGACTGTCATTAGCACTACAGGTGAAAAACCACCCCAGGACACACACTCCTATTAGCCAGAGAGGAAATGGTAGCCTGCATTCTGACACATGTCAGCATCAAGGTTGAGCAGAAAAGCAGTGATGCGGATACCAGCATGTGTACTAGCGGCGTGATTATCCTTACTGCATTTTATATCTGGAATCAATTGACAATCACCACAACAGGGGATTTACGCACTGGGCAAACTGTTATCCTGCTGAGGTGACCTGTAAAAGGATGGAATTGTTTATTTTAAATGTTACCGTCACGCTTGTGAGTAGATTATGGGATTCTGCTTCCCTTTAGAAACATTTGTTTGTCTGTGTATCACTATGTGAATGGAAGGAGCATGAAGCCACTTTCACCTTATGCCACGAACAAATGTATGCCTCTAGAACTAAAAATCAGATACTTAGATACGATTTTCCACACATTCCTCTTTCCTAGTCTAAAAATCATCTAGGCTGCCTCTCTCCCACCAACTCAGAAACAGTAACCCTTCTTTGAGCCTCAGACCTTAAAATCCAAACTCCTTGGTGTATAAAGATATTAATGATGATCAATTTCACCTTCACTTACTGTAATGCTACATATCTATAGCTCTCTCATATGTGGAGGATTAGGGGAATCACCTTGGGTATGTGTCTACACTAGCTCATTAGTTCAAGCTAGGTAAGCAAATGAGGGCAACCGGAGTTGCAAATGAAGCCCTCGAGGAGTTCCACGAGGAGTACCGGTAGTTCGAATTAGGGTATCTAATTCGAACTACCTACTCCGTGCCGCGTGTAGCCGCGGGCACGGAGTTCGGACTAAGGGGGATTTAAAAATGGCGGCGCCCGGGAAGATGCAAATGAAGCCTGGGATATTTAAATCCCGGGCTTCATTTGCAACTCCGGTTGCCCTCACTTGCCTACCTAGCTCGAACTAACAAGCTAGTGTAGACATACCCCTTGTTAGTAATAACCTGAAATGTCAGATGTATGTGTTTCTGTACTGTGCCAGCTTCCCAAAGAACAGTGTATATACAAAGAATGCTTACCACCTGTGGCGGAGATAGCCATATAATAAATTCCATTTAGCTTTTCATTTCTTGACCATTTTCATTCTACTTGCCCACTAATCCATCTGCCCCTCAGGTTTATTCTAATAATTCAAACTTCTGAGCTTCAGTGAACAGCTGCCATTTAAGAAACAAACAAAAAGACAAAGCACAACCTGTCAGAGAAATGTTTCACCAGTGCTATACTAATAGTGTCTGGAATGTTTTGGCATTATTTAGAATGGAAAAGCTATTAAAGAGCTACCAAATTAGGTCCCAATTCTGCAAGCCTTTACACACATGCTTACCTTCACAACTGAGAGTAGGAAATTAACTGAAACCATCTGTAGGACAGCATAGTAGTGAAGCGAAGCATGCACATTAGCATTTGCAGGATCGGGGCCTTCGTAATTTCATATGCCATTTAGGCTATGTCTACACTATGGAGTTTTTCCGGGATACCAGAACTCCACTGCATCCAGGGAACACATCTGCTCTTCCAAAAAAATTTTCTGAAGAGCAGACACGCTCTTTCCGAAGTCCCGTATTCCTCATTTTATGAGGAATTATGGCTCTTCCAAAAGAGGAGGTTTTTCAAAAATTTGGCCCCGTGTAGACGGGCCAAATTTCAGAAAAGCCTCTTCCAAAAAAAGAATTGGAAAAAGGTACGCAAATTGCGAAGCACTTCCTGAGAAAGAAGTCTAGTGTAGACATAGCCCTAGTGTTGCCAATTTTGTTTGGATGTATTCCAGAAATTTTCATCACATGACATACTCTTTCATTAAAGGTTAACCTTTAATTCCTGGAGACTCCAGTCCAACACTGGATGGTTAGCAACCCTATGTGTGTGTGTGTGAGAGAGAAAGTGAGCTGGTATTTGAATTAACTTCTTTTCTCACCCTACTGCATTATTCAGTCATAACAGAAGGAATTAAGGATAAAAAGGAAAGCTTCATCTCAGAATTTTCTTGCTTTTGTCAGTTAAGGTTAGGACCTTAATAGTATTTCAACTTTTTTTTTAATATATGTTACATATTCTGGGCTTGGGCTCTCTTACGCCTGACTGACATTCAGAAAACAACATGTCAGTCGTCTTTTAGAGAAAACATGCTTGCAGCATGCAGCAGAGGAAATGTGAGCACAGCAAAGAAAGCTGTGAGCAACAGAACATGTCAATGTCCTTCCTAAGTCAGTTGAAAATATTTTCCTGTGAGGACGAGGATCAGATAACTCTAAAGCAGGGGTAAAAGACAGTTAAAATATTTGTTGCAAATAATTTTAATTGCTGCTTTTTCTGTTTGCAAATTATTTAATTTTACAAATTATTTGTTGTTTTCAAATATTCATCAGATTTTATTTGACTGCATTTCTTGCTGGTGTGTTTACTTCAATTATGCCGTTAACTATTCAAAGTCTGTAACTGATCATTTGAGACCTACGGTATTGTTACTGCTCCTTGGCTGGATTTCTGAAATGTTTTTAAATTAGAAAATTGAAAGCAGCAAAAAATGATCTCTACAATTGTTGAACAAAATATAATTTGAAGGTTTTTTGCATTTGCGAGCATTTAGTATACTCATAATAATTATTATAATACTATGAACAACAAAAACTCATCACTTGTCTGAATTGACTTCATATGATACCTGATCAGTTCTAGCCAAAACTTATGGTTAGTAAGATAAAATGCTTGAATGAATGCCATAACTATTATAGATAGTCCCAAAATGCCTTTGACCTGTCCAGGAGCTGTTGTGTTGCAGCTAGAGCCTGGGACTGAAAGCCTGCAGGGCTTCAATCTAGCAGGCTGCTTCAGGGGCTGTTGATTGTTCCTAGAGGGTGGAGACTCTGGCTGTGCCTGTGGCAGAGAGGGGCCTACATAAATCTGCACAGGGGGTAACTATGAGTAACTGAGCTCTTTGGGAAAGTGCTGCCTGGGACAGAGCACAGAGAATAGACAGACTTTGGGTCCAAAGAGCGGCAGAGTGACCAGCCCAGTGAACCAGAGCTGCTGGCATTTGGTGGGGCCTGCTCCAGTGGCAGAGGGATTTTGCAGTTGGCTGTTCAGCTTGGACTAACACACACACAACCTGCACAGTGCTGTTTCCACTCCAACTACAGACCTTCAAGGACTCCCATGCAAGATTCTGGGACTCTGACTCCAGAGGAGTGCACACTCTGGGGTGGGATATATGATGGCAGTGCAAATGCCAGATGGAGAAGTTTCCTTTCTTTCTGTGTACTTTTGAATTGATTTTGTTCGCTTTCAATCTGTTCAACCCTGTTTCATTATGTTGTTAAGTAAAGGTGTGTTAATTCTAATTTCATCAATTAGATATATCTTATTTATAATTGTTATCTTGGAGTTAGTTTCAGGTTCTTACTGGAATAATTTTATTTCCTGGGGGCTCCCAAGGCACACCATAAGTGTGTACAGGGCCAACCACATGGAGATACCGCCATTGTAAATTCTTTAGGAGCAAGGGACTGCAGCAAGGGGGTGGATAGGGAATCCCCAACTAAACAACATCCCCACTGGGGTACTCAGGATCTCCTTTTATGTTAAAACATCAGGTGCCCAGGCATACATGTGAGTGTGACCTGCTCCCGAGTAACCCAGGGAGGAAAAAGGAGGGTTACACATGGATCCTCAGAATGGAGAGGCGGAATATGACACAGATTCCTGGCTCAAGTATGTAGCGTTTCTCTGCCTTTTGCAGAGGGAGGTGAGGAACATGAGGACAGTGTCCTTCACAGGATTGTATGAGGAAATCACCACCTTCCTTGTTTCAGTGAGCTAGGTCTTCACACAAATGGCTAGAAAATAATTCCACAATAATGAGTGAGCTTCTTTTAAATTCCCAAAACAAACAAACAAACAAACAAAAAGTCGTTTAAAAAAACTAGCTCAGGTTTCTTATGGTGGTAATAATCAGGGCTCGACAAATTATACAATCTACTCGCCCGTGGCGAGTAGATTGTAACCCGGAAGAGCCGGGTTCGGGTGATCTGCGCATGTACAGAACGATCTGCGCATGCGCAGATCACCGGACAGCGCGGCTGGCGAGCGGGCGAGCGGGGCTCGCCGCGGTTCAACGAGCCCTGGTAATAATGTTTAGCCTTTATATAATCCTTATCACATTCAAAGCATTTTGTAAACATTGTGGAGAATCCTGTCTGTGTTATCATATTTCTATAGCACTTGGGGCTCTGGATAAGCATTTATGAAATATACATACATCATATGAGAAGATGTGTTGAATGCTACTTACGAATAAGACATGCAGAATTTCACCTGTTATCTAATGACTCCTTACAGAACTCCTTTGAGCTAGGTGCAGGAAGTATTATTTCCATTTTAAAGATGGGAAAAAATGAGACAGAAGGGATAAATCACTTGTTTAAGGCTACAGACGAGTCAGTGTCACAGCCAGGACTAGAACTCAGCATTTCTTGATTCTTCTGAATATATCCAGACCAGCATTCCACTTCTACCATAATTTAGAGAATATAACCCGCGGGTTATATTTGTTTTTACAAACCCCCCTTCCCCACATGGGGTATACTCAGGTGCGGGGTATACAAAATTTTTTTTACACACCAGCTCACCGCCCAGTTCCTCCACAGCCATAGGAAGGGGCAGGGGGAGCGCTCATCCGGCTGTGCAGGAACCGGGCAGTGAGCGCTTCCCTGCCCAGTTCCTGTACAGCCTACAGCCTCTGGGCGGGGGAGCGCTCACCGCCCGGTTCCTCCGCAGCTGTAGAAAGGGGCAGAGGGAGTGCTCATCTGGCTGCACAGGAACCGGGTGGTGAGCGCTCCCCCGCCTGGAGGCTGGTGGCTGTGCAGGAACTGGACGGTGAGTGGCTGGCTAATTCCCCCACCATAAATATACCCCTGGCACAGCCTTGTATACCCCACGGGTTATACTCATGCACGGGGTATACAAGATTTTTTTAACTCAAAAAGCAAAAACCGCTGGGTATATTCAGGTGCGGGGTATATTTGGGTGCAGGGTATATTCGCTAAAAGACGAATACTCTTTCCTTTTCTTAGGAAGGGAGGAATAAGTAGAGCCCTGGGTGAATACAGAGTTGGTATCCACATCCACATCTGCATCTGCAAAAATGATCCACAGACATAAAATGGATCTCTGAAAATTTGCGGAGTTTTTGCAAATTGTAAAAATTTGCAAAATTGTAAAATTTGCAAATTGTATCTGTGTCCACATCCATATCTGCAAAAATGAGCCACAGATATCCACATGGATGCAGCTACCTGCGGATATAAAGCAGATATCCACAGATTTGCAGGGCTCTAGGAATAAGGGAGAAATGAGGACTAACAAATGAAATACAAGTTCACTAGGTAAGGCAGCAGAGAAGAAAGTCTGTTCAGTTCTGAGTTGTGTACTGGCTGAGAAATCTTTCATGCCATTGCAATATAGCTTTTGTTTGTAAGACTACACCTGAAATCCTGTGCTATCTTGGGTCCCCATGTTTTTTAAAAAAGATTCAAAGAAAGCAAAAATGTGCAATGAAACTGAAATAAGCAATAAAAGGAATTGGAGACTTTGATTTAGTTGCAATGAAAAGTAAAGGGAAATGAGTTAATTTAGCTCAATGGCACAATGCTTATGGGGACAGATGAAACCTTTATGTGAGTTAGACGGCAGTGAACTTGTTTTTAAAAAAGTAGGTTGTCCAGCCCATCCTACCATCCTCTCAAATATTTGCCCCTTTCTAGAACTGACCTAAACTGAGTTGATTTGAAAGCTCTGCTATGTTTGATTCACTGTTTATCACATAGTTCTTCACTTTTGGATTTTGTTCAGTACCAGAAAGGCCAAAATACCATTAAAAAGCTGTTCTGATGTTTCAGGCCAGATCCAAGGCCTTTGTAATGGGACCATACTTGCAACCTGAAGTCCAAGAAAATGATTTCAGAGAGCTCCTGCTCTCATCAAGTTTTCTGAGTCCAGTCTGCAGACACACCAAAATCAGACTATTTGGATAAGATTCAGAAAAGCAAGCAAGCATTCTGAGTTCCTTTCCAGAGGGAACCTTTTGAGATATTTCCCATTGCTATGCTAAATACTCAGTGCAATGTTGAGTTGACCATCAGTGGTAAAGGCCTGATCCTTAAGTCTCCTAGTCTCTGAACTCCCACTGACTTTATTGGCACAGGGTATGTCTACACAGCAAAGTTATTTCGAAATAACAGCCGTTATTTCAAAATAACTTTACCAGCATCTACACAACCAAATCCCTATTTCGAAATAAAATCAAAATAGTGGAGAGCTTATTTCAAAATTGGTAAACCTCATTCCACGAGGAATAGTGCCAATTTCGAAATTGCTATTTCAAAATAAGCATTGTGTAGATGCTTATTTCGAAATAGGGGGCCTCCAGCCCTTCCCAGTGTGCCCTGGTGGCCACTCTGGGCACAACCAAGAAAACTCCTCTCCCTTCCCGCTCCCCGGAGCCCTTAAAGGGGTAGACTCTGGCCACAGTGCCTGTGCCAGCTCCAAGCCTGACAGCCCAGAGCCAGCAGTCGCTGCACCTGAACCAGTGGCCCCAGCATGAGCCAGGCAGCCAGTGCCAGCAAGCCCTCCACCGCTCCCCAGGATCAGTCTGCCAGCTCCCAAGAGCCAGCCAGGGGCCGGAAATGGCGGGTGCCTACCTGATCCAGTGCGGAGATCAGGGACCTAATTCAGGTTTGGGGGGGATGCCTCCAATGTCCATGATCTCCGCACTAAATGGAGGAATACAACTGTCTACAGGCGGATGGCTGCCAGACTGGCCACCAAAGGCCACATGCAAACCCAGGAGCACGTTCACATGAAAATAAAGGAGCTGCAGCAGGCGTATGCCAGGGCCACAGGGGGCAGCTCCCAACCAGGGGCAGACCCAGAGTCCTGCCCCTATTCTGATGCCGTGGACTGCATACTGGGGGGCAGGACAGTCCATGCCCCCCAGGTGGTCATCGACCCGAGGGCAGAGCTTGCTGCCTCCTGCTGCTCCAGCCCCTGCTGCCTCCCCAGCTACCACTCCTCCTCCCGCTCCTTCTCCCCCTCCCACTTCTTCCTCCCCACCCTCCCCACACCCCCAGGGATGCCAAGGCCCCCACACTCATGGTGCTGGGAGACAGTTGGGCCGGTGAGACCCCCCCAACCCTAATCCCTGAGCTTCTCCTCCCCCTTCCTCCCCTTCCCTCCCCCTGCCAGCTCCCTCCTCCCAGGTTTCCCCCTCCCCTCTCCCACCCTCCCTCCTCCCCTCTCCCACCTTCTTTCTCCAGTCTCACCTCAGTTTCATTCCCCACAACCCCAGTTTTGTTCAGTAAAGAGGCTTTGTTGTAATGAACACACGTGTCTTTTATTGTACAGCAGGAAGGGGGGTTAGGGAAGGGTAAGTGGAAGGACGTGAGGGAGGAATGAGGCACAAGCCCCCAGTGGGGCACACCAGGGAGACTGTCACTGCCTGCAGAACGTGCTGCCAGGCTTACAGCAACACGTCCAGGAGAAGCACCAGAGTGCCCGGGGTGGCTCCGGCTCCATGCTGCAGAGTGCTGTGGTGTCCTGAGTGAGGGCAACCAGAGCACACAGAGAAAAAAAATTCTTTGCTGTCCCTCAGCGAGGTAGGCAAGCAAGCAAGGAAATCTTAGAACCGGCTGTCCAGGGGGTCCTTTAAGCACAGGTCTCAGATAGCCTCAGGCAGCAGCCATACAAGGTAACTCCTGACCTGATGCCCTGCCAGAACTGGTTCCGGATGGCCTTAAATGCGATTCAGAGTCCTATCAGTGTGGACGCACTATTTCGAAATAGCAAAACGCTATTTTGAAATGCATTTTGTGTCTAGACGCATTATTTTGGAACAAGCTATTTCAAAATAAAATATTTCGAAATAACGCTGTAGTGTAGACATACCCACAAAGAGCTTGGAGGTTTAGGTCCAAAATGAGAAGCCGTAGTTTTAAAGTAATTAATGTTTGTGAAGTACTCCGCTACTATGGTGATGGGTGCCACATAATTACCTAGATAAGGATTAATTGCCGAAGACATTAGCTTCTTTGATGTGAAAAACATGGGAATTTTTGTTAATATTTTTGTGAACAATAAATCTGACTAGGTTTGCCCACATTCTTTATTGCTAACCACTGGGAGTAAAGGAGTTAACGTCCTCTGCTGAGACAGGGGAAGAGGAATTGGTGGATGTCAGAAACACCAGTCTCAGATGCGCCTATCAAGAACCAAATGGAATGAACACATGTGAATGGAGGGTCCTGCATAGATAATGGAAACCTTAGTGCCTGACAACCAAGGAAGGAGAACATGTAGCCTCTTAACGTTTCTAGCAACGTTTGCTGCTCTGCTCAGACAGGGACACAGATTCAGAGAGACTAAGATGGATACCAGCCATCTTTATGGACAAAGAAGGCAGTTGCTTCTGCCAATATAGACATAATGTTACACTTTACCCTGCTGACCTAAGGGTTCTCAAGACTGTACACACATTGACTAATAATTGCTTGTTTTGAAAAGGCTTCCTAGTGGCATTGTAACTACTTACTGGTTGATTTACTCCCTGAACATCATAGGTGCCACCTCTGTGGGTGCTCCAGGCCTGGAGGATCATAGAAAAAAAATAGTGGATGCTTAGCACCCACCAGCAGCTAGCTTCTACTCACCCTCCCAGCTCCTCCTGCCCACCAGCAGTCCCACCAACCAACTCCTCCCCCTTCCTCCCAATGTTTCCTGCCCACTATGATCAGCTGATCAGCAGCAAGCAGAAGGCACTGGGAGGGAGATGGGGGCAGGAAGAAGTGTGGTGTGGGGTAGGAGCTTAGGGGAAGGGCTGGAGCGGACAGGGCCTGGGGAGGAGTGAGGGCAGGAAGGAGTTGGGGTGGGGACTTGGGAGAAGGGAACGGGGGGGCAGTGCCTGGGGTGAAGCACATGGGTTGAGCACCCCCAGGGCCCACAGAAAGCTAGTGCCTGTGCCTGAAGTGATTAAAGTTCTACAAAGATTAATCTGAACTTACTGAGACTTGCTGCTGCTTCTTAGTATATGCCCAACTTGCCTCATGTGGCACATGACAGGGATTCCTCTCTGAAACTGATCCACTGGTTGGGTTCATTAGCTTCCCCGACTTGGGCTGGGTACTGACAAGAAGCGCAACATGAACACTGATCCATGTCCCACATCGGGACTTGCTGTGCAGTAGCCAGAGAGAAACAGAGTACTGGCATCTGAAGGCTCAGTCTGAGTGCTAGCACTTCAACTCTAGAGCTCATTCTTGTGAAAAACAGCTTAGAGCTTGGTAAGTAACTGGGGGGCTTCCAAAAGCCTGAATAAAGGCTGGGGCATGAGCCACTGTAAGTCCATAACATGTCACTCTTTGAGGAACTGGACAGAGAAAGAGTGGAGCAATTTATCTGCTGAGGTACTTATGGTTGGTTCAATACAGATAGTCAACTAAAGACTAGCTGTGGAAAGAAGAGAATAACTATGTTTGCCTGGTGCATCAGACCCTAACCCAAGAGAATTGGATTATTAACTGCAGAGCATGAAAATATGCAGATTAAGATTTTTGTCACAATTATTTTTAGTGAGGTCATGGACAGGTCAGTCAATAAATAAAAAGTCACAGAAGCCCATGACCTAGCTGTGATGTTTACTAAAAATAATGGGTGGGGGCAGCGTTCCCTCTAGCAGCCCAGCCTCACAGCTGATTAATCAGCCCCGCCCACTCAGAGGCTCAGGGCTCCAGGCAGGAAACGGGTGGATTAATCACCTGTGAAGCTGTGCTGGCGTGAAGCGTACCGGGAACACTGGTGGAGGACTGATGTGGGGATGACTGAAGCCTTAGCATGGCAGAATGAGATCCTGAGCCCCTCTGCCGGGGGTAGGGGTTTGCCCAGCAAACAGACTTAGGTAATGAGGACAATTGTCAAACCAGCTGAAGGAATACAGTTCAAGCAATGGCGGCACAGGCTTCAGTCTGAAAAAAAAGAGTTTGCCTATTCACTGCCAAATCAGTTCAGTCTCCAAACTTCTTTTTGGCCTTTCTGCTGAGACTGCCCCCAAGGATGCCTGCCATGCTATGGGGTGTAAGAGTCTGGCAAGGCTAGTTACCTGCTATGAACTGGACAGAGCTCACCAACACTTAATGTGGTGTTTTTTAAATTTACAGTTGTATTTTGTACTCGTATTTTGATCTTTTTTACTGTAACTTTGTTATTGGTTTCAGATATTTTACCGGATTCCTTTTACCTTTTGAGGACAAATATTCATCGAAAGTTCTGTCCAGAGATTGTTCCATGTAGCTTCTTTGCCCCAGGATCAGATTTCAGGCAGCCAGAGCAGGCTACTGACTCCTAGACTCTTAGCTAATCCACATTCCTGCAGGAAGAGTTAAGCAGACCAGCTGCTGCAGAGGTCCAACTTCAAGGCTACGTCTAGACTACATGGCTCCGTCGACAGAGCCATGTAAAATAGTTTATTCGGCTTAGTCAAAGAAGCGGGGATTTAAATAATCCCCGCTTCATTAAAATAAAAATGGCTGCCACGCTGTGCCGACAATCAGCTGATCCGGCACAGCGTGGCAGTCTAGACGCAGCGTGGTTGACAAAGGAAGCCTTTGTTGACCGTGCCATGTCTAGACTGCCGCGCTGTGCTGGATCAGCTGATTGTCGGCACAGCACGGCAGCCATTTTTATTTTAATGAAAGCGGGGATTATTTAAATCCCCGCTTCTTTGACTATGCTGAATAAACTATTTTACATGGCTCAATCAACGGAGCCATGTAGTCTAGATGTAGGCCAAATCTATGAACATTCTTCTTTTTCCACTCCCTTGAGCACCACAAAGCCTTAATCTGCCATATTTGGTATGCTGCCTCCACAGTAATGATAATAGGGCTAATGATATAGGCAGTGAGTGGAAGGGTCCCCATGGAGGGTGTAAGGAAGGAATCATTAATGTGCTGGACTCCTTTTTGAGTTTCCCTGACTCCATCTTGAACTGTGCACCTCAGTGGAGGTAAACAAGAACTAGCTACAACTGGCTTTTCCTGACAAGAACCTCATTTACCTCAGATGTGCACTCCGCTGCACACGGCACTGAACTTTTGCACACGTCACAGGGACAATTGTACTCAGCACCCCACTTCATTTTCCCGCCCATGAATTGATAAAAGGACTCTTTAAATTTAAAGCCCTATTTAAAAAGGGCTCTAGAGGCGATCCGGGCAATTACAGACCGGTAAGTCTAACTTCAGTACCGGGCAAATTAGTCGAAACAATAGTAAAGAATAAAATTGTGAAGCATGTAGAAGAACATAATTTGTTGGACAAAAGTCAACATGGGTTCTGTAAAGGGAAATCCTGTCTTACTAATCTATTAGAGTTCTTTGAAGGGGTTAACAAACATGCGGACAAGGGGATCCAGTAGATATAGTATACTTAGATTTCCAGAAAGCCTTTGACAAGGTCCTCACCAAAGGCTCTTGTGTAAATTACATGGCCATGGGATAAGAGGAAGGTCCTTTCTTGGATTGAGAACTGGTTAAAAGACAGGAAACAAAGGGTAGGAATAAATGGTAAATTTTCAGAGTGGAGAGGGGTAACTAGTGGTGTCCCCCAAGGGTCAGTCCTAGGACCAATCCTGTTCAACTTATTCATAAATGATCTGGAGAAAGGGGTAAGCAGTGAGGTGGTAAAGTTTATGGATGATACCAAACTGTTTAGGATAGTCAAGACAGAAGCAGACTGTAAGGACTCCAAGAAGATCTCACCAAACTGAGTGATTGGGCAACAAAATGGCAAATGAAATTTAATGTGGATAAGTGTAAAGTAATGCACATTGGGAAAAATAACCCCAACTATACGTACAGTATGATGGGGCTAATTTGCTACGACAAATCAGGAAAGAGATCTTGGAGTTATCGTGGACTGCGTTCTCTGAAAACTTCCACACAGTGTGCAGCGGCGGTCAAAAAGGCAAATAGGATGCTAGGTATTATTAAGAAAGGGATAGAAAATAAGACCCGGAATATCTTACTGCCCCTGTATAAAACTATGGTACGCCCACATCTTGAATACTGTGTACAGATGTGGTCTCCTCACCTCAAAAAGATATTTTGGCCTTGGAAAGGGTTCAGAAAAGGGCAACTAAAATGATTAAGGGTTTGGAACGGGTCCCATATGAGGAGAGGTTAAAGCGACTGGGACTTTTCAGTTTAGAAAAGAGGAGACTGAGGGGATATGATAGAGGTGTATAAAATCATGAGTGGTGTGGAGAGGGCCGATAAAGAAAAGTTATTTATTAGTTCCTAAATAGAAGAACTAGAGGACACCAAATGAAATTAATGGGTAGCAGGTTTAAAACTAATAAAAGAAAGTTCTTCTTCACACAGCGTGTAGTCAGCATGTGGAACTCCTTGCCAGAGGAGGCTGTGAAGGCTAGGACTATAACAGAGTTTAAAGAGAAGCTAGATAATTTCATGGAGGTTAGGTCCATAAAAGGCTATTAGCCAGGGGATAAAATGGTGTCCTTGGCCTCTGTTTGACAGAGGCTGGAGAGGGATGGCAGGAGACAAAGCGCTTGATCATTGTCTTCGGTCCACCCCCTCTGGGGCACCTGGTGCTGGCCACTGTCGGCAGACAGGATACTGGGCTAGATGGACCTTTGGTCTGACCCGGTACGGCCGTTCTTATGTTCTTATGTTCTTATGTTCTTATGACTGCCCCTCATGGGTCAGGGGGCTTCTTCGTCTTACACCTGGACAACAAGCATGTGGTTTTGCTCTCTTCGTGACGAAGGCCCAGAGTGGAGTTCTCAGATCCAGCCACAGTAAAGAAGTCACCAGAGTGATTGGAATCACTGGACCATCGTGGGTGCTTCCCGTCACATCCCCTACCGAAGAGTGGGGATTTGTGTTTAGGTCACACTCAGCGAGGTCCTTTGGTTCCTCCCACTCATCCCGGATTCAGATCCTTGTGGTGAAAGCCCTCTGCGATCCAAAGGAGTCCATGGTTAGCCCTGAGTAACATCAAGGGATCACCTAGTTTTCCTCCTGAACAGCAGAGTCCCTGCTGAACAGTCGCAGGTCCTAGGTCGCAGCTCTTTAGCCACTTCTTCCATTGCATACAGTAATATATATATTTACCTTTGCTTTATATCTAGGGGAACTGTCTTATCTGTTGTTACTTCTAGTTTTGAGGGCGTGGGTTGGTTATGTTCTGGTGTTTGGGGTTTTGTTATTGTATATGGTGTTACCTGCTCTGTATTCTTTAAATTGCTTTAATAGATTGGTTAAATTCATACCCGATTCTGTGCTTATTTGAGGTCTAAGCCGCTGGTGATAGATACAGTGTGCTGGAGAATCTGACTTCTGGTTTCTGGAACATTTAACATCGTAAAGTCAGTCCAAATTCCAAATTTATTAAACGTTACTGGGTTCCAGGGTAACAGTGGGCATATGTGAATTCTCTAGTCCTGTTCTTATGCTGTTCCTTCTCCATTGTTTATTTGGTTGAAGACAAGGGACAGCTAGACGCAACAGCCTTGAAGATTCAATATGTTGTGCATGTTTCCAGACAGAGATCCCTACTGATCTATGTAGCTGAAGTGCAAGGTAGACCAGCTAACCTTTATTTACTAGCAATATGTTTTAAAAAATGAATAATTGAAAATATTTTCTCCCCTATTACAGTGCAGTTTAAAAAGACTACAAAATAGACATGGGGACATAGGATTTACCACACTGAATCAGACCCATTGATCCATTAAATCTGGTACCCTGGTCTTGTGGTTATGGTCAAGTCTTACAAAAGATGCTTTACTAGCAGTCTCAAGCCCATAAACAAGAGAAGCACACTTGGCCCAAAACACAACTGAATTCACCAAGACGTGCCCATCATTTCTTATACTAATTGCCTTAATACAAGCTAGGACTGAGCTGACTTTGAAATTTTTTAATGGTAATTCACTAGTGGAGTAGTCAAAAGCAAGTTCCCACTTCAATGACTGCAAAAAGTCACTGTTCTAGACATTACAAAGAACATCTGCCAAAGTAGTCTAGATATATGCTTTTCAGACATTACATATTTTAATTTTTGGTTATAAAAAGAAAAGCCATACAGCAATACAATCCTTAACACAAAATCTATTCTGAAGACAGGCATTAGTATAAAGGAAAGTTGTAACATGAAAATTAAATCAACTCTATTGTTACAATGTGTAGATGTGTAAAGAGTATTATTTTATGTTTGAATAATTTAAATTCCTATGAAAGTATCTGAATGGCTGAAGGCAAGACTAGCAGTATGTAGATAAGTACGTGTCTCAGTAGGCTTGTGCCATGTGAGAAGCCCAGAAGAATTGTTCAACATTGCAGAATAACTGAATAACTCTCCAGCATTGCAGTAGCTGCTAGAAATTCCAGTTATAGAATTTGTGCCATATATTGCAGAGTGGGGGAGGGAGGGGAAACTTATTTCTCAAGACAGTATAATGCTCAAGAAAGCTGCTTGGATTAGCAGCTCTGAAGAATGAAGTCCTCATCCCAGAACAGCATTTCAGTGGCCACTGCAGTACTATTTGTTGCAAATTTGTTCTGAAGGGAAAGGTTATTAGGAGCAAGAAAGTAATTCAGTTTCCAATGTTCCTTCAGAGCCTGATCCAAAAGCCCACTCAAGTCAGAGGGAGTCTTCTTTAACTTTAATGAGCTATGGATCTGACTCTCAACCATTTGACCAACTCCTGCAAAACCATTTCTCTGATAAGCAATTTGGAGCAAGATTTTGCAGGCATGGTCCCACTGGCCTCTCTGTTGAAAAAAGGGTGCCATGTAGTGTTGAATGCGGAGAGATGTTTGTGCTTGTGATGTGAATATTTGTCCATTGCAAACTGGAGCATGAATACCTCCCCCCCCAAAAAACCTCTCATTTTCTACATCCCATGCTTTTGCAAATACTAATCTGTTTTTCTTGTTTACAAATAGTTCCTCATTTTCTGTCAGGTTGCCAGATAGTTTCACAAAAAATACCAAACATGGCGGGAAAAAAATTGGTTGAACAAAACAAAACAAAACATCTGCACAAAAAAAGGGTCACTGTGCCTTTAAATCCCCACACCCTCCGCCCCGACCAGGTGCGGCATAGGATGAATGTCCCAAGCGGCCTTCCGTCCGAGAAAAACAGAAAATACTGGACATTTTACATGTCCAGTATTTTCGGGGTTACCGGACAGAAGCCGCAAATACCGGACTGTCCAGGCCAATACCGGACACCTGGCAACCCTAATTTTCTGTTGCAGTCCCTATCATTTTAACTTGCTCACCTCTTCCTCTGCTAAACAAGTAGGGTCCTGCTTGGAACAAATATAAGTAGGCTAAATCTCTAGATGAACCATAGCACCATGTGTATTACTCTGATTGGAGTCAATAGTAGTTCTGAGTATGAATTAATTAGCAGAATCTGCCCCAATAGCACTAGTTAGATGGGACAGATGAAATGTCGGCCTTACTGAAGTCAATGGGAGTTTTGCCACTGACTTTAATGGAGTCAAGATTTCACCTAGAGCTTTTACCTAAAACAATTTTGTCTCCCCTCCCTCTTTTAAATCAGATGAAAATGGGCAGTGTACAGGATAGAGGTTTTAATGAAAGTATGCGCCAAGAATTAACGGGCAAGAGTAGTGAATCCATTTAGTAGAGATAATAAACACTTACGTATATATTAGTACAGGAATTTACAGGGAATTGATACATTCCAACCCCACCTCCCTTCTGCCTCCCAAGCCACCACTATGATGTCTCCTATTGGTTAGATCAATTTCTTAATGTTTGTAATTACATTATTTGTCTAAGCCCAGCAGAAGGAACAAATAGTATGATGTGATTTGACTCATTGCTTTCTGTCATTTAATTGTTTTATACAACAACACAGTTTAACGAGACTTAAAATTCTCAAGCTGAAGGCCTAAGTGATAATTTTTTTCAACATTATGTTACCACATAATGTAAAAATGTTATATAAACATAACTGCCACTAGTAAATTATAGCTAACTACAGCTTGCATATTCTAGTTACTGTTTTTCAGAAGATTATTGAAGTAATCTGTGTGCAATTTTGTGTTATGCTGTTAATAATACATTATGTTGTTTGGATTTTCTCTTTCTTATTCAGAAACTCAGAGTTTAAGAAAACATTCAAAATGCTGAGGATACACGTAAGTGAAATATTTAATGTCTGTCAGTATTCATAAAAGTTACATTGTTTACATAGGGTTCATTTCTATATAATAAAAATTTCATCTTCATGAAAAGGTTTTCTGGCAAGTCTTGCATATGTTAATTTGTTTAACATACGCTTTGGATATACAGCTAAATAGCAATATAGTTTAAAAAAACTTTCTGCAAATAGTACTTTGAACAATTACAAAACCTCATTACTAAAGAATTTGTTATTTTTACACTTGCTTGTTGTCTTGTTAAACTCAGCTGTGATTTGGAATGGACAAAGATCAGCTCTTTCTTAGGACAGCCTGTTCTTAACAGTTCAACAAATTTGTTAATTGCATAGTGAAGATGTAAACGTTGCAGGATTCCATAAATTATACCTTTGTATTCTAAAAAGTCATTGATGGTTTTGCATCCTATACTGCATATGCTTTCCTATGCTGATTTTATTGTGTTAGTTTTGTTGTTGAGGCTGATGGAATTATTATTAATTTTGTTTTAAATATGTCAATTGTACACAACAAATGAAGAGAAGAAAATTAAAAATGTAAACACTAAAAGAAATATTTTTACACTTTGCAATAATATTGCCACCTCATTATTTTGCTTTCCTATGTATAACATGATAGAAATGTACTATACTGCTTCTTTTCAAAACTGAATTAAAATTAATTTCAATGGTTAGATATGTGTTTACATAAAGTTAACTATGTTTGCATCAAATAAAATGTTTATTAATGAAAGCTATTTAGTATACAAGAAACATCAAAGAGAAAATTCATCATACAGAAATGTACACTATTGGTGACAGATGGAAAAGTGCATGCAGATTTCTTTGTCTTATTAAAAAAAGAAGTCAGAAACAATCGTACTAAAATTACTGGGTTTTGATCCCTATGATCTTAAATGAATGAAAAGTTTTTTCTCTGAATTTACAATATGCCATTTAACAGATATGACTAATACACATTAGCAAGCAGGTGGAATGAATGCATTGGGATTTTATTTTACAAGTACTTGTGCTTGACAAATGTGACTTTTATTTTTTTAAAGAAGAATTGTCTTCAGATATGGGCTGGGTATATTTGCTGCCAGGTTGCTCTGCTTTTATACACAGTTTCTCTGAATTTGTTTTTAATACCATACAAATTGTTTAATCCTTTTTTTCTGATATTTAAACACCATAAAATAACATGTGTTTTGTTAACATTCAGGAAATGACATTTGAGTCTTTTATTTTATGTTTTAATTTTTGGCTCAATATATTTTTAAATGTATGATTATCATAACCTAATAATGTCTTTGTCTTCACTGCAGTGGATTTCCGATCAAACTTTTCCCCTTCTTTTAATACTTTAGGGAATTTTCAAACGTCGGGATGTTTGGCTGTAATGCCCCAAGATTTGTTCTCCCTGAAAGAAATCATAGTGACAATTTATTAAACTACAGAGCAACCTGGCTTTTAGGGGTCTGCAATTCTAGTTTGTGTTCAATATACCTAGCATTAAATCTTGATTCACTTCACCATAATTATTTGTTATATTTTTCATGCAATTACTTTAGCTGCTAGTTATTGAGTTTTAAAAGCCTAAGATAAGGTTGCAATATCAAATCAATGGGGCATTACTTTTCATGTGCAAAAAAGTACATTTACTACGGAGAAAGTGAAAACCTAAAAAGAAATCACATTTATAAGCTTGCATTCCCATTTTTTACACCATTCATTCATTCATCATTCATTCATAGTGAAAATGCAGACACACATTGGTACAGATAGACTTTAAATTAAAAAAAAACTGATGGGAAATAAAACTCCTTGGATCCAAAATGATTTATTCACACAAATTTAATAGGATATATCACAATTGTTTGGTCCATAAATATTTAGGGGAAATAGTTTCTATACAATGCATTTATCAATTAACAAAGAAACATGGACAATTTTGCTAGACCACTTACTGTACTATAAACACGAAGCTCAATATATAAGATTATTGAATTTATCAACTATATCTGAAAGAGTGCACAACTGCTTTCTATGACATGTTTGTCCCCTCTAACAGGATACACCATAAAAAGAGTTTCAGAAATAAGAGGTAAAACAGTACAAAACTAGTGAGGTGTCAAAAGGGCTTAAAACAGTTAATTTAACAAACAACACATATATCCTGATTTTTCACAAACTTACTCCCAAGTTATATCATAAGGCACATAGTAGAACTGAGTTATAATTAGTCTACTTAATAAAGTAGATCTATAGTACCATATATTGTTCTGTCAAAGAACAAAATTTATAAGTATCAATATTTTACCTGTAAAAGTGTATTAATAAAGATCTCAGCCTTACCAAGGTTGTTTGGTCTGGTTAGTGGTAAATGCCCATAAGGTAATAGAAATTGGAAAAGTCAAGATTTAAGCTCCATAGAAGATGATAACCATACTTGCTAAATATATAATGGCAAACACACCTTTCTTCTATTACAGTGTTAACATCTCTTCCATCTTTTTTTAAAAAATAAGCTACTTTTCTGTGCTAATTTTCTAAAAACCCTGAGCAAAAGTTACAATAATGCACTTTAATGTGGGCAGTGAACTGTCAATACATAACCACACATTTCTACAGCCAAAAAGGACACCTTTAAAATATATTAAATAGCCACTTTCACCACCAAAAGAGAAATTTGATGTGGTCTAAAAAGTGGATTCTATGTGCAAAGTTATTCTTAACAATCCACTAAAAGCAAGATGTAGATCTTGACTGGTTGGTTGTTTCTGAGACTTTCCACAGTCTAATTGTTTTTAACTACATTAAAAGGGAACAAATGAACATTCACCACTGCCCAGACCATTCAGACTTCTAGCTTAATTAAAATAAAAAAAAAGAAAGAAAAATTGCTATTGTAAACTAGGAAATGTATTTAGATCAGCATCCACAAGGGCTTCTGAGTTTATCTGCCTCAAAGCTATTCGCTGCCAATTCCAAATTTCATAAGAATTCTTCTAATGCATTTTTCCTTTATACAAAAGTTAAAAAACTAAAGTATATATTAGAAATATTAATGTACTAAAGATTTAAGTTCATGTATTAAACAAAGTGTCTGATACAATCTCATGAAACATCTAAAGTAAATTCAAAATAGCATGAGTAAAATGTACTAAAATCAGTTTCCTTAAACATCTTAATAAATTATATTTTGCTTATTTCCATCTTCCCTGAAAAAGTTTAATTTGTCAAGAATTGTCTTAGTAAAAAACACGAGTATGCTTTTAAAATTTCCTCCTACAGTCACTAAAGTTAATGGCAAATCTCCCATTGGCTTTAATGGTGCAGGATCACGGCCATGTAGAGTGGATTGTTTACATTTTTGAAATTGAAATCAGTGGCATTTACGGCAGAGAGGGAAAAATGAAATTTTGCCTACACAACACTAATACTTGTATTGAATTATTCAGCCTTGAGGCCCAAGTCCACAAACAGTCACGCACCAGAGTAACTTTATTCATGTGAGAAAACCCATTGAAATCAGTGGGATTTTTCATTTGAGTAGTTCCTCTGTTGTTTATTTCAGTGAGACTCCATACATGCGCAAAGTTACTCTGGAGCATAAGTGTTTGCAGGATCCAGGGTACTGGGTGTGCATAACGCAGAATTCACAGACCAAGGGCTTGATCTCGCAATCTTTACCCACACTCCACTCCCACTGAGCCTAATTCTGCAAGTCCTCCATCCTGGCCCTACTCCCATTGATGTCAATTGACATTCCACATGGGTGAATGGCTTGCAGGGTTGGGTTTGTTGACCTGCGTGGGAATTTTGGGTGCTCAATGAATACAAGGTCAAGTTCATAACTAATATTTATACAAAAAGAAGAAGAAAAAGTATTGATACTTGGAATGCCTCTATTCCAATTCCTAATTTGATTTGTTTTGTGGGTGTCAAAAATACATAGTTTGAAACTTAAACGTATTATGAAAATAAAGTTAGAATTAGGACTCTGAAACTCCATAAATGCACATACAATCCTGGAGCAGCAAACTATTGGTTTTAAATGAAGCGTAAAAGGCCTTTTTATCAGGTTATCAGAATGGGAACATAATTTTCTTCTCCCTTGTGACTCTCCCCAAGATTCTGGAAATAAGTAATATACAATTTTAAGAGGCACTTATTAGAATGATTCATAACCTTCCTTTAATTGTCCTGATGAATTAAAAAAAATCCAAATACAATTTATAGACAAAATATGTTCATTTATAATGGAGACATATTACTGCAAACTCATTTGCCAAGTGGCTGCAGATGCTACACACCAAGCTGTTTGTTTTTCCCAAATATTTTGTGGGTTTGTTTAAAAAAAATAAAGTCTTGTAAATAATAATAAAGAATAATAATAAAAAAAACTCAAATGTTAGAAAAGGTTCGTTAAGGTAGTTTGTGAGGGGCTCCCGGATTCGTGGCTGTCCAAGTTAGAGGTCACTGATGTCACTACAGTGATAGTGGGATTGGTCAGGTCTGTTAAAGTGGTCGCAGTGCCGGGTGGAGTGAGTGCGCTGCTGTCTGCTGAGGGCGGTGCCGGAAGTGACGTGCCATCAGCTTTATCGACACCCCCATTCTCCTGCCGCAAAAGGTTCCTTCTGAATTTGGCTCTTGCGTTTTGGAACCAAACCTGCAAACCAATCCCAATTGATTTCTTTACCGATGTTTGCTTTTCGTTTTTGCTTTTATGTATTTGTATGTTTGTTTTTGTTTGGCAAGTCATCTACGTAACTCTACATCTTTGTTTACTGCTAGCTTGTATCATTTCCATCATACAAAGGCATCTGTACTCTAGGCCTTGCACTGTGTGTGCTGATTAATGGCATATTGAAGCCCATGATCTCTTAGAGCAGCCTTGCAGAATTCTACTTACCCACTCATCCAAGGAGAGTAACTTTTTGGATGGGCAAGTAACATATCCTTGGGGGTGAGGAGATGTTTTTTCTATTGCCTAGGTCATCATGGTAAAGGATGGGTAAGGATTTTGTGCTTGGGCTGGTAAATTTTTGTGACCATTTTTAAAGTCTGGTCACTTAAGAAGGGGAAATTACGCCATCCCCTATAGCACTAGTTATTAATATGGGTTTCCTAGTTCTTCTCTACCATACATAGCCGTGGGTTCATTTTAAATGTTTTAGGTGACATGTAACACAGACAAGCAAAGCTAATAGAGTCTCCCTCTGCCTCGATCCCTGCCCTCTGCGCATTGCACACAGCACTAGATACCTCCCTTTAACTTCACTAGCACACAGTGAGCAGAGATTTACAGGTATTTTACTGTGATTTTTTGGCAGGGGGAGGAGTATCTTTGGCAGGGGAGTGACTAACTGTTGATTTTACTATGAAGGTCCTTAGTGATAGACATGGAGAAAGGGAACAATCTGGACTCAGAGGATCATATCTGCCAAAGCTTGTTTGCTGTATCCCAGGGAAAACCAGACTTTGCCCAACCAAGGGCCACAGCGACAACTTAAAGGGAGCCCAAAGACTGCACTTGATTTGGGTAAAATGGAGCCAGTTGCTTCTATCTCCTTCCTATAGAGGTCACCACATAGTGACATGGGGCTTGTAGACTCTGGAGAGAGTTCCTTCATATCAAGGATGAGGCTGATCACAACCCATATTGTAGAATGCTGTGGGCTGAATCTGGGTAGTGAGCTATACACTGGGCACTTCTGCCATACAGTATTTTACCCAGTAAGTTCTCTGCACACTCACTAGGGACACAGCAATATTACACTAAGAAGAGATATACGTATAACAGTCTAAATAAGGGAGATACTATTGTATTGGCAGGGGGAAGGGAGTTTTGTCAAAGCCAGTGATGGTGGCTTCTTACCTGCAGAACTCTCTTGGTCAGGCCCGTTTTCTGGGCAAGCTGCTTGAGATCCTTGGCATCTGGGTTGTGGTTGATAGCAAAGTAGGACTTCATGGTGCGGAGCTGATGGTGTTTGAAGGAGGTGCGCATGCGTTTAGTCTTCTGAGAGGGGGGGTAAGGCTGCTGGTCTCTGTCCAGGTGATCTGCCTCATTCTCATTACAACCTGATCAGTAAACAACATGACACAACAAGAAGTTGGTGGTGAAAATAAATCTATTTATTTACTGGTGTAAATAAATCTAAGGCAAGTTTCCAAAATCACATGCTCTTTTTGGAAAAGAGAGGATTGAGATAATATTGTATTGGGATGGACAGGAAGTGGGATTTAGATCAACAAATAAAGATCAGGAGGATGGCCCTTTCCTGTTCTTAGCATTTATTATAGCTCCTGGGTAGACACCTGATAAGGAAACAGTATATGGAGGACAGGGCAAATCTGCTAAGTTTCACTTCTTTGGAATTAAATTTTAGGGCCCTCTGGTGATGAAGGGTTTTGTTGTATTTCCAAAGAGTCATTTAAAATTTCACTCATTGAAACCACCTTAGCTTGAGAGAAGAGCAAATATCAAACCAACATTTTGAAGCCTCCCCAATCAGCGGCAGGTAAAAAAGAGGCATGAGATGGGAAGGCTTGTTTTCATAAATATAAATACTGAACTGTTAATTGATAAAACCCAAAATAAATGCATTCAGAGAGAGCATTTTGCAGCATGACCAACCACCAGCTCACAGAGCTAAAGCTCTGCCTTGATTTAATGATATGTAAGGTTGCTACTGTGACTTTAAATGAGAAATAAATTACAGATTACTGAATTGCACACTGGGCCAGGGATAGTGCTGGGTCACTGCCTATTCTTGGGACAGAAATGACACAGATGCCAAGGAAAATAACAAAATCATCAATGTTTTACTGTTTGGCCTGAAAAACAATCTGATAAATGTCAGGATTATATCGTACAAAACCACCTCAATCTCACAGAGGACAAGCCTGATTGTCACATAAAAATAATAGGGATTAAAAAAAAAATAGTTACAAATGTATCATGTAAATTATCCGTTTCATTAATTAATTTGAATTTTTTTGGTCTACTTCCCTACTGCTGGATTTATTGACCAGCCAACTCCTACACACCCATCCCCCAAAATATGAAAAGCCCATAGTTAATAAAGCCTCTGAGACTTGCAGTGCTAAAAACAACTTTCAATTCCCCCAAAAATAAAAAACCCAAGCCTTTTCAGAGCTTTGCTCCCTATTGAGTTGAGACAAATCAACAGTTACATACGCTAGCTGGAAAACACATGAACAAAGGTTCAGGTGAATGCTCACCCAGGATGGAAGAGATTCTAGCTGCAATTAAAGTCATATCTGTACTTTCAAAGAAAATAAAGTGACAGCTCTGAAACCATCTTGAAGTAGAAATTACCTTGGAAGTAAGTTAGGACCAGGTTTCCAATATTTTTTCTCTTTCTCAGTAATACTTTATTCCACATACAGTGCTACTGCCTTCAGTGAGACTGAGTAGTAAAGTCATACTCAGGGTGAACCGGAGTATCAGAATCTGGCTCTCCAAGAAGTTATTTTAGCCAGTTGCAGGCCATTTTTCACTAAAGCAATTAAGTTATGAAGCAACAATGCCAATTTCTCTATCTATCTGTCTACACTGTTATAGGATATTCATCACCATGGTTTCTGAGCAGTTATTTATTTATTATGGCTTGGCTTTTCAAAGATCCCTAAGTCAATGGGAGACAGGCTCATATCTACCTTTGAAAATCCCAATTTATATAATAATTACACCTGTCTATTTTCTACATGGCTGAAACAGCACTCATTGCCTGAAAACCTAAGTTTTAGCTAACACTCACACAATACATTACTGCATGCATCTTTGCACCATATTTTTTTTAATGGACAGTATAATACTTTTCCCACTGCCAAGAGCTCACCAAATACACTTTGCATAGCTATTACATTTACACACCATAAAAGTGTGAATCCTTGAGCAATAGCCCTGCAAAACATTGCCCTAGCAAAAGAAAAATTGCCTTCATTTTTAGATAATTTATGCTTTTTGGTTTTGATTACCTTTCTATCCCTAGGACAATTGTTTAACACAGTTACTCTCAAAATAGAAATTATTTCTTACATATAGTAGCTAATATGGATCAAATAAATGAATTTATAGGACACTTATTGCTGAAATAACTGAGCCCCTCACAAATATTAATGAAATTAGCTTCAGAACTCTCTGAAGCACTGTTATGTCTCCGGTTTAAAGTTGAGGAACAGAAAAACAAAGAGATTAAATGATTCAACCAAAATCACAAAAAAAGATTGTATCAGAACCAAGAACAAAACCCAGTTCTGCTAGATCTCTACTCCAGTGTCTAGCCACAACACTTTCCTTCCTCTTTGTGTGGGTGTATGTATAAAATATAATCACTCACACATACATACACAGTGCACACATAACCTAACACAATCTTGTTTGAGAATCATTTTTTTTCTCCATTGTATGTTTACTGAATCAGGGCTAGCAATACATTTCATTCTATTTTTAAAACTGGGGTTGCTTCCATAATGACCTACGCCTTGCAATATGAAAAGGATGAAAGATGTGTTTTGATTCAGAAGGCTTCTTGATTTATTGGAAAGGTTAGTTTTTGGCCCCTCTTCATATTCTGTTACATCTTCAGTTACAATCTAACTTTTAACGCAAGTAGATGCTTCTGTCTAGCTGTCCAGTGCAGCCTTCAAGACTTGAGATTTTAGCCCAAATGCATTATGGAAATGTTTGAGTTATGTTCTAGGGTTCACTTCTTAAATTCAGAGATGTTTTCACAGTGAATTAGAGCTAAGAGACAAAACAATCACTGAGCACTAATGTCCATGTTCAGGAAATCACCATGGTATCAGATTGCAGTTAAACATCTAAAGACAAATAGATGTTCGGTTTTAGTACAGGTAGTTCCTTAACGAGTTCTGCCTTCAAATGCCACTAGGGGTCACTGCCACATTCATCTAGCACTTCGAACATGTTGGAGTTTGAAAAGTAAGGATAGACTTGTTGGAATTAGAATATTTTAGAGGTGGAAAAACTTACTGGCTTTCTTTCGAAGAATTTAATGAAATACCACCACGAGGAAAAGCCTTTTTGCTGCCTTGCTACCTACCGACTGAAAGTGATATTTAGTGAGGCCTTTTAAAATCAAATCCACCGCGCCTGACAAGACTTTCACTTCGTCCTTTCTATCCTGTTGTGTTGCACTAGAGAATCACTATCCAGGATTCCAGATAAAGACAGCACGTGTTTTGGCTAATATCTGAAATAAAGTTACCCTAGCATCCTGCCTTTTCGACTCTCCTCCGCACTGGGAAAGGATGTATCTTTAAACCCCGACCCGTGTACGTGTCCCAATTCTCCAGTTGCTCTAAGTTCATGTTTTTAACCCTGTACATTTACTTCTAGTTAGATTCGTTACCCTTTGGAGACAGTTACAGAAAAGAATCGCTCTCCATCCTGAATCCAAAGGCAGACGAGGGCAAATGTATTTTAAGTGGCTGCCTATTGCACACATCTTTTCTTTTCTGTTACGGGGCGATGCTGTCTATTTTATGGCATCCTAGACCCACCGGCGTCTGTTGCTTGCCTGGATGCGAAAGGGAAATTGGTCAAGGGGTTGGAATTATCACCACTAACTCGTCTTTAGTTTGGCTGTAAAATGTACTTTCTCCAGGCCATGTGCCAGCGCTGGCCTTTCCACGTCTCCTCGGGCCGCTGCCGCCGCCCCGCAAAACCAAACCCGATTTGTTGGCGCATCTTGACCGAGTTCAAAGAACCGGTCAGGAGCTGCGTCGTTTTACTTCGCACTTTGCCCGGGGTAAACTCGGCGTTCCCGGGTGCGGGGGGGGAAGGCGCATTTCCCTTGGTAGGGAGCTGCCCCGTGCTCACCTCCACTCCCTACGTGGGGAGGAGGCGGCGAAAGAACGAGCAGACTTTGGAGCCCAGCGCAAGGCCCCGCATCTGCCTTTACCAGCGCGTCTCATCGCGCCCCGCTTCGTGTCCGAAGAGCTGTTCGCTGTGGCCGCTGTTCGCGCCTTTCCCCGAGCTCCCGGCCCTGACGGCAGCAGCGAGTTGTCTCTACAAACGTGGGGTGTCCCCGGGAGCGCGCGGGCGAGGAGGGGAGCCCGAGCTGCGCTCCTGGCCCGCAGTCCGCCCCTGGCAGCTAGAGCCCGGACTGTCGGTTCTAGCTTCGGGAATTGACGAGGGACCGCTCAGTGGCCAGGGATTCCAATGTCATCTCCAATTAACGCAGAACAATTAATGCGCTGATTGCCCTGGCTCCACGGCCCACGCATCAGAGGAGCTGAAATAGCCTCGCTCGGCTAAGCCAGGCTCTCTTCACGGACAGCCCCAAAGGCGCGCCTGCCTGCGGCGGGGGGAGGGATGGCGAGGGAGCGTTATGTTTCGGTGGCAACGGGCTGGACTTGGGAGCAGGCTCCAGGCCGGCCGGGGGCGGCTTCACAGAGCGCAGCAGTCCCCTTTTCTGGGCGCCCTCCCGCGGGGCCAGCGCAGAACTTAGCTCCACGGTGCCAAGTGGCGAGGGACACGCCGCCAGGAGCCTTTCCCGGTCAGGCTGCGGGTCACCGCCCCGCATCCCGCGCACCTGGGGGTTCAAGCCTGCCTGCCTACCCGAGGACGCGCGAAGCTGCTCGCTGCACAACCTCCACGCTGGCCGAGTGGCAGGGCCACGCGAGACTCGCTACCACTCGCTGGGGAGCGCTCAGTTCTAAACTGGGGCCTGCGGCTAACCCTGCCTCGCCTCTCGTGGGACTGGGCGGGACGACTCCACTCGGGCCCCTGGCGCAGAACGAGGCCTGACACCTGATGGCAAAGGGCCTGGCGCGAGAAGCCTTTCAAACAACAGTGCTGCTGCCCCCTCCTTTCCTTGCTCCTTGTTAATCTCGTGGGTACTGTCCCGCTGTAGGGAACTGATGGGGGAGAAGAGGGTGAAAATGTGCCAGCAAAACTGGGCCCAGGAATGGGGGTTACCACCGCTGAGCAGCTGCGGAGTCACATGAAGGCCTGTGTGTGGGCCTGCGGAAACCAGACTTACTCCCTCCGGGTTTCTTGTCTGTGGCTCAGGGTAGGTGACCCTGAATCAGGGTCCAAGTGGCTAAGGGTTTGATTTTCACTTCAAACGGGCAAAACAACCGCATCGCCCGAGACTTAGGGCTGGGCGCGGGGCGCTGTGTTTGCCCTGGGAAGTGACATTAATAGAGGCGGACAGCTTTTTAGAAGGGCTGCTGTTCGGTTTCCCGCGAATGCTCCGGCCCTCAGAGGACGGTTTGTTTGATTTTCCAATGGTTAAGCAAGATTTGGCCTGGCTGAGTTACAGGCGCGCTGCCTGGCTGGGGAGGAAGGCACGTCTGAGAAGGCCCCTGTCTGTGAGTAAAAGGTTCAGGGCACCGTTCCCACCTGAGTTGTAACTGACGATGTCCACTCCCAAAGCTGGGCTTTTTCTCTTCCTGGGCCTCCCTTTCTGGACTGTGCCGGTGCCATTGAAGTAAGGCAGCGCCAGCCCTCCGCTCTTGGCAGCCAGCTCGGTGTAGCTCAGCTGCGGGGGGTATTCGCCTTGCAAAAGGGTCTCGAAATGGGCCCTGCAGTAAACCAGGTTGTCCTTCATGCCAAAGTGATCGCCTGTGGTCAGAGTCTTGTTGCAGGTGGTGCAGGTGAAGCAGCTCAAGTGATAAACCGACTCCCTGGCTCTCATGACCATTTCGGAGGCTGAGATCCCAAGGTGGCAGCGGGCACATCTCTGCACGGAGAACCTTCTGAGGAAAAGAGAAAAGTGGGCATCAACCAGAAAGGCCAGGGCAAGCGCCAGGTACTGCCTAGCTCACGCCTCCTTCTCTTCCTAACGGAGCCTAATAATATTTGCCCGCCAAGTTTTGCAGCTGGACCCCCGGAGCCCGGCCTTCCCCGTAGGCTCTCCTGCTAATGCAAACGCGTTGGGCTCGGTAGAAATTTTGCGAGTGAGAAAACGAGCCTGGGCCAGAAATCGCCCACTTTTGATTTCCTCGGGACAGTGATCTTTATATACCCCCTCCCCGCTTGTTCTCACTCCCCTTGCGCTCCTCCCACGCTAAGCCCTAGTGAGGGGCAGAAGGAACTGGGCACCGCGGGGGCGGGGAGACGGGAATTCCGCCCGCGCAGAGCCACTGCCCGATGAGAATTCAAACCTAGGCCTGAGTTGCCAGGGGCGGGCTCGGTGTGTTACCCGGCTAACAGCTGCCCCCGCTATTCTCCGCTGCGTTCTCCAAATCTGACAATACCTGTTCCCCGTTAGCTGGGAGACCTGGCCCAACCCCTCCCCTGCGCTGCGGGAACGGGAAAGAAACACAAGCGGCACTTTTGTGTGGCGCTTGGGCAGTGACTCCCCAGCGCTTACGCCAGTGCGAACCGCCTGTGCCCCCCGGGGATGTTTACACCGTAACGTGCTTTCACTTCGGGTCTCTCGGCATCCTCCGTCAGTACGTTCCACGGGCGACGTTTCCAGAGGGGGGCACGTGTGATGCAGTGGCCCTAAAGCCACAGGTCTATAAACGACACGTCTCTGCCTATTTGTACCTCGCCAGAGAGGAGCGGCTCGGCCCCTGCTGTTCTGGGCAGGGATGCGCATTTGCACGGGTAGGGCCTGAATCTGTACCTGTAATAATCCTCCTTGCAGTAAATACTGCCGTCCTTGGCAAAGCAGGTGAGTTCTGACTCCAAGGCCAGTTTACATTCACAGCATTTAAGACACCTGAGGTGCCATTGTTTGTCAACAGCCAGCAGGTAATATCTGTCTGAGATCTTCCCCTCCACAACCAGCACACAGAGCAGGCTTCTCGGGGCTCATGGGGGGCATGTTCTGCAAAACAACCGCACAAAAGTGGGTGAGAGAGGACATCCAAACAAGCGGGGGGCGGGGAGGTTGGAATCTGGGACTGCCGCTGGAACTGTAGGCTGAGCTCACAGGCAGACCAGACCTCCCAGCTGCTGGAAAGGAAACCGAACTGGCTGCATTTGCGCTGGCTTTTGAGGGAGACAGACCATCTCCCCTGGGGAAGGATTTAATGGGCCCATTAAACCTTATCTGACGATGCAACTTCACGTTAGTACCTGTAGCCCGGTGATTAGGCCTCACTAGGAAACGGGAACTGATTACTTTTTAGTCCTGACTGGAGAAAATATAGAGTTGTCTGTAGTTTCCCCGTTAGCTTTAAAATGGCACCTTTTGGTGCTAGGAAGTCCAGACTACGAGTAGGAAAAGATCCCCTTGCTGCACTGGAAATGTGGCGCGATTCCCAGTTACAATTCCTGTTAAATTTGAACGCCGCTGAAACTATTTTAAACCCCACTTCTAAATGCAAATAGGCCACATGAAATGATGGGAAAAGAGTCTATGAAGAAGTCCCCGAGAACGATCGAAATGTTAGAGCAGGATCCCAATGAAAAGAAGGTGCCCGGGGACGATTTTCTTCCTGAACATTATTGCCTTTTCTTTTCGTTAATGAACTTGGTCAAGTTTCCGTTGGCCTGTTTTCCACAAGAAATCCCAGTAATAAGAAACGGAGATGGAGGGGTATTGTAAATAAAAAAACAAACCTCCAAACAAACTTAAAACGGTTGGGTTTGTTGGGCGCTTTTTGTTTTGTTTTTATAAAAAAAATCCATCCGTTCTTATCACCGAATTCTTTTTAGCTGAAAATGCAAACGCAGTTCGATTGGGGTTTTTTTTTCTTTTTGCAACAACGGGTGGGGGAAGTTAGAATTGAATTAACATTGCCAAATCCTCGGGAGTTTATTTAACCGGGGAAGGGGGGCACCCAGCACAGCTCAAAACGGTAGAGCCGATTCCCAGGCGGTTATTTTGTGACCCCAGTGCTGAACGGAAGCCCTGGAAGTAGGAGAAAGGCGGAATCCAGTCGCTTTGCAGAAGATACTGCATGAAGCGGGGCGACCGTTTCTCCCGATTATCATTGCTAAGAAAAGAGAGATGGTTTCCAAACAATTTATCGTAGGAAACAACGTTCAGCGATGCTGCTCCCTTTCCACGCTGCCCCTTGCCTCGAAGAAAACAAACCAATTTGCTGCCAATATTTTCTGCATCCCCAGTTTGGAAAGTGCCAGGGCTGCAAAGGGAGAAAGGCACCTTTCCCAAACCCGGCCTGCAACCCCTGGGTCAACGAGAAAGCGAAGCTCCCAGGAGCCAGAAGTCTGCTCCGCTTTAATGAGTTATAACGTGTCCCTCTTATGAAACTTAACATATTTTCCCTCTTATGACTCAGCTGAGCGCGCGCACACACACACACAAATGTTAGGCAGAGGCAAGGCTCAGCCTCTCAGCAAAACAGCCTCCATTAGAGAGCGGCCGGAGTTTAAATGGGAGCTGCCGAAATGTTTCTGAACCGAAGCGCCGCGAGGGACTGGAGGAGGGAGGGAGCAGAGTATCTCTCTTCCCCCAGACTGTCTATCAGGGTGCAGGTTAGTGCCTTGCATCGGTGCCCTTTAAAGGGCTACCTTAGCTGCTTTCTTACCGTTTCCCGGCCGTTCATCTGCCCGCCTTTGGCCAGGCGGGACTCGGTCTTGGATCTCCTCTCCATCTCCTCCATGATTCCTTGGATGTGGCCTCCGGAGATCCCGTGGAAAAGCATGGCTGGGGGACGGAAAGGACAAGTATTTTCTTCTGCTCTGCACCCCACTATTTCCATATACAGACCCCAGAGTTTTTAGGGCATCCAAAATGTCCACGCCAAGGCTCCCGGCACAGGCAGAGGGAGTTTGCAGTAGTGGCTTCTCTTCGCACGAGCACCGAGGGCTTCCTGAAGATGTGCAGAAAACAAACAAGGGGGAGATGAAAAAAAAAAACAGAATCAGAGTAACGAAAGCAAGCAGGAGACTCTGTGACTGCGCTGGAGAGCGGGGCTCCTGCCTGGAGACTTGGAACGAGGGACAGCCAACCCGGTCGGGAAAGGAACTAGTTTTGAACACAAAGAAAGCAAAAAGAAGTGCTATTTTCAGCAGTCCCTGGTTGCTTTAAAGTTCCCAGTGCCTGTAGGTTGGATTTGGGACTGCTGCTTTCCGGAGCTCTGTCCAATTTGTTAAGAGACTAAAGCCAGCCCATTTTTGATAATTTAGTAGGAGGAGTTCTCTCCCCAGAGCTGCCACTGATTTTTATTCAGACAACAAAGACCTGTCATACTCCTCTCAGCCCCCTAGAGATGGGCAAGCAGTGACAAACATGCCGATTGGAGGGGGGGGGGATCTACACCCTCCATCCCAGCCCAAACTCTCGCCCTACCTCCCCCCCCCCTTTCCCAGGAGTTGCCCGGGAAAGAGTGTTACAGAGACCAGGGAAACTCAGAGCATCCTGTGCGGGGCAGGGGAGCCGAGAGGCGCGACTGGGCTGTTTTGGTGTCTGTCTCCCCTTGGCCCTGCAACCTTTGCCCCCAGCAGTGCAGGATCGTGCAGTGTTTATGCCTCCCCTGGTGGGGCCGGCCGGCCTTGCAGATCTCAAGCTCCCCCCACGCGGGCACTTGGGGGCGGCAGGGCTATGAGGAGCCCCCTCCGGGGGCGCGGGGGAAGTTGCTGTTGTGGGGAGCGGCTGGACCCTGCCAGCAGTGCTATTCACCGCAGGGCGCTCAGATATCGCCCCAGCAGTTACAGTGGCCCGGGCAAGGCTAATCGGCCCCTGGCTTCGGGCGGAGGGAGGCTACGGGCAGAGATCCGCAGGCGCGGGCTGGCTCAGCTCCCCTTGCCCCGGCCCGGCCCCTGGGATCAGTCACCCTGACCAGCCCTGGCCCCTCTCAGGGCGGTTTGAAACTCCCCAGCGTGTTCCGGACCCGCCGGGCGCAGCCCCCGTCCTGGGTGCTCCGCGGGCTGGGCGCTCAAGCTGGCGAGGGCAGGGCAGGGAGGGCGCCCTGGGACCTGTCGGCGGGCCGCTTGCAGGGGCTTTGGCGGGGCAGCCGGAGTGGGGCCTGCGATCTCCTCTCCCCGCGGACTTTTCACACCCTTCTCCGCAACAGCTGCAGGCTGTTTCCTGACACCTGAATCCCTGCCGCAGGATCTTCCTGGCGGCAGCTCTGCTCCCCGGGCTCCCTTGGGGGCCTTCCTCAGCCTGGCTCGTGACAACACCCCCCAGCCCGCCTCTCCTTCCGCACTCCTCCTGGGGGGAGCCCCCGGAGTCCCCCTCGCCCAGGCAGCCCCACAGCCTCCCTTCTTCCTCCCTCCGCGGTGGAGATGGAGGGCACTTGCAGACTGTGCGGCTGCGCTCCTCCCCGGGCCAGAACGCGGCTCCTAAGCTACAATTTCACACAAAGATGAAGCCAATCAAGTGAAATAAGCCGGGATTTTTGTCTCGGTTGGCACACTAGACCCTGGACAGCAGGGCTGCTATTTACTGTAAGTAATGTAATTAGCCCTTTTGGATGGAAATCAACTTTTTGGTTTTGTGGTAGGTTTTCTGGTTGTTGTTCTAATGGGAGAGTAATCGCTGTAAAACGATACGCCAGACACAAAGGGGTGAGGGACTGTCCCTTCCACAAATCCCACCGTCTCCTGAAAAGCAGTCGTTGTCTGGAAACAAGAGGGGGGTGTTCTCAGGAGCTGGTTCTCCTTGGGGAAAACAAGTCAATTAGCCCCGCAAGCCACACGAACAGGGTAAACTAGGCGAAGGAGCCCGGGGCCGCGGGCGCGGTTTGCGGAGGAATTTCGAAATTTTCAACCTATTGATCGCCGGGATGCCCAGACCAGACCAGGGGTCAGGAGGTGGAAAAGTTGCCTCTGCGATCCTTGCCCCCTCCCACCAAAGGAAGACACGGAGCGAAGGGGAAACACACACGCCGGGACTGCCCCGCAAGTGCGCGCAGGTGAAGCTTCAGCAAAAGGCCTCGAAAGCCAGGACTTCGCTGCCTCCCGAAGACTGCAATGAGAGGGCAAAGGGCTTCGAGGAGGAGGGCGCGCTCCGCCGGAGGGGATTCCAGCCGTTTGCAGAAAGACTGTGTGGCCGCAAACACCCCTCCAGAGCGTGTGTGCGCTGGGGGGCGTGTAGCTCCTAGAGCTGTTCTGGGAAGTATTATTCCAAACAGAGCGAGGGTATAAACATCCCCGCTACCGCTGCGCGTCTAACGAGTGTGGCCTTGCCTGAGCATTTTCTTGATCTCCTCCCAAATATCCTGTGGGCAGCTAGCGGGGGAGCTTTTTCTCTCCTCCAGAACCGGGAGCCGGGGTCCCTCCAGCCCGGGCCTACGGGCGGTTGTGCCCTGCCAGAGGCTGAGCCCGAGCCAGCTCAGCGCTTCGGGAGGAGTGGGCTAGTGCGAGCGCGCCCCTGGGACCCGACTGGAAATAAAGGCAGGTCGCTGTGCCCGGGAACGAGTGTCCTGAGCCGCAGGCCTCCCGGCACCGGGCCCCTTCTTGCCGTCTGTCCTCTCCTGGCCTGCCCGTCCCGGCGGACGCGGGTTTTCCGCACCAGCCCCCGGGCACGCCCAGGCGAAGTGCTCTTGGAAAGTTGGAGCACTCCGCTTCCCTCCCCGCTCTGTCTGCTAACGGCCCCAGTGAACAGCCCGCAGGTGCAGGCCAGGGGACGCTTCCGAGCTGGCAGGGTGTTTGAGAGAGACCAACACCCCGTCCCTCCCCCCCGCCCCGTTTGATACATTTCTATCACGAGCTTGGCTCAACCGCGCTCTTGAGAGTAATTGGGCCGATCCCATAACCGAACTCCGAAGTGACTAACCCCCTTACAAGTGGGCCCACTTAATTAATTAGAGCCCTTCCTTTCTGCTCCATCAGCTACGGTTAAGGAGACGCTGGCTGCTGCTGCTCCAGCAAAGCAGGCCAGGAGGGTCTGAAAGCTGCCTTCTGCTTAACACCCTCATGTGGGCACCGCTCCTGACCTCGAGCGACACGAAAAGTTTGTGGCTAGCATCAAACGTGACTTCTCCAATCCCAAAAGGCCCGTAGGAGACCAAGGTAAATCGGATTCAGGCTTCTTAAGATTTCGTGTCTCTTTGTAGCTTGAAGCGCTGCTGCTCTCGGGCAGGCTGGTGGGCTGCAGACAGCTATCACAGCAGGAGGCTGGGGGGGTAGGGTTGCTGGCTGGGTTGGGTTGGGTGGGAGAGAGAATTCATCATTGAAACCCAGCCGGCAGGACCTTTCACATCCAATCGAACGATTATCCCCTGGGAATCGATTCATACTAGCGCCAAATTGATTCTAAATTTGGTTTCTCATTTAGCAGGGCTCCCCTCCCCTCCCCGCTTGCAGAGGCATTTTAGGAAGGGTCCAATATTGCAGGGTAACACTGGGGCTATTTTCGTAGCGTGCCGTGCTATTTCCGATGTGTCGTGACAAAAACAGAGGCAGGGCGTGGCTGGGACTCTCCGACCAAAGTGGGAAGACGGAGTCTATTGTTTCCGAGACCATCCAAACGTCTCCCTGTCTCTGTCGCGACACTGAACGCGTCGCAGCGATCACAAAACCCAGCCAGTGCCTCCGCTTCGGCGCTTCCATTGAATTGCCCCTCCGAGTGGGGAAGCCATTCCCAGCTTTGTAATTAGCATGCGCCCGGGCCAGGTTTCAGGCGTGCGATCGTTTGTGTCCGTCTTGCAATCGAGACCGTGTTCTTCTTGCTACTGGCTACAGCATCTTACGGCGTGAGCGGATCTGGTGCAGAGTGCTGAGGATTTAGGACAAGCTCTACCTAGACATTCTTAACTAACAAACGCTAATCAGAAGGGTGGTGGGGGGGGAGAGAGTATTCCAGCAGGAGGGCTCTGTAAGCAGAGTCCGTTTTGCCTTAGTCTGCCTGAAATCAAGCGTTTGCTGATTTTGGGGAAACCGCACCATGGCGATGCTAGCGGGGGTGTTAGTGTTCCTCTGGCGAGCCGGATCGAGGGGGTGGCCACCTGACCACAGACAGGACAAATCTGCACACCGCCTCTTTCACCTGACCGCCCTTTTCCAGCGATCTCCCATGTAATCGATTCCGGGTAATTAAATAAGCAAACAACCCCCCAACCCCGAACCAGCAGCACCTTTGATAGCCGGGCCTTGGAGTGCGGCGGCTCCGGTGACATTTTCAGCCCTGAATGTTTTCTGCTCTAGAAGGCAGTGATGGGAGAAAGGCGTTTACCGATCAGTCTAATCCTCCCACAAAATCCGCGGCTAATGCAGGCACCTGAGGCACACGGGGGGAAGGGGGGATCTGAATGTCTCTCCACCCCCAGCCCTTCCGCAGTGGGCTCGGACATAGCTGTTTGCGGGCTGTAAATGAACTGCGCGCTAAGAACGCGCAATTGCTGGGGACCGAGCCGCTTCGATGTCCGAAATCACCTCTGCTAGCACCCGCATTTTGCCGGCGGCTGCGGTCTGCTAAGAATTCCCATCGGTGTTCTGCGGGCAATTCCCGAACGGACAGACCCGGAGAAAGCTGGTGCCCTGCTACCTCGGAGAGTCACAAAACCAGCCCCTCTCCCCCCGGCTCTCAGTCTGAGCAACACCAACACCGAGTATCTTTATAGAACAATTAGAGGGGGGAAAGCCCTGGCAGAGCAAAGCGACTGTATCTCCCGGTAACCTGGAAATGTGTACGCATCCATTGGCTGGAGGAGAGGTTATTTTAATTACAAATAATGCGGCACAATAATGCTAAACACAGAGCCAAACGGGGAGTAACCACTAAGCTCACAATCACATGTACGAAAGAAAGAGGCAGAACAAGATGATAACCTAGCACCGAACTGTGGTGTTCAGACTGGAGCGGCTCAGCATGGTTAGCTTGTTAATGGTTTTCTGTGAACCCAGTTGTATTTGCATGCTGGTTGTAATCAGAACAAGGTCCCGACGCTTCCCGGAGAATTGGTCATGTTTTGGTGTATCTGATAAAGAAGCTTCAAAAAAATCCCCAGAATAATCTTCCCTCCCCCGCCGCCTCTTTTATTTAGAAGAATGGCTCAATCTTCGAAGGCTGCTATTTCCAGATTAAAACACACTCACATGTACCAAATGTCGCCTGCGAATACACCTGGGGAAACGCCATTCTGTGCTGCTATAAAAAAAACAAGCGAATGACACTCGTGAGGTCTAAATAGCCGTATTCTTAGCAAACACGCCGGCAGGTTCTTACCTTAAGACCTTAGCAGCTTCCCTCAAAACTCTGCCCTTCTTAATGAGTGAGGATTGGGTTTTGGAAGGAGACGAGACGTAATGATCTAGCCAGTAGATGGAGAGTTGTTCCTTGTTCCTAGCCGAGAATCCCTGTGTTAATTAAAATCAACAAGCTGCTTGCTGGAAAGATATTTTTCCTCTCTGTGTCCCACGCCACAGCCTCTACCACAGAATTGACGTGAATTTCTAACCTCTGACCTCTTGCCACAGACACTTATACCTGCCCGTTACTTTTGGGTTTGCACTTCAAAATGTTTTTCTAAACAACTAAACACCAAAAGCACAGAAAAGAAAAGAAAACGCACCTCCCAAAGGTAGCCGGTTAGCTGGATTTTCCTGCTATAACTCAGTAATCTCTCCTGATACTGCTCTGCCTCCTTTCTAATCAGCTGAGATGCTAATGGGGAGCTGGTTGTAAAGAAAACTAGTAAAGCAAATAACATATTAGGGTTTTTTAAAACAGCAGCGGGGACGGGAGGGCTGTGGAAATACTGCACTGAGCATAATTCCCCCATCGCGTCAGCATTTCGGTTTGCGCCGATCCACAACAGAGCAGCAACTCCACTCAGCTGCGGCCATCGCTGCACTTTTTTCTGAAAATCGCACTGCCCTGGCCCTGCCCTCTCCGATACAAAGAACCCCTCTCAGATGCAGTCCCTAACCAGCAAACCGCAGCCTGATCTGATGGGAGCTGATGTACGGATGTGCGGAATAACCTCGCGTTGCCAAACCCGATGAAACTGGGAGTTGTCACACACCACAGCGCAGCCAAACCTCGGGTAATTGTGAAACCGAAGCCAATTTAACCCATTAGAATAAAAGCAGATGCCAAGAAGAATTGGGATGATCGCTTCCTAGGTGAGGGCACGGCTGACAACTGGTTCACGGGCTCGGAACCGTGGCGAACAATAGGGAGAGCCCCTCTCCTTACAGGGGCAGGCCAACACCTAGCACGCGCCAGGAGCCGCGGGTTTCCCAGCACTCGCGTAGGGGAGGGCAGTGCTCGCTTCTTTCTCACCAGTTATTCATAGGGTGCGTTTCCAGGAGGCTGGGGCTCCTGTGAGAATCCCAGCGGTGGGGACAGTGGGTTCTGCACCGGGAATACTAGATGACTCCCCCGGCCCCTCATGTATCAATCAACTCTTCTCTCCTAAGCAACGTGGCGGCTCAGTGCCTGGAGCCAGCACGGGTCTCTGCTCCGCGCAGCAGAGAACGCCAATGAGTCCCAAAGCCCGAGCGCGCGTTTGGGGTGCGGGGGTCTCTCAACATCTCCCCGGGGCGAAGAGCAATCGCTCCAGCCCTCGTGAGGGAAGGTGTCGCGCCTGGCACCGGCTCGGGCGTCTGACGCGCGCGTTGGCAAGTTCCGCGCGCTCCCTACTTTGCACAGACTCGCGCAGTTGTGGTAGTTGTCAACAAACAGCTGCCGGGGCGAATGGAGTTCACGCTGCAGACAAAACAGTAGTATTGTGTGTCTGACGTGTCCCTCCCCGCGCCACGGTTCCCGTCGGGTTCTTTCAAATGGGAATCTCGTCAGTCATATCATGGCTGGCGAAGGCTCGGCTCGTGTTGTATTGGCTATAGATCTCTCCCCGGTCCTTAAAACAGCTCGATGGCTTGCACCGTAATGCGTGAAACGCCTGAAATTATGGTTTCAGAGGCTGCATTCGGGGAGGCTTGTTAACTTGCAGTTCCCACCGTATTTTAACTTGGATCTGCAGTCAGTACCGCGGTCTCATGTTACAACTCATCTGTAGTGACTGATTAAGCAGGTGTCAAGGAGGGAAAGTAATTAAAGGGTTATGATACTGAAAGCATTACAGTCTTTTTGCCGGATAGGTTTTTGAGGGCGGGTGATAAAAATAAATACACAACGTTTGACTTAATGACACGAGGTCCATTTTATTTCCATAATATGCTCAGAGGTGAGACTTTTTAAAAGTTTGTCATCGAATCCACTTACAACTCGGGAGTTTAAAGCCAGCCCTGTCAATGGCAAGAACAGTCCTTGAGACTGAAGAGCTTTAATCGCAGCATCTGCATCTCTGCATCTGCCTTGCAATTGACCTGTGCACGGACAGATCAATAGACTCAGTGGCTTGCTTTATTTTAAATCTGCTTGGGACGCCAGCACTTTCCGTGTCTTTTCTGTTTACTGGGGAGGAGCCTTTTTCTTGCTCCATGACCATGTCAATGCCAGGCTATTTCTGCATTAGCTACTTTGGCAGAAGCATTGTTCCTCTCACAAAACAGAAAGGGGCAGAGAGCGATTCCATCCTAGCATGAGCGCCAGCATTTTTATGGCCGGATCGTATTTGCAAAACGCATCGAAAGGAGCCTTCGACGCATTTCTCCCAATCTAACGATTTCCTATAGAAAACATATTATATATAAAATATCTTCATCCCATTACTGACGCCCTAATGGGAGCGAGAGGCAGAGACTATGTAAGACTTATAACAAGATACCTGCTGCGTCATGCCTAAAGAATGCCATGCTTTATTTCACTGTTGTTATTGTCGTGGAGATGACATAACTAGACCTTCCATTGGAAATTCCTCTGCTGTTAAGATAACCAAGAGCGATGGATACCCCTATTTTGACAATAAGGGGGACCAATTGCTTGTGGGTGCTTAAATTAAAAGGCATTTGATTCCCCGAGCCACAAACCCGATGAGATTCTACCTTTGGATACTTCTAATTGCAGCAGATCGGTTCATTTAGGGTTTTGACGTTTCCCTGCAATAAAAATCTCCCTCTATGCATTTGCATGCATACATAGGGCTATCTAAACACCCTACTACCCCATAAACGTTCATTCACTATTCGCTAGACCGGCGACCCCGAGGAGTTTCAGAGGTTTGTGCACGTTCTGCTCAATGTGGCTACAGTCTATTTACTTGCCAGATGTGAATGTTCATTTCGATCCAATTACTAAAATGAGGCAGGGAGAATGTAGCTCCGAACCACTGCTCGCCCATCCGAATGCATAAGGAGTGACATTAGTGCACAAACGAAATCCAGTTGGATGTATAACGTTACCAGAAGGCTGCGCTGACGTTCAAACGATCTAAATCGTAGCACCACAAGAGGCTGCGCAGGCAGCTTTCTGGAAGAGGTTTCAAGCCATTTCGGTCAACCAAAGCTGAAAGTAGAGCGAAGTGGGGACATCAAGCAACTGACAACAGTTCCCAGTTAGGAAGACGCGGGCGCTGCACAATCCACAAATGGGGGCGGCGCAGGAGAGAATCTTTTTGTTTATTACAACAGCTAAAGGCAATCCCCTACCCCTCCTGTCCTTTTCCTAAGATGGAAAGTCCAGCCTGGAGTTCCCGGGTAACATCTTGTCCAATCACTTCCTGCAAATAACCCGGCTCGCACATCGCGAGGGAGGGAGGGGGTGCCCATCTCGATCCTAAACATACATGTCAGGTGCTTGATGGGGAGTTGTTTGTTGGAAACACAGTGATCAATGAAAGCCCGAAACAGACATATTTGGGGGCTATTTATTCTTAATGAAAAAAGAGACAAAAATACAATAGTCGAGACACTAACAACGTTCACGGAAAACAGAACAAGACTTGAAAAAAATAAAATAAATAAAGCTGAGATGCAGCACGTCTTAGTAAGGGGTCTCCTATCATACAACAGTTAAGTAACTCCTGGGTGCTCATGAATATTTCCAGGCTATTTTACATTGCATTATATGTTTGCAAAACATAGTTATCTCGTCTTCTTCAAAAGCACTTGCTAATCTGGATACCAAACAGATCGATGTACAACCCCATACACAAAAGTTAAATTATTCAGCAACTCAGACGAATCTGTGGGACTCCCACTGCCCCTCCTTTCAGTTTCACAGATTTTACCTAGTAATGAGCGAGTCAGCAAACCAACTTTGCTTTTTACCTCAAGGTGATGGCAACAACCACCCCTTTCCATAGGGCTGGAAAGATCGATGGTTGGTTCTGTGTGTGCTTTGCCTCCCCAGACACTGCGATGCTGCACGGAACGGCTGGTCTCCTTCCTTCTCCTTGGACTAGCGTGGCGGAGGAACTGAGGGAGGTGAAAGCTTGATGTTGCGGCTTGATTTAGATTTTATGGCACTCTGGGTACCAGAGAGTCTTCAGTTCAGAGCCATTTTTCTTAATGGCTTATCCGCACATCAGCACGATGTGGATAAACCAGTACGGGCCATGCTCCAAACAACTTCTCCAAAGAATGGCTAAGATTCACACAATACACCGAAATACAAATAAATGGTCTTTTAAATTCTTACTGCTAGAATAAAGCCCTATTACACGGGTAGGGAACCTTTTTTGGGTCGAGGGCCACTGACCCACAGAAAAATCAGTCGCTGGTCGCACACACGTGAGAAGAAAACAAACAAAAAAAACAACCAAAACCCGTCACTGACGGTGGCCCCTTACCGAGGAGAAAGACACTCCCCACATTCCGCTCGCACACCAAAGCCTATGGGGGCTCATCCCAGTAGATTCTGTATGCTCCAGCCCTGTGCTGGGGCAGCAGGGGGGCTGGAGCGCCAGCGCGGGCTACCGGATGCTGGAGGGGAAGAGCCTGAGCCTCGGGGCCGGATCCTGACAAGCTAGGGGCCGCATCCGGCCCCCGGGCCTGAGGCTCCCCACCCCTGCCCTATTGCAATGGATTACACTCCTTGGGCATTCTTGTAGGTTACACATTGCATCCAGTGATGTAAATAAAAAAAATCATTGGAAGTCCTCGATTAACTACCAAAATCAACAACATCCCTTGAAGTGATTTATGGTGTATGCAGTAGCAGTGTTAAGTAAAGCGAAGGTAATCTGAGTACTACTCGCACCCCTATTCTTGATTTTACAGTGAAATTAATCCTGGTCTCAGTTTGTAACGTGTGATTTATAACTAAGGAAAAGGAACATCACTAATGCTATAGCATCTGAAACACTCAGGCACACGCGGTTTAGCTTGGTTTTTATTACAATTGAAAGGCATTGAAATAACCCAGCATCAGCAAAAGGAATACCAAAATTTTTGCAGTCCAAGCCCGACTTAGGTTTCTGTAGTCTCCATCGTAGATGGCAAATATGCACTGATCGTTAAATATAAAAATGAATTGAAGTGTTTCTTTTTGGACGTGTCTTTTACATTTGCTTGATCATACGGACACTGCAGAAGAAATAAAACAGTCATTATTGCACTACTTTGCAATCAGTAAGAAAAAGCTCAACCCTTCTATGGTTAAAGAAGAATTGTTAATGATATTATATAAATCATTTGATCTATTGTGTCCTCCAGACTAACAGGAAAAAAATGGCAACCCCAAGCAAATGGTCCTAATTAGTGCCCAAGAACCACTTCCTAAATATGTCCTTCCAACTCGAAGAATTTGAGTGAGCAAAGCAATCTTTCCCTCCTCTTAAACTTCTTTTATTTAGTGCATTATTGCAAAATTTGGTGCATAACAGAGCTCCTAGCAATGAAAAGGGAGCAGACAGGATAATTATATTCTAGCCTTTCAATGTTCCCTGTTTAAAAAAGTCAGTGTAAACATTTCGTGATAATTTTATACTTGTTTTCAAATGTCTTTCCAAGTGCCTATCTCTTTATAACAGTACTCAATGAGTTTTTAGCAAACAGTGACTCTGTGGCACGAATTTCACAAAGCAACAGTGGTATAAGAAAACTTTTCTAACTAAAACAACTAAGAAGTTAAAGGGGAACTAGAAGTGAACTGAAAATTACCTGGTTGTTTTCTCTCTCCCTCCCTTTTCCTGAGCTGTTCCTTAAAGCATGTTCTACCAATTACATTTACTAAGGAAAATATATGTTGTCCCTTTAAGGCGTAAAGCACTACTCGCCCGAGTAAGGTGAATTTGATCAACAGATGGGCCTGATCTTATCAGTCATTGAGAGCTAGGGGACTTTTGCTATTTGCTTCAATGGAAGCGGGATTGTGCTCTGTGTGCAAAATGTAAAATACCGCCTCTCACTGCATACCTTCGATTTCTAAATTGTATTAGGACTTAGTGTTGGTATTTTCCTATCATTTTTTAAAAAAATCACACAATATTCCACTATGTCCGACAACATTCGATACTTCTCAGTCAGACTACATCCTTAAACATCATTCTAGAAAACTAAATTACGTTTCAAAATGTCCTGCTTATGTTAGTTCATTTCTTTAAAAGGAGGTGGTTTACTCGAAATAGACTTTCTGACATGTTGGTTCTTTTGATAGGCAGTTTGCTCATGTCAACAGGAACATAATTTATATAAAACAACAGACTATAAACTCCTGTGAATTTCTCCTAGCAGCTCAAGGAGATAATGTTAACCTGAAATGTTGCAACGTTCTAGTTTCACGTTAAGAAAATCCCTCGGTGACCTTTCCTCGATTTATTGTCCTTGGCTAGTCTAAATTTCACGGTGAACATGCCAGATAGCTTGCTAGCTCTTCTTAGTATCAGCATTTAAATTATTTTCAAAGTTACTTTAATGCTGCAAAGCAAGGATTTCATACTCACGTGTTTGCATGTAGGACCACAGCATTTACCTCTCTGCAAGCGAGCAACTTTGGTGAACACTAAAAAGCCAGTACTGAATCCAATTTTTTTTTTTTTTTAAGGCTGGCCTGAAAAACTAACACACAAACAAGTACCCGGAGTCAGTCTCAATTTCATATATTCTTCATCTCTTGGTGATTTCAAACGGGAAGCTCTTTGACATTATTTTCTTAAAATCCTGCTGCTTAACTGAAACCGGATCAGCTGGTGATTCATGATTAAATGCATTCATACCACTATTATAATCGGACCTTCATACTGTATAACTCAGCCAGAATTAACAAATAAGGAGATCAGGGGAAATAACAGAACAGCTACAATGCATATTTAGTCATAGATACAGCCTTCGCCATTTGTCCCTTAGGTAGATCTTGTAGTATCAAAACTATTTAAAGCTTTTTAGAAGAAAGTGGACTTGCATTCCCAGGTTGCACTTCGAGTTATAAGAACGTGTAAATATATAATGCTGAACTGATGCTTTCAGGAAAGGGTCTATTCAAAGAAGCAGCTGCTCGTGGAGAGAGAATGTGACATTCACACTCTTCCTGTTCACTTTGGACATTCTACACTTTTGGACTTTTTTACGACACCATCTATTCCCTTTCCAAATGTTCTCGAGCTTTTTATTATATTGTAAATTATTTTTAAAATGCTTATAAAATATTGACGCCTTCTGCTGCTTTCAAGTGCTGCTCGATCAAAAGCAACGTTCATCACGCCAGCTTTGACGCTAAAAAGTATCACTGCAATTTGCAAACATGGTGCAACTGTTGAAGTGTTTTATATAAGAGGGAAGGTAAACACATGGCTGGCATCCGACTCTGGTGCCGGACAAGGCGGTGTGGTAGCAAAGCAGCGCTTTTTAATATGTAGGTTATTTTTGGATTGTGCCTTTGTAAGAGTGCCAGGGCCCGTGGAAGTGTTAGGGGGCCCGGGGTGCGGCTCTTAGCTGGGCCGCTCTGGACAGAGCTTGAAAGGGTTCCACACGTCACTCCTACGCTTCGGAGAGCAAAGGGGACGCGTCGCGAGCGAAGCCGGAGCTGCACGTTTCAAACAGCGACCCAGCTCCTTCGCTTCCCTGTGCTGCTCAGCACGTGCATCCGCTCGGGGACACGTTCCCTGGCGTTTGCCGGCTGCGCCCCCTGACTCCGCGGGCGGACTATGACCAAGGCGTCCAAAGGCGATTTTAAAATTGGTCCAGAAAACCTGCTAAGCTACACCGAGCCCACACTATGGCCAAAGGCGGCGAGCCTGCAGCCCACGGGGGAGAAGGCAGGTGGAGATCTAGGGGCCCGTCCCAGGCCCACGTGGAAGTCATTTCCTGCAGCCATGCACAAGGGTGGGGGCTTCTCCGCTTCCAGCGCCCTGGGCTGGTGGGACCCATCTCGCGGGAGCCACTGGCAGAACTCCGCCCCCGGCACAGAATCGGCCCGATGGCTCGGCGGGCGGTGGAAGAGGTCGCTGCGGAGGGGCTCGGAATAACCCAGCCCCACGTGCTCGGAGCTGCACATCCGCGGGAGGAGGGACCAGGGTCCGTCGCTCCTGGCGGTGCAGTCGGGGGGCGTTGTGTGGCGCAGGGGGAGAGGAGGCGCCACTTACTACTACAGTGTTTGCTGCTGTGCTCAGGGGCCCGGGCTGCTGGCTACCGCCTCCTGCTCTATCCCATTCTCCTCCGCCCTCCGGCGTGGGAGCGGAGACACCAGCTCGGCCCCTCTCCGCGTGCCCAGGGGATATTACTCCTGTCAATGCAGTAGCTGGAGCTGGAAGGGGAGTCGGCCCCTATCTGCCCGCAGGCGGCTATCGGGGTATGGTTACCTTCGGGCAACACGCTTGTGCAGGGCGTGCAATACAGGCGAGCTGGTGCAGGCGGAGAGGGAGGAGGACCTATCAGCAATGTAGGCGGCGCGCCGGAGTGGCACGGTATTCCCAGGTGGTTAGAGAGCCCCACAGAGCCAGTGGCTCCGCTCCTGTGCGCGGGTCACTGCCGGTGCCTCCCCAGTGTCCGGGAACCGGCTCGCTCAGGCCGGTGCGGGGCGACCTTCCTGGCTAGGCACCGCGCCCCTGCCGCCCGGGTGTCTGGCTTGTTCTGTGTCCCAGGCCTTCTGTGGCTGGCCCCAGCTCCGGACTGGCGCTCGGGAGGCTGCTCTGGCTCCGGGAGGCGGTTCCCTGCCGCGCCCGCTGGAGCAGACAGCGCTTAGTCCCACTTTCGCACCGGCACGTCGAAGCCCCTGTGCCGCGCAGCTCGGCTGGGAAGCCCGCAGGCCAGGCCCCGCCATGCGCGCCCCGAAGCGGAGCCCCGGCAAGCGTGCCCCGGGGCCGCCGAAGGGCAGGACAGTCACTAAGGCTCACGTGGCGAGGGGACCGCCGGGACCCCCCGTCTGGGCTGTGCACTCCCCTCCCCGGGGGGCTGCTTCCCGCGCTCCTCCGCCTGCCCCGCCCCCGCCCTGCTCGGCAGGCGCTGCGGGGTCGAGCCGCTCAGCCTGCCGGGGAGCAAGAAGCCAACCTGTTGCCGGCCTCTCGCTGCACCTGCACGGGGCCGGCCGGCGGGAGCGCGCCACGGAGCACCCCGGGCTGCCCTGCTGCCCCGTAGCCGCAGGGAGCTCCGGCCTGCAGCAGCAGCCGCTTGCCTGAGGCGGGGGCCCTCGGCGCAGCCCGGAGCTGGAGCGCTGCACACGCCGGCCGGCGAACCGCGGGCCCGAGCCGGAAGCCAGGGGGACTCACCGCGCAGGCCTCCAGGTACGGCGCCAGGACCCGCTTCTCCGCGCCGTGAAGCACCCCGCGCAGGGCCAAGCCCAGCGCCGCCTCTGCCCTGGGCTACGGCCCGGAGTCGCGGCTCTGCAGCAGCCACCAGAGAGCCCCAGCCTGCCCCAGGGCCCAGTTGCTGGCACTTCTCTGGGCCACAAGCCCTGAACAGCCCCAGGCTGGTCTCCCGGGGGTTCGCTGCTGGGCGGCGTCCTCCGGGCCGGGGGACGAACACAAAAGAGCAGAGGTTTGCTCCTTGTGCTGTCACCTGTCTCCCAGCTCCGCTTCCCTCCTGCTTGTCACACGCCTGCCTTTGCTTCAAAGACCACCGAAGGCAACGGCAGAACTCCTCAGAGCTTCGGATCAGGCCTTGACACTGTTTTCTCTTGGGCGGACAGCCCCTAGCCCAACCAAGCCTCCATCCGAGGAAAGCCTTTGGAATTAGTGCGAGATGATAATGTCCTGGCCACTGCAATTGTATTAGAAGTGACCCATTCTACATAGACGGGGGAGTTTACAGAAAATATTTAATTATTGCATATTTCTGTTAAGTAGTTTTCTGTACAGCCCAGCCAGATCTTGCTGAGTGTATATGTGTTTGCAGAATAAGGGCTTTAAAAGGAGAACTCTAAATATGTCTGTTTTTATTATCTATTTTCTCACTTTTTAATACCTGGATTTCTTGTCTGGGCAAGGAAGTGACTATCCAGATAAAGACTCAGTAAGTAGGCAGACAAAGTACCTTGCTGCCTGAGATTCTTCAGTGACAAGTAACATAACATTGTTCTCTGTTCAGGATGAACTACTTTCAAATGGTCACAACTTTGTTCAATCCCTTACTCCCTTTGGGGTTGTATGCTGCAATTGAAAAGGACTTTGTTATGGAGCTGAATCTGTAGGGCTGAATCCCCTCTCACTTGCACTGGCATAAATCAGGAGCATGCTACTGGAGCCAATGAAGTTACTAATGTGCAAAACTGGTGTTAGTGAGAAGAAATCAAGTCCAGTGAGTTTGAATATCATGGGGTGTGCACAGTAAAGCCTGTGAATTGAGCTTGTTTATTATCTAACTGGTGATTTCCTTGATTTTATTGATCACCTTAATGGGAAATGAACTCAACTAGCTACAAGTTAGTTACAGGGTTATTTATGTGAGCTACAACTATTATATAATCAATAAAGACTTCTGTATTCATTTAATTAAATAATGCTATAGGAAAAAAACAAACTAAATTTTTCAGAGTACAGTAGAGTCCAGATTATCCGACCTTCGCTAATCCGACATTCCGCTTTATAATCCGACATTCCGCTAATCCGACATAGTTGGTTCCTGAAAGCAAAACTAAAACCCTGCGCTGCCCCCAGCCGCCTGCCATGTGACCTGGCCCGTTTCTCCTTCCCCAGCTGCTGACGTCCCTGCTGCTGCTGCTCCTGCCGGCACCGCTCAGTTCCCATTCCTGCCTGGCCCCTTCCCTCCCTGCAGCCCCTGGGCGCAAGCCAGGAGAATGGCCCTGCTCGCTGCCCCGTTGCTCCGGGCGCTGCTGTTGCTGCTCCTGCCGGCGCCACTCGGTCCCCATTCCTGCCTGGCCCCTTCCCTCCCTGCAGCACCCGGAGTGACGGGGCAGCGAGCGGGGCCATTCTCCAGGCATTCTCCCTTTCAATCACACACACACATACAGCTTGATCTCTGACCTTTTAGCTATATTAAGATATATTCCCTATGTGCCCTGGTGAAATCTATAGCATGTTATTTGTATGTGACAAAATGTGACACTGGAGTTAAGGTTGTGCAGTAGAGTGGACGGTGGAAGGAAGTAGTGGTGATTGAGATAGGGAACTGGTAAGAGGAGCATTGAATGACATAACTACTTATTTGTTTGTTACAGTTTGGATTCATGGTTTATGCATGTGACGTAGTGAGGGTGCTGTCTGCTCTGTAACCCGGTGCCCCCCTGCACTGTGATGTGTGATTCCCACTGACTCATCCACATGTTGTGATGTAGTGTCAGTACCTTGCTGGTTGCTGTGCTTGGGCTGTGGATGACCCCTACTGGCCTCTGCCTGTGAGCACTGCCCAGCAGGTGGGCTGCCTAAATCACGTAGACTAAGACCCAACCGGTCAGACCGGTTGAGGGCAGCGAGGGAACTAAGGAAGTGAGTGTTCAGGGGAAGGGGCAGTTGCTGGCTGGAAAACATGAAGGGAACAACCTAACCGGAGGACTGAAGGTCTAAGTGGGGGGGCGATGGACCCCCTAACCTCAGGGGTCTGAGGCATCCTGGCCTTGACTCCTGTAACCACATCACATCCGTGGTGAAGCAATAAACCCTCTCTATCCTGGAGAAGCAATAAACCCTCTCTATTCAACTGGCTGGCAGAGTCTGTTTTTGCTGCTATGGGGCTGCAGGATCAGGGGGAACCTGACGTGCCACCACAGTGGTATCAGAAGTGGGATGCACTGCACCCCATGGATGGAGCTTCCAGCAGCGAGTGACAAGGAACAGTAGAAGGAAGGGGCTTGCAAGAGCCAGACGTGCTGGAGACAGAGCGAGGCGATTCCTGGGAGTTGTGAGTGCGGCAGCACTCGGTCAGTGAGTCTATACCCCGGGGATCGGCGGGGAGATGGCCTACACCTGACTCCTGTAGGCAGACCTTGTGGGGCTGTGCAGAGAAAGGGGCCTGACCATGGGGACAGCAACCAAGGCCCAGTTAATAGTCCGGCTGGAAGAGAATGAACCGTCCGGGGGCCTGGATCCTGTCCCAGCGGGGAGCAGCCAGATGCCCCCGGGAGCGTCTCAGGCTCTCAGACCGGACGGAGGGCTGGAGCCCACCAGAGAGATGTGGTGCCCAGCAGGCCACGCTATACCGGCAGCGGTTCGTCCAGTGCGGGGTCCATCCCGGCAGAGCTGCGGCGGCTGGAGATCAAGCTGCAGATGAAGGAATTGGAAGTATAGGACCGAAAGAAGGAACGCCAGGATCGAGAGAGGCAGCGGCAGCATGAGCTGGCCATGGCAGAGCGGAGAAGCCAAGGAGCCCCGGCTGCGATGAGTGGGGAGGACCCCAGGGGGCCTGGGCAGCCAGACGCTTGGAGAAGCTCGTGTTGGCCGAATGTAAAAACATGGGGGACATGGATGGGTTCCTTAGCTCCTTTGAGCGGGCCTGTGAACTGCACCAGATCACCCCAGCGGACCGGCTGCAACAGCTCACCCCCTTGCTGGATCAGGAGGCCGCAGGGGTGCTCAACCAGCTGGAGAATTTGCAGCCGGGTGACTATGAATGGGTCAAAAAGGCCCTGCTGCACAAATTTGGGCTAACCCCGGAAATGTACAGGAAGAAATTCCAGGGGGTACGGAAGGAGACAAGAGAGACCTATGTAGATATGGCCTCCCACCTGGCGCAATACTGCTGCAAGTGGGTGTTCGGGGTTGGAGCGCAGACCGCAGAGGACCTACTTAAGCTGATGATTCTGAAACAGTTTTATGAAGCGTGCCTGCCCAGCCTGAGGCTGTGGCTCAAGCCTGGAGGCCAGAGGACCCCCAGGAGGCCAGGAAGCTGGCGGATGAGTTCACAGAGAGCCGGTCCGGGTGTGAACGGGAGTTCCAGAGAGAAAGGGAATCACGCAGAGACTGGTTCTCGGCGGAACAACGGAGAGAGTCACCTACGAGGCGAGCCCAAGAGACAAGGACCATCCTTCTGCGCCCCAGAGAACCAGCCAGGGTCCGGGCGGAGCCAGCCCAAAAAGGTCTGCAGGTCCTCCCTTGCCATCACTGTGGGCAAAGCAGCCACAAGAGGGCTCAGTGCACCAGGCACCAGGACAGGTCCCACAACCTGAGACTTTCCAGGGAGAACTGGCTGGAGCTGGGGGAAGGGCAGGCCGGCCCAGAGGCAGGGGCCAGCAGACAAACCTCAGCTCGGGGGGAAGACGCTCAGGGCACCTCCCCGGGGAGATCTGACCCCGTGGAGGCGGATTTCTCGGTGTACCAGGTGGGGGCAGGGCGGCTCCCGGGGAGCGAGTGCCTTGTGCCCCTGGAGGTGGATGGCAGGGAGGTGATGGGCTACTGGGACACAGGTGCAGAGGTGACGCTGGCCTGACCCAAGGTAGTAGTCCCAGACCACATGGTACCTGACACTCAGCTGACCCTGAGGGGCATAGACGGGACCCCGTTTAAGGTGCCCGTAGCCCGGGTACATCTGAAATGGGGGGCCAAGGAGGGCCCCAAGGAAGTGGGGGTGCACCAGCATTTGCCCACGGAGGTGCTATGGGGAATGACCTAGAGGAGTGGCCAGACGGACCCCACAGGGCCCTGGTCATCACCTGCAGCCAGGGCCAGCGAGGGGCTGGCAACCCGGACCCAGGGAAGGACTCCCTGCAGGGCGCTCAGGGCCCCATCGCAGCAGACATGGGGCCCAGCAGGGCTAGAGCCCCAGACCCAGGCAAGGTGGGGGAACAGGTCCCAATCCCTACCCCACCTGTGGAATTCCAGGCTGAGGTGCAGGCAGATCCCTCCTTACAGATGCTGAGGGACCAGACTGGCCTCAGCACAGCTCAGCCTCTGGGGAGAGGCGGCCAGGAGAGATTGCTGTGGAAGCGGGGATTCCTGTACCGGGAATGGCTTCCCCCAGGGAAGGTGGGGGTATGGAGGGTCCAGCGGCAGCTGGTAGTTCCCCAAAAGTATCGCCGGGCAGGCTGTTGTATCTGGCCCATGACGTCCCATTTGCGGGACACTGGGGTATCCGGCGCACCCAGCTGAGGCTGCTCCAAAACTTCTACTGCCTGGGGATATTTGCAGCCATGCAACGGTATGGCTGGTCCTGCAACTCCTGCCAGAGGGTGGGGAAGGCCCAAGATGGGAGGAAAGCTGCTTGGAGGCGCCTTCCCCATATAGAGGAGTGATTCTGGAAGGCAGCAATAGAGATAGGCCCCACTATCGGCCAGGCGACCCAGACGGGGAACAAATACATCCTGGTAGCAGTGGATTTGGTTACCCATTGCCCCGAGGCCATGGTTCTGCCCTCTACCAAGGCAGACACAGTGGCAGATGCACTGCTGGCCCTTTTCAGCAGGGTGGGGTTCCCCCAGGAGGTCCTCACGGACCAGGGATCCAACTTCATGTTGGCCCCGCTCTGGTGCTTGTGGGAGAAGCACGAGGCCTGGCTCACCTGGGCCCCAGTGTATGGCTCCCGGTCCAGCGGGCTGATCAGGAGGTTCCAGGGGACCCTGAAGCAGATGCTGGAAGCCTTCATGCACCGGCATCCGCAGGACTGGGACAAGTACCTGCCCCACCTGCTGTCTGCACATAGGGAGGCACCCCGGGGGTCTGCCAGGTTCTCCCCTACAGAGCCAGGGTGCAGAAGTAGGGAGGACCCCCTGGGCTTGCTGAGAGAGTTATGGGAGGGGGAGACCTCCCTGGATGGCGCATCAGGAGTGGAGGATGTCCTGGCTTTCTGGGAAAATCTCGCTGAGCTCATGGGCCCAGCTAGAGACCCTGGCCAGAGCCCAAGGGCAGTGGAAGGGCTGGTACGGCCACAAAGAATGGGCCTGTGCCATCCCCCCTCAAAGCTGTGCAACAACCAGACGGGGGGAGCCGGCTTCCGCAGGGCAGCGCCATGGCTGGCCCAAGCCAAGGGAAGCGCCAATGGCACCGCTGTGGCTTTGCCAGGCAGGGGGCCCAAACTTCCCCAGGTCACAAGTGGAGTGACCCTGCTCAGTTCGCTCTCGGGGGGAGGGGGGAGAGATGTGATGTAGTGGGGGTGCTGTCTGCTCTGGAACCCTGTACCCCCCCTGCAGTGTGATGTGTGATTCCCACTGACTCATCCACATGTTGTGATGTAGTGTCAGTACCTTGCTGGTTGCTGTGCTTGGGCTGTGGATGACCCCTACTGGCCTCTGCCTGTGAGCACTGCCCAGCAGGTGGGCTGCCTAAATCACGTAGACTAAGACCCAACCGGTCAGACCGGTTGAGGGCAGCGAGGGAACTAAGGAAGTGAGTGTTCAGGGGAAGGGGCAGTTGCAGGCTGGAAAACATGAAGGGAACAACCTAACTGGAGGACTGAGGGTCTAAGGGGGGGGGAGGGCGATGGACCCCCTAACCTCAGGGGTCTGAGGCATCCTGGCCTTGACTCCTGTAACCACATCATGTCTGTGTTGTGCTGTATCCTGGAGAAGCAATAAACCCTCTCTATTCAACTGGCTGGCGGAGTCTGTTTTTGCTGCTATGGGGCTGCAGGATGGGGTGGACCCCGACGTGCCACCACAATGCATATACAATCATATTCTTAGGGTGACCCTATTTCTCAATGCTGAATATGGGACACTACCAAAATTGCTTGTATTCAAGCAGGTTAGCAATCAATCAGAACTAGGCAGTACAAACATTCAAATTAACACCAACTTGACTGAACCCCATTAAAGAGAAATGCTGCATAGTTAGAGTCTTTTGAAAATTTATCTTCTTATCTTTAAGGCTTTAGCATTTACACAGAGAGGGGTTGCACGCGCACTCTCTCTCTCTCTCTCTCTCTCTCTCTGCCATATGTCTCTCTCACATAGAAGGGGTGACTGACTAACCCTCCCTTCCCTGCCCAGTGCTCTCTGCCCTCCATGCCATGATGGTTCCCTGGGACAGACTCCCCCCCCTTCTGTACCTGGTGCCACGTCTTCCCGAAGCAGCTTGGGGGGAGGGCAGGCAGGGTCACAGGCCTCTCTCCCCAGCTGCTTTCAGCCCCAGGGGACGGTGGGGAAAGGGTTGACCTGGCCCCTTGTTGCAGAGCTCATCACTTCTCCTCCCTCATTTCTCCAGTAGTAGAAGCAACTTATCCCTGCCTGCCTGCCCAGCATTGACAGGCAACTGCCCATTCCAGGCTGCTGCTGGCCACTGACGTAACCCAGCCATGTCCTGTCCCTGGCTACAGCGTGGACAGGAAGGGGTTAAGCCCTAAGGCTGCATTGTGCACTAGGGCCAGCGAACCTGACTGCCTGGGCTTCAGTGACCCTAGCCAGAGCGGTGGCTCAGCGGTGGAGGATGCCCAGGGGACAGAGCAGCCCCGTTCTCCCTGAGAGCAGGGCCAGAGAGGTGGAGGGAAGAAGGTGCTAAGCTGTGGGTCTGCTATGAAGTCTGCCTGGTCAGGGCATGACAGGCTGGAAATCGCTCTCCCACCCCCACCACTCCAGAGTTTAGCTGCGGGGCAGAGAGTCTTCCCCTGCCAGCGCTGTAACTGGCTTTGGCATATGCAGGGCTCCAGTGCTGGGGTATCTTGAGCTTTCCCAAAGTGCCCAGCCAGAGGCAGAGGGGGATGGAAGGGACCTGCCTCCCAGGCTGTTGGTGAGCTGAGCACTCCAACCAGGGGCTGGTTCTCTGCACAGTGCCAGGAGCAGGATGTGTCTTCTTAGGGGGTGGGGAGATATGTAGGATCAACAGGGTTTAGGGGTGGGTTGGGTGAAGGGGCAAAGCAGGGAATAGACAGTGAGAGAGGGAGCACAGTAAAGGCTGGTGGATGAGCAGCAGAGGTGACCTGCAACCAGCTGGCGCCTGCCTGCATTCCTTAGCCAGTGCACCATGCAGCTGGAACTGTGATCAGGGAGCTAGCCTCTGCAGGCTGAGTGCTGTCACACAGTGGGGGCTATACCAACCAACCAGCAGGGGGAGCAGTGGGTCTCGCACATTGTAGCTTTGCCTCACCAGCCTTGCACAACTACCCCCATCATTGGCCCCTGGATCTCCTCCTCGTTGGTGGGAAGGTGGCCGGCAAGCAGGAATCCAGCCAACAGCAGGACTCAGCAGTACTGATGGAGGGAGACCCAAAATATAGGACAATATGCCTGTCTATAAGAAAAAGTGAGGACACCTTCAGGAGGGCTTAAATACTCGACTGTCCCCTGAAAAATTGGAAGTCTGGTCACCCTAAATATTCTACAGCTTCACAAAATTAAGGCCCTAGCTGAATATTCTATTTAAAAAGTTTATTTCTTGTAAATATGAGTAAATTTAATGCAGTCAAGTATGCTAATTTTTGCAGATGTTGGCCCCTCTCCTGCAGTTCTCTTTAGATGTAATATCAGTGGGAGTTTGGACGTTTCTCTTTGAAATTTTGACAGAATAAATTCCTCATGAACTTCTGGTATGAAATCCTGGGCACAGCCAGAATCAGCCAACACGTGTATCTTTAGCCTTTTTAGTGAGGATTTTGCAGATCATTTGGTGTAACACCTTCCACAGTTTATCACCTGAAAATCCTGCCTGTGCAGTGAGAAACCCAGTCACAGGCACACATTGTTGTGGAATATAGGCATAACCATCTAACTGCTGGTTTCAGTGATTTCACATCAGGGTGAATTTTGTTGATTAAAGGTCAAGGTTTATTAGAAGCACACAGTCCTGCAAGACCTCACTGAAGTCAATGCAAGCATGTTAAAGCCTAAAATATGTGTTGCTGATCTGTTCTGACTGATACAATAAGGGTTCGTCTAGACTGGCAAGTTTTTGCGCAAAAGCAGCCGCTTTTGCGGAAAAACTTGCCAGCTGTCTACACTGGCCGCTTGAATTTGCGCAAGAACACTGACGATCTAATGTATGATTGTCAGTGTTCTTGTGCAAATACACTGACGCTCCCACTCGGGAAAAAGCCCTCTTGCGCAAATGCTTTTGCGCAAGAGGGCCAGTGTAGACAGGTAAAAACTGTTTTGTGCGCAAAAGCCCCGATGGCGAAAATGGCCACCGGAGCTTTCTTGCGCAAAACCGCGTCTAGATTGGCACGGATGCTTTTGCGCAAAAGCACTTTTTGCGCAAAAGCATCCGTGCCAATCTAGACGCTCTTTTCCGCAAATGCTTTTAACGAAAAACTTTTCCATTAAAAGCATTTGCAGAAAATCATGCCAGTCTAGACGCAGCCTAATAGTTTTGCCTGTTATTTGGCCCTATAGAGCAACCAGTTCTGACATCTAGGCTATCATCTGCCAAGAGTATTGTCCTAGCTAGTATATTCAACCTTCCTTTCAGTTTTAAATTACTCAAGCAGTGGGGCTTCTGCTGCTTCCCATAGGATATTCTTGGGCTTTCCTGTTCTCATAGGGCACGTCTACACTAGGAAATTATTTCAAAATAACTAAAATTCAAACTATTCAGGGGGTAGCTGAGTTAGTCTGTAACTGGAAAAACTTAAAAAACAACAAATAGTCTTGTGGCACCTTAAAGCCTAACAAAACATGTAGATGGTATCATGAGCTTTCGTGGGCTCAACCCACTTCTACAGATGAATGGAGTTTTTAAAAATCCAGTTTCTAAATAAATAGGATGGGGGGAGGGAAGGAAAAAGAAGGAAAAAAAGCAAAAAGGGGAAAGAAATAGTCAATTAGAGTGTCCATGCTACATGAAACTGACAGAGAAGGTACTAATTGTTCTTAAGTACCCATCGTTTAGTTTTTTATGTTATTAGGATGTGGAATGTAGCGGGCTATCCAGCCAATGTCTTTATTCATACCGCTGTTATAGGAATCAAACTTGTAAATGACATTAAGTTCTAAGGCTTCCCTGTGGAGTTGGCTTGTGGAATTGGCCTGAAACAATATGGTGACTGTGAGATCCATTAATGAGTGTCCAGGCAAGTTAAAATATTCCCCAACAGGTCTGTGTGTTGCCTTTTTGGATATATGATTTGTGTCCATTAATCCTTTGTCATAGAGACTGTCCAGTTTGGCCAATATACATGGCAGAGAGGCATTGCTGGCACTTGATGGCATATCTGCACCACATTAGTGGACGTGCAATTATATGAGCCTCTGATGTGATGGTTTATGTAGTTAGATCCTGTGATGATATCGCTTGTGTAGATATGTGGACAGAGTTGGCACCGGGGCTGATTGCAGAGGTGGGTTCCTGTATCATTATGATGGAGGTGTGCTGTGTGGTTACTGGAAAGAATTTGTTTGAGGTTAGGGGTTGTCTGTAACAAGCATTGGCTTGTCCCCCAAGCCCTGTGAAAGTGAGGGGTCATTTTCCAGGATAGGTTGTAGATTGTTGACAATACGTTGGAGGGTTTAAGTTGGGGGCTGTAGGTGATGACAAGAGGTGTCCTGTTGTTTTCTTTTCTGGGCCTGTCTTGAAGTAGCTGATGTCTGGGTACTCTTCTTGCGCTGTCAATCTCTTTTTGCACTTCTCCGGGCGAGTGTTTCAGATTTTAGAATGCTTTATATAGATCCTGTAGGTGTTTGTCCCTGTCTGTGGGATTGGAGCAAATCTGGTTGTATCTTAGGGCTTGGCTGTAAGCAATAGATTGAGAAATGTGTCTTGGATGGAAGCTAGAGGCATGAAGATAAGTGTAATGGTCGGTAGGTTTCCGGTATAACGTGGTGGAAATGTGTCCATCATGTAATTGTACTGTAATGTACAATTAAAATTAGTAAAATTCAAAATAGTAACTCCCAATTTAACAAAATTGAAATAGCGTGTCAAAATTAGTCAGAATTATTTCAAAATAGCACGTCCACCCTGATTGGAGTAGATTTTGAAATAACCAGCCCCATTATCGTAGTGTGGATGCTCCGCTTATTATTTCAAAATAAGGGGGGTTATTTCAAAATAACTCCTTAGTGTAGACCAGGGCTCAGTGACACTGAAGAGGTCACTGATGCCATAGGACTGGTTCGATGTAGGTACCCAGGCTGAACGCAGTGTCTTAGGTATGCACTTTCCAGTGTTGTAAGAAAAGGGACACTCACCTCTCCGATTTGTGAAGTGATGTCTCTGCACATGAACAATAAGCAGAAGCAGTCTGGCAAATCAGTAGTACTTTGCTGAACTTGTAGATCTGCTGTAATTGTGTAGGGTACTGAGTACATATACAGTCACCACACTTGGTAGTTTTACTAAGTATTTCACACTGTTTATAGCATTGCCTTGCTTGAAACTTGTAAGCTGTAATAGGTGGTACAAAGTTCTACTTTCTTGTAGGACTGCTGGCACAATTGCTTGTTCTTTGTTTAGGATCTCTTACCAGCACAGCAGTCCATATATGTGTACATGTTTCACACAGATCAGCTCTCTCCTCCCCAGATTGTTAGAAGCATTTTAGCTATGAGTAACAGAAGCTCTTCTTGTGGATTTACTACACATCTAGCAAAGAAGTAGATTGTTCTCTTTAAATGGGTGGCACTAATTTTTCTTGGTATTTCTTCCAGTGTTCTGAGGAAGAGTGAACAATATCCTCAAAATCACACTTCCAGACAGAGAGCCATCTGTGCTGGACATTTGGAAATGAAACTGTGTATCCTAGTGAGTGTGTCTTTTTGCAGACTCTGTTGTTTTGGTACAAGCGAACCTTTCTGTGAGAAAGAAGATGAAAAATCTGAAATGCTGTTCAATGAGCTCTTTTATATTTTCAGCTCATAGCACAATCAAATGGGAGTGTAGAAATACCACACATTTGTGAATCCAGAAATGAAGACAGCTTTCAGTTGATATTGGTTGGTTTATAGCCAGGTCATGTAAGGATGCTAAATGGATTATATCTAGTTCTAGTGTTTTGTAGCCAGCCATACTCATGTGGCTTCAGCAAATGATTTCCCCTCCCCCCACCGTCTCTAATGATTCTGTTAGCTAAACGTCAAGTTCTGCTGCAACAACTGCAATTGTGCTCTATTCGTGGATCCTTTTCATTGATTTATTTTACTGCCAGCAGTTCGTCCCAATTTAAGCTTTTTGGATTTAGTTATTGTATCGATGCATTTGCGTAGTACAATGGGCAGATTAACACTATTGAGCACTGCTCCCATATAAATGCATTACTCTTAATAGTACACTTGAACCTCTTTAATCCAGCAATTCTGGGAAACAGAGTATGCTGGATTAAAGATTTTTCTGTGCCAGGGAGGGCACTGCAGGCTCTTGGCATGAGGGATTGGGAATAGGGCAGTTTCCTGCCACTCTGCTCCCGGGGGCACACATGGCTCCATGCTCCCCGCTGCTCCCAGGCACCGCCCCACCACTGTGAAGCAGCTCTGCATGTTGCCGTTCCCCCAGCTGGCAAGGAAGGGGAGTGGCAGTGCACTGAGCCATTTCTTCCTCCACACCATGGATGTTCCCAGAGTAGGGACACCTGGAGTACTGAGGTCTAAGTGTAATAAAACATGGGGGCTACGTCTACACTGAAGTGCTATTTTGGGATACTGGAGGTGCCGCGTCTTTTGAGCATGCCTGTTATTTCGAAATATAATGGGCTCGCTATTCCAACATCCCTGTAAACTTCATTCTATGAGGAGTAGGGGAAGTTTTGGAATAGCGGTTTATTTCAAAATAAGTGCTGCGTAGACAGCAGCAAATTTTGAAATAAGCTATTTCGAAATTGACTTGAAATAAGCTATGCAATTTGCGTAGCTCAAATTGTGTAGCTTATTTTGAGCTCTGGGTGCAGTGTAGACACAGCCAGGTTGTGCTGGGTCTCAACATTACTTAAGCTCCAAACTGTTTTTAAGTCTTTACTGTGAAGCCTTATTATAATTTGAACTTCAGTTCTCTGTGCATGATGTCAAACCAATCTGATAGCTTTCTTTGATAGCATAATAAGTCTTGTGGATAAGGGAGAAGCAGTGGACGTGGTATACCTAGACTTTAGTAAGGCATTTGATATGGTCTCGCACGATCTTCTTATCAATAAACTAGGCAAATACAACTTAGATGGGGCTACTATAAGGTGCATGCATAACTGGCTGCATAACCATTCCTAGAGACTAGTTATCAATAGTTCACAATCCTGCTGGAAGGGCATAACAAATGGGGTTCCGCAGGGGTCTGTTTTGGGACTGATCCTGTTCAATATCTTCATCAATGATTTAGGTATCTGCATAGAGAGTACGCGTATTAAGTTTGCAGATGATACCAAGCTGGGAGGGGTTGCAAGTGCTTTGCAGGGTAGGATCATAATTCAAAATGATCTGGACAAACTGGAGAAATGGTCTGAGGTAAATAAGATGATGTTTAGTAAAGACAAATGCAAAGTGCTCCACTTAGGAGGGAACAATTCGATTCACACATACAGAATGGACAGTGACTGTCTAGGAAGGAGTACTGCAGAAAAGGGATTTAGGGATCATAGTGGACCACAAGCTAAATGTGAGTCAACAGTGTGACACATGATCCTGGGATGCATTAACAGGAGTGTTGTGAGCAAGTCACGAGAAGTCATTCTTCTGCTCTACTCTACGCTGATTAGGTCTCAATTGGAGTATTGTGTCCAGTTCTGGGCACCACATTTCAAGAAAGATGTGGGAGAAATTGGAAAAGGTCCAGAGAAGAACAACAAGAATGATTAAAGGGTCTAGAGAGTTATGAGGGAAGACTGAAAGAATTGGGCTTGTTTAGTTTAGAAAGGAAAAGATTGAGTGATAGTGGTTTTCAAGTGTCTAAAAGGGTTTCACAAGGAGGAGAGAGAAAAATTGTTTTCCTTGGCCTCTGATGATAGGACAAGAAGCAGAGGACTTAAACTGCAGCAAGGGAGGTTTAGGTTGGACATTAGGAAAAACTTCCTAACTGTCAGGGTGGTTAAACAGTTGAATAAATTGCCTAGGGAGGTTGTGGAATCACCATCTCTGGAGATATTTAAGAGTAGGTTAGATAGACATCTATCAGGGATGGTCTAGACAGTACTGGGTCCTGCTGTGAGGGCAGGGGAATGGACTTGATGACCTCTCGAGGTCCCTTCCAGTTGTGGGGTTCTATGATTCTATGATTTCCAAAGTGAAATTCAGGTACTTTGCAGAATACAGGTGCCTGATTCTCATTTATACTATGGTTGCTTTATTCCACTCTGGTGGAGGAATGAAAGCAGACTTTAGCATATGTCTGTGCTACACTTGGGGGACACGACTGCAGCATGTTTAAGCCATATCCATACTAGCTTTGATTAGGCTAGCTTGCCAACAAAGAGATGGGTAGCTGCTGAGGCATGGGCTAGTGCAGTGGTTCCCAATTGCTGGTCCGTGGACTGTCAGCGGGCCGCGAACTGCTGCTTGCCAGGCCGCAGCATGCTGCCAGGCCACGCCCCGCAGTCTTGGCCCCGTGCAGGTGCGAGAAGCGTGGGGCACAGGGAATTGCCGGGGTGGGGGGCGTATCTCATGCCTTGCAGCTCTGGGGAAGGCGCTGCCCAACCACAGCACAGGCGGCTCCAGGAGATCTGGAGCAGCAGCACTATTCAGCCATAGAGCATGTGCGCGGAACAGGAAGTCTGCCAGTCTTTGCTTCTTAGGGACCCTTCTAGGCACCTATGCTGAGGTGTCTCTATGGCCCACACCTGCAGCTTGTGCGGGGAGCTGTGAGGCAAGGGGGAAGGGTGGTGCCTACAGGGGAAGGGTGGGGGATGGGCGAGAGCACCAGCCCCGTCAGCCATCCTGGTGAGCTTGGGCAGCCCTTGGGAAGCTGCTCTTGTGCTTCCCCTTCCAGTGGGGCTCGGAGCACCCAGCGTCCAGGCCAGTAAGTGACACTGTGGGGCCACGTGCCAGGTGCCATAGTTCTCTCTAAGCTGTGCGCTTGTGCGCGCAAAGGAAATTTCTACCGTGCCCACCTCCTAGGCTAGTGGGCCAAGTACAGTCCAGCCATGGTACATACTTGGGCCGCTAGTCCATTGCACCACCTGTGCTGCTGTGGGGACACTGCAATTTCTAACCAACTGTGCTAGCTTGGGTACGCCCACACATGCTGTCCAATTCGCAGCATAGCCACACCTTGAGTATACAGGAGAATCAGACCTTGAATGTCGTATCTGGCATTCTTCCAGAGAACAGTGTAGAGAGTTAAACATCTTCCTTTTAAGTAACAGATGGGACATCTAGTGTCTAAAAAAAGCAGGGGGAGGGCCTGGAAATGTTTTCATCTACTGGATTTTTTTTTTGAAAGTAGATTAGGAAATGGAAGCTCTTTGAGGAACTGATCAGAGTCAGGATGGTCTCTGGGGAGATCCTAAGAATTGTTGTTGTAATGCTCAGAATCTCATTAGGGACGCGATCCAGTGTGCTTGTTACAGAGGTAGATCAAGGAGAAGGCATGAGCAGAATGGGGAGACAAATACTAAATATGTTATTCCTGTTATCCCTTTTCCCTTCCCTTACACTTGCACATCTTATGTAAGCTCCTCTCCTCTGCGCTTTACGCTAATATGAAATTTTGTGCCCATGTCCTGTTAATAGGAAAGGTCCCATTATGATTAGAGGGTAACTAATGAGCAGGGAACACCGATTTGATACGTGGTGATTGCTGTTATTGCAGGTGAGATCACCTGTGGTATTATTCTGTTGTCAAGTTAGTGACATGGACTAACTGCAGTGCTGTAGTAAGTACTTGGTGTGGGAGGAGGAGCCTGCTAGTGCCCCATCCCCTACTGCTACACTGCCATTTTTTTCTGGATGAGAATATGCAAATTGTGCTTTCATTTGCATATCTTCTTCCTATTCTTTTTACTAGATCCCTTATTCCTCAAAAATCGAGTTTTACAGTAGAGCTTGCAAACGAGGTTTTTTTCCCCCAACAAATGGCCCCATCTACACGGGGCTTTTTATTGGCAAAACCTTTTCCACAAAAAGAATCGGAAGAAGATATGCAAATGCAAGCGCGATTTGCATATCCTCTTCCACAAAAAAACGGCAGTGTAGCCGTGAGTGCCCAGCATTTGCCAAGGCTGTATGTGGATATAGGTGTGGAAGTAGGGATGTTGGATGTGCTCCTGCCCCCCCAGTCTTGAAGTGGGTTCCATCATATACAGAGTTTGCAGTTTGTGCAGTTCGGTTCAATGACTCTCAGCACCTGCACTTTACAAATTGTTCCAGCTCCCCCTCGCCCGATACCTGGACCATTTTTATGGGGCTGGTTTTCTGAGCCATTATTCCATCTCTAGCATATACAAACCTAGCTGTTTCAGCTTGGTCCTGTGCTCTGCCTTCTTTTGCTTGTGCTCTTTAGGAAAACTTCTTCATGGAAAGGCATGCGTTATCTTCCTTTTGCAGGGTGGCACCGTGAATTGTGTGTCCCAGGCAGAACAGTTGAATTCAAGTCAGGTTATAAGATATGAAAAGTATTTAAGAATTACAGTGAGAGAAAACAGAAAGTAAGGAGAGCTTTACAAGTTAACTGCAATGCATGCAAACATTTGTAGACTTAGTAGAGTTATCATGATGCTTCATTTTCAATAAGGGAAATAAAAGCATAATTACATGCATTTAGTAATGTTTGCTAAGAGTTAAGATGAGCAGAGATCACTTGCATAATTGTTCTGTTTGCTTCAAATTGGAGTATGACTATTGTCTTGGAAGTATTTTTTTTCCTTTACACTGTTGCAAAAATACTGCCCAGTCTCTAGATGAACTATGAGTAATCTCCCTAGGCTATGTCTATATTGCAGGCTTCTTGCTCAAGTACTTTTTGCGGAAGAGATCTTCCGCAAAAAGTGCTTGTGCAAGAGTGTATCCACACTACCATGGACACTCTTGCGCAAGAAAGCTCTGATGGCCATTCACAGAATGGCCATCAGAGCACCTCTGCTTTTTCTGATAGGGGTTTCTTGTGCAAGAAACCCCTGTTTTCTGTCCACACACACCTTTTTGCACAATAGCTGTTGCGCAAATAGGCTTATTCCTCATAGAAAGATGAATAATTCTTGCACAAAAAAGCCCTGTCTTCTGACGATCCACTGTACTTTTTCTTGCACAAAAACGCGCTTCTCGTGTGGATGCTCCGCGAGTTTTTGCGCAAAAACTCTGCAGTGTAGACGTAGCTCTAATCTGTGACATGAAAGAGTGGTCAGAAGAAGAAGATTCCTGTATACCACATGGCAAGTAGTCCTCTCTTTTCTCTTCTCCTGAACTGCAAACTGTTTGTTCTGCCTGAACAACACTTAGCACAGTGGGGCACTGGGCTGTGACTTAAGACTCCTAGCCCATAATGCAACTAAATTTTCTCAGAGCAAAGATCATTGCTATCGTGTCCATCAAAGAATCATTTTGTATAATTATTTTTGGAATTCTAGGTTTCCTGGTCTTAATTTATAGAGTTCATATTTAAAAGAAATGTGGGTTCAGCATCTCTCAACTGTGAATTGCCATTTCTACAAATATGCCTTCAAGAACTTGAGTTGAAAACTGCGAGATAGGTACCTATAATGCACTGGAATTGTTTAAAATGTAATGGGTTTGAAATGGGTTTGTTTGAAATGCAAAGGTGCAATTCTGTAGTGCAGAGAAGATGAAAGAGCACAGCCCAGGTGAAACAGCAATCTTTCCTTTTCTGTGAAAAGTTTGAAAATATTTTATTAGCCAAATATATAGTTAAAATAAATATCTCTAAGGAATAGACAGAGGTTAGTCACATCTGGGATAGTAAAGTAAAACACTAGTGCATGGCAATGAAATCTAAACTATTTTTTATCACTTGAGAACATATAAAGCAACATCAAATACATTAGAAGTCTAAATGATGCAGACAAATGTGTGTAGCTTTGTGCCCTGTTCCAAATATTTACATACAAGGACTGGTTTCTCTATCCCCGGAAGAGAATGATTGATTGTTTTAGAACACAGGCCCTCTGCTAATATGGTAACATGGTCCAGTGCAGCAATGTTAATACAAAAGTGGAAGAGTCATAGGGTATATCTACGCATCAAAGTTAATTCGAAATAACAGCCATTATTTCGAATTAACTTTCCTAGCATCTACACAGGCAAACCGCTATTTCGAAATAAATTCGAAATAGTGGGGCGCTTATTTCGAATTAGGTAAACCTCATTCTACGAGGAATAACGCCAAATTCGAAATAGCTAATTCAAAATAAGCGCTGTGTAGACGCTTATTCCGAAATAGGGGGCCTCCAAGCCCTTCCCAGTTTCCCCTGGTGGCCACTCTGGGCCAAACCAGGAAAACTCTTCTCCTCTCCCCCAGGCCCAGAGCCCTTAAAGGGGTAGACTCTGGCCACACTGTATGCCAGAGCCAGGCCTGCCAGCAGTCGCTGCCCCTCACCCAGTGGCCAGAGAATGAGCCGGGCAGCCAGTGCCAGCCAGCTGTCCCCTGCCCAGTCCCCCAGCTCCCAGGAACCAGCCAGGGGCCGGAGACGGCGGGCGCCCTCCTGGACTAGTGCGGAGATCATGGACCTCACTGAAGTTTGGGAGGAGGCCTCCAATGTCCATGATCTCCGCACTAGATGAAGGAACGCCACCAACTATGGATGCATAGCTGGCACCATGGCCACCAAAGGCCACATGCACACACAAGAACAGGTGCACATGAAGTCCAATGAGCTGTGGCAGGCATACGCCAGGGCCACTCAGGGCAGCTCCTCAGCAGGGGCAGACATCTGCCCCTACTTCGACGCCCTGGACTGCATCATGGGGGGTGGGATGGTCCTTGCCATCCCAGGGAGCAGCGATCCGGGACCAGAGGGCCCTGAACAGGGCTCAGAGGAGGAGCCACCACGGAGGGCTGGACCCCCGAGCTGTCCCAGCAGCAGAGTCACCAGGGTTGTCCAGGGAGGCCACACCATGTAAGTGCCATTACTGTCTCCTTCCCGGGGGGGAGGCGGTGGGGAGGGAGACCAGGGACTGCGCACATGGGCCTTGCTTACCGTGGATCACGCAGCAACCTGTGCACGTGCAAGCACGTGCCGTACCACCCCTGGGCAGGTGGCTCCAGCTGTGTGACACGCGGGCCGTGGCCTGATAGCCACACGTGTTTGTGAAGAGACCTGACATGCTCCTGACCCCGGGGCGGGACACAGCAGGACACCCTCCCTTCACAAGCCCCCTCTACACAGAGGCAGGGGACATTTCCCCCCCCACACCTCGGCCGCACTATACACGGCACAGGGGCATGGGTGCAGTCTCAGGGCAGCTCCCACTCCTGGGGATAGCTGGACATTCCAACCATGGCCTCTGTGCAAGCACAGCGGCTCTGACGGTGCAGGGCATGGTCATCCTCACCTCGCAGAGGGGGGCTTGGCTTCACCCACTGTGTCCTCAGGGAGAACTGACCACTTCTCTTCTTTCTCCACAGCCGCACCAGCTGCATGTGCAGGGTGCACCACCCCGGCCGGGACTTCCTCCTGCACCCAAGCAGGTCCACCGCAACACTGCAGGGGTACTGAGACCAGCACATGGGGGCCCTGCGAGCCCTGCACCGCACCATGGAGCAGTGGGTACAGGACGAACGGGAGTTCCAGCGGGAGCTGCTTGTTGAGGGTCATGCCATCTGTGCCCATCTGCAGACCCTGGTGCAGAGCCTGCTGCCTCGTGCTGCTCCAGCGCCTGCTGCCTCCCCAGCTCCCGCTCCTCCTCCCACTCCTTCTCTCCCTCCCGCCTCTCCCTCCTCAGCCTCCACACCCTCCTCCCCATCCCCCCGGGGACGCCGAGGCTCCTGCACGCACCGTGCTGGGAGACAGTTGCCCCGGAGAGACCCCCACCCCTGAGCCCTGAGCTTCCCCTTCCCTTTCTTGCCCTTGCTTCCCCCTTCCAGCTCCCTCCTCCCAATTTTCCCCCTCCACTCTCCCACCTTCTCTCCTCCCCTCTCCTACCTCCTTTCCCCAGTCTCCCCAGAGTTTCATACCCCCCCAGTTTTGTTAAATAAACAGAGTTTATATTTTTTGAAAATACATGTATTTTATTTGACATCAGGAAGGGGGGCTAGGGAGGGGTAAGTGGAAGGACATGAGGGAGGAATGAGGCACAAGCCCCCAGTGGGGCAGACCAGGGAGGCTCTTAGCGCTCCTCAGGGTGGAAGCTCTCCCATAGGGCCTCCTGGATACTGACAGCCCCCTGATGGACCTCCCAGATGGCAGCCTGCAGAAAGTGCAGCCAGGCTTGCAGCAACGTGTCCAAGAGAAGCACCAGAGTGCCCAGGGGCAGCTCTGGCTCCATGTTGCAGAGTGCTATGGTGTCCCGAGTGAGGGCAACCAGAACATGCAGAGACAAAATGCTTTGCTGTCCCTCATCAAGGTAGACAAGCAAGCAGGGAAACCTGATAACTGGCTGTCCGGGGTCCCTTTAAGCACAGACCTCAGATAGCCTCAGGCAGCAGCCCCACACAGTAAGTCCTGACCTGGTGCCCTGCTGGAACTGGTTCCGGCCAGCCTTAAGTGCGATGCAGAGTCCACTCAGTGTGGACGTGCTATTTTGAAATAGCAAAATGCTATTTTGAAATGCATTTTGTGTGTAGACACGTTATTTCAAAATAAGCTATTTCGAAATAAGATATTTCAAAATAACACTGTAGTGTAGACATACCCATAGTGTTTTAGAATCTAGATATATGTACATCTGTTTAGCTGTGTAAAGAAATGCATTCTGAGAGTGTTCTGGAGGGCTGGAACATCTTATGAGTTAGGTCTTTCCTGCAGTGCCTGTATATGTAAAATAAAACCAGTGTTTTTAGAAACCAGATTTGCCTTTATCACGTTTTAGGATCAGGTGGAATGGATGTCCCTGTTTGTTTCAGTGCATTGTACCGTACATACTACAGTCTGGTTAGAAAGACATTCCACTTCTAGTGATTTTGGCTGTGGAAATGACGACTTCATTCTGGGCCCTAATCTGTAGGCCTTGCTGACATACCTAAGGGATGCTGGACTGGATGCCAAAATGGTTTGATGCTGTGTGTCTGGATGTGCAACGCAAGGTTTATATACAGTTGGAGCTGCTGACAGAGACAGAAGCAAAAGGACTGAAAACAAAACAGAAGTATTAACTGGGAAATGAGCAGTTAGACCTTCCTGTTTCCTGTGACTGAGGAATGTCAAAACTGAGGAGAGCTAGTATGTGGTCATGGGCTAGATCCAAGGGTGGGACCTGAACTTGGCTCTGCCCTGGCCTGGAGGCCAAAACATTCTCTTGATCTGCGAGGCATGCTAAAGGTGGAATTGATGTACATTAAATAGTATATTAGAGAAACCATCATGTGGGGGAGAGGAGCAAAGACGTTGGAGTCTGGAGCGTGCGTTTGTTCTTTCCAGAAGGTCTTGGAAAAGGCTTGGGAAAAATAAAACAGTTGAATCATTTCACATAATTTCTTTAAAGTTGGTTGATAAAAAAGGGCTGTGGTCCAGAAGAACCCAGTTTAAAACTGACACACAAATGCTACCTGGGTGCTTCTCAGTGGTCTATGTAGGAGTAGCTAGTTTTGGACCAGTTCTTGGAAGACAAATGTCTGCATCACAAAATTCCTGCACATGGCTTTTTTCTTGGCAGTCTCACCAGAAGGGCCAAGGATCTGGCTTCATCTTTCAAAGTGGTTGTTCCTGCCCGGGGCTGGGGCACACTGGCAGGCTAGTATGGCATAGTATAATCATTCATACTGACACTCCTTAGAGGATAAGGTGTATAGGAAACGTCAACTCATGATTCAGGCACTGGATCCAGTACAATTCCTGACACTGTCAATGATTTTTTGTGACCTTGGGCAAGGTTCGTAATCTACCCTATCCCATAGTCCATACCTGTAAAATAGAGTTAATCCCTCCCTGTCACATGGGAGTGGTAGGAGGATAAAATCCATGAATTACTGTGCTGGACTCTGACACTGCACTTATAAGGATCATCTGAGTACCTAAGTATCTAGAGAGCAGAGTTCACGTGCAAGTGCTGTTATTCTGACACCTATCATGAACACTATAATCACATACATACCCTTTACCCTCTCAAAAAATGGGGGCCGGGGGCTGAGGCAGGTTGGAGGGCTGAGGCAGAGTGCCTAGCCAGAGATTTTGAACAGCCAGATACCAGGGAAATAAGGAGAGCACAGCATGAGGCAGCACTAATAAGAGAGGCTTTGAAAGAAAGTGTTATGAATGGCTCGTTTTGAGAGTCAAGCGTGTGGCTCTCAACGAGGGGCCCCTGCATTTACTGTGTTTGCCTGTAATCCCCCACCCCACCCCTGCAATACAAGCAACAGAGACTGTAGTTCAGAGATCGTGCATTTTTATTTTGGGAAGACAGCAGAGAAAGAAAAGAAGTCCATGGGGGCCACCCAAAAGGGAGGGGTACTCAGAAATGTGAGAAGGACAGCCTTTTCCCTCCCAAGAACCTGGCTGTTGAGTGTGAGGCTACCCTTCAGATCCCCCTCCCCGAGTCCTGGGGTCCCTGGGGGTGGAAGCTGTGGAAATGGGGGAGGAGGGAAAATGATTTTGCAAAGGGTGAAGAGGGTCTGGGGGGTGAGAGGCTGTACTTCTCCATGCACGCCACCAGGTGCTCCATCACTGCCAAGACTTTCTCTTGATGCCTCGCTTGCAGTTCCCTGCAGGCTTTCCTCTCCTGCCTCTCTGCCCACATCTCCTCCAGGACCGTGTTCCTCCACTCCATTTGGTCATTTAACATGTCTTCCCTTGTCTGTTTTTGTCTGTGAATCTCTGCCCAGTTGACAGCTGATGGAGCCAGGGGATTATGCAGGGAGCTGGCTGCTGTTTCCGCTGTAATGAAAAGTTACAAGTGCACACGTTACTGGAGATACATTGTGTAAACCTATCCCTAATCTGTTAACATGCAGTGAAGATCTCTGTAAAGATAATTGAGATGTGTTCTGTGCAAGGCCAAAGTTTTGCTTTAAAGCGGCCATTATACAGCAGGTACACAGAGTTCTCAGGGGAGCATCTGGACTCATGTGATTTGGAGGTAGGCAGGCATGGCAAGGGGCCTGCTAGGGCATGATCCTGCAGTTGGGAGGGGGAGATGGGATCTGGTCATGCCAGTGAGGCAGGGTGACTTCCCTCTGTGTCTGGTACACGTGGCGTCCCAGAAGAGTACTACTTTCCCATCCCGCAGGAGCCTTTGGGTAGGAATGGGGGACAGGGTCCGGTCATGCTGGTGGGGCAGCCTACAGCCAGGAGGCCAGGAGAGAGGGTGGGGGTACCAGAGGCTGAACCCACGCTAGCAGCAGAGGCAGCAGCTACATGTTGAACCTGTCTCGTCCGGGACTCTGTGGCCCGGCAAGACTGCAGATGTTGCTAGACTAGAGAGCCCTGGTGGAAGAGGTTGAGAGTGGCAGGGAGTGGAGCTGGTCTGGTCAGCGGCAGCTTCAGGACCAATGACCTGGGGGTGGAGAGCCCCAGGAGAGAAGGGATGCGGGAAGGGAGCCCCAAGAGTGGCTGCTGCCTTGCGTGGTATCCAGGCAGCCGGGGTTGGGGAAACCTGAGAGCAGAGCCCCACAAGCAAACTGAGGGCAGCAAAACCAGGCACGTGGGCCAGAGGAGGTCAGGCCTCTGGGTTCTCTTGGGGAGCAGCCAGGAGGGGAGCTCCGGGAGATCCTGGATGCCTGACCTCCCCTGCTCTGGCAAATTCCCTTGTTCACGAACCCTCAGGTCCTGAGCATACCGGACCAGGGAGGTTCAACCTGTAATAGCTTCTTCTCTTCCGTCATCCAAGTTGCTATGCGAGATATCAGTCTTCTCCAAATCACAGAGTGATAGGGAGCGGATTCTGACTGAATGTGGCCATAAATCTGGGCCTTATGCTGCAATGCTTTGTGGTTCAAAGATGCCAGGTGACTTACTGCTGGCTTGGTGTGGGAAGGTGTCCTACTGTGGAGGACAGAATAAGGTAGGCCTCCACAGAAACCCTGTAAGGAGGATCAAAAAGTTCCTATCTAAGAGATTCATGGAGGTGTGCAGCAAGGATTTCCCCCTTGCTGCCTCTGGGGAATCCTTGCTGCACTGGGGGGAGCTGGGGGGAGCTGGCTTAAAAGCCAGTTCCCCCCAGCACCATCCCCCTCCCCATTGCCACCTGCCCCCTCGCCTCAATGAAGTCCAAGATCTCCTTCGCATGCAGCTGCTTGTAGAAATGGCATGTTCGCAGCGATGCACCAGACTGCTTACATGCCTCCTTTGTCTTGTGGTAAGACTGCCTCAGCTCCTTTACAGTAATTCCTCATTTAACACTATAGATGTGTTTCTGAAAATGTTCATGCTAAGCGAAAACGTGCTATGCGGGGTCAATTTTCCCATTAAAAATAATGGAAAATGTGGGGGTTTCGTTTCACATGGTGGTGGCAAAGTCAATTTTTTGTTGGTGCTGGGTCGTGACAACATTAGATATCTAGCAACACAAGATAACTAGCAACACAAGTCACCGCAGTTTGTTAAAACACAAAGATAAACACGTGAGTGAGCTGAGGAGCGCTGTGACCACGTGTATTCATCCACTCATGCGTATTACCACTGTTTTCACCAACTTATACTGCCGCGCGAAGTAGTCCGCCACTTGATTATTTTTGTGTTATTTCGGGGACAGTCGTGTTATTCGAAAAACGTTCCCTAAAAAAAATCGTGCTATTGAGAAAACACGTTAAGCGGGCACGTGTTAAACGAGTAATTACTGTATTTTAACTCTGTACTGCGGGGTGTCCCTGGAGTACCCTTTCTCCCCGCTTGCCTTTGTGATCTTTGCATATAATAGCATTTCTTTTGCTGGTTCAGAGCTCAGACAGAATGGATTCCTCTCCTCTCACCTCAGTGAGGTCCAAGATCTCCTTCACACTCCTCTGTGCCCCTGGGAAATGGAGCTCATGGGACGTGAAGTATTGGAAGACATGGCCATGTGTGCTGCTCAGGTGTGCTGCCCACTCTGAGGTGTGCTCGCAACGCTGGCCGCATGGGAAATGAAATTCAGACTTTCCTGAGGCTTTTCCTGTTCACCTGGAGAGCAGTAGAGGCACACATTCTAGTCAGAGCAGAGCACTGTGGGATGCCTCCCGGAGGCCAAGGACCTCAACTGTCACCAACGCTACATCTACACTACCGTAACCTCGACCAGCCACGCTAGGGAATGGCGTTACTCCTCGTGAAACTAGGAGTACCCGACATTGACTTCAGCAGCCCTCACACTTGGCAAGACAGGCTTGGTAGTGTGGACAAATTGTTTAGAAAATCGACCTTATATGGCTAAATTCGGTCTAAACTCCTAGTGTAGACCAGGTCTTAGAGGCCACATCTGGGCTCTACTCTGCCCCTCAAATCACTTGGCTCCACAGGGCGCATTAGGCACAAGAGATGTTGCTGTTCTCCCAACAATATCCACAGCTGGCACCAAACAAAGATGCTGCTTCCTTAGGGTGACCATGCATGTATTCCCGGAATACAAACATTTTGGTATCTCTGGCAATAGCATGGACCCAGGCTTGTCCCTGCCTATGTGACCCCACCCCACCAGAATGTCCTTGCAGTGAGGTATTTAAGGTAATGCTGGCCAGGATGAAGCAAGATGCTCTTCAGAATGAAACCCCATCTGACACCAGACAAAGCCAGGGTGTGACTCACAACTGCGGTGCCTCCTGCTGGCTGTCCCGGGAATTCACTCTCAATTCACCCTTGATTCAGTGCACCGTCATCTCGTAGCGTCCTGCCGTCATGACTCTCACCTCAAGCTCCAGAACCCCTGTCGCTCTCCAGATTAGGGGTCCTTTCTGAACCCTGCGCTCTGCACCCCCAACGAACCTCAGTGACAAACTGCAGTCACTGGTCTAGCTATGCTCTCCAGTGACAAGGAGAAGAAGCACCTAGGCCCATCTACTACTCTGGGTCCCAAACCGGGGACCAGGGCTGCTGCCTGTAGGTGCTAGGTCACCTCCAATCCCCACCATGTCTCCCTGGGCCACTTCCCCAGAGCCCCAGTACCTCCTCAGCCATTGTATAGGGGCCTCAGTCTGGCAGCCATCAGCCTGCAGCCCCCCTGACTCTGCCTAGCACTGCTCTGTCCATGGCACTGTCTCTACAGGACAGCCAGTTCTCTTCCTTGATCTCCAGTCAGAGACTGCCTCTGCTCTGCTCAGCTCAGTCGTCCTCATATGGGCCACCCTGGCCCTCATTGGCTGTTCTAATAAACCTTTTTCCTAATGACTGTCTCCATAAGCTGTCTTCCAAGCACGTCCATAAGCACTCTCCCCAAGGCCCCTTTAATCCTTCTGCCACAGTGGGGCAGGCCTTAGAAAAGCAAGACTATCGATCTGAAGGCCTGACAAATACCCTGCCCGTAATGCCTGTGCCTTGTGCGTACCTGCAGTCCTTCTGCTCTTTAATTCCAAGCTTTGATGGTGAGGAGAGAATTTAAAATGTTAACATTTAAATCACCATTGGACATCTGAGTTTCCCACCATCAGGTAAGGGCTAGAGACTTTTTTTAAAAGGAAATTAGCTCCTGGAGAACAAGATGGCATCCTAAAGAAAAGTTCTGGGTTGCTAATATGGCACAACCTGCCCCAGTTTGAAGCCTTGGTGTCGTGATCTAATCCATTCGCATAATGGTCAAGGAGAACATTACCGTCAAAGCTTTAGAAATGCAGGTGTAAACCCCTCTTTGCTCCCTGGGTTACTCAGGTAAGGAAAGCATTTTTATCATAGCTTTTTTTGGTATTCTCCGCATCAGAGGATAATCAAATGCTCCTGTATATATTGCACATTGGGGGTGCACAGTTCCCTTCTTGTATTAGTTTGCAATGTCTGTGATACTGTATTGTAAACAATTACTCATCCATGGGAGCTGAAATAATTGATTTATTAGGATGAAAAATGCCACACAAATTGGACAAATAGACTAATTAAGTGTCCGATTGCCTGCACCGAGGGATACTGGGTGAAGCTGAAGAAGGGAAGAGTTGTGTTTGATTCAAATATGCTCTTAAGCACCTCAGACTGAGAAGAGAATACTGAAGGTTTGTTTGGGCCTTTCCTTGAGAGCCCTGAGTCATGTGTTAGAGTGAAGGGTATCTTAGCCTCAGCCAGAAGAATGATTTTTGTGGTTCGATTCCTCCTTCCTGCTTCTTTAGTAGTGCTGTTGGTGCCTTTTCCAGCCTGTTCTTGTGCACATTTAGTATATGGTAGAATTAAAAACCCACCCCTTTTCTGGGGCTTGGCTTTATTAATTCAAAATTAAAATTAAGATAACAAGTTTCAATCCCAGCATTCTTCTCCTGGCTTGGATGCTCCCAGGATCCTTCTAAATTGCTCAGCTCATATTCTAGATCCTCTGTCTTCAGAGAGTCACTCACACCTCCTCCATATCCAAGTGGGATAACAAGTCACCTGCTTTAGCCAATCAGTGGAAGTCACTTAACTCTTTCTCAGCAGACCAACACTTGCTAGTCGCGTGAGGCGTTTCAAGTGAACACTGCCCACCTGATACAGGATCTTTTTCCTGCTTGTTCCTAGGGGATTAGTTTGGTGTAGTGCACAGGGATTTAGTCACACATCTCCAATTAATTTTAATGGATTTGCCTGACTAAATCCCTGCACAGCATCAGATCCCTAACTGTGTCTGATAAAGAGCAGCCCAGAATGTTTGTCACAGAGCTTAAGAAGAAAATAGCCTGTGTTTAACGCAAAATCCATGTCCTGTTTTCCCAAGAAGCACAAAAGATTTAATATCTTCTTTTTGTCCCCTCCTCTTCTCTTTATGCCCATTGTTAGATCCATCTTTGTACCTATTAAACAAAGCCCTTTAAAATGAGGTAACCATTTAAATTCTATTGTACGGATCAGATGGTGAACAAGGAACAGTGTTTCATTTAGGATTTGATAACTAGGCACAAATTTGGGATTTTTGTGCTGCCTTCATTCATAACTTAGGGAAAAGGATACTACTTAGTTGGAATTATTATTCACATTTGTAATTCTGTAGCCATAAAAAGATGCTACCAAGGAGTTTTTTTAATTGTCACTTATTGTGTGCTTGTTTTTTCCCCTGTTGGGTCAGAAGTATAATGCTCACATTTGTTCCCTTACATAAATTTAGTTAATTTCCCATTATTAAACCTAACCTAGAGTCCATTAAAGTCAGTTGCAAGATTCCCATTGACTTTGGTGGACTTTGGAACAGTTATTTTGTGAGGAAGAAAGCCTGATAGCTAAGTCCCACAGCTGAGTCAGGACACCTGGGTTCTAGTCCCTACTCTGCTGAAGACTTCTGTGTTGTAGCTACAGCCAGAGATGCGATGTAGCTACAACTGGGTGGGGCAGCTCAGGCACAGTCATAAGAATGGCCCAAAGGTTCATCTAACCCAGTATCCTGTCTTCTGACAGTGGCCAATGCCAGGTGCCCCAGAGGGAGTGAACAGAACAGGTAATCGCAAACTAATCCATACCCTGTCACCCATTCCAAGCTTCTTGACAAACAGAGGCAAGGGACACCATTCCTGCCCATTCGGGTAATAGCCATTGATGGACTCAATCTCTATGAATGTATCTAGTTCTTTTTTGAACCCTATTAAAGTCCTGGCTTCCACAACATCCTCTGGCAAAGAGTTCCACAGGTTGACTATGTGCTGTGTGAAGCCTTTTCTGGCTTTGGGTGAGTCACATTTTTAGTTCTTGACTCAGCTTCCTTATCTGCATGATAGGAATAGTGCTACTGTGTCAACCTCATGGATACCTAGGGAAAATAAATTAAAGTTGATCAGATCTATTGATGGAGTTTGCCTCTTTGTTGTTAAGTCTTGTTAGATATGTTCATTCCATTGATATTACAGAATAGTTCCTGGGCTATTTTTGTGTATATAGAATATTCATTAAGAAGAATTGAGCTTTTAAAGACAACAAATTACCACATCTTTGCAAAGAAATACAAGAGGGAAAATACACCAAAGTTCGGTTGGAATAATCTTGAGTCTAGCCCTCTAGTTGTTGGGAATCCATTGTGGTGCTTGTACCCATAAAGCTGTTGGCTGATGTGAATGTGCATCTATATATTAGAGTGTGTCAGTCTGCCAGTCTGTTTGTTCAAGAACTCCTCCTAAATGGTAGGAGATAGGGCCACCAAATTTGGTAGGCAGCTTCCTCTTCTCCTAACTTAAAGCAAGGTTGGGGTTTGGTGGTGCCAGGAGAACTGGAAGCCCCAGAAAAAGGCTGTTTTCCATAACAAGCAATGGGAGGGCTGCTGTTCAGAGGGACAAAATATAAGAGTGGCCATTGCGGATAGTGAGCCCACAGGGGAAAACTATACGACAGATTGGCCACTGGGGACATCAAGGGAGTGGCCAGCAGGGTTGGGGGCTGGGACCAGGTGGGCTGCAGGCCTGGAGGAAGAGAGAACTAGGGATGTTAAAAGTCAGTTTAATAAGGAACTGTTGAAAATCTCAGCAGTTACATGGTCACACAAGTGGGCTCTGCAGTATAAAGCTTTATACTGAAGAGCCTGCAGTGAAGCCCCCCGGGAGCGGGGCTCCCCAGTCTCTGACAACCCAGTTCCTGGGAAGGTAGCTTCGCTGTGTGCAACTGACACCATTAACCGATAAGAATCTGCTTATCAGCTAAATGGTTGGTTGTTTACACTCAGACACCCCTAGAGAGAACAGGGCCCCTGGCAGCTGGGGGAGTTGTGAGGAGAGAAATAGGTCCCTGGTGACCGGGGAAGGGTTTGGAGGGGAGAGAAAAGGCCCTCCCACCCTGAGCCCCTCACCCCCCCAACCCTCACTCTTGGACCGCCCTATCCCTAGTAGGGATGTTAGATAGTGTGTAATTGAATAGTCATGTAACTGCATCAATGACTATTTGATAGTCCCTGGAGGTGGGGTCGGCAGCCAGTGAGCTCCTGGCCCCACTCCCGGGGAGCCCCCTGCAATCCCGCGCTGCTGCCTCTCTATCAGGGGCAGCAGTGAGGGGTGGCAGGCAGGAACCGGTCTGCAAGGAGAGCTGGTCTCCGTGCAGACCAGCTCCTGCTTGCTGTCCCATGCTGCTGCTGCCTCTGTATCAGAGGCAGCAGCAGCCCCTGTCCATGAAGGGTCCAAGCTCCCTGCGGACAGAGTCTGCTCCACAGCAGCAGCCCCCATCTGCAGGGGGGAGCTCAGACCCCCCATGGACAGGAGCAGCTACTGTAGACAGAGGCTGCTTTGTAGCAGCCTCCCCTGCCCCTTCCATGCTGCTGCCTCTGGCTCCCCATGAGCACCAGCTCCTGCCTCCTCCCCTCCCGGCTGCCTCTGATACAGACTTATCAGTTAATCGTGTAGTCATCTGCACGTTGTCATCCCTAGTCCTCAGCCTCCTGCACTCCCTTCCCCATCCCCATGGCCCTGTCATGAATCCTGTAACACCCCCCAACTGCCAGTCCCTTGCCCTGAAGGACCCACACAATGCATGGTAAGTCTGCTTTATAAACTGTCTCTCTGGAAGAGAACCGCTTGCGCTCTCTCGTGTGTGTGTTAGTGCAGTGCTTTCACACCCACGGTCTGTTTGAGCTGCACTCCAGAAGCTGTTAAAATCATAGATAAATGATCAGTCTGTGAACACCCTCACTGGCTTCTTTGCCATCATGAATGTTTCCTGCTTAGAAGATGACAATTGATGGAATTTAGTTAGCTGCCCACACACCCACTGAAATGTTTGCTACATACTTAAACTTTTAATTGGCTTCACTTCTGCTCCCCGTAGCCTTTCTCTCTCTTGCTATTCTTTGGTGACACACCTCCAGGGTAGAATAATGTCCAGTGAAACATTTCTGGTGTGAACATGACTTTTCCACAGTCAAGAGAATATGAGACCAGGCATGAGAGAATCTTAAGAGTTTAGATGTTCTTCTGACATGTATCCCAGCTATCCAAGCCTTTTGCATCTTAAAGTTGGACTCAGTCCCATTGAACAAGTTTTCATGTGAGACTTCTAGCATTCCCACAGTGAAGTATGGCAGGAAATGTGAGAGGGGGTGGGGTTTTTCTGGCTATTCAGCTGTGCTGAGGTTGGTGCAGGGACTTGGCTGATCATTTCAATAACCAATTCTCCAAGGTCCTTAAATGTGTGACCGTTCTGGGAGAAACAGGGTTTTTAATTAACTACTTCATTTCTACATGAATTAGAGGTAATAATAAATGGAACAAATACAAAATGAAAATGGCTACATAGGAAAGAGCACTGCAGAAAAGGATCTGGAGGTTTTAGGTGACCACAACCTAAATATGAGGCAACACTGTAACACAGGTGCAAATAAAGTGAACATCATTTTTCTAGGATGTATTAGTAGGATTGTGTAAACAAGACATGAGAAATAATTCTTTGACTGAACTCAGCACTGTTAAGGCTCAGCTGGAGTACTGTGTCTAGTTCTGGGCACCATACTTCAGGAAAGATGTGGACAAATTGGAGAAAATCCAGAGGAGAGTAACAAAAATGATTAATAGTGTAGAGCAGTGTTTCCCAAATGGTGTTCCGCGGAACCCCGGGGTTCCATGAAGTGAAAATAAGGGTTCCATGAGAAAATTCCATTGCAATAACATTTTATGATTTTAAAAATAATAATTAATATTGAAGCATTTATTAATTTTATTGAAAACAATTTTAATTTGTGTTGATCTCATGACCTTGTTTAGCATTTTTTTATTATTATTTTTACTTATTTGTGGTCTACTTTTTCAGCTCCATATATAAGGCTATGTCTAGACTACATGGCTCCGTCGACGGAGCCATGTAAAATAGCTAATTCGGCATAGTCAAAGAAGCGGGGATTTAAATAATCCCCGCTTCAGTAAAATAAAAATGGCGCGCTGTGCCAGCGATCAGCTGATCCGGCACAGCGGCGGCAATCAGCGGTGCGGTCAACAAGAAGCCTTTGTTGACTGCTCCGGTATGCCTCGTACCAGGCGGTTGACAAAGGCTTCCCTTGTCGACTGCACCGTGTCTGAACTGCGCTGTGCGGATCAGCTGATCGTTAACTGCTAGCGCTATTTTTATTTTACTGAAGCGAGGATTATTTAAATCGCTTCTGACTATGCGAATAACTATTTTATGGCTCCGTCGACAGAGCCATGTAGTCTAGACATAGCCAAAGACTGTTATTAGGGGTTCTGCAAAATTCTTTCAAGTTTAAAAAGGTTCCGTGGCCAAATAAAATTGGGAAACAGTGGTGTAGAGAACATGACCAAGGAGGGAAGATTGAAAAAAGTTTGTTTAATTAGGCAAAGAGAAGATTGAAGACAAGACTGACATGATAACAGTCTTCAAGTACATGAAAGGCTGTTACAAAGAGGAGGTGATAAATTGTTCGCTTTATCCACTGAGGACAGGAGTACAAGCAATGGGCTTAAATTGCAGGAAGAGAGATTTAGGTTAGACATTAGGAAAAACTTCCTGTCAGTGTAATTAAGCACTGTAAAAAATTACTAAGGGAGATTGTGAAGTTCCTGTTTTTGGAGGTTTTTAAGAACTGGCTTGACAAACACCTATCAGGAATGATCTAAATACTATTTATTCGTGTCTCTGTGCAGGCAACTGGACTAGATGACATCTCTAGGTCCTGGCCACTCCTTCATTTTCCCTGAGTGATGTAAGTTTCACTGCCAAAAGCACTGACATGGACAGTGCTATGTAGCAGGAGATTCTCTTCCCATCAGCATAGCTACCGCCACTCATTAGGGGTGGATAAATTATACTGGTGGAAGAATTCTCTCCCACCGACAGAGTAGCTAGACAGGAAACCTTACAGTAGTGCAGCTGCAGCAGCATAGCTGTGCTGCTGTACAGTCTGTAGCATAGATATGGCCTAAGTCATCAGCACAATGTTTTCCCCCATGCAATGAGCAAAAGTTTCCCTCCAGATTTAAACACCAGTTTTTTGGCACAAGAAGTTCTGCGTCAGAAACTACCATGGTAATTCTGCTGCACAAGGGATTGACTCATATCCAACTTTGGACAGAGTTTAGACGTTCCCTCCTAATATTCTTATGTTAGTAAAGTACCTTGAGTTTCAAAACACTTAAAACATGACAAATTAAAATGCTTTTTATGTAGGGACCACTCCACCCATCCTTGAATCACAGCTGTCTTTGGGGAGAAGCAACAATTATTTTGACAAACGGTACAAAAATAGTTCAGAGCAGAATAGGAATCCTGCCCTATCCAAGTTATAGTTCACAAGGAGCTGTAAGTAGAAAAATTGCAATTAATAATATTTTAGATGAAATGTGACCAGGAGATCACTTTGTTATAAAAAAAAATGGCATTAGATATGTGCTTTGCAGAGGGAGTTAATTAAGCAGTTAAAGGCTAATTATCTTACAATTTGTGGACACAAGTTAATATGTAATGTTTAAAATTTTGTTTTTCTGGCTAGGTAGGGATGGGAACAGAAAAAAACGATTACTCTTGATTTTATTAACAGTTGATTCTGCGATTTGAATGGAATCATGTTGTTAGTGAAAACATTTTGTTGTGAAAATCCACATTCAGGCAAGGAACTGTCCAGGGGACAGAGGCCCTCAGACCAAAGAGCTTAGCGGCAGCCAATGACTGACTTTGAACTAAGCAAGTGCATAATGCAACAACCCCCACACCTGCAAAATATAACCAATTTATTGTTTCCTTTAGATTATTAAAACTTAACAGGCTAAAATGAGCTTTAAAAAAATAATCGAGGGGAAAAGGAAAGACCAATTTTTCTCCCTGTGAAAGGTTTTGGTAAAAACTTCCTTGACTTGCCCCATGAACGGCCTGTATAGCTCTCACTCAACTCTGAGCAGCAGGAGCTTGGGAAAAGAGATGGCCCTCCCTTTGGTCTCTGAAGAGTGAGATCAGACTTGGGCTGTAAAATGCTCCTCTGTAGAACTGCACATGGGGAGCGCCCACAATGTACTGCCTAAGAGAGAAAGTTTTATTCCTATCCCCTGATGAAGTAACTACAAAATTAGGGCCCAGTTTTGGATTCATCAGAATTCGTGGTAAACCTTCTATTGACGTCAGTGGGACCATGATTGGGGCCCCTAACACGGAGCTATTTTTATAGTCAAGTGCAGTGAGTGCTCTCAGAGTGATGTCTCTATGGAAATGAATAATGGCTGTGGCTTTCTCAGTCTTGTACAGTCATGTTTAGGCTCGAAATATAGGTGGTGTTTTAAAATGTGACGGCTAACAGGACAGGACACGTTTTGCTAAAAAACATGCTGGCTGAGTATGGTCAGCCCTCCTTTTTCTAAATGTGCCTTACTGGTCTACATGATAATTATTTATTTGTATATGAGCCCTGTTTTAAATCTTGTTAGTTTAAATGTTAGGGAACATGTTTTAAAGCAACATGATACCATTTCATAGTACAAACAAGGCCAAAAGGAAAGTGAGGGGCTCTGTTTTCTGACCCCTCACATTGTCATTGGAGCATGTTCTCCTGCCGAGACTCAACCAGGAAGTGGGCCAGGGGGTGAAAACACAAAATTGTATCTCCAGGAGAGCACTTTTCTTTCTCTTGGATAAAGCTAACTGAATTCAGATTTTAAGGAATCTAATTTTCTGCAAAGAAGATTCCTTTGGGATGAGGTAGCCTAGTTACACCAGCTGGCTGATTTCCGTTGGTGTTATAGTGGAAGTGGATCTTGAGAAGGGTAGTGGTCTAACGGGTAGTGCAGAGATAGATTTCCACGCATGGAAGTGGGAGCATTTATGGAAGAAACAGCCTTGAGCACCTATTTGCCTGATATTGTTAGTAAAAAATTACATGGTGGAAATCTGAACTTCCAGACTTCCTCAGTTTGTCACAAATACATGATTCAGGTATGGGTTGTTTCATTATTTAATATATGTAGATCATATGTATTCCTTAATGAACAAAGGACTGTAGAGTAATCAGGTTCAAAAGGCAGGATAAATCCTCAAGATAGTAAAAAACAACAAATAGTCTAGTAGCACCTTAAAGACTAACAAAACATGTAGAAGGTATCATGAGCTTTCATGGGCACAACCCACTTCTTCAGATGAACCTCAAGATAGTGTAGTTCAAAGCGGTTAATAAATTACTGCAGAATCCCAATATAAAAAGTAAGATTTGGTACTCCATGTCTTTTAATAAAATGATGGCTTATACATTTAAGGAAAGCTTGTAAGTGATGACTAAACAGGAGCAATGAAGAGGTAGAATATTCCTTCCTATAAGTTTGAGCCATTTTGGAGAGAGGATGAGCCAGAAAATCAAGATACTTTTCGAAACTTCGGAAGAAAAAATATTCAGACAATATAATTTTAAAATTCTTTGGCTGGCTTGTTCCAAACTTTCCAAAACTCCCATTGTGGAGTGAGAAATGGCATGAAAAATTTCAGTGATGGGGATTGTTTTCTTGTGTATTTGTGGGACGGAAGTTAGGTTGAAAATCAGGCTTATAATGGGAAGCCAGTGTCCATCTTAAATATGGAGTGGCTGCTACACACTCTTTCTCTTTCAGCGGCTCATCTTTTATTTTCCCAAAACTATTCCTACTAGTGACTGCACCCGTTGTTCATCTGTTTGGTACAAAGATCAGGGGACTTTGGCTAAGATGCGTTAATGCAATTTACTTTCTTGGTCGTGCCCAGAGAATCTTTGCTCACTCCTGGATTATAAACCCACATAGCTAGGAGGGAACATTGAATGATAGCTTCATTATGAAATAAAAATAAACCTTCTTCTTAGGTGAGATGATGTCAAGGTTTCTTTCAATTAAAATCAAATCCATGTTTCTTTCTGTGCCAAGATGTACAACTTCTTTGCATAACAGAGGGCGCCTTTGTTGAAGTATAGTCAAAGCCTTTTAAATGATGTGAGATTTTAAAATAGATCATGTTGAATTTTTGTATTTAAATCACCACATTTTATAACTGGGTCATCTACCCATAACCCATCATGTTCTTTATTCCTAAGTGATGTGATTTTAATCTAGATATTTGTACATAGTTTTAATCCCCTGTAATATGATTTTTTCTGCCTCAGAGAAATAAAACCCATTAAACATTTGTTGATTCATACGAAAATATAGTATAATCTGCTAATGTGATTAGACTGTATTTCATCTGATAATGGTGCATAGTGGTTGCTTTGGCTTCGTACTCTTTATTTTAATAAGTAGTAAAATTGTATTATTAATTTATCCTTTAGTATCTTTCCTTTGACAGACCTCCAACCTCCTTGGCAGCATTTTCAGTAACAGATTAACTAAATCCAGGCGATAATTTGCATATGCAAATTATATGTGCAATTATTTTTTTTTGTAGTCACAGCAGATGAAGGTGACAATTCAACTGCCTTCAAGTTTTTGCCAAAATGTAAATCTGTCCCATTGCATTTGGTGAGCAAATGCATGTCTGTAGCTACTGAGGTCCAGAGGGGAGTTGGAAAACTAGGGCAACAAAGAAATGAAGACCAGGAGTTTAACAGGGTTCAAAAAAGAACTAGATAAATTCATGGAGGTTAGGCCCATCAATACTTATTAGCCAGAAGGGGTAGGAATGGTGTCCCTCACCTCTGTCAGGTGCTGGAAATGGATGACAGGAGAGGGATCACTTGAAGATTCTCTGTTCTGTTCACTCCTTCTGGGGCACCTGGCATTGGCCACTGTTGGGAGACAGAATACTGGGCTGGATGGACCTTTGGTCTGACCCAGTACGGCCGTTCTTAAGAAATACAGGATATGGTCAGCTCTTTCTGTGATTCTGGTAAATATGTGTTCCACTTACAAATTCCCCCTGACTTTGTTAGTCCATTTGGTTCTTCATTCATTCATATGCAATTAGAACAGCAGCAACTGCTTGGTGGCTTTTGTGCAGAAGTCAGTCTCTGGATCTATGGAGAGATCTGTCTTCAGCCACAGAAAACACTCCAAAAGCAGTGTTTAGCTGCTCGAAGGGAACTAGTTTGGCAGCTTGTTTGTCTTGCTGAAAATATGATCCTCTCACAAGACCCCTGTGAGGGCTTTGAGAGGTTTAAGGACAGTTGCCATTCACAGTTACTTCAAAGAGAGGCTGATGCAAGGGCTGAATGAATTTGGGATCTGTGTTTTGGTCATATGATTTCCTCAACCGGGAATTTTGCTACTCGTCAGGACCTACCTCGGTGAGCTGTGTGTCCCTGGCATCATTCTGCCTGCTCTGAAAGAAGTGTGACTAATAGTCATTGCCATCCCTCATGGGATCCATTTCCTGGAGACCAGGAAGTCCCAGCTCTGCGAACACTCTGTGCAAATTTCTCCCTTCGTGTAAATTGGTGGCGCGTCATTCACTTCAACAAAGCTTCTCCCATTAACATGACAACAGACATGTGGCTCTTGGCATGGCTTGGCTGCAAGCAAATGGCCCAGTGGTAGCCACCACCCACAGACAGGTGACGATATTCGAGTGCTATGGATATTGTAGCATTAGGGTTGTCCAGAAGAACGAGGCAAGATCAAGTTGTCTAAAATCATCCAACAAAATTCAAATGTTACCAAAGTCCTCACCAGCACCTTACTCCCCTTCCAGCCATCTGAGTCTCCCCCTCAAAGCACGCCCACCTGCAAGAGGAAAAGCCTATTACAATATACACATATAAGGAGAGAAGGAGGTAGGGAAGGATACCTACACTTGGGCCATCATTGAGGTGTGAACCTAGGACACTTGAGCTAAAGTAGTAACTCTACTAGCTCATAGTAAGAGTAGGATTTATCCCATATGTGAACCAGACACTAGAGTGGAACAGAAAACATACCCTCCTCGTGTGGAATACACATGCGGTTAGTTAACTGGCTGAGTACAGTAGGGGCTGCTGAGAGGGGAGCAATTGGTAAACAAATTCTTTCATATGTTGAAATCTTTCAAAAATGTTGGGTCATATTCACCTTGTCCCCTAACCCTTTTACCTATTCCCATGCCCTATCTCTTGCTGCTACTTTCTTATTTTTAAGATGGTCCTCAGCAAGCTAGGATGTTTTCTCCCTCTTTAGGCATTTTGATCTTTCAGTCATTCCTGGGTGACAGTACTGCTGCCAGTGGCAAACCCAGCAAAATAAGTGAGCTGACTGGGGACTATCAGTAATCCATTTTACCTCCTGAATCTGGAAGGACAGTCTGGACTCAGTCCTGCAAGAAAAAACTAGTATTCACTCCCAAGTATGTAGGATTTGGCTTTGCATGTGCTGAACTTGCCACGTTCTCCAGGGACCAGGATGCATATACGAATGAGCCTTTTTTAAAAATAACGGAGATGAAAATGTCATTACACAATTTATGAGTGATACTTAAACTGCAGGTAATTCTGATGGCCCAAAGTTGCAAGAGCAATCATAAAGGCAAATCTGTTACAGGGTTTGGCTGTTCATGTCAAATGGGTTAACAGCACAAGGCTACAAGAGTTTTGCTTGCAGTTGCCAAATCTTGTTTTTTAAAGTTGCTGGAAATCCAAGAAAATATTTGTATGAGAGTCTTTTCAGACCGTGGCTTAGGACTGCATTATCATCCGCATGCCCCTGGCATGCTTTAAGGGACAGTTGTTGAATCCCATAAGAATAGGAACATTTTAAATGGCCAAAAGGCATGTCAGAAAATATATATTTTTCACTTTATAATGGAATAATTTGTCTAAGATTTTGACATAAATGTAGAAAATATTTTTACCAGGCTATGTTGCCAACGCAAGAAAAATAGGTCTATACGTGGATTTTGTACCACAGAATTAAAAAAAAGAAGAAAAAATACTATTCAGATCCAGTCATTTTACTTCAACATAAAATTGTCACAAGGAGAGAAGAGAATGCATGCAAGGCACTGTGAAAAGTCCAGTCCTCAGCTTAGCTCATTAATTACGGTAGCAGTGTGGTTTAGTGGTTTGAGCCCGAAACTGTGAGCCAAGATTCCTAGATACCGTTCCTGGTTACTCCAAAAGCTCCTGTGTGTGGCAAATATTGTCAGTTCTCTTTGTCTCAGTTTGTCCTTCTGTTAAATAATACATGGAAGAAATAGGAGTTTTGGGAGGGTAAACTAATACTGGTAAACAGCTTTCAGATTTTTGGATAAAAGATGCTGAAAGGGTGCTTAGTGCTGTAACAGACAACAAACTACCATCTACATGTTTTGTTAGTCTTTAAAGTGCTACCAGACTATTTGTTGTTTTTTAAGTTTTTCCTGTTACAGACTAACTCGACTACCCCTCTGAAACTTACAAAACCTATGTTATAACAGGAGGATTATGGACCCAACTTTAATCTGACCAAGCAAATTTAGTGCTAAATCTGGTAGAGAAAGTGCAGTTAGTTCATACTTAGTTACCTCCTGAATCTTTTCTTGGGTTTGAATTAGGAATTGTTCTCTGCTTCCCTGCAGAAATAATAGAGGGTTTGGCTTGCAGAACCGGTGTGTCTCAGGGGAACCACTGGAGGACAGGGTCGTGAATGTGGAGATCTTGGGTCTACATAGTGACTCCTGGCCCTCTTCAGACCCTTTCTGTGCATGGTTCTTATCTCAAGACTGGAACATTAAAACAGAAATAGGTATTTACTTGTTCAGACATAGTCACTCTCCTCCAGGTAAACTGTTCTTGTCTACCAAATATTCATTGGTTTCCTGTGGCCCCTTTAACAGTCTCGTTTCTATTAGCGGTAGGCTGTGGACTTCCCAACTCCTCCTTTTGAATGTCCTGGTAGAACACAGAGTAGACTGCCTCTCTGCACAGTGAGGCTACGTCTAGATTGCAGGCTTCTTGCACAAGAAGCTTTTTGCGGAAGAGATCTTCTGCAAAAGCTTCTTGCACAAGAGAGCATCCACACTGCAAAAGCGCATCAGAAAAGCGATGTGCTTTTGCGCAAGAGAGCGCCCAGACTGCCTGGATGCTCTCTCAAAAGAAAGCACTGATAGCTCTCCCCAGAATGGCCACCAGGGCACCTGTGCTTTTTTCAATGGGGGTTTTTTGCGCAAAAAGAGGCAGTTCCCTGTCCACACACACCTTTTTGCGCAAGAGCTCTTGCACAAAAAGGAGTTATTCCTCGTAGAAAGAGGAATAACTATTGTGCAAAAACCCCCCTCTTCTTTTGATTTTTTTGTGCAAACATGCGCTTCAGGTGTGGATGCTCCACGAGTTTTTGCAGAAAAACGTCCACTTTTCCGCAAAAATTCTGTAGTGTAGACGTAGCCTTATAGTCTTGGCTATACTGCTATAGCAGTAGAGGTTTTCCTCCAAGGACAATCTTTCAACAGCATGTAAAAGATCAGCTATGCAAAAAAATATAGTGCTTACTTTCACCAATCAGTATTGAAAATATAGAAATGTGGAACTCTAACTCCAAAATTCTCCAGGGACTATTGCTAAACCCTTTAGAGGTACAATAGCAGTTTTCCCTGAAACAAACAACCCTCCCCACCCCCCAAAAAACCCAGAATTTTAAGGGAAAATAAGCCTTGGGCAAAACTAAGCACAGCCTCAGCATTTATTATACACTTAAAGGCACTCATTCCTGTAGCTGCAGGTAATCTGAATACACTAGAGTGACACTCTTTCACGAGCATTTCCATTATATATTGCACGATTAAAAAGAGGCTGATAATTGCAGGGAATCTTCAAATACTTCAAACTTAATATCTGTGAGCCTACTGCAATTATGGGAGCTAAAACTGATTTTATAGCTAGATACCCTGGCAACAAAGGTTACTGGAAGGATTTTTAGCAGAACCAACCACCAACGTAATTTACCTGACCACAGAACACACATATTGCGGGGGAAAGTGAGATACACATAGGGGAGATTTTCATGTGTTAGAAAATGTATGGATAAAAGATATGGATTTAAGTCTTCAAGTAAGACTCCCTGTTAGAATTAAAATCTTGAGTACTCTACATCTGAAGTTTTGTGAGTTTTATTATTTGCTTTAGAAATAATGATGCTGATAATATGATAAAACTGGGGGGGAAGGGACATGGAGAAATACTACAGTCAATGCAAAGCTGTTGTCAAAGGAGAAAAACACTTTGGATCAAGAAACATGAATTATACATATTGTCAGTAAACACATAAACTAAATTCTCATTCTTAGCATAAGAAACATTAAAATATATAGAGCTGTTTTTAGAGGCTAAATTAAAAATAAATTGTAAAGATCAGAGCATCAAACATTAAAATATATGAGGACAGAAACTCAATCAATAAATAATCTTATGTTCCAGTTATGTTCTAAAGCTATATATTTACCAAAAAAATCTAAAAGAGAGTTCATTTATATTTGGAAATAATTGCATTTGAAAGTAAACCTTCCTCTGAATTATCCAAATGACATTCTGACCAGATTTCCCCCACTCCTCTTTTTTAATTCCTTAGATAATCATTTCAGCCACTTTTGAAGTGAAATAACAGTTTATGACAAGAAGGTTATTGGGCCAGAGTCTCTGCTGGTGTAACGCACTGACTTCAGTGCACTTCTATCAGGAGAGAATTTGTCCTCTCCTTATTGCAACTGGCGGTGGAACTGTTGAGAAACAAGACACAACCCAAACTGGAGCGTGGTGAAGGTGCCCAGGATAAAGTCATAATCTTGTAAGTACCACTATGACTGCAAATGCCTCAGAGCCTAGATGATAAAAAGCTGTTCTTTTCCCACCAGCACACTGGAGGCATTAGTTCTATGACAAACTCTGGGAAGACTGTTGTCTGCATGATCATCAGACTTGCTTTCTGAAGCACTTCAGGTTTCTTTCTTTTGCTATTATTTTAGGCTTTCTAGCCATGTGCTGACCAGTCCCACCTAAGCTCCAGTCCTTTGAACACATGTGTAACTTACTTTACTCAGTGAGTACAGTTTTGCTCCTGCTAAAGTATTTGTAGGATCTGGCCCTTAGCCTATGTGATCTGACCAAATTGCAAGTTGAGATTTGTACTAGATAAATGAAATACAAACACCCATCTCTCTCTGCTTGGTGATACAGGAGTCCAGTATTTTGATTTCAGTTTGGTTTTCAATCAGATTATTCAGTTGTACCAATATTTTATATTTTGAAATATGAACTTATCCTGTAATTGAAAACTTGTAATCCGTGAGTCAGCAGGCCCTTTCACAATTCTTTGTCCAGCTAACTCACTTTGTATTAGTGTGTTTTTGTGTGGAGTGGTTAACTACAAAAATTTCATGTTCATGTTCCTGACTCATGTACATTTTTGGTTTTATTCTTTTGACGCAACATAATATTAAAATCAAAGAAGACAAAAAGCTTCAAGAAAAAATACTTTGTGTCACCCTCTTGGAAAAGATCTTAGAGAAAGTTTTATTATAAAGAGTTTGTAATAAGGACTTTAAAGTACTGATAATTTAGCACATCTAAACACTGCAGATAGTAATCCTAAGGTAGGGCTCTAGGGGTGATGAATCAATATATATTGATAGAAGGCCACAGAAAGTTCCATACAAGGGGCATAGAGTGAATGGCATACAAGGAAAATACACTTTTGTCTCATCATTATACTAGAGAGATACACAGTCCACATTTGCCCTGCTGGCCACTTCCCTTGGTGGTTTGGCTGCCCCTAGTGGGCACTCTGCAGTACAACACTCTCCTGCAGGCTCATTGTCCCCAGTGGCCACTCTCATAGCTCATCCTTCTGAACAACACCCCTGCCCTTTGCAAGTTATGGAAATCGGTCCTTTTCCCAGGGCTTCCAGTTGCCCTGGCACAACCAAACCCTGACCTTGCTTTAAGTTAGGAGATGAGGAAGCTGCCTACCAAATAGGGTGGCCCTTGCTCTTGCCGTTTAGGAGGAGTTCTTGAACAAATGGACTTGAAGACTGACACATTCTAAAATATATATGAGATTATGTGTCATTATATTATATCCCTGAAACTTGTCAGTATGGGAGGCACAAAGTGGGAAATATGATGAAGAGCACTGATGGATGAAAAGTTGGGAGGGGCAAACCAAGTTGAAGTGGACAGCTGCCCTTAACCCATAACCCATGATGCCCCTGCTCAAGTGGATGTCTGTTTGTTCTAAGGTACTTTTTGTTTGTAACTCTTTCTTGAAAGTTTAAAAATAAAATGTATTTCTTTACTATTCTTCAGTGGTGCGGGAACATTTTTAAAAGTGGGGCCACTGACACCCCTATATCCCTGTCCTTTCCCTCCTCCCTTCAGCTGAGGCCAGGAGCAAAGCTCTGGCATGTGGGCCCAGCAGCCAGGACCCATGGCACGGAGCTGGGAGCTGAGCCCTCAGGGCGCGAGGCCAAAGCAGAGCCCGCCCGGTATGCAGGGCTGACAGCAGAGCTCCAAGCACATGGGACAGGGGACAGGATCTTGGATGCAGAGTCAGCAGAAGAGCCCCCAGAGTGCAGGGTGGCAGCTGGGTCCATGGCCATGGGACTGGAAACCAGGAGAAGCTGCAGTACCCCTCGCATCCCTCGTTCCCATGTCTACTCTAGCTTTGTTGTCTTTCATTTGAAAAGCATGGTACCTCCAGCTTCTGATGCTCCACAGGAACTCGCATCCCTAAAGTGGCCACTATCTGGTAATGACCCACCACCCTAGGTTGTCAATGGGGATTGAACCTGGGACCTTTAGCATCAAATGTATAGCTCTCCACTCCCGCCAGGTAAAATTGCACAGAACACTGCTTGCTTACACTGCTCTGCAAACTCCTGTGTGTGGCCACTCAATAGGCTAACTTTAAAAACTTACTCCAGTGATGGTCCCATATGTGCAGGACTCTGAAGCCATGGTCAACCTGTTGCATTAATATGTGAAAAATGATACTAAGTATGACAATAAGCTAGAGTCATTCAGCTTGTTGAAAGGATGGTCTTGTCCAGTAGGGGGAAGGGGAGATCAGCCTGAGAAAGTGAGACAAAGGCTTTCTCTTGAGAGATCTGGTGGCCCTTAAATCCATGTTGTAACTTCCCTCTGAAGGGACTGGAGATGGGAAAGCCATTACAGCATGGGAAATGATGACATAGGCAGGAGTACTATGGAAAAGGATTTAGAAGTTATAGTGGAGCACAAGCTAAAAACGAGTGAACAGTGTGACACTGTTTCAAAGAAGCAAACATCATTCTGGGATGCATTGATAGGAGTGTTGTGAGCAAGACAACAGAAGTCATTCTTCTGCTCTACTCTGAACTGATTAGGCCTCAACTGCAGTCCTGTATCCATTTCTGGGTGCCACATTTCAGGAAAGATGTGGACAAATTGGAGAGGGTCCAGAGAAGAGCAATAAAAATGATTAAAGGTTTAGAAAAAATGACCTATGAGGAAAGGTTGAAAGAACTGGATTTGTTTAGTCTGGGGGAAAAAAGACCGAGAAGGGACATGGCTGTTACAAGGAGGAGGGAGAAAAATTATTTTCTTTTACCTCTGAGGATAGGACAAGAAGCAATGGGCTTAAATTGCAGCAAGGGAGGTTGAGGTTGGACATTAGGAAAAGCTTCCTAACTGTCAGGGTGGTTAAACACTGGAATAAATTGCCTGGGGAGATTGTGGAATCTCCATCACTGGAGATTTTTAAGAGCGGGTTAAACAAACACCTCTTTGGGTTGGTTCAGTTGGTGCTTGGTCCTGCCATGAGTTCAGGGGACTGGGCTAGTTTACCTCTCGAGGTTCCTTCCAGTTCTCTGAGTCTGATTAGTCATCACCACAAGAGGAAAGCCTCATGATTTCTGCTAAGGAGAGAATTTACTCTGTTGAGTTATCTTATTGCTCTTTCAAAATCAAATGCATCATTTTGTTCCCTGCGCCAGATACTGGTTCTTTTTTAGAATTTGAGTGGCTGTCCCAACAACCAATGTAATGCATGGAGATGACCTTTCCCCAAACTGGATATTTTATATCTATCAAAGCCATATCTACGCTGTATGTGCCTAATGTGGCCTTGCATAATTCTAAGAAAGGATAGCGTACGCCAGTCTCTGTGGCTGCACCCATTGGTGCATACTTACCTTTTGGGAAGCAGAGGTTCTCCAAAAGCCCAGACACCCCACTTTGAAGATTCTGTAGTTCTGCACATACCTACACCCTGACTGCCCAGCCAAAGAGACGTACGTGCAGGCTTTTGAATATATGACCTGAAGTTCAGGTCTCACTGTGTTCTAAATGGCAAGGTTATTAGAAAATATTCTGCAGTACTTAGCAAAACTTTCCTATTTCCAAGACAAGCTAGGACCATTCCCACAAGGTGCAACTTGTGTTTTCTTCGCATAAGGGCCAGTGATTTATGGATGCGATGTTGAGTGTGTATATGGGAAGGGTCTTTGAGAATACTCAGGGTGAAATCCTGCCTTGATTGAAGACAATGGCAAGACTTCAGTGAGGCCAGGATCTCACACTAAATGGTTATAACCAGTGCTTTTTTTGTTAAAAAAAAAAAAAAAAAGTGTCGGTACTAGGGCAAAATTGTTGAGCAAAAAAAAAAAACCAAACCAAAAAAACCCACTGGTTATAACTAACAGTAAGTAGTGTGTCCAACCATATTTAACCTTGGAGTGGTTGAGTGCTGGTGCCTGAGGAGATTAATTCCAATTTGCTAAGTCAAATTTGAAATGTTCCTGCTAGTTGGTGGCCTCAGTGATAAACTTTTCCTCCAGGGAGTGTTACATATACCAGCTGCACATTTTCCCCTACTATCAGTGAGGAAGCAGATGCAAAAATATATTTTTCCCTGGCTGATGTTAAGAACAAATAGTCCATCAGCCAAGGAAACACTGAAAGAGAAGCGGTCCAAAGATTTTTGTTAACACACTGAGAGCATGATGCTCTAAAAATGGTGCAGAAACCTCCTCACATCCTTTTATTGTATCAAGGGAAGGGGGGAATTTAGAACAAGTAAGCCTAAATCCTTTCTAAAGATTCATAGAAGATTTACTTCTGGCTTTAAAGTTCTTTGCATGGCTGTGGAGGTGGAAAGAAGAGGAAAAACTTAGAAGTTGTGGGGCACCTCCTTGTCGGCATTGCACCCTGGTGCTACATAGCAGTCATTCCTTACTTTTCATTGCCAGAGACCGATCTCTCTGCTGAACAGGTTGGCTCACTACAGAACCCCTAGCCACCCTACTGAGCCCAAATTGACTATGCTAAATCTTTGTGCATTAGACAGAATACTGACAATACTGACATCATTCAGCATAGCTGGCTAACTGGCATATTTATAGCTACCTTTTGTAGTTATAGTTGTTTAGAAATAGGATTAAGAAATGGATATTGGAACATTTCTTGCCAAAAGCAGAGGCAACTCAAACAGATGAAATGATTCTGTAGGCCAATTTGTTCAAGTCAGAGAAGGAAAGAAATAGAAGGGGGAAAGAATTTAAAAGCCAGTTCAGCAAATATAGAAATAAAAAGGATTAGCAAATTCATAGGACAATGAGAAAGCTGAATCTAAAAAGGTCAGCCCATTAGTTTGTGGTGGGGAAGAATAATTCAGAACTTGCCAGAAAATAGAGCATGCTCCCCAGATGTAAATACTGTTTTATTAAAGATCACGGTCCAGAACTACAAGACCTGCTGGATCTAGAGAACAGACTAGATGCCAACAAAGTCAGTCACTGTAGTTGCGCACTAGAAAACTGGGCAAGAATAAAGACCTTTTAATCCAAATGGCATGGCTGCAGTCCTGGGCTCTGGAAGAGACCCAAAGAAGAGGCTGATTATTATTTTCCCTGAAGAATACACTGTCTGGTAATGCATAGGGAACACATTTATTCATTAGGGTATTTAACATAAGGAATATGCACTGGCCTAAATTTGCTGTCTCTCCATTGGGAAGCCATCCACAAAATGCATCCGAGGCCATATAGTGCAGCATTTAATAGGTATGACTTTATGGATACATTCATCAGGGCAGACAATGACTGAAGAAAGGTGCTTGGCTATTTGTTTTTCCACTGAAGCAGGCAAAGCCAAGGATGTGTCAATAAAATAAGCCGGTGTGCATTGGTTTGGATTTGTCAGGAGACAATGGGCTGGAATATTGAATGGGAATGGCATTTGATGCTCCTGTGTTCTAATCACATCCCTGCCACAGTCACCCTAGGTAGCCTTGGGCAAAACATTTCACCTCTCTGCCTCTACATCCCTATCTGGAAAATGGGGATTAATAGTTACTACCTTGCAAGGGTAGCCAACGGGGATTAGTCTCCACAGCTGAGAGAACTCAGCATCTGAGAGGATTAATTAGTTCTGGGGTTTTAAACACAAGAGCTGCATCCCCTGAAAGAAGGTTGCAAGCCGATCTAGGAGCAAGCTAACCACCTTCCCTTTCTTTCTGATTAGAGCCCTAAAACATTTTCCTGTACTAATGTGTGCTATGGTATGGAAAAGGGCTGAAAACCAGTGACTGAGTTATGATTTGTGTAGGACTCTGAATATGCAAAGTGCTTTATAAAGATTAATAATTAAAACCAAAACAATCAGAAAGTTAGGGTTCTAAATGGGAACTGATAGCAGCATTACACAGAAGTACAATCAGGCAGCCATATATTTAGAGATTGTGTTAAGATTTAAACTTTAAGCCACTGTTTACTGGCACATGTCTCCCAGAAAACATCTCATAAAACTGGTGGTTTATATCAAACCACCAGAACAATGATACATGCTGTTCCTATAGTGTTGCAACTGTCATCTCCATATCCTTTCTAGATTCACTGGGTAGCTGTGCAGCATTTACTGGCTAAAGCATAGGTAGAAGGAGAGTGGAAAAAACACTCCAAGGCTGACCAGCAAAATAGGCTTTTCAATTCTGTCAATGGCTTGAAAAAGAAAAGATGGATTCCTCTCCCCACCCCCTCCAGATGCTGTATCATAGCCTGTGTGCTAATTTGCTTAGCCTGTCTCTGAATGTAATTCTGTAGGTATGTCATCTTGTGAATAGTGTAGACCCATCTAGATGGGTCTACACTTTTGTTCTTGCACATTATTTGTGTCTAGCTTCACTGCCCATGCTTTATTTGTTAGACAAATATTTCATAACTGTTCCTGCTTGGCTCCGGTCTCTTGGTGAACTGGGAGGGTGGGCTCTTTTAGAACATTTTGTATTTTGTTAGCCATAAAAGCCTGCCAGCCACCTGCAAAACCTTTGGGTACTGTGTGAAAGAGGCAAATACACATCAATTACTGCAGGTAACATTTTCCATTATGTGTTTGTTTATTTATTTAGATGAATGGAGATCCTGTACCAAATCTGCAAATATTTGTACACTAGAAGATTTACCTAGTGTAGCTCGGGTCCTTAATTCAATTAATTTTTCTTCATTTAAATAATTGCTCTGAGGTGGGGCTGAAGATGAGGGGTTCAGTATGGAGGCTGCTCTGGGGAGAGAGGACAATCCTGGCCCTCTCTCACCACAGCATCTTGGGGCCAGGTGAGAAGTGCCTCTCCATGGCTGCTGCAGCTCCAGCAGGCCCAGCTGGGGGAGGGGTACATGTCCCCAGGCTGGGGCAGGTCCAGGTTCATCTGCCCCCTGCATTTCACAGCCAGATTGAGGAATGGAGCAAACTCTGCACTTTCCCCTCGCTTCCTGATGAAGGGGAACAGCCAGCAATGTTCCCATATGAATGGGGGTAGGCTGCAGTCTCTCCGTGCCTTCCCTAAAGGGCACCTGGGGACTGGGGGCCTCAGGGCTGTGGTAGTCCTAGGTTGTGGGGACATGCTCCCAGCCAGCCCCTTTCATCTACCTAGTTATTCTCTTTTCTGTATGGTTTTATTCCTCCCTGCAGGGGCGGACTGGCCCGACGGGATACCGGGAATTTCCTGGTGGGCTGTCATCCGGTGGGCCGTCGTGTCCGCACGCCGTTGCCCCTCACTCGAAGCAGCTCCGTGTTCGCGCTGTATGAAACACGCAGAGCCCGACCCACCACCTGTGCCGCGTGCCAGACGTGACGCAGGGGGCGGGGCTTGAGGGGCACGAAGGGGTGACATCATGAGGAGGGCCATTCTCAACCCATTTCCCGGGCCTATTTTGATTGCCAGTACGCTCCTGCCTCCCTGTATGCATGGTGAGGGGAGCTTCACCCCTCCCTTCCCCTGCACAACCAAACCCTGACCTTGCTTTAAGTTATGATAAGAAGAAGCTACATACCAAATTTGGTGGTCCTTGCTCTTACCATTTAAGAAGAGTTCTTGAACAAATAGACAGATGGACGGACAAACCCTCTCAAATATATAGTAGATATGCATGATTACTTTAAGCATGCACAGAGTCTCATTGACTTTAATGGGACAACTTGTATGCCTGTAAAATTAAAAATGAGCAATCCTATGGCACCTTAGAGACTAACAAATATATTAGATCATGGGCTTTCATGAGTAAAACCCACTTCATTTTACCCACGAAAGCTCATGATATATTTGTTAGTCTCTAAGGTGCTACAGAGCTGCTCTTGTTTTTAAAGTTACAGACTAACATGGCTACCCATCTGAGGATTGTAAAGTTAAAAGCATCTGAATGTTTGCAAAGCCCAAGCTCTCAAGCTTCTACGCTGTCTGTCCCATGACTAAATTCTTTTATATCAATCTGACAATGTACCCAAAGCTTCCCATAAGCACTATGCTTTCTAAGAATATCTTTGAAGAGCTCAGTATAGTCTCAAAACAGCTATAATTCTCTTTATTTGATTTACAACTTACCATTGAATTAGAAGGGAATTTGAAGGAGGATTTACTTAAAGCTCATGAAGGCAGTGATTTAGAACATGGCTTGTGGCCATCAGTGTGGGCTGAAGGAGAAAAGTTTATTGCAGAAAACAGCTTGCCTCCTCCTGCAGGAAAAACCCAGAAGTAGGAAGTTTGGAGACTATCAGATTGGCTCAGTGCATCTGTCATGGAAACACATGCTTCTTCAAAGGAAAGATGGCTTTCAACACCATCTTGTGTAACTAGTGCTAGATAGAATCATCAATGAGCTGGAACTGTAATTTGGAACAGAGAACCATGAAATCAATAGGCCAGCTGGGATAATGCATCCAAGAAATATAGATTTCTTGGAAAATGACTGAGCATTCTGGCTGTAACTGCCAGAAATTAGTATAGAGCTCAGACTCTGACCCTGGATGGCAGCACTGTTTTTGCCAAATTCTTCAACAATAGTTTCTGCATAGATACATCCCCCAGCCTTATTAGTAAAGATTTTAGTCTTTTGAGTCTAGTCATGAAATATTACAAGAATTCTCTAAGTGTATTTTTCATTAATCTTAAGGATTAAGACAATGTAATTTTACAGTTTATTATTGGAAGTTTAAAAATGAAGGACCAGAACCTCAGCTGGTGGAAATCAACTAACTTTCATGGGGCTATGCTGATTTACACCAGCTGCAGCACTGAGCCAAAATCAGTTTTTCTTCCCAACATGTCTTCCCTCTCTTTAAAGCAGGGGCTATTGTTTTTAATGTGGAGATTTGAACAGGGTGCTGCACTACTCAACTGGGTTTAAAAAGACGTGGCACTGAAGTGATTGTTTTGAAAAATAGAAACACAGTGTGAACATAACCCTGCACTTTGCAAATGGATGTAAGAAATTATTTTCTTATATACATAAACATTTCTTTATTTCAGACTAATGAAAACCAAGGAGGAACATATTGAAGCAAGAACACACAGAAAATCATCCTGCAATGTTCTGCATCTGAATTTAAACAAATTGAGTTTCCTGTTGAAGCAGTGAGGAGGATTACTTTATGTTTAAAGATGCACTGTACAGAAAACAGAAGAATATGTATAGTTCAGATTTGATAGCTATAAACAAGAAAGCAAGCAGAGCAGTTTGGCCGTTAGGTTTTTCACTGTATTGATAGTAGGAACACAAACTAGTAAGACTCCTAAAACAAAAGCTTAGGCCTCAATCCTGCCACTGATAGTGTGTGCAGTGATGGCTGCACCCACAAGGATTTCCATAGGCTAACCCTAACTCTGACAGTCTAAAGCCCCAGTTCTATAAATATTTAAGCACACAAATAATTATACTGATAGGACAAGACCCTTCTGTTGCAACAGAAGTCATCTCATAAGTAAAGTCACACGTGTGTCAGACTTTGCAGGATCAGGCACTAAGAGCACTTTGGCTAAAATACAGTGTAGGAGAAATAACAAGGGGACAGCAGTTTATACAGTGAAATGGCTAACACACTAAATGGATCAAAAACTGGCTAACCAATAGATCTCAAACTGTTGTTGTAAATGGGGAATCGTCATTGAATGACTGTGTATCCAGTGATGTCCCACACGGATTAGCTCTTGACATACACTATTTAATATTTTTATTAGTTACCTGCAAGAAAACATAAAAACATCACTGAGAAAGCTTGCAGATGATATAAAATTTGGAGGAAATAGTAAGAAAAGAAGAGGACAGGTCACTGAGATAAAGTGAATCTGAATTGTGTGGTAAACTACTTGTAAACAAAATGTGTGTTTTAATATGGCTAAATGTAACGACATATTTAGAAAAAGTGGTGCAGGGACTACTCACGTTATGGGGATTCCACACTGGGAAGCAATAACTCAAAAAATGTGGGGGTCATGCAGATAATCAGGTGAGCATGTGTTCCCAGTTCAATACTGAGGACAAAAGAGCTGATGCAATCCGTGAATGCACAAACAGGGGAACCTTCTGTAGGAGTAAGGAAGTTATTTTATATCTGTAATTGGCACTGATGTGACCACTAGTGGAATTTTGTGTCCAGTTCTGGTGTCCACAAGTCAAGAAGGATTTTGATAAATTGGAGAAGGTTCAGATGAGAATGATTAGAAAACATGTCTTATAGCAGGGGCAGGCAACCTTTTCAAACCAAAGAGCCAAACTACATCAAAATTCAGAACAAGTGGTCAACAAAGAGCCACATAAGAATACCCATTTGCATGAAAGAAAATATACAACTTAATATTATTGATAATTGACATAATGATTAATAATAGCATAAATGAAACATTCAACTCACAGACTGTATTTAATGGGACTTCTGCTGCTGCATCTTTTTGCACATTTCTTTGAAGTTTACATCACAATTGCTCAAATCCAGCTTCATGCACGCATTCAGGCTGTCTTCTGTCCATCTTATGGCGAGGGTCGGGGATGTGGGAGTATAGGAATCCGGATTGGGGAGTATGAGGGCCTCAGGGCAGGAGGTTTGGGTGTATGATTGGCTCAGGGCACAAGGTTGGGGTATGTGGGGGTGCAGGAGTGATATGCTGGCAATGTAGGAGTTCAGGAGACTGGTTGGGGTGTATGATGGGCTCAGGCACAAGGTTGGGGTGTGGGGGTGCAGGCATCTGGATTGAGGTGTATGAGGGGCTCAGGGCAGGGGGTTCAGGTGTATGATGGGCTCAGGGCACAAGGCAGGGGTATGTGGGGGTGCAGGAGTGTTATGGCAGGGGACTGGAGATATGGGGTGCAGGAGACTGGGGGATGTGTGAGTATGAGGGGCTCAGGGCAGGGGATCCAGGTGTATGATGGGCTCCAGGCTGGTATGGGGGGGTGTGCAGGAGTGTTATGATGCTGGAGCCAGAAGGGGGATGGGCCCCAATTGGGGGGCTTGTTGGCCAGGCTTCATTTTTAAATAAAGTAAAATATTGTGTCCAATACAAAAGGTTTCAACATTGTCTTTATTTATGGCAGGAGTGGGGAATCTTTTTTTGGTTCGGGCCACTGAGTTGGGGCGAAGGAGGCAGTTGTGACCCGAGGCATGGGATTGGGGTGCAGGAATTTGGATTGTGATCTGGGGCAGGGGATTGGGGCATAGGAGGAGGTGCAGTGGTTTGGATTGTGATGTAGGGCAGGAGGGAATTGTGTCTTAGGACAGGAGATTATAGTGCAGGGGCTTGGATTGTGACCTAGGGCAGGAGAGGATTGTGATCTGGGGCACGGGATTGGGGTGCAGGGTCTGGGAGGGGGTCTGGACTCAGGAGGGGGTCAGAGGGTTTGGGTTATGTGGGGTGCGGGTAGAGGGCAGGGGGAGGGAGAGGCTGGGGTGCCAGAAGCAGGCTCTGGCTGGGAGACTTATCAGTGTGACTCCAGGCCAGCATGTTTCTCAGGAGCCGGTCCTGCCACCCCCTGCTGCAGGACCATGCGCTCTGTGAATAAGAGCCTGAGGGGAGGGGGGATTGGTGCTTTGCATGCTGCCTGTACTTGAAACAGGCAGCTTCCATTGGCCAGAGACCGGCCAATGGGATTGTGCTGGGGGTGGGAGCAGCTATAAAGCACCACTCCCCCCTCCCCACGGGCTCACAGTGTGTGGAACACAAACGGCCCAGCAGCCGCTTTTCTGAGGCTATGTCTACACTGCAGAGTTTTTTCAGAAAAATGGCTGTTTTTCCAAAAAAAAACGTCACTTACATCCACACTGCAATTGCATTCTTTCGACAGAAAGTCAAAAAAATGGAGGGGTTTTTCCAACATTGGTAAACGTCTTTCTATGAGGAAGAAGCCTTTTTTCAAAAGCGCTCTTTCAGAAATAGGCATGTGTGGGTGGGGAAGAGGGTTTTTTTCGAAAGAAGAGACCTCCAGGAAAAAGCACAGGTGCCCTGGTGGCCACTCCGTCCATAGTAAGCGCAACTTAAATGTGAGATAGCATCCAATCAGATCGCTTTTTCAATGCGCTTTTGCTGTTTGGATGCTCTCTTTTGGAAGACGTTTTTTCGGAAGATCTCTTCTGGAAAAGCTTCTTCTGAAAGAAGTCTGCAGTCTAGACATAGCCAGAGTGGTGTGCAGGGGCGGGGCAAGCAGGGGAGTCTGCCTGGGGGCTCCCTGCTGTGTCCACAGGCTGGATTGTTTTGCCCAGGTCTGCTGTAGCTCTAGCGCGGGCTCCCTGCTGCAGGAAGAGCAAGGAGAGGCTGGACTCCAGCTTCAAAGAGCTATAGCTGGCTCCCTAGTGAACCATAGGTTGCCGACCCCTGCCTTATAGGGATAAACTAAATAGATAGAGCTTCTTGAATCTAACAAAAATACTATAAGTACCCACATGGGGAACAGCTATAGTATTTAATAATAGGTTTTTCAGTGTAACAGAGAAAGATACATGACGCAATGCCTGGAAATTGAAACTAGATAAATTCAGACTGGAAATGAGGTGCACATTTTTAACAGTGAGAGTAATTAATGACTGAAATAACTTACCAAGAAGCCAATTAGCTTATAAGGTTGTGTAATATTGTTTAAAACATAATGTGTAAGCAAGTGTGGTATGTGAGTATACAAAGTACTTAGTGAGGGCGAGCTAAGTTGAGTTAATGAGTTCTTCAGGTAGTTTGGAAAGCAGTGAACTTCCTGGATCTTTCTTAACTCGTGTGGGAGTGAGTTCCATAGACATGACCCAGTTCTTCTGCAAGTTTCCATACTTCCTGTATGGGTCAATTGTTGCATTGTCCTAATGTAATTGCCATGGAAGATAATAATGGTTGCTTCTCCTTGTGCTTCCAAATACCTGCAGCTAAAATATGTCTGCCCTACTAAGATGCACTAGAGTAGAAAGGCTTTTTGAGCTGCCTCCTGATCTCTCCCCTCCAGCACAGCCATCCTGGAGAACCCAAAATGTAGTGAGCGCTCAGTATCCAAATTTGTAGCAGGAATAGAAGAATCCTGCAGAAAAGGCATTGCATTACAGCAAGAAAAATCATAATTTATATAACACCTTCTGTTTTGAAGGCCCTATCAAACTACATAGCCACAATTTCCCATTCTACTGCACTGTTTCTACAGCCGTTTTGAGGATGATATTTGGATACCATTTAACCTCACACACTATTACACAAGAGTTCTGGAAGAGAAAGTGAAGAACATCCCATTCAACTACTGCAAGGAGAATTTGAGGTAAGCAAAATGGCATAGTAATTAAAACTGGAATCTATTCAAAGACTTCAGAACTAAATCACCAGCCAATACCAGTGACATTGTACTTCAGTCTGGATTTCAAACAGTAGCAAAGTGGATACCCTTCTTTGGAGCCAATAAGGCAACATGTGGTGTTAATAATTTCCCCCCAGCACACGACAATGCTACAAAACAGCTGAGGACAGGAAGACAAGAGAAATGTTGAAATTAATTAATATTGCAGGAGAACAAGGGGGGCAGATAGGGTTGCAGTGAACCTTTAACAGGGTTCAAAAAAGAGCTAGATAGATTCATCTGTAGTAAGGTTAGGTCCATCAATAGCTGTTAGCCAGGATGGGTAAGAATGGTGTCCTTAGCCTCTGTTTCTCTGGAGGTAGGTGACAGGGGAAGATGTGAGGATTACCTGTTGTGTTCCCTCCCTCCGGGACATCTGGTATTGGCCACAGTCAGCAGACAGGATACTGGACTAAGGACCTTCACAGAAGTAGTATATTTCATCTATTATCTTATAAAATTATCCATATTGGAATTTTGCCAGTGCATCAAGGCTAATAGCAATGGGACTTGCTCTGCTTTATACCTTACTAGCATTACCTGTCCTGTTATGACGATAGACATACATGTGGCCTCTTCCCTCCCCACTACTCCCAGGGGTGGGGGTGGGAGCTTGGGGCCTTGCGTCCTCTTCCCTCCCTGCTGTTCTGGGGATGCTGGGGTGCGCATGCATGTGCTCTTCCCCTCCCCATAGTGGGGAGGGGGCGCGCTGCTCCTCCACCCTTCCCTGTGGTGGGGGTGAGGCCTCAGTAGGGGGGGCTGTAGGAGGTGTTGGGGGGACTGCCTCCCTCTAGAACAGTGTTTCCCAATTTTATTTGGCCACGGAACCCTTTTCAACTTGAAAGAATTTCAAGGAACCCCTAGGGTGGCCAGGGTAAAATATGTCAAGCATTAAAAAAAAAAAAAAAAAGACCCGACGTGTAATTTGTTGAGGAAAAAAAACCCCATCAAGTCCTGCCACAAAAAAGCTCTATCTTTTTAAGAGGCGGTGGGGGAGTGCTGAGTTCTCGTGGAACCCTTACTTTCACTTCCCATAACACTGGGATTCCGCAGAGCACCAATTGGGAAACACTGCTCTAGAAACTTCTCAAGTCTTCTCAAATGTTCTCTGTGACAGATGGTGTGACTTTTATAATAGTGTAGATGAGACACCCCAGAAAACTATACCACTATGGGTAGAGCCCTGCAAATCCGCAGATACCTGCATCTGTGGATGTGGATAACCACAACTTATTTTTGCAGCTATAGATGCGGATACAAGATTTGTACCGAGAGCACTGCGAATTTGTGAATATCTAATTTATATCTGTGGGTATCCACATCCACAGATGTCAGTGAGGATACCTGCAGCTGACTTTTTGCGGATAAAATGAGGATGAGGATACAAATTCTGTATTCATGCCAGGCTCTAACTATGGGCCACTGGTTCATGCTTTAGTCTTTCCTGCCAGTGATCAGTTGCTCAGGAAGGGACATTCTCTCCCTCTGCCCGTGTATTCTCCGAGGTTTTATCTCCTTTTTCTGTAGCATCCTGGATGGTCCCAGCTGGAGAGAGGTCTGTAGGAGAGGCGGGCAGGGGCTCTAAAATGGCACTAAACGTTGTTTCCTCTCAGGTGTTTGGCTGGCTGGTTCCTCTTCATTTGCTTAAGGTCTAACCAAGCCCCATGTGTGGGGCCAAGAAGGAATTTTCCCCCACGTCAAATTGCTGTTTTTTCACCTTCCTCTGCAGCATGTGGGTGTGAGTCACTTGCCAGGATCCTGGGGGTACTTCTCATTCCATCATTTCCTTGCCATTCCCAGGGGCCTTTGTCCTTCCTACTCATGCCCAGTGGTCTATAGTAGTCTAGTCTAGTCTTCTGGAGATCTCATTTATTTTGGTTTCATTTGCATTGTTGAGTCTAGTGTGCAGATGAGACCATTGCCCATTAGTTACAGAGCTGTGTAGTAAAATGAAGTCATCTGAATGTTAATGTTAATTAAATGCATATTAACACATCAGGACAGAATGCAAGAGGGAGCAAAAGGTAAATAGCAGATGTGGCACCTGACTGCAAATGCCTTCTATTACCCGTTTCAGTAAAGATAAAATAAAGCTCCCATAACACTGCTATCTTATCCACTGCACATTCCATATGTTTTACAGTAAATGTGTAATGACATGAACAGAAGTATACATATAACTACATGTTAGGAAAAGCTCCACAGAAGGAGAGCAAGAGGAGATAATATTGCATAATGAAACAAGATTGAATTGATGTGGCTGTGGGTTGTTTCCATTTACCTGTATGATCTTCATATAACTTTTGGAATTTAGTGCAAGATCTTCAGCTGCTGTAATCTAATGGTAGAATTCTTCTGGGTTTAGCTGAGTGATGCTGATATATATCAATCATTTGACCTTTAATTTCCTAGGTTGTTTTTGAAAGGAGGAAGAATAGGAATGAATAAATGGAAACAAATAAGGTGAACAAATGAACAAAAATACATGCAGAATAACTAAGCAGCTGTTAGATTTTGGCCACAATGGTGCATCCATTTTTCTTAGTAAAATGGAAGAGAAAACGTATATTTGGGTGAAATTCACAAACTCTTCCAAACCTTTGCCAGGCCCTTTCCTTCACATTAAGGGCTTTAGTGGGATGTAGATGTTAGGCAGGACTTTTCACAGGCCTTTTGCTTTAGGGTGAATTTCTCCACAAATGCAAATTCTGTCACACTTGGGTGATTTTTTTTTCTACTGTGAATGATCACTCTGTAATTCTTCAGAACTTAGTGTCCTGCAAACACTTGCATGCATGTTTAGTTTTCCTTTCCTATGAAGTTTGTAGAGAGATTCTGCATATGAGTGACATTAAATACAACACACAAGTGTTTTGCAGTATTGGGCCCAAGTTGTAAAGTTTGGCTCTCTTGCGTTATCTATTTACGGAACAAGAAAGGGTTTGGGGACCCTTCCAAGGATTATTTTACATCAGGGAAATGGTGGTTTTGGTCACTTCCTTTAGACACACATACCCTCACTCATTCACTCTCTAGCCTTCTCTCTTTCCAAAGATGAAGCTGTGAAAATTCCATCCCAAATGGAGACCTGCTAAAAGCCAGTGCAAATGCAAACAAGGTGTCTACAACTGAAACTGTTTTCCAAACTTCAGCATAGTTACTATTCTAAACACACAATATAACAAAATAGTAAATCTTCAGAGACAATGCAACAAAAATAGCAAGTTGTCTGAATAATACTTGCTTCCCTGCTTAACCTGCCTGCTTTTATTGTAAGGGACAGTTGTATAAACTCATGATTAGTTGAAGAAAAGAATAGCAGTGAGTTTGTGGTAGATCACTATTGCAAAGATTTATAGGTTGATTTGAGCTATAAGGATTCTGCATGGAACAGAATACAGTGGGTGGACTTGGGAGATGCTAAATGGTTGCATTAGTTAAAGGTGAATCATGCTGATTGTTTTGTTTCGCTAAGTCAATGGACCTGAGTAGTGTTTAAAGGGGAAAAAAAAGTGAAGTGGAAGAAAAACAAACTATATTTAATAGAAGTGACTGATTGTGTAAATAAGTGACTAAAAGAGACTTACTGTGTCAAAGCATAATGGCTACATTTGTTGAAAATGTTGTTGGGTGACTTGTTAAACAGGTTATAGATCAGCAAACAGTTGGAAACATGAAGAATAGAATTTGCTTCAGCAAGTTATTTCTCTTGGACTCAGCTTGTGTTCATGACCATGCAGGGCTGTTTCAAGTTCAGGACATCATGTAAGAACTATAACGTCATTTAACAGCAGGTTAATGAAAGAAGCGTTGCAAAGACACCAGTGCGAGAATCATGAACCATTTTGGTCAGTTTACACATACTATGATTAGAAGGTTAAACATCTTTAATCATGTCTACTACAAAAATAGCTGGTTCGTACTAAGCAGGTTAATAACAGAACATTGTACGGTACTTACAATTGTAACATGCATTTCAGATTATTGGGCAGTACAACTACACTGTATTACATCAGAAGTCCATTATAAATAGGGTGTCAGACTAAACTGGAAAAACTTAAACAACAACGTATAGTCTAGCATCACCTTAAAGACTAACAAAAATGTAGATGGTATCATAAGCTTTCTGTGGGCACAACCCACTTCTTCAGATGACTGGAGTATTAAAAGTCCAGATCCAAGAATAAATAAGGAAAGGCAGGGAGGGGGGAGAATGAATGGACACAAATCAGATATCTGAAAAGGCAACACACAGAAACCTGTTGGAGAACACTTTCACCTGCCTAGGCACTCATTAATGGATTTCAAAGTCACTGTGTTGTTTCAGGCTAATTCCACAAGCCAAATACACAGGGAAGGGTTGGAACTTAACTTCATTTACAAGTTTGATACCTGTCAGAGAGGAATGAATAAAGATATTGGCTGGCTCCCACACTACCTTCCACCTCCTAATGACTTAACCAACCAACAAGCTACAGAGGTGCAAATTGTTCTGATGAGCATCTTGTAACTTGAACAATCTAATTCAGTGTTCCTCAACCTTTTTTTATAAAGTACTCCTTTAAAAAATTGTAAGTACCCCCAGTTTTCACACACACAATTTTTTTCTACCATTGCAACACATTTGCTCAAACAACTTAACCATAGCCGGACGGTGCTGAAATGTTTGGGTGTAAAAAGTACAAAAATAATAAAGTGCTGTAAAACTTAAAACAAAAATTCAGTCTTCTCTAAATTTCAGTTGTGTTGGTGTACCCCCCAGACTTCTCTCGAGTACCCCTAAGGGTACTCGTACCACTGGTTGAGAAACACTGATCTAATTCACTATTTTTTCTCTTTTTCTCTCCCCCTCCTCCCATCCTTTATTTATTCTTGGATCTGGACTTTCAATACTCCAGTCATCTGAAGAAGTGGGTTGTGCCCACAAAAGCTACCATCTACATGTTTTGTTAGTCTTTAAGTTGTTTTTTAAGTTTTCCAGTTACAGACTAACTCGGCTACTCCTCTGAAGACTAAACTGGGATATCTTATTAAAGTTTTGATTAAATCAAAATATGCTTTATTCACACACCAAGTACCTTGCAACGTCCATTTGTTTTGGTAACAGAAGGAGATAAAGTAACTGTTTATTCTAAACATATTTTTTACTATGTACATTGGATTATAGAATAGGCCCCTTTCTGACCCAAAATGTACGTATTGAAAGAAGTGTCCTGTGAAGGGAAGAGTTTGATTGTTTTAAAAAATATATATTTAAAGACTTTCATATAGGTTATCTTGTCAGAAGGATAATAGTAAACATATGTTCTGTGGAAAAGTAAAAATATTTTGTTTTGTAAAAATATTTGCTTGACTTCTCCAGTTGCCAAGCTTACTATGCACTATGGGGGGAGGAGTGGGGAAGGGAATAACATGCAAAACACTTTGTACCTTAAGAAGTGGAACAAATGACTAAAATAAATCAAGATATTATGTTTCAGTAGCAGATACATTTAAATATTGGTGCCAGCAACAACTATCAATACAGAGAAAACATTTTGCCATGGCAAAAACTCATGGCTAAATAGTTTGTATCCAGTGGAACAGCTCCCATGCTGATTAATGTGTAAGAACACAATGTTAGTAACCAGTGCCAGCTAAGACAAGAACAGGCCATGAAGAGCTGAATGGTAGTACACTTTTCACAGAGCTTTTGAAATTGGTGTTACTGGCACTTGTTAAAGGGTAACAAAAGTGGTGGGAACAAGGCATCATTTTTAATGGTTGACATAAAATAGACTTAAGAGATGTTAAAGGAGAAAGAACATGTCCTTGGAGGACCGTTAAAGAAAAAAAAATCCCACAAAAACTAAAACACTGTAATTACATGTTAACACACTCAGTGACCAGAAATTCTCTATTTTTTTCCTCAAAGGATAGCAAGAAAATAAAACACTGGTCCTCAGAGATGGAGTAAAGCCACATTATTAAATTTTAACATATCCCCTCAGAATTCTTACCTTTGCTAATGCCAGGATTTGGATAGGAGACATCCAAGAATCTACTAGTTATTGTAAGAAGTGGTGTTAGATAGAGAGTTTGTTGGTAACACTATGTCCTCAGATTCAGCACTGAACAAGTATAATGCTAGAGGGCACTGTGTTGCTGGAAGAAACAACTTCCTGACCATTTGCTACTGAAGAGCACAAAGAGGATGAGAGTCCTGAGCAAAACAAACAACACAGGAATGGTGACTTTCTTCAACTTTCTGTCTGAGTCACTAAAGACAAAAGGGACATGATTCTGCTGCAATGTATTAAATTAAACCACTCTGAGCACCATCAGTTTCCACTGATTTCAATAGGTGTGGAGGGTATTCCATGCCATAGGGGCAAATCCAGGTGCAACTCCACTCCCTCTCTAAGCATAGACCCAGGTGTCAGACTGTGTGTCTTTATTTCTCCCACAGTGGCATCCTATGATTCACTCCCTCTTACCTGAGCCTGGACTCCAGTACTTTTATTAACCATGCTTACCCAGTGGGTTCAGCTGGGTTCTTCTCTTCCAGGAGCCTGTTACAACTCTGGCTAACCTGATAGCCTTCTTAAAACCAAAGTATCATTTATTTTTACAGTAGGAAGAGAGAAGAAGAAAGAATGGAAATAATTTTAAACCCACAAACAGTGCACAAACCTCTCCATTTTACCCAGCTCTCCCAATAACAGCCTTCCCTCAAGAGAGTTTCCTTTTCAGTTCAGCCAGAGCTCCTTTGTTCAGAACAGTCCCTGGGTTTTTCCCTGCTTGTTAAAATCAATTCCATAAGATGCCTAGAGCTGGAAGGAAAAATCTTAACACATAATGGTTTGGGCAGTGTCTCTTAACAACCCTGAAGTGTTTACTGAGGAGTTGCTTAACTTAACCTATTGTTTCCTTCCTGCTTGTTTCCTTACTACCAGTTGTTAAACTAAACCAAACCAATCTACTCATATAATAAACATCCCAATAACTGGATCAAAATACAGTATTCAAAGTATTACAGAGCAACTCCGGCAACAAGGTCAGACCAAAGAGCTGCAACAGAGTGGGGAAAAGGTAGCCCAAAAATGGTAAATGGCCTGCTAATTAGGGGCAGAGGACTGCAGGGCAATTAGGAGCAGCTGGCAGGGAGCTGGCCCAGGCAGATTAGGGCCAGCTGATTCTACTTCAGGCCTGCTGGAGACCTTTAAAAGCTTCCCCAGTAAGGAGGTTGGGGAGAGAGTGAGAGCATGTAAGGAGAGACAGAGAGCAAGAGTTTGAGACAAAGCTATAGCAATTCTAGAGCTAGAAATAGCAGGTGAGGAAATCCCAGAAGGAGTGGTAGGGCTCCCTATCCCAGGAAACAGCTGCAAGACCCAACCCCTGGCAAAGAGGAAAGGTTGCCAGCCCAAATGCTGGCCAGGGAAAAAGGGGAACCTTGCCAAACTTCAAAAAAAGCTGCTCAGCCCCTTGCTGGGTTGGGTCCTATCAAGAGTTAAATGATGGCAAACATGTGCATTGAGCCAAAAACAATTGATCAAATGCTACAGGGCTTTGGCTTCCTCGACCATGGGATGCTATTCCAGGAAGGACTGCTAAGCAGGGATGGTGTTCACCTTTTGAGGAAGGGGAAGACCGTATTTGGATACAGACTGGCTAGCCTAGTGAGGAGGGCTTTAAACTAGGTTCGATGGGGACAGGTGACCAAAGCCCATGGGTAAAGGAAGAACATGGAGACTTGGGAGATGGGTCAGAAATGGGAGGGAGTGTGAGCTATAATAGCAGAGAGAAAGGAGGGACAAGGCAGAACTAGGAGGCAAGATCAAATCAGTATCTTAGATGCCTATATACAAATGCAAGCAGTATGGGTAATAAGCAGGAAGAACTGGAAGTGCTAATAAATAAATACAACTATGACATCGTTGGCATCACAGAGACTTGGTGGGAAAATACACATGATTGGAATATTGGTATAGAAGGGTACAGCTTAGGAAGGACAGGCGGGGAAAAAAGGGAGGAGCTGTTGCCTTATATATTAAAAATGTACACACTTGGACCAAAGTAGAGATGGACATAGGAGACGGACGTGTTGAGAGTCTCTGGGTTAGGCTAAAAGGGGTAAAAAACAAGGGTGATGTCATGCTAGAGGTCTACTACAGGCCACCTACCCAGGCAGAAGAGGTGGATGAGGCTTTTTTTAAACAATTAACAAAATCATCCAAAGCACAGGATTTGGTGGTGATGGGGGACTTCAACTATCCAGATATATGTTGTGAAACTAACGCAGCGGGGCACAGACTATCCAATAAGTTCTTGGACTGTATTGAAGACAACTTTTTATTTCAGAAGGTTGAAAAAGTTACTGGGGGAAAGCTGTTCTAGATTTGATTTTAACAAATAGGGAGTAACTGGTTGAGAATTTGAAAGTGGAAGGCAGCTTGAGTGAAAGTAATCATGAAATCATAGAGTTCGTGATTCTAAGGCATGGTAAACGGGAGAACAGAAAATTAGAGACAATGGATTTCAGGAAGGCAGATTTTGGTAAGCTCAGAGAGCTGGCAGGTAAGGTCTCATGGGAGGCAAGACTGAGGGGAAAAACAACTGAAGAGTTGGCAGTTTTTCAAAGGGACATTATTAAGGGCCCAAAAGCAAGCTATTCCGCTGCGTAGGAATATGGCGTAGAAAATATGGCAAAAGACTACCTTGGCTTAACCAGAAGATCTTGCATGATCTAAAAATTAAAAAGGAGTCTCATAAAAAATGGAAACTAGGACAAATTACAAAGGATGAATATAGGCAAACAATACAGGAATGCAGGGGCAAGATTAGAAAGGCAAAGGCACAAAATGAGCTCAAACTAGCTACAGGCATAAAGGGAAACAAGAAGACATTCTATAAATATATTAGAAGCAAGAGGAAGACCAAGGACAGGGTAAACCCATTGCTCAGTGAGGAGGGAGAAACAGTCACAGGAAACTTGGAAATGGCAGAGATGCGTAATGACTTCTTTGTTTCGGTCATCACTGAGAAGTCTGATGAAGGAATGCCTAACATAGTGAATGCTAGTGGGAAGGGGGTAGGTTTAGAAGATAAAATAAAAAAAGAACAATCACTTAGAAAAGTTAGATGTCTGCAAGTCACCAGGTCCTGATGAAATGCATCCTAGAATACTCAAGGAGCCGATAGAGGAGGTATCTGAGCCTTTAGCTATCATCTTTGGAAAATCATGAAAGAGAGGAGAGATTCCAGAAGACTGGAAAAGGGCAAATATAGTGCCCATCTATAAAAAGGGAAATAGAACAACCCAGGAAACTACAGACCAGTCAGTTTAACTTCTGTGCCAGGAAAGATAATGGAACAAGTAATTAAGGAAATCATCTGCAAACACTTGGAAGATAATAAAGTGATAGGAAACAGCCAGCATGGATTTGTAAAGAACAAATCATGTCAAACCAATGTGATAGCTTTCTTTGATAGGATAACAAGTCTTGCGGATAGGGGTGAGGCGGTGGATGTGGTATACCTAGACTTTAGTAAGGCATTTGATACGGTCTTGCATTATATTCTTATCAATAAACTAGGCAAATAGAACTTAGATGGGGCTACTATAAGGTGGGTGCATAACTGGCTGGATAACCATTCTCAGAGAGTACCATGTTTTAGCGTATATAACCCACGGGTTATGCAAGGTTTTACAATCCCCGCCCCCACCCCCCCCGTGGGCTATACTCGTTCGAGTGTTATACAAGTTTTTTTTTTTTTACTGAGATTACAGGAAGACAAGACTGCTCTTACTTGATAAAAGCAGCATATTTTAATTTAATAATAGTGGCAGTGATGTTAAAATACATTAAAAGTTAAAACTTTAATGTGAAACTAATAATAAAAGAATAAATATATGGTAAAACAGTTTGTCATAAAATACATAAGTTCATTCATTCTGCATCACTAGAATCAGCGGTAGCAATGTCCTCCTCAGCATCTGAGTTTTCAAAACTGTCAAAACTTTCGTCATTGTCGCTGTCTTGAAAAATATCCATAAAATCCATAACCAAGGCTAGGTGAGCTTCGGTGACGGTTGAGGTCTGTGGTGCCAAATTAGAATCGCTGTCGTAGTTGGATTCGAAGCTAGACGAGTCAACGTCGGGAAGAATTTGACATTTATGGGACGCATTCCAAATAGTAGCCTGTTTTATTCTGTCCCAAGCAGCCAAAACCCATTTGCAAACTTCCACATAAGTTGCATGGTGCTGTCGACCTGCTGGAGTGAATGTATGTTCCTCATTTGTCATCCAATTGTCCTATTTCTCTCGGACGAAGCACTTGAACGGGTGGTTGACAACCAAATCAAGTGGTTGCAACTTGCAGGTCAGTCCACCTGGAATTACGGCGATATGTGCACCCACGGCGTTGATATGTTTCTGAACTGAAGTTTATTTATGGGCAGCCAAGGAATCTAAAAGCAACAGAGATTTAGGATTTAAAAAACCACGTTTTTGTGCACGAAAGCAGCTATCTGTCCACGTCTTCATAACATCTGTGTTCATCCAGCCCTTTTTGTTACAAATCACACAAAAGCCAGCCGGCAGTTTTTCTCTAGGCATTGTTACCCTCTTAAAAATCACTATTGGTTTAATTTATCACCATTTGCCATGCATGCCAACACTACAGTAAAAAAGGTGCGTTCATGACCGGCGGTTGCTACACTGACTGTTTTCGATCCAGTTTCCACAACAGCCCGAGTAGCGGGTATATCAAATGACATGGGCACCTCATCCATGTTAATAACATTGTTTGGTTTCAAGCCCAGCTGGTTAATTTCTTTATGTACAAAAGTTTTAAAATCATCCATTTTCTTCTCCCATTCGTCGGGAAGCCGTTGGCCAACCAATGTCCATGTGCGAACTGACAGATTGTTTCTCTGCATAAATTTGTATACCCGATTTCCTGAGCCCCCATTAAAATAATAGATTTTCTGTTCCATAGCCATAAGTCGAGCCTTGAGCTGTATGGCTACCATTGACACTGCCCATTTGTTCTCTCTCTGTGCACGAACCCACTTCAACAGGTTTTCTCCTAGATTCAGCCACTTGGCTTTCTTTCCGAGGTGCGCTCTTTTCCTAGGGTATAATTTCTCAATCTCTGCTTCTTCCTTTCTCCACTCCCGAACAGACTTTTCGTTGACAGAATATTTTCTCCCTGCTGCTCTGTTTCCATTGTCCTTTGCATATGTCACAAGACACAATTTAAAATCGGCTGTGTAGAATTTTCACTTAGGCATGTTTAAAAAGTTTTAAGACGTTTTAAATACTTTTAAAAATTCATTACAAGTTAAAACTACTAAAAGAATAAATAAATGGTAAAACGGTGTGGTTCAAAGGGGTTATATACCAGCAATAAGGGTCATAGCATACTTACTGCTCCGCGTCATCAGCTGCGGTTCATTAACACTTCATTACAGGTGCTGTTCATTAACAGTACACATGGTTCATCTCCCGTGGGTTATACATGTGCACGGGTTATCTAAGACTTATTTTACACAATCAGGAAAAACCGCAGGTTACGCACAGGTGCGGGTAATATACGTGCGTGGGTTATATATGCTAATTTACGGTATTTATTAACGGTTCACAATCCTGCTGAAAAGGTATAACAAGTGGGGTTCTGCAGGGGTCTGTTTTGGGTCTGGTTCTGTTCAATATCTTCATCAACAATTTAGGTAGCGGCATAGAGAGTACGCTTATTAAGTTTGCAGATGATACCAAGCTGGGAGGGGTTGCAACTGCTTTGGAGGACAGGGTCATAATTCAAAATGATCTGGACAAATTGGAGAAGTGGTCTGAGGTAAACAGGATGAAGTTTAATAAGGACAAATGCAGAGTGCTCCACTTAGGAAGGAACAATCAGTTTCACACATACAGAATGGGAAGTGACTGTCTAGGAAGGATAACGGCAGAAAGGAATGTAGGGGTTATAGTGGACCACAAGCTAAATATGAGTCAACAGTGTGACGCTGTTGCAAAAAAAGCAAACATGATTCTAGGATTCATTAACAAGTGTGTTGTGAGCAAGACATGAGAAGTCATTCTTCCGCTCTACTCTGCGCTGATTAGGCCTCAGTTGGAGTATTGTGTCCAATTCTGGGCACCACATTTAAAGAAAGAGGTGGAGAAATTGGAGAAGGTCCAGAGAAGAGCAACAAGAATGATTAAAGGTCTAGAGAACATGACCTATGAAAGAAGACTGAAAGAATTGGGCTTGTTTAGCTTGGAAAAGAGAAGATTGACAGGGGACATGATAGCAGTTTTCAGGTATCTAAAAGGGTGTCACAAGGAGGAGGGAGAAAACCTGTTCTTCCTGGTCTCTGAGGATAGAACAAGAAGCAATGGGCTTAAACTGCAGAAAGGGAGGTTTAGGTTGGACATTAGGAAAAAGTTCCTAACTGTCAGGGTGGTTAAGCACTGGAATAAATTGCCTAGGGAGGTTGTGGAATCTCCATCTCTGGAGATATTTAAGAGTAGGTTAGATAAATGTCTATCAGGGATGGTCTAGACAGTACTGGGTCCTGCCATGAGGGCAGGGGACTGCACTTGATGACCTCTCGAGGTCCCTTCCAGTGCTAGTATTCTATGACTCTATGATTTTACATGGTTATTTCACCCAAACATAACTGGGTAGTTTGCCCTAGTACCTTGGAATAAAGAGGAGTGCAAAACCCTGCATTTTGTTTTAAGAACATCTTGAGATCTTAGTGGATACCAAGCAGTTATTACAGCAACAGGAGAGATACTTACTATACTTCTTATTTGCATTAAGGGTTAAGACAAATGGGTAATGGTAAATCTTTTTAAGTCATGGAAAAAACATTGGTTAATAGATTTCTGGCTGATAAAAAGGCTGCTTTCTGTAAAAAGGGTGACATGTTGAGGTTTATTAGCAGTGCAGTGTGATAGAAGTACTGGTGATACTATCAAGAAGCCAAATGGAGCAGTTATTGGCCTAAGATCCTTGTTAGTTAGTGGACAAGGTCAAAGTGCTGGATTCCACTCAGTTATGTGTTAATTAGAGTTGTGGACAGTAAGTACTGTAAACATCAGGATGCTCAGATAAAAGCTAGACAGGTGAGATGCTTGTAAGCCTTTGGTATGCAAATACAGGTAATGGCAATGGCAAATCCTGCTATATTTGTGGAGCTGAGAAGCAGGCTTGTGTTGTGAAGCTAATTTACATATATATCTTCCATCAGTAAACAGTTTCTTTATGTACTGACACCTTTGTGAAAGACTATAATTCATTCTGAACCATCCCTTAAACACCGTAGTCACACAACTAGTGGTGTGTTTTGGTCAGATATAGCAAGACAATTTCCAAAATGATTTTCAAGCCTTAAGCACATCCTTATTTTTATACAGATCAGTTCCTAATTTTATGAGCTTTCAGCTTCACCACAGCAGGTACGCTTTTAGTGAATAGCCTCAAGAATTTCACACTTCTGTTAGAAAAAATGTTCTCTTGCCGATTGAACAAAGCTTTTCTCCTGCTGCCCAACTGGCAAAGAAATCTTTGCTCCAGCACAGTTTTGCTGACAACCAGATGAGCCAGATACACTTAAAATGCAGAATACACTTCTGGGCTTTCTTATCATTTAGAAATACGATTCCTCGATCTAAACAGAAAAACTGAGTTCATTCAGCATCACTGCATTCAACCTGTCAAGAATCTTTTATTTAAAAATGACTTGGATGAATGCCTATCCTCCATTCAGACTATGCACACAGAAAATTACTACCATCAATAAAAAGGGTTTCATAAGCCGGCCGCTATGTTTTAAAAGGAAATCAGTATTTGTGAAAAATGCCTGGTGGACTGAAAAGTTTTTCTTAATAATCACTGCATTTGGGCTGAAGCAGTGCATGCTTTTACACTATTGCTGTCAGTATTTCTCAATCTTTGCATGGAGAGACTATCGTTGGTGGGGAGTGAACAGGTGGAGTTTCTCTGTTCATTTTTCTTGTGTGTGTGTGAATTCTAACAAGGCTGGCAGTTGTGATATAGACATTTGTAATAGGAACTGGACTATAATCATCAATCCATTTTGTTTGCTCCACTGAACAATCAACAGCTAGTAAGACTTACTGGTTGCTACTGACCTGGGCTGGATTCAAAGCCCATAAGGTACAAGGTTCTTTATTCCACTATCAGGTCATTTAGCATCCAGGTTTGTGGACAGCAGAAATTCTTCATCATGCTTTTGTACTATTCTCAACTTAGTCTGTATGTGACAATACAATCGAATATAGGAAATGGAAAGCATAGGGAATGCATTTTTCTCTTTCATTCAAAAATGAAATTAACTGCAAAATGCTATTGTAATGTTAAGACTGCACAGTTTAAAAAGAAGGTAAGATATGCTCCCTGAAGGCTTAAACCATATATTTATCTGGCTGCGTCAAACATCTTCTGAAACTTATGGTGCACATCTAACAAATACTTTATGGGCCAGATTGTTAACCTATTGCTTTCATTGGTAACTCACAGCAAATTTCACAATGGGGCCATAAATTACCCATTTAGGAAAAAAATAAGGCTTGAAAAATACTCTGTAGGAAATACTATGTTCCAAGTTAATATTGCTGTAAAAATTAACAATTCAAATTCATGTTTTTAAAACTGTGCAATCTGAGTATGGCGTTAATCTAAGTTCTGATTTCCCCGATTAATTTTACAATTTTAAGATAAGAACAAACAGGATTTACTAGACTGCTTAAATTTAAGTCTCAGAATCAAAACAATGGATTAATATAGAAAATATTTTACTTTTTAACTGACACATATGTAGACATGCAGATGTGGCACTATGGTGCTCACTCTGACATGCACTATCATAGGTAAATTGGGACGTATTCTAATGAGGTCAAACATTTACCCATACACTACACATCTAAATAACGATAAAAATGTCCACTTAAATGATACATTTAAATACTTGGCACTCACCGAAGTAATGAACTGTAGGTGACTGTATCAGCTGGCCTACTTAAGTGAAGCTGTTTTTTAGCCTAGTTGGTAGGGCACAGGGATTCAAAAGCCTGAAAATCTTCATTCCTAGCTTAGTACTGACCTCTCCCTGGGAGTTCACTCATTAATATGGATGTCTACCTGCTAATTTACAGAGGTGTGGACATGTTTGTTCAGAACATGCTTGGTGTTGAAACACAGAATTATCAAATGAGTAGTGACAGTTACCAATTTGTTGCATTCATGAGCATTAATGCTGGCACAGTACAATTTGCAGGTAAGATGTCTATTGAGCCAAACACATACCTTCACAAGATGGCCTTGGTACTCACATTTGTTCCTAAAACAAAAGTTTATTTTTTACCATTAAAGGAAATAATCACCTAATTTGGATACATAATATGAAAAAGTGAGATGGAAAGGGGGTCAGAGCATGCACAGAGATATTGTAAAGATGAAGGTTACCCAATCTTAGTTGTCCTAGCACACACCGGGGCTAGCTGATAGGGAATGGAATAATTTGAAATACTTTAGACTAGTGATCTTCATAGCATTCTAGAAATGTATCTATATTGAATCAGTAACTGAGCCTTTAACTGTTTTATGAAAAGGCCACATCTTTTAAGGGCTGAGATTGGTTTCTGGGATGGACTATTAAGGATCTATTTTTTAATATTATCGTGAGGCAAATATCATAGGCTAGGCACCTAATTGGGATATTCATGCTTGTGTTCTCCTTTTGGAGAATTTTGAATAGAAATTGTCATGTTGTAATTGTACGGCATTTACAGTTTGGAATAGTGACAGACTAGCCTGTATTTCAATTTCTCTATCTCACTGAAATCAATAGCAAAACTTCCAATAAAACAAGTATTTAGCCCTAAGAGATGACTGAAAGTCTGTAATGTCTCATATTGTTTTAGATTAAGCGACTAATGTTGTGCACATCTTCCAAATGAATCTAGAAGGGGCAGCCCTGCTAGTCTGTAACTTTAAAAACAAAGAGTACTCTTGTGACACCTTAGGGTATATCTACACTGCACACTTATTTTGAAATAAGCTATTTTGGAATTGATTTTCCGAAATAGCTTATTTTGAAAAAGCGCGTCTATACACAAAAGGCGCATCAAAATAGCACTTAGCTATTTCGAAATAGAGCATCCACACTGATTGGACGCTGACTCACATTTAAGGCCACCCGGAACCACTTAAGGCAGGGCATCAGGTCAGCTGTTACTTCCTGGAGCTGCTGCCTGAAGCTATCTGAAACGCGAGCTTAAAGGGACCCCCCCGGACAGCCATTTCTCAGGTTCTTCTCCTGCTTGCCTACCTCTCTGAGGGACAGCAAACCATTTGCACTGCGTGCTTTGGTTGCCCCGTTGGATACCACAGAACTCCCAGGTATGGAGCCAGAGCTGCCTCTGGGCACATGCTGCAGTTTATGCAGCAGATTCTGCAGGTTGCCCTCCTGGCCCTGTAGGAACGCAACCCCCAGCTGATTGAGGAGACCCTCAACATCTGTCTGGGAGTGCAGCTCTTCCAGCTGCACCCCACTGTGCACCGCCACTTCTGGCGAATGGACACCGGTTCCAACTGATGGGACCAGCTCGTTATGAAGCGGTGGAATGACCAGTAGTGGCTCCAGAATTTCTACAGGCAGAAGAAGACCTTTCTGGAGCTCTATACCTGGCTCACCCCTGCCCTCATGCAATGAGGCACCCAGATGCGACCCGCCATATCCCTGGCTTCCCCAACCGCAGGAGGGCTATTGATGGCACCCACATCCCCATCCTGGCCCCCAACCACAGGGCAACTGCAAGCACTACTTCTCCATGGTCCTGCAGGCCCTGGTTGACCACCGCGGGTAGTTTACTCACATCGACATCAGGTGATTGGGGAAGGTGCATGACACCCGCGTGTTCCGCAATTCCAGTCTATTCCACCAGAAGGAGGCCAGCACTTGCTTCCCCGAGCACACCGTCCGGGTCTGGGAGTTGGACATGCCATTCTGCATTGTGGGGGATGCAGCCTACCCTCTCATGCTGTGGCTCATGAAGCCCTACACCGGACACCTTGATCCCAGCAGGGACCGCTCTAATGCCAGGCTGGGCAGGGCCTGCATGCAGGTGGAGTGCGCCTTCAGGTGTCTCAAGGCGCATTTCCGATGTCGCCTGACCTGGCTGGATGTTGGGGAGGGGAATGTGCTCCACAACCTGTGCGAGAGGAAGGGAGAGGTGTTCCTCTCTGGGTGGGGGGTAGATGCCAGCTGGGAGACCCATCTGGCAGGCCCATCAGGAGGGAGATCCAGGAGACCCTGAGGGAGAGTTTCTCATAAAGACCCCAGTGACACTCTCCCCAGGGCCTCTCCACTAGGGGCCTGTGCCATGCACCTCTCTGCCTTTCCTCCAACAGCCCTCCCTTGCCCCCTCCATTCCTCTCCCCTACAGAGACAATACAACAAATGGTTTGTTTTTGGAAAAAATGAACTCTTTGGTTATTTATCTGGGGGTAGAAGTAACTGGGTGGGGAGGGATTGGGGAAAGAACCTGGGAGAGGGGAGGGGAAGGAGGGGGGATGAGAACCTTGTAGGGGGAAGGAGGGAGCTGAAAGGGAGAGGAGAGGTGAGGAGAGGCTCAGGGCTGGGGCTGGGAATGGCACCTGGCTCGGATGGTTCCTCCGCCTCATGTGTGGGGACATCGGCAACCATGGTATGTGTGTGTGTGTGTTTGGGGGGGGGAAGGGGAGAGTCCAGTGGGACAAGTAGGGGGTGGGCTGGAGCAGGGTCACGCATGGGAGGAGGGGCAGGACCAGGAGCAGGAGCTGGCTCCAGGTGGGCAAGGAAAGACTGAACGGTTGCATACATGATGTGGCCCTGCTGCTGCAATTCCGTCCAGGTCTCTCTCCACCACTGCATGTCCTCCAAGAGCCTCTGGTCCAGCTTCTCATGCAGGGCCTGGAGCATGGAGATGTGCTCCTGCAGCAGTTCTTCTTGCATTTTCTGGCACTTGCAGCTCCACTGGTGTCAGGTGTCTGCCTCTGGTGGTGTTGCCTGCCTCCCTCTCACGGCTGGTCTGGCTGGGGAGAATAAAGAGAGACCACCAGACATCCCTGGAGACACTGTCCCTGAAGCCTTGCCCTCATCTGTGAGCCAAGACTGACAGTTCTCGGGTCAGATGAAGGTGACATCCTGGGAGCAAGGCCATGTGTGGCCTGGACAGCAAGCCCTTTCTTACAGAGGCCCAGACGTCCCCAGGGGAATAGACTTCCCACCGACCCCACGTCCCGGGGACAAGCAGGCAAGGGAAGTTGCCAGCCACACTGAGATCCTGTGGGCAGGAGCGGGGGGCCTTGGGCTGACTGGGCTTGCCTCGGTGTCACACAGATGCCAGGCCTGGCAGTGGTGGCATCCCAAGGGACGAGAACTTGTATCCCTGGCTGCTGGGGGGAGAATGGATGAGGGTGTAGGGAGGGAGGGGGTGTGTGAGAGCAGCAGAGGCACCTGCATCTGGCAGTGCTGTCCACAGGAACGGGTGCTACCTGGAGTGTGCAGGCATGCCCATGTGCAACACTCCTGAGTGTGTGTGTGTGGCCATGTCCCTAGGCTCCTTCTGGTGGTGGCTTGCGGTGAGAGGATGTCCCACCCAGGGAGGGTGTCCTACCCAGGTATCTGAAGTGTGGCCGACCTCCCCAGACCCTATGAGCAGGACCCAGTGGTGCTCTGATGCAGCCTCCTGGGACTGTGTGGCCCAGACTGCTGCTGAATGTGCATCCATGTGCATGGACTGCAGCGTGATTTCCCAGGGCGAGAAGGCTGAGCAAGGAGCGCACCCCAACCCCTCGCCACATGCCACCTCCACCCTGTCTGTGTGAGGCAACTAAGGTTGCTCACCTGATGTTCTCTCCCCGGCCTCAGAGGATGCCTGGGACACATCCAGGCCTTGGGGTATGGGCTCCAGTGTCACTGAGGTGATGGTGCTGGCTGCCTCAGGGTCCTCCTCCTCCTTATTACCATCTCTGGTCCCTGGGCGGGTGATGATGGGTGTCTCCAGCCCTGAGTCAACCACCAGAGATGGGAAAGGGGCTGTACCACCCCCCAGAATGTGAAGCAGGTCTTGGAAATAGGGGCAGGAGTGTGACTCTGCCCGGGAGTAGGAGCTGCACTCCCTTGCCCTGGCATAGGCCTGGTGGAGCTCCTTCACTTTCATATGGACCTGCTCCTGTGTCTGGATGTGGCTCTATGTGGCCAGGTTATCGGCCATGCAGCCGTATATGTTGGCATTGTGCCGTCCGGAGCAGAGATCCCTATAGGTTTTCTTCCTCACCTCACACCTCAATGAGGGCCAGAATCTCTGCCCCAGATCAGGAGGTGCATGCCTCTTTTGCTGCCTGACACGCTTCTGTGAGCCATCAGACTGCTCTCTAGGAGTGGGGACAGTTTCAAGGGTCAGCCATGCTCGCCAGATGACGTGCTGTAGCAGAAGCAGTGTGGCTGGAGGCTGTCAGGGCCAGCTTCCTGCCAGAAGCCCTTTCCCTGTGGGTGCAGCTTTAAGGGCTGCAGGGGAAGAGGAACTATAAAGTCCTGATGACTGTGGATGGAGTGGCCAGCAGGGCACCTGTGGGATTTCTTGGAGGATCCTTATTTCAAAATAACTCCCTCTGCCGCATCCACACATGCCCTATTTCGAAATAGCTATTTTGAAATGGGATTTATTCCTCGTGTAATGAGGTTTACAGATTTCAGAATAAACTGTCCATTATTTCGAAATAACGGAATTGCTGTGTAGATGCTCATTTTGTTATTTCAAAATAACGCTAGTTATCTTGAAATAATGGTGCAGTGTAGACGCACCCTTAGAGACTAACTAATGTATTAGGTCATGAGCTTTTGTGAGTAAAACACACTTTATCAAATGAATTGGAGCGAAAATTACAAAATCCAGTGCATATACTCCACTCCAACACATCTGATGAAGTGAATTTTACCCACAAAAGACCTAATAAATTTGTTAATCTCTGAGGTGCCACAGGACTGCTCTTTGTTTTTAAAGTTACAGACTAACAATTACCCCTCTGAGACTCATTTGGAAGATGTGCACAATATTAGTGGCTTCATCTATAAAAAAAACAAAGACATTACAAACTTTCAGTCATCTGTTAGGGCTAAAGGTGCCACAGGACTACTCGTTATATTCCAAATGAGGCCTTTTGAGCACCTACACAGCCTACTCAAGGAGATGCTACTTAATTTATGGCCAGAACTTGGAAGACTTCTACCACTTCCCCCATTTAATCCCTATAGAGGATTCCAGTTTAAGTAGTTGGTCAGTTAAGGTAGCAAGTTATAGTGCTCCTCTTAAGAGTTTCAGTTACCACAACATCAGTTCATTTAGTGATTATTTTTCATTAAAAAAAAAAGATGGCCTGGGGTTACAGAGATCCTGAACTTCCCACCTCTCTCTTTGACTTCAGTGGGAATTGCATATGCTCAGTTCTTCTGAATCTATGTCCACAAATTAATGCAGTATTAAGTTTGAGAACGTAATCACTCAAAAGCAAAGAAAATAAAAAAACTAATGTTTCTGCTTCAACATCAAATTGCACTTGTTGTAGAGGCTACATCTACACTGCCCAGTCTTGCGCAAGAACATATACAAATGAGGCATGGCAATGAATATCGCTGCACCTCATTTGCATACTTAATGAACCGCCATTTTTGCGCAAGGGGCTTTTGCGCAAGAAGGAGCAGTCTACACTGCTCCTTCTTGCACAAAAACCCCCTCTTGCGCAAGAGCCGTTCTGCCACTTATTTTCAGGAAGAATGGCTCTTGCGCAAGAGGGGGTTTTTGCACAAGAAGAAGCAGTGTACACTGCTCCTTCTTGCGCAAAAGCCCCTTGCACAAAATGGCAGCTCATTATAAGTATGCAAATGAGGCACGTGATAATTCATCGACGTGCCTCATTTGCATATGTTCTTGTGCAAGACTAGGCAGTGTAGTTGTAGCCTTCATGTTTTAGTATTAATTTATATACCATACATTGAATAGGATGTGCAACTTGGCCAACTTAATGTTGCAGCAGGAAAACTTAGGCTGTGTCTACATTGGCATGATTTTGCACAAAAGTGCCCGCTTTTGCGCAAAAACATGCTGCCTGTCTACAATGGCGGGGAGTTCTTGCGCAAGAACACTGACGTTCTAATGTGTGAAATCAGTGCTTCTTGCGCAAGAACTATGATGCTCCTGCTCAGGAATAAGCCCTCTTGCGCAACTGTTCTTGCGCAAGAGGCCAGTGTAGACAGGCAACATGAATTTCTTGCGCAAGAGAGCGTCTACACTGGCACGGATGCTTTTGCGCAAAAGCACATCTCTTGCGCAAAAGCACATGCCAGTGTAGACGCTCTCTTGCGCAAATACTTTAACGCAAAAACTCTTGCGTTAAAAGTATTTGCGCAAAATCTTGCCAATGTAGACGTAGCCTAAATGTTTAGTATTTCCTGACTTGAGTGCTTGATTCTTCAACTTCAGTAATGTAGGAATGCTGTTTTATATGTTTAATATAACATTGGCTTGAATTTATTCTTCAAGTGCTGATATTATGGTTGATTTACAGAGGGAGCAGTGAAGACATTTTTCTTTGTCCCAGTATTGTAAAATTTCAGTTTTATTCATTTTTCATTGCAATTATGAGGCAAAGAAAATGTGGTGTAGTTGAGAATTTGGCTACACAGACCACCTAAGGTGAATGGGACTTGGTGCCTTCATAGGGCCATCTTTATTTTTATCACATTCCAAACTCCATGGGATTACTACAATCCATAAAGATATTTGTGTATAAGGGTTTGCAGGATTGGTAATTTACTCTTACAATTTCTTCCCTGGGATTACTGGTTAAGAATTTTGGGGTACAGTTTGTTTAAAATGTAATACAAAACAAAGCTGAACTAACAGCATTATGGGCTAAAATCAAATCATTAATTTTAAAATTATCTTAAAACCATTATAGTTCCCTCCCTCCTGTAGAAGTACCAGACACACCATGGTAATAAAATTATTAGTTTATAGCAATAGAATGGCCTTGATCCTGATCCATGAGTCCATTCATATAGTTCAGCTAAAGGAGTCTAAATATACTAAATAGAGCTATGCAATGTGCTCTAGTAGAGATAACGTGATTGCCACAATAACTGCACTATTTGCAAACTGAATTGACCAAATTAATCTCTGGCATAAGATCTCCCCTAGAAACAAGTACAAGTCACACCAGTTTATGGAAGGGCTATATATTATATTGACCAACAAAAATACTCTCAGGAGTATTTTTCAAATTTTTCTTTCAACTACATGCTTGTTGCTCCATCTGAAGTCAAAGGAATTGTCCCTTAGAAAGAAATAGGCCCTAATTTTGAAAATACACAGAGTAACTTTGTTTGTGAATAGCTGCATTGAGTTCAGTGGGACTACAGGCATATATAATGTTTACACTATTAGGTTGTAGTGTATGTCTCTTCTATTGCCCTTTTCCTGTGTGCTGCAAGCTGGCCTATATGAATGGACTCATGGATCAGGATCAGGGCCTTTCTACACTATAAAGACCAAATAGTGCAAGTCATGTTTAACATTGTGCACTGTGAAAAGTTGCATTGACATCTGACTCTTATCAAAGCCAATATGGGACTATATTTATAGCGAATAAAGGTCAGCATATATTTATCTCTTTGCATGACTGGAGTCTGCAGGATGAGTCCTTGGCTTAGAGAGCTAGCTTTCTGGAGGGGAGAGAGCAGAGCAGTCACTGATTAATGAAGCACTTCTGAAGTCCTTTCTGTGGGGATGGAGGGTTTTGCAATGTGCTTTAGTGAGGGGATATTTTAAATATCTGACTCACCATTTTATTTCCCTTTCTCCGTTTTTTTGATGTGTGAGCATAAATGCTATTTAAGACTATGGACAACCTGAGAGAACCCAGGGCAGATGGTTTAGGGAGATGAGGTGAAAGGAGCAGAAGCGTAGCTGTCTGGCTTTCTAAAAACCTGAGGGAGGAACCGGACCAAGTGGTGGGGTTTTGTTTCCTCGTTCTTCGCCCCAGGAGAAGGAAGCGCTCCTTCTCACGAAAGGAGAAGTTCAGGCGGCTCCGGGGGCGCTTGGAAGAGAGGCGGAGGGCCGGGCAGGGCGCTTGTGTTTGGAAGTGCACGGCCCCAATGGGGGGACGCCACTAGCCAGGGGTCCGGCAGTGGAGCCGGGGCCGCGCTCTGGGCCGGGCCCTAGGACAGAGACCGAGCAGGCCGTGGGGGCCGGGCAGCCCCTACCCCGCAGCAGTTCAGCCCCCACCGCCACACCCAGCCCCCCGGAAGGGGCACCCCTGGGAGCGGCCGGCGCAGGTGACACCGCCACTGGCGGCTGCCCCGGCCACCGCCGAGCTTCCTGCTTCCCAGAAGGTGCCGGCGCGGCGGCAACAGGAACTGAGGCCGGGAGGAGGCGGTGCCGCCGCTCCCCGCCGCGCTCACGGCCCCAGCCGGGGGAGCGGAGCCACTATGGTTCGTCGCCAGCAGCCGCTGTAGCCTCCCCACCCCCCCGCCGGGGCCGGCGCCCCCCTCCCTGCCCCGCCGGGCGAGGCGTTTCCCGCGGGGCGCGCAGCGGCCGCCGCGGCCCGAGATGTGACCATGGACAGCAGGATCAAGTGAGTGCGGGCGGGGCGGCTCCGGGGGCTGCGCGGGAGGGAGAGGGCAGGAGGGACTAGGCCGCAGAGCCTCCCCCAGCCTGGCGGGCTGCGCGGGGCGGGGGCCTGGCTCGCCGGCGGCCAGACCCCCGGGGCATGACGGCCAGGAGCGGGGCTGTCACGGGAGTCCGCACCGCAAGCCCTCTTCCCCCGCAGGTGGCACCCTGGCTGCCTCCCCGTGGGCAGCTGGTGGGCTCCTCCCTCCGGCCCCCCATCCCAGTCACCGGCCCTCAGTGGAGAGGCCATGAATGCCGCAGCCCTCCCCACGAGGAGAGCTTGTCAACTCCCTGCCCTTCCCCTGCCCGAAGAAATCTCTCCCGGCCTTGTCACCCCCCGGGGAGAGGCTGTAAAACACTCCCTGTCAAAATGACCCTCCCTTCCCCAAACTTCAGACTCGGAGACATGCACCTTCCAGTGAGCCCCGCTTGGGAAATCCTTTATCCCCCAGAGGAGGAGATAAAGATAGATGGAGCCTTATAATAATCTCCATCCCACTGATGGAGTCTGCCCTAAAAGTGGGAGGACTGAATTGACAGACCATTGTTTCTGCCTCTGGGAGCCTATGGCTTTAGGCTTCATGGAAGTCAGTATCAGCCCAGTGCTTGGTATCTACTAGACTTCTCAGAAAACTGTCCATGGTGATTTGTTTGGATGTTATCAGGTGGATTGCAAAAAAACAATACCCAACAAACTTTTATATTTATACTTCTGTGTTGATTGTCTCTTTGTATCTATTGACAATAAATAGGGATTTTAAATATATGCCTACCATATGTGTGAAAATTACAGGCGAATGAGTCCTGTTTTTGAGGAACAGCCACAAAAATAGTGCTTAAAACTAGTAACATTAAAACAGTGGATGTTGATAAATAGTCTTCTATGGACTCTAACAACATCTTTCTCTTTGATTATTTAAGAAAATGACTATATTTTTCAAAACATTAACAGAATAATTCTGTCTCGGGAGAATGTTAGTGTAACCTAGCTGTGTTGATAGTAACTTTGGTGAAGTTAATTATTTTGCCTACTGTGAGTAGTCCCATTGACTTCCTTAATTTGGTAACTGACAAGACATTAAATCTGTATTTTGTAAATTTATAGTGATCTATGACGAATAAGTATGCTGCTGTTGAGTAGCTTTATAGAAATGAAAATCAGTCTGACGTACGTCAGACTAGTTTGACATATTTCTTCACACTTCTAAGTCTAAGCAACACCTTGTATGTGGGAGGTGAAGAGTAAACCTAGAACTTTTCTGAGGAAACAGACTTTGTGATTGTGTACTGAACGGAGCAAACACATTTTCACATGCTGTGTCATTGACTGTAAATTCAATTAAGTTGAACTCTGAAGTCCTAATCCTGTATTTGAGACACAGTTTTGATGGAAATGGATGAATTAAATCCAGCATTCTGACTTTCCACTCCTTTAAGGAAGGGAGAAAAAATGAGACATAAGAGTAAACACACACCTTGGATTAAATTTAATCGAACCCTTTCATGGTAGAGGAATTCCACTGTTTTCACTTTCTTACCAGTTTTGTTCTCATTTAAATGAGTGCAACTCTAATTAGATTAATTTTGATTTTGCTAGTTGAGAGGAGAAACAATCATATTTTCTGTTACACTCTTGTAAGTCTCCAGTAATATGACTTTACATTGGTATTACTGAGAGCAAAGCTTAGCCCCATGTCTGCAGAACCAGCTCATTTAAGATCCTCTTTTCCAACTGAATAATTTAAAAAGTGAGGTGAGGAAGTAACATGATGTGGTAAGATATATGATTGATGCTCAGAAATTGAGTATTTCAGTTTTAATAAAAATGTATATCATAAATGGTTGATGAAAAAATAAATGATAGAAAATATATTAAGTAACTGATGAGTTAGAAAGTTTCCCTCCAGTCCAAAATCCCCCTAAAACTTTTTTAAAAACATGTATTGTACTATCAATCTGTGATATGCTTTATATGCATCATTTTAGAAACCTGGGGCCCAGTCTTGAATTCCTAATTTGTGGAGAACTGCTGACTTCAGTAGGCAATTTACTCAAGAAAAGAGTTCAAACCTGGGCCCTTTATGTGGTTACTTAGATAACTAATTGATATGGTTGAGGTTATGATTCTTGCATTTAATGTAAGTACAAGTTGAAACTCTCTAGTCTGGCACTCTCTGGTCTGGCAACATGGTCTGGCATGATTTTAGTTAGTGGAATGTCCACTTTTCATGGCTGTGATCATGTTTTCGGTGGTCCCAACAGTCTTGGCTCTTAGTCTTGGCTCTTGTTCTGTGCTGTTATTTAGTGCTAATTTACCTCCAAATGTCTTCTAAGAGCCCAATAAGCAGTGGAAGTGTTGGTAATGCTACTAGACAATATTGACCTCCCATGGTTTGGCAAATTCTCTGGTTCAGCACTGGTCAGGTCCTGAGGGTGCTGGACTAGAGAAGTTCAACCTGTAGTAGATTGCTCATTAAAATAATGATGTAAATAATTCAGAAGGGTGAAAATAAATTAGGTTCAGACGCAACCGTTAACATAATCAAGAAATTACTGAAATGTATAAGTTTATTCATGGACAGAGAATGCTAATAATGACACTCATTTGTGACTGTTCTGTTCAAATAATTATTTAAACTGAGGCTAGGGCTGGGCAAAGAGCTATCAACCAGCAAATGCAAATGTAATTTATAATTATTAGAGTAATTTTTTCTCACTGGTTGAATTGTTGTTTACAAGAGTTAGTCCTTTAAAACGCCATTGGCAGTGACTTCTAAATGATTTGGTATGGTGACTGTCAAGCATCAGTCAAATAGAGAGCAAAGGATATAACACTATTGACACTGTAGAGAAGATTTGATAATCTAGATCAGTCTGTTTATGTGTTTTGTTTGTGATTTTTATATGACTAATCAATTGACTTGTTTTTTTATTTCCAGGCAAAATCCAGAAAGTACATTTGATTTGGTACTCAAGGTAAAATGCCAGGCTTCTGAAAATGAAGGTAATGTAATCCAACTGTTGTCATATATTTATAGAAACAAGGGATGGAAAAAACCCTATTCAATTATTTAGTTCTCATCTACTCTCTATTTTGTCACCTCATGCTTTGAAGTATTGATAGCTTAGAATTTTGTTAATGCTTGTTGCTATTATTCTTATATATTTTTTGCAGTTAATATTCTTTTGCTAAAACGGCAAGCATTTAGAACAGTTTATTATTGATATGGTAGTTTGTGTTACATAGACATACCATTTTGATTCCTATAATCTTTGGTCCATAACATGTAGATTCAATAAGTTATTTCCTTTTAGAGGTATGTCTCAGAACTGGGACTTCAGTGCTTTGAGTACTCCTTCTGTCTCTTTGGAGCTTTTCTGTTAACAATCAGTGTTGAAGGAAGAAAGAAAGTATCCAAGTAGCAGAAAATAACTTTTACTGACAAAAAACAGTTTCTTGCCATATCAACCAGAAAGGACACTGTCTCAACGACTTAATTACCTGCATCCTACTTCAGAAGCCTTTAAAATCTGCACTTGAAAGGGAATCCTCTGAACTGTCATTCATGCTAAAATTCGACACTCTACGCGTCGGTCTCAACAAAGACGCTAACTATCTTACCCATTACAAAGATAGCTTCCCAATTATCACCTCTAATACCATTAGCTCACAGACATTTACCTCCCTCCCCCGCATCCCCTTCTGTTCTGAAATGTGATTTGTCCTTTTCATAGTGTTCATTTTTTTTAATTGTATCCTTTGGTATATATGGTTGTGACTATTTTCTTCCACTATTTGATCTGAGGAAGTGGGTCTGGCCCACGAAAGCTCATCATCTAATAAACCATCTTGTTAGTCTTTAAAGTGCTACATAGTCCTGTATTTTGTTTCAGCTACACCAGACTAACACGGCTACATTTCTATCACTATTTTACTGACACAATTTTGAAATGATGCAAATGGCATTGTGAACTGACTCGAATTGATATTGTCAATTAGTTTCACACTTCTGCAAGCACTCTGGTGAGAGAGAGGGAGCTACAGGAGTTCTAACAAGATTATAGTCATAGTCAGTTATCTGAACAAGTCTTTTTGTTACTACTTGTGTGTAGGAAAATACATGATTTCTCATGTTGAAGTTAAAGTACTGACTAGAATTGTCTAAACTTTCTAATGAGGGATAACAAGAATCATTGCCTCTGACTAGTTTTACATGTTCTGGGACATCCACATGCCCCCTTGACTTCATCCCCATTGATTTTTCTTGGTTCCCCTATTTTTCCATGTTCACTTACTGTCTACCACTTCCTCTGCTTTTAAGCACAGTGCTGTTTTTCCACTCTTAGTCATTTTCCTTAACTCTTACAGCCTTTCCAACTGTCAGTGTATACTCTTTCTCTCATTAATACTCAGGCTTTTTGAATTTGTCTGTTGCCAAAGCCTCAGCTACTTTGACTTTCTATGAATCCTCTCTGCATGGTAGTTCCCACCCATTTCACTCTTACGCAATTGCCTTCATTGAGGCAGTATGTTATATTTTGTTTCTGGTCAAGTCCTTGGGTGACTTCTGTATCTTTATCCTCCTTGACCAGTTAGCTTCCTTCATACAGTTGTCTGCTTGTCTCCCTCTTTGTGCTTTTATGGTTCTCCACGGGTTTGGTTTTGCTTCATCTCTTAATTGCTCCTCTTTGCAATTCCAGTAGAGGCAACTACCCGGTCATCTCCCATTCTCTGTACTCTCTTCTTTGGTAACTCTCTGTCCATTCTCATCTTATGGGATAGTGAGACTCTGATAAAGCTCTCCATGCCTGATCTCTCTCCCATGTCCTGACTTTATTTTGCGACTGGCTATCTGACATCTCTTTTTAGATGTCCAGTCACATTTCAGCTCAGCTTCCTCTTTACCCAGGCTTGCAACTTCCATGTCACATTTAGTTTCTTTCTCCCCTACATATAGTCTGCCAATTAATCTCTCTGGTGCTTTCTGTCTGGTATCTTGAAAATTTGCCCCTTCTCTCTTCCAACTGCCAGAACCTTGAGCCATGCACTTGTCATCTCTTGCTTTGACTACTACAGCATCTTCATTTCTGATCATGATTTTCATTTATCTTTCAAGTCTATCCAGTGTGTCTATCCAGTGTGCTGTTGCCAGATACATGTTATTCACCTGGTCAAATCCTCCACTGGCTTTCTTTCCCCTTCTGCATCACATTCAAACTCACTGTACTCACTTTAAGGAGTGCAAAGTTTGGCTTTTGCTTGTACCTGACATGAGGTTATTGACACTTCTCCAGCTCTAATGTGTGTGTGCTATTTCAGGTCATCTTAATATCCCTTTGGTTGTCTTCTGCAAGAGCCCCTTATGCACTGAGTATTCTCCTGGCACTGGGTGCCAGGTTGTTTTGCTCTTCTCATCTTTTCAAAGCTCTCCTCAGAATGTATATCTTTTGATTATTCTTCAATTCCTGTCCTCACTCCCAAATCTTTACACATTAATATGTATTTTTTAAAAGGAAGCAATAGGTTGGGTACTTAACAAGTATGTGTGTGTGTGTGTGTGTGTGTGTGTGTGTGTGTGTGTGTGTATATGTATATATATATATATATTTCTATTCCTTATAGGTTTGTATATCTCCCTTGTCACCATAGAATCTGGGCATTTGTCAGCGGTGGGTTAATCAACATGGCTAACATCTGTGTGGTTCATTCTCTCTCTTATCCTCTCCTCAGAGGGAGAACTGTGTGTCTAGTGTAGCAGAGGCCTTTTGGTAGTGTTCGATAGGTGTGATGGTCCATAGTTTTTGTAGGAATTAATTTCACAGTTTCAGAGCTGCCCCTAAGAAAAGCTCAGTCCACTGAACTTTATCCTTATGGTCTATAGTGGTTTTTTTTGTACCTGCTTTGGTAGTCTTTTAGATATGTTTGGCCCAGGCCTTTGATGCCTGGAAGCAAAAGACAGAAACTTTGAATTTGACTTACTATTTTATAGGGAAACTTCTGCAGAGAGCAGAGGACAGATTTGTTGTGCTCACAGCAGCCCCTGTGATGAGGTGATATGCAACGGTGTTCTGTACAAGCTGGAATTTCCTATGTGCTGAAGGCTTCATGCCCAGCTATACTGCACTGCAATAGTCTAGATGGGAGATATGATATGACAAAGATATGAATAAATATTAGGTCAGGTCCCCATCCTCTTTGGTGTCTTTGGAGACTTCTAGACAGCTAGAGATGTTGGAAAGTATTACTTGTAGATGCTGCTGCGTGAGTGCATCAGTGAGCAATCAAGGAACACCCCCAAAACTCCTGGCTGAACTGATGAATTGTGAGATGTGTGCCTTCCACTAGAAGAGAGTGCACCATGCATGCAGTCTCTTCAGAGTGCTTTCCTCTGCCCACCTCTGTCTTGCATATGTTGAACTTCAGTTAGCTGTTTTTAATCCATGAGCTGAGTTCAGTGCCTAGATGAGATGTTTTATGTTGCATGGTGTGGTTGTCATATAGGTAGAGCTGTGTCATCTATGTATTGTTGGTACATAAGTCTCTTTTTTCTTACCGGTTTATATAGTGGCTGAATGGTGATTCTGAATAGGATTGGAGAGAGAATTGAGGCTTTTTGAAACTCCTGAAAGGTCTAGTGGGTGAGGTGCAGTTCCCATCTCCATTCTTTGGGTGCCATTTGTATGTTGTAATTATCATCTTTCCACACTCTGGATATCATGTTAGATTGCCTTTTGTATTAAGTCTAATTTAAATCACAAATGCCTCAGAGCAGGGACCTGTCATTGTGTTTGCCTGTGGCGTTATGAGTACAATAGTAGTATGTCAAATAAATATGTCTGAATTTATTTAAGGGAATATTGTAAATGTAACAAGAGATGAATGTGTAATTTTCTCTAACACCGCTTTAAAAACAGAGCACAGATTTGTTTTACTAAACAGGGAGCTTTTCCGTTCTGTTTATTATAAGGCTAACTAACTTGACAGTTACACTGTATTGGAAGTCTTGCCTTTAAACAGATTTTCATGCTATGATGATGTTTTGAATATATTCTACATCAAAACAAGGTCCAGTCACCTGTTTCTTTGCTAATGCCCTTTTCTTTCCCATGAAAGAGAATTATGTTTAAATAGGGGCTTTCTCTCTCGCATTCCATCTGCTTCACATACTTGATCCTGCAGTGAAGTCAGGGTTGAGTCTGTGACATCATTGTCATTAGTGTTGCCGTGGAAATATCGCAAGCACAGAATTATGATCTCCCTGCATGAGTGAGCAGCAGGAGAAGTTGAGTTAGGAGGGAGAAAGACCTTAATGTGGCCCATAGATCTTTTTCTCTAGTGTTTAGGCTTTTCTGTATTTTGTTTAATGACCCGTTTGTTAGTTGTGCTACAGGTCAAACAAACAAGTAAAAACTAACACAGCCCTACTGTGTCCAGTTATAAATGAACTAGTATTTTTAAATAGGATGCGGCACACCTGCACCAGTTTGTTTATGATGTGACACACAGTAATTTGCACTTAAAATTAACACTTTCCAAAGATGAGTTTTGGCAGTTCAGCATTTTAAAATAACTGTATTTGATTTATTATGAACCTTTGTTTCAACCTTAATTATTTCACTGGCAAAAAATACATCTAGTGTCTTGTTTTTTTATTAAGGGGACAATGTATTTACTAATTATGTAAGACTGCAGACACAGAAAAAGTCTTTAGCCAAGTTGGTGTGTGTTGAATATTACACTTAGAATCATAGAATCATAGAACCATAGAGCTGGAAGAGACCTCAGAAGGTCATCAAGTCCAACCCCCTGCTCTAGGCAGGACCAATCCCAACTAAATCAACCCAGCCAGGGCTTGGTCAAGCCGAGACTTAAACACCTCCAGGGATGGAGACTCCACTACTTCCCTAGGTAACCCATTCCAGTGCTTCACTACCCTCCTCGTGAAATAGTTTTTCCTAATATCCAACCTGGACCTCTCCCACCACAGCTTGAGACCATTGCTCCTTTTTCTGCCATCTGTCACTACTGAGAACAGCCTCTCTCCATCCTCTTTGGAACCTCCCTTCAGGAAGTTGAAGGCTGCTATCAAATCCCCCCTCACTCTTCGCTTCTGCAGACTAAACAGACCCAACTCCTCAGCCTCTCCTCATAAGTCATATGCTCCAGCCCCCTAATCATTTTGGTTGCCCTCCGCTGGACCCTCTCCAATGCGTCCACATCCTTTTTGTAGTGGGGGGCCCAGAACTGGACACAATACTCCAGATGTGGCCTCACCAAAGCCGAAGGGCTACCACCTTTGCTTTTGTGCAATAATTAAGAAAAGTGATAAAGGACTTTACAGAATATAATTTGAACTTGAAACTAAATGTTAAATTTATCGGAGTGAGAGACTTTCTAATAGATCATCCACATGTAAAAGCTCTGTTAAATGTAGGTGTGCCTAGTCAATGGGAAAAGTTTGATGCCCTCATAATGTCATCAAAACTGTGTTAACAATTAACATTGACTGGGGTAGATCAATTAGCATGTGTTGGCTGATCACTGTGGATTGGCATGCCCCTTCCAGGTACATATTAAACTACAGTTCATAAAAATTAGACTGGCTTATGTACAGTACGATTTTTTGCAAAGGGCGGGAGAAACTTTAGCACACTTTAACAGCAATGGGGTTGTTGCTTACTAGAAATGCAGTATGACACAGTTGTGCAGTAAATAGAAATAAGCAACCTTGAAGTTTTCTAAGTAATAAAGTTAACTTGTCTATTCTCTATCAGCATATCATACCTTAAATTGTTTCTCAGAGGGAAATGAGCAGTCCTGTGGAGACTAATAAATACATTATAGCATGAACTTTTGTGGGTAAAACCCACTTCATCAGATGAGTCATTTAAAAAAATTCTATAGCAGTAGAAGAAACATTTTTTAGCTGGCATTCTACATTCAGTTATCACAGGTTGCAGTTTGAAGCCTGTCATTAATATTGTAGAGTCTGCTATGTTGATTATATTATTCTAAAATAATGATGTCAATACTTCTATTTTTTAAATATATATTCCAGTATTTTTTGATCTTCTACTTGGTAGAAGTGGCATGCAGTGTCCTACTGCAAACTTCTTCACAGTGGTAACTTACACATGGCTATTATTTAATTTTAGCTGTGCTGCTACATTGAAACAAGCTTACTTTCACTGCCTGGACACATTCCTTTATTTAAAGGTTAAATACTGCAGAAGCACCTTTCAGTGTCAGACCTTAGTGAAGAGGTTTGCCACATAGCTTAATTTTAGCTGTCTGTTTGTCCGCATCATTTCTGTATGAAAGACAAACAGAATTTCACTATATTGTTTTTACTGAAAGGTAGCACCATAGGCAAGGAAATACGCTATTTTGAAATAGAAAGTCAGCAGACCACAACTTCTATGAACCTGATAATCTTTGAATTTTTGCATAGCAAATGAATTCCTTGAACTTCACTTCCAGCATGTATATCTCTAGTTATCCATTACATACAATCACCAAATCATTCTTCTCTCATTCCTAGAGAAGATTGTTTCTCAAGTTGAATATTTTCTGCAGTAGTGACAATAAACCAATTTCCACTCTAGTTCTCTGACTCTGTGTGCCATGTTTGAAAGGGTAAAGGGGACCCAGAGTCCTTTTAGTATGCAAAAATATTCTATAAACTTAAATAAGTCTGTGAGTATGTGGTTTTAGAAGAAATTGTTTTTGTAATAAAGATTGTTTTGTTCCACTAACTTTAACATAACTAATCCAGTAACGTTACCTCTTTTAGTGGGGAAGTATGTCCAAAGATGTTACCCTCAAAGGATATCCTTAAATGTTTCTTTTTCTATCATAAGAAAAAGTTGGGATTCACTGAACAGTGTTAAATGCTGACTTTCTTTCTGTTCATTGTTTGTACAGCACTTAGCACATTGGAACCCTGATTTAAGGTTGATTTAGGCACTAAGATAATACAAATAATACATGAAAATCATTTTAGTAAGCCGGAAGACTTGTGTGTTCTTTATTTCAAGTGATGTTCGCTTGGAACAGACAATTTTAAAACAAGTATTGAAACTGTGAAAATCACTAATTAAAATGAATTTTAATACTAAATGAAATGGTTAGTTTCACTCAGGTCAAGTCTACACTAAAAAGTTAAGTCAATTCAGCTTTGTGGCTCAAAGCTGTAGCTAGGCCGACCTAGCCCCTGGTGGAGACCCCTCTAAGGTGACAGAAGAATACTTCTTCTTAGGGATTTACATTCCATGTTAAAAAGTTAATGGGTTAAACACTATGTTTATCTGTTTAACCTTGGAGCAGCTGCCCCATTGCACGGTGGGCTCGGCTGCCGCACCGTGTCGCGGGATGTGGGGTGGAGTGGGGGGGGGGGAGGAGGAGTTGTTCCGGCTGGGCAGGGCAACTAGTTAACCAGTTACTGAGTAAGCATGCTCGTAAGATTGATGCTTACTGGTTAACCATTTACATCCCTACTTCCTATGTTGTTGATCTAGCTTTCATCTCTCAGCGAGCTTGGTTAACTACATTGCTGTAGTGCAAAGGGAGGCAGCACATCAGCCATTTTAATCTGGCTCTTGAGTGTCCTTGAGTGCCTGCTAGTTCTGGGGCTTGTTCTGCTCTGTGCAGCTTCTGGAAGCAGTGGCATGTCCTCCTTCTGGCATGCTCCTATGTGTAGGGGCAGCCAGAGGGCCCTCTGAGCTGCTCCTTCCCAAGCACAGCCCCCACAGCTCCCATTGGCTGATAACTGCAACCAGTGGGAGCTGCAGGGGCAGTCCCTGCTGCCTCACTACGACTCTGTGTCTGAGCTGGCCTGAAGGACGACATGCTGCTGCTTCTGGGAACCACTTGAGGAGTTAGAGAAGTTAAGTGCAGCTTGGAGCCTGCATCCCTGAACCTGCATCCCCGAGCCTGCATCCCCATATACTAATCTCTTGCCCAAGCCCTGATCTCCCTCCCATCCTCTGAATCTCATAGTCCCAGCCCAGAGCCTCCTCTTGCACCCCATATCCGTCATCCTCTGCCCAATCCTAGAGTCTGCACCCCCAACCAGAGCTCTCACTCAGCCTCCCCTACCCCACATGTGAACTCTTCATTTCTGGTCCCACCCCAGAACTTGCACCTCCAGCCACAGCTCTCACGCCCTCCCACACTCCAACCCCAATTTTGTGAGCTTTCATGGCCCTCCATACAATTTTTAAACTCTAATGTGGCCCTTAGGGCCACAGTTTGCCCACTCCTGCTGCAGTGAGTGGCTACACTGAGCACTTTGGCTGTGCTGCTGTATTTTTTTTTTTTTTAAATAGTACACATAGCCTGAGATCCCAGTCCTGCAAGAAGTTAAATGAAGGTGGAAATCCCCATTGATTTCAGTGAGGCTCTGCACAAGAGTCTGTGTTCGTGGAGCTGTTTACAGGATTGGGGTCTGTGTGCTCTTTGTTTATTGGTATGTTGTCTTCCTCCCTCCCACTGCACAGAGCTCTTCATTAACCACAAACACTCTGTGGGTGTAACTTGTACTGATCAGATAACTGTTTTCCTCTGTCAGTTTCTTTTCAGAGTATCACTGAAGTCTGACAAAAAGCTAGTTATAGCAATATAATTCACTAAACAATCTGTAGTAATTTTGTTTTTTCAGAGTACTTGAAACATTGAATGGAATACCCAGTTATTCTGCATTGAAGATATATTTAACTGCTGGTTTTCAAGTGTCAGGCTACTAAAGAAACACTTTTCTACAAAAGTACTGATCTCTATAGCATTTAAAATTGTCTGTGACAGAAAGGTTAATAAAAAGTAGCCATATGCTTGTCTACTGCTATTAGTTGAAAATAAGTTTAGTTTTGAAAAATGTATTTGAACGTCTTAGTGTATGATTACTTGAACTTATAGATTATTGTAAGACTTAACCAGATAGCTATTAATATAAACATAGTAGGTCCTTCAAATAAAGATTAAATATATATTTTTATAAAAATTAGGGTTTAGTTTGCCTCAGTATGATGTTGGAGAAAAGGTTCTGTTACATAATTGCATTATGTGGTACATCACTCCTCTAAACTTGTGTCATTTTTATAATTATAGCTTTAAGTACTGTAATTGGATGCCAGCATTTAGGTGTATGACAAGTTTGTTTTTTAAAACTTGAATCCCTTTTACAAGTTTTTATAGTTTCTTTAATTTTTAGTAATATAAAAGAATTGAGATTTTTATTAGTCCATAATTAAAGTGTGTGGTGATGTTTGTGGTATTGTGAATACAGTACTCTGATGCTCCTTGTCGTAGCAGAATGCTACAGGCCGTCCTTGCTATCAGTCCAAGATACGTTCCAAAAAACTTGGACTTAAAGTGAAACAATTTAAAGCGGGGAACTTTTTCACCGTGGCTGACTTCGATTTGTGCAAATTGGGTGGTGGTTTTGTTTTTTGTTTTTCTTTTTGCGTGACTTACAACACATCAGTTCCTACAAACGTCAATGACTTTAGTGCGGAATGGATGTATACTGGGGCGACTTACAGCGGGGACACTCTGTGTGGATAATGGCAATAAAACATTTGCAAATGGAGTTTAGTTGTGCATGTTTGGACTTGTTACAGAAGAAGCCATAAACTGAATGTGATTATTCGTAAAAATGTTTAGGAAAATATGCAGTATTTGCTGCAATGTTATCATACTGTAAGTGCACTTTGAAAATTCACTTCAGTTACAATAAAAAAGGTTATTTAATTGTGGCTCTGTTACTAGCAATATTTATATCAGTGCTTAATATTTTGGGAGATATTCATGAGTGATTAGCTTCTGTAGTTTAAAGTGATGGTATCTTAAACTGTATTTTATTGATCATGTAATTATAGTCAACCTAACACTAGTTCCACTACTTTTAAGGGTTTCTTTTAATTTCCATTATTGAATTTTACAAACATAATGTAATTTAAAAAACAAGTCTTTACATCTAACCTAGGTCCTTTACAGCTGTTCTTAACTGTTAGGAATGCTTTGCTTAGTGAAGTATTATACAAACATTTTGAGGGCAAAAGCTGATGAATTGTGTCTGAGATTGTTCAATATGGACATCATTCTTTGCTTGTAGAAAATATTGCAGAACCTCAAGAATACAGGTCAAAGGTTGTCTTAATACTTATATCATGGATACCACCAAGAACACTCTTAGTACTTAAAAAAATACTCATGCGATCATTATGGTTTGTAAGCTCCAGTGACATATAAATCGGTTAATGTTTATTTTACTCAATTTTCATGTATTTAGTCTGAAAATTTTTTAGGGCAGGAACTAAGTCTTTCAACATATTTGGACAACACTTAGCACATCATGGGTGCTATGAGAATATGAATAATAAGTGATTTTTTTCAATTTACCTCTTAGGACATAGATTTATGGCTTGGCCCCTTTCACCCTTTCCTTTCCCTTTGGCAGAAGTTTGGAGAAGGGAGGAGGTCTGTAGGGCCCACCCTCTTTTCTTCATCAACGTAAACTAGGGGATGGAAAACTGCTATTGTGCTTTCTTATTTTCTACAGTGTTTTCCCCACAGCTAAGATGATTCTTGGTCGTGAGTGTCTTGTTAGGAGTGGGGGAGCTGGGAGGAGACATAGTCCAGTGAAGTTATTAATTATACCCACTCCTCATTTTCCACTTTGGAGAAGAGGTCTTGGGGGGAGGATTGACTCCACATCTTAGCAGTTGTGTGAGAGAGGCTGGGTTGGGAGGTCCATCTGGACCTCATAGCAAATGGTGGGAGAAGGTTGGGTTGGGAGGTCCATCTGGACCTCATAGTAAATGGTGGGAGAAGGTTGGGTTGGGAGGTCCATCTGGACCTCATAGTAAATGGTGGGAGAAGGTTGGGTTGGGAGGTCCATCTGGACCTCATAGTAAATGGTGGGAGAAGGTTATCTGACATGATGTTGATGGAGATGAATTATTACTTTGAAGACATTTGCTACTGCCTGGCTATGTCGGTTTCTGCATAGATACGTGACCAATTTGTAGAATGTGGAATATAAGAAAAAAATCTGATGGGTAAGGAAGCATAAATATTAATTTGCCATGAAAAGAACTATTTTGTAGTTTTAATAGCATTTCCAACACACATTTAAGTATATTAATATAAATATGACTCCAAGATTGTTAACTTTAAGTTGCGTCAACATGTGTAAAACATGGTAATTTTAGTTTTTTTCCCCAAAGTGGAAGTTGTCTCAGTTTTAGTACTTGGATATTTGCGATGGCTCTGTTCATTTGCTGACTTTTCAGAAGCATTGAAGAGTTTGACAACATATTTTTCTCAGCTAATGTCAGCATACTTTTGTCCTCCCACATACTGCACAGTCTATCTTAAAAAGAAGGTTTGCTCTAAGTTCTTAGAAGAGAGATGTTATGCTGATAATACAGTACATCTGTAGTCCAAATGTAATTTAAAGGCCTCTCTTTTACTTTTGGTATGGACTTAAAATGTACTGTGAAAATTTGTGATAATTTTAAGTTTTCATGAAATCCTATCTGTAGTCAAGCCATCTCTCTCTGTTTCTCCGCCCCTTGAAAAAAGTGGAATTCAGTATTTCTTCTCTGATTCAGAGTAGTGTTATTTTGATTTGTTTCTTTTCCAACTGCAGTATCATCTGGTGATGCCCTAGGTGTGCCCATCATAGAATTTTGTTGGGATAGGACTTAAGAGTGGTCATATTGGTGTCAGAGCAAAAGTCTGTCTAGCCTAGAATGCTGTCTTTTGACAGTGGCCAAGGCCATGCGCCCCACAGGGAGTGAACAAAACGGGTAATCATCAAGTGATCCACTTCTTGTCACTTATTCCCAGTTTCTTGCAAACAGATGGATCTATCCTCTATCATTGATGGATCTATCCTCTGTGAATTTATCTAGTTCTTTTTTTAACCCTGTTAGGGTACATCTACACAGCAGGGCTAAAGCTGAATTAAGCTACGCAACTTGAGCTACGTCAATTGAGTAGCTTAAGTAGAAATAGCTTAATTCAGCTTTTGGCGCTGTCTACACAGCAGGAAGTCGAAGGATGAAAACTCTTCCATTGACTTCACTTACTTCTTATAAAATGAGAGTTAAAGGAATCAGAAGTAAGAAGTCCGCCAGCTCAACATTATTTTGAAATAATGGCTTGCTGTGTTGACGTGCTCTTTGTTGTTTCGGAATGACATTAGTTATTCTGAAATAATGCAGCTGTGTAGACCTACCCTTAAAGTCTTGGCTTTCACAGCATCCTCTGGCAATGATTTTCACAGGTTGGCTGCATGTTGAAATACTTCCTTTTATTTGTTTTAAACCTGTTGCATATTAATTTAATTTGGTGACCCCTATCTGATGGGGTGAGGTCACAGAATACCCCTTGGGTGTGCTTCCTGAGGTGCTGACAAGAGCACTGCCACTCACCTTCCTGCTCTCTGGGGCTTCTTGCTACCCTGTCCTGCTGGGCCAGATCCCTGGTCTCCTCCAGCCAAGGCACAGAGCTATGGTCACTGCCCCCCTGAGAAGCAGTACAGACACTGAAATTCTTCAGGTCCAAGGAAAATGCAGGTTTGGGCCCAGCATCCTGGGATTCTATTCTATTAATTCTTTGGGCTCCTAATGGAGCATAGGGCCTCCACAGTCATTCTCCGTCTCTTGTGATCCTTAGCGATAGTCTTGATTTGATCCCACGTTAAGCCAGCTGCTTTTACTTCATCCAGGCAGCTTCGTCGCCATGTTTGTTTGGGACATCCCCTTTTCCTCTTTCCCTTTGGATTCCATTCTAACGATTGTCTCATGATACATTCCTCACAGTCCTTACGCAGGATGTGGCCTGCCCATCGCCATTTTCTCTTCTTAATCTGGACCTCCATTGGTTTCTGATTTGTTTTGGTCCACAAAGTTTCGTTTGGCATTCTGTTGTACCATTTTAGCGGGAGAATGTGTCTGAGGCATTTATTGACAACGTGCCACGCCTCCCGGCCATACAGCAGCACTGATTTCACATTGGAAGTGAAAATACGCAGTTTGATTCTTGTTGAAATGGCTCTTGTACCCCAGACTGGTCATAGTATGGCAAAGGCTTGTTGCGCCTTTCGTATTCTTGCACTGATGTCCTCTTCAGTTCCCCCATTCTTGCTGATAACACTCCCCAAGTATACAAACTGATCTACCTCTTGCACTGCTTTTCCTTCAGTTATAGTTTCACCTTCCTGTCTGTTGTTAATGTGCATCAACTTGGTCTTCTCTTGACTAATCTTGAGGCTCACTCGCTCAGCTGTTTCCTATAGGGAGTCTTCTCTTGCATATGCTCTAATTTGTCTGCAAGCAGGGCTAAGTTGTCTGAAAACTCTAGATCTTCAAATTGCCTAGTTTGAGTCCATTGGAGTCCCCTTCCTGAGTCAGCATATGCTGTTTTTGTGCATCCTGGGATACCACTCCCCAAATGGGATCAGAACCCCAGATGAATTATTTAGATAAGCCCCCTTTAATAATGACAGGAGGATGTACACACTGATTGCTCCCCCAATTATTAACACTGGGCTTGATAGTAAATAAAAGTGATTTTATTAAGTACAAGCAGTAGGATTTAAGTGGTTATAAGTGAGAGTAGGCAGAGCAAAGTAGATTACAAACTTGAAAACACTTAACTAATTCTAAAATCAAAACCTCAATATAAACTTATTACAGACTCACCCTAAAATTGTACTCATTCCAGCTAAGTCTCCAAACCAGAGAAGACTCCTTTTCTCTGTGGTCTCTGGTTCACTTTCTTGGGTGTGCCAGGCCAGCCAAAAGACAAAGAAATTCCTAGCTCCCTATTCTTTTATTAATTCCTACTTTGGGAGGGAATTCTCTTTCTTCATTTCACCCTTAGATGGGAAATTACCTGGCCAGCCCCTACCAATTAGGGAGGTCCCATGACTTCTTAGGACCAGCCACTGCTAAGACTTAAAGGACAAAAGGCTGTTTTACATATGATTGTCCAGACATTGAGGCATCCCAGCATTGCAAACACCCTGGATGGCTTTCCCTTGCACATTTAAAATAATAAAGCATTCCATACTCCCTATGTCTAATTTTACACACAAGAATGATACATACACCATTACAGGTTACATGAGGCAATTTTTCCCAAGCATCTTTGAGTTATGCATATTTGTGTCCATATGTCCATTTCATAAAGCATGGGGGGGGGCCTCTATTACACCCTAATTCTTGATTTATGAGGAGTAAGTAGCACTTTCTTGTCTACTTTCTCTATAACCAGTCATGGTTTTATAGATCTCAATCATATCCCCGCTTAGTCATCTCTTTTCCAATCTTATTAATCTCTCCTCATACGGAAGCGGTTCCAAACTCCTGATCACTTTTTTGCCGATTTCTGAACTTTTTCCAGTTCAAATATATCTTTTTTGACATAGGGCAACCGCAGCTTCATACAGTATTTAAGATGTGGGCGTATCATGGATTTAGTCATAGTTCTACATATAAATCTAATACATAAATAATTGTGCTTTTGCATTCTAAAATACTCAAGAGACAGCTATACAAGCTATTTTGCCAGTGCAAAGACCTGGAAGATGTTTATTTTCAAATAACTATTTTTTTCCTGAAGCAAATTAGTGCTGTTACTTGGGATGTAAAATCCCGGTTAATCAGCTGAACATTAGGTTTCCCTAATATTTAAACGGTTAACTGATTAAGCAGGATCTAGGCTGGGGACTGCTCCAGCCCGAATGGAACAACCCCTAGCCCACGGGGCTCCAGCCCTGCACTGGGGCTGGCTGCTGGCTCCCAGCCCCACTGTGGAGTTGGGTTGCTGCTGCCTCCCAGTTCCCAGCCCTGCTGAAGCAGCCCCTGTCTGCGACAGGCCTAGGGTATCCACAGACTCAGGCTGCTCCGTCACTGGGTGGCGCCCGGGCGCTATCTCCCCCCCCCCCCCCCCCCATCCCAATTACTGGTTGCTGGATAGGGGCTGCTCCAGATGAGAGCAGCCTCTTTGCAGCAGGAGCAGCCCCTGCCCATGGCAAACAGAGAGCTGCTCCAGCACCCTCCCCCCATTTACTGTTTAACTGGAACTGGTAAACATTACTGGTTAACCTTTCACATCCTAGCTGTTACTGCTTAAGGAACTTTTGTATATTAAGAGTAACTTGTGCATACTTCCACTTGGAGATCAATGTATAAAGTAGTTTCTTTTCTGAATAGGAGACCTGGTTTTGTAATAATTTCTTGACACAAAGTGTCAGGATTCACTGATGTAAATAACGTTGGCTGACAGAAGCTTAGATCTGCACACTCTAAGTAAACAACTGCTTTCACACAAAATGATTGACTATAAATTTTTGCCCCTTTGCACTGACATTTGAAGTAGAGAATTTTGCAATTGTAATGAAAGGGCAAAGAACTCTGCATTAACTCTGCATTATGAATTTAGTAAGCTCTTTCAGTGGGACTCTTTCTTACAAAGAGTTAGTGTACTGCCTCGCTCAGTGTGACTTTGGTATCAGCTGAGGCCTCCCAGATGCTATAAATAAAAATAACTTTGAAAAAGTGTTAGTATGTATATCCTGTGTATTATGCCCATGGAAGCTTCAGGTGAGTTTCATTAAGCTTGAAGGGATGGGTGTTCTTAGGGTGGTAACATACAGGGGCAGCCCATCCATATAGGCGAACTAGGCGGTCGCCTAGGGCGCCAAGTTAAATGGGGCGCCAAATGGTGGTGCAATATCATTGAGGGTTTTGGAGGTGGGGGCACCGATTGCATGGTTTGCCTAGGGCGCCAGTTGCTGGTAGCTAGTCTAGGGCCGCCCCGGTAACATATTCATGTAAAGATTGTACCTCCCTTAACCAGGTCTTCCTGGACAACAGACCTAGGTATAGGGAGGTCAGGCCCCGGGGGCAGAGAGGCAGAGGGAGCGCGGAGACTCAGCCAGGATTCAGGGCGTGGAAGGGCAGGCGGGCTCAGCAGGGAGTTCTGGCCCCTAAGGCCAGGCGGTAGTGGGAGCCTGGCAGCGGCAGTCGTGGAACTCTGGGCATGGCTGCGGAGCTCGGACGCTGGCTGCGGAGCTCTATCCCTGGCTGTGGAGCTCTGGCCCCAGTGGCAGCCTGGCTATGGAGCTCTGACTCTAGCGGCAGCCATGGCCAGGCAGGCAGCAGTGATGGGGGCTAGGCTGGAGCCCTAGCCGGAGGCAGTAGAACAGCACAGGCAATGTTGGGAGGGACTTCCCGTGGTCCAGCAAATCCCCTCATTCGGAACTGGTCAGGTCCTGAGGGTGCTGGATGAGGGAGGTCCATCCTGTATTTGGAGTCAGGTAGTGTGGATTTTAATCCTGTCTCTGCCACTGACTTGAGTATAGGAATGTTAGATAGAGGGTAATAGAATAGTCGACTAACCGCATTAATTCTTAGCGGTTAGTTGTCTATTCTATAGTCCCCGGGGGCGGTGCTGGCTGGCAGTGCAATCCCGCCCCACTCCTAGGGAGCCCCTGTATCAGGCAGAAGTGCAGGGTGTCAGGCAGGAGCCAGTCCACAATGGGAGCCAGTTTAAAAACCAGCTGCCATCTTGGACTGACTGCCTGTCACCTCGTGCTGAGTTAACTACTACTATGTGGTAAGATAAGATACCTTCTATTTTGAATATTGGGAAAACTGTTGTAACATAGTTAACGTTTACTATCTTAGTTAGGTTTTTGTTGTGCAGTTTAGTTCCTGGATGACTGGTACTAAACATAAATGATACTTTTTTTGATCCTGCTTTCATTCTTATAAACTCAGATTTCGAAATTTGTTTTGCATCTGACCCCACGCCAAGCACTTTTGTTTAATCTGTTCTATTGTTTGAATGTCTTTTATAACTAAACCATATTTTGCAAAATCCCAGTGCTTTTGGACATAGCATCAGAATTTTGCCTTTGAAAAAAGGCAGTGACGTTTGGGTTTATCTATTTTTCTTTTACAATGTATCAAGGCGGTGGTAGTGTATTCATTTAAACGGTTAACTCATAAGCTTGGGCTTATGGATTAACCTTCATGGTTACATGCAAGCCCCCGCCCCCCACCTCTGTATCAGAGGCAGCAGGATGGGGAGGGGCAAGCCAGTGCGTGTAGGGAGCTGGCTTAAAAGACAGCTCCCAGCGCGCACCAGCTCCCATCGAACTGCTTCCCCCCCAATGTGTAAGCGTGTAACTGCTGAAAATTTCAGCATTTACACATTACCCCCCCCCCCCACTTTTTAACATCCCTAAAATGTACATGTTAGTGTTATAGATAGGCCTACTCTGTGTGATTCACTTGAATACCAAAATCACTTTGGTGTCATATAAAAAAGAGAATTAAAACTGGAATGAGGAAATTGAGTTTAAATCTATTATAAAGCATAGGAACATATTCCACCAAAAGGAGGAAAGGAAACGGCAACGTTTTAAGTACCTCTTTCACTACTCTACTTCCAAAGGCGAAATGATCAAACACTGAAGAATGTTGATGTATATATTTGGTTTTCTGTGGCTGTTATTCTTCAGACTAGAACCGCTTCACGTCCTGCAGGCTACATTTTGTGTTAGGTTCCTACTAATAGGCAAATTACACAGTGGGGTTCCCTGACCACTACTTGCTGATATTTGGGTATGCTGCTAGAGATAATTACAGATAGGTGTCCGTGCCAGGGCCAACCCAAGGCAATTGAGGGGGCTCTTGGTGAACTTCAGGCTGTGTGCCCAGGGCCTCCACCCTTATGCAGTGGGCATGCCCTTCTGTGTGGTGACATAAGTTTTAGAGTTAAGATGAATGGGGCAGTTCTCACCTCTTGTAGATATTTTTTTCAGGTTATGAGCAGACTCTGACAGGGATCAGTTACACTCGTTTCATATTTTCATGTTTGCAAAGTTGTTTTTGCATCCACGAGAGCTGGAAATGTGAAGTTTTAAAAAGGTTTTAAAATTAATACTGCAATTCTGATCACATTTGCCTCTAGATCTGGATCCATAGCATGGGCCAATAGTGCCTATGACCTAATTTGGCTCTGGCCATTGCTGTTTACTGGGTCTGACATACTGTCATCTTTGTCCTCTTTCCTTCGCTTCCTATGGTTGGTTGTCTTTGCATTGTTTTTCTCAGTTTTTTTTATAGCATGAAGAATTGAACAGTGTAAAATATTGTGTTATGTGATAGTGACATGCTCTGTCCACGGACGGCTTGGACCCCCCATGGGCAGGGGCTGCTGCCGTGAAGCAGCCTCTGTCTGCAGCAGGCCCAGGCTGATGCAAAGGTAGCAAAGAGAGACAAGGCAGCAAGGAAATAAGGAAGCCCAAGTTGATACAGAGGCAGCAAGGAAATAAGGAAACTCATGTATAAAAGCTAGCATACTCTTTCATCTTGTAGGATAATTGCTGCTGCCTTAACAATCCTCATAGGAAACTCACTGTTAAATTTTGTATTTTAACAATGAAAAAACAGAAGTAAAGCTTCCAGTTGTAATGACGGAAGTACAGACTTTACCAAAATGAGCACCCAAAATTCGTTCACAAAAATACAAGACTAAAGGTTTGATCCAGAAACTCACATGAGGAGTAATTCTCTTGAAAAACTGGTTTGAAAGTAGTTTATCTCCAGTAATAAGTAAGAGGAGAATCGGTGCCTCCTGAAGACCTTAGAAGTTCATGCATCCATGAACTGATCTTTCCAAATTCAGGCGGCAAAAAGTATCTTACAAACACTTCCCTTTTTAGCTGTTTCCTCTGTTTTAAAATACTGTATAATACTCTAGTGAATGATTATCGAGAAAATTGTATAAAGGCAGCTTTGTATCAAAAAAGGCTTTCTAGTAGTTTAACTTTTTCACTGTTACTGATGGACTGTCATCTTTATGGAAAAAAATCTTAATCCCCAGTGATTTACTGTATTTAGTCCGATGACAAGTAACTAGTCAATTTTTAGTAGGGCTTTGCTTTTGCAGATTGGCCTTTCAGTGTCATAAAAACAAGAAACTCTGCTGAGGCTTATATAGTCTGTTGAGCAGCTTCTAATTTCAGTTATAGCAATGGAAAATTGGAGTGATTCCAGCTAACTGGAGTTACACAGGTCTGTGACAGAATTTGACTCTCAGTAGGTGACATTCCACTTCATGCCATTTGGATGGGTGAAGTGGAAGCTGAATACATTTACATTTATATAGGTCTTCAGAGATCATAAACCTAGATTCATGAGAACATATTTAAAAATATAGGTTGTGCACATTATTTTTGTATGAAAATAAACTGCTCTTGATATTTGAGTAGCCATAGTTACTTTGAAATGTCCAGATGCACAAGTTGCATATCATCATGCAGACCAAAACAGTTTTTTGGATTAAAAGGAAAGAGTATTTGACTGAAGTAGAAATAATATCAATTACAGTCTTGATCCTGTGTATAGAATAACAGTATGAAGGTTTGCAATGTCAATATGCTAGTGAGATTCAAAGCATGAATAAAGACGCGGAAAAGCCTCGCTTCAATGGATGAAGTGATTAGTTTTTTTTTATAAACTACAGTACTGTGCTATGTAAAACATAGGGACATTTATTTGTTGAATAAATTATATTCTGAATAATGATCTTGATACTGATACTTGATAATAAATTATATTCTGAATAATTATCTTGATACTGATAGAATGTTGGAGAACAGTAAAGGAAAAAACTGAAGGGTTAGTGTTACTGAGTGATATTAATTCTTCTTAATTAATTTCCTCCCCTTGTTGAATCATCATGGCTGTTGCTAAACATTGGTAAGACAAACAGATGTGATCATCTTGTTTTCATAGAATCGTAGAATCATAGGAAGAGACTCTAGGAGGTCATCGAGTCCAACCCCTTGCTAAAAGCAGGACCAATCCCAATGAAATCATCCCAGCCAGGGCTGTGTCAAGATGGGACTTAAAAACTTCTAGGGATGGAGATTTCACTTCTAGGGACCCATTCCAGTGCTTCAACGCCCTCCTAGTAAAATAGTTTTTTCTAATATCCATCCTTGAGCTCCTGCACTGTAACTTGAGACTGTTGCTCCTGATTTTGTCATCTGTCATCACTGAGAACAGCCTCCCCTCTTTGGAACCCCCCCCCTTGAGATAGTTGAAGGCTGCTATCAAATCCTCCCTCACTCTTCTTTTCTGTAGACTAAATAAGCCCAAATCCCTCAGCCTCTCCTCAGGTCATGTGCTCCAGCCCTCTAATCGCTTTTGTTGTCCTCTGCTGGACTTTCTCCAGTGTGTCCCACATCCTTTCTGTAATGGGGGACGCGGCAGAATTAGATGCAGTACTCCAGATTTGGCCTCATTAGTGCCGAATAAAGGGGAATAATCACTTCCCTAGATCTGCTGGCAGTGCTCTTCCTAATGCACTCTAATATGCCATTAGCCTTCTTGGCTACCACAGCACACTGCTGACTCATATCCAACTTCTCATCCACTATAATCCCCAGGTTCTTTTCTGCAGAACCGTTGCTTACCCAGTTGGTCCCCAGCCTGTAACAATGCTTGGGATTCTTCTGTCCCAAGTGCAGGGCTCTGTACTTGTCCTTGTTGAACCTTCTCAGATTTTTTTGGCCCAATCATCCAATTTGTGTAGGTCATTCTGGACCCTATCCCTATCCTCCAACGTATCTACCTCTTCCCCTATCTTAGTGTTACTGGGAACTTGCTGAGGGTGCAATCCATCCCCTCATCTAGGTCATTAATAAAGATATTGAACAAAACTGGCCCCAGAACTGACCCTCTGCTTGATACCAACGGCCAGCCAGACATCGAGCTGTTAATTAATACCCATTGAGCCCAGTAATCTAACCAGCTTTCTATCCACTTTCCAGTCTGTTTATCCAATCCCTTTAATTTATTGACTATAATACAGTGGGAGACCATATCAAAAGCTTTGCTAAAGTCAAGGTATGTCATGTCCACTGCCTTCCCCGTATCCTCAGAGCCAGTTACCTTATCATAGAAAACAGTTAGGTTGGTCAAGTATGACCTGTCCTTGGTGAATCCAAGTTAATTATTCCTGACCACTTTCCTCTCTTCCAAGTGCTTCAAAATAGATTTTACTTCCTCTTCTCTGTTCCTGGTTACTGCTGCTACATCATCTTCACATACTCATCAAAAATAAGTCTGGATCAATAGATTCATTCTGATGTGAATGCTGATTTATATTCTAAAGTAGTTGAATGGACCTTAAAATGTATTTACTTTAAAATCAGTTCTGTGACTGTAAACAACAAATGCTCTTTAGAAGCATTTAGATTGCTTTTAACTCTGCTTCTCTTTCTCCTATTGTCCAAATCCTTGCTTCTCTTACAAAGCAAACATTTCATTCTGTATTCACAGTGAATTTACCTGCCGTGGTGTTTTTTGCCATCTATGCCACTTAAACCCTGTATCAGAGCTGTGCAAGGGGAGTCTTGGAAGAAAAGGTCTAAGAGGGTTGCATTTGCATATCTCATATGCATGGAAGTGGTCTCAGATTGACATGGAAAGCTGGAGAGGGCCAATAGTTACAGCATCTCATTCAGCTTCTGGGCATGGGCTCTTACTGCAGTTCCATACTCTGGATTGGATCTAGTAGATTTCACCTTCCAAGCCTCTCTATACCCACAGAAAATCCACATACACTGCAAGTACGTGACTGGAGAATGAGAGTTCCCTTTGCTTTCTTGTTCTATGGTCTACTCTGCAGGCTTAGAGCAAACAACTGGGAATACTGTAAATCTGCAAAGTTTTCTGAAACTGTGTGAGGAAAGATGTCAAAGCCTCCATCTTACTTCCTTGAAACGTATCGAATTTCTTCTGTGCTTTCCAGGATTGATAGATATTCTGAGTTGAGATGGAAAACAGAGAAGTAGTTGCACTTTGGAGCAGTTGCTCTCTCTGGATTTCTGAGTGTGAATCTGTAGATTGCAGCATTAACTCTTTTATAAAGTCCCTTTCTGTGGCATCTACTGCACATTTCTTTTTGGTGGAGTGTGTGCATGCTATGGCTGTGCAATTCCTGCAGGAGCCAGACGAGGGGAAAAAGAAAAGCATTCAGTGCTGAGGCAAACAAGCTAAAAGTTAATTATATGAATACTAATGTCTGAAGCATCTGTGCGAGTTTCCTTGTGCAGTTACTTAATCAGAGTGAGAAAACATCCGCAAATAAATGAGGTTTTTTTTACCAGATACTTGTCTTCAGATAGAATATGCAATAGGAATTTTGATTTTATGGTTGGCCAGATCAAGCACTGTACCTGGTGCGTACTATCCTATTTTTCACATGCTTGATAGGCCATTTTAAGATATAGCAGAGGGGGGAAAGCTGTATCCAGGCTTAAAATTATCCTATATATACAGTGAGCTTTCCCCTTCTCCCAGGTCATGACCTGGAATTTTAAAATTATTAGTATATGTAAATAGCAACTTCATCATTAGTAACTTCTGTAAAGTTAAAGCCTAAATGCATGTGACCCGCTCGGTGAGTCATGATTTGTCTTAGGATTGAATGTCAGTCTAGAGTTAGAGCCTGTTGTAAGGTGAAATGTTGTGTTAATAGGTATGGTTGTTCCCCATTTATAGTGAGGTAGTCATCTAGCCCGCCTCTAGAACCTCAGACCCTACTTTAAACATATATGGTGAATGCATAAACTATGAAGGTGCTTTATTGTTTACTTTATATCCCATTTATAAAAGGATGGTGGCTACCCATTTATAAAAGGATGGTGCATCTGGGTACAGATATATACGTATTACTGCTGTAGAACTGTTACTATATGGGAAACCTAAACCAATTAAAAATTCTTTGACAAATGATTGATTGGTAATGGTTGATACAAAATGGGTCATGGTATATGCTTAAAAGATTTAATACACTGCCTGATTAATCCATGTATGGCCGAGAAGCCCAGTTCAACAGTGACACAGCTTTTTACAAATTTTGCAGCTCCACATGTTTAAGACCTTTGATGTAGGCCTAGGCAAGAGTGTGGAGGAGTGGAAGCTGCCCTAGATCTCTCATTCTCCTCCCCCGCTCCCTTATACCATTGAAATAGTGTCCAAAGGCCAGACTGAGCCCAGACAGTAAGGTTATGTCTACACAGCAAAGTTATTTCGAAATAACAACCGTTATTTCAAATAACTTTACTAGCATCTACACAGCCAAACCACTATTTTGAAATTAATTCGAAATAGCAGAGTGCTTATTTCGAATTTAGTAAACCTCATTCCACGAGGAATAATGCCAAATTCGAAATAGCTATTTTGAAATAAGTGCTGTGTAGACACTTATATCGAAATAGGGGGCCTCCAGCCTTCCCAGGGTGCCCTGGTGGCCACTCTGGCCTCAACCAAGAACACTCCTCTCCCTCTCCCCTCCCCAGAGCCCTTAAAGGGGTTGACTCTGGCACCAGTGCCTGTGCCAGCTCCAAGCCTGCCAGCCTAGAGCCAGCAGTCATTGCCCCTGACCAGTGGCCCCAAAACATGAGCCAGCAAGCCACTGGCAGCCAGCCCTCCACCGCTCCCCAGGAGCAGTCTGCCAGCTCCCAGGAGCCTGCCAAGGCCCGGAGAAGGCAGGCGCCTTCCTGGTCCAGGGTAGAGATCATGGACCTTATTCAGGTTTGGGGGGGATGCCCCCAATGTCCATGATCTTCGCACTAGACGGAGGAACGCGTCTGTCTATGGCAGGATAGCTGCCAGCCTGGCCACCAAAGGCCACATGTGAACCCAGGAGCAGGTTTGCATAAAAATCAAGTTGGTCCGGCGAGACCCCCCAACCCTGAGTCCTGAGCTTCCCCTTCCCCTTCTTCCCCTTGCTTCCCCCTTCCAGCTCCCTCCTCCCAGGTTTTCCCCCTCCCCTCTCCCATCCTCCTTCTCCCGCCTCCTTTCCCCAGTCTTACCAGAGTTTCATTCCCTCCCTCCCCCTTCAGTTTTGTTAAATAAAGAGAGTTTGTGTTCATGAAAATACATGTATTTTATTTGATATCAGGAAGGGAGGTTAGGGAGGGGTAAGTGGAAGGATGTGAGGGAGGAATGAGGCACAAGCCCCCAGTGGGGCAGACCAGGGGAGGCTCTTAGTGCTCCTCACGGTGGAAGCTCTCCCATAGGGCCTCCTGGATATTGACAGCCACCTGATGGACCTCCCGGATGGCAGCCTGCAGAAAGTGCAGCCAGGCTCACAGCAACACATCCACGAAAAGCACCAGAGAGCCCAGGGGCAGCTCTGGCTCCATGTTGCAGAGTGCTGTGGTGTCCCGAGTGAGGGCAACCAGAGCACACAGAGACAAAATGCTTTGCTGTCCCTCATTGAGGTAGGCAAGCAAGCAGGGAAACCTGAGAACTGGCTGTCCGGGGAGGTGGGGTCCCTTTAAGCACAGGCCTCAGATAGCCTCAGGCACCAGCCACACAAAGTAACTCCTGACCTGATGCCCTGCTGGTCCTGGTTCCAGCCGCCCTTAAATGCGATTCAGCTCAGTGTGGACGCACTATTTCGAAATAGCAAAACGCTATTTCGAAATGCATTTTGTGTGTAGACGTGTTATTTCGAAATAAGGTATTTTGAAATAACGCTGTAGTGTAGACATACCCTATGCATGTCAAAAGTTGTAGCTTCTGAGAACAACAGATTAGACCTGCTGCTGCCATGCTACCCGTAAGGGAGGGAGGGCTAGGTTTTTGAGGCACCCTCTATTTTCCTTATTCTGAAACTTATAAAATGCCTTAATGTTGTAAGAGCTAACCTGCCACAAATAGCCCCTCCACATTGCCACCAGGGCTTCCAGTTGCAATTTATGGTCAGACCCAGTGCCCAGTGACAATTGAACACTTGTTAGTCTATATATAATGCATTGCTTTCATTTAGTTAATAATTGGTCAGCATTTGAATATGTAGATGTAAGAGTTTAACCTGTTAACTGATATGCTGAGGCTGATAGGTTCCAGTTAACAGTTAAACTCCATGGGAGTGAGAGCCTGCGGGGACAAGAACGTTTAACAATGTAATCGATTGAAATGTAATCAGTTACATTGTTGGTATTTTTTAACCATTTTTATATCCTTACCATGTACTATAAATGTTAAGTACTATTAACATGATGCATTTGTACTTGTAGAGTAAAAGTCAATTCCATGATTTGGATTAACAATTTAATTTGAGGTTAAACAAGGGAGTATTTATAACTCATTGGAGTATGAGAAGTAAGGAAGTACCTTACTGCTGATTTGTATTCACTCCAGTATTATTTATTGAAGTCTTAGCAATGAACACTCCAAAATCTATTTCATGTGAATAGAAAAGAAGTTATATCACATGGAGAAAAAACAGACACAAATGTGTTTAACTCTGCAGCTCTGCAAAGGATATGCTAAATTAAGCTCAGACACTATGATGGAAGAAAACCAATCCGTTGTTGGGTGTTGCAATACAATAACATCACTTAGAAACCACAGTTGGAATATAAATCAGTAGACCTAAAGTTAAAAGTTATAACTTGTCTACATGTAGAATAAAATAAATAAAATATGTTTACATAATATATTATTTTATATTAACTGTACAGTGCATAGATTTTATGATGGTGGCATTGCATCTGTATCTATACATAAAGAGAAGGCCACATTTTTTCTACTTTGAACATGTGGGACACTAAGAAATATCGGGCGTATTTGAAATAGATGTATTTCAAGTTCTTGAACTGATTTTGAGTTGTCTAAGGACCACACTGGGTAGCACAAATGTTAAGCTTTGAAGCATGGGAATTTATAAAATACCTGGTAAAATATCTACATTGAGATTTGAAAATGAAATTAGAAAAGATGCTTGGTAAAATTAAGTTATAACAGACACCAAAATTATAAATAACGCCCTTAAACAAATTAGGAAATGGAACAAAGTTATTGAAGATAAAGTAATAAACAGCTGGATGGATAAAATGGAGTTTAATTATAGCAAATAGTAATCCACATCCACAGGAAAGAAAGGGTAATTCTGATACTCAGGGAATCCATCACGGATAGTAGAAACATTGTAATATAAAGTGTTTCTATTTAGACAGCAATATAATACCAACAGGAAGTATGGAAGTTAGTTTTGGATCACAAGAAGTCAACAAGGAAAACAGTTTTAAAAATAAATGCAAATATCCTCTTAATTTAGGAGACTGGATGACTCAGTAATTAGAGATAGGATACAAAAACTTTCAGCCCAAGGTCGTGTTTTCAAATCTAGCCTTGATTATTATCCTTAGATTGTCCTGCTCTGTCCCAGCCTCCTCTCTTCCTATGTATTTTCATTTTGTCTCAGCCATGCTAGCTTTATGCATGATGTGGGAGGGCAAACTGAAGGCCAGAGTCTCTCCTGGTTCTGTGCTGACTTTTAGAGATGTCGAATCAGACAAAAGGGCAAGGAGGGAGGAAACGTATGGTTGCACAAAGTGAGCATAACCTCACTTTTGCCAGGCTAGGGGAGATAGCAGAGGCCAGAGAAACTCAAAATGGGGTTGATGCTGGGCAGAGCATGGTGAGGGTTCCCCTGAAATGCTGATGAAGGGAGGCATAAATATTATTGCACACACTCAGCTGGGTTGAATTCCTGAGCATTACTTCCCTGTGCTATCAATAGTACTGTGTAGTAAGTTATAGTTCAGATTCACAACTTTACTATTAATAGGCAATGATTATCTGTTACAAAATGGTTTTTTGTGTGCAATGTTTTTTTTTTTTGTTTTTGTTTTTGCAAGTTGAATAGCACTTTACTGGAAATGGATGATTAAGCTGGAAATGCATGAATAACACCTGCATACAGTATATTTTTGTAAACAGTTTCCTAGTACTGAATGTAGTTACTTGGAGCTAATGTTAAACTGTCCTGTGTCTTTTCTGTTCATTACTCATTATCTATTTTCATAGTCATCTCACTGGAAGCAGTGCAAGAATATTAAGGTATTTTACACTTTAACTTTTGTTTAAATTTAATAAAATGGGATGTCTGCAAATGAATGTTTTCCATTTCGACTGCTATTTTACTTGAATTTGTTTTCACACTTCTTTTATTTTATTCCAGTACATACGCAGTTCATAAACTGCTACTTTATGGTAAAATTAATCTCAAAATGACAAATGACAAACTGTGGCATGTATTAGATGTCAGAAAAACACTTGTAGGGTTTATTAAAAATCAGATTAACTAGGGATATTTATAGGCCTATAAGAACTGTTAAGTTTTATTCAAATCAAAATAGGGAAAATCATTCAAAATCAGTTATGGTCAGGGAATTCAATGATTGTAGTTAAATTGGGATATTTATTGTTGCAAGGGTTATCCATTTTGTGAATCTGCTCCATTAATTCTTACATTCTTCCAAAGGCACTTAATTATTGGGCAGATTCATAACATTTGTAGAAGCGAGTTAGAAATGTGGGGCATCCTCCAACGCTAACATGTATCTGTAACGCCTACTTTGTAAACTTGGGTTGGAGCACAATATGTGTAGGAATTAAACTTCTAGTGAATTACTTGGAGATTCATTGAGTGTTGTCAAGTGGTTCAATTTATTTTAGATCCAAGAGAAACCAGGACACTCCAGGGATACTTAACCTCTTTCTTATTTATTGCACGCTTTAAGCAGTTAATACAGTTGTTCAAATTTTACAAGCCTTAACAGCAATTACTATACAATTTAAATCTTAAATACTATAAATTCTAAAGCAATTAATACAGCGCAAAGCAATGCAAAAACGATTAATATAAGATCTACTATAATACAATAATAAAGCCTAATTCATTTACACTTCACCCGCATGCTACCTGGCAGGAGGTTGTGGTTCCTTTTCTTCCCACGCAATGGAATGCCATGCACTGGGTCACCAGTGTGAAGGGCCTATTTACTTCTAGTTATATCAAGCAGGACCTGTGGGTCAATCCTTCCCATTCCCTCCCATTGATTGTTCTTACTAAGCCCATTTTATAGCAAAGTGAGACTTGGTCGTTCTAATAATATTTACCAATTACGTAGGATACGTAAAATGCCTAATCCCCCTAGTTTAGGGGTGTTGCCTAAACCAGTGTTTCTCAACCTTTTTTTTAATAAAGTACTCCATTTAAAAAAAAAAAAATACTCCCTTTAAAAAAAATAAAATTAGAAATACCCCTAGTACCTACAGTTTTCTGACACACACAATTTTTTTCTACCATTGCAACACATTTGTTTAAACAACTTAATCGTAGCCAGGCAGGTGATGAAATTTTTGGGTATAAAAAGTACAAAAATAATAAAGCACTGTAAAACTTACAACAAAAATTCAGTTTTCTCCAAATTTCAATTGTGTTGATGTACCCCCCAGACTACTCTTGAGTACCCCTAAGGGTACTCGTACCACTGGTTGAGAAACACTGGCCTAAACTATCTGCGTAGTTGACAGTTTTACGACTGCATCTGTAATTTTTGCTTATCAGAAACAGAAGTACCAGTACAAGGTTGCTTGTTGTGTGTTCTTGACGTGGTCTCGTGTACCATGCTTCATCTACATTGTTATTCAAAACATTTCTTCCTCTCACAGTTTCTCTCTCGACCTTGTGTGTGTGGTTATGTGCACCAGGCTTGAGACAGGCCCGGGTTTTGCTTTTTAGAGATCCGCACTTTGGACAAGGCAGACATCACCATTTATTGTCAAGGCAGGGTAGTCCAGGCTCCCCTACAGTCCTACATCTGACATACATATTAATGTTGATTACTGTCTGTTTGGACCTCCCAAGGATGTTATTTTTAAACTGACCAGCAGGCAGAAAAAAAAAAAGGTAGTGAAAAGCCACTTGGCAGATAAGGGAATGATGAATACTGCCCTTCCCTTTTCACCTTTCGTTACCCTCTCACCAGTTTTGTTTGTACCAGGGGATTAAATGATTTGTCTAATGGGCACTGCTGTATTTTGAATTGACATTGGACTGGGAATCAGGAAATCCTGGTGCCTACGCTGATGTGCTGTTTCAAAGATTAGGTCAGTTAGCTTTCTTGGTTTCAGGTATAAAATGATAGTAATACTTAATATGTTGTATGACTATCCTGTTTTTCTGTCTTTTAAATTTTTTTTCTTGAAGAGAAATGGCATCATTATGCCTTGTGTCAGACTAGGCGGTTTCAGTCTGGGGGGGAGGAAGAATAAATTAACTATTTTGTTGCCCATTAGCAGCATGCAACTAGAAGTGAAATGTGTGTGCCAGTTTTCCATTAATTTAAAAATAAGAAGTTTAACAAACTCGTTTGCCATTTTCCACCTTTCTTCCACTCTCTTCCCAAAATGTGGAATCAACCCTAACTATCCTAGGTAAGATCTTAGAATAAGTATACTCATAATAATTAATCACAATGCTATCAGGTATGGTAAGGCTCCTGAGTACTACAGTAATGCACATAATAAATAATAAAAACTAAGTCAAACAATGAAAAACAAAGCATTTTACAAAGAGCATGTTAAGAGTCTCACCAATTTTTCAACCCTTTTACACCATAGCCCCAATCTGTCTCAAAAAGGATTAGAAAAGCTGTTGATTGTTGTATAACACTAGTGAGAATTCCTCTTTTTCACCTCATTTCCTATAATTGTAGTTTCATATTGTAAGCATTTGACAAACAAGAAGATATACACTAGTGTTTATGAACTATTTGTTGGACTTGAAAAAAAGAGCTTCACCTGGATCCTATTATTCAAAGCAGCATCAGGGAGAGTGGATTAAACCCTCCCCCCACAACAACCCAAAACCCATGTGCCCACGAAAGCTCATGATACCATCTGCATGTTTTGTTAGTCTTTAATAGTTAGACTATTTGTTGTTTTTTAAGTTTTTCCTGTTACAGACTAACTCAGCTACCCCTCTGAAGCTTTCTTTCACCTCAGACACACTGAGTACCTGGAGTGTGCATTCATGTTCCCTTACCAGAAATCTGAATTAACACATGCACTGAAAGATAGTCTGTATTTTCCATAGCTAGGATTTATTAGTTGTTTCACCTTTTAACAAATACATTTTTTCCTACCTCACTAGAATAAATTATCACTTATTTTGCCTTTCATTAAGGATTTAATCCTGCACCTCTGAAGTGAATGGGACTTTTGCAACTGAGTTCAGTAGGAGTAGAATCAGACTCTAATTCCTTTCTTTATTGTTAATTTATTTTCACTGTTAACACAGCAACCAAACTTCTCTTACCTTCAAAGGAAATATCCCATTCATAAAATTTTCACTTATGTCCTGATGAAACATTAATTTGCATGACAGTGTTTATATGTAGTTAAGCAGCTTTGTGAGAACTCCCTTTCAGGAAGGAATTAGTGTGGGCAGCGTGAAAAGCTAAGAAAAAGAGAGTGCTTCCCTGCCAATGATCTGAGTTTGGTGCATATGTACAGGAAATAAGTTACTTTATAAATTTTCAGCATTCTGAAGGGGTGGACTGAATGATTTATCATTATATTTGAGGAATCCATTGCAGTTTGTTCTGTAACCACTGCTCTAGGAGTTCATCATCAGATTAATTACTAAATATCTGTTTTTAGAGAAAGATAGGGTTACCATATTTGAATTTTCAGAAAAGAGGACACCTGGTACCTGTAGGTGCCGCTGTGGCAGTGGCTGCTCCACTCACACAGGAGGCCGGGCTTAGAAGCTGACAAACTCGTCCCCGTGCATGCCAAGCACGGGGCTCTGGCCACTGCCTTGTTGCTGCCTGTGTTGCTGCTGCCTCCATTGGTTCTCATGGTGCGAGGGGACACCACATGCTGGTCTCCTACTTCCCCGGCCCGAGACATGCGGCAGTGCAGGCTCCGGTGGCGCTGCCAACCAGCCGGCAGCCTGGGCTGCTGCGGGACCAGGAGGGGAGAGTACGGGGCTAGGGAGGCTGCAGGCTGGGTCCCATCCTGGGGCATGAAGTTAAAGGAACCAAGGGGATAAGCTAGAAAAGGAACCCAGGAATCCTGCTTCCCAGAATCCTGCTTTCCGCTGCCCTCCCCACCAAGCACCAGCACCCATAGTCCTCACGGAGCTGAGACTGGAACCCCCAAATCTAACCAACAGACCCACTGCCCACCTACAGGAAAGGAAAGCAGCCAGAATTTCTAACGCCCAGTTCCCTGCTCTAACCCAGTGCCCCTGCCCTCCCCCAGAACCAGCCACCCCCCAGCTCTTCTGCTCTAACCCAGTGCATCCACTCTTCCCCTAGAGCCAGGCACCCTCCAGCCCTCCCGCTCCAACCCAATGCCCCTCCCCTTCCTCAGAGCCAGGTACCCCCCAGACCTCTCTGCTCTAACCCAATGCACCCACCCCTTCTCCAGAGCCAGGCCCCCCCAGGCCTCCTGCTCTAACCCAATGCATCCACCCCTTCCCCAGAGCCAGGCACCTCCAGAACCCCTGCTCTAACCCAATGCATCCACTCCTCCCCCAGGGCTGGGGACATAAATCTAGCAGAGCAGAGAGTAACGCTCTGGGTCTCACTGGAGCCGCCGCTGCAACTTCACACTTTTACCTCCAGGCGCTGGGGCGTGTATGCAGAGTGGCTGTGAATGGTTCGGGCACGCAGCTCCGAATGTTTCATTTGACAGGCACATGCTGCCACCTCCTCCCCGATCCCCTTTGCAGGGCAAAAAATCCCGGACATTTTTTTCCATTTAAAAAACCCGTCCGGACGGAGATTTAACATATGAAAATGAGGACAAGTCCGGGAAAAACCGGACATATGGTAACCTTAAGAAAGAACTCTGAAGTTCTTAAAAATAAATGTTCCAAGTGTATTGTTTAAGCTTCCCTGCACAGCTCTGCTAATGTATTTCAGTTCTGCCCTGAAACATCTGTGCCATTTTTGACCTGGGTGTCTTGTGAAGGGATACAGCCAATTGTGACAAATTATGTGACTGCTCGTGATGTACTCACAATGAAGGACATTGTGAAATCTGTGGCCTAAACTGGGATTTTACACTTTCTTTTCTCAAACTGAGCGAGTATGCTAAATTACTGTGCTGCATAGCTCCTTCTCCCTGTGTGGTGTTATAAATTCATCCTGAAATGTATTCATTTGAGTGTTGGTTCAAAAGTCTTTACATAGAATATTTGATGATTGCTGGTATTTAAAAATATCTTGTATATGTTTTTATGTTAAATACAAGGACCTAGAATTTAATATGGATATGCAATCCAGTGACTTATAAAGAGTGGTGAGCTTTTATGTTTTTATTTTCTTGTCAAAAGCTACCTCTACATTTATCTAACATAAGAACATAAGAACATAAGAACGGCCGTACCGGGTCAGACCAAAGGTCCATCTAGCCCAGTATCCTGTCTGCCGACAGTGGCCAGCACCAGGTGCCCCAGAGGTGGACCAAGACAATGATCAAGCGCTTTGTCTCCTGCCATCCTCTCCAGCCTCTGTCAAACAGAGGCCAAGGACACCATTTTATCCCCTGGCTAATAGCCTTTATGGACCTAACCTCCATGAAATTATCTAGCTTCTCTTTAAACTCTGTTATAGTCCTAGCCTTCACAGCCTCCTCTGGCAAGGAGTTCCACATGCTGACTACACGCTGTGTGAAGAAGAACTTTCTTTTATTAGTTTTAAACCTGCTACCCATTAATTTCATTTGGTGTCCTCTAGTTCTTCTATTTAGGAACTAATAAATAACTTTTCTTTATCGGCCCTCTCCACACCACTCATGATTTTATACACCTCTATCATATCCCCTCAGTCTCCTCTTTTCTAAACTGAAAAGTCCCAGTCGCTTAACCTCTCCTCATATGGGACCCGCTCCAAACCCCTAATCATTTTAGTTGCCCTTTCTGAACCCTTTCCAAGGCCAAAATATCTTTTTGAGGTGAGGAGACCACATCTGTACACAGTATTCAAGATGTGGGCGTACTATAGTTTTATACAGGGGCAGTAAGATATTCCGGTCTTATTTTCTATCCCTTTCTTAATAATACCTAGCATCCTATTTGCCTTTTGACCGCTGCACACTGTGTGGAAGTTTTCAGAGAACTGTCCACGATAACTCCAAGATCTCTTTCCTGATTTGTCGTAGCTAAATTAGCCCCCATCATACTGTACGTATAGTTGGGGTTATTTTTCCCAATGTGCATTACTTTACACTTATCCACATTAAATTTCATTTGCCATTTTGTTGCCCAATCACTCAGTTTGGTGAGATCTTCTTGGAGTCCCTTACAGTCTGCTTCTGTCTTGACTATCCTAAACAGTTTGGTATCATCCGCAAACTTTACCACCTCACTGCTTACCCCTTTCTCCAGATCATTTATGAATAAGTTGAACAGGATTGGTCCTAGGACTGACCCTTGGGGACACCACTAGTTACCCTCTCCACTCTGAAAATTTACCATTTATTCCTACCCTTTGTTTCCTGTCTTTTAACCAGTTCTCAATCCAAGAAAGGACCTTCCTCTTATCCCATGGCCATGTAATTTACACAAGAGCCTTTGGTGAGGGACCTTGTCAAAGGCTTTCTGGAAATCTAAGTATACTATATCTACTGGATCCCCTTGTCCGCATGTTTGTTAACCCTTCAAAGAACTCTAATAGATTAGTAAGACAGGATTTCCTTTACAGAACCCATGTTGACTTTTGTCCAACAAATTATGTTCTTCTACATGCTTCACAATTTTATTCTTTACTATTGTTTCACTAATTTGCCCGGTACTGAAGTTAGACTTACCGGTCTGTAATTGCCCGGATCGCCTCTAGAGCCCTTTTTAAATATTGGTGTCACGTTGGCTACCTTCCAGTCATTAGGTACGGAAGCCGATTTAAGGGATAGGTTACAAACCACAGATAATAGTTCAGCAATTTCCCATTTGAGTTCTTTTAGAACCCTTGATGAATGCCATCCGTCCCGGAGATTTGTTAACATTAAGTTTTTCTATTTGTTCCAAAACCTCCTAATGACACTTCAATCCGGGACAGTTCCTCAGATTCATTACCCACAAAGGACGGTGCAGATTTGGGAATCTCCCAACATCCTCAGCCGTGAAGACTGAAGCAAAGAAATCATTTAGTTTCTCCGCAATGGCTTTATCGCCCTTGATTGCGCCTTTTATAGTTCGATCATCTAGGGACCCACAGGTTTTTTAGCAGGCTTCCTGCTTCTAATGTACTTAAAAACATTTTGTTATTTCTTTTGAGTTTTTGGCTAGCTGTTCCTCAAAATCTTTTTTGCTTTTCTTATTACATTTTTACACTTGATTTGACAGTGTTTATGTTCCTTTCTATTTATCTCACTAGGATTGACTTCCACTTCTTAAAAGATGCCTTTTGTCCTCACTGCTTCTTTTACATGGTGGTTAAGCCACGTGACTCTTTTTAGGTCTCTTGCTATGTTTTTTAATTTGGGGTATACATTTAAGTTGGGCCTCTATTATGGTGTCTTTAAAAGTTTCCATGCAGCTTGCAGGATTTGGCTCTAGTCACTGTGCCTTTAATTTCTGTTTAACTAACCTCCTCATTTTTGTGTAATTCTTTGAAATTAAATGCCAGGGTGCTGGTCTGCTGAGGTGTTCTTCCCACCACAGGAATGTTGAATGTTATTATATTATGGTCACTATTCCCAAGCGGTCCTGTAACGGTTATTTCCTGACCTGATCCTGCGCTCCACTCAGGACTAAATCGAGAATTGCCTCTCCCTTGTGGGTTCCTGCACTAGCTGCTCCAAGAAGCAGTCATTTAAGCCATTGAGAAATTTTATCTCCGCTTTCTCTTCCTGAGGTGACATGTATCCAGTCAATATGGGGGTAATTAAAATCCCCATTATTATAGAGTTCTTTGTTTTGGTAGCCTCTCTAATCTCCCTCAGCATTTCAATGTCAGTATCCCTGTCCTGGTCAGGTGGTCGGTAATATATCCCTACTGCTAATTTCTTATTTTTGGAGCATGGAATTACTATCCATAGCGATTCTATTGAACATGTTGATTCATTTAATATTTTTATTTCATTTGATTCTACATTATCTTTCACATACAGTGCCACTCCGCCACCCACCCGGCCTGCTCTATCCTTTCGATATATTTTATATCCCGGTATGATTGTGTCCTACAGATTTTCCTCATTCCACCAGGTTTCAGTGATGCCTATTATGTCAATCTCCTCATTTAATACTAGGTACTCTAGTTCACCCATCTTATTAGTCAGACTCCTAGCATTTGTGTAGAAGCACTTTAAAAATTTGCCACTGCTTATTTGTCTGCCCTTCCTGATGCATTGGATTCCTTTGTACGCGTTGTTTGTCTGCTCTGGCCCATGGTTTGCCCTCTCTCCTCCTCTCTTCTGACTACAGCTTAGAGAATCTCTATCAATGGATTCTCCTCTAAGAGAAGTCTCCTCCGATTTACGTGCATCTCCACACCAATCGGCTTTCCCCATCTCTCAGTTTAAAAACTGCTCTACGGCCTTTTAATGTTTAGTGCCAGCAGTCTGGTTCCACTTGGTTTAGGTGGAGCCCATCCTTCCTGTATAGGCCCCCTCTCCCAAAAGTGTCCCCAGTTCCTAATAAATCCAAACCCTCTTCCCTACACCATCGTCTCATCCACGCATTGAGATTCTGAATCTCTGCCTGCCTACCTGGCCCTGCGCGTGGAACTGGAAGCATTTCCGAGAACGCCACCATAGAGGTCCTGGATTTCAGTCTCTTTCCTAGCAGCCTAAATTTGGCCTCCAGGACATCTCTCCTACTCCTTCCCTACGTCATTGGTACCTACATGTACCACGACCACCGGCCCTCCCCAGCACTACACATAAGTCTATCTAGATGCCTCGAGAGATCCGCAACCTTCGCACCAGGCAGGCAAGTGACCATACGGTTCTCCCGGTCATCACAAACCCAACTATCTAAAACAATAACAGAATAAAAGTAGAATCATCAGTTGTTTAAAATGTCTAATTTTCTTTTGTTTTTTTTGTTGCAATTTTAGACCACTTGTTCACTTACCCTTCATTAATTTTTTGTGGGGAACTGAGTATTGTTTCATACAGAAATTTCTTAAACAGATAGGGCTCCTAAATCATTTAAGGTAAAACTTTAAAAAACACATAAGTGCATAGTTGGTATTCTAGGAGTAATGTGTGTTCTATAATAGTTTGCATCAGATTATAAGCAAATCCTACTAAATCCACAGTCCATTTTGGTCAATTTCACGGTCATAGTTTTTTAAAAAACAGCCAGTTTCATGGCTTCAGCTATTCTACATCTAAAATTTCATGGTGTTACAATCATCGGGCTCCCTTACCAAAAGAAGGTTGTGCGGGAGGGGGTGGCAATAATGCCACCCTTTCTCTTCTGCACTGCTGCTGGTGGGAGGTGCTGCCTTCAGAGCTGGGCAGCTGGAGAGCAGTTGGCAGTGAAGACATGAAGGCTATATGGAAATGTTGAGTAGATTTCTTCACTTTTGGGGGACAGAGCTGACTTTATGAGTGGACCCCAGACTGAGGGGGATGCTGTAGTCTACCTTCCCATACCGAGTCAGCTGAAGACCCCTTTAACCCCCGAGTGTTTGGCCCAGAGTCAGGGAGGGGCAGAGCTTGAGGCAAGGGTGCCAGAATCATTGCAGAAGAGTGGAGGGGCACTGGTGCTGGAACCTGGGGGACTGGAGGCCATTCCCCAGCACTTCTTAACATGGGTATAGTTTGGGAGACCAGGGGTGAGGTTGCACCCCCCCTCCCCCAAACTGCAAGTTTCGGGAGGCGTGGAGCAGCACCAACAGGGCTGTGCTTCATGGCAGGGGAGATGATAGGGGTGATCAGCTCCCCTGCAGTGAAGCACCGCTCTATATGTGCCCAAGACTTGCAGTTTGGGGGGGGGGGCAACAATGCCACCTTCCCCAAACTGTGCCCGTGTTAAAACATGGGGGGTATGACCCTGCTGCATGTCTTGGTTGTGGTGGCCCAGCACTTTGCTCTGGGCTCCAGGCTGGGACAGGACCTGCATCTGCTGCAGGGACCACTCTTGGCGTTGGGTCAGAACCATCTCTGGGAGTGGAGCTGCTCACTGTACAGTGACCCCTCCTCCTGGGGTTGGAGAATAGTGGTGGCAGGAAATGAAGCAGGGGTAAGGCGATTCCTGCAGCCAGGGGAAGTCCCATTCCTCTCTATTCCTGCCAGGAATAGCAACTGGAGCCTGGCTCTGGCTGGGGTGCCACAAGTCCTGCCTTTCCCTAGTAGATTTCAAGGGGAAACCAGATTTTTATAGTCTGACACACATTTTTCACATCTGTGAATTTGGTTGGAGCCTAGTTGTGATATAAGGATAAGTGAAGAAGGATATAGTAGGTCAACCAAACCTACCTTTTGCTGTTGCAGGGTTGTTCTTGCCTGTATAGTTTTCTAGTGCATTGTCTAACCTTTTTACTGAAGACATGTTTAACATATTACAAATAGGGTTTTTTAAAGTTTGTTCTGCACCTCAGTGGAATGTCTTTGTAATGTAGTAACCAGCTCTATTTTCTGCTGTCTTGGTGTTTGTTGAAACTTTGGGCATGGGTGTATGTGGGAGGAAATTGTGATTGAGACCTTTTCTTAAAGAGATGCTGTATTGTTTGAAGAACAACAGAAATCTGTATGCTAAAAGTAGAATTTTGTGATTGAAAATTCATTATTGTACTTTTGCATGTAGAGGCAGAAGCCAAATCAAAAAGAAAATCTGATTTTCTTCTGAAGTATATTTTCCTTCTTTTGATATTGTAATTTTATCTGCATTCTTTGATCACCAAGATAAGCACGTGATATTTCTCCCTCTGATGGACATATATATCCAGCACTACTAAAACGGTTTGTAAAACCATCTGAAGTTTAATTAGATTAGATATCACATTGTCTCTCTTTGGCAAAAATGGGTAGTCTGGTTGGAATCTTACTGAAATGTACAGATGTGGTCTCCTCACCTCAAAAAAGATATTTTGGCCTTGGAAAGGGTTCAGAAAAGGGCAGCTAAAATGATTAGGGGTTTGGAACGGGTCCCATATGAAGAGAGGTTAAAACGACTGGGACTTTTCAGTTTAGAAAAGAGGAGACTGAGGGGGGATATGATAGAGGTATATAAAATCATGAGTGGTGTGGAGAGGCGAATAAAGAAAAGTTATTTATTAGTTCCCATAATAGAAGAACTAGAGGACACCAAATGAAGTTAATGGGTAGCAGGTTTAAAACTAATAAAAGAAAGTTCTTCTTCACACAGCATGTAGTCAACCTGTGGAACTCCTTGCCAAAGGAGGCTGTGAAGGCTAGGACTATAAGAGAGTTTAAAGAGAAGCTAGGTAATTTCATGGAGGTTAGGTCCATAAAAGGCTATTGGCCAGGGGATAGAAATGGTGTCCCTGGCCTCTGTTTGTCAGAGGCTGGAGAAGGATGACAGGAGACAAATCGCTTGATCATTGTCTTCGGGTGTGTTGCATCATTGAGTGAATGGGTTTGGAATAAATTACACATTTTATTAATACATAGTGTTCTTAAGAAGCTTATTCCTAAATTATTGTAATCTGTTGCATTGTACAGAGATTCTATATAAATCCAGGGTTCAAGGAAAGGGTAAGAGGTCAGGATGCTATGGACATCAAGGAGAGGACGGATAGTGTGTGTCTCACACTAGCTTGTACAACCATTGTCCTTTTTTTCCCCATGCTATTCTCCCTCACTTCACCTTTACTCCTACTCCTGGACTGCTAGCATGGTGGGGGTTGTACGTTTATGATGCAGGTAAGTTCAGTTTTGTATTTTTTCAGTTTGAAGGTACTGGTAGTTTGGGCAGAAAGCAGGAGGCAGAAATGACTCATGGGGGGGGGGATGATTTTTTTCTACTAATTGGTTTTATATCTGTGCTTGGGAAAATTCACTGGTCCTGAAACTGTGACAGCTGTCAGCCTGACTGACACATTGGAGATTGAAATGGTGACCTCCAGAGGTAAAAGCCTGAGTTACTACAGCATGAGCTGAAGATGGAAGACTCTCTAGTTCGCACTGAAACGGACTCATACCTTCTTTAGATTGGTCATAGAAGGAGAACTGCAACACACACACTCTCCAGTGGGTTATGAAAACATTTCTACATGATCCACAAAAATGTTTCTCTACTGGTGAGAAAAGAAACATTAGGCCTTAAGACATGGTGTCTCCTAATGTGTTATTTTTTTATTATGTTTTATTGGATGTTGAGTATGTAAAACTTAATACTTACAGAAGATATGAAAGTTGGTTTTTTTTGGTGACTCTCCCTTTTTAAAAAACTGGTGTTGACAAGATCATTTATAGTCTACTGAAGATTTACCCGGCATTGTTTGGGTCCTTACCCCCAAATAATTTTAGTTTTTTTTTAAATAAAATGAAAATGTACAGGCTTCATTGAAATTCTTGCTCTCAATTGGGGTGGCGTATGCGGGGTGCAGTATGCAGGCTGTCCCAGGAGAGAGGACTACTCTGACCCTCTCTCACAGCAGCCACTTAGGGCCATGGGAGAAGCCCCTCTTTATGACCACTGCAGCTCCAGTGGGCACAGCCAGGAGAGGGATGCATGTTCCCCGGTTGGGGCAGGTTTAGGTTAGTCTGTTCCCTGTGTTCCCCAGCCAGAGTGAGGAGTGCAGCAGCCTGTACTTTCCCCTCACTCCTGACAAAGAATGGGTGGGAGGGAGACTTTAGCCCTTCCCACCCTCACTAAAGGCCCCAAGGGTGTGGGAGGCTCTGGGCTGGGGTAGTCCCAGATTGGGGGAGCACACCCCCAGCCAGCCCCTTTCACTTGCCTGGTCATTCTGTTTCTTTTCTTTATGGTTTCATGAGAAGCAACCCCATTCCAGGCACATCCAATTTTTCTTGTCACAACCAAACCCTTACCTTACTTTAAGTTGTGATAAGAGGAAGCTATATACTGAATTTGGTGGTCCTAGCTCTTACCATTTAGGAAGAGTTCTTGAATGAACAAACAAACACATGGGCGGATGGACAGACTCTCTCAAATTTATGGTAGTTTATGGGCCTATATATCTTTCATGAAGCAGGGAGATGACGTGTGTGTGGTACCTCCTCCATCTTTGCTGAGTCTCTTGGTGGTATTTGTCTTCCTGTTTCCACTCGTGAAGGATCTCCCATCATTATCACCCTTTCTAACTGTTGTGGGAAATTCTGTTTTGTCTAATGACAAATGTCACTTTCTGTCTCTCTCTAGCTGTTGGAGGGTTTCTCTTTTCAGTAGCTTGACTGCTTGATGGCACCTCCCACATGCTGCTATCATGAGGGATCCCTGGGCTAAGGGTTAGTGAGTGGGTGGAACTTATTCCTGTTATGGGAAGAAAGGCTCCCAGTTCAACCCAACATTAACAAAACATCCCATCAGTGCTGAGCTGTAGAACTTTGTCCTTTCTTTTGAGTCCTTCCAACTCTCTCTCTCTTTTTTTACAAAGAAAAGTTAATGTTTGACCTTCAGCTGTGGAACTCTCTCCTTGGAAAGCCTGAGGAGCTCTTTGTGTGCCATGCTGCTATAGCTGACTTCATAAACTATTCCAGTATCCAAATTTCAGAGGATGTACAAGAGTCTGATAAAGAATCTTGCTAATAATAACAATTTTTATTAATATCCACTATTATATCCACTTAACTTCACTGGGTTATCATAGCATTTCTTGAACATGAAACTGGGGCCGGATCTGAGTCAGAAGCTGCTTATACTCAAACCCAATGATTTGGGTGTGACACGCATCATTAAAATCGGGTCATCCTGAATACTGCTTTGTTTTATTTCCCTCACTTCAACTCCCCAGCCTATTTTCAATTTCATATATTCTCATCTAGTCCAAGAGCCAGTGGTATCACACAATTTTACAAGGTACAGTGTATATAGCCTTATTTTTAACTCTAACATTTCTTGAGATAATGGACACTACATAGTGTAACTTGTGGTTAGAGGCAAAATAAAATTGCTAGCTCTGTCTGAAACCACACAAAATTTAATGAATGACACTTAAAATTAGTTTAAGGTCTGAAATCTTGTAACCCTTCAGAGCTAGAAAAAGATTATACATAGCATTACAAAAATTGTGGATGCAGCTGGTACACCAAACTTTAGTTTAATCACTCGGTTTGAATGTTTTTATCACTTCCTCTTCCTGTTTCTCATCTAGTTATTATCCACTTTCTAATGATCCTGCAAGTGCCTCAATCTGCCCTTATGCTGTCAGTTACAATGTTGGGGTCTTAGGCCATGTCTACGCTACGAGATGTGGTCAAATCTATTATGGTCAATTTATCGTCACCCTATTTTGCAAAGTCGAAGGTCCATGTCCCCACTGCAAGGAAAAATTAAATGTAGTTCAAAATAGCACGTCCCCTTTTAAGGAGTCTGCCATCAACTTTGAGAATGATTCATTGTGGGTAGGTATTCCACAGTGCCCGTGCTGCTTTGTATTCTGTGTTATCCTCCCGGTGTATGCTGCCACGAACTCCATCACTACCCTCAGGGAGCCAAAGATTTTTTTCTGGTTGCCTCATTTGCAGTTCCCTGCACACTTTCATCTCTTGTCTCTTCGCCACCCTGTACTCCCTCTCCACCAGGAAAGTATTCCTACACTTCATTTGCTCCTTAAACATATCTTCCCGTGTCCATTTTCACCTGCGGAGCAGTGAGAGACAGACAGCTGCTGGAGCTGGGGGAGTACGCAGTGAGCTGGCTGCTGTTCTCATTGTAATGAAAAGTTACAAGGGCACACGTTACAAGAGATACATTGTGATAAAACCCAACTCTAGTCTCTGTAAAGAATATGGAGATGTGTTCTCTGCAAGGCCAAAGATCTTCTTTAAAGTGGCCATGGTACAGTAGGTACACAACAGAGTTCTCAAGGGAACCTCTGGACTTGTGACGAGGCAGGCATGGTAAAGGGGCCTGGCAGGGCACAATTCTGAGACCAGGTGCAGGGGATGGGTTCAGCCATGCTGGCAGGGCAGGGTGGTTTCCATCTGTGTCTGGCATATGTGGCTTTCCAGGGCAGTGCTACTTTCCCATCCCACAGGAGCCTGCAGACTGGAGTGGGGGGACAGATTCCGGACTAAGGATGTTAAAATTAGGTTATTTTAGTAATCGAGTAGTCAATTGAATTTTTATTGATTACTCGATAGGGGAAGGAAGCCTGGCTCAGTCCTGGCTCATGTTGGGACCAAACCCTGCTGCGGCTCTGCAATTTAAAAGGCAGTAGGAGCTGGGCAGCCTATCTCCCGGTTCCTACTGAGTCTTAAATTACAGTGTTGCAGCGGGGTTTGGTCCCTGACCCAGCGGGACAGACTGAGTCAGGCTGCCTAAATGTAGTAGGAGTTGGGTGGACAGGCAGCCCGGCTCAGTCCCTTCTTGTGCTGGGTGGGTTACCCAGCTCCTACTGCCTTTTAAATTGCAGAGTTGCAGCGGGGTTTGGTCCTGGCGCTAGTTGGGACTGAGCTAGGCTGCCTGCCCAGCTGGCAGCAGCTCTGGTCCACGGGGGGCCCAACTTTCTGCTGGGACCTGCCACAGACAGGGGCTGCTGCTGGAGAAGCCTTCTCTGTTCCCCCCCACTGCTGCCTCTGATAAAGGCAGCGATGGAGGGAGTGGAGATGGTGCTGGGTGGGGAACTGGCTTTTAAGCCCAGCACCAGCTCCTGCTTTCCCTCCCGCCCTTGCCGCCTCCAATATAGAGGCAGCAATGGAGGGAATGTGAGTAGTTGACTCAACTAATTGGCTACTGTCTTGTATCCCTAGTCCAGTCATGTAGGCAGGGCTGGGTGGCTTCCCCTCTATGTCCAGCACATAGGTATTCCCAGGAGAGTGCTACTTTTCCCTCCTGCAGGAGCCTGCGAACAGGAGGAGGGGTGCAGGGTCTGGTCATGCTGGTGGGGCAGGGTGGCTTCCCTCTATGTCTGGCACATGCAGCTTCTCAGGAGAGTGCTACTTTCCCATCCCACAGAGTTTGGTCATGCTCGTGGGGTAGCCTGCAGCCAGAAGGGCAGGAGGCAGCAGCCAATAGCTTCCCCTCCTCCTTCATCCAGTTTGCCATGCGAGATATCAGTCTTCTCCATATCACACAGAGTGATAGGGAGTGGATGCTGACTGCATGTGGCCAGAAACTTGGGCCTTATGCTGCAATGCTTTGTGGTTCAGTGATGTCAGACCACTTACTGCTGGCTTGGAATGGAAAGGTGTCCTACCATGGAAGACAGAATAAGGCAGTCCTCCTCAAAAACCTTGTGAGAAGGATCAGAAAGTTCCTATGGGAGAGCTTCATGGAGATATGCAGCTTCATGGAGATCTCCAGACACGTTAATAAGCTGTTTCAGGTCCCCCCACGCTGTGAGGCACAGAGCCCATTGCACATTGCAGCCAATTGCTTTAACCTGCTTGTAGTAAGAAAAACATTGTAAACTCACCAGAAGTGTCCTCCCCAGGGATCAGTGCTCGACTGGGAAACATCCTGGGAGGAGGGGACTGGCTTCAACATTATAAAAAAATTCCTGGCTCTTGCCGATCCCTGGCTGGCCATTCTCCTTTTCCTCCATCTCCTCCTCCTCTGTCACCACCCTGTCCTCCACGTGGCTGCTAGGAGTGTCTTGGCTCAACTCCATTATCTGGCTTGGGAAGTTGGTTGGGTGTTCCTCGTCCCCCAGGATTGCATGTAGCTGCTCGTAGAAATGGCATGTTTGCAGTGATGCACCTGACTGTCCATGTCCCTCCTTTGTTTTGTGGTAGGACTGCCTCAGCTCCTTTAATTTAACTCTGCACTGTTGGACGTTCCCTCGAGTACCCTTTGTCCTCCATTGCCTTTGCAAAGTTCATATAGACATTGACGTTTCTTTTGCTGGTTCGGAGCTCAGAGGGTGGATTCCTTCTCCCCACTTGATGAGGTCCAAGATCTCCTGCACACTCCATGCTGGTGATCATTTGTGCCTCTGGGAATCGGAGCTCATGGGACTTGAAGTCATGCAAGTCATGGCCACGTATACTGCTCAGGTGTGCTGCCTGCTCTGAGCTGTGCTTTCAACACTGGACACACAGGAAATTAAATTCAAACTTTCCTGAGGCTTTTCCTGTTGACCTGGAGAACAGTAGAGATGCAAGTTCTGGCCAGATTGGTCAGAGTGGAGCACTTGTGGGATGCCTCCCAGAGGCCAAGCACCTCAACTTTTGCCAATGTTGTGTCTACACTACCATAAATTTGACCAGGCGAGGTCGGGAATTGCGTTACTCCTCGTAAAAGCAGGAACACCTGAAATTGACTTCAGCGGCTATTCAGGTCGACAGAACAGGTGTGGTTGTGTGAGTGCATTGACCTTATGTGACTAAATTTGGTCTAATCTCCTAGTGTAGACCAGGCCTCAAATCGTAATCACTTCAGGACAAGGAACTGTCATCTTACGTGTTTGTAAAGTACTAAGAACATCATAGGCTTGATTAAATAGTAATAGTAGTAATAAGAATAATGCTGAATGGCAATCAGTAAATACATTTTTAATTTATTAAGTTTGTTCAATTTAGAGTTTTCATTTATTATGAAAAAGGTGGGTTCAAGCCCATTGAAACCGACAGACTCCCACTGTGTTAAATGGATTTTGAATCAGAATCTATGTCAATAAATAAAAATAATAGTGGTTTTTTTTGGTGGTTCACATGGAAAGGGTTACTGATCCCTCAGACCTTGTTTGTCAGGCTAGGAAGCTATTAATGTCCCAAGTCCTTGGGCCAATCTGTCTATGATATATGTATATATTTATGCAATGTGAATAGTGTTCTTTTTTTTTAAGTTTATTCATACTTTCAAAAGCATTCTGGATCTGATGTTATTTTTTCTGGCCTGCTTTAAGTATTTCAATAAGGAAGACTACATTAGTATTAACAGTAATCCAATTAAATAATGTTCTGTCTTCCGGGCATGATTTATACTGTAGAAAATACACTGGTTTTCAATAAAACAAAATTAAATGACCACAGTATTTTTTTAAAAATTCCAGTATTTATTTGTAGCTCAGGTTTAGAAGTGTCCTCCCGCACATATATCTCTTTAGATGCTGGTTAGTGTTGAACAGATGTCACTCGTATAGACCAAGAGATACATAGAAGAAAACTTTAAAAACATTGGCTGCCATATTTCTACTCTTTGTACAAACTGTGCAAATTGTTAAAAGTAAATTTATGGCAGTTGCCATAAATATCTCAAGTTTATACTGAGGCAGTTCTTGTATTAAAATAGTAAGAAATACATATTTTTATCTTGCATTGTTATTTGCCTTAATCTGCCCTTGGATTATATAAAAATTGAGGCTGAATAAATTTCCAAATAGTAAGGGTTTGATTGTCATTTAATAATGACATAGTGTATTGTTTTATAGGCTCTTTTAGGGCAGTAGCTGCCTGCGAATAAATTTACTGACCCATGATTGAATTAGTGCCAATGATTGTTTAAAGCTTTGGGCTCTAAAAGTTTTTCTCTTATCTTTGTTAAACAATGGAAAGTTTTACCGTATGTTCAAATAACATCTTCATCAGGTTCACAACAGGGTACCTTAGTTAATTTTCAGTTGAGTGCTTGACAGGATTTTCTCTTTGCTCATTGGTTGGGTGAACGTCTAGACATTGAGAGGCTAGGCTTTAGTGAGGCCTCACAATATAGTTATTGTGAATGTTAAGTAGGAGCAGCTTCCTCTGATGTACAGACTCCATGCTCAAACCAGCAGTACAAAGACACAGCTTTTGTTCCAGAGGAGAGGGGCTAATCCAAATGCTGCACACTGTGAAAAACCTTTTATAGAAGAGGGGAAAACTTGCCTAGAAGGTGAGAGGTCAGCAGTTTAACCTCTGACCATAAAATAAGAGACCAGTGAAAAATAAGATGAACAAGGGGGAAAATACTTCAAGTACTCTTAAGCTTTGTTTATAAAAAATGGGTCAAGAGATGACTGTCAGGAATGGTTACATAGGTTCTGATAGAACATGTGTATCCCCTGACTTATTTTCTTCGTTGGATATTAGTGTTTAATTTGAAACTTGCATAGATCCCTTTTCTCAGACACTGGTAAACAAACAGCAAGGCAAAATAGAAATCTCATCTTCTGCCTCCTTTTTTAAGTCTTACATGTAAATTTTTCCTAAGATCTGACATTTCTGATCTTGCTTTTTTTTATAGATAAACCAGTCTCAGAAGGGTAGCTATGTTAGTCTGTAACTTTAAAAACGAGTAGTCCTGTGGCACCTTAGAGACTAACAAAAAACATATATCAGAGGGGTAGCTGTGTTAGTCTGAATCTGCAAAAGCGACGAGGAGTCCTGTGGCACCTTATAGACTAACAGATTTATTGGCGCGTAAGCTTTCATGCATGCATCTGACGAAGTGGGTCTTTGCCCACGAAAGCTTATGCGCCAATAAATATGTTAGTCTATAAGGTGCCACAGGACTCCTCATCGCTTTTAAAAAAAAAATAGTATCGTGACCTTTCGTGGGCAAAACCCACTTCAGATAAACCAGTCAATCTTTCTTCTCAGTTCCCTTAACTGTTTTTCTCTCCTCAGTTGTGTTCTTCTGTAGGAAATCTCATTCGTGCTGAGGGTGGCAAAGAAATAGAGCAGCATGCATCTCATGTGTATGTTATAACCTCCTCACTCTTGTTCAGCAGGCAGTGAGAATGGGTCTCTTAAGTTAATGACATAGGTCTTTGGGTGGTCATTGCTATTGTATAACACCAGAGGAGAGCTGTTCTAAATCTTAGTGCATAAGTAATATGGAGATTTTTCCCTCTGATCTCGTTTTGGCATTATCAGCGCTGGAAATTTAGTTACAATCCAATTAGAAATGATGTAAGTTGTTAGGTAACAGCTGAGCCTTCTATACTCTCAGATCCACCAGTCTTACTAATTGATTACCATCCTTCTCTTCAGTCACTCAGCAGATAGTAATTAATATACTTTGGTGCCTTTTGAGGTCTCTGCATGGAACACTAGTATACTAAATGCTTTGCTACAGTAAATTCACAACGACACTTTTCTTTAGCATGGAAAAGTGGAAAAAAGAAGAAATAAAAGCTTTGCTAATGTACTAGTGAAAGTTATAGATGACTCCTAAACCTTGCAGACCTTTTTGTATTGAGTAACTGCCCCCTTCGCACTTTTAGTGAAGGAATCAAAGGTAAGGCTCATTATCCACCATTATGTTTTAAAGTGTGTCCGGAATGAACAGAACTTATTTGCTTATGACCATGATAATTAGCTGTCTCATCATTACAGCTGTAGGAGAATTGGTCAGTAAGTCCCATCCCTCTTCACTCAGCCATCCTCATGCCTCCTTCATTTTCCTTGGTACACTTTTATTTTGGCTGTGGATGAGTGCGGGAGTGGTAGACTCTTGATTTTAGTTTATGTTCAGACTCAGTACAATCCCAGATTTCTGCTTCCTATCTCTCTTACCAAATCTTAATGCTTTTGGCCCCCTCAATTTGATATGGTTATTTCTTCTCTTCAGTTACAGTTAGAGGTACCTTTCTCTCTACTTGTAACTTAGTTGTCTGAAATTTTCTTAGTTGAAGGAGAAGTTCCTTTACTATCTTTAGTTTCATAGTTCTTTAAGAACCCCTTCAAAATTACTTGTATCAAAATGCGGTATCACTATGAACAGCTTGCCATAAACATGAGTCTGCCAACTGAGTCTGTTAAATGAAAGATTCAGGAATCTATTCCTTGGTTCGACAAGCACGGACAGTCTGTTCTTCAGTTACATATTTCATTTCTTCCTGTTTGCAATCCGTGTACCACATGTAACTTTAGCCAAATCCTTTTCAACTGGAGCAAACTGCTAAAAATGAAATGTTTTTTATGGAGGGCTGTTCAAAGATGGACATGTTTGTTGCCTTCTGCATTTTTATCTCCATTGAAATGTCTGTACTAGGGATTTTCTAGAAAATAAGTTGGTGAGGATCATGAAAGAATGCTTTATATGGTCATTATCTCAGGTGGACATTTCCAAATATAGTGTATGTAGCCTGGACATTTTTGGAAAAACATGCCTTAAAATGAAAAGAATACATTTTTTTCACTACTGCTGAGGATTTAATAGAAGACCACCAGAAGAAAAGTCTGTGATTACTCAGAAACTTTTAAAAAGTACTATATTACTTTTACTAATACAATAATCATGAAGTTAAACAGTTGAATTATATTTGGCAAAAGTGAATCAGACACACCTTGGATGATTTGTCCTTTTTAAAATATTGTGTTCACTTACAATTAAGTTTTGTGGTTAGTGTATGTTAGTGGTGTTCTGCTGTATTTGGATAATAAATTAAGCAACATGGCATTGAAACAAGTCAGATTCTCCTTCATCTGACAATGTATGGTAGTTCATCATCGTTTATTGATATGACTAGTACTTCATTCACATCTGCGGCTGCATTTCTTAACAATAAAAGCTAACTGGTTTAAAGACACAGAGATTAAAACTCTTGCTGAAAATATGTTTGTTCCCTGTATTTGATACACCAGTCTGGGAAGGGATCATCTAGAGTTAATGCTTAGTATTTTTTCCAATTAGAGGAGATTTTTCACCCATGTAGAAAATTACCAGCTATAATACATCCCTAGGTTCCACATGGTCATGACTGTAAAGCAGAAGCCACCAAAAGTCTTATTTTCTGCTTATAGCTCCTCTGACTGAAAAAGAAATTAGCAATTAATCAGCTGAGTTAGTAGATACCAGCACATGCTTAGATAAAAAATTAACACTGTATACATAATTTTAAAATATAAATAACAAAATGGAATATTTTACTTCCTTTGTTCATTACCTGGTAGCACAGTGGTTCTCAGACTTTGATCTATGGTATATTGCTGGTCTAAATAGATTTCCTAGTCTTCAAAGAATGATTTGTAAATCTGCACAGGTCATCTTTTAGCCATCACAATGCTGTGACCAGCTAAAATTAATAAACAAATGCATATGTACATATGCCATTTTGTACCCTGAACTGCCGTTTAAATTTTCCTTTGTTGGGAAATTCAGTCATAATGATCTTATTTAATGACAGCATTAAATTGGAGGGGTAGCAAACATACAGGAGGATGGATGACCTGAAGAGATTAGAGTGGTGAGGGCTGCAAGCCCATCCAGGTACATGTAAAAGAAGAACGTCAAGGGAAAAGAAATCAACAGTGTAAATACAAAGAGAGTGCCATAACAAGACAGCTGGCCTGTTGCTTAATATTGTCTAATCTTTACATGCAGCCATTGAATATAGATACTTTCTGGTATCAGGGTTGGAAAAGGCAGTGGTCTAGGAAGACCTCTGTTTTGAAAAACATACAGACAATATGGTTATATGTAATACAACGGGAAAAGTTAGTTCCTATTGTGTTCTATATATTGATGGGGTAGCTTATGCAAAATTGTATATAGTCTGAAACTTTTAAGGCAGATGTATTTGCAAGGTAACATTCTTACATGAGATATAACCTTCAATTTTACATTTTTTTCACAAATCTTATTTCATTGCTAGTAAACATTTCTTGAAAATAATAATTACTCCAAAATTATTTTCCTACTGTTCTCTGAATTTAGAAATCTGGTACATGATCTAATGATCTCTCTTTTATCCATTGGAGTCATTTCAAAATTCAATATTAGGAGATTGATCTTTCTTTGTTTAGTTACCATTGTACTATGGTCATAATCACCATAGTAAAACCTTAAGTGGAGAGAGATCATGTAGCATGCTTTTATTTAATTGGCTTCTCCTGAGACACAGGTCTTTTATGTTTTTGGACTGCCTGTTTCAATGCAAGCGCATTAGTGTGGTAATGTGGAGGTTAACTAAGCTCCTCCTAATGGTGCATTAAGAAAATACTCAATTCATAAAAGATATGTACATCTCTAAACTCACATTAGCATTGGAAATGTGAGGACAAATGTATCATTTTGAGCTTAGCACAAACTTCATTTTAATGATGGTTAACTATATTCTCCATTCAAATAGGTTTTCCAGTAGAACTACAAATGGAGCATGTATGTATATTTTAGAGGGGGACAGAGGATGAGGCAAATACCCTTCTTCAGTTTAAGAATATGCTACATATTCAACTGCAAACTGATGCTCAATACCTTGTCAGATCCTGTCTATAAAAGTAGTAAATGAAGAAAATAATTTTTTTAACAATATATGACAATATGCAATTATGTATCTCACATATAACAATATATGAGATGCATAGTCTTTACAGAATACATTGTAGCTTTGATGCAGCACAGTTATTAAATTTTCATACCATTTAAGGTAAATTGGAGTGATACTTCCACCCAGCCCTTTTTTGCTATTCTGAAAATTCAGTATTTTAATTTTTACTAAGAGAGAAAAATAAACTTTATTTTATTGCTGAAGGACCCTTTTGTGTAAGTACATACTTACTTTCAGTGCATTTTTGTAGATGCATTTTCTATTTATTATATATAGTTTGGAGCTGCATGAGGTGGCATGTAGATGTACTTCCTCAAGAAGAGCTTCAGTAAGAAATTATTACTTAAAATATCACAGTTCCATTCCTGCTTCCCTCCTCCTTCAGAGAGAAATAACAATTGATTCCCTCTCACCACTCTTAGGAACACAGCTATGTTCTCATTGTTTAGGTGCCTGCCCCTCCCTCCCAGCCTGCCCCTGGCACTTTCATGTCACATCCCACTAGTTTCTTGTGCACTGCTTCCACACTAGATCTGGGAGACCAAGATTTGGCTAAGTTTGGAGGACTGTACAAAATAAGTCTTACTCCCCGGTGCTACACAGTGTGAAGGTTCAAAGCCTTGAGAGGATTAATCCTCATTCTTCTTAGCTGTGTTTTTGAGGCAGCAGACAAAATATTCTTTTACAAATATTCTGTCATTACTTTTGTACATTGTTGAACCTCTCTAATCCAGCATTTTTTTGTCCGACAACATCCGTGGTCCAGCATGATTTTAGTTAACCAGATATCCACTTATCATGGCTTTGGCCAAGTTTCCTGCGGTCCCATAAAGTTTGGTTACAGCCACCAGTCCTGGTTCCCAGTGTTCTGTGTTTTTATTTAGCACTAATTTACCCCCACATGTCTTCTAAGAGCCCAGTAAGCTGTGGAAATGTTGGGAAGGTTGCTAGAGAATAGTGAACTCTCATGGCCTGGCAAATGCTCTGGTATGGCACTTCTCAGGTTCAGAGGGTTCCAGACTAGAGAGGTTCAGCCTGTACAATTAAATATTTTGATGACTTAACATTAAATGAGAATAAGAGCACTGTTAAGTATATTTGTTTTTGTTGTGTGTGTACCATCGTTATTTTCCTAGCACACAGTAAATGAATGGCATTCCCCTCCCCTCCCCGCCCCCCCGCGTGTACTGGCACCTGTTTTCCTGGCGCTGCTCGTCTCCTGACGGAAGCCTCGTTGGGATGCGAGGCTTTTTTTCCCGGCTCCCAGTGTGGCGTTTTGGCTCTTAAAGGGGCCTTTTCTTTTCTTTTTCTTTTTCTTTTCTTTTTCTTTTTCTTTTTCTTTTCCTTTTTCCTTTTTCCTTTTTCTTTTCTTCAATAAGTTTGAGCCTGGAGTACCTTAATTGCTTACAAAAAAAGCACTGATTATTTTTGTTGCCTTTTTATAGTGCATCATTAAGTACTTCTTTTTTAAACTTACTAGCAGATGTACCCAGCGTTGCTCGGGTCTTGAACTGAATTAATTTTGTTTTTGAAAAATAAATGAAACACATACATGCTTTATTTCAGTGATTGTATTTTTTGAAAATGAAGGCTGAAGTGAGAGTTTGAGGGTGAGGAGAAGCAGGGTGTGGGTGGCTTAGGGCAGAGGATTGGGAGGTGTGAGTGGGCTCAGGCAGGGGGTGAGGGACTCAGGGCAGGAAGAGGGAGATGAGGGCTCTAGGCAGAGGGAGAGAGTACAGAAGTCAAGGCATGTGAGAGGTGCAGGACTCAGGGCAGGGGGCTCAAGACACGAGACTGGGAGGTGGGAGGGGCACTTATCGGGGCTGCCTGTGGCGGCAGGGATGACATTACTCTGGTTGTGTTTCCTCCGAGGGGGCTGGGGCAGTGCTTCCCTGTCAGCGGGCTTCCCCAGTTCCCCCCCCGCAGTCTGTAGATTGTCTGGGAGGGGACGGCCCCTCTTCTAGTGGCACCCCTTCCCCCTGTGGCCTGCAGGCTGTCTGGAGGGGGAGGGACAGGCTCCGGGCTGCCCCCCTCCAGCAGCCCCCTGCAGGCTGTTGGCAGGAGGCTAGGCTCCAGGCACTCTCCCCAGCCTCCAGAGGCTTCCCCACAGCTTGCAGTCTGTCTGGGGTGGGGGGGAAGGGGAAGGAGCAGTTTCCGGAGGTTGCCACCTCCTCCAGCAGTCCCCCTGTGGCCTGCAGGCTATTTAGATGGGGCAAGGTTCTGGGGGCTGTCCTTGGCCTCTGTCGGCCTCCCTGCAGGCTGTCAGGGTGTGGGACACCAGGCTCTGGGAGTTTCCATCCCCTACAGTGGCCATCTGCAGGTTGCTTAGGGGGGGACCAGCTCCAGGGTCTGTCTCCCCTCCAGTACTCTCCCAGCCAGTAGCCAGCAGACTATCATGGCGGGCCAGGCTCTGGGGGGCTACCCTCCTCCAGCTGCCCCCCCCATGACCTGTTGATTGTCTGGGGAGGGGCAGACTCTGGGGGCAGCCCTCCTTCTCCAGCTGCCCTCCTCCATTGCCTTCCCCCCCATGGACTGCAGCCTCTCCATGAGGAGGTAGGCTCCCAGTTTGTTGCGCAGGAGCTACATATCTGGTCTGGTGGCAGGCAAGATGGCAGAGCCCCAGCCCTGCTGGCTGCTCTGTTGGTGCTGCAGCTGTCCCCAATGGCCACACTCAGTGTTGTGCCCATCCCTTTTGCATTCCTCCTCTCTGCCCCCCCTCCATGTCATGGAAACAGTCCCATTTCCTGCACTTCCCATTTTCCAGGCACAACCAAACCCTGACCTTGGTTTAAGTTAAGGTAGGAGGAAGCTGCCTATGAAATTTGGTGGTCCTAGCTCTTAAATTTTAGGAGGAGTTCTTGAACAAATGGACTTACAGATAGACTCTCTGTCTCGTGCTCTCTGTCTCTCTCTCGCTCCATAATTATACATCAAAGATGTCTGTGCTTTTTTTTTTTTTGGGGGGGGGGACTACTATCTGAGGAAGATTCTATTTCGTAAATAGAAAAATGCTTTTTTCATTAGTCCATTGAATTGTCTATAACATTTAGCATTGGATCTACTTATTTTAAAAATAACAACTATCCCATATCTGTAGTTCTCATAACACTTTATAAAGCACAAATATCTTGTGCTCATTTTACAGATGTGGAAGTTGAGGTTCAGACAGATAAAGTGTCTTACCCAAGACTCCCCTGCAGGTTACTGGTAGAACTGAACCATGCCATCTCCCTGGACAGACTGTGTTCAACGGTTCTATCTGTTACAGATCAGAGAGGAGAAAATGCATGTGACTATGGACCAACTATGGCCTCAGACCATGTGAAAAATGGAAAGTAAATATTTGGCTCTTTTTCTTTTCTCTTCTTTTCTCTTCTGTTCTAACTTGTGGCCATTCCTTCCGGGTTTCTCTCTTGCTGCGTGGCTCCACAGGAATTTGAACATACCAGTCAGAAGGGGGAAATGTGAGAGTAAGGCTACTCTAGGCAATTTGCTCTCTATTTTCTAGTAGGAATACACTGCAGACGTAAGCAATACCAGTTTGCACAATGTAGTTGTTCCCCACCATGGAAGCATTAATTGTGTGGTCTAAAACAGGTGAGTCCCTGTCATGTAGCCACCAAACTGGTAATAAAGAGCTCAGGACAACATCTGTAACAACAGGCAGCCTATGCAGGTTTCCTGAGGGATCCACAGAATGGGTGTGCTGATTCCATGTTAATACTTGGACTCCATATGATGCGAAGGCTATGGTCCATGCCTTTTTCTGTGCTGTTCCTAATCTTCCTCTCCTTAGAACACCGTGTCACATCTGTGCAGTCACTGTCTTGGGACATTTTGTGCAGATGTTCCCTCCTTCCATATTTTTTTTCTGATGAAGGGCATGACTTGATCCTTTTTTGTGAGTAATTTTGTCTTTTTAAATCCACAGATGGAACAATTCAAGAATACTATAAATGGTGGATGATCTGACTAGCTAGACTGGGCAAATAGTCTCTTATTTATTCTAGTGGCAATGTTCAGCATAGATACTAATTTAAATGTTTTCCCATGTAGAGTACGTGTGTGAGATGCTGAGTAATAAGAAAGTAATACTTCATGATGTAGTGAGAATCTCAGCTGATTAAAAGGTTTATTAGTTGTTGGAGTAATGCTGATCTTTCTATAAACAACCTATTAACTGTTCTTCCTTGTTTTGTTCTTATCAAAACTTTAAGTGTTGACTTTTAAAGATTGGTATGTGAAGAACGTCAAAACATTGATTTTTAGCTGCATGCTGCCTGTCACAGATGAATCAAGGCTGAATGTATGTGGTGCAGCATTTTAAATTTTTGTTGTTGTTGATTCTTGCTCACATGGAGAGCCCTTGGGACAGATGGCCCCTCACTGTTGATGGTTCGATTACAGTGATCACCCACAGCTTTAGAGGAGTGCGAAGAAAAGAAATTGCTTTCTTTGTCAAGGTGTTTTCAATTCAATTCTCACCCATTAGCCCTGTTTGGTTAAGTTTTGAATTACTCCATCAGGTGACTGATGAGTTCATCCCCATGTTATTAAAATAGATCTGGTACGCAATGGAAAGGAAAAGCAAAAGTAGATTTATTCTGATTGATTTGTACAGCACCCTTCATCTGTGTAGTGTCTTGAAACATTTTGTACCAACAAAGCACAATGAATACTGAATCAAAAGTAGCTGGGGAAGATATTTTTAAACATATTAGGAATTCTAAGATGGTCTTCATGTAAGTACTTCAGTAAGCTATATGTGTGGGCTACAGCTAACCTTTGGTAGTAGTGGTTGTGACGATATTTAGTCCTCTTTGTGTAAATAAGGAAAAAAAAGGTGTTCTCAAGTTAAATTCCTTGTGGACTGTATTCACATTATGAATCTACAAAATATAATCTGATACAGTTGGCACATTCACAGTTAGAGAGGTTTCTGATTATGCTATTTTAGAAACTCCCTAGAGTGATTGGCCTATCAGATCATGTTTGGGTGGTTGGTGTCAACTAGCTTTCCCAGTGCTTCCCTACCATTACCGGTGGGGGAACAACAAAGGATTTAAATTTCTTAAGTACAAAACATATATCTTGATTGGGAAATTGAGGGCGAGGTGGAGGGGAAAGAATTTCCAAGTGAATGTTTTGGTAAAAACAGTTCTATTCACCCTACTTTTTCCACATACAAGCCTGGTAATAATTAAAAATATCCCTATCTTGAATTATTGTTCAGTTGTACTTACATTGAAATGTGAATGCTTCTTTAATTGGGTAAAATTTAATAAAAGTAATGGAGAACTGGATCCTCAATTGCAAACCTACCATTCCTAGGTACATGCATCATGCAACCCCATTTATCGCACCAGTGCTCCTGTACAAACTGTGTTGCAGTGTCAATAATCAATAGGACTCAGTTGGCAAGGCTGATTGGAAGCTTGGATCCCATAGATCACAACTGCTCAGGGGAAGAAAGGTGATTTGGTTAAGAATCATTCAGGTGGTTGATGAATTGGGGAGAGTTAGTTTTATTAATCTGCCTCTGAGATTTGTAGTAAGTTAATACAGGCTGAACCTCTCTAGTCCGGCAACATCTGTGGTCCAGCAGGACCATGAATATTGCTGGACCAAAGAACCCTAGGGCCCAGCAGCCTGGGCTAGCCCTGGGGCTTCAGAAGCCACAGTGGCCTCAGGTGCTATGGTGATCATGGGGACTGCGGCAGCCCCAGTGGCCCCAGAGTAGCAGAGTCATGGGGCAGTGGCGGCCCCGGGGACTGGCAGCCCCAGCGGCCTTGGAGTGGTGGAGGCCCTGAGTATTGGCACCCACAGCATCCCAGTGCTGCGGAGTCCTGGTGGCCCTGGTGACAGCGGGTCTCCGGCAGCCGTGGGGTGGTGGAGCTGGGAGCCGTGAGGTGGTGAGGGGCGCGGAGGAGCCCTGTTGACAGACTGCTGGAGAACCTGCAGTCCATCAGCAGAAGGGTGGAATTGACCTTCCTTGGTCTGGCAAATTCTCTCGATTGGGACCGGTCAGGGAGGTCCAGCCTACAGATAGTAACTACGTCAAGGTTTCACTGAGTCTTGTGTTCACAATGTACTCAGGGCTAGAGGGGTGCTATATCAAAGTATAAGAGATGTGCATGATAGTCATATTCTTGTTGGATACCCCAAAATATTGTAGGCAGCCCATTTCAAGACTGATAATGCTAGCCTCTGCTTTTATTGTGATGGTGAAGAGGTGCTAGATGGTGAAAATAGAACACCCGGAGGCTTTTGTATGGTCTTAAGTGTGATAGGTTGGATCACAGTGGTTCCCCTGGGGTTGTCACCCAATGTGCTGATCTTGCCACTGATGTCCTCCTTCCTGCCCTCTGAGGCTTCCTATCACCCTGTCTTGCTGGGCCAGAAGCTCTGGTCTCCCCCAGCTAAGGCACAGAGTTGTGGTTACTGCCCCCCAGCAAAGCAACATAGACCCTCAACTAGCTCAACTCTGGAAGGGCTTAGTTACAAGGCCGTTGAACCTAGGGACCAAACCCTCAAATAAATCCGTGTTAGTCTGTATAAAAGTTATACAGAGAGAGAGCTTATAAATCTACCCTTTTAATCAATGAAACAGAGATATGCACAGTGGTTGCTCTGCCCACCGTAACAGTTACATTTTCACTGTTTTGCAGTTCTAGGAATATTAGCCATGTGCCATGATTTAGAGGAAAGTCTGATATGCAGATATCTAACAGAGCTTAGTCATCACAGAGCCGTATATACCCCAAAATGTAAGAGGTAGGATAGATATTGCAGTGGTTCAATATGAGGTGATGTTAATTGTCAGGCTTATCCACTCAATATCTAAAATACTGCCTTGTTCAGTATGTTTCTCTCCTCCAACCATGGGCGTATTACGTTAGCTTTCTTCTTTCCGTAAAAAGGTACAAAAGAAGCTTTCAGACTTCTTGCTATTTTTAGCTCTGTTTATAATTTTATACGGAAACATCAGTGTTTTGATTTACTTTTGCCTATTGTATTTGGACCTTTTTTTCTATCATGTGAAAGATCTAGACTGCAGCATAGCATTGCTTTTGAACTCTTGCCAACAGCAGTCTGCTAAAAGATAGTGAATATTTATTGCTACTGTTTTGTGCAGTTTTTTCAAGCCAGGCATTTTACTTTAGAGAACAATGTAGGTCCCTGGATCTGGCCTTTTCTAACTTAATGTTAGAACTTATAGATAAGTTGGTATTTGCTAAAGGGAATTAGGAAGTAGTATGGCACATATAGCCAAGAAGATATAAGAGGTCTACTGTCTATTAGATTAAAAAGGCTTTTTAGATTTTTCCATTTGAAGTCTATAATTTTCACAAAGTAGACATAGGTTCTCACTACTGATGTAATATTCTTCTTGCTCAATGTCTTTTTCCAGCTAGAAACCCAATGGAAAGGGGCATATTGATCAACAGGTTAGATAGGGTTAATTTAGAGATGCACAGAAGGCATACTTGTTCCTAATTTATTCCGTGTATATTGTTTAATAATAACTGGGTAGAAATGATCTGGATCTTTCTCAAAATCAATCTTGCAATAACAATCTAGCAAAATATGTGCTTGATCTCAGCTCTACACAGTCTCTTTAAGAATCTTGAATACTGCAGATGAATCTTGAAAGATAACTAAATGCTATGTTTTTCAGTAGAGGTGTATGTGGCATAGTGAGCTAGCTTTTCACCTTCAGCTCAATGCAAAACTTGTATTTGGTTATAGGTTGAAATGGCTTTGGTTGCCTCATCCTGTTCAACCATTGTTCAGTTTATAGAACCATTGTAGAATTTGGCTCATTTTGGGCACATCTAGACTACGTTTTTTTTCGAAAGGAGATGTGCAAATTTGGTGCTAATTTGCATATCTTCTTCCGATTGCTTTTTTTTGAAAGTGAAAGTAGTCTGGACACTTTTTTTTTTGAACTCCCCCCTTTTTGAAAAACCGCATAAACCTCTTTTTTTTAGGAAGAGCGTTTTTTTCGGAAAAGGGTTTTTTCCCCTGAAAAATCCTCATCCAGACTACTTTCACTTTCGAAAAACCCACTTTCGAAAAAGTGATCGGAAGAAGATATGCAAATTAGCGCCAAATTTGCACATCTCCTTTCGAAAAAAAACCCCATAGTCTAGATGTGCCCAAAATGAGACAAATTCTACAATGGTTCTATAAACTGAACAATGGTTGAACAGGATGAGGCAATCAAAGCCATTTTAGCACCAGATTTGCATATCTCCTTTAGGGAAAAAAAGAGTAGTCAAGACATGCCCTTAGTGTTTGCTCAAGAGAGGCTTGGGACAAGAATAATGTTTGTATTATAGGTATTAAGTGATGTGCATTAGCATGGATGTTTGCAGAAGGTTGCCCAGTGCCTGCCTGCCCTGTGCTTGTCCTTCAGTTGCTGATTTTAGAGCTTAGTTTTTGTGTTCATTAAATTCACTCACAGAAGAAAAACAAAATGTAGTAACTAATACTGCAATTATCAAAGGGCACATAACTGTTGTCATTTTTTTACAAGTTCACTCTAAAGTGTTAGTAGCTAAAGATAAGAAACTCTATCTTATCTTGCAAAAAGACCAAGTAAAGTTTGGACTTACTTATTTTATCTGTGATCTTTCTGTGCAGTGAACCTTCACCCTGATTAAGGTTTTGTCCTGAAGCATGGCTAATAGTATTGCCACCAAAAAGACCTTTTCTTTTGTCCCTAGTTAGCTGAAAATGACTTACTGCTCTGTCCTTCAATGGTAACAAATTCTTGTGTAAAGGGATTGACCTATAACTAACAGAAATGGCAAGTTGTGGGCTAGAAGTTTTTATACTATTTATAATAAGGGGGAAAAGAGCTGGTACATATTTTCTTGTTTCTGAGAGTTACAAACACACTTGGAACCTTGGCAACCATTTCTCAGAATTATCACAAATACTCATAGTGCTGTCAGCTGAAACTTGGGATCTAGAATGCAGTATGTTGAATCCTATAAGGTATTTGTAGGAGTAGGTTAGGTTTTTTTGCATTTTTTTAACAACATAGATTTACTGAGTTCTTTAAGGAACCACTAAGATACAAATTAAGACAGAGGTACTTTGAAGTAAATCGATGGTAAAGTTTGTGAATATTGGCTCTGAGTTCCTTTTTTTCATCATGTACATGAACATCAAATTCACCCACTTAAGTAGAGACTATGCCAAACTGAGACCTACAGTAAATAACTTAGGCCGTGTCTAAAGTAACTTTCTCCCTCTCCTGACCCCCGGTCGATCTACCCTATGCAACTTCAGCAATGAAAATAAAAGGTCGGTGGGGGTTGTTCTACTGTCAGCTCTGGCTACTCTTCTCGTCCTGGTGGAGTATTGGAGTTAACAGGAGAGCCCTCGGTGATCGATTTAGAGTAGTGTGATAGAGAGCAGAATTTGGTCCATTGACTTGAAAATGTGAGTTGGGCTGCTTAAACCATAGTTTAACTCGGTCTATTGTTCTTGAAACATTTTTCAGCTGAATTATTTTTGATTTGGCAAATTTGTTACTTTCCTTCTCTGTCTCTTAAAAATGTCTATTTCTGAAATATGAATTGGGCCCAGTGATATCATAAAACCATTTTTTCGTACAACTGAATCATACATCTCTGAAAAGATAAACTGATTATATCATAGAACCCTGGATCCAGGTTACAAGTGAAGGAATAAGAACACATACATTAAAGACTCTCACAGTATGGTTTATACATTTTGAAAATCTTAAAATGATCTATCATAGTTTTTGTTATAACTCATAATGCCATGATTTTAAGATTCATTAATTGATGACCTGTCAAGTCTAGAAACAATTTCTTTGTTTAACTGGGGAAAAAGGGATTTCTACCTTTACAGTGATAAGTCTCTCATTCCTGTTCATTGTTCATTGAACCTTAGAGATAATTGATCTGAAGGAAAGTCATCACTATTAGAATCACATCTCTCTTGACATGTGTTCCTACCATTTTTACAAAGATTACGATAATTGAAAAAGATTACTAAACAAATTATCTTCTCTTTTTCCACTTTATCTGTACTTTTTTATTTGACAATACTTAGTGTAGTCAATGGCTCTATGATCAGTCATTGTCTACTTGTAGTTTGTGAGAATTTTTCATACAGAAACAAGGGAGTGAACAAATAAAATTAAAAAAGTGCCCAAGACCCATTTTCAAAAGTGATTTATGCATTTTGGTGCCTATGCCACATTGCCTTTCAATGAGATTGTTTCTGAATGCCTAACACACTTTTTAAATGGGTCTTGGGCATTTTTGAAAATATACAGTTAATCTGTATACATGTCCATATAAATTGTAGCATGTAATTACTATAATTTAAAAATCATGTGATAAATCATTTAATCTCGAACCTTTTCCTCCTTCATTTGCACGTTATACGCATAATCCATCTCCTCTGGGACTACTTCTAAAGAAGCCTGGTTTGCTAGATGTCAATCTTATAGTCTATTACTGTTTAGAATACAGTATTCAGAATCAATAATACTCTGTTCTTTTTCCTTTACCTAGGTTATTGAAATTGGATATAAGTTTGTAAATATATTTTCTTACACTTTTTGTAAAGGGAACCTCTTTACCTGGGTGTCTGCTTCCTGTAGTAATTCTTCTATGAAATACTACAGTGAGAACAGACTCAACATTTCTGTATATTTTTTTAATATACTTTGAGCAAAAATGCATCAAGTGCATGGTTTGCATAAAAAGATGCTTTCATGTATTTCCTAATGTGGCACACTCATTTGCATATTGTATTTAATCTGACATTTTAAGTGCCAGAAAAGTTAGCAAGTGTTCCATAGCTTCGCTTCTTTCTGAAGTTTCTCTATTTTGTGTGTGTTCTTTCTTTTGATTATTGATGCCTAGAAAATACTGTAATTTCCTTCCCCTCCCACTCTGCTCTGCTCTCCATCCAAGTACAAGAATATGCTCCACTTTCATCCTCCTGAACGTAGGAGCCTGAGACCACTCCTAAACTCAGATCTTCCTGACAACAGTATACCATGTACTGTTAACAAAGATAGTTTATTGTGATATATAGCAGTCATCTTTGTTAGCAGTAACTTTTGTTTTTATGTGAATGCTGTCTCATCACCAAGTTAATTCATCTTTGAATATACATTGTATTTTATGGTTGGTCTTTTTCCCTAGTTTAAAAATAACTGCAGGTAAAACAGTAGCAAGATACTATATTTAGAGTGGCAGCTCTGGTAAGACTGAGAATCTCTGTTATTGCAGCTAAAAGTATAAAACACTTATGCTGTTTGACGGTTAAGGAGTACTTTAAAAAGTAGGTACCATATTTTGTGCAGTGAAATACATTTTTATGCTAACAAAACCAAATATACTTAACATTTAAGCAGGTAAGCTGCTTTATCATTTTCTCATGAGGTAATGGGTTGACAAGTTAGATTTATTCATGGTATTCTTTTAAAAGCACAACTATCTGAAATAAACTTTTACCCTCACCTCACCTAGGGATATTTTTCAATATGTATCTTTTTTTATATGTAGAACTCTACCCATAGGAGATACAGTTTGCTTGAAACCAAGTCCGTAAAGGCACACTTACAGCTTTTACGGACTTCAGATTTCAGATGAAGTGTTTGTGTTAATTAGGTTACATTGATTTTTATGGGAGTGTTAGTGATTTGTGAGTTTGACAGTGAAACAGTGATTTTTGCATAACATTTATTTCCTGCTGAACTATCTGAAGAATTACATCCTGATATTTTGTACTCAAGTTTTTCCATTTTTATGTGTCTGAAAACACAATTTTTATAACAAATACTGTTGTGATAAATTTTTATTTTTATTTTTCTCTGTGTTTTGTTACAAATATCACTATAGAAGCTAACTTGATTAAAAATATTTTCACCAAATATGCAGTTGTACATGTACTGTTACCACTATAAAGAAAAGATTTGTGAGATGAATTGCTTCCACTGAATTTCTTCCAATATTCTCTCTTAATCTGTATCCTGCTTCTTTATATTTTTTTCTAAACTAAGAACAATTTGGGTGTGTCTACACAGCAAAATTATTTCAGAATAATGGCTGTTATTCCGAAATAACTACCCAGCAATTCCGTTAGTTTGAAATAATTTTGAAATAACAGATGGCTTATTCTGACTTCTGTAAACCTTGTTCTATGAAGAATAATGCCTATTCCGAAATAGCTATTTCAAAATAAGGCATGTGTAGATGCTCCACTTCTGCTACTTCGAAATAGCCCCTCACCAAGGCCATTCTAAGTTATTCCTTCTGGAGCTCTAAATCGAGATAGCACATCTACATTAGGGAAGCCTTCCTCCGACTAATTTTGAGTCTTCCCTGCAGTATAGATATGCTATTTCGAAATAAGCTATTTTGGAATAACTATTCCGGGATAGTTTATTCCGATTAACTATGCAGTGTAGACATAACCTCTGGGAAAGAGACTGAATTAAAACACTTTTGAACCATTAAGTGTTGCATGAAGACTCAGTTTGAGAAATGTGTGTTCAATGTATAGTATTGCTCAGGGAGAGTGTATTGTGACTCGTGACATTATAGTGGAATCTCAGTGTTACAAACACCAGAGTTACACACTGACCAGTCAACCACACATATCATTTGGAATGTGAAGTGCATAATCATGCATCAGCAGAGTCAAAAAGAAAAAAAAGGGGCGGAAAGGAGTGGAAGCAAATACAATATAATACTGTGTTAAATTTTCTTCATAGTAAAATTTCAAAGTTGTATTAAGTCAACGTACAGTTATAAACTTTTGAAAGAACAACCAGTGTTTTGTTCAGAGCTATGAACATTTCAGAATTACTGACAATCTCTATTCCCGAGGCTTTTCTAACTCTGGGGTTGTACTGTTTCTTGCTTGGGACTTAGATTTGTATTTCTTTATTGAAGTTTCCTATTATTTTAGGTTAGAGTTGACCCAATTTGTCTCTACAAGGTTTCAAATACCAGTGTCTCCCTGTAATGAGTGAGTAAGGTGCAGCATGATAGAATAATCGCTGCACACCTTTTGTTCCAGGCTGAGGGTGTACTCAGACTCTAGTGGCTGCCGATCCCTTTTATACTCTGTATCCTTATTTTTGAAGACTATATTCATGTAAATGTGGATCATCTTTTCTCATCAAGAGGCCTTTCCCATGCTAGGCTGTTTGGGACTTGTAGTAAGATCTTCTACAGCAGTGGTTTCCAAACATTTTTCACTTGTGGACCCCTAAAAATTTTTGAAGTAGGTATATGGACCCCTTTGGAAGTCTTAGACATAGACTTTGGACCATTTGAATGCACGGAGCACAGGTTGAAAACAACCGCTCTGCAGAATTCATGTTATCCAACATAGAATCATAGAATACTAGGACTGGAAGGGAATCCCCAAGAATTGTTTTTTGTCACATGACCCAGTAACTGTTATGCAGAGGGCCTTGAATGAGCCCTCTTCACTTGGATGTTATTTATCCTGTATGCATAAATTGGAAACGGAAAAGGTAGCAGAAAATAGTTAAGTTTCACCATATGTAGTACTATAAAACTGTACACCATGAAGAAATGTTATTAACCGTACATGTAATTATGTAACCCTTATCCTCTAAGCATTTTTATCCATTCTGTTCCTCTATTCCTGAGGCTTTTCTAACTCGGGGGTTGTACTGCAGAATCAGATCTGGAAGTTAAAAGCCACTGAAATTCATAAGACATAAAATCTGAAAGAAATATGAGAAGCAGAATTCCATGATAACTTAAAGAGTGATACCTGGACAAGCATCATGCAAAATACACTCACAACCACATCCTCACCTTTGTGGTGAGAGTTCCAGTGGAAATAACCACAAAATGCTTCCTTGCCCCAGTAGTCACCAACAAAATGAACTAAAGCAGGCTTCACTTCTGCTGGAGGGGATATGGGCAAGGCCCTTTGCTCTCTCCACCCCTCCCTTGGGTAGATGAGGAAGTGCTGTTCGATTTATCTCCTATTACAAAAGCAAGGGGACATTTAATGAGATTAAAAGATGGAAAATTCAAAACTGATAAAAATGAAATGCTTTTCCATTCACTGTAAACTTAGACTGTGAAATTTATTATCAGAGGGAGTTATTGAGGCCCAGAATTTAGCAAGAGCCAAAAAAGGAGTGGACATTTATATGGATAACAAGAATCTCTAGAATGGTCATAATTAAAGATGACAATTTTAGAAGGGATATTAAACTGTATGTTTCAGTGTGTCATGACTGGGTGGTAGGCAGCCTGACCTACTAGTTAGAGCCAGAGTTCATGGTCACAGGACATGAAATCAGTTGAGTCAGGATACTACCAAGTCAGAAGCAGGATACAAACTGGAAGTCATAACCACGAATGAGATGCCAGGAAACCCAGGAGCAGGAAGCACAAGGCATGCAGTACAGAACAGGATGGAAGCCCATTTGTCCTGTTCCTGCTGCTGACTTAAATTGGGCCAGCCAGACTAGCTAGCTGCTCCAGGACCCCACCAATAGGACTGCAGGGGAAGAGCCTCAAACTGGAGCTGGGCTTCATGTATGCATGCATTGGCAGGCGGACAGATGGAGGGCTGGAGCATGGCTGCTCCTAGAAACCCTGTAAATGTTGGTTCAAGACCTCTGGGTCATGACACAGGGTTTAAGACAATCTCTGAATATTAAGTATTTAGAAACCTAATTACAAGGGTAAATTATCCCATGTCTGCTTGCTGCAGGGTTCCTAAACCTTCTTCTAACAGATGGACCAGTGGAAGTAGGCTAGTGGACCATAGGTCTGATCTGATCCATTCTCACTATTCCAGTGTTTCCCTCATTGGATTCTCTCTGTCTTTAGGTCCTGTAGTGTTGAGGAGTATGAGGCTTTCATGGTTTTCATTGATTATTCAATTGTTTAAACTATTGTTGTGGTAAAATAAAGGATACACATTTATTTTTCATAATTTTCCCATGACAAACCACTGTATATTAATTAACAGATCTTTTAAAAATAAATCTTAAAATTATAACTATGGTCTTTTTTTTATCCTGGCCAAGCTGTGACTTTTCCTATTTTTTGTCACATCATAGCTTTGCACATCACAGTAGCTGGAGGATCCACTGCAAAACCAACAAGTGAAGAAAAGGAATGTACATTATCCTTCTAGCTATTACTACTAAATTTTGGTTTATATTAACTCTCAATAATCATATAGAAGTTAAAATATTGTTCCTATGGACACCTGAAAAGAATTGAGTTAAAGAAAACGTATACAGTTTTGAAGGTAATTGAGACTACTCGTGTCATTGCAATGACATTGTTCTTTATAGCCATTATATTTTAAGAGAATGACTAATGGACTGTATAATTTTGATTTGAACACAGCATTTTTGCACTGGAATAGTTTGATAATCTCTATTAGGAAAACATACTTTTACCATGAAGGAATGACTGATACAGTCAACTTTCAGAATATGTATTCACCAATGCCAAATTATTTTCTAGGTGAATGTATTTCGTTCCCCTCCCACTGAAACAACCAGACTTGAACCTATGGGAATAATGCAAAATATGAAGACACAGAAAAGTGTTTTTGGAGAGGGGGAATGGGGATATTGTGAATCTCATGTTTTCATTAGTAGGGTTGCCAGATACTTTCACAAAAAATACCGAACACGGGGGAAAAATTGGTTGAGCAAAAAAAAAAAAAGGATCAAACTTGTTAAGCAGAAAAGATCGGGGGACCAAAGCTGTTGAGGAAAAACAAAAACTGCATTTAAAATCCCCTTGCTTCCCACATCCCCACGATCCCTGCCAAACGTGGCAGGGGAAGAATATCCCAAGTGGCCTTCAGTCTGAGAAACAGAAAATACCGGACATTTTACATGTCCGGTATTTTCTGGGGTTTACCAGACAGAGGCCGCAAATACCGGACTGTCCGGGCCAATACCGGACACCTGGCAACCCTATTCATTAGGCCAGTGGGGGAGAAAATGTGGAGAATGTTTCCTATTGTTTTGTCAGCAAGAAAAGATAAAAATGCCCTCCTGCTGGCTTTAAATATCCACAGACCAGAGTTATTGACTCGAGTCCCACGACTTGAACTCGAGTCCGACTTAAGTCGCCTAGGTGACTCGACTTGAGACTCGACTCGGGTTCATTGTTTGTGACTCGACTTGAGATTTGCTAATTTTGTTAAATTGACTTGGTGAAAAAATTGTCCGAAAATGCTGATATTGATGGCTTGTACAAAAGTGACTTGACATTTTTTAAATTAAGACTTGAGACTCGACTTGGGACTTGACTCGAAAGTGACTTTAGGGACTCGAGACTCGTCTTGAGACTTGAACTGTAGTGACTTGAGACTCGACTTGGACTTGACAATGACGACAACACTGCCACAGACCCATCGACAATGTGGGTAGGGAAGTGGCAGCTGTGCCCTGGGGCCTGGTGATTTAAAAGGGCCGAGGGGGCTCAGCCTGTGCCGCCACTATAGAAGTAGCAATAGCGTCCGGAGTCCTAGGCCCTTTAAATGGCTACTGGAGTCCAGGGAGGTGTGCTCTGGGTGGCGCTGAAGGCTTGGTGGGGAAACCTAGCCACCTAATCGCACTCCTTCCACCCCAGCCTTGCCCAGGGCCCGGCAAAATCTGTTGCCATTGCTGGGTGTTTATTATCCTGATCACTGAAGGCCTAGTCCACTTAAAGGCTTAGTCTATATTTAAAATTTTGCTGGCATAGATATTTTTGCTAGGGGTGTGATATTTTGCTAATGAAGTTATGCCTGTTAAAACCATAGTGTAGATGCATTTATAATGGCAAAAATACTTTTGCTGGTAGCTTATTTTGCTGCAGGAACTAGTTTTCTTTTCTGGTTAAAAATCCTTTTTTGGCAATATAAAGTGTGTCTACACTATTAGAGTTTGCTGTATAGTTCACGGGAAAACCTTTTGAGAGTTAAATCAACGAGGAGTCCTCTGTCACCTTAAAGACTAACGTATTTTATTTGGGCATAAGCTTTTGTGGGTTAAAATCACGTTATCAGATTCATGGACAAAATAGTTTGACTCACGAAAGCTTATGCCCAAATAAATCTGTTAGTCTTGAAGGTGCCACAGGACTCCTTGTTATTTTTACAGATACAGACTAACACAGCTACCCCCGCTCCATGGTCTCTTCTTTTCACAACCTCCTCCTTTTCTCCAGTGCCTCAGATGAGAAGCATTTTCAGTGGGGTCTGCTCCCCCTTTCCAGCATAAATAAGGGAGGGAAAGCAACAAGGAGCTGCCCTATTTTTTCCCTCAGGAGCAGATGGGGCAGGAGTTGCCATGAGCTGCTGGGTTCTTTCTTCTGGCTCCTCCTCGGTTCACCTATCCTCTGAAAATAGTATCAGCTGCTCCCTCTTTCCTTATCCAAAAATTTGATCAGTTCCTAAAGGGACACAGAAAGCTCAACGTGCATGCTACAGCATATCTGATTGGCTTTTTTTTACCAGGTGGCCGGGAACTGGGGAAGTCAGCCAGTCAGAGGAGGTTTCCCTTTACTACTCTGGAAATTTATAAGAAGGACTGCTGCTTCTCATACCCAAATTGCTTTTGCTTAGATAAAATCAAGAGAGCTTGCAACACTGATGTTTCATACATAACTCAGTGCACTGTTGTCATTTAGCAAACAATAAAAAGCCAACATTTTTAAAGATTTAGAGCTCTGTTTTGAAGCTTCTAAAGGACACACTTGGAATACATTTCTAATCACTTATTCATATTGTTACAACATTATTTGCTGCTAGTTTCAGCTTTGGAACTTATAGGAAATGACTTACTGGGTAGGGGTATGGCTAAACTGCGGGGGGTTTTCCAGATACCTCCAGTATCCCGAGAAAACTCTGCCGTGTCCAGGGAATGCATTTGCTCTTACGCTTTTTTTTGCGGAAAAGCAAACGTGCTCTTTCGGAAGCCCCTGTAGTCCTCATTCTACGAGGAAGAAGGGGGCTTTTGAAAGAGGTTTTTTTCCTGACATTTGGCCCAGTCTGCATGGGCCAAATGTCGGAAAAGCCTCTTCTGACGAAAGAATTGGAAAAAGGTACACAAAATGCAGAGTGCATTTTGTGTACCTTTTTCTGACAAAAAAGTGTAGTCTAGCCATACCCTGAGTTTCTTTTAACATAAAGCTGAAGCCCTTCATTCTGGAAACGTCTACATGTATTAAGTGATAAAGTTATGTGGATACATAATGTTTGAATAATTGAGGCATAACTGAAGTTTTTATAGAGACTGCTACTTTCTGACATATTCCAGTATTATGTTTCTTGGTATTGATCTAGACAAATAAGATCTTTATTATTCTTAAGGTTTCCATGGCACATTAAATATGGCTAGCTATGGAATTAAAGAAGAAATTAGCTACTTGTTTAAGTGTGATTTGGGTATAGTTCTTCCCCATCTCTCTTTATTTTTTTTTTTGTATAACATATGTTTGTTAGGAGGAAGTTTCTTTTTTAGATATGAGCAGCAAAGGAATTTCAGAATTTTTAAGTACAGCTTGTACGCTACTACTGTATTTTCAGTGTGAAAACGATAGTTATAGTAATAATTTATATCTAGTTTTGTAATGACTTTAGAATATCTTTTGCAAAACAAATACTGTTTCCCTCAAACTACATATTCAAATTAAGCGTGCACGCAGTTACAGTAATACAATGTGTCTAGTTAGGTTTAAAATAGGTTTTCCAGTCAAAATTGGATCATGACAATCAGCAGTGTGCATGGCATTTTTTAAACTGGATATACATTGTTACTCTAGTTACACAATCACTTAATAGCGTTCTACCAATATTTTCATCAAATGTATTTTGATTTAATGTAAGCAGTTATTACGCATTTTTGTAGCCTAGACTTTGTTCCGGGCAGGACTGTAAGAGCTGCCATGTAATAAAGGTCTATCTTGTTTTTTAAAATAAGATGTCTGTTTTTTTTTGTTGTTTTGGGTTTTTTTTTAATAAAATATGGTTGCTTTAGGTATTCACAGCTGAGGTAGAAACAATAAATTAGTAATTGTTGTAGAGCAGGAGTGGGCAATAGTTTAAAAAATGGGGCCACTTCATTAAATTTCTTAAGTGGTCCAGGGCTGCCCCAAAAAGGGTGGGGCCTTGGGCAGAAGGGGCGGGGCCGGGAGACTTCTTGTGCTTCCCCACCCACAGACCCTGATTGGCCTGGGAATGGGGAAGCGCGTGAAGTCTCCCCCCGCCCCTGGCGCCTAGAACGAATGACCAGATGTTCCAGGCCCTGTAGCGGGAGGAAACTGTGCACACCCCCCTTGCTGCAGGCCAATCAGGGCCTCAGGGTGGGGGAAGCGCACAAAATCCCTCCCCGTTGTCCCCACCCTACCAGGGGTGTGCAGTGGCTAGAGAGAACAGCCGGCTGTTTTAAAACAGCCAGCAGTTCCCTCTGGTGCTACGCATCCCTGGCAGAGGAGGAGACTTTGCATGCTGCCCTGTCTCCAGGACTTGATTGGCCTGGGGCTGGGGAAGCAGCAGGGCAGCTGCAAGCTGGATCCACCGGCTTTGCAGAGGCTGGCTTGTCCTCCCCTATTATAGAGACATATTTGTGGCTTCAGTATATTAGTTCAGGTAACATAGACTTGGAGACCACTTTATAATACTTCATACAGACGAGTATTATAAAGTACTTAATATTTTAAGATGTTAATTGTCAAGTATTCTTGGGCCAATGTTGAGCATGTTCTATTGTAAGAAATGTGTACCACAGATTCTGTATACTTGGTAAAAAGCTTTGTTTTATATATTAGGGTTTCTTCCAGCTAGCCCATTTACTTAGAATTAATGTATGGCGTGTATGCCCTGACAGGTTGTGTAGGAAACTCAATGGCTCATCAGCCAACTATGGCAACAGCTATCCTTATTAGCAATTCCCATCCTCTCACCCATAAAATCAGCATAAAATTGAGCTAACATTGCCAGATCAGGTGGTGTATCTGGAAAGTAATCCTCTGGAGGAAAGAAAAAAATCAGTCTTTGTAAAGTGCATGAAGTTGCAGAATCAGTTTATTCTTTCTCTTTCTCTTTTTAAATTTAGTTCCCTTTTGCTTCTTTTGCAGCACTTGTGAGAAGTTTCCACAACAATATGTCAGATATAGTCTGAGTCTAGCTCCCAAAGCAGAAACAAACGTAACTTGTTAAAAAATATGACTGAGATGATGACAATAAAATCTAAAGAAAGAAGGGTAATGTGGGCTTTTTGGGAGAGGTGGTGGTAGGAGCTGGTTTCAGTAAAACAGTGGAAAGAAAGAAAACTAAAGTTTCTTTCTGTGGCATAACCAATTTGAGTTTTTTTCTTTTAGATATTTATTTAATAACTTTACTGTATTTATAAAATATTAATAACATCAACACCACCACATAAATATTAGTAACTATATTACTGTGAAGCCTGTCTCTTTGAACATTTGGAGGAGGTTAAGAGGCATGGAGTTTTTGTTTGAATTAAGATGGGGATTTTTTTTATGGGCTGTTTTGTTCATGGGAGGGATTGGCCAATTGCCTGCCATTGATGTATTCGACTGTCAGAGTCTACGCTGGAGGATAGGTGTGTCTTTTGTCTTTTTAATCTTGAAATAAGTAAATAATATCCAGAGAGAAATCACACCAGAGTGCATATAATTATAGATCACTTACAGTTGTTGGAACTTGAAAAATAAAGTATGATAAAGCAGGGTAAAAGTGAGACAGATCTGGTATAAAATGTAATGAGGCAGAGACATAAAGCTTATTGTCTGGCTAAACTGAAAAAAGGACAGGAGACTTTTCATAGGCACAGACTTCTGCTCTGGCTGTGGGGAGCAGTGTATGATCCCCCCATCCCTGCCATGCCTCATCACCCCCACCCTCAGCACATATCATCCTCACTCTCCCCCCTTCCTCTTGGAGCCTGTGAATGCCACAAAATGGCTGTTTAATGGTGGTTTAGAGGTGCTGGGAAGGAGGATTAGTGGGGCTGCTGATGTGTGGGTGGTGCTGGTGGAAAGGGAAAGGGGGATGGTAGTGGAGTTTGGCTGCCAGCGGATGCTCAGCATCCACTAATTTTTTTTGGTGGTTCCTCCAGCCCTGGAGCACTCACAAAGTCAGTGCCGATGTGACACTTGATGTGGTTTTAATCAGGTTGCAACTTTATTATTGCATGTCTTGGATAGGGATATGAATGAGTAGTCAACTAGTCGATTCACCGATAAGCCTGGCCTTCTTGGTTAATCAAGTCAACTACTCGCATTCCCTCCCCCGCTGCCTCTGTATCAGAGGCAGCAAGTTGGGGGAAAGCAGTGGTTGCTGCTGGGGAGAACTGTCTTAACAGCTGGTTCCCTCCAGCACTGGCTCCACGGTGCTGCCTGCCCCCCACCCCCACTCTGCTGCCTCTGTCAGAGGAAGCAGCGTGAGGGGAGGAAGGGGATGATGCTGATGCCCTGACCTCTGCCCTCCAGCAGACTCTGTCTGTGTGGAGCTTGGACCTCTCGCAGACAGGAACTGTTGCCACTCCACATTGCTGCCTCTGTCTTGGAGGCAGCAGCGTGGGGTGGCAGGCATCCAGTACGCGAAGTGGAACTGGTTTTTAAACTGGCTTCACTTGTGGACTGGCTCCCTGCGCTAATGCCTCTCATGGAGAGGCAGCAGTATGAGGTGGCAGGGGTCTGCCCAGCAGTGGGGCTGGATTGCACTGGCTGCGGCCCTGACCCCTGGGCACGATAGAATAGTCAACTAACCGCTAAGAATTCATGCGGTCAGTCAACTATTCAATTCACCGATAGCTAACATTCCTAGTCTGGGACTACCCGGAAGATAAAAATAAACAGTGTCAGTTACTTAATGATCATTCAATATCCAGTTCTCTTCTCCCTTGGTTCTGCTCCTTGAACAAACATCTGCTTTTAAAATTCTTTACCAAGCCATTTTTCTGGTCACTAATGCCATTCTTTATTGAGTACCTGCATTGGAGTGAACTGTAGTTGTAGAATTTACATTGGTTAAGGTCCTATGGAAACAAAAAGGAGTTTGCATTAGTGATGTTTATCTTGTACTATATATAGGGCACTGTTACAAGATGTCATATAAGTCCATTGGTATATTATCATTTATAGAGGAGTATGGTTCATTATGCTAGTGACTAAGGAAAAGTAACAGCTAATAAATACTAAAAAATAGTGCCTTTTGAATAATTCCTAGCTTTCAGAATGGTTACTGAATAATAATTTAACCACAATGTTCCTGTGGACCACCGAAAAAGTCACCATGGACCACCAGTGGTCCATGGACCACCAGTTGAGAACCACAGCCCTAGAGGGAAGCATGGGAATAGGACTTGGGGACTTGGATTCTTAACAGTTTTGATATTGATTTACTCCACCACCTGTGATCGTGCCTCAGTCTCCCCATCAGTAAAATTGTGATAACGCTTGCCAGACCTACCTCACAGAGGCATTTTAAGGTTTAATTGAATATTTGTGAAACTAGTTAGAATCATTGAATAGAAGAGACTAAAGAATTATGTTATTAAAAGTGGGTAAAAGCTGAAAAAAACCACAGGTATGTTGTCCTGTTTTGACTTTTGCTCAAGTTAAATTGTGATGCTTGGCTCTTCATAAGTACATAACAATCAGTTTTTTAATCCATAGCTTATATAGCATTGATCTGAGGCTGAAGGGAAAAAATATGTAAAATGGATTAACAATCCGGGACAGTTTTGAGCATAGTAATTCCATGCTCCAATAATAAGAAATTAGCAGTAGGGATATATTACCGACCACCTGACCAGGACAGCGATACTGACATTGAAATGCTGAGGGAGATTAGAGAGGCTACCAAAATAAAGAACTCTATAATAATGGGGGATTTTAATTATCTCCATATTGACTGGATACATGTCACCTCAGGAAGAGAAGCAGAGATAAAATTTCTCAATGGCTTAAATGATTGCTTCTTGGAGCAGCTGGTACAGGAACCCACAAGGGGAGAGGCAATTCTTGATTTAGTCCTGAGTGAAGCTCAGGATCAGGTCCAGGAGATAACCGTTACAGGACCGCTTGGGAATAGTGACCATAATATAATAACATTTAACATTCCTGTGGTGGGAAGAACACCTCAGCAGTCTAGCACTCTGGCATTTAATTTCAAAAAGGGGAATTACACAAAAATGAGGAGGTTAGTTAAACAGAAATTAAAAGGCACTATGACTAAGAGCCAAATCCCTGCAAGCTGCATGGAAACTTTTTAAAGACACCATAATAGAAGCCCAACTTAAATGTATACCCCAAATTAAAAAACATAGCAAGAGACCTAAAAAAGAGTCACCGTGGCTTAACCACCATGTAAAAGAAGCAGTGAGGACAAAAAGGCATCTTTTAAGAAGTGGAAGTCAATCCTAGTGAGATAAATAGAAAGGAACATAAACACTGTCAAATCAAGTGTAAAAATGTAATAAGAAAAGCAAAAAAGATTTTGAGGAACAGCTAGCCAAAAACTCAAAAAGAAATAACAAAATGTTTTTTAAGTACATTAGAAGCAGGAAGCCTGCTAAAAAACCTGTGGGTCCCCTAGACGATCGAGATAGAAAAGGAGCAATCAAGGATGATAAAGCCATTGCGGATAAACTAAATTATTTCTTTGCTTCAGTCTTCACGGTTGAGGACGTTAGGGAGATTCCCAAATCTGCACCGTCCTTTGTGGGTGATGAATCTGAGGAACTGTCCCGGATTGAAGTGTCATTAGAGGAGGTTTTGGAACAAATAGAAAAACTTAATGTTAACAAATCTCTGGGACTGGATGGCATTCATCCAAGGGTTCTAAAAGAACTCAAATGGGAAATTGCTGAACTATTATCTGTGGTTTGTAACCTATCCTTTAAATCGGCTTCCGTACCTAATGACTGGAAGGTAGCCAACGTGACACCTATATTTAAAAAGGGCTCTAGAGGCGATCCTGGCAATTACAGACCGGTAAGTCTAACTTCAGTACCGGGCAAATTAGTCGAAACAATAGTAAAGAATAAAATTGTGAGGCATGTAGAAGAACATAATTTGTTGGACAAAAGTCAACATGGTTTCTGTAAAGGGAAATCATGTCTTACTAATCTATTAGAGTTCTTTGAAGGGTTAACAAACATGCAGACAAGGGATCCAGTAGATATAGTATACTTAGATTTTCAGAAAGCCTTTGACAGGTCCCTCACCAAAGGCTCTTGTGTAAATTACATTGCCATGGGATAAGAGGGAAGGTCCTTTCTTGGATTGAGAACTGGTTAAAAGACAGGAAACAAAGGGTAGGAATAAATGGTAAATTGTCAGAATGGAGAGGGGTAACTAGTGGTGTCCCCCAAGGGTCAGTCCTGGGACCAATCCTGTTCAACTTATTCATAAATGATCTGGAGAAAGGGGTAAACAGTAAGGTGGCAAAGTTTGCAGACGATACTAAACTGCTCAAGGTAGTTAAGACCAAAGCAGACCGTGAAGAACTTCAAAAAGATCTCACCAAACTGACGAGGTAACAAAATGGCAAATGAAATTTAATGTGGATAAGTGTAAAGTAATGCACATTGGGGAAAAATAACCCCAACTATACGTACAGTATGATGGGGGCTAATTTGGCTATGACAAATCAGGAAAGAGATCTTGGAGTTATCGTGGATAGTTCCCTGAAAACTTCCGCACATGTGCAGCGCGGTCAAAAAGGCAAATCGGATGCTAGGAATTACTAAGAAAGGGATAGAAAATAAGACACAGAATATCTTACTGCCCTGTATAAAACTATGGTACGCCCACATCTTGAATACTGTGTACAGATGTGGTCTCTCGCCTCAAAAAGATATTTTGGCCTTGGAAAGGGTTCAGAAAAGGGCAGCTAAAATGATTAGGGTTTGGAACGGGTCCCATATGAAGAGAGGTTAAAGCGACTGGGACTTTTCAGTTTAGAAAAGAGGAGACTGAGGGGGGATATGATATAGGTATATAAAATCATGAGTGGTGTGGGGAGGGCGGATAAAGAAAAGTTATTTATTAGTTCCCTAAATAGAAGAACTAGAGGACACCAAATGAAATTAATGGGTAGCAGGTTTAAAACTAATAAAAGAAAGTTCTTCTTCACACAGCGTGTAGTCAGCCTGTGGAACTCCTTGCCAGAGGAGGCTGTGAAGGCTAGGACAATAAGAGAGTTTAAAGAGAAGCTAGATAATTTCATGGAGGTTAGGTCCATAAAAGGCTATTAGCCAGGGGATAGAAATGGTGTCCCTGGCCTCTGTTTGACAGAGGCTGGAGAAGGATGGCAGGAGACAAATCGCTTGATCATTGTCTTTGGTCCACCCTCTCTGGGGCACCTGGTGCTGGCCACTGTCGGTAGACAGGCTACTGGGCTAGATGGACCTTTGGTCTGACCCAGTATGGCCGTTCTTATGTTCTTATGTTAACAAGAATAATGGCCGTTTTTGTATTCATATGTAGCATGTTTACAGCGCATTTGTAGGTTATTTGTTATTTGTAGGTATATTTTAGTTATTTTCCCGGTTAATCGGTTGTCATCTTGCCATCTTACCTGCTGAGGCTGGAAAAAGGCTCTTTTCATTTGATGCCATAACGGAAATATAATTTTGAATATTGGATTGACTCCTTAAAAATGAGTTGAAGTTCTCAAAGTCTAAAAAGAATATTTAAATCTGAATATATCTCAGTACATTGTAATCTGCTATTGTTACATAAAAATATACTTGTAGATCCATAAATATGAAATAAAAGAATCTTTTTAATAATCCAGTATCTTCCTTAGTTTTGAGATACATTTTTGCACTTGCCGGAGAGCTTGAAGCTATGCTGACCCTCTCTTTAATATTAATGTACTCTGACTGTAATACTCTGTTCTTTTGCCTCTGATTAATGCTGTCTGTCAATTATTTACAGATCCAGTGGTACTGTGGAAGTTCCCGGAGGACTTTGGAGACCAGGTTGGAAACATGAGATTGAACTTTTTTTTTTAATGTTAGAATAATAATAAAAAAGCTCTTCTATTCAGCTGTAGAAAGGCAGATGCTAATGATACCAGTGAGCAAGTCTTTGCCAACTGATGGATTGGTAATTAGAAAGCATTTGTGACAAGAATATGCAATAGTAGTTTTGAAGCATTTTGCCCATAGTAGTTCCTTTAGTAGATTCACATTCTTTTTATTACTTGAACTGTAATGTATTTGACGAGGAATTTTTAAATTAAGTTGGTGGGTTTTGTTGCTTAGGGTTGAAAATAAGATACATTTTTCAACAAAGATTTACAATTCCTCTTAGTGAGCCAAAATTTGTCTCATAAAAAATATATAAATTAACAAAAACTTCTTGTCTACTTTTAATATTGGAACCTTTAATGAATGATGTTGCCCTAGTAGTTTACAGCTCAACATTTAATATTGCTTTATATAACTACTATGTATTTTGTTTTGTAATACAGTTATTTTGCATATGCTAGCAATGGACAATGGAGGTAAACCTACTAAGTGTACAAACACTGAAGCCCTGATTTCTTATTATGAATTATTCTCAAATGTAAACTTAGGTCCACTCTATCTAAAAGGTTATATCCATACTTGATAGCATTAGTAGCATTATTAATTAGGTATTCTGCTTAAATGGAGATAATATTTTTATTTGTAACTTTTTTGGTTTTTCATTATGATTTAGATTATTCTGTTTTATTGAGAACATTTTTATTTGTACATAAAGAGCTTCTATAGACACATTTTATTGAAGAAGTGATTCTGATGACGGAGAATATCTTTACTCTCTTTCTGGTATCCACATTGACTCAACAAAGCATTAGAAATATCTGCACAGTAGATTTTGATAAATTGGAGCAGTAGTTTGAAATTAGTAACAAGAGATTCTGTAAAGACAGAAGAAAGATGGTATATGATTAAAGGCATAATTCACCCACTTAATATTTGTGTATTATCTGGATGGGTGGTTCTTTCTAGTCAAGGATCTGGAGCTTATAAGTGAGGGATAAATGGAATATGAGCAAAGTACGCCATGATAATTTTTTAACCATATATTGGGCAAGTTTTGATAGTACCTTCCTTAGGAAAGAATGACTGTCCCTTTTCTGGTTTAAATTCTGAAGTTTTAGGAAGGACTCACTCAAAAAGAAGTATGACGACAAATTGAAACTTAATCAGTAGGTTGAAGATTATTCAGTGAACACTTTTTTGTTGAAATATGATTAGAAGATTAAATCTACTGAAGACTCGAGGTACACATATAAGGCCAACATAATTTTAAAGGCATCTATCTGGAACCTACCTTTAGGGTTTGCAAAAACTGCATTCAAACCCATCCCACAATTTAGGGAAACAAATACTTCTGGTAAATTGTTTGCGAAGGACAATCTTAGATTTCAAGGGAAAAGGTAAATTCCAAATTCCCTTTAATTTTTCTTGAAAATCTATATTGATCAGTAGGTTTTGAAAACAATTGGGCTTTGCTTCTGCATCAAGGTTTTGATCCAACCAACACACTGCAATTAGTAGGAGCCTTTCAATTGACCTCAGTAGGCTTTGGATCAAGCCCCGAGAGAGGAGACATGAAGGATCTAAGGGTGCATCTTCACAGCACCTGAAACTCAAAATAAGATATGGCATTTGTGCTATGCACTGTCTACACAGCGCCAAATTTAGAAATAAAGTGCTATTTTGAGCCAACCCTTACTCCTCGTAGAATGAGGTTTACAGGGATGGCGAAATAGTGTGTCGACTATATTTTGAAATAGCGGATGTGTTCAAAAGATGCAGGGTATCCCAAAATAACTTTGCTGTGTAGACATACCCTAAATGTCCTCCACTTGCACATTTCTAATTAGATCTATTCAGAGCATTTCTAATTAAATAAAATGAATGTCAGGCGGGGGCAGGGTGGGGAATTCACAACAAAATCAGTGCCTGTTCTTCTCCCCCATATTGCAATCAGCTTTACTTCAAAAGTAAAATGAGATTATTCAGTTTTGAATGTAACTTAAGGAATAATGTTTGCCAAAATCCATAGGCTCCTCATATACACCTGTATTAATAGTGAACTGATTACATTTACAGAGAGAAACAAAAAATTGCTTTCCTCCTGTGGTGTTGCCCCTGAGAGCTTATTCCCTTATCTTGTCTTCACTTTCATGGTCCAGCAAAACCTTTCCAAAGCCCATCTCACTTGTTTTGATCTTTCTCCTCCTTCCCCTTTTCTTATCCTCTTCTTTGCTGCTTCCTTAGGTCTTTTTCAGCCTCTTGGCTTAACATTTCTTTCCTACTAGTTCTATGAATAGCTTCCTATCTCTTGTTTCCTTAGAGGAATGTGTCTTTCATATCTGGCCACCTTTGCAAATTCTTCCTGTAGAGATCCTGTCATTACAGATCTCTTCAGGTCTGTTAGTGCCAGAACTATTTGGTTTTGGCTTGATTAAAATGTTAGCTCTTTGAGGCAGGAATTTTGTCATCTTATTTATTTTGTAAAGCATTCTATATATTTAGGAATCTATGGAAATAATAGGCACATGATCTGAAAAAAAATCAGCGTAAACTAGTTAATTCTAGTTAGCTAGTATATGTGGGAGGAAGGATGGGCCAGTGGTTAGGGCACAGCCCAGGACTGCCATGCCACAGACTTCCAATGTGACTGTGAACAAATCAGCTAATTGTTTAAATGCCTGCAAAACTATTCATATGCCAGACCAGACCAAAACAAAGTTTTGAAAAATGCTTCAAGAAAGTATATTGACCTCCTCTCTCAAAAAATCCTTAAAACCCTTTACCAATCCTGAGCTTTTACTGATCCTTCGAAAATATGGATCTCAACACAGAATCATAGAAATGAAGACATGGAAGGTACCTCTAGAGGTCATATGACTCTCCTTCTCAGAGGCAGGACCAAATATAACTGCCTCATTCCTAGCAGATTTTTGTCTACCTATTATAAACCTCCAATGAGTGGGATTCAAAGACTTCCTTGGAATCCTATTCCAGTACTTAAGATCTCTTTTCATGAGATGCTTTTCAATTTGTTCATATCTTTCTTAAAGTATGGTTCCCAAAACTGGACACAGTACTCCAGTTGAGAACTTACCAGTAGGTCAGGACAATTACATGAAACTACATGCAACTCTCCTGATAATATACCCCAGAATGATATTAGCCTTTTTAGCAACTGCATCACATTGTTGGCTCATATTCAGTTTGTGATCCATTGTAATCCCCAAATCCTTTTCAGCAGTGCTAAGCCTCGCTGTTTATTCCCCATTTTCTAATTGTGCATTTAATTTTTTTCTTCCTAAGTGTCATACTTTTGCACTTGTCTCTACTGATTTTTCTACTGATTTTTCTTCTTGTCTATTTCAGAACATTTCTCCAATTTATACAGATCCTTTTGAATTCTAATATTGTCCTCCAAAGTACTGGCAACAACCTTCCAGCTTGATGTCATCTGTATATTTTATAGGCATACAGTCTTCCCCATTATCCAGGTTATTAATGAAAATATAACACTGTACCCTGACTTGTTCTTCCAGGTTGATAGTGAACCACTAATAACTATTTTTAGTGTGTTTTTTCAACCAGTTGTGCACCCCTTTTATAAACGCTTCATTTACACCACATTTGCCTATTTTGCATATGACAATGTAAAAACCAGTAATAACCTCTATATATGGTCACAAAGCACAGTAAAGGAGTCTTTCAGAACCCAGAAATGAGATGACAAAAGTCTCAATAGCAGTGGAGAAGATGAAATCGTTCAAGAGAGCAGGCCAATAGAATTCACATTTGCTTATGTTTGGAAGCTCTAGTGGGCAATAAAGAAATGGCAGTTAAGAAGTTCATTGATTACTTTAATACTGAGGTTAAAATAGATTGATCATGACCAATTTATTGACTAAAGTTGAAGTAAGGTAGTCTCAAAAGAGGAAAAGTTTCTTTACATTTTGGGAAGTGTAGATAGCAAATGAGTAGTGGGATGAAAAAACAAATTTTGGTTAAGTTTATTCATTTAGGAAGAACATTCGGATACCTCTTTTTCTATAATATTTAATGTCAGAGGTTTGATGAAAGATGTTATGATTGTCACAAGTACAAAGATGTTTGCAAACAAATTATTTTTTCATACTACAACCTTCACCCATTAATAAGTTTGGTCATTTAGTTATCCTCAAATTTCTTTCAATAGAATTTTCACTATTCAAAGTATATCTCTTGTATCTTGTTGCAATACTCTAAAACTTCAAAAACATCAAGACATTATATTTTGTTTTACGTTCTTTTGAAGCAAGACAAAAGGCTAGCTCTACAGCTGATATAAATCACTGATCTACATGAGTAGACGATCTTGCATGGTCTCTTTTTTTTGTTAAATTTAAACTTAAAACTTCTTAGGCTGTCATCACTATGTGTGTACACGCTGTGGGTCATGCTAACCAGAACCTGGCCTTCAATACCTGTATTGTACTTTTTGGTAGAATAGCTTCCAATGGCTATCTAGTTTGTTCATTGTAGAAATATTACCGGTGGATGGTTGAACTGAGCAGAAGTAGATCTCCAGTTTGCCTCGTTATTTCTACAAACTCAGATCTATGTGAATGGCAGATGGTGGTCAGGCATTCTTATGTTTTAGAATAGATGGTGGTTATATTTTGTACATCTATATACATCTCAGTTGTGTTTTAGCCATTAGAATCCACATTTCTGTTTTGTTCTGAACAATTTTTAAATGATATAAATGTAAGTTATTTAAAAGATCATTTAGACTTGTTAGATGGAATTCAGTTTCACTTTCACTATTGTATGAAGTTGATTTTTAATGGAACTATGTGTACAAAAGTACCTTTTAAAGTACTATATTAAACACAAACCCAACATAATTTTCAGGAAAGACAATCCAATAATTGTTGGGAAAAAAATGGAATAGTTATGTTTCTAAGTGTGTTTTAAAAACAAAACCAGCAATCCTCTCAAACTCAAAAACAAACAAAAAACCCAAACACCAAATCTTGTATAATTGTTTAAAAACAAACAAACAAAAGATATCTACGGCAGAAAAGGAGTAATGCCCTGGGTACAGTACTGAGTCCCAGTAACTGTCCTGACTGTATGGAGGAAATCTGGTTCCACTGAAGCCACTGGCAAAACTACTATTGATGCTAATGGGGTCAGGATTTCATTTGCAAGTGTTTCCCAAAGCTCCTTTATTTCTGGTTGTCCCTATAATAGACCAAAAACTCACTGAGAGTGCTTCCTTCACAACATCATCAAATAACAATTTCCCCTGCAAAGATGTAAAGCTTCCTACTGGTCATTCTGGGACTTGAAGTTCAGTTTCCTCTATTAGAAACAGCAGCATGACTTTATTAGTTTTGTGACGTGTCTGACAATAGATTTGATAAGTAGCCAGCCAAATAGAAGAAGGATGATAGATTTTTCAATCAAATTTCAGACTGTTAATATACATACTTTTAAAATGGTGGTTGCATAAGAGGTTGGTATAAGCCTGGAGGAGTATGGTTTAATATTCCTTCCAAAGTTGTTGTTATTAATTATGATAACTCGAGGTATTCTTAGCATTGATATAAACATCTGATCTCCTTAGCATCTTTCTGTGACAATGCAGTCCATAATAAAGCATATGCATAAGAACATAAGAACATAAGAACGGCCATACCGGGTCAGACCAAAGGTCCATCTAGCCCAGTATCCTGTCTGCCGACAGTGGCCAGCAGCAGGTGCCCCAGAGGGGGTGGACCGAAGACAATGATCAAGCGCTTTGTCTCCTGCCATCCTCTCCAGCCTCTGTCAAACAGAGGCCAAGGACACCATTTTATCCCTGGCTAATAGCCTTTATGGACCTAACCTCCATGAAATTATCTAGCTTCTCTTTAAACTCTGTTATAGTCCTAGCCTTCACAGCCTCCTCTGGCAAGGAGTTCCACATGCTGACTACACGCTGTGTGAAGAAGAACTTTCTTTTATTAGTTTTAAACCTGCTACCCATTAATTTCATTTGGTGTCCTCTAGTTCTTCTATTTAGGAACTAATAAATAACTTTTCTTTATCCGCCTCTCCACACCACTCATGATTTTATACACCTCTATCATATCCCCCCTCAGTCTCCTCTTTTCTAAACTGAAAAGTCCCAGTCGCTTTAACCTCTCCTCATATGGGATCCGTTCCAAACCCCTAATCATTTTAGTTGCCCTTTTCTGAACCCTTTCCAAGGCCAAAATATCTTTTTTGAGGTGAGGAGACCACATTACATTTTATTAGTCTTTGGTTTGTCACCATTTAATTTAATTTATTGCTCCCTTCTTGTAAGACAGGGAGACTTTTCTGATCTGCGTTCTCTAGACAGTTAATTATACTTTTATCACGTCCTCTTTTATTTATCTCCTTCATAATGTAAAAAAACTCCAACCATTTCAGTCTCTTCACGTCAGAGGTTTTCCATGCTTTTGCTCATTGTTGCTATTCACTAAAAACTCCCTAATTTGAACTTTTTTTTGGATATGAGTGAGTAGTAATATGCGTACTCTTCTATATGAGGCTGAACAAATGATCTGTATAAAAGTGTACTGAGCAGGGGTGGCTGCTCACTGACCCTGAGCCCCTCTAAGCCTGGGTGGGCTGAGCCCAGTCCTGCCCCTTGAACTCCCTGGAAGCCAAGGGGCAAGATGAGTGATATAAAAGCCCAGCCCAGGAGCCCAGTGGGGGCCCAGCCACTGGAGGAAGCAGATGTCTGTCCTGAGCTCCCAAGCCAGGAAGACCCCGAGGATGTTGCAGAGGCTGAGGACTGGCCTGGACCACTGGGCCCCTGCTCCAAAGAGACCTTCTTTACCCTGCCCAAGGGTTCAGACTATGACGACCTCAAGAACCAACAGCCAGTGTGGAGCCAGGTAGATGCGGAGGAGGAGTTAGGCAGTGGCCCATGGGGAGCCAACAACTTTCGGGCTGGTGTTATAACACTTTAGAGTGTGTCAGCGTGTTTCGGGCTGGATCCCCGCTGACCCCGCTGACTGCTAGGGCCCTGGGCTGGGATGCGGTGGAGTAGGGAGGGCCCGCATCCCCCCTGCCACCCTACAAACTGGGTGTCAGTCTGCCCCTCCCCTCTCTTGTCTGTGGAACTTGTTTGTTTTGCTGCCTTGCCCTGAACCAGGGCCTGGGCCATACAAATGGTGGGACTCCATTTGTCTTGCTGCCCCACCCTGAACCAGGGCCTGGGCCTTACAAACAGGGGAACTGCTATTTATTTGTCTTTATTTGCCTGACCTGTACTCAGGGCCTGGGGTTTGAAGGGAATTGTTGGACATCAATTTACAGGCCTGAGCACAGGTCAGGGATCCAGGACTCAAGCCAACCAGCTTACAAAAAGATATTCTAATAATGTCTGCATTTTCTAGGTATCCTAACATCCTTTCCAGTTATGAACCATTTCAGCAAAATCTGATTTCTGTGTTATAACATATGTCTGCTCTAGTGGTTTGATCCTGCAGTTGGCTGGCATTTTGGCCCTGATCCAGCAAAGCACTTCATCTCATGTTTAACTTTGGACATGTGAGTAGTTCCACTGAGGCTAATAGGATGACATACGCATTGAAAATTGAGCATAAGCTCAAGTGTGCTGCTGAATCATGCCAGCATCTTGCAGCATCAAGTCCTTGGTGTGTGGAAACATCCAGGAAGTGAACAGTAATAGAGACTTGATTAGTGTGAAGGAGAATATATTGTTTTCTTTCTAATTTAATAATAGTACAAGCTCTATAGAAGTATGAGCACTATAAAAAGCTGGATTTGGTTTTCAGAAGACAAACTTATGTTCCAGACAATGAACATTGAGTCATGTGAAATACAACGAAGTATAAAAGAGAAACAAGGTAAGTGAGGTATTATCTTTAGTGTATCAATTTCTGTTGGTGAAAGAGACAAGCTTTTGAGCTTACACTAAGCTCTTCTTCAGGTCTGTGTAAGCATGAAAGCATGTCTCTTTCACCATCAGATAAGAGGTTTTACTGCACCCACCTTGTCTTTCTAATATCCTGCGACCAGCACAGCTATAAGAGCACAGCAAACAATATATAAAAGACAGCTGTAATAGTCTTGCAGTCCTAGCTCCTCATCTGTGGACCAGCAAAAACCCAGACTATCAGCACCCAGTATGTACTTCTGTCAAAGCTGCAGAGATTATGTCAGGAAACACATCTCACTATCTTCTATCCTTCTTGATAGTTTCATTCTTCTGCACTGTTGGGGTATTAAATGTTCCTTTCATGTGCTCATGGGAGATACAAGGGTGTTTGCTTCAGGGATGCAACAAATCTCTGGTTTTGTTACTTTGGTAAACAAATCTGAAAAGGGAATTTAAGATGTTGGTGCTGCTCATATGTTGTTTGACAGTGTTTTTATTATCTGCAGAATTTTTGGATTTATGGATTTGAGATTGAGGCTATTGAGGTATGCAGGGCTGTTTCATTGCTGTGTAGACTCCTGGGCTCTAGGCTCCTTCAGTGTGTGAGGGTCACAAAGTTCAGGTTCCAACCCAAGCCTGGAAGTCAAAATAGCTATGAAATAGTCCTGCAGCAAGGGCCCTGTGAGCCTGAGTTGGCTAGCACAGGTCAGCAGCGAGTTTTTCTTGGCTGTGTAGACATATCCTAAGTGTGTCAAACATGGTTCTCTGCTTCATCTTGACAGTATTCCTTTATTTAAATGATATTGTCATTGTATTGTTGAGGAATATTTAGGAATTTAATGCCTTCAGTGACATCTAGGAAAATGGGTGGTTTAGCTCAGAAAATAGCAGCTTTCTGCCTGCTAGCTAAACCCTGCTCAGGTTAACATAGATAATTTTTTCTGAATTGCTGACTCTTTAACTTCATTTAAGGCTGAAAAGCATCTAATATTTATTAAGCCAAAGGACCCACAGAAAAGATAATTAATAAAATAGTCTGTGTGTAAGTAAGGAATGCCTTTATTTTTCTTTCATCTCAAATTTCAGCTAATGGAATAAATCATTTTTAGCCATTTTATAAATGTGAGTTGCTACACTGAGTGGTAGGTTTCCAGTTTGCTTTGGAAAACTTACTTTAGAACAGTTACTTGTTTAAATGTTTTAAAAACCCCAATGACCTTCAGGATTTAAAATGTTTCAAGTTGCAATCTAAGCAATGTCTTTTTTTTTTTTTCGTAAATCATTTCTATCAGGGTACCATTTTTTATAAAGGGGATGCAACACTGCTATTCAAAAATCAGGACTTTCCTGCCACTTTTGGGGACAGGTGGCAACTGCAAGGATACTTATTGTTAAGATTGTGATAGTTTTGTTTTATAGAGCTTTTCCATGAGCTGAAAATGCTGGACTTGATCAGCATATGGTACCAGCTAGCCTCATCTCTACCAGCTCTTTTGTTATCTTGTTATTGTTATAGGTCTTAATGACAGTTGTAAGCCATAGTTCTGGAGGTAGGGGTTAGTCCACCCTGGGGAGAAGGGGGAAAAACAGCAGTGTGGATTATGGAAATATGAATTGATTTAAAAAGCAGCTCTCTTGTAATAGAATGGGGCTCAAAGAAAGACGGAGGAGAAGCTAGTGAAAAGGCGATGGAATATGATGTGAAAATGATCATTTGAATGCTTTCTTTTTCATTCCCAGCTGCTGTTTCTGGTGAAAAGACATGCATTTGTATATCTTAAGGCTGGGTGAAAAAGGGCCAGATGAATGGAATTACTTGTTAGATATGTTTTCATTTTGAGTCAAATTATGTGCATTTTAATAGACTGTATGCGTATGTTAGCCACTTTTTATCATATAGCTGTAATATTAGGGACTACATTTTGTAAAAATGTTCTTTTCTATGTGTGTTCAAGTAAGTACAGTATTAACTTAATATTTGACAGTTCTTCAGTCTTTCACCTTCAAAAATTAGTGGTTTGGCCTATCCCTATAGCTGTCAGTAATTTGCAGACCAAAGGGGGGAAATGTAGTCCATGCTTAGGTATTGGATCAGTGATGATGAACCTTTTGGATCATCATTTTGAGCAAGAAGAATTTTTCTCCTTCTTCCTTGTAACACCCTTTTAGATACTTGAAAACCACTATCACAGGGGTGCCCAACTTGCAGCTCACGAGCCGCTTGCGGCTCTTCTCCCCCAAAAGTGCAGCTCGCGAAGCTGCTCCTGCGCGCCCCAAACGACCCCTGCTTCCTCCGGCTCCCCTGTGCTCACTGGAGTGGGTGATTCAAAATGGTGCCCAAGATAGCGGTCGTTGACGGGAGCCTGATATGGCCAAAAGCCTAAGCTTGTTTCTTAAAGGGGCAGCCTCCTTTTTTTTTTTTTTTTGCTTGACAGTTCTGGTGCGGCTCTTCGCATTTTTTCCGCTGCGTTTCGGCTCTATTTGTTAAATGGGTTGGCCACCCCTGCACTATCATGTTCCCTCTCAGTCTTCTCTTTTCTAAACTAAACATGCCCAATTCTTTCAGTCTTCCCTCATAGCTCATATTCTCTAGACCTTTAATCATTTTTGTTGCTCTTCTCTGGACCTTCTCCAGTTTTTCCACATCTTTCTTGAAATGTGGTGCCTAGAACTGGACAAAATACTCCAATTGAGGCCTAATCAACATAGAGTAGAGCAGAAGAATGACTTCTCGAGTCTTGCTCACAACACTCCTGTTCATGCATCCCAGAATCATATTTGCTCTTTTTGCAACAGCGTCACACTGTTGACTCATATTTAGCCTGTGGTCCACTGTGACCCCTAAATCCCTTTCAGCAGTACTTCCTTCTTAAGTGGAGTACTGCTGCCAGGGAGGGTCCAAGGCTGCCCCAGCCGCGGCTCTTTCCCCCTGCCCTAGGAGTGGCCAGGCCCAGCTTTCCCCCCAGTGCCTGTGAGGGGTCAGGCCTGGCTTTCCCCCCAGCTCCTGGGAGGGGCCGGGCCCAGCTTTCCTCCTGGCTGCTGGGAGGGGCCGGGCCCGGCTTTCCCCCGGTCCCTGTGGGGGGTCAGGCCTGGCTTTCCACCTAGCAGCTGGGAAGGGCTGGTTCCCGGCTTTCCTCCTGGCCACTAGGAGGGCTGGGCCCAGCTTTCCCCCTGGCCACTGGGAGGGGCTGGGCCCAAGCCGCGCTGGGCTCCTCTTTCCCCCCTGCTCCTGGGAAGGGGAGGGGAGGGCTGGCCATAGGCAGCCCCAGCCCTCCACGTGGGCCCTATGAAAATCCAGGCTGGAAGTGGGTGGGGCTTGTTTCTGTGGACGCAGAGTGAAGTGATGACATTACTGTTGTCCCACAGGAAGATTATTTTATATATAGAGAGAGAGATATAGGATATGTCCCTACTGTTCTATTTTTTTGTGGTGAGGAGTGAGAGGGCAAGGTCATTTTACTGCCTCTGGTGCCACCAAGGCCCAGTATAACACATTTTAGGCTCTGCTCATGAAATGTCTTTTGTCACTTGTTTCTCATTTCCACTTGGTGGTCCTCTCAGATTCATTGAACCTCTGTTCTTTTTTGAACTTCAGCTATGATCACAGTATTTTGCACTGAAGAACACTGGTTCTCTCCAGTTACCACAGTTTCATTCAGTGATTCAAATTAAGTTGTATGATTCTCATTAAACTATGTTATAATAAAATTATGCATTACTGCATTCTCTGTAAAAAGGAATTAGAAATAATTTATTTTGAGTGCTGATGTTATTTCTTTTTGGACAACTATAATTGTAATCAACAACTGTAATCATGAAACTGTATGTATACCTAGTTCCCTGTAAGCTGTGATCCTTCCCCTTCATCCTGTTGCTTCTCTTCTTGGCCACAGACTTTTTTATATCAAATTAAACACAGTTCACACGACTAGCTTGTCTCACTACCTCTTGTGGCACAAAGCCACACTCTCTTCTTACCGTCACAGCCCTCTGACACTGACATATAAGCTGGTGTGCTTCAGGAAAGAATTATGCAACGCAACTATCCAAGGTTGGGGAGCTCAGCCAAGCCATTACCTTTTGGAAGATCTTATTTTTTTCTGTGTTGTTTCCTTCATATCCTTTTGTAAACATAACCCTTTGCTCTAGATCAGGGTTACTCAACTTTGGAATTCCCGGGGGCCACAATGATACAGCATATGCCGAGGGCCACAATCTTAGTGTGGTTGCATATATATGTGCAAATATATATGCAAATAGCTTTTCACGCTGATGGGCATGAACACAAAGTTTAAGGCAAGACTACACAACACACAGGGCCCATTTAAGTCATTTCTGCTGATATTAATAAAATGCAATATTTACCCAATTTCCACCCATATAACATTTATAAAATGCATATCAACAGAAGAGCATTATATTGACTACTTTTTTGTTTTCGCTCCCACCCATGGGCTGCGTGTTGAGCCCTGTGAAAACCTAAACCGCACCACAGGCCACAAACAAACAGCCTTCAGGCCGCATACTACCCATGGGCCGCGTGTTGAGTAGCCCTGCTCTAGATTTCACCCACTTGAGAGAACATCACTCTTCTCCTTTCAGAGCTGTTTATTATTGCTATTATTATTTTAATTGATTTAGTCAATATTGATTTATAATTTGTAATATTGTAGCGCTCGGTGTCCCCATCCAAAATAAGGGGCCCATAGGTGCTATGCCCTGTCACATCATGAGATGATTTGTATTACTGAAGCATATAGTCTTGCTTTAAGGGAGCCTTGTTCTTAAGACATCAGAGTCCAGAGCAATGAGATGCAAACCCATGTTATAGGCTGATACGGCCAGCACTTCACTATAATGGATCTGCAAAGCTACTGTGTGGTCTCTCCACGTGCAATGGTATTAGACATTTTAGAACAGGCACATGTGCAGATGTAGCTTTCAGTAGAACTGTTCTAGAAAAGTATTATTTAGAGGAACTGCAACTAAACCTACCCCACTCGGACAACAGCTTTCCTTATCTATTGTTCATGGAGAGGAGCAGTCTCAGATACCCCGACCAAAGCTCCTATTAATTTTGACTGTTGCATTAGCAATGTTGTTTGTTTGTTCCTGTTCTCTTTCTGAAATGTTCCCAGATAAAAGCTGATTTCCTTTTAAACTTAAGTGAGACTCCTTTATTTTTCTAACTACTATAATTTCATTGCAGCCAGATCTGTCTTACCTACCAGCCTGTAATAACATTCATGTTATGTTAAGTGCTACAGTCTTTGCGCTGGTGATGCTTGACAGGAACTTGAAACAACTTGTATTGGTTGTCAAAAATCTGTTGTTTCATTGGTCGCATAGCCAAAACCTTTAGAGGTCTTGACACACTCCATTGGAGAAATACTATTTACAATGGGGGGCAGGAGAGGGGGAGAGAGAAGTGTCTGATTTGTAAATAAAATAAATTGAGCAGTTCTGTACTTTCTACCTCAAGGAGTCCCCTTCTTTTTTTTTTTCCTTGACTTTTTTAATTCTGGGCAAAACCCTGAATAATGATGTGTCCCTTCAGCTCTTTCATTCAATGGAAATTGAGGTGCTCTGCTGTGTTTAGTGTTAGGCCTTTTATGGTACAGTAACCATACATAATCATAGAACACTAGAACTGGAAGGGTCCTTGAGAGGTCATCGAGTCCAGTTCCTGTCCCTCACGGCAGGACCCAGTACCGTTGAGACCATCTCTGATAGATGTCTATCTAACCTGCTCTTAAATATCTCCAGAGATGGAGATTCCTCAATCTCCCTTGGCAATTTATTCCAGTGTTTAACCACCCTCACAGTTAGGAAGTTTTTCCTAATGTCCAGCCTAAACCTCCCTTGCTGCAGTTTAAGCCCATTGCTTCTTGTCCTATCATCAGAGGCCAAGGAGAACAATTTTTCTCCCTCCTCCTTGTGATACCCTTTTAGATACCTGAAAACTGCTATCATGTTCCCTCTCAGTCTTCTCCTTTCCAAACTAAACAAGCCCAATTCTTTCAGCCTTCCTTCATAGGTCATGTTCTCTAGACCTTTAATCATTCTTGTTGCTCTTCTCTGGACCTTCCCCAATTTTTCCACATTTTTCTTGAAATGTGGTGCCCAGAACTGGACACAATACTACAACTGAGGCCTAATCAGCGCAGAGCAGAGCGGAAGAATGACTTCTTGTGTCTTGCTCACAACACTCCTGTTAATGCGTACCAGAATCATATTTGCTTTTTTTGCAACAACGTCACACTTTTGACTCATATTTAGCTTGTGGTTCACTATGACCTGTAGATCCCTTTCTGCAGTACTCCTTCCTAGACAGTCGCTTCCCATTCTGCATGTGTGAAACAGATTGTTCCTTCCTAAGTGGAGTACTTTACATTTGTCTTTATTAAACTTAATCCTGTTTACCTCAGAGCATTTCTCTAGTATGTCCTGATCATTTGACCCTATCCTCCAAAGCTGTTGTAATCCCTCCCAGCTTTGTATCCTCTGCAAACTTAATAAGCGTACTCTCTATGCCAATATCTAAATAGTTGATGAAGATATTGAACAGAACTGGTCCCAAAACAGACCTCTGCGGAACCCCACTTGTTATGCCCTTCCAGCAGGATTGTGAACTGTTAATAACTCTCTGAGAATGGTTATCCAGCCAGTTATGCACCCACCTTATAGTAGCCTCACCTAAGTTGTATTAGCTTAATTTATTAATAAGAAGATCATTTGAGATTGTATCAAATGCCTTACTAAAGTCTAGGTATACTGTGTCCACCGCTTCTCCCTTATCCACAAGACTCATTATCCTATCAAAGAAAGCTATCCGATTGTTTGACATGATCTGTGCTTTACAAATCCATGCTGGCTGTTACCGATCACCATATTATCTTCCAGGTGTTTGCAGATGAATTCCTTAATTACTTGCCCCATTATCTTTCCTGGCACAGAAGTTATCACTGGTCTGTAGTTTCCTGGGTTGTTCTTATTTCCCTTTTTATAGATGGGCACTATATTTGCCCTTTTCCAGTCTTCTGGAATCTCTCCTGTCTTCCGTGATTTTCCAAAGATGATAGCTAAAGGCTCCTTCTCTGTCAGCTCCTCGAGTATTCTAGGTTGTATTTCATCAGGCCCTGGTGACTTGCAGACATCTAACTTTTCTAAGCGATTCTTATCTTGTTCTTTTTAAATTTTATCTTGTAAACCTACCCCATTACCACTAGCATTCACTATGTTAGGCATTCCTTCATCAGCAGACTTCTTGGTGAAGACTGAAACGAAGAAGTCATTAAGCACCTCTGCTTTTTCCAAATTTCCGGTTACTGTTTCTCCCTCCTCACTGAGCAATGGGCCTACCCTGTCCTTGGTCTTCCTCTTGCTTCTAATATATTTATAGAAAGTCTTCTTGTTACCCTTTATATCTGTAGCTTTTGTAGCTTTTTATGTTTTGTGCCTTAGCATTTCTAATTTTACCCCTGCATACCTGTATTGTCTGCTTATATTCATCCTTTGCAATTTTTCCTAGTTTCCATTTTTTATATGTAGTCCCCTTACTAAAGGTGCCTCTGCTTATTTTCTGGGAAGACCCGGTGTCTCTCAGACTACAATTCCCATGAGCCCTTGGGAAAAACAGGAAGGAAGTGACTCTGGTGTGGGAGATTGGAGTCTCTCCACGTGCATGAGAAGAGAGGCCTAGCAGTCTGGGACTCTGCCCTTGGATTTTGGAACAGAAGGGAAGCCAGGCTGCTGTGCAGGAGTTTGATCCAGTCCAGGGGCTGTTAGAGTGCAGCTACAGACTGGGACTAGATGCCTTTGGAACTGGGATCTAGCAGGCTGCTTCTGATAGGCACAGCATGAAACTGTAAGTAATTGGGAAAGGGATTTTTGGGAAAGGGCTGCCTGGGACAGAGCTGCTGCTTAGCTTGGACCCTCATACACACTGCCTACAGAGAATCTCCATTACAGCTGCAGTTCTTCAAGCACGCCCACGCAAGCAAGAGTCTGGGACTCTGAGTCCAGGGGTGTGCACACTCTGGGGTGGGATCAATATTGGCAGTGCAAATGCTAGATATATAAGTTCCAATTATTGTTGTGTACTTTGTTAATGTTATTCATTGTTAATCTGTTAAACCCTGTTTATTTAAGTTAAGTAAAGATTGTTTATTTTAATGTAATCTATTAGATGTATATGATTTGTAGTTGTTGTTCTGGAATTAGATCCAGATTATTGCTGGAATGAGTTTATTCCTGGAGGCTCTCAAGGCACACCAGTAAGTGTGTACAAGGCCAGCCAGGTGGAGGCATCGCCATTGTATGTTCTTTATGAGCAAGAGATTGCAGCAAGGGGGTGGAGAGGGTTTTCTCCAACTAAACAACATCACCACTGGGGTGCTCAGGATCTCCTTTTATGTTAAAACCATCAGGCACCCAGGCACACCTGTGAGTGTGACCTGCTCCCGAGTAACCCGGGGAGGAAAAAGGGGGTTACATATATAACTCCTTTTTTATTTTTAGATCATGCAAGATCTCCTAGTTAAGCCAAGGCGGTCTTTTGACATACTTTCTATCTTTCCTATGCAGCAGAATAGCTTGCTTTTGGGCCCTCAATAATGTCCCTTTTGAAAAACTGCCAACTCTCTTCAGGTGTTTTTCCCCTACTCTTGCTTCCCATGGGACCTTACATACTATCTCTCTGAACTTACCAAAATCTTCCTTCCTGAAATTCATTGTCTCTGTTTTGCTGTTCTCCCTTCTACCCCTTAGAATCATACTTTCTGTGATTTCATGATCACTTTTACTCAAGCTGCTTTCCACTTTCAAATTCTCAACCAGTTACTCCCTATTTGTTAAGATCAGATCTAAAACAGCTTCCCCCCAGTAGCTTTTTCAGCCTGCCGAAATAAAAAGTTGTCTCCAGTGCAGTCGAAGAACTTATTGGATAGTCTGTGCCTCGCTGTGTTAGTTTCACAACATATATCTGGATAGTTGAAGTCCCCCATCACCACCAAATCCTGCGCTTTGGATGATTTTGTTAGTTGTTTAAAAAAAGCCTCATCCACCTCTTCTACCTGGGTAGGTGCTCTGTAGTAGACTGGTAGCATGACATCACTCTTGTTTTTTGCCCCTTTTAACGTAAGCCAGAGACGCTCAACACATCTGGTTCGTATGTCCATCTCCACCTCAGTCCAAGTGTGTACGTTTTTAATATATAAGGCAACACCTCCTCCCTTTTTTCCCTGCCTATCCTTTCTGAGTAAGCTATACCCTTCTGTACCAATATTTCAATTGTGTGCATTATCCCACCAATCTCTGTGGTACCAACGATGTCATAGTTGTATTTATTTATTAGCACTTCCACTTCTTTGTGCTTATTACCCATGCTTCTTGCATTTGTATATAGGCATCTAAGATACTGATTTGATCTTGCCTCCCAGTTCTGCCTTGTCTCTCCTTTCTTTCTGCTATTATAGCCCACACTCCCTCCCATTTCTGACCCATCTCCTAAGTCTCCATGTTCTTCACTTACCTGTGGGCTTTGGTCACCTGCCCTCGTCGAAGCTGGTTTAAAGCCCTCCTCATTAGGTTAGCCAGTCTGTATCCAAATATGGTCTTCCCCTTCCTCAAAAGGTGAACCCCATATCTGCTTAGCAGTCCTTCTTGGAATAAAATCCCGTGGTCAAAGAAGCCAAAGCCCTCCTGGCGACACCATCTTCGCAGCCAAGCATTCACCTCCAGGATGCATCTGTCTCTGCCTGGGCTGCTGCCTTTGACAGGAAGGACTGAAAGGAATACATCCTGCACTCCAAACTCCTTCACTCATACTCCCAGAGCTCTGTAGTCACTCTTGATCCACTCAGTGTCACACCTTGCAGTCTCATGGATGAGTAGCATGGGGTAATAGACAGAACATCTCAGCCCTGGCAGGCAGCATACCTCCCGAGATTACATGTCAGGGCAACAGATGGGTGCCTCCTTCCCCCTCAGAAGAGAGTCTCCGACTACCACTACCCTACGTTTCTTCCTCGCAGTGGTGGCAGCAGCCCTCCCATCCTTGGGAGTACGAAGCTTCTCCTCCTCAGCTGTAGGTGATTCCTTATCTCCTGTATCAAGAAGAGCATATTGGTTTCCCTGTACCATGGTGGGAGGCTTGGGAGCAGGGGTGGAGCACTGCTGGCTGCCAGAAGTGACCAGCTGCCAGTGTCCCCCCTAAGCCATCTCCTTTTCCACCAGTGGTGTGTCTGCATTCTTGTGTAGTGGGACAGCTTCCTCAGCCTCAGCTGTCTCGACATGAATACTGTCCAGGAATTGCTCCTGGATTCGGATGCTCCTCAGCCTAGCCATCTCCTCCTGTAGCTCTCCCACCTGCTTCCTGAGAGATTCCACCAGCAGGCACCTTTCACATTGGATGGTCCCCCCAGCCTGGATTTCAGTAAGTGTGAATTGCAAGCCACAGTCCCTGCAAAACCACACCAGGATCTGGGGAGAGGCATCCATGGTCAGGTAGTCTATCTGGCTACAGGTGCAGGTGGAGGAGACAGAAGCAGTGCTGGCACAGGTATTGCGGGTCTTCCTGACGGTAGTAGGCCTCCCTCTGTCAAACGCCCTCTTAAACTCCTCTGTCAGGAGCCCTCTGTCCCATTCGCTCCCCTTTCATAATGGGAGTATGATCCATTTTTGACTATACACTGCCACTCAATAGCAAGTGAAATGAGGACTAATTTATCATTTAACTTGAGACAAATGTTTGGGATTATTTAAATGAGAGATTTCAAATATAGAAAGTATTTGAGGTGATGAAAGCAGTATTTTTAAATGTTAATCTGATCTTATTTAAAACATGTACCTTATAAGGTATGGTAGAGTTGGCTGGATCCTGTTGTGTTTTTGCATCATAAACAGAATAGTTAAGAAAGAAAGATTCTTTATTATTCTCATCATTATCATCATCATTTGAGCCTTGAAAGAACCCAGCCTGAATTTCTGATTTCAGGATAAGGGAATAAAAAGTTTTGTAAACCTGGGCACTTTATGTCTGAAAATCATAGTGGTCCATAAGTGTGGAATCCCTTGATGATGTTCTTACAGTTTATTTTCAGAATGAAACAACTGATTTCAGGGGGAGTTTTGAATAAAGAAGGTAATAAAATTTATGGATATTTACTATTAGGCACTAACTTGAAAACTTCATAATTGAAATTACAAACATTACCAACATAACTCAGTATTCATATAGGAACTAATTAATTGATCTTTGAGTTCTTCTGTTTGTATTCATTATACATATGCCACTGAAGAGACAAAGGAAAGCTTTGCAAAAAAATTCTGTTTTATTATTGCTGATAAAGCTTTACTGGCCTCAGCTTTGGGAACTTGGTGGCTTGTGTGCATGGCAGTGCAGTCCAGTGTGATTTGTAAAGTGCGCTAAAGTATTTTACTCTAGCTTCTCATGTAGATCCCATTGGGGCCAACAAAAAGGTGCCTAGTTTGCATTAGTATAGTTGTGTGTGATAATAGGAACTAGTTACCTTCTTAGTTTATCTCAATAGGATCTACTTAGGACACTTACGGTGGATCTACACAGTACCCTTAGCTCGAAATAAACTACGCAATTTGCGCTACGCAAATTGTGTAGTTTATTTCGAGTTTTTTGAAATAGCTTAGGGTATGTCTACACTAGCTCGTTAGTTCGAGCTAGGTAGGCAAATGAGGGCAACCGGAGTTGCAAATGAAGCCTGGGATTTAAATATCCCGGGCTTCATTTGCATGTTCCCGAGCGCCGCCATTTTTAAATCCCCCTTAGTCCGAACTCTGTGCCCGCGGCTACACGCGGCACGGAGTAGGTAGTTCGAATTAAAGATCCTAATTTGAACTACCATTACTCCTCGTGGAATGAGGATTTTAAGAACATGCAAATGAAGCCCGGGATATTTAAATCCTGGGCTTCATTTGCAACTCCGGTTGCCCTCATTTGCCTACCTAGCTCGAACTAACGAGCTAGTGTAGACATACCCTTATTTTGTAATTTAGTGCTGTCTACACAGCGCCGAATTTCGAAATAACCCGCTATTCCAAAATCCCCCTTAACCCCCGTGAAACGAGGATTACTAGGATATCAGAATAAGCCGCCTGTTATTTCTAAATCTATTTTAAAACAAGTCTGCTTCAATACATGCAGAATAGCTATATTGGGATACTTCTGGTATCCCAAATAGCTCCGCAGGGTAGACGTACTCTTAGAGCCCAACACTTTAGCTCACTCTACAAATCACACCCCTTGTAGTCTGGACACTGGCCCCCTCATGGATGAGCCACTGGCTGCGCCAGTATTTTGAGGATCCTGTGAATTATGTCTGCGTTAAGACAGATTAGATGTCAAAATGCTTAAAATGTTTGTGGCTATTTATACTAAGGAGGAGCTCAATCAGTATTAGGAACAGTGGGACATTTTTGCTAGACTTGTGTGATGTACATTAGTACCCTCTCTGCTTGTGGAAACGGTGAAAGAATTGTAATTGTTTGTTAGATTTTTGTTGTACTTCATGAAACATTCTGCAGATAATTACCTTTTTATCGTTAGTTTAAACTGCTTTCCAGATCAGTTTGTGAATAAAGCCAGAGTTGCTGTCATGGAAGCTATATACTGGTGATGAGACACCTTTGCATTTACTGAATGATAATAGAAGAGTGTTCATTATCTTTTAGCAAGTGTAGAGCCTAAAATATTTATGCACCGGCAAGCAGCTTGGAAATTTTCTGTCTTAAAAGATAATTATTGTCCACATAATAATCTATACAAGTGGCATTTGATGGAAGGGAGTACACCCTTTTTCTCTCTGTGATTCCCAGACCAACTACATTGCTCCGGGAATAAGAATTTCACGAACATGATGAATCAAGGGGAAAAAACAATAGAAGTTGTTTGTAGATGTGTGATGTAACAGACAGACTATCACAGACTTCGGACTTTACTATGTGGTCTTTATTGTGCTATTGTTTGTTCTACAATAGTTATAACCAGTGGGGCTGGAGATGAGGGGTTCAGTATGCAGGTTGCCTTAGCAGCTTGGGGCCAGGTGAGAAGCTTCTCTCCATGGCTGTTTGAGGTCCAGCAGGCACAGCTAGGGGAGAGTGTATGTCCCCTGCGCTCCCCAGACAGAGTGAGGAATAGAGCCAACTGTGCACTTTTCCCTCACTCCCAGCCAGCAATGTTCCCATCTGAATTGGGAGGGAGTGAACACCTCCCTTCCAGGACTGCTCCAGCCCTCCCACCCATCTTTAAAGGGCACCTGGGGAGTGGGAGGCTCAGGGCTGGGGAGGTCCTGGAAGGGAGGTGTGCACTCCCCCACCCAACCCCTTACACCTGCCAGGTGATTCTGTCTCTTTTCTCTTAGGTTTTATGAGAAGCAATCCGATTCCTGGCACAACCAAACCCGTACCTTGCTTTAAGGTATGATAAGACGAAGCTGCATGCAGAATTTTGTGATCCTAGATCTTATTATTTAGGAGGAGTTCTTGAACAGGCAGATAGACAAACTCTCTCAAATATATAGTACATTTGCCAGGTTTGGTAAAAGAAAGTGGGAAAAAATTCCAAATGTGGAACCATGGTTCATCAGCGGAGATCCTTTAGATCCACTATGCAGACCTCAGCCACTTGAGGTAATAGTAACTGCTAAAGGATAAGAACATAAGAATGGCCATACTGGATCAGACCAAAGGTCCAGTTAGCCCAGTATCCTGTCTGCTGACAGTGGCCAATACCAGATGCCTTAGACTAGGTCTACACTACAGAGTTTTTGAGCAAAAACGTGCAGAGTGTCCACACCTCAAGCACGTTTTTGCGCAAGTAAAACAAAAGAACAGAGGGGCTTTTCTGGTGTAGGTATTCCTCCTTCTACGAGGAATAACTCCTTTTTGCGCAAGAGCTCTTGCCCAAAAAGGTGTGTGTGGATGGGAAACAAGGTTTTTTTGCCCAAAAAGAGGCAATCAAAAAAAGCACAGGTACACTAGTGGCCATTCTGTGAATAGCAATCAGAGTTTCCTTTCAAGAGAACGTCCATGCAGTCACTTTTTCAATGCGCTTTTGCAGTGTGGACACGCTCTTGCGCAAGAAGTTTTTGCGGAAGATCTCTTGCACAAGGAGCCTGTAGTGTAGACATAGCCTCAGAGGGAGGGAACACAACAGGTAATCCTCACATGATTCCTGTCTACTGCTGCTTTGTGGGCTATCTGTTAGAGGAAAATGAGGCATACGTTGTAAACATGGCACACTGTTACTTCTGAGTTGTGGTGCAGCTTCTGTTTGTATGTTCAGTAACAGGTGGTGGTTGCCTTTTGGCTCCTGAGTCCCAATTCTTTGTACTGACATCTTTCTTTTGTGACATCCCCTAGGTGCTACTGGAAGTTGTTGTCTTCCTATTTCTCTTGCCTGCAGAAGCTATCAAGGTGGGCTAAATCACTCTCTCTTCTTTCATTTTCCCACTTTTAGAGGATCCTTTTATGAGTCCTTTTCTGGCTCTTCTTCTTTTCGGTTCCTTTCTCTCTTTGTGTGTCCCATACAGAAAGGGAGAAGTAGAAGCCAGCAGAGGGAGAGCAGAGCAGGGACAGCTTCTTGGGAGCATCAGGATCTCACCTTCCTCAGAGTTTAATGGCAAAGGTCTCAAATGTGATAAGTTGGCTTTTATCAATGCATGTGCTTAACTTCATGCATCTGAACAATCTCACAGTTGTCATTGGATCAGGGCAAGGTGTTCAGCACAGCATCCTTCACTATGCATTTTTGTGTGATCAAAGGAGAAATTAAAATAAAAACATAGTGGAACAGTAAAGAAAAGAATCCCTGCAGGGAAGGGAAGGGCTAGGGGAAGGTTGGGTGAAACTCAAGAAGGGAGAAAAATGGGAGTTGGAGGACAAGAGACTTGAGGGAATACCAAGAGGGGAAAGAATTTAGAGCTGTGGTGTCCAACATGCTAACTGTTGTACCTCGGTGTTTTCGTACCTCGGTACCTTCGGTGGTCTGGACTGTCAGTGTCAGCGTCGTCTGGTCAGGGTCGTCCTGGCGTGCTCCTGACAGGACCTCTACTCCATCGGTGATAATCAACTTTCGGCTGCGTGCGTAACAATCGGTACTCCCTTTATCTAGAGTGTTAGACCCCGTGCACTTGGGTCAACCCAGAAGATCTCTGAGAGGCCCCGGAAATGACAGATGCAGGCAAGGTTTGAAATCAATCGAGCAGGTTTATTGTCAAATGCGAAGCTCTACCAGTTGGTAACAGAGATCAGTACAATGTTACACCACTGGGCACTATGGCCTGCGTTGACAAGGTACCAACACCAGGCAGGCCTATTGCCATATAACAGATATTAACAGCAGTTAGTCAAAGTTAAGCTACTGTGCGTTCTGTAAGTTCAGGCAATGACACCTGCCGTTCAGGCGCCTAGTGCGCCCCCCCCAAGGTCGGCCGGAGAGCACCTTTTGCGGTGTCCTTTTATAGACAGGTACAAACAACTTACATCATTTCTTTACGTACCAGGTTACCACCCTCTGTTGCCTAGTTACCACCCCTCACCTCACGGAAGGGGGGCTTACTATTCTTCATGCAGTCAATTTCGACCTGGTCCTGAACGTAGGTCGGTATGTGCATTGGTTTTTAGGGAGTCTTTGTACCAAGACATTTCTTACTAAGATGTTCCGTTACTCCCCTTTGGCTTACAGTTTGTTCTCGTTGCCGCCCTGTGTTCTAACTTACACAATCACACAGTTATCAGTACGGCCTCCTTCTTGGCTCCTGTTACTGAACCAAAGTGTTGCTCACTAGATTGCAGGCCTGTTGCTGTTTTCATGTTACAGGCCTCTATTTAGGCCTGCTGACTCCATGTTACTGACCCTCAACTTACTACACTAACCACTAGCCACATAAGACTATTAGGTTGGTTGAGTGTGGCTAGTTCGCTATAGCAGTAGCCATTATAGTGGTTGCTGCTTCAGAACTGGTTGGACACCATGGGTATGTCTAGACTGCATCCCTCTGAGGGATGCAGATTAGGCAGGTCGACATTGCAAATGAGGCAGGGATTTAAATATCCTGTGCCTAATCTGCATTAAAATGGCCACCACGTTTTGCCGACTCAGCACTTTGTCGGCAAAAAGCGGCAGTCTAGAGGGGGATCTGTCGAGAAAGAAAGCCTTTTTTGACAGATCCTGTAAACCTCCTTGCAGGAGGCATAAGGGATCTGTCAAAAAAGGCTTTCTTTCTCGACAGATCCGCCTCTAGACTGCCGCTTTTTGCCGACAAAGTGCTTAGTTGGCAAAATGCGGCAGCCATTTTTATGCAAATTAGGCGTGGGATATTTAAATCCTTGCCTCATTCGCAATGTCGACCTGCCTAATCTGCATCCCTCTGCCAGCAGAGGGATGCAGTCTAGACATACCCCATGGGTTTAGAGGCAGGGAGATCAAAGGAAACACCACCACTGCAACACACACACAGAGGACATTTTATAGTGGAGAAAGAGAGAAACAGGGACCACAACAAGGAAGAAAGGAAGAGTTGAGAGAGAATTAGTTGAGATTTACAGGAACACAGGAGAGAACAAAGAACAGGGCAGCAGCAGTGCTATTCAAGAATGTGGGAGAAAGCAAGGAGTACAAAATAAAATGGGATTGGCTGTGTGAAAGGTAAAGGATTGAGAGAAGAGGAGTTGCTTCCTTTCAAAGAAGAGGAAAAAGGTACAGGAAAATGAACTTCAGTTTTTTTTAAAAGCCTTAGGCAAAAATGAGAAAAGGAAAAAAAATAACATGGTGAGAAAATAAAAGGAGATGAAGATATAGAATAAGTGAGGGGGTAGTGAGGAGAAAAGATGTTAAAAAACCTGTCACTTCTGAGTTAGTGATTTTTATTTATGCTCCTATATGTGATAATATTTCCCTGACAGATGTCCTATCGCGCTGCAAGTTTATGGGGATGGTTATTTTGAGCACCTATTATATGAATATTGTACAAAATAGCTAACAATACTCATCCATTCTATCTGATGATCTCAGTTCTGTATTTTAATAATTGGTATTTTTATGGCTGCTACTTAAAAAAAAATTCCCCCTCCCCTGGGCAATTCTGAAATGCCTCTGGAGTGGACAGGGGTGTAGGATTAATCTGTTTTTCCTAAAGGGACACATTTTCTTTTCTATTCCACTGCTTGTAATTAGGGTAGACATGTAGCTGAGTATTTCTGAGTATTGATCTATGTAAGCTAATGAAGACCTTCTTTGCTAATGACCACCATTTTTAAAATTCCAGCCTTGTCCTTCCTAACTAGTAATGAATACGATGCCAGTCCTTTAACCAAAAGGGCAGACCAGTAATATCTTCCAAAGGCAATGCCATAAGTTTGCCTACAACAAATGGTCATCATCACCAGTGCATTAAGCATCATTCTTATATTCTTCATCTGTACTTGCTTTGGGTGATGCATATATACCACAATAATGGATGCCATTTAATAATAACCCAGATAGAAATACACTTTAGCAAGAAAAGAAAATAATTCTTAAATGTCAGATGTTAGCAATGGCTCTTCCCATAGAAGCCTAGAGACCTGTGATTGTGGGAAAGGTAGAGCCATGGTCAGTGAAATTGTAACTGCTGAGGACTACTGGACTACAATCCCATGGGAGGTGCAGTATCTGCTACAGCATTATATAAATTAATAGACTATGCTGAGCTGTGTCATGCCCTGCCTCTGAAATGATAAAGTGGCTTCTATACCCCTTCTACTTGGGTTTTGCATAGAGGACCGGAATTTCACCTATAGACGGTGATATTTCAGGAAAACAAATCTAGCCTTTTCAAAATTGAGGGATTTTTGAAGCTTGCGTAACGGCACTAATGGTTTGTTAAAATTTAGAAAACTTTCTGTATGAACAGTATGTAAAGAGTGAGGTAGTTGCCTGTTGTTTTAACAACAAAGTTAATTTGTTTATGCGAATATATAAAGTTTCTTATTTTTAAAGTCAATAGGGAATACATGGCAAAAGAACTTTATTTCCAAAATTAAACAGTACTTAAAAAAGTACTGCGATTGTGGGAAAGGTAGAGCCATGGTCAGTGAAATTGTAACTGCTGAGGACTACTGGACTACAATCCCATGGGAGGTGCAGTATCTGCTACAGCATTATATAAATTAATAGACTATGCTGAGATGTGTCAGCACCCAAATCTAACATCTAGGTTCCATAGATGAAAATAATCCAGTAGAAGCTAGAATTAAGGATATTTCTTGTCTGAAGATACATGTAACTTTTTCATCAGAGAAGAATACTTTTATTAAACTTTTATAATAAAATGGAATGTAAATTAGTATAGTACTCTTTTTCTGTTGTTTGCACATCTTTTTGCCAGCACTCAGGTACGTCTTAGGTGCATGCCCCTGGAAATGAAAATTGAATAGAAAACCATTTTCAAGTTTCATTCAGGGGAAAGGGTCACTGTACAATGTGTCAATTTTATGTATGCACTAATACTTAATATGTATGAAGAAGTGTAACATGATAATTTATAATTAAAACACCCCAAACAGTGTTTAGAAGTAATCTAGAAAGCATTTTAGATGCATCTTATTTTCCTCCATTTAAAAAAATCTGAATACCTGTAATTAAGGGAGAAATTGAGCCCTGGAAGGTAGGACTTCCATCTATTGATCTGTGTAAACCCAGCTTACACTGTCAGGGGAGAAGCAGTCAACTGCTGAGCTGCTTTGTCACTGACATAAGCTGAGAGAGGATTTTTTTGTCTATACTGTTTATACACCAGTCTATAGACCTGCTGGCTGGTTGAATTTTAAAGAGTGCGGAGGTTTAAAGACTTGTCCCCTGAGGGATGCTCCTGCCAGTTGGGAAGCGAGCTGAGGCTGTATTTTGCAGAAGTTGTGTGTATGTATGTTTGTGCAGGTCATGGTGGGGGAAGGGTGGGAGGCAGAGCAATGAGAAACTACTGTAGTTTGCTTGAGTCTCAAAAATGTTGCAAAATGTACTGATTTTTATCTTAAGTCAAAATATTGGGTTTATCTTTTTTTTGTTTCCTTCTTTGTGCAGTAATTTATTTATTTTTTTAAGAAAAGCTCCAGTGGGAAACTCAGTTGAATATTAAAGATACATTTCCTACCTGTTTTAAATGAATTCTACAGATACCAAGCAGAAATTAATACTATAGACATAAAGACAAAAATGATAAGTTTTAAATTAAGATATATACTGCAAGTGAAAATGATTCAAAGTGGCATGATACTTACGTTGGGTGTTACCACCTGAGGACCCAAAATTTAAAAATAAAATTATTTCTTTGAAAAAAAAATTTGTGAGCCCGAGAGAATGATGTATTTAAAATGTAGTATGTTACAAGTTTGGACTGGTTTTTTTGGTAATGTTTGTTTTTTGGTTTTATTTCATTGCTTGTTTTTTGCTTTGTGTATATGTTTTATTCCCTGCAATTTCTACATTGGCCCCTCGCTGCCAGCCGAAACTGAGCGAACAGCCGAAACTGAGACTGAACAGCAATCTCTTTGGAGAATATTATATGTGTTACTACATAGAAATAGATTTTCCAAGATCAGGGAGTTAGCATCCTTCCTCAAAACACAGCATATTACTTTCATCCCATTCTTTAGCTCTGTTATCACACAGAGAGAGTGTGAATCCCAAAGCTGCTCCCGAACTCAGGGACAATATACTTTCTTGTTTTTAGCTTATGTACTAATGGTACTGGTCTATAAGGACACACAATATATCTTTGATAAAAGCTGTAAACATTTCACTCATGCAGTGTTTAGGGAGTCTGTAAATATACAGACCTTGCTGGTGAATATATTATATTTTTCCATGCGTGTTTTATACTTTGTGAAAATGCAAATGCGTAAGGAAAATTACATGTTCAGTGCAGTGCACAGGAATTTAACTGTATGGCTTTTGGTATATGGGAGTTGCTGTCTCATCCTGCAGTGTGTTCAGCATTCTTTAAACTTGGGGGTTCTCAGCATCTCATACAATTAAGCACTTAAAGCCCCACCTTTTAGCACTGGAAGTTTGGAATCTACACACGCAGTCCTGCAAACACTCTCTTAGAGGGGTGCCTTTAAATATTGCTTGTTGGTTTGGGAAAGTAAGCAGGTGCTGCACATCACTGACCCAGCTACATTTCATCAACTGCCATTCCCCTACATTGGGACATTTCACACAGGACTTGTTTTCCCAACTGGTTTAATGGAAGCAAGAATATAAATACAGGTTTTGGGATCTTGTAAGAACGGTGGGATACATTTGTTCAGATTTGCTGACAGCATATCTATTAGCTTCTTATTTTCTAGAGACAGGTTTTTGTTAGTTCTGATTTTTCTAGAGATAAGTTTTGTACTTCTTAAAAAAGCAAATTAGTCCATTTTAATATTTTAATTAACACATTTTATTTGTCACTAAACAGCTTTTTAAAAATTTGCAGAAAAGAAACCATATCCATTTACATGATGGTCTGAATGCTGCAGGACTGGTCTTACTTTCTCTCTTAATTAATAATGTTTGCTTCTGAATGCCTTACTGTTCAACTGAAGGGATAACCATATACATTTCTATTTTGTACCAACAGAAGATTTTCATCTTTTTCAGCATTTGACTATGAAACATGTATAGAGTTGTTATACCTCTGAGTAATTTATTCTGCTGCCAACTTCATTCCCTTTTCTCTGCCTGCATTTTAATTGAAACAACATTTGTATTTTTGAGCCAGGATCTGTCAGAAGTCCCTGTGGCTAGTCTGTGGTACAAGTAGCAGCAGACATGGCTTACCCATATGGTGCAGTGCTTCTTGTAAAATCCATATGGCCTTGTTGAAGGGAATCCCAGCGGGGATGTGAAGGGTGTTAATACCCTTCAGGCCAGGCCTTTCCCTCCTGGGGCGTCTATGGCATTGTCTTTGCAATCTGCCAAAGCACACACTTAATTCCTTTTTAATAATCAATTATTTCAGTCCAGGAACGTGTGCTATATTTCTTGCAACCAAATATTTCTTGAAAAATGTTTTTTTCTAGCAAGCAATACAACAAAAATGCTTGAATAAAAAGTCCCTTTAAAAGCCTAACATCATTTCTTTAATCTCTATTTACAGGAGGTGCTGCAGAGCGTGCCGAAGTTCTGCTTTCCTTTTGACATTGAAAGGTTTGTAGTGCAATAGTCATTTATTTAAAAATAATTAACTCAAATTATCTGTTTAGTGAAAATGTAAATATTTTTTGCAAGGCTAGACTTAAAGAAATAAGAGCAAAATAAAATGCATAGCATCATCTAGTCTTGCACCTGGAGGTGAAAAGAATAAAGACTAGCCATTTTTTCCTTTGTTCTCCAAGTATGTATTTAGGCATGAGTATAAAAAAAAAATCACAGTATAATACACTCTTGCTAGGATTGTAAGAATTCTCTTTTGATATAGAGCTGCATTCTGGCTCCCAACTTCCTCCAGCCCAATTGTAAACACCATCTGTGTAATATAAGGATAGAAGATAGTTTCCTCCCAACAGCAGCTTTATAGAAATGATGCAATATACCAGAATATAAAAACTCGTTGTACAGTTTTAAAAATAACCACGGTTTGTGTTTCACCATGTATAAGAATTGAAAGAACTTCAGTTACATGCCAGTAACTGCATGGACAAGGGATTTTTCTGAGGGTAGGTTCAAGACCTTTGTTTGTAAATTATAGTTCATCTTCCCTTATATGCATTTCAGATATTCATACCAGGTATTTTTATGAGCTCAAAATATTTATTTTACTTCATCCAAATGTTTGATAATGAGTTTCATGGTTATTAATTTAACCAATTGTATAGATTTGTAGTTTAGAAAACTCACGTTGTGGGTATATCCATGAGTCAGTTAATGTTGTGTTACTTGGGCAAGCGTGGTTTGGACAGCTAATGAACGTGCACCCAGATAGCCTTAAGATCTCACTAGTCTCAGAACATAAGTTGCATGAGGGGATTTCAGGAGAAGGTGTTACTATTTAAGAAAGAGAAGACAGAAATATGAGTGTGTGTATGGGAGAGAAGAAGGGCTTGAGAGAGAACATTGGGGCAACCTTGCACATGCATGTTATCTGATAGGAAGCTTGGTCATCTCACCTTTTAGATGTTGCATTTCAGTTGTTTGGCTTTTGAACATAATTCATTATACAAGTTTTATGGCTCAGCCAACACTGTTGATAACGTTTTATATTCCTTCATTAAAGCCTTTACATTCTTGTGCTTAAAATATGGACTAATATCTATTTCAAGTTGATCGTGAATATGTGGTATGGAAATAAAATTTGATGATGACAGAAGCAGGTGAGGTTCAGTTGCTGCCATCCAGTGGCAAAAACTTAGCATCAGTAAATAAATTATTTTCACAAATTGCTCTGTGTGATTAACTTAGATATTAACAGGCAAAGCAATGTCTGTAGATTAGGTTACCTAGCATTTCTGTTTTAAAGGCTCATGTTCGGTTTGCTGTGTTCTCAAAATTTTACCTTTTGGGGCTAAGGTTTGGTAGATATGCTCCATACAGGAGTGAGGAAAAGAAGTATTTAATTTTGCTAAACATTTTTTGCTGTAAACTTCTTTTTAAATAGCTCTGGTGCCCAAATATAAGATATATTAAATTTGGCAGAAACATATTCTCTAGGTCATAGATATGCTGATCATTGGTTTAATTTGGCCAAGTTATAAAATTTAAAATTTTCATTTTGTGCATTTATACAGGTTTATTCTAAACCATGAAACTAAGGAACTCACAAACTTTCCTTTGGCAATGTACATGCATAATTATATAAACCAAGTAGAATTTTTCATTGGTTAGATAACTTCTCAGAGTACCATTGGGGGTACTTTTTGGTATGTATAACAAAGTAGAATGGAATCTGAGGCTTCATAGCAGAGGAGGGCAATAAGCAGTTCGCGGGTTGTAATAGCTCCTTTGGTGCCATTAATGGGTAACTAACTTCACTTTTTGTTTGTCATGGGGATTCCCTTTTCTTCTCCTTTTCATATAGAGAAACAGGATTCTACAGTCCAGGGTGTCCTTCTCCATGTCTTTTGTATGTTTTTTGCCTGTAACTGCTAGTTGGTCTGTCTGTCTCTTACTTTTTCAGGGGCTCTACATTCCCCACTGTCTCCATCAACCTCTGTTCATCTTGGTTATCCTTCCTTCTGCCAAGGAGATTCAGCTGTGGCTCCCTATAGAATCCATGACTAAATATCCTTTTAATTGGTCAGAGGGTCAATAAAGTGCCATGGATGGAAGCTGTGTCATTTCTCCTGGGGCTGCCTTCCTGGTATTTGAATCCCAGGCTGTGAAGGATCAAATTCAGTCCCAAATTACAATATGTAACCCCTAGAACTTCAGTCCTCTTTCTGCTTTGAGTGTTCTCTCCTTTCATTTGTTTCTGCCCTCTCATCCTTTCTTCCTATCTTCTGTTAATCTATTTTTAACCCCTTCAGCTTGTGAGCCTTCTGCAGAGCACCTCCCAGAAGAGGGTACAGTAAATCTGTGCTTGCAGGTAGCACATTTCCAGAAGTATCACAAAGAGTAGCAAAGTGACACTGATATGTACCTCATTAATTTCATGCTTGTCCCTTGCTGTGTCCCTTGGGAAGTGTTATGTACCACAGTCCTACTACCCCTGTTGGTACATGAGGGAAAGGAAGAAATCTAGCAATGGAGGATCACTCCTGTCATGCTTTTGGATCACAGCTGGGTTCCTGTGCATAGTGGTTCCCCAGGGACCCATTCAGGTCAACAAGTGACAATGGTGGGGATTATGTCACTTTCACTCTGCTGTTCCTTGTTGATGCTGTTTTGTTGATGTGAGTAGGGGAATTGCTAGGTGCATGCAGAAGCACACGTGTGATCTGAAATCCTGGCAGTCAATCTGCAGTCCTATGTAATTTATTCCTTATGGAAAACTTTACTTTAGAAATAAGTAATGAAAGTGCATTTTCAATCAAGGCAAACACCAAAAATAAAGGAAAAGTAGAGCTCAAGTGATTCCACTATAAACAGCATTCCCTCTGTATTTGACTCATCCCAGATCAATGTACAATCTTACCTGTGACGGAAGTACAGTGGTGGGCAGTAATTTTTGATATGGGGGGGGCAGTCCAAGAATTTGGTAAGTGGTCAAGGGCCATACTTTTCCATGATATTAATGGAGGCGGTGTGGGGTCTGTGGTGGACGTTGGGTGCAGAAGGGAGCTTGGGGTAAAGGATTGGGGTGCCGAAGAGAGTGTGGGATCTGGGGAGGAGTTTGGGTGAAGGAGGGTCTTGTGACCTGGGGCAGGAGACTAGTGTTCAGAAGGGGGTGCAGGGTCTTAAAGGATTCTTACCTGGAGGAGGGGGGTACGGGGTCTAGGAAAGGGTTGTGACCTGGAACAGGAGTGCAGGGTGGGGGTGCGGGGATCTGGGTTGTGATGGGGAGAGGTAGAGGATTATGGTCAAGGGATCTGGGTTGTGGTGAAGGAAGGGGTTGTGACCTGGAGGAGGGATATAGGATCTGTGAGGGGGTTGTGATCTGAGGCACGGGTGCAGGGGACTGGGGTGCAGGACTTCGGAGGGAGTAAGGGTGCAGGAGGGAGGCAGAAGACTGGGGGAAGGGTAGGGATGGGTTTCCAGAGGCAGAGCTATGTGTAGCTGTGAATGTTGTGAGTCTGGAGGGGGTGGGGTAATTGGTGCACTGCCTGTTATGCAAACAAGCAGGAAACTGGCCAATGGGAGCTGCAAAATTATGCTGGGGGCAGGGGCAGTGTGTGAAGCTTCTCTCCCCATGCTTGCAGCATTCAGAGAGCTGCTCTAAGCAGCACGCTGGGCTGGGGCAGGCAGGGAGCCTGACTGAGGCTCCTGCTGAGTCACGGCCTGGATCCTGCAGGCCGTATTTTCCCTGCCCCTATACTAGTTCTTCTTGGAGTGCTTGCTCGTGTCCATTCCACAGTAGATGTGTGTGCTCACCACATGCACCGGTGCTGAACATTTTTCTCTCACTACACATAGGGGAGCACCCCTAGCCACCAATAGAGTGGCACCGCTTTGGCATGGTATGAGGGGCGCGTTGTGATTTTCCGCACCCTCCAGTTCCTTTTTGCCGTCAGTGACGGTGCATCAGAATTGCTGTGCTGTGGACAACTTCTTTCTTGCTGCATAGGCTGTATCTTTTTTGTAAATAGTTCCCTCAGAAGTGTTAATTAGTTAGAACTACTGCTCTCGAGATTGCTTGAGGCACCTGATTTTGTAAAGTTGAAGTTGCATGTCCCCGCTGTGCAAGAGTTTGATGTAGTGCATCCCCAGTAGGGTGGCTACCATCGACTTTGACAGCAACGCACTGTGGGTAGCTATCCCACAGTTCCTGTCACCTTGTTGCATTCTGGGCTAGGTGCCCAGTGCTGGATAGGACAAAAGCAGTTTAGCGGGTGGTTGCGGGTAAATATCAAGCATCCCATAATGCACTCATTTCCTCCCTCAGCCCCTGCTTTAAAGCAACAGCAAACAATCTTTTTGCATCTTTTTTTCCCTGGTTATCCATGCAGATTCCATAGCTGGGCAAGCCTGGACTCTGTTCAGCAGCAAAGTGCTATGGAAATCATAGCAAACATCTCTCGCCTTATGCTGTGATATGTCCAAAATCTATCCAGGAGCTGGAGCAAGGAAGAATGCGAGGAGGCTATGAATAGACTAGGAATGTTAGCGTATAATCATATAAATGATTAACCCATAAGCCTGGTCTTATTGGTTAATCCTAACAACTACACGTCCCCTTCCCCTCTGCCTCTGTATCAGAGGCAGCAAGGGGGGAGAGGTGGGGACTGGCTTTAAGGCCGGCTCCCCGTGCATATCGCTCGGGCGATAGATGGAATACACATCACTATCTTGGCACCCAACCACTTTGCCAAAGAGTACATAAACTGCAAGGAGTACTTTTCAATGGTGTTTCAGGTACTGGTGGACCACAAGGACTGTTTGACTGACATCAGTGTGGGATGATCAGGAAATGTGCATAATGCATACTTCTTTAGGGAGTCTGGTCTCTTCAGAGAGCTGAAAGATGGAACATTCTTCCCAGACTGGAAAATTACCATTGGAGGCATTGAAATGTCATTAGTGACCTTTGGAGACCCAGCCTATCCCTTGCTCCTATGGCTCATGAAGCCATACACAGGCAGCCTGGACCACAGTAAGGACCAATTCAACTACGGGCTGAGCAAGTGCAAAATGGTGGTTGAATATACTTTTGGAAGTTTAAAGGGAAGGTTTCGCAGTTCATTGATTAGGTTAGACCTTAGTGAAAGCAACATTCCCATTGTTGTGGCAGCCTGCTGTGTGTGCTCCATAATCTCTGTGAAAGCAAGTGGGAAAGTTATAGGGTGGGATGGAAGGGTCAAGGCAGAGTGACTAGCTAGTAATTATGAGCCAACAGACACCAGGGCAATAAAAATAGCATATCGAGGGGTACTGCAAATCAGGGAGGCTTTGAAAGACAGCTTTGTGAATAGCCTGACTATGATGTGACAATTATGCATGTTGGTCTTAAACAACATGCCCCCTGCATTAAGTGTGCTTGTCTGTAAACCCTGTAACCTCTCTGCTCCCATGCAACACAAGCAAAAAAGATACAGCAGGAATAGAAAAGAAGTTCAGGGTGGGAGCTTCATGGATGGGGTAAGAAAGGGAAAGCAGCATATTATAATCCCCCTGCTCGGCAATCACACAGATGTGAGAATGTCAGCCTTTTTTCCAGCAGAGTTGGAAATTCCTAGCCAGAGCGGTCATATTGGGGCTCTGTGGGACACCTCCCAGAGGTGAAGAACATAGACTTTCACAGTGCTGTGTCTGCACTACCCTGAAGTTGACCATGCAAGGTTGAATTTACCGTTACTCCTCGCGGAAAGCAGAAATACTGAAATCAACTTTACCAACTCTTTAAGTTTGTGGAATGGGTTTGGTGGTGTGGACTCATTGTTCAGAAAAATGACCTAATGCAGCTAAATTCGACCAAAACTCCTAGTATAGATCAGGCCTGAGTAAGTTTTCCAGAGCTGAAAAAGAGCTTTGTGTGAGCTCGAAAGCTTGCGTCTCTCCAACAGATATTGAACTCATGTTACTTAAAGGGGTAGATTGGGACAGGGTGTGAGGCTGCCAGGAATAGGAACTTTGGGTAGAGACTGGGACTGGCTAGGCAAAGAATTTAGAGGTCACAGGGATGAGAAGCTTGGGGAAGGTTACTGCTGTGGAGCCTTAATTTGGCCACCTTATGCATATGCATTATGATACTGTTTTTAATTACATTCTCACACTAATTTTTTCTTCAGGCACTTTGTCTGTGTGTGTTTGCAATGAATTAGAAAGTGCTGTCTCCTGCACAGATAATCTTTTCCCTAGTGGTAGAATGTTCCTTTGTGCCTGAGGAGTGGCATGAACTTCACCTTGGAGCATTATGTGATCTTTTAAGTAGGGATGTAAAAGGTTAACTGGTTAACCGGTTACCCAGTAAGCATTAGGCTTACCGGAATGATTACTAAGTAACCAGTTAACTGGATGGGTTGGGCCAGCCCCAAGCATGCCTGCAGCTCTGGCTCCAGCTATGCCCACAGATGGGACCCCAGCTGTGCTGGCCCTGGCTGCGCCAGCAGCAGGTGAGACCCCAGCCCAGCCACACCAGCAGCCACACGCCAGCCACGGCCACATCCCCGCCATGTACCTAGGGGGCAGGCAGGACTCCACCCCTGGCAGCACCCGTGGCCCCATCTGCTGGCCACATCGGAAGCCCAGGTGGCCCTGGTAGCTGCAGCCGGGCAAGAGTAAGTGGGACCTTGGCTCCGGCCACACTGCAGTGGTAGTCCCTGCAACTCAGGCCCTGGCCGTGCCAGCAGCCTCGGCCTTGGCCCCCCTGCACCCAAGAGGTGGCAGGTGGGATCCTGGCTCTGGCTATGCTGCAGTGGCCCTGGGCGAGGGCAGGAGGGACCTCAGCCATGGCACAGCGCTCCACCATGCCTGCCCACAAACCCATGAGACTTCTGCCTTGGCTGCCTTGCACTGGCCCACCAACAGTTAACTGGCTAAATGATAGAATTTTAATTGTTTAACCATGTAATTGTTCTGAACAATATTTTACATCCCTACTTTAGGTATCCGGGACCTAAGCCATTGAACACATTGAAGATTAGGATCAAATCTTGATCAGTTTTGGTTACAGGATTTGTGAAAGCTTATCACTGTGTTCTTATTTTTCATAGTTGAAAATACTGTTTTTTCCTAAAAAAAAAAAAAGAAAAGCATTGTGTATGCTGCTAATTGAATTAAATATTTTGTATAATTTGTATAAAACGGTTCTTTTCTTTTTCAGTATATTGTCATATATGATTTAGCTATTTTACAATCTGTTTTACATTTTTTTAGAGTATCACAAAATCAAGTAGGACAGCACTTCACCTTTGTGCTTACAGACATTGAAAGTAAACAAAAGTTTGGATTTTGCCGGTTAACATCAGGAGGCAAAGTCTGCCTCTGTATTTTAAGGTGAGTGAGTATAAAAAACCTTGGAGATTGTAACTCCAGGGACTTGTTATTTTTAGATTTGCTTTATTGTGCTTTAAAATGCATAGAGATTTTAATAGCATGAAAATCTTCTAAATGATGTATACTTACTACTGTGTTTCTTTTTTACATTATATTAATAATTCATTTCTGACAAAGGCATAAGTTAAATTATTTTCATAAAATTGAACATAGGGATAAACTAAATATTCCTACACGAGTAATAGGAAAGATCTACTTTAAAGAGATATTTGAGACTATTATGTAAGTTTTCTGGTTTATTATGTTTAGTTGTAATTTAAAATTCTGAAATTAAATATTTTGTCATTTCTGAATCAATTTTTCAGAATATTTGATCCACAATATGTTTAATGTTTTAACTTTTGTTTCTTGTGAAAATTAACATGTGTTCTTATATTTTTAAATTCAAAGTTGATACAGAAGTTTCATATAGTTCAATATTGTTCAAAAGCTTCAGAGGGGCAGCAGAGTTAGTCTGTAACAGGAAAAACTTATAATACAACAAAATAGTCTAGTAGCACCTTAAAGACTAACAAAATACGTAGATGGTATCATGAGCTTTCGTGGGCGCAACCCACTTCTAGAGATGACTGGAGTATAGAAGTCTTGGATCTGGACTTCTAATACTCCAGTCATCTGAAGAAGTGTGTTGCACCCACGAAAGCTTATGATACCATCTACCTGTTTTGTTAGTCTTTAAGGTGCTACTAGATTATTTGTTGTTTTATAAGTTTTTCAATATTGTTGTTAGCTGTATTAATTCTGTGATATTCTAGAGATATTCTTTTTTTTATGCCTGATTTTGTAAGCAAATAGTTTGTAAGCAAGGAGTAACTTGGGAGTAGAAAAGATTAATCAGACTCAACTGGAAAGTTGGAAGTGGCTGCTCATTCCCTTCACCCACAAACCGTCCTTTCCACGTAAGACTAAGAAATAACATTTTCTACTTGTTCTCCTAACTCCATCTGGTTTATCTCTAATGTAATAAATGCTTAATCAGTTCCACAGACCCACGTACTAATGTTAAAATATTTTAAGTGGCATTGTTGCTGTCTACTTTAAAATAAAAAAGTATTGGAGCCAGATTATAAACTGGTGTAAATTGGCATACCTCTACAATAGTTAGTTAGTGGAACCTACGTTGATATACGTCACCTCAGTTTCTGGCTGATGGTCTGCTACTTGGTAGAAATAACTAATGAAATGAAAAGTGGCAAGCTATAATTTTTAACTGAGTCATAATAAAAACATTGACTTTATTGCTTCTGCTGTGACAATTTCAGATTTACAATGCAATGCTGAATACATAGTTCTACCAGATTTTATAAAACTGTACTTCTGGATTGGTAAAATATTCATCTTTAACTTGGGAGAAGAGTGTGGAAAAAACATCATTAACTCGAGTGTCAAGAAAAGTTTTCAGGAATAGAATGCTACCTTTTGGTTAAAAAAGATCATGCTATTAAATATTTAATATTTACGAAGTATCTCCAATAGGATGAGAGTTGATTTTTCCATTGTTTGTATAAATGGAGTACAGTTGAAAAGTAAAAGGTGATTGTAGTAAGTAGTCCTAAATACTGAAAATGAGCGGTTCATAAATAGCAGATTATATTTTCCTTAGCAGCTGACTGTTTCATTGCATTTAAACTTTGCCAGTAGAATTGTATGTGTCTGTATTTCTGATAGATACATATTAGCATCCAATGTGGTCTGTTCTATGCATCCAAAATTAATTAGCAGTGACCAAATATGTTAGTATTCACACACACAGATTTGTGCTGGTGAATCTGACTATCCACAGTGTATCCAGTTTTTCTTTTAAAGATTGACCAAATATCAAGAAATTATTAAAAAGTTGATGTATGTTTTTGTAGAAAAGATTAATCTTTAATTCTAAAATTACCTGTTACTTTAAGGATTGCTTACAATTGTTTCCTGTAGCTTTAGCAAAGCCATCTTTGGGTAAGGCCGAGAGCAGAAGTTGGTCCCTGTAAGCAAAATGAAATGACAGCCCAGCACTGAAAACGGGGGGGCTGTTGTCATGCTTTGTGGTGGGGGAAGGAGGAGGGGTGAGTAACACCAAAAACTGCTGCAAAAAGGTGGGTGGTGGTCAGCTTTGTAGTGCTTACTCGCTCCCTGGAAATGTAAGGGCAGAAGGTTTTAAAAATGTAAGCCCTGGTATTGGTAACCTTTTTCTCTCCACACATCAGGCAGGGCAACATCCATTGAGGGGTGATTATCAAGTGGGCACTCCTCCCATTGAGGGGTCATTCTCAAGTGGGCATTATGCTAGTTGCTCTTTTTTGGGAAGACTGGTAAGGAATTTTTCTCTCATCACCACATTGGCTTCAGTGGAGTGGGTTTTTTTCCACCTTCCCCACAGTGGGTGTCAGGGAAAACCCATTACGGTGAGCCCAAAAGGTGTGGTAGGTCATGTATCGCAAGTTATTTGGTAAGTGTGGGGGGGATATCCTGTGCAGGTACCCCATAGGGAAGACTTCCAGTGACCAGATAAAAGGAGGTGCCAGGTAAAAGAAAAGAATGGTGTGGGGTTTGTGGCTCCTGTGGTTGTAACAGTGGAGAGCCAACCCCCCTTTCTTATAACCCATATTACCCCTCCTATGAATGGGTGGCTGGGGGAGATGGTAAGAGCCTGGCAATAGATTTGATGGATGGACTTGAATGGAAACAGAGGGGGAAGTTGGTGGAAACAGAGGGGGATAATAACAGAGAGGTAACCTGCATTGTACCCTGTTATCTGTTGAGTCGTCCCAGACATCTTATAATAAAGTTGCAGGTTGATTAAATCCTTGTCAAGTGTCTCCTGTCCCCCTTTCAGTGTGGCTGGACAATGATAACATGTAAATACATTTTAACGTAGCCTGTGAAGGTTGTATGGGGAAGCAGGAAGAGGCCAAGCAGAAAAGAGAAAAGAAAGTAGAGAGATTTGTTGGGTTGGTGAGTGGGCACCGAACAAATGCAGAGATCCTTTCACTTGCAGTTTCCTTTTATTACACCTTGCTATGTTCTAACCAGTCCTACACCTATGAAGTAATAGGATATGATCAGTGGCAGTCTTGCTGATGTAAACATGATGTCATTGGGTTGTGATTTCCAGCTGGCTGTAAAATAGTTCCCATCTTGTAGATAACAGATTCACTTAGCTCATAGTTTATTTTTCACCTAAAACTTTAATATGAGAAAAACAAATTTGACATTGTAGTCACAGGGTATAAATAACACAAGATGTACTCCTGTATTCATGAAATCCTTACAGTAGTAAATTAAGAGGAAGAAAAATACACTCTGTGTGTATGTGCAGGGAGAATTATCTTTGTTACAATTTTTTAAAAGTTTTCTATAAGGTAGCATCTAGTGTAAGTATATTTTGCTTCTGATGACATAGTGAAAGAAAAAAAACTCAATACATGTTGAACCTCTCTAGTCTTGCTGAAACAAAAGACAGGACTATGCAGCACTTTAAAGACTAACAAGATGGTTTATTAGGTGATGAGCTTTCGTGGGCCAGACCCACTTCCTCCGATCAAATTGTGGAAGAAAATTGGCATGACCATACATATCAAAGGGATACAATCAAAAAAAGTGAACACACATAAAATTGACAAATCAGATATTCCTCCTCTGTGTTCAGAACACTGAGAGCCAGGACTGGTGGCTATAACCAAACTTTATGGGACAGTGAGAAATTTGGCCACACCCATGATAAGTGGACATTCAGCTAACTGAAATTATACTAACCATGGTTGTTTCCAGAACAGAGTGTGTCAAACTAGAGAGGTTCAATCTGTATATAAATGTAACGCCTTTTAATGTTAAAGAAAGAGACGTTGATACAGTCTATATTAGAGATTATGCAGGCTCTGATTCCAGCTACCAAAATCAAGGCTCATTACAAATCATAGAATTATAGAACACTAGATCTGGAAGGGACCTCGAGAGGTCATCGAGTCCAGTCCCCTGCCCTCATGTCAGGACCAAGCACCGTCTAGACCATCCCTGATAGCTGTCTATCTAACCTGCTCTTAAATATCTCCAGAGATGGAGATTCCACAAGCTCCCTTGGCAACTTATTCCAGTGTTTTACCACCCTGACAGTTAGGAAGTTTTTCCTAATGTCCAACCTAAACCTTCCTTGCTGCAGTTTAAGCCCATTACTTCTTGCCCTATCCTCGGAGGCCAAGGAGAACAATTTTACTCCCTCCTCCTTGTGACACCCTTTTAGATACCTGAAAAGTGCTATCATGTCCCTTCTCAGTCTTCTCCTTTCCAAACTAAACAAGCCCAGTTCTTTCAGTCTTCTTTCATAGGTCATGTTCTCTAGACCTTTAATCGTTCTTGTTGTTCTTCTCTGGACCTTCCACATCTTTCTCTACATCTGGTGCCCAGAACTGGACACAATACTCCAATTGAGGCCTAATCAGCGCAGAGAAGAGTGGAAATAAGTGGGAAACCAAAATATATAATGAATCCAGAAAAAAATTTAAGTTGGATTTCCCTCCAGTAGTTCTGCATGATTCTTTGCAGAACTTTTTAAAAGTGTTTTGTGGAGCTCATATTTTAGACTCCTGCTGTGCGCATGGTCCCCTCTAATCTTTTTAGCTAATGTGCCATGTACTTCCTTTAGTACATAAGCACAATGTGGGGTGGGGGTGTCAGAGTTTTTTAAAATATATCTGGGCCTATGTGCGAGATTGGGTCTTTCCCCAATTTTTATATGAATATTGGCAAAAATTTGCAAATTCAGATTTGATTGGTATCTTATAACATGTTTGTAAATTTTAAGTATATTTCTATTATCATGGGACGAAGTGTGATTCTTTTATATTTTGTTACTAAATATTTTGATAATATTTAAAAACATGTACTACAGACATTGAGCAATACTAAATTCATTTTATATTGTCTATGTTGCTTAAATAGAAAGATTCACTATGAGAGCTACAATTCATTTTGTTAAAATGTTGCAGCTGCTGACTGCCTGTAACATTGACCTTATGTACGCTGAGAAGTGCAAGGCATCATTAAATTTTCTGCCTTAGATTTGATTAATGAAATTTTATGACTGTAAAATTGTCACCTGCATTCCAAACGAAATGCTCTAATAAGGAAGACAGGTTTATATAGTAAAACTTTGTAGTTCTTCAATTCAGACCATGCTTGAAGCTTTCTCTCTCCCTTTAGGCAAATCCCTTAGAAGCAGAATGTTTCAATTTTACACATTTTGTGTCAATTTTCCAGACAGAAAAGTAGCCCCTAGACATTAGACATTTAGCTACGGAAAGGCGGTTTCCTTAGTTTTATTTGATTACTAGAAGTTAGATTCCTGCTGATAGTTCAGGACTGTTAGTGGTTACCTGACTATTTGACAGAAAACATTTCCTTTTCTTTGTTTAACCTTTGACTTGTGAATGTAGAAGTTTTATCAGAGCTATTGTTGAAGCACAAGTGAGGTGGAAGTCTACTTACTGCAACAATGATGCATGACTTTGAAGAAAAGACTGAGCGCCTGTCTTGTTGCTACTTTTGTATTATAAGAAAATGCTAAATACACTTTTTTAATTAACCATATAATACCTTGTAGTGGTGTGTTTTTTCGTGACAGTGACGTGCACGTTTGTAGAAAAAATTCCCTGGATTTTAAAAGCATAAAATTTCCATTTCCATGTTCTGCAGTGCAGAAGTAATATAAGATTTATTCTTTTCATTGCAAGAAAAATTTATTATAGCATCTTATACACCAGTGAATAAGGAGATTGCCAAGTTTTTCCATATTTGCTTTTCAGAAGCTTATACATAGCAAAGTCTTCAGGACCGAAACCATAGATAAAGTTTTCAAAAGCACTTAAGTGATTTAGGAGTTGAAGTCCTATTTTCAAAGGTAACTTAGACATTTAGAGTCTCACAGCTCATGGCAAATCAATGAGATTTAGGCTCCCAAGAATCTGAGGTCTTGTCCACACAGTGGGGAAATGTGCATTGTGGGGATGTGATTCCTAAAATGCACAAACGTGTTGTATATAACTTGGTCTGTATAGACACGTGCACCAACAGTGCCTTCATGGACTGATTAAGGTGCAACACATAAGTACGTTTTAGAAATCACACTTCCATAGCATGCATTATCACACCATATAGTCAATCTCTGAGTTACCTCTGAAGAAGAGATTCAACAGTCTAAGTCACTCATATAAAACCCCCAGCCCTTATCTTCCAGTGTGTTTCTACAGTGCCTACCACAATAGGGCTTCAGTTATTTTGCTATTATTGTAAGGCAGTAAAATAATCATGTAAGACATTAATATTATATATTTGTATGAGTTCAGACTTGGGGAGTAACTTCTTCCTTAATTATCAGAGGGGTAGCCGTGTTAGTCTGAATCTGCAAAAGCGGTGATTTTTTTCCTTAAAAATCCTTAATAATTCACCGCTTCTTCCTTAATACTTTTCTTTTTACCCGCACTCAAATTAAAATCAGTATAACAGTTTACTTTCAATAAAGGCACTTAGGTGTTTTGTCTATCAAAATTGTAATGAACTTTGCTTGAACTATTTTCTTGAGAAGGACTGAGTAGCTTCTTTCATCCACAGCACTTTTATTCTTATCGATATGATGCATAAACACAGTGAATTATATTACAGATCTACATATTGCTGAATAAAAATGTAGGGCCCTAATACTGCAAATACTTATTTGCACTGTTGGATTCAGGGGGAAAAAAAGATGTACTTAAAAAAGGATGGACTACCACTCTGAGTATTTTTTTATTAGCTTTGTGCTGTCAGGATGATGTGTGTGTATGTTGTTCTTTTCTTTTTCTTCACCTGTGTGAGTTAAGATATGCTTCCCTTGCTCTTTTGGCTGTAAGTGGCATGCTTAAAATTATTTTAACTTATTTTTCTTTGACTTTAACAGTTTGTAAGCTAAAGGGAATTATTGTGTTAGTATTCCAACTGTGAAGTGAAAGGCTTTCTAGTACAGCATTTAAAACGTATTTTTTTAACTACTCAGATTTTTTACTCTGTTTTCCTTCAGTTTATGAAGGAATCATTTTTTTATAATTCAAGTTTTTGTTAGTATCTAGAATGTGGGCATATAAAATGAGTATATTGTTTCTTAAAATAAAAAATACTTGCTGCATTAAAAGTACAATAAGTATGCCAGTTTGTAAGGAAGGAAAAGCTCCCTTGAAAAGCTCCCTTAGCTGTGTGCTAAGTACTGTGTACTGATTTCAGAATGCAAATAGGACCTTTCTTTCTGCATCTGTTTTAGTATTGTGTCAGTTTTTGTTTTTTATAGTAAGCGGGAGCTAAGTTCATAGACTGCTAGAGATAAATATAAGAATTATGTGAGATAAAAATGGGAGAACTTGTTTTTACAGTGTGTTTGTGATCATTAAAAATGAAGGCTCAGAAGTCAAGGGACATATATTTTAGAGCTTTTTGTTTTCTATTGAAAAAAGAAATATGTAGGAAAAGATACTGTACAATTACTGTGACATGTTGCTACACGGCACAACACTGGAAAATTGATGGAGAGTCTAAACCAAAGTGGAAAACCTTTTTTGGGTCGGGAGCTGCTGACCCTCAGAAAAATCAGTCGGGGGCCACACATAGGTGAGAAGCAAAAAAAAAAAGCAAACCCAAACCCTCACTAACGTGGCCCCCGACTGAGAAGGGGAAAGACACTCCCCACATTCCCCTCGCATACCAGAGCCTAGGGAGTCATGGGCTAGTAGATTCTGTGTGCGCTAGCCCCTCGGGGTTTAGGTCTCCCATCCCTGGTCTAAATTAATCACACATGACCGGTATGAGAAATGACTCTATAATTTATAAATTGTGTGATGGTTTTGTAGATAAATTACTTAGAACAAAACATCAATTGTAGATCACTATATTAGACTGATAAAGTCACTTTTTATATGCTCTATGGTGTTTGATTTGCATTGGGTTTTGCAGTTAAGGCTTTTCCCCCTAGACACATATATTGCATTTCAGCCACCCAATAAACTTTTCTATTAGCATATTTTCAAAAGATAACAAAAAAGATCATTTATCAGGAAGAAACTTCCAGAATCAATCATTTTGTGGAATTTTGTAATCCGTATTTCACCATAAAACACAACACTCACATCCGTGGCACTGTGTGCCCTTAGGTGTGATGGGGAAACGATATCCTAGTGTATTGAAGAATGAACACTGTAATCAAGTTACGCAATAAAGTCACACCTTAGCTATCATAAAAAATACCAGGTCGCATAAATGTCTGTTAAAGCACTAAGATATTGCCTGAGATGTGGTTAACAGATGGCACAATGTGCATGAAAGTCGTTTAAAGAAGCCTAGCTGTCTAGAGTCTGTCTTTAGCAGCTTTCAGGAAACTGGCTGCTTCAGCCCAAACTCTGCTGACTTGCTGACTTCCCCGCAGGAGCCTAAAGCCTCTAGCATCTTTCAGAAAGACAGCTGCTTCAGTGTGAGCTGCAGTCGCATATTGGGCAGAACATTTGAAGTTATCACAGCTTGGGGAGATGTCTGTCTCTTCAGAGAGACAGATTTTTGAAATCTTTATTTTTATTTTTTATCACATCAGATTTTCCAATACTTTAAACTTTACCCTACATCTGTAAAGAAATAGTTCAAATGTGTAAGTCTTGTGGAAAGAAGACCAGTCTTTCTCTGGACTGCAGAGAATTGGGGTTATCTACTCTTGTGAATTAGCTAGGGTGCAGCTATGTCCCAATAGCTGTTTCAGGGTAAAATATTTTCATTCAGAGTCTTCAGAGCTTTCAAAGCTAGTTAGCCTCAGATGAAATAATGAGAGATGTTGACACATTGCCACTTGTTTTCATGAATATATTGATATATGAACAGCTAAAATAGCTAAGTAGTTTTAACTATTGCCATTTTAAAGATACAGAAGAACCTCAGAGGTATGAACACCTTGGGAATGTTGGTTGTTCGTAACTCTGAAATATTTGTAACTCTGAACAAAACTTAATGGTTGTTCTTTTAAAGGTTTACAACTGAACACTGATTTCACACAGCTTTGAAACTTTACTGTGCAAAGAAAATGCTGGTTTAATCCATTTTAATTTAAATGAAATAAGCACAGAAACAGTTTCTTTACCTTGTCAAATCTTTTTTTAGCTTTCCCTTTTTAATAGTTTATGTTTACTACACAGTATTGTACTGTACTCCCTCCCCCCTACTACTGCTTGATTACATACTTCCAGTTCCAAATAAATGTAACTGAGGATGATAAAATTTCTATGTAGAAGAGATGATGTTTTACATGTACATTTAAAAATCTCTTTATATAGGAACATTTTGAAAATAAAAGCCCACTTTTGCATGCTTGCTTCTGAAAATGTGCCTATTATTGATCGTTTTTGGGCATATAGCCATTCATAAATAAAGGTTAGAATTATGAAACCAGGCAGTTTTAAAACTGATAGTATGGATGTCGTATTTTATGTGTACCGTATAGTTATATTTGAAATATGGTATATATGCTATTTAAAAATATCAAATAATGGTGAGATATTTGGGACTGATATAATATGCCAAATGCAAGATCTTGGTTATTCTGTCTCTACTTGTGGTAACAATCTACCCCTCACAACCCTCCATTAGGTTATTCTTACAGAGGTGTCTGGTTAGACATGTGGGAAATAGAGGATGGGGTTTTTATTCTGTGGAGAAATTTCTGGTGGGCTAAAATCAGATTTTAAATGCTGAAACTCCTTGGAGTAAAATCCCTGGATAAAAAGTCAGTCAGAATCAGTGAAGTTGTTCTGAGGTTGATAAATTGAACATTTTACAGTTTCTTCTGGGTCTCACCTGACCCATGGATCATGGAATTTTCATTCTGCAGCTGTGCAGATACAGGCAACCAATTTGTTTCCTTATCCCGAACCTCTGTCCTGGTGCATTTTTGTGCACCACTTTTTTGAATTGGAATAAACTTCCTATTTCCAATTATTCTCACAAACAATCCTTTCCTTTATCATTTCAAAAGCCTATTATTTTTAAATCCTGCCTATAAGAAATGAATGTAAAATAATATTGAAGAAAAAGAAAAACATTGCAAGTTAGTTTTGACTTCCAATGTATCCTGACTCCTCTGTCAGCCTTCTAAAATTTTAGCTTCATGAGGCAGGGATAGTTTTATACTTGTCTTCTGCAGCTTCAAACACTTTTAGGCACGTAACTAATACCCCAATAATGCTGTTTATTTCCAGAACTTAATAAACTTTTTTTTGAATTTCTCTTACAGCATTTAGTAGTATGCTGTAAAGGCAGTGGAATCAAATGCTATTTCATCCTTTTTGAACACTACTACTATTGTTTTTAATAAAGCATTCTCCATAAGGTGAGGGAAAAGAGATTAGAAGGTAAAATTGATTCACAGCCTATAACTTCAGTAATGGGCTGTTCCCAATCAGACAATGATAGAAAAGTTTCAGAGATAGTCATATTAGTCTGTTTCAGCAAAAATAATAAGGAATCCTGTGGCACCTTAAAGACTATTACCTTTATTATGGCAAAAGCATTCATGATTTCCAACTCACTTCATCAGATGCATGAAGGAAAAGAAAAAGAAACAGACAGTAGGGGTATAGTAATAGTAATGTTACATCAAAGCTAATTCAGTCAGGGTGGATTTGCCTAAGAAGAGGAGAATACCTAAAGGTGAAAATTACTTATGGTAATGAGTGAGCCATTCCCAATTTCTATTCAGACCCATTGTGATGGTGTCAAATTTGTATATGAATTCTAGTCCAGCAGTTTCACGTTGCAGTCTAGTGTTGAAGTTTTTTTGCTTGAGAGTGGCAACTTTCAAGTCTGTAACTGTGTGTCCATGGAGGTTAAAATGTTCTTTGACTGGTTTTTGTATGTTACCATTCTTGATCTCTTGATATATCAGAAATGGTTTATCAGAAATGGCTTATCGGTTGCATTTTTCTTGAGGTTCTGAAATGTAAACATTTAATATAAGCATGTATAGTTGAAATTAATGTTAAAAAGTATAGTTTTTTATAATAAGCACAGCTTTAAGAATTGTTGTTATTGTGATCCCCAGAAATGTAGAGTTTAATTTTCTGTGTCCAGTCAGAAATAAAAAATACGTAAGTTCGCAAATGCTCCAAATGTTTATGATGGAAGCATGATGAAAATTAATTTGCAATAACTGTTACGGAAAACTGGAAATAGATAATAATTTTCTTACTGTATGTGATAATATAATAATACATATTTCTTTTTTACAGTTACCTGCCATGGTTTGAGGTATACTACAAATTGTTAAATACACTGGCAGATTATTTGGCTAAAGAACAGGTACTTTTAGATATATGTTTACTTCTACTAAAATATTTTACATGAAATTAAGTGTAATACATGTTTGAACAACATATTTAAAATTTGTAACAAAATAAAAAATGTGTGTGTTTTAGTTTGACATAGCCCAATCTATGCCCAATCTATGCATGTGAAGTTTGACCGATCACAATGGAATTAAAAAAATCTGGATATGCTGCTTGGAGTATTTTGTTGATGTCATGTATTCATTTTAAAAAGCTGCTGAGAAGATAGTACAGCAAAGTGTTAGAGTTTATTTGTAAACAAATCCTGGGCCAAGTATGAGCAGAGTGTCAAGCTACTGTAAAACTTGATGATATGTTGATTTTTAACTGGATAGTTCCTGAAATTTCAGGTTTATTAGATACAAACACTTTTTCTGAACTGCATTGCATTTGATGTACTACTTCACCCTTCATATTAACTAATAACTACTTCATCATACTGCCATTTTGACTAGAAAGGTGAAACTGTTTGCAGCACTCAGTCAAGAATCATATTTTAATTTGCACATTCATGGCAATTATATATTTTCACAGGATTATGTAGGAAACAAAAAACTGCCACCTGTCTGTATTACAAGTATTAAAGATATACTTTTCAGCTTTGAGGATATTGGTAAACTAGATGGTAATTTTTGAAAGAGGAAAAAGATTAGCCATATGCTGTTGGCTGCAGATGCTGAGATTGCAAGAATAACCAGATAAAAATTATATGAATCAGAAACAGACTAAAGAAAACAATAACATTTTATATGTTAAGAAAATACAATAGCCCAGCTGCATTAACTTAAATAAAGCAAAATGTTATGATCACTGAAGTCTAATTGTTTGCATATTAAATCATTTTAAATTTTGTTTTGTCTTATTCTTACTATTTCATTGTAATAATCAGGGCTTTTTATTGAGGTCATGCTTGAATGACAAGGCTCATTCAGGGCAAGGACTGTTTTTACCTTTGGGTCTTTCTCAGTACTTTGTTGGCCCTAAACAAATAAATAGTAAAAACAACTTCTAAAAACGAGTAGTCCTGTAGCACTTAGAAACGAACAAGAATATATTTATAGTATCATGAGCTTTTGTGGGCACAGCCCACTTCTTCAGACGAGATGATCATCTGGAAATGTAGAGAAAGAAAATTAGTGTTAAAGAAAGTGACTTCAAAACTTGCAAGAAATGATCATTCTCGGAGTCATAAAAGTTGATTATGCTTCTACTTTAATGTATAGCAGTTGCACTATGAGATGGATTTATTAGTGATTAAATGAAAAAATATTTATTAAAATGGAGTATGTATTATTTGTATATGATTACTAATTGATTCTTTTTAAATATTTTTTGTAGGAAAATGACTTGAATGATATGTTAAAATCACTGTATAGCCACCCTGTGCCAAAGGCAAATACTCCTGTCAGTTTAAACGTGGTAGGTATCCTGTCTAATGGCTCTTCATTGTAAAAATTTACACCGTTTCTTGTGGTTAAAAAAAAACCCAAACAGATTAAACCTTGTATTGGGTGTTAAATTATTAATGTCTCAATACATTTCCTCTGATTGTTAAATGGCTTGCCATAGTGTATTCACTTATTATATAAAAAGTGTGTATACATCTGTACACATACGGAATGCAATCCTAAACTAGCAGAAATTGAGGTGTGCTGCATGGGTCTGAAGGCAGGCTACCATAGCAACTGATGATGCTTCTCCGTATCTTGTTTATTGCCAGCTATCTAGGATGAGTAACTTTAGTTACTTTGTGCTGTGTATCAAGATTTGCTCCATGGCTTCTGACTACTTGAATAGGGAGAGATATAGAACTGGACATATGTCAATCTGAGCTTGGCTTTTCCACTGTCTGCCTGTAGTTGCATACCTTTTCCCCCTTGTGCTTGATCATGCCAGGTGTAATGCAGAAAAGGATAGGGGAGGCTTTACTCAAATGTGCAAGGGTTTCTGCAGGTCCAGACAAGTGCACTTGCACACAAGTTTGTCTTTGCCATGTGAGGTGATGTGGGAGTGTGCCCTAAAATTGTAGTGGATTATGCCCCCCCCCGAGCAGCAAAATGTTGCACAGATTACTTACTGCCATCATATTGGATTTGTTTTTCAAAGTTAACAAATCCCTGAGATCACCTTTCATGGTGTTTTTGAATGGAATGCTAAAATAGATACACACAAATTCGGTTGGGTAGAAAAATAAAGCATTATGCCAAATGTGGGCAAGTTAATGTTAAAATAAACTCCACAGTTTTTACAGTTGTTGATGTTTGTTAAATTTTGAATTTGTAACATTAATTTAGAACAGGGGGGCTGTGCCCCCTGCTTGCTACGCTCACCAACCCCTTCTCATGGTGGGTAGGCAAAACCACTGTGCCAGCCCGGGCTCCTTCTCCCTCCTCCTCCACCCCCCAGTTGCTCCAGCCCAGGCCCCTTCTCCCTCACCACTCCTATCCCCAGCTGAGACAACCTGGGCCCTTTCTCCTGCCAGCCCAGGCCCTTTCTCCTCCCCCCCTGCACCAGCCTGGGCCCTTTCTTCCTACCTGTCCACACCAGCCTGGGCCCCTTCACCCTCCCCCTGCTATACCAGCCTGGACCCTTTCGCCTCCTTCCTCCACCCTCTCAGCTGCGCCAGCCCAGAACCTTTCTCTGCACTGCTCCCGGCTGTGCCAGCCCGGGCACTTTCTCCCTTCCCGCCCCTTCTTGGCTGTGCCAGCCTGGGCCCTTCCTACTCTCCCCCTCTCCCTCCTTGGTCGCACCAGCTCGGGCGCTTTCTCTTGCCTGCCTCCGCCCGCCCCGGCCATGCCAGCCTGGGCCCTTTCTCTCATTCCCCCACGCCCCTGTGGCTGCAATCTAACCCTAGCCCTCCCCCTCCCCCCCCCCGGCTGTGGTGGGCCATGTGCTCTGCCCCCGGCCGCTGAGGGGGGAGGGGACTTCTCTGAGGCCTCACAGGCCATGCGGTCTCCCCCCAGTTGCCGTCAGGGAAGGGGGGCCACTCGGAGGCCTCACAGGTCTCGTGCTCTACCCCGGTCACCAGGGTGGGGGGAGAGGGACTGCTCCAAGGCCTTGCAGGCCCTGCACGGCAGCCAAGCCCTGGGGAAAGAGGAGGGAGGAGGCAGGCAGGACATGGAGTGATGTGGTGACATCACTCTGTCATCCTGCAGAAAAAGATTTTTTTATATATAGAGAGAGAGATTATGTTTTAAGTTTTCTTCATGTAATATATAATATTTCAGATTTGTGTTAGAATTCTTTGAGTAACGTTTTCCATTGACTCAAAATATGAACTGTCCTTAAAATGATTGGAATCTAGTTGCTGGTTTTATACAACCTGGATGAAACAAGGTTTTATGATTCTTCTGTTGACCCAATATACGGTTCTTTGAGCATCTTCTAGCTCACATTATCAGTGATGCTGGTGCAAATGTAAGAAAGTGAGTACAAATCAGAAGGTTTTATTTCTGTTTTGCAAATAAGTGTTTCCTAAATGAAATATCAAAAGTAGCAGTGCAAAACAACTAAAATTTCCTAGATTCATAGAGTTTAAGAACTGGACCATCCAGTTGGACCTGTATATCACAGGCTATTAAATTTCAACCAATTATCCCTGCATTGACCCTTCTGGAGTGACCCCTGACCACTTCCGAAATTTGCCAAGTGGCCCCCCTTCAGAAATTATTATCCACCCCTGAGTTAAATTGGTTTAGTCCATTTGGTTATTTGTCAGCAGTTCCACTGCATTTCCTGTCTGTATTTGCAACACAGCACTTGGCATTGGTTCTGCATTTATATAAGTATTCATCAAAACGGATTCCAAAGCAAAATCTGTTTAGCACGCTGCTCTCTCCTTCACCCAGACAAGCGGGGAGGATGGCCACAATCTGGATCACTTGATCAACTAGGTGCACGCAAACAGTGTGCATTTTAATTTGGCTAAAAGTATACATCTGGGAATTAAGAAGGTGGGCTACGTTTACAAGACAGGGGACTCTGCCCTGGGAAGCAATGATTCTGAAATGATTGGGGGTCTTGGTCAATAATCAACTGAACATGAGCTCTCAGCATGGCCAAAAGGGCTAATGCAATCCTTGAATGCATAAACAGGGAAATTTCATATACGACTAGAAAGGTTATTTCACCCCCATATTTGCACTGGTGCAACCATTGCTGGAGCACTGTGTTCGCTTCTGGTGTCCACAATGCAAGAAGATGTAGATAAATTGGAGAGGGCTTAGAGAGGAACCACAAGAGCAAGGGTGGGCAATAATTTTTGATGGGGGAGGCCACTTGACAAATTTTGGAAGTGGCCATGGGCTGCCCCGGAAGGGGTGGGGCATTGGGCGGAAGGGGCAGGGGCTCATGCAGCAGGGGCAGGGTTGGGAGCTAGCCTATCCCAAGCTGTGCTTGGCCTGGGATTCCTGCCCCCTAAGTTTCAGCCAGTAGAAGTTGAGGAAGCTGGAACAGATGGGCCGGTGCTGAGGGCTAGCCTCCTCCCAGAGTTGTGTGCAGTGGAGGCTTGGAATTAAAGACACACTAAAGGGCTCGCAGCCCCTGGCCCCGCTGCTAATCCGTTGCCTGGCAGCCGTGAGCCTGGAGCCCTTTCAATTGCTGCTATTTAAAAGGTTCCTAGCTCACGGCTCCAGGTGGCTGCGAGGCAACACATTAGTGGCGGGGTCAGGAGCTGCAAGCCCTTTAAATAGTAGCAGTTTAAAGGGCTCGCACCATCTGGGCCGCTGCTACCAGAAGCTACGGGCCCTTTAAATAGAACCAATTGAAAAGGCTCACAGCTTCCGGCCCTGCCACTAACGAGTTGCCTGGGAGGTGCCGGGGAGGCGTGAGCCCTTTCAACTCCTGCGATTTAAATGGCTTGCACCTTCTGGGCGGCTGCCAGGCAACACGGTAGCAGCCACCCAGCAAGTGCAAGCCCTTTACATAGCAGGAGTTGAAAGGGCTCACGCCTCCCTGGTGGGTCCCAGGCAGCACTTCAGCGGTAGAGCCAGGAACTGCCTCTGGCCAGATCAAAGTGCTAAGTGGGCTGGATCTGGCCCACTGACAGCATCTTGCCCAGCCCTGATCTAACTGAATGAGAAGTCCTCGCTAAATTTGATCTAGATACATGTGCACTGGTAACAGGCACTGTTGTAAGAATCTAAGAACTGTTTTAGTCTGCTGCTTGGCTTAAATTTTTATGTCTGTGTGTGTTATATCCCTTTCTTCCCTATTGTAAATGGCAAGGTTTTAAACTGTGGATTTTAAAAGTTTTAAAATTAAGTTATATTCGGAAAAGTGACTGTAAAAATGGCACTATGGAATTCTATGTTTATTATCCCTGAGTGGGTCTATATCAAATTTCTTGATGCAGAAGTAAAAAGGATGTTGACAATTGGAAAAAAAAAAAAATACTGCGGTCTCCTCCTGGGATCTGGAAGCTAAGCTGTGCTCTTTCAGTCTCACATCAACATTGGTAAAAAATACAATATTCTGCAAATGAAACTTACCATATTTAAGCATTCTGTTGGAGATACATGAACCAGAATGGAATCCAGGTCACATTCTCAGGCTGTGTGTGTACAGTGCCCTGCAGCATGGACTTTTGGGGGATCACCTGCAGAGTGCATCAAAGGGTGGCATGCAAACTGCCCCACATGGCTGCTACTGGTACAAACTAAAAGGTACCTATTTTGCATTAACATCTTGTTTTGAAAGCACTACATTACTGTGAAGCAGACATATTTTAGTTTGCGCCAGCAGCATCCACACAGGGGAGTTAACGTGTCATGCTTTGGTGAACTCTGCAGTTGACAGCCCTGTAGTGTACACTGTGTTGCTCTGTAGACACTCCCTTTGATGATTTGGCACTGTAGCGTTAACAGGAATAAAAAGTGGTAATGGTTCACTTTTATCAGAAATGTAAGTCATTTGTGGTCTGAATATAGATACGTATCAGATCTGATGAGTGAGTCATCCTGACGGTTACATATTTCAGGCCTGCCCATTCCCCTGAATATATGGGTCATACATTAATAAAGCTGCACCTCTAGACTGAGCATTTTTGGGGGTGGTTGAAATTTATGGACTTTTATTGATACCTATACTTCAACTGCACATAAACTGCTTTTATGTCCCTGGGTGACTGCCTTGTTGCTATGGGGGTGAAATCAGAGCTGTCCAACCTGTGAAATTTGTTTCAATATATGGAACGAAGATATGGATGATGTTGTTGAGTAATAAAAAACTAAAGTCTAGCTGTGAGGTAAATACAAATATAGCACGCAGTGTAATACGATTTTTACTCTATCAGCTAACAAAATGCAAAAACCCTCCACTCTTAAACTTTGCTCAGTCACACTGAAAATACATTTTATGCCGTGCCATTTTATGCATGCCTAATATGTATTTCCTGTTGATCTGTTAAGGTGTTCTACTTAATTTTATCTAACAAACGAGGCTTGGATTATTATTTAGAAAGTCAGAACCTAAAATTTTACTTATCTAACCCATTTGGCATTTTCATTCATCTGAAGTAATTATTTACAATGAAATCTTTGCTTCGGTTCCTTTGTGAATGAAATTTAATGTTTTAGTTTAAAAAACAAAATGTTCAATTTTTCTCTCATGTTGCATAAGAATCAAGAGATGGTTTTTGCAAGTGGCCAAGTTCTGAAAAATCAGCCATACTTAGTATCGGTGAGTTTAAAAGTACTGGCTACCTAAATCTTACTGATGAAAGAAATAATTACTTGCTACATGATTTCTCAGTTGATTACATATAGATCTTTTGAAAAATGATTATTCTGAGGCTCTCTAGTCTAAACAGTCAATCTTTATTAACATATTTCTGTTTACACTATGCTTATTTTAAAACTGCAGTATGTGTGAATTATAATCCTACTACAAAAGCAAAACAAAAACAGTTAAAAATGAAGAGGGATATATATCCTACATTTTTTTGCACTACCACTTTTTAAATACACAAGAAGTGTGATAGTTGCCAGTACTTGCTAATTTCATTACTATTACAAGATCTTGTGTGTCTTCCTAAGAGATATTATAATAGGTGGCTGTACTCCAAACTGTATTATTTCCACTGGAAATACAGTAGAACCTCTAAGTTACAAACCCCTCCGGAATGCAAGTTGTTCATAACTCTGAACAAAACATGATCGTTCTTTTAAAAGTTTGCAGCTGAACAATGACTTAATAGAGTGTCAGAACTTTTTTATGCTCCTATTAAGTATCTTAATTTAACCGTAACAAGCACAGAAACAGTATCCTTACTCTGTCAAATCTTTTTTAAACTTTCCAGGTTTTTTAAATAGTTTATGTTTAATACAGTATTGTACAGCATTTGCTTTTTTTGTTCTCCTGCTTTCTAATTGTGCACTTCCGGTTCAAAGTGAGGTGTGTGGTTGACTGGTCATTTCACAATGCTGGTGTCTGTAACTCTGAGGTTCTGGTGTAGTACATCATAACTCTGATATCTACATTTGTTTTTATATATCTAGCATTTAGACTTTTTAACTAGTACCAAATAAACTAAATATTGTTAAGGGAAAAATGTTCTTTTAAGTCCATCAGTCTGACGCAGTAAGATCTTCCTATGTACATATAGTAAATAGCATTAATAAATAACATTTGCTGATTAAACACAAGATATATTAAACTTCATCAGGTTCTAGTTAATCTTTTGGAAGTTTGAAAAGAAGTACATTTTACTTTTATGTTGGCTGTTCAAGTACATGTATAAAAACAGAGGCAGTTATTTTAAATTGTAGAGTACACGCTTACTAAGAGAATGGGATAAAAAAGTATTTTCTTCAGCAGATTTAGTCTAGAATACTAAAGATATGTTAAACTTATTCAACCAAATTCATTCACTAATTATTGAAGGCACTGGATTAATGTAAATTAGTGAATTACATGTATCCTGAGTTTAATTTGGTCTGTATTTACATCCTGAATGGTGCTCAACCTTAAAATATATATAATATTGTTAATATTTGTCATAGATTAATGTGGAAAGCCATGTAGTTTTATCCTGAATTTCTTTTTAAAGATTGTTGTGAAATAGAGCAGAGCTGTACCTGCCACAATGTTCTCTCTGTCTTAATAAATTTAATTTTGTAGGTGAATGATTTTTTCTCTTCACTCTAAATTTGGATTTTTTTTTTAAATTTTGTAGTGGGAAATTATTTGCCATAAACTTTTAATCATAAGTCCCAAATTGAATCTGCTGTTTCTTATACTCAATCTTGGCTCAGTATTTAAAATGTGCATAATTTCAATAATGCAATTGAATAATGGCACCATGATGCATGATCTGATGAATCACAAATTTTTTTTAGTGTTCTGGTCTTATTTATTTTATAATGTATGCACACAAACACACAATTTGTATTCTTGGTCCCTTTCTGCACAAAATATTAATTTTATTTCCCCCCCATTTATTAGCATTCATACTTCATTACCCCTGATGTAACTGGATTGCCAACAATCCCAGAAAGTGTGAGTATTGTTTTAAAAAATATCTATTTATTTATTGTTTTAAAAAAATATCTAAGTCATGATGTTAATCTTGTTCAAAGGGTATGCTTGAATTAAATTTTTACCCAAGTCTGGGAGTACAAAGTTAGGGCCATAAATTGCTTTCTACAGGAGATCTCATACTGGTGTCAAAAGCAGGATTTTACAAAGAAAGAGTGGAGAATACAGCTTTTTGTTTAATTACAAAATCGTTAGTTATTGAAAGAACATCAGCAACATTGAGTGGTAAAAAATTATACAAGGTATGTTTATGACTACTACTATTTCTGTACATTGTTTGATCATTTGATTATTCAGGTACCCAATTTGTTTGTTCACTTGGGGTAATGCTGTATACAAATCTTCTCTGCAACTTATTTGAATATCTGCCCACCCATTGCATAATTAAGTGCCAGAATTAAAATCCCATTGAGAAGAATGGAAGCAATTTATTTATCTGATTGCTGTCATTATCAAACTGCCTAAGAAGATTTGAATTCTACAGAATTCAGATATGCGATAGACAGCAGATAAATACATTAAGCAAGCAGGCTGTAAATGTAGTGTCTGTGATCCATAAGTGTGTGTACTTGACTGCTTGTTTAATAGTTAACCAATGAAAGTGTAGTTTATTTAAATAACCCACCTTCTTTAAATCTTGTATTTAAATGTAGGATAAAGGGCATGTATGGTATAGCCAGCTATTTGCTACAGTTTCACACACCAGAAAATTAAATCCCCATGGTAGCTTGAAGAAATTATGATGCCCATAGTAGAATATTGATGCACTAAAGTTTTTCAGATCTGTGTCAGTGTGAATAAATGCTGTGGTTGCTGTGCAAGGGATGCATTTGATTGATAGTTCATAGAAAGGAAAGGAAATGAGAGGTGCCTTTCTCTACTAGCTCTTTCCCACTCATTTCATTTGTGACAGTGTCCCATCCTTTCAGTCTGAGAATAAATAATAAGATGCTGTGATTTTACATGGAAAATAAACAGATGGGGGCAAATGTAAACCACACACCTTGTAAATGTGGTATATTGTCCTATTCTTATTCTGAGAGTCGCTTTTTTCTCTACTCAATATCATCTCATCAGAAGAAGTGGGTTTTGCCCATGAAAGCTCATGATACTGTACATATATTTTTGTTAGTCTCTAATGTGCCATTGGACTGCTTCTTTAAAAAATTGTTTTTAACGTTACAGACTAACACGGCTCCTCCTTAGACTATGTCCCATGTAGTGTCACTTTGACCATGTACAGAGAGAGAGTTTCTTTCTGTGATTTCCTCTACTGCCTTAGCAGAGACCCAACTGGTTTTTAGCTCAAGCTGTAGAGCAGGGCTACTCAACACGCCGCTCGTGGGCCACATGTAGCCCGCAGCCTGTTTGTTTGCGGCCCGTGGTGCAGTTTGCATTTACATGGGGCTCAACATGTGGCCCGTGGGTGGGAACCTTTGAGCAAGGCCTCCACTGGGAACATGCTCCACAATGGCGAGGCGTCTCCCAAGCGGGGTGAGTATTGAAAGACGTAAGCGGATGGGCTGGCTGGAACAGAGGGGCAGGGTGTCGGAGTTTCTAGCCCCCAGGGAGGAGGTGCTGGGAGCGCCAAGGCATTGTGGGAAGTGCTGGCTGCTTAGCCCTGTGGGCAGAGCCAGAGAGGTGCTGACTGGCTCACACTGGCCACGTTTGGGTCTGGTGCCGCAGCTTAAGGCTTAATCTTTGTATTCATGCCTGTCAGAGTGAAAGAAGCTATTTGCATATATATTTGCATGTCTGTGTAACCACACTTAAGTTGTGGCCGTTGGCATGTACTGTGAGTATCACTGTGGCCCCCGGGACTTCCAAAGTTGAGTAGCCCTGGTGTAGAGGCTCATGCACTAAGCTCCAGAGGCCCCAGGTTTGGTTCTGTCCATTGGTGTTGCACAAACAGTAGTAAATTAACAATAAATGATGGTCCACTATTTTTAGCAAAAATATCAATATAATAACATAGAGTACTTTATTGAAGTGAATGGCTAGATTTACCTTTTGACCGTTTTGCTGCTTTAGCACCACAGAACCAGCCCCAGTAATGATATAAATAAGATGCTTGGCAAATTAGAATAAATCCGGTTATCGTGGCACACACATTTCAGATGGGGTATTGACATGTTGTTCAAAAGCCATGGTGCCTCTCTTCACACAACAGTGGGGGTTCTTGCAGCCCCTGCCTTCATTTCTTTTAGCAGCCCTGAGCCCTGCTCCCCCCCGGGCCAGGCATTACTTTGTAGGCCTTCTCCTGAGATTTATTTAGCATCTCCAGTTTATGTGAATTGGGCTTTTCACACAGTTGAATCCTCATGCTTTGAAAATGTGGAGGCCTTATCTTACAACTTACTGTTTTCTCTACTCCATATCCCAAAGTACAGTCATAAGGGAGAAGGTGACCATTCTGATCCTAGCAAATTTAAACAAATATTTATTTAAGGTTTAAATGCAGTATTAGTCCAATTTTGGTGCACAGGAATTTCCCCCCGTCTTAGGGGACCTATGCAATCTGGAAGTGATATTGCTCCTGCTACCCCTTAAAGGAGGTGATTGTGTTTGGCATCTTTGTCACAAGATGAGAAGTCATGGCAGAGGGACTCAGCATTTTCTCTTATCTCCCTCAGTACACTGCACCAGCACAGAACCAGTAGAGATGACAGGAACATTAATAGTCATGTTCCTGATCTTTTCAGCATTGTGAGAGCCTGGCAAGGTAGCCATAGCTGATGTCATAACTAAACCAAGTTACAAGTGTGGAATTGCAGGAAAACTGAAGTAGGGGGAAGGTTTGACTGTACTACCCATAACCGGTTGGGGGGTTGGGAAACGTGAGATAGATATCAGGAAGAAATCCTCATTGCACTTTGAATCCCCTGGCTGGGGACTGATGGCTGCTTTCCTATTCAGTTCAGGACATACAAAATTAAGATTCCTCAGACCTCGCCCTGTAATTAGTGAATTGTGGGTGCAGACCCTGGGCTACACCAGCCTTAAAGGTTGGAGAAGCCTAACTGACCATTGTTAGCCTCTGTTGATTTCCTTGTCTTCACAAACCATAGCATACCCTAAACTATGGAACTCAGCCCATTGTGGGGTGCATAAGGATGTTAAATTGTGGTTAATTTACTAGTCAAATAGTCGATGGAATTTCCATCAACTGCTCGACCAGTTGATAGGCAATTTTGTATTCCTCCTCTGAAATGTATAAGAGCTCCCACTGGGGTTCTTGTACATTTTAAAGGAGGAATGTGGAACATGTGTGCAGCCTGGGGCCAGCGGGAAGTCACGCTGACTCCGGGCTGCACGCAGGTGTGCCAGCTTTGAAATGTACAAGAGTCCGCAGCAGGGGCTCTTGTGCATTTCAAAGTGGAAGCATACTCATGGAGCCCAGGGTCAGTGGAGGACTCAGAGTCCCCCGCTGACCCTGGGCTCCATGTTGTGCTGCCAATTTGAAATGCCACATGGAGCCCAGGGTTAGCTGGGGACTCGCCAGCTGATCCCGGGCTCCGCGCGGCATTTCAGCAGAACCTGAGGTCAGCTGGGGACTTCACAGCTGATCCTGGGTTCCACAGAAATGCTACCTCGGCGGTTGTGAGGTGCTGCCCTTTAAAGTACCCCATCTCCCCCACTTTGCTGCCTCTGTCTAATAGAGGCAGCAAAGTGGGGGGGGAGGGAGAATCGACTAGTCGACTGACTATCCAATAAGCATTTGCTTATGGGCTAGTCAACTAGTCTTTAACATCCTTAGTGCATGATTGCCCTGTACAGGTACCACCAATGGCCAGCTGTCAGGTTGAAACGTAGATGGCTGTCTAGTCAGATCCATTCTACCATTTCACATTAATAAAAATACTAGTGCAGGTTGGACCCTCTGATCTGGCACCCTCAAGACCTGACTGGCCCTGAACGATTGAATGTGCCAGACCAAGGAAGGTCCCCTGCCACCAGTCCCCAAACCTGCCACCCCTGTCCACCACAGGTTCCACTTCTGCCTTATCTGGCCATCCTGCCTAAGGCCTGGCCAGTGTGCTGGCCCCACTACCACTGCCCAGGTGGGCTGCCTGTCGCTGGCCCTGGCCCCAGCATCTGACAGGCTGCTGGACGCCAGCCCCACTGCCACCAGCACTCTTGCCACTGGGCTTTCAGCGTGGGGCTCACTGGTCCAGGAACATTTGTGGTCCTGCCAGACCACATAGGTTGCCAGACCAGAGAGTCCCAGTTTTGGTAGGTGCAAACTGTATCTGAAAGCCCGTGCTACTGCATGGGTGTAATTGATAAAATCATGCCTATAAAAGCTGAAAACAACTGATAACTTAAGAAATTTGACAGTGACAGGCTACAAATCCCAGGTGGTGGTGGTGGTGTGTATGGTTGTGTTGATTTGCGTTTCATGTGGGGGGAGAGATGTGCTGGATATTTAAGATGTGTGCGGTGGCAGATAAGTGTGTACTGTGGTGAGGGGTTATGTGTATTTGTAGTCGTATGTGCTGGTTTTGTTGTTATGTGGGTGGTTCTGCAGAACAATGGTAGGTGGGCCAAATAATCCACCATCTGTGTAGTCTCCTTCATAGAATTAATTATATTGTTATATGCATATTAGTTATAAATTTAGGTTAATGATTGGTTGAATTACTACTGAAATCGTAATGATCTAGGACTCTTGTCATGGCATAGATGTATGCCTTACTGTAGCTGGATACCACATAGATATAATTTGTGAGGCCAAAATGGCTGAGAGCTTAAAAATTCAAAAGTAACAGATTGAGAAACCCAGTAATGACTCAACCTAGTGAGATCCTGAACAAGAAGTGTCCTCAGTAATACTTGTAGCTGTTTCCAGCGCTTCACACTGATTCAATATACATTTAAGAGGTTCAGAAAGACCTATCAAGCGACATACTTGGAATCTTATTATACCGATTAAATGTCTTGGATGTATATAAATGAGGGGGAATTTACTAGTGAGACAAGTTGGGTGAGGTAATATCTTTTGCTGGACCAGCTTTTGTTGGTGAGAGAGACATGCTTACAAATGCTGATCCAATAAAAAATATTTTCTTCCCCACCTTGTATGTCTAATATCCTGGCTACAACAATATGGCATACAATGAGGAATTCACTAGGGTTAGTATTCAGTCTCTGTGAATGCTTTTGTACGTATTTTACAAAGCAATGCACTTTTAAAAATTGTAGTGTATATTCATCTACAGCCCAGGATACACTCATACTAAAGCCCCAAAATATAAATAAAAATGAATAGTTGTTTGAAACAGAACTAGCAGGTATTTGTTCCAGAGTTTCCATTTCAGATTTGTACAGAATTCTCCTACACCCAAAAGGAAAATTAAATGCACAAAATAAAAAGAGAATCTTAAAAGTTAATTTTATTTTGTGTTTAAAACGGCACACATGTCTCTGGCAGGATTGATTTTTCATTTATATTGTGAGAAATTTCTATAAATAATGTTCACAATATTCTATTCAATTGCCCTTGTATTAACATTTCTTTTTTTATTTATTTAAACAGAGAAACCTTACTGAATATTTTGTTGCTGTAGATGTAAACAACATGCTGCAACTTTATGCCAGTATGTTGCATGAAAGACGAATCATCATTACCTCTAGCAAACTAAGCACTGTAAGTACTTCACACATCTCCTTTTAAGTAGAATATATTGAGCATTTCATAAAAAGACCTACAGACCTCTGCAGATTTAGATATGTTCCATGTGTACTTGTAAGACAATATCTACATACTTTTTTGATATATGGTTTTAATCTGGCTCTTGAAGTACAACAGTTTGATTTATATAAGACCTACTGAGATACATTGTCAGGTTAATTATTTTTTCTTATCAGGAGATGAGAGTTCTTTAACTCTCTAGTGTTCATTTCTTTGCTTGCTACCCTACAAAGCATTCTTAAGGGCTATTATAAGATCTTTATTATTCACTTCTGGCTTATTCCATTGGAGCTACTTGAAGGAAATCAAGGGGCCATGATAATAGCTGCTATCCTAACCTGGTAATAGGTAGATTCATCTTTGTAGCACTGCAGCGGTTTGGGATGTATACTGTAATAGCTCTGATTTGCAACAGCTCTTATAGCTGATAATAATTTACAACTCAAAATAGTATTTTAATTACAAGTTTTAGGGTACTGCCCACACTGAAATCTTTTTCTTTATGTCAGTATAGACTAGAGAAATGAAGGAATATCTGTTTGGTTACAAAAACATACCTAAATGTTCATTTGTTTCAAACTTCAGAGTAAAGGTTGAGAATTTGTAATTTTCTTATAGTTTGATGTATCCTCAAGAGGTTAACTCAGGTTGCAAGTGGCTATCATTTTACAAACCAATTTGCTTCATAGGTATATTAGTTATTTAGTACCTTGAATCTTTTGTTAAAATTCAATCGCAGAAAATCCTTTTATTTCACTTATGCAGTGCTGCAATAAAGCCTTTTGTCTGACACATTTCCATAGTAATAATTCAACATTACTAGTTTTACTAAAGAGTAAGTGAACTGTTATTTTGGTCAGGTGCAACATTTAGATGCAGTTTTATAAACACAATTCAGAACAACTTTTTAGAGGTTTACAGATGAAAGCTAATGCATCACTATTTTGTTTCTAAAAGCAAATTTCTGTGTTATATAATGTTTTTGAGATCTCAGAAAATATATCGTATATAGAGAGTAATTTAAATTCCATTGAGCCAAAAAGGAAATTTTGTGGGGTGGGAAAAGTTGTGTTGCCAAAGGGTGCTGGTAAGTAGGAGTAGTTCTTACAATTAAAAAAGGAAAAGAAAACATCACAAGTCCCCAAATATACAACTTGTGTGGGCTGCTGTTCCATGTAGAATCCCATGTGACTTTAGTAGGTCTTCATGCAAGAACAGCAGTTTGCTTACAGGCAACACGCTGCAGGAGCAGGGCCAAGCTAAATAACCCATTAAAATTGATATTGAATGAATGATGTGTAGTTTTTAGAAAGCAGTTGATAATGTAAGTACAGTAAGCTTATAAAAAAATTCTTCTGTTCAAATCCCAATGCCTTTGACTTTTAAAAGCTACATCTTTCCCTTTAAATACATAATAGGCTAGAATCACCCATTTTAGACATACAGTCCAATATTTATTTCTGTTTATCTAAAATGCATCCATTGAGGGAATGGCTGTTTGTACAAAACTTTTAAATAAAAGAGAAATAGTAAACAGTTTGAACTGATGTCCAAACACAAAATTACTCCTAGCCTTCCCAAACCCAAACCAAGATTTCATATAATCATCTTTCCATCACTTTACCCATCCCACCTCCCTGGAAAACCGTAGGACAACATGTAAGCACCACACAGTGAACAACCAATTTGAACCTGGTCAAATCATTAAGGGAGGAGAATTCTAAAATGGTGGTTCCTTCTCAGAAAACATCTTGGTCCTCACTCTCTAGCTGTCCAAACTCTGACCTATGTTTTGAAGTCCAGAGGAGTCAGGCAATAGGCAGAATTAAAGTCATCTTTGTAATTTACCAATTGAGCTGCAAGCTTGGTCGCTGATAAGACATATAATAGACATAAGGGAGCCGTAATAGCCCCAGTGCTGTTATAGGAGAAGAGATGTGTAGGAGTCACAGTGGTGTTCCATATGCCCCTACAAGAAACCTATATTAGTCAATTAAGCCAAGTTTAAGTTTACTTTATGCTGGAAAGCATAATGAGATGTAGACTCTGACCTGTTTTCACTCTAGCTCCTTCCCATTTAAGACCAAGGCTATTAGCCTTAGTACCTCAGTTGATCTCACAAGACCCTGTGTTGTGGGAATGCCTTCGTGCCAGCTGGCAAGGGGAACAGAGGGAGTATATAGGGGTTACAGGAACCCCCTGAATCTGATATGTATAGTCTAGTTCATGAAAGGATGTCATGTAAGATCTCAAATAAAAGCCAGTGCCACATGTTATGCAAGGAATTATGTGCAAATTTCACAGAAAATATGTTCTTAACTTCTGTGTCTAGGACAGGAGTGGGCAATAATTTTTGATCGGGGGCCACTTAAGAAATTTTTGAAGTGGCCCCGGGCCGCCCCGGAAGGGCTGGGGCCTTAACACATCTGTGCTTCCCCGCCCACAGACCATGATTGGTTTGAGAGTGGGGGAGTGTGTGAAGTCTTTGCCCCTGCTATCTCTCTTCCCCCTCCCCGTGCCCCCCAGAGAACTACCAGCTATTCTGAACAGTTGGCGGTTCCCTCTAGGTGCCCATGCTCCTGAAAGTGGGAGGAGACTTGGCACACTCCCCTCTACCCCCAGCCAATCAGGGGTTGGGTGGAGCATGAAAAGGCTCCCTGTCCTGCCCCCGTCCTGCAAGGAGCATGCGGCACTTAGAAGCACCGCGCCCCTTGCAGGGTGGAAGGAGACTTTGCATACTCCCCCATCCCCAGGTGAATCAGAACCTGGGGGAGGGGGAAGTGTGCAAAGTCTCCTCTCACCCTGCCCCCTTTCTGCAAGGAGCACACGGGTCTTAGAAGCACCACGCATGCCCTACAGGAGAGGAGCAGGGTGGGAGGAGACTTCATGTGCTCCCCTCCACCCCCAAACCCTGATTGGCCTGAGGGTAGGGGAGCGCAAAGTCTCTTGCTCTCTGTCCTCGGGTGCACGGGGCGTAGTGTCAAACCAGCAGGGTTGACTCTAAGCGCTGCACGCTCCCTGTTCACTAGGCTCTGTTTGGCCTGGGGGCCGGGGAGTGACTGGGCCTCCACAGGCCAAATCAACCCGCTTGGTGGGCCAAATCTGGCCCATGGATGCTCTTTTGCCCACCCCTGGTCTAGGAACTGGTCAGCAGCAAAGGTGAGAAATTGGTTTTCTGTCAAACAAGATTTTTTTCATCTATCTTTTTATATGTTAATTAAGCATGGACTTGTTCACAATTGGTCACCGATCACCAGTCTGAACTCAATGCAAATGAAGGATTGTGAGTATTTCAGAAAGAAACTTGGTGAGAGGGAGAGAACCTTATCTTGAGGTGCACTTCAAAGATTTGCTATATATTTGGTGAACAAGGAAAACATCCATGTCATCCTTAACTGAGAAAGTAAATGTGCAGTGAGTTTGCTTCATGACAAAGGGGTCTCAGCTAGGTTTGAAAACCCTGTAGAGTAGTGTTTCTGAAAGTGTTCCGCGGGATCACTCCCAGAAACACATTAACTGGCTGCCCCCGGTTTGTTAATTTACTGGCGCCGCGGCCACGGAACCTCGCGGCTCCTATTGGCTCCGTTACATCCTTTGCAGCCAAGGGGAGCTATGGGAAGCGGTGGCCCAGCCCACACCGCTTCCCGCCGCTCCCCTTGGCGGCAAAGGACAAAACGGAGCCAGTGGGAACCGCGAGGCTCCGTGGCCCGCGGCGCCGGTAAATAAACAAACCGGAGCGACCAGTTAATGTGTTTCTGGGAGTGATTCCACGGAACACTTTCAGAAACACTACTGTAGAGAACTTTGCTGAGATAAACTTTTTAGACTGGAGATTAACCTGTTAGTCTGAATTTATTCTCTAGAAAATAGGTTGTGATTTTGTTTCATATATAACCATTTGTTTCTCAGTCTTACTTTCTATCATTTGTATTTCTGTTTTTTGATAATTTATTTTTGTTTTTACTATAAATGTATCTAAGTTCTGTGGTACTAATCAAAGTGATGATTCTCAGCTGAATCTTGTAAGCTGGTGTGTGGTGATCCTTTGTGATCTGCAGGCCTGGTAATTTTGTAAATGTTCAGTGGATGAGAGGCTGTAAAAAATGCAGGAAATGCTCCAAGGCCGGAGGTGTTGGTGTGTGCCTGTTGCTACTTATTCGGGGGAACAAGGCCTATGGGGGCCTAGAAGGGCCAGGCATCTGTATAATGAAGTATGTGAAGTTTATGATTAGTTGTAAGATGCAGCCCCATAAAAAGTGCATTGCAATAATCCACTCGTGAAGTGACATAGATTCTGTGGTGGAATCCTTACTAGAAATAAAATGTTGCAATCTCTTGAAAAGGTAGTCTTTTCCAGATAGCAACCATGGCCATCACAAAACAGCTGAAGATACAATAAAATCAGCAAGTTTTCAATCCAAATTACAGGTTGCAGACAAATTTCCATGAATAAGGGAGCTACCATCACTTCCTCAGTTTCTCTGGGTTATTTTTCCCAACCAATGAGTCTTAACTGGGTTACGGTTTAGTCAGCTAGCCCATTTCCAAGGCATAGTACTGGCAAAGGCAGTGTTTGTTGTCGGCAAAAGTAAGTCTCAGGTCCGACACTTGGTTCTCAAAGTACAAAGGACGCTACACAGGTTTCTGTCAAACACAAGTAGTTTATTTCCTGACAGCTAACAGCTGCACCCCTTAACTAGAAGGGCAACATAACAAAGAAGCAGCATCTTTTACGTCCCTTCCTGCTAGCCGGGGATCCCGAGTCGGCTGCGGACGAAGTGGGAGGTTGTCTCAGCTTCCGAAGCGCTGGTACCCAAAGCCCATTGGTGAGGTCCAAATTGCTGTGCTCTGGTGCAGCCTTAAATACTGTGTCTCTACCTTGTTTGTGGCAGTTTGGAAATTTCCAGAGGTTACTCATTGCTCGTTACAGTATGGCTCAGCTGTACTGCTTGTCCTTTGACTTTGTTTACATGATCAGTACATTTAGGTAAACAAGATTGGTATGTTCCCGCCCTTATCTACAATTCGTTCTTGCTACAATGGCGTATGTTCCTAGAGGCTTGCTTCTGGCTCATCAGTAGTAGGGAAAGGGGGAGGGAATAGAAAAGGGGGGAGAATGCAGGCCTCACCACCCCTAAACTTGCACGTACAAAGTTCTTCCGCAATTAACCCCTACAGTGTTCCGTCTACATTTTCTTTGTACTGAGTGGGCTAACTCCACTGTTATATTTTTGTCCTTGTGCAAGCTTACCATTTATTAATAAGTACAAAAAAAAAAAAAAAAAAGAGAGAGAGAGACAGAGAAGAATCCCTCACAGAACAGTATGAGAGTAGACAAAATGGATTGCAATTGCTTTTTAGAAAGATTATATTCTGTTGTATAAATGAGTATTCCAGGACTGCTTAAAGTATGGATTATGTAAATGTGTAGCTAAGGACTTAAAAAATGCATAATATGGACAACGCTTATTACAATAGGATGTCCTGTGTATGTATCTCTAGGGAGTTTTAAAGACATGTATTGTTGCATGATAGTGTGCCAGTAGTTGAACATTTAGTTGGAATGCTTAAGACCTTCTTCCACATCTAGTAGAGACGACAGCCATGATTAAATCATGAGAAGTTGCTAACAATAAGTTTGTTTAGGATTCTTAAAATTACATCATTAAATTCAAGATAATGGATGAAACTAAAAGTACCATACACCCTGGATAACTGTGCTCACAAACAAAACAGATTTTTACCATGTCCATGCAATCATTTAGAACACAAAAAGGAAAAAGGTCACATAATTAGATATTTGAAAATTGGCTTCTGTAATAGTTACTCAAGGTGTTTTAGGAGCATCCATGTCATGTTCAGCTGCATCACCCCTTGAGGAAGCCATTCCATCATCCTAGAAACCTCTGTATCCCCCATTCCTTATCCTTACTGTGTTGAGATATGCTGCACTGCCAAGAGAAAGGGGAAAAAAGCCCATCTGCTACCTATGTCAAATTTCTGCATGTATTACTCATTGGAAGTACCTGTTTTGTTAAAAAAAAAAAAAAAAAAAATTACTGTCCCTTGCTGTCCTGGGATTTTCCTCTCTACCACTCTCTGGCAGCACAGCTCCCTCTTTCTTAATCGTGACTCATATCCCATCCTGATTTTGCCTGTCTGCCTCCATTCTCTGCTTTCACCTCTTTGACTCCCCTGTATGTACAGTTTGACTTCCCGACATATGTTCAAGCCATCCCACCTTTCAAATTTACACACTCTGCAGTCTGGTAGCCCCCATTAATAGCAGGGAGTCAATTTTAATTCTAAGCGAGGGCAGAGTCAGGACCTTGGCTTTAATGATGTATGCTCAGATTGCCCAACCAGGATCAGTAACAGCAAAGTAGCAAATCAGACCAGGGAGCAGTTTGTGCCACTACAATGTTGGGAAAAGAGTTTGTAAACTGGTCAACCACTGCACTAGTGAGGGCTAACAAAATAGAGAAATAGAGTTCAGTGTCACTGACATAAGAGTTCATTACATATTGCCTCCCAGTTTCCCATAACAGTCTTTCTTACAAAGTGAATAGGAGTGGTGGTAGAATTACTTATTTCTGTACTGTGATATGTCTCTCTCCCTCTCTCTCTGTGTATTCAATATTTCAGAATGATTGTTTGCTTTTTGGTGTGATTAATGCATTTCTTCATTAAAGTGATTGCCTGCTAGATTTAATTATGCATATGTCTTAATAAAAACATTCCACATAAACAGTCTCTATTTGAGTGACATGTATGCTAGGTTTAGTTCTCTTTGCTATTGTATGTATAAAATAGCATTTTGTTGACTGTACTGAAAAGGCATCCTTTTGATACTCTTAAAATTAAAGTTTGATTCTTAAGCATATTTGTCTTTCAGAGATAGTGATATCAAATGTATTTTACTGTTAAAGGAGTTGTCCTTTATTTCAACTTCATACCAACTTTTTATGACAGTTCATGAAGACTGGGTCATGATATCACTTCCAAGTTATCAGCTCTGTTTCGGTTCACTATCTCAGGGCAGTAAGACTGATAACAAAGACATAATTCAAGGATTCTCTCAGTCTCTCCTTACCCTTCTTTTGTGGGGGATGCAAAATTTCTGGAATATATCTGGAAAAATTCTTTTAAATCTAGCACTTCTCTGCTATAAATTTGATGTGTTAGTTGTATTCAAGATAAAGGATTGGCCCTAACATGAAAGCAGGAGAAAAATACAATACTGTATTTAAAAAATGGTTTGCTTTGAAGGTGGGCAGGATGTACAAGAGAGGGTTAAATCATGAAGTTTTTAGTTAGTCTTTTTAATTGGCAATTGGGCCATTTACATTTTTAATCTTTTTTTGTTCAAATAGGTTTAACTTAGTGAGTCACTTGCATTTCATTCCCAACAAAGCAGGCTTTTGTTTTGTATGCCTCTTTTGATGATTGCAACTCTGTTTACTCTTCTGAATGTTTCTGTAAATTGATTTGCTATGATTATTTTCCTATTTTTTTAAAAACTCCCTTTGCTTGAATTTTAATAGAAATCTGCATGGGGAGTACAAAATGGTGTAGATGGAAATTTCCCTGCACTCAGTTCTTTTGCAGTTCATGGTTATTATTTGACTTAACTGTTGACTCCTTCACTAGTTAACAGTTTTCCGACTCCCTTTAAGAATATAGTTGTCATCAATCTTGCAGCTTGCTTGGGGCTTAATGTTAGAGTAGGCTAGATTCGCCTTGCCTGAGGTTCTGTAAGATCTGTTTTTGTAGCAAAAACTATAATTTTTAGTTTTTGAACTGGAAACTATAAAAGAAAAGCAAATTACATTCAGAATGAGTGACTGAAAAGTGTGGTGGTATATATTCACAGAGGTGATTTTTGTTGTTTCACTTTTATGAATAAGGAGGACTGGTCTTAGACATCATGTTAAAATATTGAATATTTTCATGTATTAGTATTTTAGCATCCACTGCTGTATTTGTATGAATTGTTTTATTAATGACATGGGAATATACTAGTTTTAATGCAATGACTGAATAAAAAATAAACTACATAAATTATTAAGCTAGTGTGGAAAGCTTTCTAGTAAGGCTGAACTAGAACATTGATTTTATGCATGCTGTAGGCAGGCCCTAGATGGTTAGGCCCCAAGTGAACCTGCTGTGGTAGTCTACCAGAACATCATACCATAGTCTCATGTATTCAAAGCAAAGGAATAAATCATGATTTTACAACAGTGCATCAGTTGACTTATTGCTGTTTTGTGACCAGAGGTAGGAAGGGTTGCTGTTTAAAGCCATGTCATTGGTTCTCAAGTCAGTCAGGCATGAAGGCTTGTCATCTGCCTCTATAATTGTACCTCACCAGACTTTCTCTAACTAGTCAGCTGGGGCTGTGCATTTTGTCTCAAACACCCGTCTGGCCAGCGTCTGACAGGAGCTTGCTCATCATGCTGTCAGTAATATGTTAACTAGAGTGTATCTTTTGCGGCCTGTAGTGGCAGGTGGAAAGGAAGCTTCACTTTAAAGCAGATGTCTAAATATTATGTCCATTTTGACCAGTATTTGTTTTAGGTAATACCAGCCTCATAAGTCTGTAAGTATTGTAGTTAAAGTTTTGACTTCACTTGTCTGTGAGCCCTTGCTGGAGAAGCTCACATATAAAAGAATGCACTAGCAGTACTTTCATTATGTTCATCATATATCCAACTTTTTTGGGGTAGGTATTTTGATTATGCGCTTTTCCTTGTTTATATGCAAAGAGAGCAGCCTTACTCGGTCATGGATTACAGTATAGTTAGTTGGATTGAATGGGGTCTTTTGAATCTCATTGAGACCATATGGATTAATTTTGCCCATTAAATTCTATTCTGCTCCCTTGCCTTGACAATGACAGTATCTATAATCATCCAGAGACTAGAAGAGAAGTTGACTCCTTTGAGGATGTGATGCATCTGACCAACTGCCAGGAAGGCAAAGCAAAGTGTCCCTACCTTAAATGCTAAGTGGATCATCGTTGTGTTTCCTCAGCTGACCTTAACGTGAGATTCATGAGTTTGTTCCCAAATCGATGTGTCCCTCCGTGGTGGTCCACTGAGTCCAAAGCAAGTTCCCCATTAATTGTCTATTTTTGCCATTCCTTTAATAATAGCTTCTCGGTTTGAAGTCTGCAGATTCATTTTTGGTCATGTTTAAAGAATAACTGCTGACCAGTTCTGTGGAGCACACAGTCTAAGTCATTGAGAAGATGTATAGAATTCACTTTTATACGAAAAGTATAAAAGTTCTGGGTTGGCTGTTCGTAGTAATGTTCCTCAGATGTAAACTGAAAGAACCAAAACTATACCTATATTTCTACCTGGTAAATTGACCCCCTGCTGGATGAATTGCTACCCATCCATCTGACGGGCAGTGTAGACATGCCCCAAGAGACTTGCCTAAGATGACACCAAAAGACCAGGGCAGAGCAGAAAATTGAACCTATGACTACGTCTAGACTACAAAGAAAAGTCAGAAAAAGATACACAAATTGCGAACCACAATTTGTGTATCTTTTTCCACTTTTCTTTCGAAAGAGGCTTTTCTGAACTTTGGCACATCTACATGGTGCCAAATCTTTGAAAAACCTGCTCTTTCAAGCCATCCCTTCTTCCTCATAAAACGAGATTTACAGGGATGGCAAAAGAACTCGTCCGCTTTTCTGAAATTTTTTTCCGGAAAGCGGATGCGTTCCTTGGACATGGCATTGCGTTTGTATCCCGGAGAAGCGCTGCAGTCTAGATGAAGCCTATGTCTCCTTAGTTTTAAGATGGTGTAATGGCCACTGGATTATCCTTCCCATCTTTACAATACAACAGTACGACGAATGATGCTAAAGATGAAGTGGGAGGTGGGGGAAGGGAATCTATGAAACCTGCGATCAGGGTTTACACTGTTGTTAATTCTGGTTTTATCTGACTAGGTGAGAGTTGCATAACTATGCTGTAATTTTTCTCTCCTTACCTGCCACCTGTTTAGAAACTTAAATAATAATACTATTGTGCTCCACAGAATAAGAGCTTGTATTTTTTTCAGGAAAAGGCATTATTCAAAAGTGGATTTATTTTAAAAAACCCATCATTTGCAGTTTAATACTAAGGCAAAAAGGAAGGTCTGGCTGGGACTCTTCTTATATGAATAAGATGCAAGTTCACTTTCCATGTCCAGTAATTCGTGGCAATTCAGTAAAGATTGCCAAACAAGAGTGCCAGTAAGTGCCAAAGAATAATGGCAGTTTTTGTAGACCTGAAGTGAAGGCCACTAAAAACTCTTCATGTGTTGAGTCACAATGTAGCTGGGCCATATTTGAATGTGTGACATAAAAGTGAAATACTTAATATTCCATTATGAATCTCCTCAGCAATCAGGTAACTTTGGGGAAAAGCAACAAACAATTTCTCAGTGGATCAGTGGCTGCATAAAAGTAGGAGATGTGATCATCAATACCAGTAGTATTTAGCTATCTGCTTTTTTCTACCTAGCACAGCTCCTCATACATTCCTTTACTTGTCTTCCCCATATTCCAAGTTAAAAAGATGAATTACAACATAGGCAATGATGCTCTCTATTCTTGCTTGCAGTAAATAAGTCAACAAAGAGTGGGCAGTAGAGCATACCATGGATTTCCTCTACTTTTTGAGGAAGAATAAAAAATGATTTCCAGGCACTCCCCTTGCACAGGGGAGAAGCATATGCAAAACCCTCTTGTTTATGTAATAGGTGGGCTCTACCATCAGAGAGGGAAAGTGGTCGTGAGTGGGGAGATAAAGAAGGTAGTAAGAGGAGGGGGAAATGGGCGAGGAATCCTGTGTGTGGGAGAGAGATTGGGGAGTCTTGGAAAAATTAGGGAGAAATTTAGCAAGTAGAGCAGCAGTTCCCAACCTTTTCCAGGTGGGGACCCATTTTGACAATTCAGGAAGACTTGGTGACCCAAGGCAATTCAAAAATGGGGGAAGGAGGGAGGGCAGAGCCATCTGGGGAGACACTTGGTGACTCTTTTGAAATGTAATGGCGACCCATATTTGGGTCCTGACCCATAGGTTGGGAAACCCTGAAGGAGAGTATAAGTGAGCAAGAGGGGAATGAAGGACAGCACATAGAGGTGGAAAGTGAATACAGGGGGACTGAAAGTGAACATTAGAAAAGACAAAAGAGGGAGAAGAAAAAAGTGATAGGTGGAGTTAGCTTTGTAAAGATCAAAGGAGTACCAGAACGAACTTGATTTAGTCTAAAACTTAAGGAGACACTCAATTTGAACTTGTTAAACTTGACTGATATTTTTCAATACACTTTTTTTTTCTAAAGTGCATCTTGTAAGATAGGTTCTAGCTTTTTTTTGGCGGAAAAACCTTCTAAAAAATTTACAAAGCACTTATCTCTGCCTCCCCTTATGCCTACAAAATTCTTTATTGCAAGCCTCAGGGCAACTATGGCAAATAAGCTCAATTTCCTCCTTCCACCTCCTCCTTTCTGGGCACTCATCTGCCCACTGCATCTTCAATTTCATTTTCTGTTCAGCTGCTGTTATTTTTCTTTGGCCTAGAAGGCAAGGCAAGATTTGTGTGAGCTTGCCTCCCTTCCAAGGTAGTATATAAGACTGTGTCTAAACTACATCCCTTTCTCAAAAAAGGAATGAAAATTAGACACTTCGAAATTGCAAATGAAGCCGGGATTTAAATTTCCAGTGCTTCATTTGCATAATGGCGGCCGCGGTTTTTTTCAAAAAAGGGGCTTTTTGAAAGAAAAACGGCTGTTTAGACAGGGATCGTTCGAAAATAAAACCCTTTTTCGAAAGATCCTGTACTCCTGAAAAAATGAGTACAGGATCTTTCGAAAAAGGGTTTTATTTTTGAACGATACCCGCCTAAACATCTGTTTTTCTTCAAAAGCCACCTTTTTGAAAAAAAACCGAATGAAGCACAGGAAATTTAAATCCCGGCTTCATTTGCTATTTCAAAGTGTCTAATTTACATCCCTTTTGCGAGAAAAGGGATGTAGTTTAGACACAGCCTAAGAGTGATATCATTTACCGTCTTGCATCATGGAAGAAATAGCAACTCCCCATCAGCATCACAAAGAAACTGACTGTACAAAAAAAATATAAGGCACCACAGGTTAGTTTTACTTACGCATGTTGTCTAACTAAACTCACTGTGTTTAGCTTGCAGGGAATATGCGGCTAATAAGTTTTTATAAATTCCTATTTTTCATATTATCAGGATTGTAAATCTTGTCTTTCAGTTTTGTTTTCACTGGAAGTTGCAGAAAGTGCTTTGAACAAAGTAATTTATATTACTAGAATGTCAACTGTCAGATAAGAAAAATGGTTTGTCTAATATACAGTTATTGTTTTCATATCATTCACCTGAATTAGATTTATCTGCAAATAGCTTATCAAATAAATATATTGCAGAAAACTGTTTACAGAAAGCTTTCAACTCAAAATAACATTGTTTCAAAACGTTTTCAGTATTTCTGCAGAAATTTAAAAATTCAGCTTAAAATGTTGTAGAATATTGCTTTTCTTGTTGACAAAGACTCCAGACTAACTTAAACCTCTATCGCTACTTTTAAATGAATTTGTTTACTAGAAAGGTGCATTTCCAAAAGGAAAATTCCTCTGGTTTCTCAAAAAGTTTAGCATGTGAGCTTGCATTGTTATGCATCATATATTGCTAACTAACACTTAGATGCTGTGGTGCTGGGTATTATTGTAAGAATCTAATTCAAAATAACATAAAATCAAAATACAGGTACAGATGTTAAAATATCTAGAGGATATTTTACAGACTGGCAGCACTTGGCTGGTTAATGTGTTTTAGAGACAAATCTGCTGTGTTTCAGCATGTGCTACTGCTGAGAACATACTAAATACGTGTTCCCTCTGTGCAAAGTCAGATGTTTAGGTTACAGTTTTCCAACAATTCCAGATAGAATATTGACTGTACTGTGTATAGGTCAGACAAACTTCTGAAAGTGTAGTCAAGTTTTGTTTAGTGGTTTGTTTTAAGGATATGTTCCTTTATGACCATCTGATGACTCAGGCATTTCAGCCTGGAATTGACAAATGACTTTGTAAAACCAGCTTATTTTATTTAATCATTCCAGAAAGGTAACACACCAGTAGGAATGGAAACATTTTCTAAATTATGTATTTCTCTTGCAGCTATAACCACCTTCCTAATAATAATGATGATGATATCTAGCTTTTATGTAGTCTTTTCATCTGTAGGTATTAAAACATTTTACAGAGAATTTAAGTATAATTATCCTCATTTTACAAATGGGGAAACTGAGGCACAGAGGTGCAGTGACTTGCCCAGTGCCAGAAATAGAATCCAGATCACAGTCTTTCTACTGCTTTATTCACTAGATTGCAGTGTCTCCTATATAGATTTTGGATTAGTAAATTAGTTTAGGACCTGTTTAAATTGATTTCAAACATAATTCTTACATGATTTGGTTGCCAATTATAAACATGATTGAGAAACAAGATTCTAATACAATTTAATACCCTCCTCACTGGCTTGACCAACGATATAAGTAAATAGTTTGAGACTTGTTTAAGCTGATTTTAAATAAAGTTCCAAATTCAGTTCCATGCCAAGTTATGATAGCAACTTAGAAGATGAGAAGATAAATAAAACAGCAGACCCTCAGTAATATACTGGTCCATCATGAGCTTTAAATGTTAAGACCAAAATCTGTACCCAAGCAGGCAACCTGTGTAGAGTACAACTGTGGGCAGTGTTCCCTGTAATTTGCAGGTTTGTGCAGCTACTCAGGAGAGATTCAGATGCCACTCAGCTGATTAGCACAATGCCCAGATGTGTTTCTACTGTCTGTGCACATTTGCACATGCCTCAGTGCACATAAAAATGTATTCCGTACATGGACGGAAAAGATTGGAGGGACATTGCCTGTTGCTAGGTACAGTCTTCTCTATTGACACCATAGACAGTTGTTTTACTTCAGTCTGTTCTAATGGCAGGCAGTTGACCGGTCATTTGGAAAGCTCATAGTAAAGGTTCATTGATAGTGTTGAACACTGGAGTACCAAAGGCACGTATCAGTATTGTCAAGTCTTTATGTGTAGGAGAGAAAGAAAGCTATAGTCTTTTGATGTTCTTAGGGAAAGGATAAATCTACCTTCATCACATCTGTTCCAGCACCATCAAACGGCAGTTGCTCTTCAAGGGTGTCTCAGTTTTTTAACTTTGTCAGACTTCTTCTGAAGAGACTTTTTATCCAAAAGAGGAAGATATAAGAATGCTTTCTGATTCTCTTCATGCTTTTTGCTCAGCTTGTTCAGTGCAATTTCAATCTTGTTGGAATTCAGTCACTGCTAATTTATCCGGTGTTGCTCGGGTTTTTAACAGAAATAATTTTTGTTTTTCTTCATTTTAAGTCATTGCCTTGGAGTGGGACAGGGAGAGAGGACTACCCCAGCCCTCTGTCATTGCAACAGCTTGGGCCAGGTGAGAAGCACCTTCTGGGCACAGGCCAGGGAGACACAGACAAACACACATACACAAACTCAAATATAGAAGAAATAGCTGTCCTTTTCTCCAACCCTGCCCTCTGCTGCCCCAATGGTGTTAGAGCTGTTCTGATCCCCATATTTGCCCTCCTCTGGTCATTATACAACAGTTGCATATACATATACAAAAACATTTTTGTCGAGGTATTTTTGTAGCTGTTTTCCCACCTTTGAAGGCCTAGAAAATCAAATACTGGTCAAGTCTAGCAAAGTTCAAACTTTCTCCATGTACTTGAAAATCATCTAATTCTGTGCCTATAAAACTTCTGATGTTCCAATAGGAACTCTGCCAGACAAGGGTATAAGCCAAAAGTTTTTGCAGGAAAGGGAATACCAGTTTCTATATCTTGCACTGTGTACAGTTCTGACTCTGAAACTAAGTAATCCCCTCTGCTATCCAACATGTTTAATAAGGAAGCTTTTAAGTGTGGTGGCTCTTAAATGACTTTGTTTGATGTATCATTTTAAAATCAGATTTATAAATATAATTATGAAGAAATTGACAGATTTTGCAGTTGATGTAATCTCCAGTAGCAGCTGACAGAATGGATTGGACGAGCCACACCCCTGAAGACAACTCCAAGGCGATTTACTCAAGATGCTATCTGCTCTGAAAAATATCTGAACCATACTCTTTTTTAATTCTTAATCATTTCTGTTGAAATGGAATTCACTCTGGATGCAGTTTCCAGTTAAATGCTGACAGCAAAACCTAGGCAGCATTCTGCCAGGGACTCTCATAAACGACATTGCTCTCTACTTGTTTCATCCACAGTCATTTTTCCTGTACCACTTTGATTTGCATCTGCACCATCAGACTCCACTTTCTGCCCCATGCCTTCTTTACTACTCTCCCCACAGCATGCTAAATACTGCACTCTGGTGGTCATATATTACCATTCCTTGCAGTCCTGTGAACAGCAACTCTTGGATAACCAATTCCTCGCTCTCTTAGCAGGCACCACTAGAACTTAGAGTCAGGTGTCCAGAGATTTCTCTTGTATCCCACTACATAAATGGTGGACTTATAAATTGCTGGCTCATAAGAGGCTATATAGATGAGTACAGTCATGTCCCTTACATACTTTTCATTTTTTCCTTAACTATCTGATTATTTAAATCTAAAGATAACTTTATCCCAGAATCTACAGAATTCCCTATATTTTGCTATACCTAGCAGGGGGAATATTACAAATATTGAGATGTAGTTATTTTGATGGATAATGCATTTGGGAAAACACATTGTGGTTGCATTTTTAAAGGAAATATATAATTACAAGGTAAACCAAAAGCAAACTAAAATATGAAGATAAAAGACCAAAATCCTTTCATGATACAAAGACCACAGTTATCACTTTGCAAATGTTGTAATGTAGAGTTGACCCAGAAATTCAGTGTCATTCAGCTGAAGCGTATTTTTGTCACTTATATGCTTAAATCACCAAATTTCATGAGAAGTAAAAACAATCACTAAATATTTATACACCTCCCAGTGATATTTTTATAAACGTACTTATTCTTGTTTAAGATAGAAATATAAAACAATACATTTGGTGTATTTAACTACAAAATGTAAGGAGAAATATAATGGACTTTGTTATTGAATAAGAGAGTTATGTTCACACTTTCACTGCTAGAAAAGAGTAATGTTGCCATATTATGCATTAATTTAACATTTTTATCTTCTGAATGCCAGCCCGAAATGTGGATTGCAAAGTAGTAAAGACCAGTTATAAAACTTTAAATACCTTGTTCATTGTAATTATTTATTTTCTAGATTGCTTTGGTAATGACCATGGACCAAAACATAATACATACTTTTCATGTTTTTGCTAAATAGAAATAGAAATACTTGTGTGCATATATCATTTTTGTTCATGTAAATGTAAGATAGACAATTTTAGAATCCTGAATAACACAATTTCATTAACTGGATAAAGAGAGATATTTATCTTCAGGGAAAAGACCTTTATCTAAATCTTGGGAATCTTCTAACTAGCACTTTTCTTTGCTTTATTACAGTCTGTAATTAAAATGTCTGTAACAGTAATTTTTATATGGACAGTTTGGCTTGAAGTACAAAATATAACAATACAGTATAAATATCGTAATTTGTGAATACACATCTGTTTTATATAAAATACTTAAATACAGTACTGAATTCATTGTGTAGCTTCAAGAATAGTATTTAAGGTGTAAATGAAAGCAATCCCAGATAAATCCAACAGATAATAATGAAAGCAAAAGAGAAAGGCAGGGTGTTCATTTGCCAAAAGAGAAATAAATAATTAACTCTTTGTAGCAAGCAATAATTATTAAACTGGACGTTTCTTTAATGCCCAAAATAGTACAATTGTAATAGTTTGACATAAAGCTAAGAAACAAAATGTTAATCTGAAATGAACAGTTTAAATATGGAATTATGATATACTTGGCTTCCTGTAGTACAGCTGTCAAGCTTGGGCAGTTCGATGGTCAATAGTGACATTCTATGTGTCAGTGAACAGAGTCTCTTGATACCGTAACCTGCAGTTCACACATTACTGAAGCTCCAACTGTCGAACATTCAAGTCCCTTGGTATTACTGCAGTTTCCAGACTCTCCTGACTGGCTCATGTTTCATTCTTTGGCAATTTGCCCTAATGATATCCCTCAGGAGCTTTCAGGCCCTCTCTTTCCCCATATTTAATCGTATTATATTAATCTGAGTGATGAGAAAACTGTGCTGCGCAAATTGTAATTGTCTGTGATTGCTGCTGAGGTGATCTTTATCATTTTTTCCCATTTTTATTATAAAAATGTATATGCAAAATTGTTCTATAATTTTTATAAACAAGTATAACTGTCCAAGATAGCCAAGATGCTAAAGCTTTAATTGCTTCTTTGTTCCATGAAGAGAAAATCCATAATATTTCAGCACTGTACTAGCAGGATTCACTTTTTTAGCTTTCTTTTGCTACAGTAGAGTGCATGCTTAATAAAGACCAGTAGTAATTAAGTCAATATTGGGTAGTCACTTTATTGATGACCTAATAAGACTTTATAACCATCTTTTGTCTTCTCCCATAAACAAGGTGGCTTCTTAAACCCCCTTCTGTTAGAAGAGCATTACAAGATTATGTGAGACAAAACAAGTGCGGGAGAAGGGGGCACTGTAGCACCAGTAGAAGAAATGGAAAGATACAATTTTGAATACTATGAATTTTGAATTTGTGAAATTCTATGCATAGGAAAAGTGCTCCCCTTCTGCCTTTCTTTTACTCCATTTTGGCATCTGAGAACTTCATATTGATAGGGTTGTGTCCTTGGGGATGTCATGTGCTGGATCTGGGCTACCTCTGTTTGGAAATGTGATATTTTCTTATTTGTGCAATTTTCTGCCTATTTTATGAATAAAATCAATCAGATTTAGTCCACTTTATCTGCCTTCATGGTAGGAGAGCCATGTATGGGAGAGCAAAGCAGAGTAATCATTGGTTGTTTCAAATAGTATTGTTCACAGTTGTGTGTAGAGGCAAGTTCTCCAGTTAAGGATCTATGCCATATAGCCCATAAGTCATGAACGGTAAATCAAACTGGGCTGTTGGGACCACTATTAGTGGAGATTAACATCTCATTACAGGCTACCTTGCCTCAGACAAGAGGTTGTTCACTTACTGGTCAACAAAGCATCTCTTATCAACTTCTGTGTTGTCTCTAACCATGTGTTTTTGGGAGGCATTATGTGATAAAGCTACTCTGATATCATCTGGAGTATCCTGATTTACTGGACTCTTTTTTTCCAACTGTGTTTAGAGATGAGGACAGAGAAAGACAAAAGAGAATTTAATTGAGCCTTGAGGAATAGTGTTGGAAAGTTACTTATGCTCCTTTTCTGATGAATGAAATGTAGTGCAAGTTCACTTGAGTCTCAAATGTTCGTGATGATGATACCCATTGTGTCTTCTATGTTTGATACCTTTGATCATGATGTGACATTGAGTTACTGAAACAGAGAGAGCTTCCTTTTTGTGGCTTAGGTTTTAAAAGATTACCGGGGTTGATTTGCAGGAATTTGCGGGTATTTGGCTCTTATTTTTGGCTGGAAAACTATTTCAGTTTTGGGGCATGCAGTTGGCGTGGTATGCTATTGGATAGCTATCCTTTGCTGTCTTATTAATGGGGATTTAAAAAAAATAGAAGTAAATAAATAGTAGGGTTCATTTCTGATGTTACACTGACATACCTGAGTATGTTGACTTAGCAGGAATGCTGCATGTACAGCTGTTTGCTCAGGGCCCTTTTTTTTTTTCTCTTTTTCCTTTTGGAGGGAGCGTGGTTGAGGAGGAAAAACTATTAGGGGCATCTTTTTCAGATTGTGCCACCTCCTCGTTTTGTAAATGTATGTATACTAAAAGTCTTTAAATCAAAATTTGTGGATATCAGTAGCCCAGCCAGAGGTTAAGGGCTTACTACAGAGAGGGTGGATGAGGGTCTGATGTATGCAGGAGATCAGACTAGGTGATCATGGCTGGCCTTAAATACTATGAGTGTACAAAGGTGATGATGGTCTATAATACTTAGGTCTAATTATCATTATTGGATTTAGCATGTGGGTACTGGGTGGTGTTGGTGTTCTGTGATATTTCGGGGGTCAAATTAGATGATTTTGTTCTCTGTTCTGGCCCTGAACTCAGACATCTTAACATTTGAAAATAATGTTAACAATGCTACATTTAAACATTTTTTCATGTCATTGAGACTTTAAAGGCATAAACATTTTGTTTTAAATTTTGCATTTTGTGTTAATTTTTTGTTGTCAATTCTGTGTATATATTTTTATTTTTAGTTAACTGCTTGTGTTCATGGGTCAGCTGCATTGTTATATCCAATGTATTGGCAACACATATACATCCCAGTGCTTCCTCCACACCTGCTGGATTACTGCTGGTAAGATAGCTAATATATTATATTGAATTCTGAGATGCTTAGTCATAGTAATGCCTAGCTTTTTCAATCTAAATAAATCATGAAAACATTAATAAATTGTGTGAATGAATATACTAGTAATGATGCATGCCCCAATTCCGCATTTGTTCAGGAACAGAGATTAATTTAAGCTTGTACTTCCGTGCTTTTCTATATTGCAACCTTAAACTGTAAATATTAAGTAATATCATTATAACCTTTGGAAGTATGTTTACAAAAGCTGCTTATATTATCCTAGCAGAGAACGCATGCAATAATTTTAATATAAGTGTATTATGGTTTTCATTTATTTATATTTATTTTATTTTATTAAAAATATATTGGAATTGTAAGCTAAAGCCTGATTGTTGGGTTTTGGTTTGGGTGCAAATATTAATGGACATAGAGTTGTCCTTAATTGTATATTATTATTTAATATTTGGATTCCATTAGTATTGTTTGAAGTCTAGTCACCATCAGGATCCTATCTAGATCCTGCCCTAAGGAGATTAGCTTTTGAAAAGCCATGAATTATTAGGATTATTAGGATTGTCAGGTATTTTCAGAAGTAATTTATTGTTCAAAATGGCTTCGGCTTTAAGACCTAGAAATACCAGTGATTTATTATTCATTTATTTGAATTACCATAATCTATAGTTATGCAACTCAAACAGAGGCCCCATTGGGGTAGTCACTCTACACACATGTAGCAAGAAATAGTACCTACCCAAAGGAGTGTGTTGTTTTAAATAGACAATTCAGAAAAGAATGGGAGAAATAATAATTATTACACTTATTTTATTCATAGGGAACTGTAGCCCAGAGATATAGAGTAACTTGTCCAAGGTTAGACAGGAAGTATGTGATACAGGCAGGAATAGAACCCAGATCTCCTGAGTGCCTTAATAGCATCTGACTTCTTTCTTGTCTTTGGTTAGTGTTTCCTGTATCCCCCACAGTGTGTGTTTCCTGTATCCCCCACAGTATTGGTGTTGGTTTCATTGATTTTTGTTCAGTCCATCAATATCTTCTTGATTTCCAGAGAAGTTTTAAATATATTTGCTTAAGGCTTCTTGGTAGTTATTTCTTGAGCAGATGGTTGATCTTTGTGGGTTGTTTTTTTCTTTGTTTATAAATTACCTTTTCTCTTTTTTTCTTTCAAAGCATACTCAAGCCCTTCATTTCAAATGATACATTTCTTTTGGAGAAACTCATTCCTGTTTGCTTTCCCTCCAGGCTTTGAGAAAATTCATCAAGACAGCGATATAGCTTGGAAACGATTCTTTAGTTTCTTTGTCACTTGAACTTAGCATCAGAACTCCTGACTATTTTTCAAAATCATCCATCTCTGCTCTTTTCAGAAAGAAGTCAGATTTCTGAACCTGAATCCACCCTTTTCTTCACCTGGTAGCCTAGGATATTTATCTTGTATCACAGGGCTTTTATTTCTTTCTGCTAAGCTGTGAATACTAGGGATATTAAAATATGTTTATTTGTGTAAACTTGTAGCTGTGTAAATTTTTCAGTAATTACCTGTTTACACATGGTGGGGAGGAGGCAAGAGATGGTTCTTGCGGGGAGCCAGCTTTTAAACCGGCTACCATGTACTGGCTTCATCCTGCCCACCCTGCACCCCATGCTGCTGCCTCTGATACAAAGGAAGCAGAGGGGCGGGGAAGGGACTCAACTATTGCCTGCTTCCTCTCCCCCATGGTGTTGCATTTGTCTCAAAGACAGCAGCGCAGGAGGGCAAGCAGCTCACAAGAGCAAGTACTTGCACCTCCCCTGCTGCTGCTGCCTCTGTGGGCAGGCGGCTGTGCCGTGAGCTGGCTTAAAAACCGGCTCCCCATGAGCACCGACTCCCACTTCCCCCCCCCATCCCCTGCACTGCAGCCTCTAATAATGAGGCAGCAGTGTGGCAGGGGAGGGGAGAGTGTATGTGTAACCATGTAACCATGCATCCCAGGACCATGGGAACTCATATTCTACTGATTGTCCACCACAACCCCAAAATATTTTTTGAAGTCATTGCTTTCCAGGATACAGCTACATTTTCCAAGTATGGGCTACATTCTTTGTTCCTATGTATAAACATTTATTTTGAGCTGGTTAAAACACATATTGTTTGCTTGTGCCCAGTTAACCAAGTGATCAAGGTCACTATGAACCAGAAATATGTTCTGTTCATTATTTTACCCAACGTTGGTGTCACCTGAAAATTTTGTTATTGTCTTCCGGGTCATTGATAATATGATAAATAGTTTAGATCAAGAAATGATCCCCGCTGGACCCCACTAGGAAAAAAAAAAAACCTGCTTAATGAAGATTCTCTATTTACAGTTAAATTCTGAAACATACACATTAGTCTGTTTTTAATTCATTTAATGTGTGGTATGTTAATGTTGTTCTAGTTTCTTTAATCAAAGTATCATGTGAGAGCCATTTTAATTTCCGTTAATTACATTACTCTCCTTTAATTATTGATTAATCAAGTACTGTATCTCTTGCTTGGGATTGATAGGCTGAAAGGATGTAATTTCCCAGGTCATCCTTTTTTAAAAAATGGGCAAATCATTAGCTTTTTTTATGGATAATTCTACCATTTTTATTGAGCAATGGATCAATGCCATTGTTAGAATTCTTTTTGTTCCTAATATATTTTTTTAAAACTCCTTCTTATTGTTCTTTGCCCGGCTAGTGATAGATTTGTACTTGTGTTCCTTTGCTTCTTTTATCTAACTAACTTCCATTTTATACTCATTACTCTCAACTGCTTCTTTCTTAGGTTCTAAATAATATATATTTTTATATCTCCCTTCACTTCCTCTCTGAACCAGGTTGGGTTTTTTTAACTAGCATGGCTGGTTTGTGGCTGATCGTGACTTTTGGGGCATCCAGTAAGATACTTTCAACTGATTCCCAATTATCAAGCACAATTTTCTGACTTTTACAGCTGATTTGACTTGTAACTGTTTTTAATTTTGTCCAATTGTTCTTTAAGTAAAGTACCAAATATGTGTGTATTTGTGTGTATATTGCTTGTCTGGACTTTTTTTTCTTGTAGCACATTATAAATGTGAACAAGTTGTGATCACTTGTACCTGAACTACCATTAATATTTAGTTTTGTGATCAGTTCCTCTTCATCAGTTAAGACAAGGTCTAATAAAGTATTCCCCCTGTGTTGGCTGCAACACTTTTTGAGTTAGGTCATAATAATCTATAATGCTTAGAAATTCCAAGGGTGTTGTAGTACTAAAGGTATGAGACCTGTTCCGTTTTGTGATTTAGCAGTGGTGTAGCAGACACCAACCAATACCACATCTTATACTTTATCACAAGCCAAATACACAGAGAAGGATTGTAACTTAACTTCATTCACAAGTTTAATTCTTATGCAAATGTTCTGATATAGGGTGGCTGGCATACTATCTTCCACCTTTTAATGACTTAACCAAACAATGGAGGTGCTAATGGTTCTTAACAGCCTGTTGTAACTATTTGAACTATCTACTCACTGTCTCCTTTTTCTTCACCCCTCCCCACCTCCTTCTTCCCTTATTTATTCTTGGATCTGGACTTATTATCCTCTGGTCATCTGAAGAAGTGGGTTTTGCCCACGAAAGCTCATGATACCATCTACATGTTTTGTTAGTCTTTAAGGTGCAACTAGACTATTAATTGTTTTTTTAAGTTTTTCCTGTTACAGCCTAACTCAACTACCTCTCTGAAGCTTTTTATCTGTTAGGATATTTATCCATAAACATTCAAGATGTTTTTCTTCTGAGTTATCAGTGACTCAGAAACAGTTAATGTCTTTTTTTTTTTTTTTTTTACTTAGAGTGCTACTCCCTCACTCCTTTTGCCTAACCTGGATCCTTCCTGATTAAAGCCATGTTTTTTAACATTCCATTCAGTAAATCATCCCACCAGGTTTCAATAATACAAACTAGAGTAATTCCAATTCCTCTTGCTTGTTATCCAGGCTACTAGTATTGGTGTATGGAATTTTTTCTCTTCGTGTCATATGATTCCTTGAGTAATTTTGTTCTCAACATCTTCACTTTGTGCTGATTGCTCATTTAACTCCTTCCTGACTACTCTAGTTAGCATGTCACCAAGAAGATATGATCCTCTTACTGAGGTAAAGGCCATCCAAGCTATACACCCACTCTGCACAGAAGGGGGTGGATCAACATTCCACAAAACCAAAGCCCTCCCATTGTACATCACTTACCAAGTCTAGCCAGTATTTTTCCAAGTGGCAAAATTAGGCTAAATGGTTGTAAATCCCCAGGTCCTCCTTTTAATCTGTATTAAAGATAGTTAATATGTTTTCCTTTCTCAAATCCTCTGGGACTTCATCCACCTTCTGTCAGTTCTCAAAGAAAATCACGAATTGTTCCCAGATTGCTACAGCTGTTTCCTTAAGAACATTAGGGTGAGTTTTATCAGGCTCTGCCAACTTGAACACATCTTACTTAATAGACTTAACTTGTCTTTTCCTTGTTTTGGCTTCTATGCCTTCCTCCTTTTGTTTAATAATTGTGCTAAGCATCTGGTTACAATTAACACTTTTAATGAAGAATGAAACAAAATAGGCATTAAACTTGTCAGCATTCTTGATGTCATCTGTTATTAGCTCTCCTTCCCCACTAAATAGTGGGCCTACACTTTCCTTTATTTTTCTCTTGATCCTAATAGCTTTATAGACTCTCTTCTATTTGCCTTTTGTGTTTCATTTTCTCCCTTAGCCTTTCTGATTTTGTCCCTTCATGCTTGCACAATGGTTTTTCTATTGATCTTTAGCGATTTGTCCATGTTTCAATTTGGAATATTGGCACATCTAAATATTTCCAGTATCAGACCCTACATGCAAAGATTCATTTCTTAAAGATAGTTCAGATAGATATTCTTCAGATAGTTCTCTGAAGGTTAGAACTTGATATCTTCAACTTAATTTTTTTTGGGTAGTGAGGTAGATACTTTGTAGTCTAAAAGTATTTTAGTAACATTCTTCTATTGCCATTTCTAGAGCACAAGCCTCTTGTGGTTCCATAATATAATTTAATCTATAATAAAACATACATCATGCCTTTTAATCAGTCCAAAAACATTGTGTTCCCACATAACTATGAAATATGATGCTACCAGCCTGGGCGATGTTAAGGTTACTTGTAAGACCCTGTAAATACACACACTGTATGTAGTGATGAGCCACTGACACAAATAAGAGTTTTCCTCAGACTTAAAGAGAAAATATAATCAATTACTTTTATTTTATGATCAAGGACAGTAAAAGCACAAGTCAGTTAAAGTAATTTGTTCATTCAGATCTAGAAGAAGAAAACGCACATGAATAATATATTATTCACTTAAAAGTTCATGTGATTGAAGAACATGCAAAAAGAGTTCCAAAGTTTTTAAAATAAATAGTTTTCTTTCCTCCTTTTCAGTAAGCAACAGGGTATTCTTGTATTCAACCCAATAGGTAGCCTGATTTCAAGATTCCTTTAAAAAAATTAAATTTGGACATTGATTTGAATAAAGATTGCTTTTCTCCTTTATAAAAATCAATGTAATTAAATATTCCATATAACTTTTTGGCAAAATAATGTTGCTGGAATAAGAATGTATTACAGTTTTGTATATGGAAGATAAAGCATCCTTTTTACTGAAGCTCCATTAAGACAGAAATATGATTAGAAAATTCCAGTAACAGTTGCAAAATGTCTTCTTATGAGATTTGATTTTTTTCTCTTTTATAGGAAATAACCAAGCCTGTTTTCATGAAAGTATTACAGTTATTTTCCAATTAACTTACATGTCCTTCAAAGCATAGTAATTATTTTAGGAAATGATGCTCTGAATTAATAAAACAGTGCAGTAATGATATGCCTAAACTTTGAGTTGTATCAAAGGTTAGTGAAAGAGAAGTCATATTGCATCTCCCAGTATCATAGTAAATATTTTTGTGTTTCCATTACAATCTCTGGTTTTCAGGGCTTTGTAATACAATAGTAACATATTCATTCTTTTCTAAAACTGATCATAGTGAATTTCTTTAAATGAACTTTTACAGCTGTCAGTTCACACTATATAATAAGCTATCCTCTACTTCTTTAAAATAAAACAGTTGTTAATGAACCAGGTAAATCAGAGGAGTTTTTTTGAAGCAAGTAGCATTTACTCCAGTTGAGAATCAATGTCCATAAACTGAAGCCCCCAACTTATGAATGGGTTGAGTTACAAAAGTTCATTTGTAAGTCGCTTGTTTGGAACTCAGAATACATTTTCCCATAAAAACAATGTTATAAATGGTAGTTACATCCCCAGGTTAGCCCACAAAAGACTAGTAGCTGAAATACTATATATTTGCAATGAAAATAGTAGAAATAGTGTTTTATTTGACCTTGAATGCTGGTGCTTGAGGAAAGGCAGGTTTAATTAGAGGAGGATGATGAGGTAGATGAAGATTCTGAAGGGGACTTCTGGGCATCCACCTTCCCCTCCCTCCCCCCAACCCCTGTGACTCTGCACCAAGTCTGATAACCAACGCTATCCCCTGCCTCCTCTCTCCCCGTCCCCTGTGGGCTGCACCCAGTATGACTCACAAGGAGGCAGTGAGTGGTGCAAGAGAAGTGACAGTTTCCCCTTCAAAGTGCTGCTTCTCTCCAGCCGCTGGCTGAGTGATCACACCTTCTCCTCTGGAGTCCTTGCGTTGCTCACCATCACCTGTGCCTCTCGTCTGCTCTCCTGTTGCAGGTGAGCTTTTATTTGTACGTGCTGATGTTCAGAAGTCGCATGTTGTAACTCAGGGAGTGCCTGTACTTGATATAGGTAACTTTTTTTTTCTAATAGCCTTTTCAGTACATTTCACGGCTAATATTGAAATAGATTGACATGATGAATAGGAGGAGATATTTTGCACATTTTTAGCAATGTCTTCATATGTTATTCAAGAAGCTGCTTAGGGGTTTACGCAACAGCTGGAGTTGATGTGTTTTGAGAATCTTGTATTTGTTAGTAGTCTAGTCTAAGCATAGGTTCTCTCTGGCTCTTCCTCATGCTGTCTTTGGGCAGTCACACTTCTGTGATCTGTTACTGGCTGCTTGGCCATCAAGTAATCTGTCCTGAACATATCCATTGCACAGTCCACTCTGAATTAGAGAGAATCAGTGCCATTTCCGTGGCCACACTTGGGCTAGCATGCCTGCCCCTTATCCTGTATGCAGTGTAATTGTAGTGTTAGTCCTCATATTAGAGAGGCAAGGTCCTGAGATAATGTTTTTTACAGGACTGATTAATATTGGCATGAGAAGCAGGCATGTTCACAATATGGTCACTCTATATCTGACCTGTCAGTTTTCATTGTCGAAAGAAACCTGCACGACACTTTCAAAAGATGAGCCTGGCAGCATAGTCATAACTTTGCTATACTCTAAAAATCATGGACCCAACAGAGATGTTTGATGCTTATTACAACCATCTGTAACCCATTATAGTCCAGTTGTGAGCAGGACTTCACCCACCAGGACTCAGGGAGGCCGCACCACCTCACAACATACCTGGTGCAGTCACATGTGGGGAATCAGCTGCAGCAAAAGTTCAGGGGTCAGGCATGTGGTCAGGCTGGGCAAACAGTCAGTAAGCCCAGGCCCTAGCTCAGGGCAGGTGGCAATGCACAGTTCAGAAGGGCTCAGGCCTAGGTTCATGCTGACCCTTTAAAACAAGCAGTCAGTGAGCCCAACCCCTAGGTCATGGCGGGGCAACAAACGTTTACTTTGTTTTATTGCCTAAAACTAGGTTTTAATGTTCATTCACATGTAAAAGTCATGGAATATGCAACAATCACATTTGGTTTGTTTTACTCATTGCTTAAAGTTTAACTTAAAAATGCTAATGCTTATTTACTTCAATCAGTTTTACACTGGCTGAATGGGACGTGACTGTCTAGCAAGGAATACTGCAGAAAGGGACCTAGGGGTCATAGTGGACCCCAAGTCAACAGTGTGACACGGTTGAAAAAGAAAGCAAACGTGATCCTGGGATGCATTAGTAGGAATGTTGTGAGCAAGACACAAGAAGTAATTTTTCTGCTCTACTCTGCAATGTCCAGTGTTCAGTCCTGTGCACCACGTTTCAAGAAAGGTGTGAAAAAATTGGAGAGGGTCCAGAGAAGAGCTACAAAAATAATTAAAAGTCTAAGAAACATGACCTAGGAGGGACAATGGAGAGAACTGGGATTTGTTTCATTTGCAAAAGAGAAGACTCAGTGGGACATGATAGCAGTTTTCAAGTACCTAAAAGGGTGTTACAAGGAGGAGGGAGAAAAACTGTTCTACTTGGCCTCTGATGATAGGACAAGAAGCAAGGGGCTTAAATTACAGAAAGGGAGGTTTAGGTTGGACATAAGGAAAAACTTGCTGTCAGGGTGGTTAAACACTGGAATAAACTGCCTAGGGAGGTTGTGGAATCTCTGTCACTGGAGATATTTAAGAGCCGACATCTATCAGGAATGATCTAGATCAGAGGTCGGCTACCTTTCCAATGTGGTGTGCCAAGATTCAACCCTCCTGCCCTGTGCTGCCCCACTTGCGCCTGCTTGAGCTCCTGCCCTGGGCTCTGTGGGAAGGGGGGAGGAGCAGCACATGCACACTTCCCCACACTTGGGTGCAGGATCCGGGTGGGAGGTGGGGTGCAGTAGCAGGCTGAGAGTAGAGTGTCTCACCAGGGGGATGGAGCAGAAGTGGGCTGCGGGTAGGTGTCTGGCCAGGGGGAAGGGGGCTCGAGCATGAGGTTGAGTGGTCGTCTGGCCAGTGGGGAGGGGGCAGGAGTAGGGTGGGGATGCAGGGTCTCAGCATGGAAGGGGTGCAGGGTCTGGGTGGCACTTTCTTTTTTTTTCCAGTGTCTGTAACAGGGTTTATTTATTGTAACAGTCACTTCCACGTGGCAGCCAGATGCTGCTCCACACGTGGAATAAATTAGTGGTCCATGGGCCAAGTGTGGAATGGAGTCTGTGCCTCACCAGGAGTGCAGGGAGTCCAGCTGGCAGGTCCGGGCAGGCTGGCCAGGATCCAGCCTGCCGGCACCTGGATAACGGACTCCAGAGGCCCCACGGGGCTCTCCAGCGGGTGTGAGTGCATGGCGCATGTAAGAGGCACAAGGCAGTGGTGGAACAGCAGGGACATGGCCATGGCAGCAGCGGGTGCTTCATGGAAGAGATGGCGGCCGGGTCTGAGTTTACCCCCTGTATTGCTTTCAGGCTCCCTGTCGCAGGCATGGCTTCCCGCTGCTCCATTGGCTGGATTCTGGCCAATGGAGCAGTGCAAAAAGCCTGCAATCAGTGTACCAGTGCACTGCTTTGTTCTCCAGCTGGGGGAGTAGGCAAGGGAGTGTGCACGCATGTGAGGAGCCGTTTGTGGCTCCGGCTTTTTCCCCGATCGCACAGTGAGGCTTGGGGCTTTCTCCACTCCACTGCCCCCAAGTGCCACTGAAAATCATCTTGCGTGCCACTTACGACATGTGTGGCGGATGTTGTCGACCCCTCATCTAGATGGTGCTTGGTCCTGGAGTGAGGGCCGGGGACTGAACGTGATGACCTCTTGAGATCCATTCCAGTTCTAATGTTCTGTGGTTCTGTGCTTATATAGATGGAAGTTAAAAACGTGTCATCTTGTCTGTACATGATCTACGTAACATTTGCTCTGGACCCAAGCTATGTAAGAGTGATTAAGAAGAATTTATATTTTGCATCAAATAATTCAGATATTGATCCGAACCTCATTGTAATCTGGGGTTTTGATAACTCCCTGGCTAGAATAGGCCTACCCTTGGTGAGACTGTTTCTAATTGCCTCACAGTATCAATGCAAAAGAATGCGGGGAAGCACATTTGACGGGATATGAGCTATATGAAAAATTCACAACCTTAAACTTTATTATATGCTGATGTGGAAAATGTGGTTCAATGAAGTACATCACTAGCTTATTTTATTCAAATATTCTCTGATCATTGTGGACACTTTTTTTTTCATATATTTAGGGTAACGTGCTCTTATGCTGAACAACTTTAATAGTTACCTTACTGTTCAGTGTTTATATGCAAGGTTTTGGATCTTTTTTTCCACCATTTATGGCTGTTTTCTTACAGTTGTGGGTATTATCAGCATAGCTAACTGATTAATTTCTCCGCAGCATTAGTTTTGTCAATACTTTCCCCTGATATCAACCATTGGCTGTAGTCTAATGTAAATTAAATTAAAATATATTAGTTAGTACCATAGGTTGTATGCACTCTTTAAAAGATGTTCTTTTCTCTTAATTCCCAATGATAACATTAGTTTAGCTTTCTCTTTTGGTAACCAGTTTATTTGTGAGTCTGAGTAAGATAAAATTGGAATGATATAAAAATGGTGATAGATCCACTGACTACAATTACTGCATACAGTACTCATAGGTCTAATCTGGTAGCTTCACCTGAATTGCAATGCAGCATTTTGTGCTCTACTTTGTTTTGTTGTTTGCCAGGATATAGTTTGTTATAGACTCATAGACTTTAAGGTCAGAAGGGACCATTATGATCATCTAGTCTGACCCCCTGCACAATGCAGGCCACAGAATCTCACCCACCCACTATTCACCTATATCTCAGATATTGAAGTCCTCAAACGATGGTTTAAAGACCCCAAGATGCAGAAAATCCTCCCGCAAGTGACCCGTGCCCCATGCTACAGAGGAAGGCGAAAAACCTCCAGGGCCTCTGCCAATCTACCCTGGAGGAAAATTCCTTCCCGACCCCAAATATGGCGATCAGCTGAACCCCGAGCATGTGGGCAAGACTCACCAACCAGACACCCAGAAAAAAGTTCTCTATAGTAACTCCTATCTTCCCACCATTGGCCTATTTACCACTGATAGTGAAAGGTCAATTAGTTGCCAAGATCATGTTATCTTATCAAACCATCCCCTTCATAAACCCATCTAGCTTAATCTTGAAGCCAGATAGGTCTTTTGCCCCCACTACTTCCCTTGGAAGGCTGTTCCAGAACTTCACTTCTCTGATGGTTAGAAACCTTCGCCTAATTTCGAGTCTAAACTTCCTACTAGCCAGTTTATATCCATTTGTTCTTGTGTCCACATTGGTATTGAGTTTAAATAATTCCTCTCCCTCCCTGGCATTTATCCCTCTAATATATTTAAAGAGTGCAATCATGTCTCCCCTCAGCCTTCTTTTGGTTAAGGTAAACAAGCCAAGTTCCTTGAGTCTCCTTTCATAAGACAGGTTTTCCATTCCTCGAATCTTCCTAGTGGCCCTTCTTTGTACCTGTTCCAGTTTGAATTCATCCTTCTTAAACATGGGAGACCAGAACTGCACACAGTATTCCAAATGAGGTCTCACCAATGCCTTGTATAACGGCACTAACACCTCCTTACGTCTACTGGAAATACCTCGCCTAATGCATCCCAAGTCCGTATTAGCCTTTTTCACGGCCATGTCACATTGGCGGCTCATAGTCATCCTGTGATCAACCAGGACTCCGAGGTCCTTCTCCTCTTCCGTTACTTCCAACTGATGTGTCCCCAGCTTATAGCTAAAATTCTTGTTATTAATCCCTAAATGCATAACCTTACACTTCTCACTATTAAATTTCATCCTATTACTATTACTCCAATTTACAAGATCATCCAGATCTTCCTTTATGATATCCCGATCCTTTTCTGAATTGGCAATACCTCCCAACTTTGTGTCATCCGCAAACTTTATTAGCACACTCCCACTTTTTAGTGCCGAGGTCAGTAATAAAAGATTAAATAACAATGGTCCCAGAACTGATCCCTGAGGAACTCCGCTAGTAACCTCTCTCCAGCCTGACAGTTCACCTTGCAGTATGACTCTGTAGTCTCCCTTTAACCAGTTCCTTATCCACCTCTCAATTTTCATATTGATCCCCATCTTTCCAATTTAACTAATAATTCCCATGTGGTACTGTATCAAATGCCTTACTGAAATCGAGGTAGATTAGATCCACTGCATTTCCTTTATCTAAAAATCTGTTACTTTCTCAAAGAAGGAGATCAGGTTGGTTTGGCACAATCTACCTTTGTAAAACCATGTTGTAATTTGTCCCAATTGCCATTAACCTCAATGTCCCTAACTACTTTCTCCTTCAAAATTTTTTCCAAGACCTTGCATACTACAGATGTCAAACTAACAGGCCTGTAGTTACCCGGGTCACTTTTTTCCCTTTTTTAAAAATAGGAACTATATTAGCAATTCTCCAGTCAAATGGTACAACCTCTGAGTTTAGAGACTCATTAAAAAAATTTGCTAATGGACTTGCAATTTCATGTGCCAGTTCCTTTAATATTCTTGGTTGAAGATTATCTGGGCCCCCTGATTTACTCCCATTAAGATGTTCGAGTTTGGCTTCTACCTCGGATTTGGTAATATCTACCTCCATATCCTTATTCCCATTTGTTATGTTGCCATTATCCTCTAGCTCTTCATTAGCCTCATTAAAAACTGAAGCAAAGTATTTGTTTAGATATTGGGCCATGCCTAGATTATCCTTAACCTCCACTTCGTCCTCAGTGATTAGCGGTCCCACTTCCTCTTTTTTTGGTTTTTTTCCTATTTATATGGCTATAAAACCTTTTACTATTGGTTTTAATTCCCTTTGCAAGGTCCAACTCTACATGACTTTTAGCCTTTCTCACTTTGTCCCTACATGCTCTAACCTCAATAAGGTAGCTTTCTTTGCTGATCCTTCCCATCTTCCACTCTTTATATGCTTTCTGCTTTTTCTTAATCACCTCCCTGAGATGCTTGCTCATCCAACTTGGTCTAAAATGCCTACCTATACATTTTTTCATCTTTCTTGGGATACAGGCTTCTGATAGCTTCTGCAACTTTAACTTAAAATAATCCCAGGCCTCCTCTACTTTTAGATCCATAAATTCTTTAGTCCAATCCACTTCCCTAACTAATTTCCTTAATTTATTAAAATTAGCCCTTTGAAATCAAAAACCCTAGTCTCAGATTTATTTTTGTTTATCCTTCCATTTAGTTTGAACTGAATTAGCTCATGATCGCTGAGCCAAGGTTGTCCCCTACAACCATTTCTTCTATGAGGTCCTCACTACTCACCAAAACCAAATCTAAAATGGCTTCCCCTTGTTGGTTCAACAACTACTTGATGAAGGAATTCATCAGCTATCACATTTAGGAAAATCTGAGCCCTATTATTATTACCAGTATTTGTTCTCCAGTCTATATCTGGAAAGTTGAAGTCTCCCATGATTACACAGTTTCCATTAGTATTTACTTCTTTAAAAACATTAAAGAGGTTTCTATCCATATCCAAATCAGACCCCAAGCACTATCCCAGGGGAGGATCTAATAGTTTTCTTCCCCAATGTGATTTTTGCCCAGACAGACTCTGTCTTCTCCATTCCTTCACTTTTTAATTCTTTGCAATCTACCTCATCATTGATATACAATGCTACTCCACCACCTTTACCTTTATTTCTGTCTTTCCTAAACAGCACATACCCTTCAATACCTGTACTCCAGTCATGCCTAGTATTCCACCATGTTTCTGTTATTCCTATAATATCTGGTTTCACTTCCTGGACCAGTAGCTCTAGTTCCTCCATTTTGTTACCTAAGCTCCTCGCATTGGTGTACAAACATCTTAATTTTTGCTGTTTCACCTCACTCACATTCTTTACCCCATTTGGCATGGACATTGTACCTCCTATATGACCTATTCGACTAGTATCCACTCTGCCCTTCCTCCTTATGTCCATTCTCCTACCCCCAGCTATATCCTTTCTTACTTCGTTTTCCTGCTTCTCAATGCTAAAATCCGGCGTAGAGATTACCTGGACATCTCCCAGCCGTCTCCCCCAAATTCCTAGTTTAAAGCTTTCTTAATCAGTTGTGCCAGCCTCCATCCTAGAAGTCTGTTTCCTTCCCTACTTAGGTGAAGTCCATCCCGAGAGAACAGTCCTCTGTCCGTGAATGACTCCCAGTGGCCATACATTCCAAAGCCCTCCTTATAGCACCACTGCCTGAGCCACCTATTGAGCATCATAATCCTATCACATCTTTGTTGCCCTTCTCTAGGAACAGGCAGAATCCCACTGAAGATCACCTGAGCCTCGATTTCCTTAAGCGTCCTCCCCAACCTGGCATAGTCTCCCTTGATTCATTCCAGTGAGAATCTAGCCGTATCATTTGTTCCTACATGAAGGATGATCCATGGATTCTTTCCCGCTCCCTTTAGGATCCTCTTCAACCTTAGTTCCACATCGCGTATCTTAGCACCTGGCAAACAGCATGCCCTTCTGTTCTCTGGATCAGCTCTGGTTACAGGCCTGTCTATTCTTCTCAATAAGGAGTCCCCAATCACGTAGACCTGCCTTTTCCTGGTGACAGTGCGATTCTCTGGTCTGTCCCTTGTTTCCTCTGGCTGCAAGTCCTTTCCATTCCTATCTTCCCTTGTAAACTTCTTCAACCCATCCTGTATCCTCCTGGTGCTCATTATTGGTGTTGCCTCCATCGATCTTCCCCTTTATGTATGGGACTAGCCACTCTTCTCTTCTTCCTTGCCTTTCCACCTTCAGTGGCCACCTGCTGTATCCATTCTCCAACTCCGCATACCTGTTCTTGAGCTCTATTTCTCCTTCACTGGCCCATCTTTTCTTCTGCCTGGTTCTCATAGTCACATGCTTCCACTGTCCATTTTCTTCGCACAGCAGTCCCCCCTCAGAGGCCTTTGATCCTGCTTCAGTCTGCATGTCTAAGCTTTCCCCTTCGGCCACCTCATGCCTTTGCTCCATCATCTGCTCGAACCCCCTTCTAAACTCGACCAGAGTTTCCACCTGCATCTCTAATCCTTGGATCTTTTCTTCCATCAGTTCTATTAGGCGGCACTTCATGCAAACAAAACTCCTTTCAGGTACCCCCTCCAGAATCATATACATACCACAGCTGCCACATCCACTCATTCTCATTGTGTCCTCCACTGCTTGGGTCATGGCCACTGCTATCTCTGTATTAATCAGCCTTCTCACCTAAATCCTGTTAGTCCAGCAAACACAAAAACAAACCAAAACACCCCCCCACGGCAAAAAACAAACCCTAGTTCACTATTGAAATGACAGATTTATAATATGGATAGATACTTACTGTATCGATATTATAAAACTTTAAAACTTCAAATAACAAAGATAGGTCCTGGACTCTGGGCTTGGGTTGCAGCCACAAAGCATAGAGAACCCAAACTGGTTTTAAGGATGTTAAAATGCAATTATCTGGCTAATTGTATAGTCAATACAATTTGTATCGATTATACAATTAGTCGAGAAGCACCTCTGGGCAGAGCCACAATGGGGGTAGCTTCAGCAGCCGACTCCAGCTGGGAATGAGCAGTCCTGGCTCGTGCTGGCTCCGAAGCCACCTGCCCTGCGGCTCTGCATTTTAAAGGTAGTAAGAGTCATGGGCTTTTACTATATTTAAAATTCAGAAGCACAGCAATCAGCACTAGCCAGGACTGCTCGATCCTAGCTCTCTCTGAGTCCAGTAGCCCCTTTTCATAGCAGACAGAGCAGCCCTGGCTGCCACAAGCAGGGGCTGCTTGGTGGCAACAGCCCCTGTCTGCAGGGGGCCCAGCTCCACACTGGGACCCCTGCAGACAGGGGCTGCTTCGCAGCAGCATGCCCTATCCTCCTTCCCCTGCCCCTCTGAGGCGGCAGGGCAGGCGGCACCCCAGAGACAGTGCTGGGAGGAAATGGCTTTTTAAGCTGGTTCCCCCCAGCATCGGTTCATGTCCCCCCGCTTGCTGCCTCTCATGGGGGCATCACAGAGAGCATCGGGCGAGGGGGACTGCTTGAGTCCCCCTCACCCTGTGCTCCCTGTGGCACTTCCTGTGGCACCCCCCAGCACCGATTTCTGCTCCCCCCTCTTGTTGTCTATCTCTGATAGAGGTGCGAGGAGGACTAGTTGAGTCGCTACTCAACTATCCAATAAGCATTTGCTTATCAGATAGTCGACTAGCCACTAACATCCCTACATCCCATCTTTCTGATATGTGATACAATATAGAAGCGTTTCTCAAACTGTGGGTCCCGACCCCCCGGGGGGTCGCGAGCAACTTGGAGGGGGGTCACGGTATCACAAAGTTTGAGAACCCCTGCAATATAGTGAGGTGATCATTCCCATACGTCAGCTAAGAACACATATGAGCTCCCTCAGGTTAGCACTCCAGCACATCAGCTATGTCTGCTGAAACTGAACTTGCCGTACTCAGGTGAAGTTCAGGCCAAGCTGAAAAGAAATGATTCAGGCTGGCTCAGATGTGTGCAGCCAAGCTGCTCAGTCAGCCTTACACATCTGATTTTACCTCTCATAAGTCTGCATTGAGTTTTACAAAGTCTGCTTCTGTTGGAGATTTAAAAACAGAATAACTTCTTTTGCTTCATTTAGACTAAGGATACTGCTTTACATGGGGGTGTCTGCTTTGTATAAAGCTTTTCTATATTTGGGTATAACATCAAGAAGATGAGGATACTGGTTGTTTGTATTTCAAGAAGAAAAATAATATGTTTATGTTTTATTGCAGTGCACCAATGCCATATCTAATTGGAGTTCACTTAAGCTTAATAGAGGTGAGTAATTTTCAAACTGACTCCATCTATATGTGCGAGAAGGGGAAAGCATATGGGGTCATTATCTTTTTTCCTCATGGGGAAAGGATTGGGGAGCATTTTGTCAATTGTTCTGTCAGGAACATGCATATTATAGAGAATAACTAGAGCATGACTTACCCGGCATAGCATGGGTCTGGCCTGGAGGCTGCTCAGGCTGTCTGCTGGTGCTCCCCCAGGTCAGCCTGGGGCCACAGGTGCTGGCCAGCAATTGAGGGGGGAGCCTGGCCCAGGGCTGGTGGTTGGGGTCACACATCAGGCCCGGCAGAGGGGGCTGTGCAGGCCTGCCCCACAAGTGCTACCAGGGCTGACCTGGGGGTGGGGGAAAAGGGGGACTTCTGGTGTATTTGGTGGGGGAGAGGGGCTGTGTGGCACTGCCCGGCCCCAATGGTGCTCCAGCGGGAGGCCATGGCAATGGAGCCAGTGGGGCTTCCTCCCCTCCCTCTCCAGTCTGGTGTTGGGATGAGGGCTGGGGAGGAGAAGTTTGAGGCAGTGGGGCACTTATCTGGGCTGGTGGCAGGCAAGATGGAGAGCCCCATTCACAGCTGGCCACTCCCTTGCTCGTGAGGCTGCCCCCAGTGGTCACTCAGGAGCAGTGGCTGCCAACCTTTTTCACACCGCGGACCAGCAAACCCATTCACAAACTTTTGGTGGACCGGTATCAGTTTATTTGACTATGCAAATATGCAAATAAAGTGTTAGCGGTCCGCCAAAAGTCCCGGTCCCCAGAGCCGCTCCGTTGGCTTCAGCTCCACCAGGCCCCTGCCCCTTAGATCCCCCGAGTGCCAGCTCCCAAGTGCCAGCCATGCAGCTCTGGCCCTGGCCACCGGAGCAGCTGTGAGCTGCCTGCCACGTGGCTCTAGCTACGGCCAGAGCAGCCACCACTTGCCACGTGGCCCATAGCTCCTGCCCTGGGGAAGGGCTGAGGCTAGGACTAGTGCCAGTTGGTGGCTGCCCTGCTGCTCCTGGGGCTCTGCCTCAGAGGGAACACTGGGTGGGCAGCATGCCCCAGCCCCCAGAGCTCCCGCGGCCCAGCAGCCAGCAGTTTACAGACCAGACTGGCGGTTGGGAACCACTGCTTTGGAGGATAGCTGTCCCCTGCGCTCACTTCACCCCATATTTGTGACTGTGAGTATTGCATTCCTCTTCTTGGCCACCTCCCTTTCCATGTTGTGGAAAACAATTGAATTCCGGGTACAACCCATTTCCCTAGCACAATCAAACCCTGGCCTTGCGTTAAGTTAGGATAAGAGGAATCTGCACATCAGCTTTGGCAGTGTTAGCTCTTACAATTTAGGACCATGGTGGGGAACCTATGGCCTAGGGACCAGATGTGGCCCCTGGCTCGCCTGGATCCTGCCCCTGAGGCTTGGGGCTCTCTCCCCAGCATTGGGAAGCCAGACCCACCAACTCTCCTGCACCCTCCCTCCCACACAGATCGGACACCTCAAGCCCACTTCCAGGCAGCCCTCTCACACACACTGAACCCCTCAGTTCTTGAACAAATGGACTCACAGACAGATACACAGACAGTCAGATGCACAAATCTCTAAAATGTGTATATATAGAGATTATAACAATGTTGCTTAGAGAATGATTACCAGAGAAGTGAAGTGACTGACCTGAAACACTGAAAGCACCATGGAAGTAGAAATGTCCTTATGTGGATATTCAAGCCTTCCATCTTGTCTGACTGTGCCAAAAGAAGGCAAGAAGACATTTGATATGGGTTTAATAAGGCTGCAACTTTATTATTAGATATCTGGAACTACCCAGCAGATAAAGGGCAGGTAACCCTCCCTTGTTTTCTCCCATAATTAACCAAGGGAAGTGCCTTTACTCTCCCCTCCCTTTTCTACCCACGTCCTCCCAGCAGATGTACTGCCTGGACCTTACAATTCCCCAGCTCCCTCTCTTTCCATCCAGATCCCTTCAGCTGGGACCTTATCAACCAACCCACTTGTAGAAAGGATAAGGTGGACTATAATGATAGGAAGGGGGGTGTTGGCTCCAGACCATATCAATCACAGATGTCACCAACTACTCCCAGCTTGCTCAGTTTCTGAGCACTTCCCCTTAAGTCATCTCCCCAAGACATTTATTCTTTACTGTACGCCTTCTTTTATGGAGTACGACCACTGAACATCCACTGTACACTTAAACAATGAGTTGCGACCTGAACTGCTGTGAGGAAAGCAAAAAAACCCAACTGCACCTGGGCCAATATGGTGAAAAGGGAAAAATTTCTTCCTGGCCTCCCTCAACAGGGCAGCTAGTGTGATGTCTACATCAGATATAGCCAGTAATCTGCTATATTTGCCTTCAAAATGGGAAGGGACGGTAGGTGCTGCCAAACCTACTCCATGAATCAGAAGGGAGGGTTCGGGCACAAGCTAATCTTTTAAAACCCCTCATTGCTTGGTGATTAGTCAGCCACCACCCTAGCTCCTTTTCCAGCAGTTTTATACTCCCTCCCCCAAGCCATCAAGAATCACTCTCCCTGTCAGCACGACAAACAGTAGCCCAGCTTAGGATGTAGGTTTGTGAATGTGCTTTTACTTATTATACTTAGTTATCTTTATATGAGTTTTCTTGTGTATTATGTATGGTGTATTTGACCTCCTATAAGATGGAGTACATCTGCTTCACTAATCTTGAATGGAAAGTCAACCTAATTCACATTGATTACATCTACACCAATGGCTGGCCAGAGTCAGCTGACCGAAGCTGGAGTGTGGACTCTGGGACCCTTCCCCCGATGGAGTCCCAGAATCTGGGCTCCAGCCCAAATGTGAATGTTACATTGAAGTTTTATAATCCTACAAGCCCAAATCAGATGACATGAACCAGCCACAAATGTTTTGTGGCAGTGAAGACTTACCATTAGGCTACAATATTCTGTTTAACAGAGTGAGAAAGACGTGTTGTAGAAGCTGCTGCTTTTCATTTTGTATATAGAGTTGTCATCCAGTGTCTCTTAGTCTTTAAAAAACTTGGGAAAATGGTTCTTTAATGCTGTGGACATTGCAAATGTGCCTAAATCCTTTGGCCTCAAGTTTTAACTAATAATGAGAATAGTAAATAAGACTCCTGTGGAGTCTGGTAAGCATCTGTGGCCTGTTCAGTCAAAAGTCAGACATTCAAAAAGAGTATTAGATTTGATTTTCAAATTTAATTTTTTATATTCTTACTGTGCTGAAGCCCTCTCTGTAAAAACATTCCATGCTATAAAATGTTCACATGCAGGCATAACCATAACTAAAAACGTTCTTGTTTTGCCCAAAAACTAAAGGTTACTTTTCCAGAATGTTGGAAGAAGGAATGAGAGTTTCTAGGCATTCTCCATGAGCAGTCATTAATGCTTTGGAAACAACAGCTCCTGTTGTGTTGATTTGTAATCATTTGAAGGTGTCATTGACCCTGTTTATATGCTTTTATGGTCAAGTTCTTGACTTTCATAGAAGGTACTTTATCAGCTTCACATTCAAGGATTCTCTTCGGTTTAGACTTGAAATAAATAATGTGATTTATAAACAAGAGTAAATTTGCATTTGCTATGTTGAGATAGGACTTTTTTTTTCTCCTCGATCCCCATCATCAAGCACAAGAGACCTTTCTGTCCCTGAAAAGACACATTTCACACCTACGTTGATGATTCCAGGCATGGTCTTTTGTACTCCTCCTTTCGGGAAAGATCTTACGTCTAGACATGCTGTTTGTGTTGACATAGTGACATGAAACATTAGATTCCTCTTATCTTCATCTCGAAGGGCATGTCCAGACTACAAGTCTCTTTCGAAAGAGGCTTTTTCAAAAGAATCTTTTGAAAATGCCTCTTTCGAAAAAGAGCGTCTAGACAGCAGCCTCTTTTTTCGGAAAAGAGAGACACTTTTTCGAAAGAGAGCACCCAAGCAGTCTGGATGCTCTCTTTCGAAAAAGTACTGTTTGCATTTAATAACGCCTTTTTTTGAAAGAGCGCTTTTGAAAAAAGGCATTATTCCTCGTAAAATGAGGTTTTCCATGGTTGAAAAAAACTTCCGCATTCTTTCTATTTAATTTCAAAAGAACATGGCAGCCATCTTGACGCAGGTGAAGGTTTTTTGTTTTTTTTTAAAAGGCCACTTTTTTAAAAAAAAACCCTGTAGTCTAGACACACCCTAAGGCTACGTCAACACTGCAATGCTATTTCGGGATACCGGAGTCTCCCAAAATAGCTATCCCGTGTCTTCACAGTAATCTCATTGTTTCGGGCTCACTATTCCGATGTCCCTGTAAACCTCATTCCAAAAGGAGAAAGGGACATTTTAGAATAGCACTTTATTTCAAAATTTGGGGCTGTGTAGACAGAGCCAAATGATGAAATAAGCTATATCAAAATAGCATTGAAATAAGATATGCAATTTGCGTGGCTCAGATTGTGTATCTTAATTTGAGTTATGGTGCAGTGTAGACTAAGACAGTAAATCATCTGAGCAAAAATTACTGTGCAACTGAAATCACTGAGTTATTCCTTTGAGCCATATTATTTCCAGTACTACAGTACATAGATAACAATTAAGTCAGCTTCCTTCCGAAGAACAAATCACAGAATTCTCACCTTGTGACCACAACCTCTACAGCTAGTCAAATGAAAGAAGAGAGAGAGGATAATTGTTCCTTCATGCTCCCCAGCAGGTTGTGGGCCTGATCCCATGCACCATGGCAACCAGTCCAGCCCTTCCTCCAGGTCCAGTCCAGCCCTTCCTCTTATTTTCCCCTTACCACCTGTTTGTGTGGAAAGGGTTAGAAACATACCTGGGCTCTGCTCTTGAGTCTATGAGCTGTTGTGGTGGAGAAGACCTTGAGGAACAGAAACATACATCAGTCCCTACAATATTTCCATTGTGTTGGCACTAGGCCTTGTTGACCTTCCTTTCCATCACTCCTGGTGATAGAACCAGCTACATATTTACCTGATCTGCTTACTGTAATTTATAGATTTCAGATGATTATACCAACATTTCTGGTTTTTAGTTTAAAATGCTGTTTAATTTGATAGTTCCGCTAGTGCAGAAGCTATTTGACTACTGCTTTTATGGTAAAGGTTTGGAGATCATTTGCGCTAATCTTATATTTTTATGTGATGCCCTTCCCATCTATAGTTCAACTGCTATTCAGCACCTTCCTTTGTTTCAGCAGTAAATGAATTGTAGCTGCAGCTGTCTCACCAATCATCACGCTCTTTGGCTGGCTGGCAGTTCTATTCTGACATGTTGATGTAAAAGACATCAAACTGCTGTAGCATTATGGTCATCCGAATCATTTGTTAGGCTTCTGTGATAGCGTATTGGGCAAATCTTAACATTTTTCCCCCTTTATCATGAGCTTGATTTTTTTCTTTAAAAATAAATGTAAATTGGGTGCATAGTGTGTCACAGATTACAATATATTCATTTTACCTTTTATAATTTTCCTAAAATTAAAAGGTGATTGTACACTGTTTTTGAAACCCCGTTTTGCCACTTTCACAATCCTCATACTTGTTAAAGCTGTGTAATTCACTTGTGATTTTGAAATGCACAAAAATAGATAATAGACTTAAATATCATCAACAAATCGTTAATTGGTGACCTCTAAATGCCTAACTTTCTAGTTTCATCCCACATTATTTTAGTATAGGGGTTAAAATAAATGAATTAAAACTCTTTGAACTGATGAAGAGTTATCCAAACAATTTCAAAATGAAGGGTCAAATTGTACATTCAGTTATATATGTGCAACCACATTGCCAGCAGCAGGATTACATGGGTGTAATCAAGGGCAGAAATTGTCCAAAAATATTTGAATAAAATTATGTATTTTACTGTTGAGGTTCCACACAGTTATTTCTTAGTGATATGCAGTTTTTGTACTATTGCTGTTCACTGAAGAGGAAAGTACTTTTTAACACTTGACATAATGATACCCTTGGCCCAAAACATGAAAATCTAACTTTTCATATATTTGTAAATTGTTGCAATCTTATTATAAGCCTCAGTTAAGCATAGAAAGTTGTGTAATATAGGTGGACAGGGTATTAAAATACTAATACCCACTCATATTTTTTTTCTTAACAGAAGGTAAAAAATAGATCACTGGAGGATGTGGTTATGCTAAATGTTGACACAAATACTCTAGAAAACCCATTTAATGACCTGAACAACCTACCTACTGAAGTGGTAAGTCTGATGGGTATTTCATGTTGTTCTTTTCTTTTCTAGTAGCTTGAATTACTAATAGTGATTTTTCCCTGCTTTTGCTAACTGAAATAAAAGGAATAAGGGTGGAAAGTAGTAGATGTAGACCCCATATTTAAGATTTTTTACTGGTTTTTTTTTTGACAGTTGAGGAGATGTTGAATGGAACATCATATACCTTATTGTAAAAGCAGGATCATAATTATAAAGCTAGCTGCATTCATTAGGCATTGCTGCTTTAAACGCAAGAGTCTCTTCATCTCATCTTAATCATTATATTACAAAGTAGGCATTTCTGTCTGCCTAGTGGCATGTCTTGCAAAAGAACGAGAGAGTTTTTGAAGGCAAAAAGAAGAAGGGGGCCAATTATCGGCTTCTGCTTCCCTGCCACCTGCCAGCGCTTTTCCTTTTAATTAATGATCTGATGGCACTGGTCAATATAATAAGAAATGCTTGTACAGTTGGGGTCAGAAAATTCAGGCTTTGATCATCTTCAACTTTCTGAAACATTTATTTGTTTTCTCTAAATTATTTCAGTTTTATTTTAATCTCTTCTATCCTGCTGAGGGGCGCATGAATGAAAACCTACACTGTTTGTCATTTGCTTTGGCAGAGCAAAGACTGCTTACTTAGAATTCTATTTGTAAATTAAACTGCTAACCCAGTTTGTCATAAAAGACATCTGATCCTTTTGAAATGACGAAAACTGTCTTTTGTCTGTAAAGGATGATAAATTAAGTGCCAGTTCTTTCTGGACTTTGATCTTGCACAGATTTTCCCCCCCTGCTGCTTATAATGGAACATATTCTGTATTTCATGTTAAATACTCTCAAAAAATGCATTACACTTACCTTGCTTTTCCTTAATATAATGCTCAAAGGGTATCCTTTTGATAACAATGTGTGTATTTAGAGTTTTAGCTATTCAAGAGATAATATTAGTGTGCTATTTTAAATATGTCAACAAAAAGTATTTTATGGAGTGAAATCAGGTAGTACCTATTTCCAAAATGTCAGTCCTTTTAAACCCAGTATTTTAACCACATTAAGGAACTACTACAGCAACTGAGAAGCCTTTCTTTATTTCAGTGGTAATCTGTCTGACTGAATATATAATAGAAAGCAAAATCCCAATGCTTACATTAATGCCCAGCGCCAGTTTATTTTAATATTATTACATTCTTAATTTTTTTGTGATAACGAAGGCAGAATTCGATCAGATAAAGTGTCAAATGCAGCTATCTCCAAGATCTAATGAAAGAATTTTATAATGTGATTGTGGTATATTTGTCAGTCACTTTTAATGTATAATATTTTTATAAGAATAACAAGTTACATCAAAAACTACCAGACATTCATTGTTGTGGCAATAATTCCAGCTGATTTTGCATTAAATGAAAAATATTAGTGTGTTGAGGTTAGAATGTATGCCATAAAGTATACATTCTCTGCCACATGATAGTTAGATATGAAATTCAGAATTAAGCGTAATCCGTTACATACCAGAATTACAATTGACAGTGATTTCAGATTGTAAAAAAGAGTGCACACATAGGCAGGAAATCTGTTTTTAAACATGCTTATCAAAATACTCTGATGGGTAGGTTGAATTAAAATAAAATTAGTGAACACAAATTCCCATAGTTTTAATGGTACGTTGTCCCAGAATACGTGTGTGAGTGTAAGTCCTTTTAATGTTAATAAGGGTTATACAGACACATAGACTACACAATGGACTTTTTATAAAATGCAACATTCCATATACATTATGGAATAAAACAGGGAAACTATTTTTACAGATGTCTCACTTGCCAGATTTTATTTGAATATATTTTTTCTGGGCAAAATAAGTGTTAATGGGTTACTTTATATTTTGTTTGTCTCCCCATCTCTTTCTGATTTGAGCAGTAAAACAGTTTTCCTTATGGAACTAATTTGTTAATTAAAAACACATACAAATGTGGGTGAAAAGTCCTAAACAAAGGGTACAGACAGTATACAGCTTTTGGCTTATAAAATGACAGAGGAGAGCAAACTGTTTTTGCTTCATAAGAGAAATTACTGTTATAAATGCTAATATGGATATAAATATTTAAAGTATATTATAAAAATATAGAACAGAATTATTGATCTAATTGAAAAGATCACAGAAAATACTTGCAGATGTAAAACATATGCATACATATAAATAAAGCCAACAAACGTATAGACAAGGGTAATAAACCTTTTGATAAAAAATATATAAACAGGAATAGCAATTAAGAGTGTTAAAGCACAACAAACTGCTGAAAGTAAAAAGGAAGCTTTAAGTTTACCATCCCCCTCCAAAAACTGGTTTCAGACGACCATAATAAATTTAACATTTTCAAAGGATATTCTGAAACTGCCTCTTGTGTCTAAAAGGAAATTGGATAACAGCTTTCTTAATCAATAAGCCTGAAGATAATATGTTTTCAGGGGTGAGACATGTAACAGTTGAGCAAAGTCTAGTACTATAACTATTAAAATGTTGATATTTCTTTTATTCTGAATCAATTTCTTTAAAAATATAATATGAAATCTGAAAAAAAACTGTATTTGATATTGTGTCTCATAGATTATAATTAACTGAGATTTAAATAACCTTTTTAAATCATTCACTTAAGCATTTAAATTATACTTACAGCCTAGATAACTTTCTGTGCATGTGAACTCTATTATTTTGTCAGATTGACCAGTGGTCTTGACTGTTCAAAGGTCAGTGGTCACAGTTGTCCTGAATTACCAGTCCTTTTTTCATGTGGACCCTCTGCTGCGTTGCATGCTGTAATCTTCTTAATGGCTTCATTCCAATATTCACACATAATATTCTAGATTTATTGACTGCTAGAAATACTACCATGCCAGTAGCAGTTCCGCTATTCCTAAGGTATTTAAAATTGGAAAAATAAATCAATGCAAGACTTTCAGGAATCCTTTGTTTTCTTTAAAGGAGTTTGTGGGGTGGGGGGGGAGAGAAGCCTTCTCTCTGTCTTCTGACAGGAACACTTGTTTTTATATTTCATCGTTTCACTATAGGGTTGCCTCATTTCTTTAAAAAAAAAAAAAAAAAACAGAATAAATAACGATTTCAGTAAGAGTTAATTATCTAATACTATAGTCCTTAGAATGCCATTTTTTCTTGTAAGTTCTTGTATTATAAAGTTTTTAGTGATGATTGAGACTACAAGCACCTCAAAATTATTAATGTTAGGTCCAATCCAGCAGTGACTTACATATATGTTTAACTTTATTTCAGTGGGACTATTCATGTACTTAAAGCTAAGTATGTTCATAGAGACTTGCAAGATTGATGTCATTTGTTTAATGCCATGAACAGTTCCATTGACCTCATGATTGGGCCCACTTCTTGTCTTGCTGTTTGTAAGTGCTTTGAGAAATATGTAAATGATTTGCAGAAAATTATGATTTCTTTAATATTTTTTTGCATTTTGTTCAAAAATGTTGCCAAGTGCTAAAAACCTGTGGAACAACTGAAAAAGATATAGTCTGTATTCCATTAGACACTAAAATGCAGAACAGTGCCTGTAATGTGTCCTTTCACCATCAAGAATTACATTTTAAAAACGCAAAGTAATCCACCATATCTCAGCTTTCTATTTAAAACCACGACATATTTGATAAGTACACTCTGATTTAATCAGAAAACACAGTATTTGCTTTAAATAGTAGTTCCTTTGAGAATAAGTTATTCCGCAAAGTACAACAGTGTTGTTACAAAATAAATTGTGATTAGTTCATAACTGTGAAACTGATTTCATTAGTCATAATATTTAATTTTTTTACTTGTAAAGTGTACGAGTAGGAAAATGTATTCTAAAAACATTTTCTAATCTGAGAGAAATCAAGAATGGCTAGGAAAGTAGGCAATATTGGGAGAGCCAGCTGCTTATGTGCAGAGATTTTTACTATCATTTGGCATCACAGCGAACACTGGTATAATTTTAAAACTTAGAATATTAGATTAAAATTATTTGAACCCTGTTTGATTTTGGAAATATCTACATTAAACAGATGCTCACCATTGTTTAAAAATAAATTGATATTTAGTATTACATTTGTAGGGCCTATATGTCCAAAGTCAGTGCATAGAGAAAGTCTTTTCATTAATATAATGATCTACGTATTCTGAGATTAGTAAATTTGTTTTAAACTGCCCTCCATTTCCGTTTTTTAGCCATTCCTCTTTCTCACTGCTTGTGATTTGTCTTATTCTTACAGTGGCCTGATTTAGTGTGAATGCTTGTTGAAACACAAGCAACTACCACTCATATTAGAATAATATCTTGAATATCCATCTGGGAGATTTGAGTACCATGTGCTTTGGTTTGTAGACAGACACACATGTGATTTCTGTCAAGAGGCTTGTGACAAGTTTATTTTAGAGAATTTACAACCAAACTTAAAAGGAATACAGGATCCAGTTCTGCAGTCTGTAAAAGTTCTAATATTGCATACCAAATTCATGCAGGTAGCTCCTGCAGTCAGTCGGACTACTCACCCAACTTTGATTCTATAAACATCTGAGCATTTTCATTACTTAACTATCATGAATAGGGACTATGTACATGTAGAAGTGTTTTCAGGATCAAGCGGTATTTGCAGGATGAATAGTCCTCTGATTTTAGAGAGACCACTTGCATTGATTTGGCCTGAGGATTAGAGTTTTGGAGGCTGTAGGATAGGATTCAAGTTTGGTTGTAAATTCTCTGAAATAAATGTGTGAAAATGAGCATGAATTTGCACAGCAGCACTGGGAGTGAGGTTAAAAATAAATATTTTTAACTGTGTTAACAATTTAAATGATAACAATGGAAATAATTTTATGAATTATTTTGCATATTTTTACTTTTTTTTACTGTTTATTTTATATTTCTTTCCACTTGGGCAATAAAAATAAACTAATCAGTTTCACTTTTATTTCTAGTCAGTTTCTTGTCATCTTCTGCTTTTTTTCTGCCTTCATGTATTATATAGCACAAAGCGTGTAGGTTGCGAGAACCCCAGGGGAAGGTTTTCAATTCAAAATCCTCCCAAAATGCTTTAATGGAAATAATAAATTTAAATATGGAAATATTTATATTGATCATCAAATATCTTTTCTACGAAGGGTGAATTTTAATCTTCAGACACCTTACAGTATTTCATTAGCATATTATATCAAGCAATGAAGGTACAAGTCATGTGTTTAAATCGATTATAGTTTACCATGATTCAGTTGCATTTTTGAAAGTTTAAAATCTTCAGGGAAATACAGTGGATATTAGGGATGTAAAATCCCATTTAACCAGTTATCTTACTGAAGAGCGGGTGGAGGAGCTGCGGCCGGGGGCTGGAGCAGTCTCCTTGCCCAGTCCCATCATGGACAGGGGCTGGAGCACCCCTATTTGCATTGAGCAGCCACCTGCCCATAGTAGGCAGGGAGCTACTACAGCCCCCACCGGTTAACCGGGACTACAAAATAATTTTTTGGGAGATAAATTTGCCATCGTCAGCAGTCTTTATGAAAGCTGTTAACATTACTCTTGCTGCATAACGTTATTAATGTTTTAGAATGCCCAAGCATGTAGTAAAGGAACCAACCCCTCCTCTCACTAATAGGATAGCCTATTAGTTGAAAGTTTTCTACATCTCTGCTTTATCCTTGCTTGCTAGTGTTCAACAGTCAGTGAAGTGACTTTCCCAAGAGGATCCAAGAATGGTCAGGGCAAGATAAACAGTTTGTTTTCAGTGCAGTTTAAGAATTCCATCTCTGACTGTCCTAATGGATCACTAGTGACTCCTGGAAACAAACTTGACAGTTACTGCTGCTTCCTGTAAATTGCTTGATTCCAGTTTTAGCTTTTGTGGGTTTTTTGGGCACCACATAAGCTACATAACAAAACACAAACTTACAACATGCCTGATTTTGTTACTGATACTGTATAAATGTATATTTGAAATGTATTAGTCTTTGTTTATGCATTTGTGTTACTAATATTTCCACTGTCCTGTCATCCCAGGTGACTCACATTTCCCCTTCTAATCATTTTTCTCACCTTTCTCTGTTAACATGCTCCAAGATCCAACCCCACAGCCAAGTGAAATTAATCCATTCAGGAGCACTTCACATCTATTCCCTCCTCTTTTAACACTTCAGTGACTGCACAAGTACTGATTTGTTTTAATTCAGTCTGTTACTTTCAAACTTCTCTTTTGTTTTCATCACCACTTTCCTCAGCTCTGTTCTTTTTTGAAAAGCTTGTGCCAGTACCACTCCAGTGATATAGTTCTTGTGCCAGTACCACTCCAGTGACACAGTTCTTGTGGGGACACTGCTAAAGGAGCTCTTGTCACTGCATATGGTCTATGAGAGAGACCTTGACTTGTCAAACCTTGGTTGCCAAGATTGAGAAGTCCATTGTGATCTGGTGGAGCTACCCCTTGCCCGTAGCTTAGTGTTCTTAGGGACGGTTGAACTACAAAATAATCTTTTGGGAGATAAATTTGCCATTGTTAGCAGTCTTTATGAAAGCTGTTAACATTACTCTTGCTGCTATAGCACGATATATCTTGGGGTATGTCTAGACTACTTTGTTTTTTCGAAAAAACTGCCCTTTTTTCAAAAAGACTTCACCTGCGTCCACACTGCAATCACATTCTTTCGAAATTAAATCGAAAGAACACAGGATTTTTCGACATTAGGAAACCTCAAATTATGAGGAAGAATGCCTTTTTCAAAAGAGCTCTTTCGAAAAAAGGCATGTGTGGATCTAGAACAGGGACATTCTTCGAAAGAAGAGGCAATCGTAAAAAAGCACAGGTGCCCTGGTGGCCATTCTGTAAATAGCAATCCGGGCTTTCTTACGAGAGAGCATCTGTGCATCTCTTTCGAAAAAGCAAACCGCATTTTCAGTCTGGTTTTGAGGTGTGGATGCTCTCTTTCGAAATAAGCTTTTTTCGAAAGAGCTCTTTCAAATAAAGATTCTTTCAAAAGAAGCTTACAGTCTAGACATACCCTTGGAGTGTGTAGAATTCTTACCATTTTTTACAGTGGAGAGCCTTTGTGTTCATGTTGACACCCTGTGGTTGCTGCTCATATGACTTTGATGTGAAGTTCTCAATGCCAGTGAACTAATAAGGTTAGAATGCATCCAGCACTGCAGCAGTGGTGGTTCTCTGCTTTCTGCTGCTCTTATAGATAGATGCACAAGAGGAAGTTCTCCCACATGTATAGCTAGCTAGCTTACCTTTTACCACACAAAGCTTTGGCCATATTGATTGCCTGTTTTTAACTTCTCTTCTTGACTGAACATATAAGCTGGTCCTTCTGTCACCAAGCTTTATGTCATCCTCTCCTCCCTCACCTCTACCTTTATACGTCCTCTCTTCCATCAAGCAGCCTTATCTCCCCCCAACTCCTTTTCCTATGTTTACTGCAAGATTTTCTCTCCTCTGAACAGAAAACGTACCTCCCCCTGCTCTTCAGTGTGTCATTGCTGACTGTGTTGTGTTCTTCTTTACACAGATAGTTGGGTAGGGTAATCATCAACATATGTTGGTAATCCCTAGCTCTCCCATTTATCTGTACAAAAAGAAAACAAATATAGACCCATTATATGTATGTAATGCCAAAGCAACATCTTTTTTGTAATCCATGCCCTCCCTTCTTCTGATACTTTCATTGCTTGATTTAATTATCTTTAAACTTGGAGCTTGATCGTGCAAGTGCTTATGCAAGTAATTACTTTGTGTTTGCAAGATGGGAGCCTTAGATAATAAGCTCTTCTGGGGAGCGATCTGTTATTTTTAAATGTCTGTAGAGAACACCTGTGGTGCTGCAAAAATAAAATCAGATTTAAGATACATTTATTACTTGGTTAATTTGATTAGCTTTGTGATGAAGCTGGTTATACATCAGCAGAGTGTGGTTTATCCCTTTTTTATTAGACACCTGTGTGAGGTACTGTTTGTTCCTTTTAACTCAATTGTTTGTTTCTTGTAGCAGGACATCTTTAGGACTGTGGACAGAAAATAAGTATCAGTCCATCAGAAGCTGCAGTAGAACAACATTAAGGGTTGTTCTGTAGTTTGGATAGCTGGAGCCTTCATTGGGATGAGGGAGGAGTTGCCTAAGTGGGAAACTACAAAGGGATTCTGGCTCATCATGCAGAATACCTCAGGGAGAGAAGGGGAATGAGTGAGAGAAAGAAAGGACAGCTGCATTTTATGTGAGTGGAGTGTAAGGTCCTCCTTTGTTGATCTTTCTTTGCAGACTGATGTATAGGGAGTAGGTCTGAGGTCTTATTTCCTCTGTTTGTCAAGAGCACTGCTGGCAGTAAACTCTCCTGATTCTTGTGTATGGCAACTTGATTCTGAAAGGTGCTTAGTATTCTGGCACTTATCCAGTAAATCATTTTAGCACATGCGTAGCTTCAAACCATGTATTGATTCAAGTAGTAAGGCAAATGACAGTCTCTAATCAGTATGTAATAGTATGCATTCTTTTGAAAGGTCCTGTCTCAGTAAAAAATTTTATGATTAACCTGTTAAATTCAGTTGGCGTAATTGTGTTGGACATTAATATCTCCTAATTCACTGTTCGATAGGTGAAAAATATTTTCATTTACATTTTAAAATGTTAAGAGATTTTGGAATTTGTTTCCATTTGGTGAAACCTGCCATATTTTTATAGGGTTTTTTTTGTTGTTGTTATTGCTTTTCAAAAAATGAACCACTAAGATGGGTTTACTTTTTTTAAACAAAATATTCTGTTTTAAAGAGTGAAATTTCAATTTGATGATCAGTTTTTATATGAAAACATACAACACACGAGATTATAAAAAAATAAATTGCAACATGAACAATTTTGCTGTCCAAAGATGTCTTGGAATCATATGAAAAATTTTTCATTATTTTTTTCACAGCCCCATTTATATTGTATAATTTACATGAATACAGATTATTTTTTTAAAGAGGAAGGGGGGATTTCTATCTCTTACATTTGGGAAGTGTTGTACTGGTTTAAAAAAGTGGAAATCTGATTTTCATTTTTGACAAACCAGGTTTCTTCATGCTGACCCTTTCTCTCTTATTTAAATGTTAGTGAAATATAACTGTAATTGCTGGCACGTCTCTCTTGCAAAAGAACTTAGGAATGTTTTTCCCTTGAATTTAATAATCTTCAATTTTAATAACCTTCAAAATAATCAGAAATTACAGAACAAAGAATGTTAAATGACAAGCATTTATTTTTGCAATTTTGAACTTTGTAACTGTTTCTTGTACTGTGAATTGTACTCTTTTTTTTTTTTTCTTTTGAGGTGTAAGTTTAAAAAAAAACGTTAAATGAGCATTGCTGTGTGCTCTCCATGGGCTAACCAAATCAGACTCTAAACTTTTATCTGGATCTATGGAGCTTGGATATAAATTGAAAAGATCACAGCTATGGGGAGAAGACCTATACTGTAAAGGCTTTTCTGCATAGATTATGAACATCATAACTCACTAATTTTTTTCAAAACTATATTTATAATTGGACCCAATGGGGGTCTCTCTCTTTGATCAGATCACAGTAACTGTGACTTTACAGTGGAAAATGTCACTACTGTGAAGGTTTATCACCTGTAGAGCTGGTCTTTTCTCTGATGCCATGTTCAGTTCTCATTAGCATTATTCAAAGTTTAGTTATTAATTAGGTTGACACTTCAATTACAATCATCATCTACAAGAACAGTCTTGACTGCTTGCATAAAGAAACAAAAAGATATTCATTCTTGCATACATTTATAAAAGAATGAAACCTGATACTGTGTGCTGTTAAAGGGTAGCCTAAAAGTTCTGTTTAAAGAATAGCCAACTTAAAGATGCTTTGAGGAATATCTGATAACTTACATATTGTTTTGCTAGACACTTTGCAATAAAATTAATATGGAAATACATCTTTGTAATATTGGCAATTAATTTTTTTCTCCAACTACATCTTAAAATAAGGGTGCTAAAGTGCTCTTATTATCTGCTTTCCAAGATCTTTTTATTTTGGAATATCAGAAAAATTACAAAACCATATGATCTTGCTCCAAAGCTTCTTTAACAAAAGAATGGTCTTTTAATTTAACATTATTCATGCTTTCCAGAGTTATACAACCAGAACTTGTTGTTTATCCCATAAAACAGGGTAGAGCTCCTTCAGAAATCAGGTGATGGAATTAATGGGTTTTTTTCTTACTGCAGGTGCCTCATCACTAATAAAAGGGTGTTATCCCCTTCCTTCTTCTTTCCCCCCATTCACTTGTTTTATTCCTTAGGACAAATGTAAAGACCCTCACACTATTGAATTTACACAGCTCTTCCCCAGCTAGCAAACAATGGTGGCAACTGCTCCCATGATGCATGAAAAATAATGCATGCTAATAAGTTATCAAAGAAAAAAATCCTAAAATTGAGTGGTAAGTGAGCTTTCAGTGTCCTTAAAAATAACCCTTCATAGCATAAATGAATGATGTCCAACTGGCTTCATCTCAGACAAGCAGACACATGTTATGATTGCAAAAAATCTGCAAAAAGTGGCTCACAAGCAGTTTACTGTAAAATAATTAAAGCTTATTTATGTCAAGAGGCCTTGGAAAAAAGAGAGCATAAACCAATTTACATTAGCACTTTACCATCATCCCCCGCTTTCGTTTCAATTAACAGACCAGCAGGTGCTCTTTGCAGTTTAAAAGATAAGCTATCAAGGAGGAGGATGAATTTTTGGCTGACCTGTAGACACTGTGGTTTGCCTGCTGATTGGGTTCATACTTCACTATACCAATTTCTGAGGTGTTAATTTAACTGTTCCTCTCTGTCATGCAGGTCTCAGCCTTGAAAAATAAACTGAAGAAGCAGTCTACAGCTACGGGTGATGGAGTAGCTAGAGCTTTCCTTAGGGCACAGGCAGCATTGTTTGGATCCTACAGAGATGCACTAAGATACAAACCTGTAAGGCTTTTTACTGTTTTAATTTGTTTTCCTTTATTTATAAGACCAGAAACTATTTTACTGTCTGCAAGAAAAATACTAAAGTCTTATCACAAACTTAAGGGTTTCAAAAACCAAAATGTCCGAAATGTTATCTTACACTTGATGATAAGCTAGTGATTTGGAAGTTAGGTACATGTGTTTCTTTGATTTTCTTTGAACATTTGAATGATTTGTGTGTTATTTATCTTTACTTACTTTTAAAGCTCACTGAGGGTACATCTACACAGCAATGTTTTGTTTTGAAATAACTTAGTCCATGTTTACACAGCAGGCAGTTAATTCGAAATAATGTGGAAACCCTGTCAAGCTGGAGGACTTCTTACTCCAACTCCTGAACCCTCATTGTACGAGGAATAAGGGAAGTCAGAAGAAGAGTGCCCTATTTTGAAATAAGTGCTGTGTAGATGCTCCCAATTTTGAAATAAGGTATTTCAAAATAAGCTATGCAATTGTTGTAGCTCAATTTGCGTAGCTTAATTCGAGTTAAACCCTGCTGTGTAGACGCAATGTTAGGTACTTGCCTACCTGCAAACTACTTTCCCATTTGTCTCATTCATTGAAACTTAAAATGAAGCTCTAATAAAATAAGTGTATGGCTAATTTAGGATTCATGATTAATTGTAGGAACTGGCATGGCTAGGGAAGGGGCTGGCTAATTTGGAGGTCTGTCATTGTCTCTACATAGACTCCCCCAACTATTGCCTAATCTAAAATTACTTATGAATTTTCAGTTTCCACTTTTAGGGTTGACCGGCCCTTTGTCCCAGGATCAGCCTGAGTATTCAATTATTCTATGATTGGGAACCCTGATGTGCATAGATGCAACACTCACACTATAGGAACTCTTTTATATATTGTACTCTTGTAAAAAAAAAAAGTTTATTAATACATTTAGCACAGTCACAAACATCTCAGTTTCATAAGATAAATAGGGAATGTACATCTGTATTTCCATACCATATACTTACACCATTCCTTCTAGAACAACCTGAGGTGTTAACCATCATTTTCCTCATCACCTTCGCCTTCCCCATCATCACCATTGGCCATCATTCTGGCACCATCCAAAGACTATATCTCCTTTTCCTACTGTCCGTAGGCTGGGATGCCACTTTTATGTTTCTCTGATATTATCATGTTTGATACATATTCAGCAGCAGATGTTTCCTTTTCTCCTAATTTGTATTTCCTCACCTTACTGAAATGTCTTTTTCCTGTAGGTCAGTATATCATTGATCTCAACATATTATCAAATACTTCAGTTCATTACCATGGGACTTTTGTAGTTGTCTACCACATTTGTTATTTCTGTCCTGCCTGGTTATTTGGTCTAGTCTCAACCAGTTATTTTTGTTTTTTTCTAAGTAATAATGTATCTGTTAAGTTTGAGGGTATTCTTGGAAGCCCCTATGCCATTGAAGGTTGCTTTATCTAGGTGAAAGGTTCTAAATATATGCAAGTAGTCTTTACTATCTGAGTGAAGGGTCCCAGACATGTTTGAGCTAACTGTGCTGTCTGGGTAGAAGGTCCTGGGCAAAAATGCTAACTTTGCCTTAGCTGAACATACAGAACGTAGCCTGTAAGTTCCTTGTGTTACAGCCAAACTGCCAATATATACCTACCGTAACTTATTATAATAAACATATAATCAAAACCATAAGAAAATAGCAAATCGATATATCTATAGACAAGCAAGCAGGTTGGCCTTACAGGCTACACAAAGCACAGTGTGGAAGTCAAGAATCTTTTACTACCTCATAGCAAAGCCTTGGAATCATCTGTAGAACTCTTTTAGCTGTAGTTGTGTCAGGAAGCAGGGCCTGCAGCAGAGGTCGTCTCTGGGCAATCTAACGAGAACAGCTGACCTGTAGCAGGTTGTCTGATTGGCCACATTGACTGGTTAGACCAGCCCTTAAACCCCTTAAATCCTGCAGTGGAGGCACTTCAGCTGTTGCTCAAAGTATTTGCCAGTGGCAGGGTTAGCTCCTTTGTCAGTCATGGCTCCAACCTTATGCCGGCCTTGCCTCACTCTGGTTAACCTGCTCCTGAATCTTGTCTCCAGTTCTTGTTGTTAGACTGTCATCCGGCCTCTGACTCCATCTCTCACACCGGGCTCCAATTCCTCAGTAACAACTCTAAGCACTGAACCTGAGTCTTGGTCTAACCACTCAGTACAGTAAAACCTGTGTTATCCGGCCCACTCGGGGATTAGGGCGTTCCAGTTATCTAAAAATTCCAGTTATCTAAGGGTCCCATCAACCTAGGAAAAACTAATGGACAATAATAGTAAAACTCAAGTTTTTAATATTGGTAGTTTTGTAGTGTGAGGCAGTTGGTATCACATTTCTATTTTGAGTTAAAGATGATTAGTACTTAAATAACAAATTGTTAAGCCAATCATGGTAAACCAAGCCAGGCCAGTGTGCCTGAAGATGTGACAGTATTGTGGCTGTGGACAGTGCCGGTTAGCAAAGTATTCTGGTTAACAGAGTGCCAGATAACAAAGGTTTTACTGTATAATCCCAAGACCTGGTCACTGACAGGCTGTTTTGTGAATCCAGCGTGCTCAGGACCTGTCCTATCCCTACTCTGCTATCAGTAATAAGGCAGGAAGGGATGAAAGCCCAGTCTGCCTTAGTAGAATTTCAGAATGTGTGTTTCTGAAGGTCAACTGGTACTTCGTAGATTGGAGCTAGCATGGATCTTTGTCTTTTCTGTTTTCTTAATGCTAATGGAGTAAAGCTGAGCTTACTGGTGTGATTAATGCCTATCAAAAGGTGGCACTTTCAATAGATGCAAGTAGATGTTCAGAGAAGTAGTGTCTACTTGAAATACTTTCCTCTTAACACTGACTTATTTGCAAAGTACTGAGTGGTCTCTTATCTCGATTTGGGGAGGGATAGTGAAATGTTGTTCATTTGGTATTCCAGTTGATCATGATCTGATATCTCTGATACTATTGTCTAAATTCTGACTCTCTGATATCCTGGATTCAGCTGTAGTTAACGTAATTGGTGATAATTTTATGATAGACATGAGGGATCTGTCCTTTTCGGTCTGTCAAACTCTGATTCAGATGCTCACTAGATGCAAGTGAGCAGGCTGTGGTTCCCGATAGTAATAGGTAAAATTGTTGTTTGGTCTCTGATTACACTTGTTCTTCGATGTAAGATATAAGAAAATAGTGATGGGTACCACCTTGTTGCCGAAGGCTCTCTTTTACAGGCTGCTCTTTTTACTGTTGACTTTGTGCTGACCCTTCACTATTATTCTGACTGGCAGAGACAAGGCAAGTAAGGTAATATCATTTATTGGACCAAATTTTCTTGGTGAGAGAGACAAGCTTTTGAGCCACACAGGCAGCTACAGAATTCAAGACTTCCAAAAATTCTTCTTCAACCTGAAAGCCCATGTTGCCTTAGTGTCTAAAATAGCTATGCGAAGTTTTGATATCTGTAGAGTCCAGGGAAGAACTTGGAGTTCTGGGTGCATTTCAGACACCCAATCTCCTTTCCCTGGAAGTTCTCTCCTTTGCAGACTTGTAGTTCTTCTTCTTCGAGTGGTTGCTCATGTCCATTCGAATCAGGTGTGCGCACCGCGTGCACCACGTCTCCGGAGCATTTTCCCTAGTGGTACCTGGAGTGGCACCGCTATGGCGGAGCATAAGTACCCCTGCCGGCGCTCCCCCACCTCAGTTCCTTCTTACCGCCCGTGACAGTCGTTGGAGTGTGTCTCTCTCTTAGAGTAGTTAATGGTTCCCGTTTCTCTTAGTGTAGTGTTTGTAAATAGTTATAAATAGTTTTAATTAGTTAGATACTTAGCGAGTTCTTTGTTTTCCTTCCCCCCTTTGGGGGTGAGGAATGCCAGGGCCGCAAGGCTTTAAGGCTTGCGCAGTATGCGCTAAGTTCATGCCTAAGGGAGACCCTCACGATAGCTGCTTAAAGTGTTTGGGTGAGGGCCACTTAGCAGACGCCTGTAAGATCTTCAGGTCGTTCAAGCCACGCACGAAGAGGGAGTGAGACTCGCGCTTGAAGCTTTTCCTCATGGAGGTGGCTCTACAACCGGCACCGACTGGCCACTCCACAGTGCGCCCGGCATCGACGCGCGACGCCCCATCCGTCACGTGGACTTGGTGCGAGGGCTCAGCACCATTCTCACTCCCCGGCACCGAAGAAACTAAAGACTTCGCGGGGTAGGTCTCCAAGCCGGAAGTCCAGGTCGCCGGTGCAGACGTCTGCTTTGGGTCGCCGGTGCAGGCGTCGCCGGTGCAGACGTCTGCTTCGAGTCGCCGGTGCAGACGTCTGCTTCGAGTCGCCGGTGCAGACATCTCCAAGTGCTGCTGTCTGCGGCGGAAGCGGCGGGCCGACCATCCAGTCCGGGTTAGCTACCCTCGCATCGTCCCTCGACACCGGACACTTTTGAGGCGGCGCAGGACTTGATTAGCCTCACTACCTCCCCTCCGTCGTCTGTTGAGGCGGAGAGGTCGAGGTCTTCTACGCCGGGAGCCATGTTGGAACCGGTTTCTTCTCCGCACCGGTTGGATCGGTCGGCACCGGTCACGTATGCAGCAGGACCGTCCCCTGTGGGACCAGTACCGCTTGCCTCTACGTTGTTGCCAGTCTCGGCACAGGCTGCCAGGCCTCACCCGGCGCTCAACTGGACTCGACCTCCCTTGGTGCTGGGACCTTTCCCGGAACCGGTCTTAGCTGTGCCGGTGCCGTATTACTCAGGCCTTGTGGCACTGTCAATGGCACCGTCAGCAGTACCGGCACCGGGCCTCTTGCCTGGGGTGCCGCTACAGTCATCGGCACTGGCCTCTTTGGCACCGCTGCAAGTTCCGGCACCGCCGCGAGTTCCGGCACCAATTCAAGTACCAGCATCGGCCCCGTGGGCAATGCCGGTACCACCATTGCCGGTGACGCTGATCCCTTCTAGGGCGGCCACCACGGCTCCGGCGCCTTCAGTCCTACCCACCATGGCGCCCACGGCGGCTCCGATGGGGCGCCACCTCTGGGGCAGCTGGACTCTGCTGTTCGCGCCCGCAACTGGCACCAACCTCGGCACCGCAGTCCACGTGCACCATGTCAGTGCCACAGTCGGGCCTGAAGCCTGTCTTTCCGGCACCGGTACGACCTCACCGCACGCATGCGGGCAAGCCAGAATCCATGGCCAGGTTCGTCTCCCCGATGGTGACGGGGTACTCGTCATCGGCGCCACCCTGGCCCAAGTCTGATTACTCTTCAGATTTGGATGTGGGCTCTTTCAGATCGGGGTCCTCTAGGGTTTTGTCACAGCATAGATCCCGTTCCCGGCACCGGCGTGATCGTTCGCACGTGCAACAGACTTGGCCGCCTCAGCCGCATTGGCCTTTTTGGACTCCGTGGGCATACCATCAGTGGCAAGGGCTTGTGCCCCCGTCCGCGGTGTCCAGTGTCTCCGGGCACCGAGCGCCCCGTCGGCGTCGCTGTCATGACCCCCTTCCTCGCCCCAGAGGACTGCTACCATAGATGCTGCTAGAGACCCGCAGGCTTTGGTGCCAGAGCCACTTCCGCACATGGCGGTGCCTGTCCAGCCAGCCCCTCAACCACGCCCTACTCTGGATCCTGTTCCGATTCAGGAGTCGTCGTCGTCGTCTCCTGATGAGGCCTTAGCGGATCCCGCACCGGCGTTGCCAACCATGGATGCTTGGTTGCATCAGGATTTGCTCCGGCGTCTGGCCTCCAACCTGGGTGTCCCAGTGGAGCCAGTAGTAGAGGACACGGCTCCGATGATAGCCATCCTGTCCGACGATGCGCCCGCCCGTTTGGCTTTGCCACTCAACAAAACTGTGGCTAAGATCACTAACACCCTGTGGCAGACCTCGGCTTTCTTAACCTCTACCTTAAAGGGAGTCGAGAGGCGCTATTACATCCCGCAGTTGGGGCATGAGCACCTATATTCCCAGCCTGTCCGGGGGTCCTTGGTCGTCCAAGCCGCGGCCCAGAAAGAGAGGCTTCCACAGCCAGGGCCGTCCCCGAAGGCTAGGGAGCCCAAACGCCTCGATTTAATGGGGCGTAAGGTGTATGCCACCGGTGAGGTGCAACTCCGCATTGCTAACCAGCAGGCAACGCTGAGTCGATACGCCTATAACACATGGCAGGCGATGGATAAGTTAAAAGATAAACTCCCCACTGAGGCGCGTCACGAGTTTGGGGCTATCACCACAGAGGGCAGAACTATCGCCCGCACGGCTCTTCAGGCTTCCCTGGACGCTGTTGACTCTGCAGCCTGTACCATGGCGTCGGGTGTAGTTATGCGCCGTGGTGCCTGGCTGCAGGTGTCTGGAATACCTCCTGATGTCCAGACTACTATTCAGGACCTGCACTTTGACGGCAAAGCATTGTTCTTCGAGCATACTGACTCGAGACTCCATACGCTCAAGGACACGAGGTCCACTCTCTGGTCCTTGGTGATCCACACGCCGGCTCCTCAGCGACATCAGCTTCCCTATAGACAACAGGGGAGAACGCAGTCCCAGGTTCCCCGTGGGGATTACTGGAGACGCCGTCCTCGTGCTCCCAGTGGAGGTGCGGGGGCGGCTGCAGCCCCGTCTTCATCTAGAGCTCGTCGTCGCTGCCCGAGAGGGGACAACCCCCGTGGGGTTGGTCAGGGCCCCTCTCAACAGTCCAAGCACCCGTTTTGACGGTCCTCTAGAGTGTTGCACACCAGTTTCCCCTCTGGCCAGGTTTGGGGCCAGGTTATCCCACTTTGCCCACGCCTGGGCAGAAATCACCACCGACGCTTGGGTTCTGAGAATAGTCAGGGATGGCTATACTATCCCTTTCCTGGGCTCGCCCCCTTCCAACCCGCCCGCCCAGTCCCTTTTCAGGGACACCTCTCGCGAAGGCATTCTCCGCCAGGAGGTGTTAGCACTCCTCCAAAAGGGAGCGGTAAAGAGGGCCCCTTCACACTTAAGGGGCAAGGGGTTTTATTCCCGGTATTTTATTGTCCCAAAACCCAAGGGCGGGGTTCATCCCATTCTAGACCTCAGGGACCTCAACAAGACGGTGGTGAAATCCAAATTCAGAATGGTAACACTGGCCTCTGTTATCCCGGTATTACAGTTAGGAGATTGGTACGCAACTCTCGATCTCAAGGACGCTTACTTCCATGTGGCAGTAAGACCCAGCCACAGGAGGTTTCTCCACTTTATAGTGTCCCGCTGTCACTTCCAGTTTACGGTGCTCCCCTTTGGACTTTTGACAGCACCCAGGGTCTTCACAAAATGCATGTCGGTCATAGCGGCGTTCCTCCCCAAAAAGGGGGTATACGTCTTTCCGTACCTAGACGACTGGCTAATTCGTGGTCGATCCTACGAACAAGTGGTGGCTCATGTTTCCCTTACAAGGACTCTCTTCTTAAGACTAGGTCTCATGTTGAACGAGGAAAAGTCATCGTTGACTCCCTCTCAGCGCCTAGAATTTGTGGGGGCTCTCTTGGACGCCAGGGTGGCGAGAGCATTCCTCCCCAGGAACAGATTTCTGGCCATTGTGGAGCTGGTCTCCGAGTTAACCCAGTTCCCCATTACGACCGCCCGAGTCTGCTCGAGACTGCTGGGATACATGGCGGCATGCACTTATGTGGTACGCCATGCTCGAATCAGGCCTGGTTAGCGAAGGCATTCGACCAGTCCAGGGGGTCTCTGGGGCATGGTACTGACGGTGCCTCCAGCGGTAATTGCCTCCTTACAGTGGTGGACTCAGGAGGCTGTGGTGTGCAGCGGGGTTCCGTTTACCGTACTTCCCCCCCCTCGGTGACACTGGTCACAGACGCTTTGGATCTGGGTTGGGGAGCGCACCTGGGGCGTCACAGGACCCAGGGCTTGTGGTCCCCTGCAGAGCGGGCCCTACATATAAATGTCCAGGAGCTCAGGGCAGTCAGGAGAGCTTGCGAGACCTTCCTGACAAAGCTGTCGCGCCGCTCCGTCCTGGTGCGCCTGGACAACACGGTGGCTGTGTTCTACATCAACAGGCAGGGGGGAGCCCAGTCGCCTCCCCTCTGTCGTGAGGCGTTGTGGCTGTGGGACCTGTGCGTAGCGCACAATATATTTTTGCAGGCAGACCTGCCGGGGTTCAAAAATTTGCTGGCTGATGCTCTGAGCAGGTCCTTCGGAGCCCCCGAGTGGTCCCTCAAGGATTCGGCCCTTCATCAGGTCTTCCACAGGTGGCGTTGTCCCCTAGTAGACCTGTTTGCCTCGGCACACAACACCAAGTGCCAGAGTTACTGCTCCCTGTTGGGGCTGGGGGACCACTCCAGGGGAGATGCCATGACCGTGCCGTGGCCGGCGGGCATCCTCTATGCATTCCCACCGTTTCCCCTAATTCCCAGGGTTCTGACCAGGGTCAAGACCTTCAGGTCCACAGTCATCCTGATAGCCCCTCGGTGACCCAGGCAGTTCTGGTTCCCTATCCTGGTGGATATGCTCAGCGAGGAGCCTATAACGCTCCCGCCAGTTTGGGATCTCCTGACCCAGCCTTGGGATGGGGGGGCTCATGGTTCACCCGAATCTCAGCTCTCTCCACCTGACGGCCTGGTTTATCCATGGCTGACTCAACCAGAAAGGGAATGTTCCCAGGAGGTGCAGATGGTGATACTAGGTAGCAGGAAGCCATTCACCAGGCGGTCCTATGCAGCCAAGTGGTGGCGGTTCTCGTCTTGGGCGTCCAGAAGGGGGGTGCACCCGTCCCGTGCACCTGTCCCGTCCATTCTGGACTACCTTTTCGAACTCAGGTCCGGTGGGCTCTCTACCTCTTCTATCCAAGTCCATGTGGCATCACTCTCCGCCTTCCATGTTGGGTCAGCAGGAGTCTCTCTGTTCTCTGACCCTGTGGTCAAAAGGTTCCTTAAGGGTTTGGATAAGTTGTACCCCTCGGTTAGACCCCCTCTCCCCGCTTGGGACCTTAACCTCGTGTTCTCTACACTTGTGTCGCCCCCCTTTGAGCCACTGGCCACGTGCTCTTTGAAGCACCTCTCTATGAAGGTTGCGTTCATTGTAGCCATTACGTCGGCTCGCAGGGTCTCCGAGCTGAGGGCACTAACTGTAAACCCGCCCTACCTAGTGTTCTCGGAGAATAATGTGAGGCTTCATCCTCACCATTTCTCCCCAAGGTGGTGTCACCGTTCCACCTGTCCCAAGAAATTTACCTCCCAGTTTTCTTTCCAAAGCCCCATGCCTCTCCTAGGGAGCAAGTGCTCCACTCCCTAGATGCTAGGCGGGCGTTAGCCTTCTATGTCGATAGAACAAAACCCTTTCGTAAGTCCACACAACTGTTCGTTGCTTTTGCGGACAGAATGAAAGGGCTCCCTACCTCAACCCAGAGGTTGTCCAATTGGGTCGCAGGGTGTATCAGGGAGTGTTATGTCCTGGCCGGGAAGGTCCCGCTCCGGGTTACAGCACATTCCACCAGGGCGCAGGTGTCCTCTGTAGCTTTTGGGGCACAGGTTCCAATTACTGAAATCTGCAGGGCGGCCACGTGGTCGTCAGTGCATACCTTTACGGCGCACTATGCGCTGACACAGCAGGCCAGGGAGGATGCAGGGTTGGGCTCTGCAGTCCTCAGCTCTGTGTTGTAAATGTGTTTGTTTTTTCTCTGTACCACATTGCACTTTTTTTTCAACAGTTCTCTGTGTTCTGTTACTTGAATAAATATGTTTGGGTTGTTCACCTTTCGTGGACTTCTCTTTCTGGGTGCTCCGACCCCTCCTCCGTGAAGTGGGGTTGGCTTGGAAGTCACCTGATTCGAATGGACATGAGCAACCACTCGAAGAAGAAAAGAACGGTTACTTACCTGTAACTGTTGTTCTTCAAGATGTGTTGCCCATGTCCATTTGATTCCCCCCCTACCTCGCCTCCGTTGGAGCGTCCGGCAAGAAGGAACTGAGGTGGGGAGCGCCAGCAGGGGTACTTATGCTCCGCCATAGCGGCGCCACTCCAGGGGGCACCCTGCCGGCGCTACGGGTACCGCTCTTGAAAACGCTCCGGAGACGCGGTGCATGCGGTGCGCACACCTGATTCGAATGGACATGAGCAACACATCTCGAAGAACAACAGTTAAAGGTAAGTAACCATTCTTTTTTTCTTAATGTAGCAAGATGAGGGCCTAAAACATAAGTCCATGCAGCACAGGCCTGGTTTGAGGCCTGAGGCCTAGTTAACAATGGGCAAAACATGGCTAACATAGAGCAGAGCTAAGCTGGGAGCAAGAGACAGGCCCCACCTCACAGAACTTGGCATGAACAGGGCTGAAAGTGAAAAACACTAATTGGTGCTAGGTACTGACTGCAGAACAATAATTGGTATTGGTCATAAGTGGAAAGCACATGATATCACTAGCTCATTAAAAAAAGACCTTGGTACCCACTCCTCACAGATACCAACCCAGGTTCAAGAAAGGGTCTAAAATGACAGAATGATGGATAGAGATGATCTAATCAAACCACGAGGTGCAGGGTGATGGGTGGTATCTAAGTAGTGTCAGAGGGTGGTAATCTGACAACATCAGAGGGTGGCAACCTGATATGTCAGCAGTGAGGTGTGACTTGTTGTACCTGTATATAAGGTGCTTCAGGGGGTAGCCGAGTTAGTCTGTTACAGAAAAAAATAACAGATGGTCTGGTAGAACTTTATAGACTAACAAAACATGTAGATGGTATCGTGTGCTTTCATGGGCACAGCCCACTTCTTCAGATGACTCATAACTCCGGTCATCTGAAGAAGTGGGCTATGCCCACAAAAGCTCACGATACCATCTACATGTTTTGTTAGTCTTTAAAGTGCTACCAGACCATTTGTTGGTTTTTTTCTGTATATTAGGTGGTGTCATGTGGGGGGGACAGCCTTTGAATGACCTAGGGGGCAGTGGGACCTCCCACTGATTGAGTCATTCCATTGTGGAAGTACATATGCGTAGTGGTTCAGTAGAGTCTACTGACAACTATTCCTGTATTTCACTCTGTAATAAACCTGGCCTGGCAATTTCGATCCTTATCTGGTTTGTGGTCTTTGGGGGCTCTCTTGGGGTCTTCTGTGGAGACTAAGTGCACAAGTCAACATGGCACACATCACTGAGCACACACGCAAGCAGCCTTCTGGTTATAATTGTCAACGGAGCCAGAGACCTGTGAGGACACCTCGGCAGTAAATCCTGACCGGCCGCCTCCCTGAAGAACTACACTTATTTTTGCTGTCTTCGTAATACACTGCTGTCATTTGTTCCAAATGAGTTTAGATGAAATTGTTTTAGAAATTGCAACAGTCGCAGAATGGGTTTGTCCATCTGCACACTGGGGCAATGGTGATGGAGTTTTCAGTATTGATTCTCTGCAATTTGCATTAACTGTTGGTAAAAAAAAAAAAAAAAAATCAGATCTGAGATATCTGAACAAGAGAATGTTGTTGAAGAGGAGCAGGCTCTTCTTACAATACAACCTGATGTTTGATCTGGAAATTACCAAGGAATAGGTCTTTTTGGGTTGAGTACATCTGCTAGTATTCATCTATAACTGTCTTTCAGGTGCCTCATGTGGTCTTCTTGTTCAGCTCAACTTCTTTTCTTTTACTATTAAAACGTTACCATTTTTCAAAAATTGCTCCTTTTCCTATTTGAGAAACCCAAGTTTTCCACTGTTCAGGTGACATCATGACATTGTAATATCTGTGGGCAAACATTTTTTAATGGTAACCTCTGTAGCTCCTCCTATCGGGATCATTTGCTTTTGCATTTTGCCTGCCTTTCCCCCTCCCAAACAGTTATTTAAAAGAGGGGTTTTTTTTCTGTGGAATCTCTATAGGAAATGGTCTAATTAGGATGTTCCATTTCAGAATTTCTCAGCTTGCTGGCCATTGCCACCCTGTCTTACACTGGCAGATACAGGTCAAAAGTGAAAAATATAACTTAAGAAAAAGAAATATCTAGTATATCTGAAACTTACAATTATTTCAAGTGATAATATTCAATGCCAATTGCTGTTCATCTTGTTTTAACTAATATAGTGTTCCACCATGCCCAGAAGCTATTTTTCCCTGGAGATAAATCTGGTCTCTTTTAATTTGCTATATGAAATAGAAATGTAGTACAAATAATTTGTTTATGAAATTCATATATTATTTCTTTAGGCTTCTTATTTACAGGAATCTTACCATACTGCTACAGTTTTCTTTCTCAGTTACCAATTTGAACATGGTCCAGGTTAGTAGTGACTGAAAGTTGTTGTCTAAAGATTGAACAAACACCTAACTGAAATCAGTTAATGTAAGTTCAGTATCTAGTAGATGTGGATCTTTGTGTGACAAGAATAAGAGGAGACACTCAATATGGGTTTAATCAGGCAGCAACTTTATTATTAGATGTCTGGCAGGTAACATATACAGTGCAGGTAACCCTCCCTTGTTTTCTCCCATAATTAACCAGGAAGGGAGTTCCTTTACTACCTCCCCTTCCTTTTGCACCAAAGTCCCTCCAGCAGATCCATTGCTCGGACATTACAATCATTTCAAACATTATTTATTTCAGTAATGATAAAAAGACAGACGGACACTCTCTGTCTTTCTCTCTATAACCCTACAATAGTAAAAGTTTTGCTTCCCAATATTTACCATTTTATTTGCTTTCCATTATTTCCAATGGAGTAGCAGAAGAGAAAAAAATTGATTCTGTTTTTAATTTCTCTTTATTTCTTCACTAGAATTTAGTAAATTATTATAAAAATGAGACATGAAATCCAAACTAAACCTCTAAGTTGGCTTAGTGAATCATAATGCACACAACTCCTGCATAAGCAAAATTTGAACCAGATTCTCTGTGCTAGAGGAATTTGGCCATAAAACTTACTTTAACTTGATCCATCAGTAATTATCCCAATGTAAGGGTGAATCTCCACTGGTGTAGAGATGATGGGAAATTAGGTCACTCCCCTCTTTTGCTGCCATGAAAACAGCCATCACAAGGGAAAAAAGGGCTAGGATATTTCTATGCCATGCCAGTGCTCAGCTATGAATTTTTGGGCCTTTGGGCTGGATGCAACTATTCTTAGTGAGAAATACCCATGTACTACTTTAACTGAGTGCAGGAGACCAACCCTGCCCAGAGACATTACCAGGATTAGGGGACTGTGAAGGTAAGCTTTAAGTTCCTTGTGCTTTGCTCAGTACAAGTTCAACCCAGAACATGTCTTCAATTCTTCCTGTTCAGATTAGGTTCCATAATATTTAAATATGTATCATAAGAACAGTGGCCTATCTAGCTGAGTATCCTGTCGTCTGACAGTACCCAATGTCAGACGTTTCAGAGGGAATGAATAGTACAGGGTAATTTCAAGTAATCCATTGCCTGTTGTCAGTCCCAGCTTCTGGTATTTGGAAGTTTACATGAACCTCCAGGTTCATGGGTTTGCATCTCCAACCATCTTGGCTAATAGCCACTGATGGACCTATTCTCCATGAACTTAAGTAGTTCTTTTCTGAACCAAGCTATGTACTGGTCTTTACCGCTTCTCATCTCAACAGGTTTCACAGATTCACTGTGTGTTGTGTAAATAAGTACTTTCTTTTGTTTTAAACCTTCTGCCTATTAATTTTAATTGGGTGTCCCTCAATTTTTTGTGGTTATGTGAAGCAGTTAATAAGGGTTTCCTATTCATTTTCTCTATGCGGTTCATGATTTAATAAACTTCTATCATACTCTCTCTTGGTCATCTCTTTTCTAAGATGAACAATTCCAGTCTTTTTAAGCTCCCATCGTATGGAAGTGTTCTGTACCCCTAATCATTTTTGTTGTCCTTCTCTGTACCATTTCTAATTCTAACATCTTTTTTGAGATGGGTTAATCAGAACTGCATTCAGTGGGTGTTACATGGATTTATATGGTGGTATTATGATATTTTCTGTCTTATTATCTTTCACTTTTCTTATGGTTCCTAACATTCTGTAGGCTTTTTTGACCGCTGCTTCACATTGAGTGGATAGTTTCAGAGAACTGTCCACAGTGACTCCAAGATCTTTTTTCTTGAGTGGTAACAGCTAATTTAGTCCCAATCATTTAGTACGTATAGTTGGGATTATTGTTTCCTATGTGCATTATTTCTCATTTACCAATACCTGCCATTGTCCACTTACTCAATTTAGCAAGGTCCTTTGTAACTCTTGGCAGACACTTTGGACTTAACTATCTGGAGTAATTTTGTATTATCTGTAAATTTTTCCCTATCAGTGTTTTCTCCTTTTTCCTGATCATTTACGATATATTCCTTTAGAAATACTAATCCATGACATTGCAAATTTGGACTATTATACTGTTATGTAAACAGAGATATGAGTTACACATCAGATGCAAAGATTATAGGAATGTAATTAGCATAATAATGTTGTCATTCAATTTGCATGCAAAGTTGGCACTCTTTCCACTTTATTTTACACTTTCTTGTTGGAGCATATTTTGGCAAAATCGAGATTTAGTCTTATTAGATAAAGTCTTTGACCAATCATGGCATCAAAACAAACCACTGAGGCTATCCTCCAGAGAATTCTGACTTGGAATGCACATGGCCAATCACTTGAATCACTTGTAATGCTCATGACCAATCACTCAAAGAAGAATAAATATTTCCCCACAGATAAGAGAATTTATATGCTATGCTGAAGGCATCAGCAGACTAGCTGCCTACTGATCCTTATAGAATTCCCTGGAAGAAGGTCTGGCCAGGGTGTAAGAACAGCAGTCACTAATCCCAAGCATGAAATATACCGTAACACAGTCAAGTAATACCTCTTTTCATGGTATAGAAACTTCTTGCTTAACTAGATATGCCTACCGACAGTCTGTTCAGAACAGGAAAAGTTGAGTAAGAAAACAGGTTGATTTTGGCCAAGAAGAGTAAGTGTAATGAATGAGAGTGAAAGTCTATGCTTGTTAAGAATTAAATTGAACATCACAAAAATAAGCAAAGGAGAAAAACTGTTAAAATATTGGGGAGGTAGAGATTAAACACTGGTATGATAAAAATGTAATTCATCAAGGTAAAGTAAGGAGGAAAGAATCTATTTTACATACAATAATGAAACAAATAATCTTCCTTAAAAACATATGTAATTAAAAAAGAGTAATGACTATAAACAACTGCTATGATTTATTTTCTACCCTAAAAATTTCTGGCCTCCCTTCAGAAAGTGAGGCAACAGAAAGATTAAGCCATTCAAGAGAAAGATATACTGAAATTATATTCTCTTTGTGCAGGAAGTAAGGGGATAATAAACCATCTAACATTAAAATATTAAGGAAATTGACCCAAACCAAACCTTGAGTAATGACAAGACTGAGACATTTGCGAAAAGTGCATTAAAAGAAAGGCTAACATCAGTTTCTGAAGAGTACATATATCTGTGTACTACAGGTTGGACCTCACTCGTCTGGCACCCTCGGGACCGGACTGGTCCCGAATGAGGGGATTTGCTGGACCAGGGAAGATCTTTCCCCTCCTGGTGTGCTGCTACTGGGCTAAGGCTCCAGCCTGCCCCTGCTGCTGCCTCAGCCCCCCGGGGCTCTCCCCGGCCCTACTGCTGCCAGGGCCAGAGCTCTACAGCCAGAGCTGCACAGCCACCTGGCTCCATGGCTGGGGCCAGAGCTCAGCAGCCAGGGTGGAGGGACAGGGACGGAACTCTGCAACCCAGGCTAGAGCACCCTGGCTGCCGCTGGGGCTGGAGTTCCCCATCCGCTGGAGCCAGAAAGCTGCTGGAACTCCTCAGCTGGGGACAGGGCAAGAGCTCCCCTGACCGGGGCCGAAGGGTCATGCCATGGCCAGGCTAGAGCTCCCCAGCCAAGGGAGCCAGAACTCCCTCCTATGATGCCCATCCCTCCCTCCCCCCCGCCCTCCCCCCACACACACACACTCTTTGGGCCCCCGGCTGAGTCGCCGGTGCCCTTTATGGCACTCCTGCCCGCCACCAGACCTCCCTCTTCCTGGGCTCTGTGGTCCAGGAACATCTGTGGTCCTTGCTGGACTAGGGATGTTGCTGGACCAGTGAGTCCCAGTTGAGGGGAGGTACAACCTGTATTGCTGTCAAGGAGATAATTTGTCAAGGAGTGCAATGGGATGTGATTTGTCCTAACTCTTCTCCCAAAATTTGGGCATAGGTTTGGCAGTGGGTTCAGCAAAGACATTTTTGTAGGGAAAAAATCTGATTAAAGAATAGGCCTTTTGATAGGTTCAGTACTTTTATGCTTGATCCTAGCTCACCTATAACATTTTTAGCTTGAGGATTGTATTGAGTGTCACAGCTGCATTTAAAGGATAAACATACTTTGTGCCTGTAGGGTCTTCACTGTGGCTTAATTTTTTATAGAAGAAATCTAGATTTTTGCATTAGGTAAATAACAGCAGGAGGAGAAGTCTTTAAACTCAGACTTTTTTGGTAAATGTTATTGGCACCATCTCAAGTTGAAATGGCAATAAAGTCCTGTTTTGTTCTTACTTACTATCTGGATCTTTAGCTACTAATATGCCATGAGAATGTCAAAAACTATGGTATTTTCCTCCTGGTATTATAACATGGTCTCTTGTTACAAAGTACAATGGCTTTATAAAAGTAGAAATGGTTTTTAAAGATTCAGCATTTGGTTAGTGCAGTATTGGAGATACCACTCCCTTTGTTCTCGTAATGAAACCAACATAGAACTACTATATACCAAAACAGTATTACATGTGTTAAATAAATTTTAATATTAATGATAATGAGCAATTGATATAAGCATTGCACCTTTTTGGCCACAAAAGAAAGCTGAGTAAGAAATTTCTGACCTAGTTCTATGACTGGAAATAATTGAAATGTATTTATTGCTGTAGTTAAATTTTACTAAAGGTGAAAAGCAACAATCTCTCTGCTAACCCAGATTGATTTTGATTTTAATATGATCATATAGTTTTAGCTTAATGTTTTGTATTTAACTTGAGTGTTCCATCTGAATCTGTATAAATAGCATAATGAAAATGTGAATGCAGCTTAGAGGAACTGATTCCTGCTGTGTGCGGCAACCCATAAAAGGGCAAAAAAAATTCTATAGCAACTGTTGTAAAAAGACATATCTTGTATGGGCATAGATTGTTTGGTCTGAGTATTAGCTGTCTACTTTTCAATATAGAATCCCTACTGGGTTTTGATCAAACTTGCTTGAAAGTACATTGTAGATCAATACTAAAGGAGCGAACGGACTTTGTGCTAGTTAAAAATCAGTGAAACATTCCTCCAAAACTCAGAGTTTCTGATTTTATTCAATAGTATTTCTGTTAGAAATGTCTAGCTCATATCAGAAAACTGATATAAATATTTTTATTCATGTTTAGTAGGTCATTCTACTTCTATAATAAAACATTTCACTCTTTATATTTACAGTACATAAGGGTTATTCCTTATGCAGTTTTATGTGCATCAAAATATGTTACCCAATAAAATATAAGATATTTAAAATATAAGGGCGGGAATAACTGGTGTGAGTTAAATTGCAAGATAGAGTTTCAGAAATACAAGAGGTGTCCTGAAAAAATTGCATTGGTTCTGCTGGTTCTGAAGGAATTCTGATTCTGTATTTTTGATCTTCTGAGGAGAAGCTTTTAAATTGGTGAAATGTTTACAGCAAACATGCTTTAAACAGGTGAGAATAACAATACATAAATGTATTCTGAAAGGCTTTTTATTTTAAATGTACATTATTTATGGATTCATATAAAATTACATTTAATGCAGTTGTTCTACCTGTGAGTATGAGTTGCATTGCAAAGGGAGTGCAGATGGACCAGTGCTTACTATAAATATGATGCCCCCCCATGTATGGTAGAGAGAGCTTGCTGAGGAACACCACTCCTTAGGATTTAAAAATAAGTAAGCACCTTTTCAGCAAGGTCATCACAACCCAAAGGCCATGATGTGCCTTAGTGCCCACATCTCTCTGGCTGCTAGTGCTTTTGGTATTGCTAGCCACTCCTCCACCCAGGATTGACACACACTTATACACTCGGACCTTGCCTCTCCTGTATGGATGCACTGAGGAAAAAATTCTCACTTTCTCTCTCCAGTATTTCTACATATTGAAGCATAGTTTAGTCCTGACATTTTCAAAACAAAATATTTAAAAACAGTTTTCTTCTTTATTTCAGGGTAGATTGATTTAAATCAAGGCAATTAAATCATAGATTTAAAACATGAGTTAAATTACCCCCAAAATAATTGATTTAAATCAGTTTCCCACATATTTCTTAAACAACGGTGCAAATGTAATAGCTATTACATGTTAATTTACAAACTCAGTACAGCATTTTACAACATCTAAGAGGGTACACTTTGTGTAATTTTTTAGATAACTTGATTTTATTAATTTAGGAAATAGTACATAAAACGTGTTGCCCAGGTCAAGTTGTAGATGCAGCAGCAGTACTTTAGGAATGGCAAGAACTAAATCACACAAACACAATAGCACCTATATTTTATTAAGCTAAATTTTAAATGTTACGTATATGTTTCACATTTGTAATTACAGTAGTCTCCTGAGTTGCCGGTTGATGGCTGTCCTTAAAATCTTTTTTTTTTTAATTCAAATGTTATTAACTCTAACAGACAAGTTATACATTGCTTTTTTCGGAAAAGGGATGCTAATGAGACACAGCGCAATTGGGGATTTAAATATCCTGCGTATTTGATTATTGAGTAGGCATAAGAGATCTTGCGGAAAATAAACCCTTTTCCGCAAGATCTCTTATGCCTACTTAAGTAACAAATACCGCTGGGGATATTTAAATCCCCCGAGGATTTAATTGCGCTGTGTCTCATTAGCATCCCTTTTCCGAAAAAGGGTGCCAATGTAGACACAGCCTAAATGTATAGTCTTCTTAAAACTGCTCCAACTAGGTCTCAGCTTTCCCAGTCTCACTGTCATGACCAAGTTACCAGAAATGCTAACACTGACTGTGCTTAGAGTGCACTTAGCTTTGGAGTAAGACCCATAGAAAACTAGTGTAGGATGGGGTTCCTTTGGGAACGCTGAGTTATACTGAAGTAAAATAAGGAGTAGACTTAGGGTATCACTATTATAGTTGGTGACCATGATGTTCCAAAATAAGAGGCATGTATTATACAGCCGCTCCCTGAGTTACGAACAAGTTACGGACCAACACTTGGTCTGTAACTCGAAGTGTTCATAACTTGGATCCCATAGAGTTACATGGCGACTGCGCTGTTCGTAAGCGCGGATCGCCGTTCGTAACTCGGATCCGCATTTACGACCGCTTTGGTCATAAGTGCGGATGGTCGTAAGTGGAGGTGGTCGTAACTCGGGGAGCGGCTGTATAATATAAAATAAGAAAATTACAGTGGTAAATGGCAACTCTAGGTGTACATCTACACTGCACACTTATTTTGAAATAAGTTATTGCAGAATAGTTATTCCAATAGCTTATTTCAAAATAGCACATCTACACTGCAGGGAAGCCACAAAATTAGTCCAAGTCAGGCTTCCCTAATGTAGATGTGCTACCTTGATTTAGAGCCCCAGGAGGCACAACTTAAAATGGCCCTGGTGAGGGGCTATTTTGAAATAGCAGCAATGGAGCGTCTACACGCGCCTTATTCTGAAATATCTGTTTCAGAATAGGCATTATTCCTCATAGAATGAGGTTTACAGATTTCAGAATAAGCTGTCTGTTACTTTGAAATAATGGAATGGATGTGTAGATGCTCACATTGTTATTTCAAAATAACGCTAATTATCTTGAAATAACCGTGTAGTGTAGACAAACCGTAGATTTTTTTTTAACTGCAGCTTTCTGTGTGGTCTACCTGGGTGATAGATTCTAACCCTACTTGACTAATTAAACTAGCCATAAGGGTTAGTTTAAGCTAAATGTGTTTTTCTAGCAACATCTAAGATCGCTAATTGCTTGGGAATTGACTTGTTAAATCACACTTATACTAAAAGGCTTAGAGAGAGTCTTGAAGAATGATGCATTGAGAAATTGATCCACATTGTTCTTCAGACATATCCACATCATTTTCTCCCAATAAGCAGTTTTCTTTATCATGTTTCATTCTTGCAGTTAGGCCTTGCTTCAATTGGGGGATAGGGGAATCTACAGTACAGGCTATTATGATCCAAGTAGTACTATGATAATAGTACAGGCTATTATGATCCAAGTAGCCAAGGCAATCCATGCTCTTCTGCTACAGAGGGTAGTGTCTCTAGGAAAAATGGAGGACATCATGGAGTGTTTTGCTGCGATGGGGTTCCCTAACTGTGGTGGGGAGATAGAGATGTGCATTCCATCTATCTTGGCACCTGACCACCTTGCCAAAAAGTCTGTAAACCACAAGGGATACTTCTGCATTGAGCTGCAGGTGTTAGTGGATTGCCAGGGCTGTTTCACTGACGTCAGTATAGAATGATTGGGAAAGGCACATCTTTAGGAACTCCTCTCTCTCCAGAAAACTACAAGCTGGAACTTTCTTTTCAGACCAGAGGCGTTGAACTGCCAATAGTGATCCTTGGAAACCCTGCTTATATCCCTTGCTCCCATGGGTTATGAAGCAGCCATATACAGGTACTCTGGACCACAGCAGGATCAGTTCAACTACAGGCTGAGCAAGTGCAGAATGGTGGTAGAATGTGCTTTTGGGCATTTTTAAAAGGAAGGTTTCACAGTCTACTGTCTCTGTTAGACCTCAGCAAAAGCAACATTCCTATTGTTGTAGCAGCCTGCTCTGTGTTCCATAATGTTTGTGAGAGTAAGGGGGAAAAGTTATATGGCAGGGTGGGGAGCCCAGCACCTAGCCAGCAATGATGAGTAGTAAGACACTAGGCCAATAAGGAAAGCACAGTGAAGGGCACTGCAAATCAAACAGGTTTGAAAAACAGTTTTATAAGTGGCCAGATAGTGAGATGAGAGTCATGCATGGTGTTCTTAATGAGGTGGCCCTGCATTAAGTGTGCTTTCCTGTATCATCTCCCTGCCTACTCCCCTCCTCCAAGCACAAGCAATAAAAAGACTGGGAAAAACTTAAAAACAACGCATAGTCTAGCATAGGGTTAATGAATAGCATAACAAATAGTTGCTTTTAAAGTTTTTCCAGTTACAGAATAACTCAGCTACCTCTCTGAAGCTTTTGGAATAATAAGACTGTTGTTCAGAAATCATACACTGTTATTGAGGGAACAGAGACAGAAAAGGAGTTCAGAGTGTGGGCTTCTGAGGGTTTGTGGTCATAGGTGTAAGAAAGACAGCCTACTGCTCTGCAATGCATCCTTGGGGGTCGAGTGTGAGGCTGCCCTTTGACACCCTCTTCCCTTTGCTCTTGAGAGAAGAGGTTGTGGAACTCAGTGATAGGGAATGTAGGCCCACAAAGGCTGGTGTGTGGGGTTGGGGGGGTTCCTGTGCATGTAGCTGTCCTGGAAGGCTACCATGCATTCACCATAGCTAACAAGACTCTCTCAGGACAGTCCCTACGTAAAAGAATAAATGGACACAAATCAGATATTAGGAATGGCAATATACAAAAACCTGTAGGGGAACACTTCAATCTCCCTGGACACACAATTGCAGATCTAAAGGTAGCCATCCTGCAGCAAAAAAACTTCAAGACCAGACTTCAAAGAGAAACCGCTGAGCTACAGTTCATCTTCAAGTTTGACACCATCAACTCAGGATTAAACAAAGACTGTGAATGGCTAGCTAACTACAAAAGCAGCTTCTCCTCTCTTGGTATTCACACCTCCAGTTCAGCTACTAGAAATGGGCCTCATCCTCCCTGATTGGATTCACCTCATTATCTCTAGCCTGATTCTGGCCTGCATATTTATACCTGCCTCTGGAAATTTCCACTACATGCATCTGACGAAGTGGGTCGTTGCTCACGAAAGCTTATGCTCCAACACTTCTGTTAGTCTATAAGGTGCCACAGGACTCCGTGCCGCTTTTGAGGACTCTCTCATGGTTCTTCACTTCCTGTTCGCTGCTTGGTCTCCTGTCCTCATGCTCTGCTTGTATCTCCTGCAGCAGCATATTCCTCCACTCATTTAACTGCTCCGCGTCCAAATGAGTGGATTGCATTTGCTTTTTGAACATGTCTTCCCTAGCACATTTTTGCTTGTGGATTTGTGCTAGCCAGACAGCTGGCAGAGCCAGGAGAGTGTGCAGCATGCTTGCTGCAGCACCTGCTCCAACGAAAAGTGAAGGGCAGACTTTACAGGAGATACACTGTCGACTGTAAAACCTAATCCCTTAGCATAAAAGATTTAAAGACAAAAGGGATGTGTTATATACAAGGCCACAATTACTCTTTTCAGTGCCCACTATGCAGCAGGTACACCAGAGATCTTAGGAAAGCAGCTGGACTTGGTTTGGTGGCAGGCATGGTAAGGGACGGGCCAGGGATCAAGCCTCTGTGAAGAGGGAGTCCGAATGTGGTTGCAGGGCAGGGGCTCAAGCCATGATTTATTGGGAATGAGCAAATGGTGCTTTACTGCAAAGGCATCAGTTAATAGCGTCCTCTGCTTCATCCAGGTTGCCATGCTCAGTATCAGTCTTCTCTGAATCACACAGAGTAATAAGGAGCAGATGCTGACTGAAAGTGGCCAGAAATCTGGGCCTCATGCTGCAATGCTTTGTGCTGCAGTGATGTCAGGTCACGTCCTGTTGGTGTGGCATCCGGGGAGGACAGAATGAAGCAGGCCTTCCCCGAAATCTTGTGAGAAGAATCAAAGAGTTCCTCTATGGAGCTGTGCAGGGAGCATTCCTGATTAGTCCACAGACACGTTAGCAAGCTGTTCCACGGAGTCCCTGCTGTGCAGGGACAGTGGTCCCACCCAATTGCCTTAACTCATTTGTAGCATGATAAAAAATGTCAACTCACCAGAAGTGCCTTCCCCAACATTAAGGCCTGGCTGTGAGACATCTCAGGAGGGAAGGGATTGTCTCCAAAGTTATAAAAAGGTCCTGGCTGTTGGTGACATTGGTAGCCCCACTTGCCTGCTGACCATTGTCATCCTCCTCCTCTTCCTTATCCACGCCTTCCTCAATGCTGCTGCCTGAGGCTGCCTCTCTTGGGAGGAATGCCTTCAGCTCATGCCTTACGCTACCTACCTTCAGCTGATGCCACCTCTAGCCCTGGAGAAGGTTGCCCATCTGCTTCAGGAGTGGAGAGGGCAGACGTGGATGGATCTCTAAGCCAAAATCCCAGGGTCCAGAGGCTGATGCCATATGCATTAAGCCACTGGGACCCACCCCACCTTCAGCAGGTTACATCTCCATCCCTAGGGGAACCTGGTGGTGACTGCCTTTCTGCTCCAGGCGCGGGGTGGTGGTGTCTTTCTCAAACCCACAATCCCAGGCTCTGGAGGCTGATGCCATACCCATTAAGCCACTGTGACCCACCCCATTGCCTAGCTTCAGCCATGGACTGGCTAGGGAAGCTGGTTGGGTCCCCCCCCCCAGGATCGCATGTGGCATGCTTGCGGCAATGATCCAGACTATGCGTCGGCCTTAGCTCCTTTATTTTCACGTAGCATTGCTGGGTATCCCTGGTGTATCCTTTCTCCTCCATGCCCTTTGCGATCTTGGCATAGACATCTGTGTTTCTTTGGCTGGTTCACAGTTCTTTGAGAACAGATTCCTCTGCTCACACAGCAATAAGGTCCAGGATCTCCTGCACACTCTATGCTGGAGCTTGACTGAGACTCTGGGTATTCATGGGCAGGTGTGCTGCTAAGGAGGCTGCTGCTCTGAGGTCTGCTTGCCATGCTGGCCACACAGGAAATGAAATTCAAATTTTCCAGGGGCTTTTCCTGTGCATCTGGAGAGCAGGAGAGTTGAAAATCCTGGCCAGAGCAGTCACATTGGGCACTAGGAGACACCTCCCAGAGACTAAGAATGTCAACTTTCATAGTGCTGCATCTGCACTACCGGAAAGCCTATCATGCAAGGTCAAATTTAACATCACTCTTTATGAAAAGCAGGAGTACCAAATTGACTTCAATGGCCCTTAAAGTTGATGGAAAGGACTTTGTGGTGTGGATTCATAGTTTAGAAAATCACCCTAAACTCCCAGTATAGACCAGGCTTTAGTCTGCTGAGATAGAGAAATTGAAACTTTCAAAAAGCAAGAGCTGGTTGGCAGGCTGGACAGACTAGAGCAATTATGTATATACTCGTTTATAAGCCAATTTTGGGGGGTAAAAAGTGAAGCATTGAAGAGCGGGGTTTGGTTTTTCAACAGGTTTGGATTGTCATTATAGCTCAGGGGATTGGCAAACTTCAGTTCCCATCCCATCAAGGTAAGTCACTGTTGCATGGAGACATTTTGTGTACTTGGAATGTCTGCAGGCACAGAACCCCTTAGCTCCCAGAGACTATGGTTCACCAGGAAGTGGCATGGGTTGAAGGATGTGCTGGCCACCACTTACCACTGCTCCTGTTGGCCAGGATTACTAAATCAAAAACACTGGGAGTGGCAGATGTTCCAGGTTAACAAATGTCCCAACATGTCAGCAGATTTCCCTGACGAGCTGGGAACCCAAGTTTGCAAACTGCTGAAATATAGGGTTGGCGACAGAATTGCTGGGCCCCTGGGGAATGTTGGGGTGCTGGCTCTGTGCTCCCAGAAGGGGCGGTGCCTCGGGTGGATGAGACAGGAGTATGCTGCCCAGAGGGTGCTGTCCCCCCAGCAGCCTTCAGAGCCAGACTGAGTGTGCCACATGGTGCCCCAGTGGAATTTAAAGAGCCTGGGGCAACTGCCTCCTTTGTTCCCCACCCACCCCACCCTGAGTCAGTAGGCCTATATACTACAATCTAGCAGCTAAGACAACTTAAAGGTTTGCCCTGAACTGGAGCCTAAGACATCCCAGATCTTGACTTCGAAAAATCACAATGGAAGGGAAAAGTAAGAGGAAGGAAGCTCTCGGAAATATCAAACCAGGGCTTTAAAATGACGTCAGTGGCTTTAATGCAACATCTCCTTAGATGGTACTGTTACCATTTATAACTAAATGTAACTTAAAGATCATTTGAAGCTGATTTAGGGTTACTTTTGGATGAAATAATATGCTGACAGATCACATGAGGGAAACTCATTCTCTCACATGAGGCATTGAACTACATTATAAATTAGAATTTAGAATAATTTATCAAGCATCACCTAAAGTTGCCAGAATTAATAGGAGTAGGAGCAAGAGGAACAGTAATCACTGGTGTAAATGTTTGTCTTCAAAGTGGCTTGTAATATGTGTCTGAAAGTCTCCTCCGTCTCCTTATTGTAAAAATCCGTATAGGCAGTGAATTAGATCCATTTTCCTTCCCAAAGCCAGAGGTGGTGAGGGGGTTTTATTTTGTTTGTTTTTACCATCTTCTGGACTTCTACTATGTATAAAAGGCTGTGGTAGTAAAATGCTCTATTTGCTGAGTCAGGTGTGTATTTTAATACAGGACCTCAAATTGTCTGTTTTACCTAAATCTGGGAAAACCTCCTCCAACCTGGTGTATTTTTTTTTAACCAAGAAGGCATATGCTCTTGAGGGGTATGTCCTTTGCCTGCATGATAATACTCCCTGCAGTATATCTCTCTGAATCATTATTATGGAAATAATATGCCGACTATACATTGACATATTAAAATATTTAAAACCTTTTCTGTGCCAATGGACTTTATGAAAATTGAATAGCTACCAGAAGAATATAATTTGGGGGAGTCTTCCTCATGCAACTTAAGGCGGTCACTATATAGTAGAAATACTCTTTTATGCAATTAATGGAAAAACACAGGAATCACAATATAATTTACTGTTTCCAGTTACTTTGGCTAACATCTATTAGCTTTTAGTAAATACTGTGTACACTTACCTTCTCCTCACTGTATACTTTTGACATGTCTACTCAGTAGTCTTCATATTATTCTTACTTTCTTTCTGGAAGATACACAGTTTACTGCATTAGCAATTTATCTGACCTCTTTTAAACCTTTTGTATGACACTGTAATGTCAGGAGTTTTTAATTTGACAGTAAAATTGTTGAAATAAAATTGTTATGTTTTCTTAGTAATTTCCTGCACAATCAAATTACCTGCATGCACATTTATGTTGTTATATTTAGTACAAAAAAATAGGCACAAATAATTTTGTGATAGCCATAACATGTTGGTCTCCAGTCAGAATTTCTGCTTGCTGCTGCCGTTGGTTAAAGTGCACTTAAATCAGAGTAATGTTGTACAGTAAATTATTTTCAGCATCAAAATGTATTTTGGTAAAATCTTTAAAGAAATCAACATTTTTGCTTTTACAGGGTTTTGTTTCATGGTCTCAGTCTACTTTTATTTTGTATTCAGTAACTACCTATGGGGTTAAGAGGCAGTAATTGTACATGCTAACTTTTAAGGGGGGGATTTGTTGAAGGAGAATGTTATGGCTAGAAGTACCTTCTAACTTTCTCTGTTTAAATTTAGGGAGAGCCTGTCACTTTCTGTGAGGACAGTTTTGTGAAGCATCGTTCCAGTACTACCAAACAGTTCCTGGAAACTGCAGTGAATCTTCAACTTTTTAAACAGGTGTGACAGACTGATTGACCTCTTGATCTAAGTTTCCTTGTAACAGATATCCGATATATATGTTCTCCTCTGTGTCTCTCTATCCATACCTGCCAGATTTTGAAAGCTCTTAAGATCATTTTGAGAGGAAATATAGGGAATGGGGAAATATGGCAAATGCTTAACTCCAGCGAGTGTGGAAAGAATCTTCCCAATACCATTGTCTGTCAATGCAGGCACAGACACAATGCCTACTTTTACACAAAAAGGACTGGGTATGTCTGCTCTGGATCCAATTCAGAACTCTTTTCAAAAGGAAAAAAGTAAGATGCTTCCTGCTTAAACTGAACTTCACACCTTCTGCTGTGTAATCAGGTTCTACTGGTCAACGGGCAAAGGAGCAAAGCACATAACACTTTGTGAATCAGAGACTGTGTTTGATATATGTTCTGGATCCAAACTTTGATAAAATTCACTAATCATGCATACACAGAATTTTTCAAAATCAAGATCTCAACCAAACAAATAAATTACTAGTTTCATGAAAATTCCGCCAAATAGCGTTTAACTGGTATGTTCACACAGCATAGCTTTAGCAAGATCCATGCGGCACTTTTTTCACGCTTTCATGCCCTGGCTTCTCTCTTTGTCCTCCCTTTGATTCCCTTATATAATTTAGTTGTTTGAAAGAGGGTCAAGATCAAGAGACCAACCACAAACTTGTAAACCAGTAAGTTTATCTTTGTGGGCAAATCTGAGAAAACATCTTAAGGGATAAAGTGGGAAAACTTCTAGAAAAAAACATGTCTCAATTGAAACTATTCTGAATTAATTCAGGCAGGGGAGTGAATGCTTAACTAATCTGCTGGAGTTCTTTGAAGATATATTACCATAATAGATAAGGAAAATTCATTGGATGTAGGATACTGTGATTTTCAGAAAACATTTGACAAGTTTCTGTATCAAAGATTAACGGCTAAGGTAGAGTTTTATGGACTATGAGGATGTTAGTTTGTAGTAGTCACAGGTAGGCACATTTCTAATTGGAATAAAAGTTGTGGAAATAAGTACAAATAAATAACATAAATACAGACTTTTAAAAATAATGGGATTATAGATGGATGGAGTATCCTGGAATCCAGTTTAGTTTAGTTTATTGTCTATGTGCAGAAACAAAGGTTGCCTTTATAGGAAGTATTAAAACAGGTATTTTAAACATTTTTTAAGTGTTCAAAAGATTAAGATTGGTGACAAAGAGAATAGTACAGGATGAAAACATTATTTTTATTGTTGTGGTCCAATGTTACATATTTCTGAGTATCTTAATCTATCAAGTTGAATAGTCACAGAGAGGTAGCTGTGTTAGATAAATCTATCAAGGATATTTGTCAATAGACGGTTAACACACATACCGAAGAGTCTCAGTTATTGTAGCAGATCCTCAGTTGCAGTAAATTAGAGTAGTTCCACCAAAGTTAATAGAACTATGTCAGTTTACGCCAGCTTTATTACATCTAGCTTTTGAATTGTAATTTATGTTTAATTTTAAAAATCACTTAACAATTTTATGATATTTCTGACAGTTGTTCATGTTGAGGAAATATCATACCTATGAAGATGAGAATATATTAAAATTATTATATTTTAAATGTTTTAATAGCTAATATATTGCCTTTTCTTTAGTTTTGTTCTGCTGTTTTTCCTCCCACTTCTAAATTTAATCTACAGCCCAGCTGCTTCATCTCCAGCAATTCCTCACTGACAACTGGGCTGCTTTCAAGGTTGTTTGTGTTTTAAAAGGCTAACATGAGTTTTCAGAGGTCCTGATACTAAGCATTCTTTTTAGCAGAAAATAATTCTTGAAAACAACCTAGACATCTAGGTGGAATTGCCTGAATTAATGCAAAGTTTATGGCAATTTTATTGCTGCATGTGTTGCATATAAGCTTTATCTGCTGCTTTCAGAAGTTGTTGTTGTTGTTCTTATTCTTATTCTTTTGTAACTGAAGTCAATTTTTACCACCAAGCTCCGTAACACTTCTTAGTGGCTGCAGTATATTCTATGGTGATTTTGCGCTGGGGAAAAGCTGAATCAAGAACCAGCTCCCAGGAATGTTCATCTTCGGATAGCTGAACCATCTGTAGCTCCTCTTTATCCAGGACAAACACTTGTCTTCATTGTCTATTGTTTATTGTATTTGAGCAGGCTTATTCTATATCCCACATGCTATTTGAATGATAATATGAATTATTAAACTTGGTAATAGAAGTTTAATGTGAAAGATGGCCTGGCCACTGTTGAGAGCAGTGGATGTGAATTTGGGTATTTTAAGATCCCTGAGGATGGTCAGGGAAAAAGCATAACAACAGTAATGTTGAACATAACACCTGTGCTAGCTTTTGTTGTAATTAGTTGATTTGTTTTGTTTTGATTAGCACATAACAGTGTTTCAGATACTGCAGTTATTTCATATCAAAGGTGTGTTTGAATACTGTGTTATCACACTGAATAACATTGCAAATGCTGACATTTAAATAGTAGTCTATAAACTAGTTCAAGTCATACCTATATTTGCTTTGTGGAAAAGAAAAGGAAGAAGGTGCAAGTAAAAGAAGAAGCCATTTGAATTAAATAAAGCAAAAAGGGCAAGCATTCTATGTTTAGATGCTTTTTCTTTTCTTAAAGCTTCTTAAATTATTAATGTATCGACTGCTTTGACTCTAAGAAGTGACCTTGTACAAACTTAACATTCTGACTCAGCAGATCTGTTCCTTGTGTTTCTCCCAAGTCAGATCAATTCGCTTTAGTGACAGAAACATTTTTTTACTACTTTTTCATCCTGTTGGCCTTGCATTTGTGGGTGAAGCCATTGGATTATTTTGTCATCAGAAATGTTAACTACACTCTAATTGCAGGGCAAACTTGTGCCTTCAGACACATTTGCTCTACCCAGTTCAAGTCAATGGTGTAGCACTGATGTAATGAGGGGCAGCCTTTGATGACACATTCTTTGTTACTGATGATGACGTATTAGCCAGAGAATACATAGATTTTAAATCCCAGAATAAAATTTCATAGGTGGAAATTAGACTGCAAAAAAATACATATTTTCAAGACAAAATGCATTAAGCTTGATTGTGGTTCACATTATAGAGGTCTTCTAATTATCCCCAAACCAAGCATAAGTAAATCCTGGAAATTCAGAGTTGAGGATAAATTGAAAGGAAATCTCACCACTTTAACTATGTCTTGAAGTGACACTGTGCAGTAAGAATACAATTATAATTCACGCATATTAGGATTTGTGGTTAAATTCAGATCAGATCAGATTAAATTTATTTTTAAAGAGACATTGGAATTTTTTCAGGGTGTCTGTAGATGACTACTGCCTTCATAACAGAAATCATTGAGATCTTAGTTATGTCATTTTCTAGAGGAGAATCTGGCCCTTTTCCTGCTATATTTCCCTCTTGACAAGGCAGGGGTTTGTTTTTTTTTTTAAACTAAAAGCATGTTATATAGAATGAGGGTGGGCATTTCATTTGGTTCCCTTTTTATAACCCAATAGCCGACATACCTGGCATTGCCAGGGTCCTTCAGGGCAAGGTCTTGGGGATGTGGATTGTGTGTGTGTGTGCATGCAGGAGGCTGGGGTCCAGGGGTGTGTTCTTGCCCCACCGGCACACCCTTGCCCAAGGTCTGTTCTCCTGCTACCCTCCCCCAACTGCCTGGAACCTGTTCTTTCCTCCCTTTCAGGCCCCCAGTCTGCCTGGAGCCTGTTTTTTCCATCTCTCAGGCTATCCTTCCACCCACCTGGGGCCTATTCTCACCTCCTCAGATGCCCCCCAGCCACCAGGGGCCTGTTCTCTCCCCCCCGCCCTTCCAGTACTGAGGCCAATGGCTGGGAGCGGGGAAAGGGTTTGAGGCAAGAAGACTGCTTATCAGTGTGCTGGGAGGCAAGATAGCAGAGTTCCAGCCCTTCTGACCAGTCTCTTGGTCAAGGTTTGACAATAATTTTTGATGGGGGGCTACTCCAAGATTTTAGAAGTGTAGGGTCTGGCATGGAGGTTAGGTGCAAAAGGGAGCTTGAGGTAATGGATTGGGGTGCAGGAATGAGAGGGGGTCTGGGAGGGAGTTTGGATGAAGGAAGAGGTTGTGACCTGGGACACTGGACTGGCCAACTATCATTAGATTATTTAAAGTAACTTAATTCAGAGAAATGACTGAGTGGACAAATAAGGGGCTGCGGGTTTCAGGCCTCGATAGTTCTTGCATATATGGATGCAGGAGGGGAGCAGAGGGTTAGGGTATGTGAAGTAGGGGGACAGGAGTGGGGGGGGGCAGAGGATTGGCGAGGGAAAGGGAGGAGCTGGGGTGGCAGAGGCAGGCTCTAGCCAGGAGACTTACCTCAGTGACTCCTGACCAGCAGCCCAGCATGTTTCTCAGGTAGGCAGGGAGCCTTCCCTTCCTCCACACAGGCTGCAGGGCCATGTGCCTGTGTGAATAACTGTGAACCAGAGGGGAAGGGAGTGTGGTGCTTCGTATGCTGCCTGTTAATCAAACAGGCAGCTCACATTGGTGTTTCTGGCCTGAAACTAGCCAATGGGATTGTTCTGGGGGCGGGGACTGTGCCTGAAGCCTTCCCCCTTCCCCTCCAGGCTTACAGTTTTTAAAGAGAAATGGCCTAGCAGCCGCTTTTCTGAGCAGCATGCGGTTGGGGCGAGGGAGCCTGGGGCTCCCTTCAGCGTCCATGGGCCAGATCAAAATCTTGGCAGGCCGGGTCTGGCCTATAGCCCTATTTTGCCCAGGCCTGCTTTTGGTGGTATGACTGCAGGATAGCTCTCCTCTGCAGTCTCGCTGCCCTTGATGGCCACTCTAATATCTCATCCCTCTGAACACTGCCCTCTCCTTTTGCGTGTTATGGAAAACTGTCCCTTTCCCAGGGCTTCCGGTTGTCCTGGCACAACCAAACTCTGACCTTGCTTTAAGTTGGAATCAGAGGAAGCTGTATATCAAATTTGGTGGCCCTAGCTCTTACCGTTTAGGAGTTCTTGGACAAATGGACTCTCAGGCAGATGCACTCTAAAATATATAGAGATTTGATTACTACAGTAAAACTCCAATAGTCCGGCATCCAATAGTCCGGCACTCCTGATAGTCCGGCATCAAAATGGCAAGAGCCTAGTGAGTGAGCTTCGGCAAAAAATGAGTCACAAGGTAACAGCGGCAGCAGCTGAACTGAGCAAAAGGGTAAAAGGCTTAAAAACCTAAAACATTACAGTATACTGTATACAGTATGTACAATAAAAAGGGTTAAGAACACTTTATATACAATATATAATGTATACAGTATATATATAACCATTTTATAGTACCTCCTGATAGTCCGGCATATCTGATAATCCGGCACCACCTAGGTCCCATAGGTTCCGGATTATCGGAAGTCTACTGTAGTTTTTTAGAGTTTCCCTCAGCCTTGATAAAGGCTTCTCATATTTAAAACCAAGATAGCTTTAGTTTTTAGTTCTAAGAGGAGATTTAATTTCAGTAGATAAAGTTTTGTGCCTGAGAAGAGGTCCACATTTTAAATAAAGTCAGATATATGAGGTTTTCCTTCAGGCTCACGAGTTTGTATATGGTTAGATTTTATGACCGTTACTCCTTCTGCTATTATTGATTTTCTTCAGCCTTTTGTACTGGCTTATTAATATATGGTATCTATACCCTGGCTTTTTTCCCCAAGTCCTAAGAAGGCTGTCCTTCAATTAGAATGACATAATATTACTCTTGTTGAACCTCATGCTAGAAGTCTAGAATTTAGATACTGCTTGTTCCCAGCTTACATCAGCTGTAAGTAGTGATATTTTGGACCTTAAATATTTTGATTGGTGTCCAGTGAAATTAATAACTCATTCATAGGGAATATCTGAACCATCATGGAAATTCTCTAAGATACACACTGCTAACTGTAAATTCCCATTATATCACATATTGTACTGGCATTTTTAGCTTGTGGAAATATTGAGAAGTGAATATATAGCAGTGGTAGTGCTGAGAGAGGGAAAAAATCCATATTTTAAGGGCATAAAGCATACTGTATGCTATTTAAGCAGAAATAATTTCAAGTTTCAAAATTCAGGCTTCATGAGGAAACAGTCTTTTCCTAACCTGTGAGGAGAAATATATTAGCATATATTAGCATCTAAATTATTTTGCATCTAGTGGCAAAGGGTCTGTTTCTCCTTTACACTGAGGTCACTTTATGCTCACTGCATTCTGCATTGCTCCAGTTCTTCTAACTGCTTATATCTATTTTCAGTCTTTCTACAAACATCCAGCTGGTTTGGCACATTGCCTGAATTGCAAGACCTTTGCCTGAGCAGTTAGATGCAGTTTTTTAGTATGTTAGTGTTTATGGGGCAGGGAAGGCTCCAGTGTACATTTTTCTTTCTCACTGCATCAGCAACCTCTTAGTGTTCTCAGAATCTTTTGTTTTCTCTTTATGTACCCTGCCTTCAAAGAAGGAAAAAGCCCTGCTCCAACCCATGAAGCAGAACTATGTTCATTATAGACAACCATATTCTTTTGCGGAACACCAGTGCATGAGAGTGTTACATTTGCATTCTGATACCACCCTACGTAATAAAGAAACATGGAGTATACCTCTCAAGCCTCTTTTGAATATCCTAGCAAAATACCTGTAAGGTTAGCAAAGAGTGACCAGGCCACAGCATTCAAACCATAAATCCTTGAAAGAAAAATCTTGAGTCAGCTAAGACCAGTGAGCATCAGGAACTCTGTGCTAGTACTCACCCTAAAGTCAGTGTGAATGTTTTATGAAGTTGTTTATGCTCCACGTCCCCACTTCGCCTACATAATTCTAGCTGCTCAAGCCAGAGAAGACAGAAGTTCAGGTTGATAAGAGCTACTCTCTGGTCTCAGATATATGCCCACTGTGAAGGGGCACCAAACCAGCAACTTAAGGAGAATTGAAGCTGTTTTCCCCAGACTTTGCAGAAGCTGTAACAGTCTTGCCTACTTTTTCTGATGAGTCACTCCTCTAGCTTCCTGCTGCTCAAAAATGAGAATACTCACAGATTATATCTACAGAGCAGCGGAAATTATTTACCTTTAATTCTGCTTCCCGACAGATACAATTTATTATAAGATTTTCACTCATCACATGTGGGGGGTGGGGAAGAATTACTTTCTTTAAGGTGTATTCTTTCTGGTCCCTGAATTTTTTCCCATCTAAGGTATACTTTTAGATTGCTTTACCTAATTTTGAATTGACTTATATTGGAGCTTTGCCTTCTGCACAACCAAACGAATTGGCTGGCATCACCTGTTCATTACAGCCAATTCCTGCTGTAGCACAAAGGCACACAAAGTGGCACACAAAGACCTGCATGAGAATTGGCTCATATTGAGTTCCACTGTTCCTGTATTAAGGAGCTAAGACCCAAAAGTAAGAATCCTACCAAAATGATGACTTCAGAGAAGCAAATTGCAGGTATTTTCCCTTCTCTGTTAATTACATGGTGCCACTGTGTGGATTGTCAGTAGTGGGTATCTTGCACAGGTTCTGTGGATCTAGAAGCATATGTGTCTGTTGCCTGAACTAAAAGACCCAGATCTACAGCAGGGGACAGATGCCAGGAGCCATGCTGTACATATATTCTTGGGTTCCACTAACATTACCCAAGCTTTCTGCTATGTAATAATTGTAAAAACAAACAAACAAAAAACAAAACTTAAATGACTTTACTTTCACTTCTGACACTTGGTATTAATTATACAATCACTTCTTTCAAATAACTTTCTGTTGTTTCTGTTAATGATTATATTGGGTAGTATTTATTTTTAAATGTTTTACTATACTAATCCTTGCTCTGAAAATTAAAAATCAGCCTCTGCAGTTTCTGTTAATATTTACCAAGTGATGAGCATGTCCATAAATCATGTGTTGCTTTATGGCATAAGGTGAATTTATAACTTTCCCCAAAGAGATAATGTCTTGCAGTTCAAAGACTGTTTTCTGCATAGCAGTAGCTAAAGATGCTGTTATTCCTCTTATCTCTTTTTTCTTACTGTGAAATAATCCAGTGATCCCTTCGTGGTCTGACCATGAACCAAACCCATTTGGAAAGAAGAGAGTTTAGCCAAAAAGAACAGGGAATTATTATTTTCGACAGCATGTGCTCTATTATTGTTGCTGCTTGGATTTTTTTTTTTTTTTTTTTTTTTGTACTTGAAGAATGGAGTTTGTTTCATGTCATCAGTCTATCCATTGACAAGCATCAGATTGTCACTGACAGTACTGTTTGGATAATGTATGTCACTCAGCCAAATAATTAATTTCGGCTAGCTTGTATGTGCTATTTTAGTAACAGTGAATAACTAGTAACTCCTGCTAGAACATGAATAATCAGTAAAATGTTTTCTCAATTTATCTTTGCTTCGACTTGAGCTAGCCCAACTAAAATGCATGGATTACTTATTGAAAGCATTCTAGAAATGCCAGTGTTTCTAGCCTTAATCCTGTATGGCAAACTGAGTCTTTAAAATAATGTGGCCATTTCTTCGGTGAGGGTATAGTGGATTATTGTTTGTTTTATGCTCATCATTCTTTGTGTCTGACATATTTGGGCCTCCTTTTAGCCTTTGCATGCACATATATGCATACACAAATGCATGCACCTGCATATGAACAAGTGTTGGAAACCACATCTGCAAATCTCATTAAGTGAAAGTTGTTTTGTGAGTGAAAAGTCTGACACTTCCATGGTTTCATGCACCTATGCACAAATGTGCAGGTCTTAGAATTTTCAAACATGCACCTGAAAAGTGTGACTGTATGGACCAATATGAGCACGTAGTCATGTGCAGATGGCAGAGGACAATCTTAAAATATAGCTCTTTATTACACAGTTCTTCTTTTTCAATGCATTGAGTTCCCCTACACTTGAATATTCTTCTGACCTTCTTGTTGTTGATGCCACTGTTCTTTAATGCCTATACCTACACATTTCTCTCCATCCACACAAAATGATTGTGACCCAAACTCTTCTTATTTTGCATAACTCCTCACCCAGCAGAATTTCAATCCTCATCCAAAATATTCAAGTGCACAATCACCTGGCATCAGAGATCCCAGCTCAACTTTCTTTGGACTAAAGATGGTAAAATTTGTCCAAATTTTAACTACAAATCTTCCTTATTTTTCAACTAGCTTTTTCTTTTGATTCCGTGATATTATCTGGAGAGGCATCAGGGATCTGAAACCAGACCAGTTCATGATCCTTTAAACACAACATGAAAGAGCATCTCAGTATCCATAAGTGATTATAATTTTAAACCTGAAATTAAACATTTATTAAGAAATAAATTAATATTCTTTTACATAATCTGCTGTGAAAATGATTGAGCTAGAGAGCAACTTAAAATACTTTCGAAACAAACAAGAGATTTGAAATTTCATTCTAGGAATAACTTTGGAAGTTTAAAATATTTTAAGTTTTATATTCTCAGATACCACAAACAACACTAGAAGAGAATAGTAAAAGCACCGATACAATGCTGATAACATTTCTATCACTTGTATTTATATCCACTGTTCCAATAACTATACAAAATTATTACAGCATTCTTGTGACATGTTATGTTCTCAATAACATAAATATATTACATATTTTATATATATAGTTTAATGTTATGAAACCTAAGAAAAGGTTAGCATAGTATTGACTCAGGCTTTTTATATTCCAGTTTATTGATGGTCGACTATCAAAGCTAAATGCAGGAAGAGGGTTCTCTGATGCTTTTGAAGAAGAGATCACTTCTGGAGGCTTCTGTGGAGGTACAGCATTATTTCAGGAACATGCATGGGAATTGTTGAGGGAAGATACCACATTGACATGAACATAAACTGAAAAAGTGCTTAATGTACTGCTTATTGGATTAAATACCTTGGATTCATTCTTAGCGGGTTTTTGGTCCATTATATATCAGTAGCAAAATAGCTAACTAGCTATTTAGCCAAACATTTGCCGTACATTAAATGAAAATAAATGGAATTATCTTAATTTAATAAACTAGTTTTTATAAAATCAAGATAAGGTGAGATTTAATTAAATTTTTTTAGAGTATTGGCTTGCTCAGTAACTGATTAGAGATTTACTGGCTAAAGAATTTTTTAAAAATAATTACAAGATTTTAGTTCTCTTTCTTTTAGAAATGGATAATTTAGTTATTTTCTAATGTCTCTTTTTAAAACTCCTTCATGTATCTCATGTATTTCTGCAACATACTAAAGCCAAATTCTCCAACATACAAGAAATTACTGAGTCAAGAAAAATGCACTATGCTTAAATACATAATTTTAATATGCTGTTCAAATCCAAAAAGAACAGTGTAAAATGTATCTTCTTCCTAAGCAAATCTTTTATTTATTGTTTTTATTGAGTCATATCCACTGATTTAGTGACTGAACTAAATTTTACAGGTTTTTACTTGTGCTAGCCTTGCCAAGACAGTACATTTAAGAAAGTATAAGGTAGATTAATTCTGTGTTCTGCATTTCCAACAGGATTGTCTAATCATTTCCAGTTACATGGCAAGTCAGTTACACTTTTTAGTTATAAACCAACTATATTTCATGAAGTAAATGTGGGGCCCCACAGTGCCATTTTTAATTATTTTTCATAGCAGAGCTTCAGTTTTCAGTACAAATGTGATTTGTGTGATTTGAACCAAATCCTGTCTTAGGGCAGCTTTCTGCCTGTCTTCTGCTACAAAGCTACCCTAAAGCTAGCAGTTTTGACCAATGGAGTATTTGTCCTGTAGAGCCACCATAACAGATTCTGTGCCATGTCCTCTGCACTCTCAACATAAAAGCCTTACGCCTGGACTACGCTAGGACTTTACGTCGAATTTAGCCACCCACGGTCAATTTCCTAAGAGATACATCCTCCCTACCAAGCCACTTGCGCTGCCCTTAGCGGCCACAGAAGTCAGTGTCTGTACTCCTTCTTTTCACCAGGAGTAATGCTATTCCTAACTGTGCATGGTTGAAATTACGGTAGTATAGACACAGTGCTGCTGGAAATTCAATGCTATTGGCTTATAAGAGGCCTCTCGCAAGTGTCCACTATGACCACTCTGGCCAGAACTTCCACCTCTACTGCTCTCTCTCTCAGCTTAAAAAGCCCTGGGAACCATAGAAGGACCAATGTGTCCAATGTGGCCAGCCATGCGGGCACATTGCGAGCAAGCAGCGCACCGTGGGACATGAGAACATGAGTTTCCCCAGCAATCCGGGGCACACTGTGATGATGGCGAGTGCTACTTCTCCCACGGGCTCCAGCTCCAAAGGGCACAGAAGAATACCAGCCTGGACTGTGCAGGAGATCCTCGACCTCATCGAGGTGTGGGTGGATGAGTCCATCAGGAATTATCTCAGAACCAGCAAGAGGAATACCGAGATCTATGGCAGGATTGCTACCTGCCTTGGGGTGAAAGGATGTTCCAGGGACGCCCAGCTGTGCAGGGTGTCTGGGTACCTGCTGTAAAGTATCTGCTTTAAAGCTAACATTTGATCTTGTATGGAACACTTCTCCATTGTTTTTACTGAGACCTTCGGTGTACGCCAAGAGAGTAGGGTTAGGCTTCCCATAATGTATTTCCTGTAGTGTCTTCCCTTGTAACTTTTCTTTGCAGCTGGGCCAGCTGCCAGTTTGGTGCATTCCCCACCTCCCACTGCATCTGCCTCCCTGGCTCAGATCTGCAGGACCAAACGCACGAGGGAGAAGATGTTCAGGGACCAAATGGACATCCTGCACACCTTCGTGGAGGAGATCCAGGCAGAACTGCAGGCCCAGATTGCTGAGTGGCAGGAATGAGTCATGGAGTAGCAGGAGAGGAGGTCCACCCGGGAGCAGCTCATGTGCCAGCACAAGACGATGTTGTACACCCTGATTGCTGTGATGGCTACTTGTATGACAACAGCCCCAACCGTAGATTTCCCCACCCCGAGCCGGGTCCCAACTGAGCAGTAGCTATTGGGCATGGTGAGCTTCCAGAGGTCAATTGCCATGCGCTTCTCTACAGTGAGAGTGGGTTTCATGTGGGAATCCTGGTGCCTCAGGGCTGGGGCAAGCCATTCGCAGAGCTCCAGGAACACCGCCTTCCTCATGCAGAAGTTCTGCAACCACTTGCTGATCATACCACCTCTGTCTGACAGTGAAGTCCCACCAATCTGGGCTCATCTCCCAACTCCAAAACTGGCATTGCATTGTGTCCAGGGGATTGACTGGTGGCTGTGCTAGCAGGACCGCCAGGGTTTGCCTGAATGGTGCCTCCGTGCCATGCCGAGGTTCATCCTCCTCCTCCTCCTCTTCCTGGTAGAGCAACATGTAGGCGCTCTCAAAGTACAGTATCACAAGGTTCAACATGAGAGACGTGAACATGACAATGCTTTCCAGCACACTGGGCTCCATGTTCACAGTGCTCTAGCATCTGCATGGGCAGCCAGTGCATGAAATGGCACAAGCACATTGCATCCCCTTTATTTCATGCGAGGGGGGGCAGGAATAGAGGAGTGTCTTATAGGACGCAGACGATATGAGTCCCTCTAACCACCCGCTGCCAATTTTTGGACCCAGTAGACTCTGGTAACGTAAGCCAGACTGCCAAGCTACCCACAATGCCTCGCTCGCTGAGTCATCAGCAGGGTCTATATTGTGGATGTGCTACTTCGGATAACATTCAGTTCCTGTTTGTAGTGAGGACGTGGCCCTTCGCCTTCACAAAATTGGGTGCCCAGAAATTGACCACAGTAGATTCAACCTTGTCTTGTAGTGTAGATGTACCCTTAAAACCTGGCTAAACAGTGACCTTGCTCCCTTTCCTCATCTTCCTAGTCTTGGGATAAAATCTGGCTTACAGTTTGCTTTTTCTTGAAGAGGTAGGAAAGAATGCAGTAGCACCCAGTTTTAGTGTGCCCCTCCTTAGGGTAATTTACTCATACAAATTTATGATTAGTTTTTATTCAGTAGACATGGTCATTCTGCAGGGTAATGTCAGTACTCAAAGTTCTTTTGCTTCCCCCTTCAGTTGAGCTCAAAAGGGTGTGGTGAAATAACATTAGAACTTTGATAAGGTTAGTTTCTTGGCTCTACATGGCTATGTTTTGTCAACCACATGTGTTATCTGGCTATACTCATGAAGGAATGTTCACGTTTAATAGAATTTTTTCTTAGAATTTATTGTATCCTTACTTTTCAAGTCAGAGAAGTTGTACCACATAGTGGACAAATTACTCTGGGCACATACTCCATATTTACATAAATCCTGCTTCATTAATATTATGAAGTGCAGGCAACAACTATAGAATTGAGGGTGACATTTTTGTTACACTGATGGAGTAGAACTGTGGTATTTTTCATAGTTAAATCCCATCAACTTTACCATTGGCTCAAGACTACACAACTGGGGAGTCCAGCTTTCAGAAAGGTCACTGAAAGTCAGAGAAACCTGTGCATTGTTGAAGGGACAGGTGAATACATGAAGACCAGTGATAAGATTATTATGCTATTGAATAAAAAGGAAGGACATTCTTTTGGCCTCTCCATTTTCATTAATATTTTATTGCATTTTGTGACAAACGCAAACATAGCTAAACTATATAGAAATTTTAATTGCAAATTTGAAGCAGTGCTTGCATTTAATATATATACATCTATATATATAGAGAGAGAGAGAGCGTCTATGTGTGTGTGTGTGTGTGTGTGTGTGTGTGTGTGTCTGTTTGTCCGTTTGTTTAAGAACTCCTCCTTAACCATAAGAGCTAGGACCACCAAATTTGGTATGCAGCTTCCTCTTACCCTAACTTAAACCAAAGTCAGAGTTTGGTTGTGCTTGGAAAACAGGAAGTGCCAGACACAGGACTGTTTTCTATAACATGGAAAGGGAGGGGACAGAGAGAGAGGAGAGGCACAGAAAAGGAAGGGGTGTGATACTGAGAGCGGTCACTGGGGGCCACTGCAGCACCAAGAGTGCCCTAAGTGATCTACTGCCTGCCCATCCTCACCCACAAACTCTCACACCAGCCTTCATTTTAGAAAAATACAGTAATTGAAATGACACATTTCATTTATTTAAAAAAATCCTTCAGTTGCAGAACCGAGCAACACTGGCTATATCTGCTAGTAAATATTGTGGAAAAGCACTAACCATTCTCCATGGGTCTCATGCTACTGGCAGATAGTGTTAGCCTCAGAGGCTCTTTGTGGCCCTCCACACAGCCATTTTCTCTTGACTAACGGCAGGAACCACTACCTACAGAATGCTTTCTTTTCCACTGACTAGTTCATACGTATGGGGTAAACTCCCCTCTGGGGTCCTGGTCTCTCTTCTCAGGGCAGATTTTTGTGATGTCCTGGGGTGGTTTGGGGGGAACCCAGGCTCGCTCACTACTCAGGATTCCGGCCCAAGAACCCAAAGGCAGCAGCAACAGGCAGGGTTATTCCCACTCTCAATCTGGCAGCTTTTCCCTTGGCCACTTCCCCAAAGGATCCCTCCCCGTAACTTCCCTTTGGTACCTGCTCATCAGTCCTGAGCTCACACTGCTCTTCCAGACCTCACTTCCTCCTGACCTTTGCTCTTTTCCTTCTCCTTCCTTGCCTGGAGGGAGACCTTTGAAAGCAGCACCGCAGGCCTTACTTGACTGCAGGTGTCTAATTAGCCTGTGGCTTCTAGCAAGCTCTAATTGATCCCATGTGCGTGCCTGATTATGCTGCAATTAGACTTGGGCTTTTTTTACTCAGGGAAGAGACAGTGGTTTACCCAAGCCCCAGCATGTCTTCCTTCCCTCTGTGTGCTGCAGCCAGCTGCTCTGGGTCTGTCAAAATATATATAGAGAGAGTTTTCTTTAAATATAGGGATTTGAAAGTACACTCTTCAGTCTATAGGATGATAAAAATGGTCTATCATATTAAAATGGTGTTCTACATCATGTAATACTCCCATTAAAACTTTTTCACAAGTTTCCCTCTTCCCTCACATGCATTCTCCTGTGGAGGTAAATATAAGAATCATCAGTGTGAATTTAAGTTTTTGTGCTCAGATTGTTGATGGTGTACCCTGTGGCAATTTTCTTCTACTCTGGATTCGCTTTGCTGGGGAGTCTGAGTTGTTGAGTCCTCCTCTATACCCTCTAGATATGTCACATGAAAAAACAATTCTGTTAGCTTGTGGACAATTTGTTTTCCACCGATTATAAAACTTTTTTCAATCACATTTTTATAGGGTAAATGTGAAGTGAAGGCAGGGAATGGGGAAGGTTATGCCAGTGCAGGCAAAGACCTTGGGAGTAATGTCGAGAATCAGGTGTTCAACACCTTATCTCCCAGAAGCCTACCAATTGCAGGGGTATTAGGATTGCTAATCATCTTTATGTTCCCACTGGGCCATCTGGTTTTCCTTTTTTTTTCTCTCACACATTCACACTATGCTTCACTGCATTCCCTTTCACAATAGGGAACACATACTTCCTTGATGGAAAAAGTATCTCATGTTTATGCCAAAAACTTAACAAAAAATAATTTTATCAGTAGAACTTTATTTTTCTTTAATATGGTCTTATTGGAAAATAGGCTACAACCCAATGTCAACCTGTATTTCATTGCTACTGTTAAGGTAAAACTTTTTGCACAGTTATTTATATTTCTTGGCCCCTGGTCACATCTGGCTGCTAGGAAATACAAACTACAACTCTTGTAATTCCCAGAAAATTGCTTTCACACATAAATAAGTATTAGCAAGAAACTTAACTGGGATTTTGTCCTGCTTCTAGAGCAGCAAACCATCTGCACCTTTGCGCCTATCACCTAATTTTTCTTGGACTGGGAGTAGCTAGTAATTTTTATAGATACATGTCAGTAATCCAGAGAGGGGTTTTTTTTTTCATGACCAGAATTCATTGGCAAATTTAACAAAGAAAATATCAGGAAACATTCGTATTTAAGGGTACATCTACACTGCAATGCTATTTCAGGATACCAGCGGTATCCCGAAATAGCTACCCCTCATCTTTTGAACACGTCTGCTATTGCAAAATATAGCAGGCGCGTTATTTCGGCATCCTTGTAAACCTCGTTGCACGAGGCATAAGGGATGTCTCAAAATAATGTTATTTCGAAATTTAGTACTATGTAGGAAAATTTTGAAATAGCCTATTTTGAAAAATAATCAAAATACGATATGCAATTTGCATAGTGCAAATTTTTTTATTTCTGCTGACAACCTTTGAGCTAGTAGTGGGAAAAGATTCTACTTACTAGTGAACTCAAGAGACCTTTGAATCTCTGTTGTGAATCTGAGCTATATAATAACAATTCAGTGTTTTCCAATTTAAATTTGAGGTAGTTCAGATATTGGCTCAGCATACATGGTGTTTGCTTTGTATTTTTCCTGGTTGAGTATATATCTCTTTTTCATCACTGATTGACTAGTAAATGGTACAATTTTAGAAGGATTTGTGATCTGCAAGCCTCCCTTCCAGTGTAAACCTCATATTAAATTGCAAAATCTCATCTACTGTAATCTCTGGCAACAAATGGAATTCAGTGAGGCCCTAATATACAGGCAGTCCCCGGGTTACGTACAAGATAGGGACTGTAGGTTTGTTCTTAAGTTGAATTTGTATGTAAGTCGGAACTGGTACATATTGTAGGGGAAACTCTAGCCAAACATTTCTCCAGAGCTCAGTTTTATTCTCCCACACCTCAGTTCCGTCAGTCCTTTATTCTCAAGCTGAGGTGTCTGCTGAGAAAAGCCGCTCCACGTCTCCCTGGTCTGCTGGCGGGGGTGCTAGCTTCGCGTCTCCCTGGTCTGCTGGGGGGAAGCAGCTAGTGCGGGGTTGCCTCACCCCGTTTGTAAGTAGGGATCCGATGTAAGTCGGATCCATGTAACCCGGGGACTGCCTGTACACACTTCAAGTGCAGGAATTTCTTTCTTAAGAAATGTGAATGTCATCCATTATTTCAGTGGGTTTTTGATCAGGTCCAGAATGATTCTGCAGTTAAGTTTACCATGTCCCTGAGCAATACATTGTTACATGAGCTAGTTCATTATATTAGTGCCTACATTCTATCTTATGGTGAGGAAGTAGTTTTTGTGTGTGTACTGTGTGTCCTCCAGTAACACCAGTGAGTCTAGTCAATCTCAAAAGGACAATTCAGTCTTTGTGAATGCAGCATATTGGTCAAGGCACTTTGGTTGGGAATAAGTGTACAGTCAACTCTAGTTAGCTCTCTTTTCCAACTTGGTGTCACTTTCACTCACTGAACCATTCCCGAGAACATAGATATTGCAGAATTGTTTGCAAGGAATTGAATGCAATGGTATGGAACATTTAAATGAAAGCATTTCTGCAAGTCTAAACAGCTAAATCTCTTCACTTATCTCACCCAGAAATTGCTGGATTACTTTTTACAATTAGTTCTCAGACACATTTTGTGAGTGCCAGGTTTGCTGGTGTTCTGGCTTTCCACCAGCCAATCCAGGTACTAATTACTAAATTTATTTCAGAGCTTAACCTTTTGAAATCTCCTGTTAAATGCTGATACTTTGTCAAAGGATATTGTTCCTTGCAAAGTTGATAAATTCTCTCTTTGAGCAACATGATTTTTGTAATCCCCAATTTCTTGCTTGCAAGTATTCATTCATGGTAACTATTGTTTCACTTTACAATATCAGTGTATTCAATTGATTAATAAACATTTGTCAAAGATAAGGAAGACAGGGTTGCATGTTGACTAGACATGTCTTCTGAAACTGATGTTTCTGTTCTACCTCAATCAGCCTATCAAATTTTAAATTTTTTTTGTATTAAATGTAATAATATAATACCATTCAATGATCTTATCTATGTTGGTAGTTGTCTTACTCATCCATTTACCTTCTAAAATGTGAAAGAAAGAGCATAGAATTTACACAACAAATTTCAGTGGGATTTCCTTCATCAAAGATGTTAAGTGATACCAAGATCCTTATTCCTGTTGCTAGTCCTTTTCCTTCTGATACTAAGAAGGTAGTGTCCGCAGTCCAGTACATTTTCTCACTGTGAGTTTTTCTTTTTGCCCAGAGGAATAAAGGGCTGAATCCAATTTGGGGTAAAAAGGGGGAAATTGCAATATTCATTACAAAATATGGCATTAGCACAATATATACACACCCTTCCTTCAGACTTGTATGGGCTTTTCTTTTGGTTTTAGTAAGTCTGAATATTATGGCTTTAATTTCTCTTCATACTTGAGTCAGAGTTAGCAGTTTTCTTCAGAGAAAACTATTGGGTGTAGTGAAAAAGAAGCATTATTGGAAAGAAAACAAGATGTTCGTAATAGGGCATTCCCATTTTTAATTTTTATGTACATGGTAGTTCCCTTCTTCACAGTATTGGAAGACTCCAATTCATGTTTAACGATCCAAGAGTTTTTGTAAATACAAAATGTGTTGTCGAAAAGGTGGGAACATCCAAAATGTGTTGAACGTGTTTCTGATCATTTTTATTTTATCTTATTTTACATTCACCTCTCAGGAAATTCAAGATCTTATCAACAGTGGGTGCATACAGTAAAGGTATAATAATTTTATTTTTATTTGTCTAGTTTATCTCTCTGTCTTTGAAAAAGTCAGCATACTGAACATCATGCATTAAAAGGATAGTTGACTTTATCTGGTCAATTAGTCTCATTCTCTAAATTTTTGTTCTGTTTGTTGTATTGATATAACAAAATATTTTTAACCAAATATTTTTGTCATAAACTTGTGTCTTTGTCTTGGCAACATTTTTATATTAGTTTAAAAATGAGAAAATGGCTGATGAACAAAATGAATGCCAAATTTTCAGAAGCATGGAATGTTTTCCTCTGCATCTAGCCAAGGATTTTTCAGTATGATGTATTGTGTTACATTCCATAACTGTGAATTAGGTGTCTCTCTAGGATTTGATAGGAATTTTATCCCTTCTAGTAAACAGCAATTTGGTTATTAATGTTTCTACATAGTCTGACTAACAAAGGACCCTTTATTGCACAACATTTTACTATGAAGGTTTAGTAAAAGATAGCACTTTAGAAAAAACTCATGATTAAATTAGTCGTGATTACCTCTATGCGATAGAAATAGCTTTTAAAATATGATACAACATATACATTAAAAAGCCAAGGCAAACTTTCATATTACATGTAGATTGGTAACAGTGCATGCATAGATATGAGAATACATCATTATGTTAGAATTCATTGATAAATATGCATCAGCCCTGATAGTGACATACTGTAACTCTTGTGTAGGTGTAGATGTAGACAGTAGGTTGTAGATGGAATGCAGCTGTAGAAATTTTTCCTAATTTAAAAAGAGGGTCATTATTTTCCTATTTCATTATATGTCAGACTGTTGTATATTTTTTACTAGTGTTTTAACTTTTAATTTGTGTTATAAGGATTATTAAAATATATTTTTTTATGTTTCAGAAAGGAGGTGCACTAATTAACACAGCAATGACCAAAGCCAGCCCTGCTGTGAAGACAGCGTACAAAATTGTAAGATTATCTCAATCTGTGCATAAAACAATTACAGACATGACTGACCTACCATTTCCAGTTCTTCTCAAAAACTAAAAGTTATAGCCTTCCAATATATATTACAGAAAAACATTACAACCCAAGAAATTATTTTCAGCTTTCATTTCAGCTCTAGTGTAGTGCTGAGGACTTTAGAGTTGATTCTGAATCTAACAGATAGCTTGAAGAAAACAATCACCACTCCATATTACTGTTTTAAGAGGTTCGGTATGCTATTTTTGGCTTAATTCAAAATATGAAATAGATGCCCATTGAATACCTATTGCATATTTGAAATACAGCTGAAAGCCTTTACTTAAGTGATAATAATATGAAAATATGGACTCTGAAAATACTAAATCTCATTTACTCTAAAACCCCTTTACTACTACTTGCAACTGTACATTTAAAAATGTAATTGACAGTTCTAGGTGGTGTGAAGTGGTCTTTGTGTAAAATAACAATAACTCCCTAACGACTTCATTTTGGCATTAAGTGGCACCCTGTCCAAAGTGGGCTGGTGTTGGCAACCATTTATATTTTTTGCAGGGAATGATTGCAGTCCATAACTACCATCAAAAGCAAGCTCTTAGTTACCTGAGCATGAATATCTTTTGAACTTATTGTTATGGTATTAATAAAATAACACTAATTCAAAAAATTATGGACTTGCACTCCTGTTCCTTCATTTATACTTTGTCTACACAAAGCTGGGTGTAAATCTGCACTGCTCTGACATGTCACATGTTAACTGTTCACAAGAATCCTGCTATAGTAAAAGTTACCTGATACATTTTTATCTACCCCATTTTGAAATGAATACATCAAAGTGTTCCAGAGAACTTTTAGTGCATGGTAGCAGGGTCCACACTGCAGACTACTCAGTGAAGATTTAAACCTGAGATTTGCCATGTGCTATTTGACTAATTTTATGTCTCCAGTTTGACAAACAGTCTGCTTTTAAAAGTATCTTTAAAACACGCTTAGCTCATAAACAATGTGAGTTACATTATATTATCCAGGGTATAAAAACAGTGTGGTATCTCATAAGAAATGACACAATGATAAGTATTTAAGATTGGATTCAAAGCACACACGGGAAAAAATCTTCTTTGCCATCCTTTTGGCTTTTCAAGGGCTCTTTAAATTGACGCATAGTAAGTAGTTCTGAATAAATCAGTGCTGCAGTGTGATGCTAGTCGATTTTAAATAAAACTGTAAAAGAGAATTTTTAATTATACATCAATTGAAACTTTCACAAAAGTCATGAGGAAAGAAACAGATAAATAAATTATAGGTATTGTATATCCACACATTAATTGATCATTTTAAATGGTTCATTAACAGGTTATTGGGAAATTATTCTTTTCCTCTATTTTTCATGAGCTTAGCTAAGGTTTATGATTTTCTCCCCGCCACCCATTTTTCCCATTACGTCCGTGATCCTACTTTTTCTGCATCAACAGACTTCTTTGTGTGCAAGAAGCCTCATTAATTTCACTGGGACTTTGTGCATGTTCAAGCATGGAACAAGGTGCAGGAGCAGGCCTATATGTCCTCTGCTACCCTTTCCCTTTTCATACATACATGAATCTACTACATGGCACCCTGTTACTACTGAGCTTATGATTTAAGAGTCAAATTTTCAATAGTGCCTTAATGTAGCCAAAAAATTGTCCTAAGCTGAGACGCAGGGGCAGCAGAATTGCCAGGCCCCTGAACAAGGTGATGGGCTGACTCCATGTTCCTTCAAGGTGGGGAGGCTTTGGGCAGAAGGTGCAGTGCTTGGACTGCTCTCGCCCCACCAGCCCTTCAGCACTGCCTGGGGCCCTTTTGAATCACCGGGCCCCAGGGCAACTATCACCTTTGCCCTTTCTTCCCCTGTTGGCGGGCCTGGTCCCAAGTTGTGTAACACTCATCATTCTCCCACAAACTACATCTCCTTGAGTGCAAAATAAATAATTCAGGTGTGTGCATAATTGATTTTCATTTGTAGATTCTGAAGTTTTATGTATCTAGCCCATAAACATAAAAGACATAGGCATAATTTTCAAGGCTATTTTGAAGATTGGGTCTAAAAAAGTTAACTAGAATCTAACTGGGTTCATGTAAGAAAACTTTCCTATTTCTCTTAAGATCAGGTTAGCATTTTGTCTAGCAAATATAAACTGCAGAAAATTTTGAATACAGTTATTTATAATCAAGCATGGTAATTCATCTCTAAACAGAGGGGTGCCCTTGGGTCCATTTTCTGTGCAAATTATCGTCATGAACAGTCATGGGACTTGGCTGCCTATTTTAATGCACATGATTTTTCCCTAACTATCAGTGATAGGCTGTTCGGCAACACTGGAGAAATTCTCCATCTGCATATAAAACCACTTAATTTCTTTTAAGATTGATGTTGTCTTGCAAGTTACCAGACTGGAACACTGTAGCAGTGAGCTTGAAAATTGTAACAGTTTTCCAACATGACTTGCTATTAAAATACTACTTCAAATTTAAAGGACTATCTCAAATAAAGGTCTGGAAACTAGATACCAGTGGATGGTTCATTTTTAGCAATAGATGAATAGGCAAATTAGTGTGTTTTAACTGACCACTGTTTGCATAGTATAGCTAACTGGTACAGGTCGTGTGAAATTAGTGATACAGATTATTATTATTATTATTATATCACATAAAATACAAAATTAATTTCTTATTAAGTAGGCTTTATGAAGTATATTCTGTGAACAAAGCATGTATCTTGTGTCAATAGTTAAATCCTTTTGTTTTAATTTTCTAGGCAAAAAATCATGCAAAGCAGGGAATAAAAGAAGTGAGGAGTAAGTTAAAAAACAAGGTATGTTATACAATTTTTACTTTTTACCTCTTTGTATCAGTTTGAATCTTATACTTTACAAATCACATGAGATTTGTGTTTTTAATGACTTTTGAAATATGCTTAGCCCTTTGTTCAACAATACATTTTTCATAACGAGCCCTCTGGCAACTATCTGTCATCCTATGCATCCACTGAATAATCTCTTTATTGTTTGCATATTTTATCATAGAACAACAGTGATCTTCAAAGATACGGTAACAGGGTGTATGTTTTCATAAAGTTGATTGCTTTGATATTACAATTGAAGGCTTTGCTTCAAGCTGAGAATTTAAGACAGGATAGTCTTGCAGTACAGTGTAATTCAGAAGGTGTAGTTGTCTGTTTTGGATTTTTAAAATCCGAGCACCATGTTAATGTTTCAAAATAGAGAACACATTCAACTTTGAGAAGTAACATAGAAATATCAGAATGAAGCTTGATTTAGGCATTTAAAGCCAGTTTTCCCAATGAATTTATTTCTTCATTATGGTTTTCCTTGTGGGGAGATGGAACTAACTGCCACATTATTTTATACTTTTCTCAAATATAAAGTTAAACATGAATGGATTTAAATTGTTTTACACACATTCTAAAGGCTTCATTTGAAAACTTCACACCGTGAAAGATGTTTAGATAACTGTTTACTTTTTGTGGTGCTGTATTTCTTTTTGTTAGTAGGTATGGTCTTATCACAGATATTTAGCAATAAATGATCTGTATTAACAGAATGATTTTAGTATTGTATGTACACATAATATAGCTAGATAAAAATTATAAACATGGGATTTAAAATCTGTTATTTAGGAGAGTAATGAAGAATATGGAACTTGTAGCTCTAGTGCAGTACAGCACGTGCCAGTGTACACATTACACAAGCAGAAAAGAGGAAACTCAGAAAAACGAAGACTTGCCCAGGTAAGTCATCTGAAACCTGTGCCATCACTTTCTTAAAATAGGGCTGTACTACCATCTATATTCAGGAAACGTGATGTTAAGTAGTATTCCCAATAATACACTGTCTTGAAAGAAAGAATGGCTCATCATATATCATCCTCCTGGAGGGAAAAAAATATGAAATTCAGCAGGGAAATGGGGTTGGCAGATCCATCCCCGGGAAAAGAAATTGTGATTGATTCTTAGAAATAAGTCTTACATTTAAAAAATATATATTTAATAAATTCTATTTAAAAGTACTGTTAAGAAAGAGTACAAAACTGATAAATTGCTAAGAATATTGAAGGTATGATATATGGAAATTTTACTTAGTAGTATCCAAGTTTATGGACTCCCATAAATAATTTGAGGCATAAAACACACATTTCAGATGAAACACATTAATATTAAGTGTTTATTCCAAACTGGTTTTCACTGATAAACTATATTTTTATAACACTAAAATTCAATGGCATGTGTTAATACTTTCTCTAACGCCAGTTTATTTTGAGAGATGACATGCCTTTAATTTAGATCTTGCTTAAGCTGATTATCGTATAGTGAATCTACTATGAAAGAAACTAGCTAAAACTATGTCAGAAGTCTTGTCTTTCTGTTCTCAGTCCTATAATGATTCTGGTTCTCTGTAACAGGTGTCATATCTCAGTTTTAGCCTAGTACTAATTCCCAAATGCCCAAATTCTATTTGAATTATATAGACTAATAAACAGTTTGAAGGTTTTGTAATCTCTTTTTAATAGTAATATATATATATTTAATATTTCTATTTTTTTATACCACAAACATTTCTTCCTTAAATGAGAAGTGTGTGCTGTAGGTAAAATGAGTACCTCTTTGAATTGACAATTTATCTGACTATTAACACGATTTTACTTTATATAATATTATGGTAAAATTTAAATTCTGTAAGCACATACTTGCATTCATATTTCTGAACAATAATAAAGTAAAAAATGTTTGTGGAAATTAATATAAAATTAGAGTAGATTTGTTACATTTTCTAACACTCTGCTGAGAAAGTATGGTAATACTGACACCACTTGTTCCAGTAGTATAAATAATGTAGGCATATCTATTTTAATTATGCAGGTAGATTCTCTTCTGTAACGGGATTTTCAGATTTCTTTTTATATACATAATACTAAGCTCTGCATGTGTGTGCTGTCAGCTCTGCATGTGTGTGCTGTCTTTCTTTTCAGAACCTGTGTAGTTTAAATTTCCTTCCTTGATTGTTTAGACAGAAGATATTCAGATATATTTAGAATTTTAAAAAAGTATTTATAACACAGATTGATACTTAACATATTTATTTTTAATTGGTAACTGTCATTCTAATATATAGAAACTTTTTGATCATCCACATTTGTGCCTCATAACACTGCATATTTCAGTACACTGTAGAAACACATACCCAAATATGTTTATATGTTCACTTCAACTTTTATGAATATATGCAAATATACAACACAAATGTTGGTAAAATATGTGTCTTTACATTGAGATGCTTTTTCATGATGCACATATACAAAAATTGTTAGTTTATTAATTTACTTCATGGTCAGTTCTGTGTGCTGTTCCACTTTGTTTAATTGTATTACTGGGTTCTGAAGGACTATGTTATTGCAGAATACTTAAACATTTGCATGATTTTTCTTTTATACAATTGTATAATACTGAGATTTAATATATCTTTTTTGCCAACTTCTTGTTTTTGAAACACCATATGCTTCTTTCAAAAGCGTATCAGGTCAGAACAATTGGAATTTTTTGTCCTATGTAGAATAAGGAAAATCTTAATGTGCTTTAAAAAGTAGGGGTTTGTTTATGAGAGAAGCTCTGTCTCTGATGGCTCCATATCTTTGCCTAACTGAAAGAGCAGCATGACCCATGTCTCCACCCCATCCTCTACCCTGAATGTCACATGTACCCAGTGGGCAGGAAAACAACAAGCTCTAATCACTGTCCAATAAGTTTTGGTCTCGTACAGTTCCAAAAAATGGAAACTGGGCTTTCTGGTACCAAAACAGCATTATCTGTATGGAGCCTCAGTCTTTCCTGTGTGTTATAATTAGTGCTATTTTTAAACATGGAGGCTCTTTGCATTAGTCCAATGGATGTGTACATTGTTAGCTAACTACTGGCTTTGAAAGCTTTCATCTATGTAAACTGTATTATTATTTATTAATATTAAAAGCAAGTGAATTGCATTCATTGCTACACTTCATAATCGTCAGGTTTTGTCTGTAGCTTTCCTTCCTGCTGATTAATCATTTTGTCCAGGTTTCTAAAATGGTGCCGATCACTGTCATCTCAGTGCAGTAGCTGAAAGATAAGATAGTGCTAATGGTTAAACAGTTGCTTGTGCATTTGAATATACATTTTAAATAATGGATAAAGATTGGTTCATTGAAAAATCAACTATCAGAACACTTGCAAAATCCCAGAGTGGAAGTCTTCTTACCTTAAGATGATGAGGTCTCCCTCCTCTTTTATCAGCCATCTCGCAGTAAGTCGTTTTAAAGTACTGCAACATAAAGAATTTAATGTTGCACTTTCTGTTTCATGTCAGGCCTCTGGATAGGAGTGTTCCTCCCATTGCTGCTTTCCAGTAAATCACAAGTGTAAAATTAGTCATTTCAAGTTAATTCAAATTATTGTTGATAATTTAAAAATACTTTTATAAAATAGAGTATAACACCAAAGTTATCTTGATTCTAGAGATCAGTTTAGTGACTATTTCTTTATTAAGCAATTGTATACAATAGAATGTGAATCTGCTTTTTACTCCAACAAATAGTAGTTTGTATGCTGGTCTAATTAGTACGGTTATTTCCTGTTTTGTTGATGAGGCTTAAATAAATGTCAAGGGTAAAACCATGAAGATCTTCCAATTAGGCTTTGCGTTTGTAAAACCCAACCCCTTTGCTTTTGTGTGAAGATGACAGTTCCAACTGCAGCCTCAGCCTAACAGGGCTCAAGGGAAAGGATTCTTCTCTGGTTTTATTGAAAACAAGGCCAGTTTGGCCCAGTGAGAATACTGGTACCGGTCACAATGCAAAGCCATTTTTAACAATGAATATTTACCAATCTTTATCTTTGCTCTTGTGGTTTGTTTTTAAAAAGTAGACTTTAAAAATCAAAATGAGTTATGATATGTAAAAAGCTGCTAAAGCCTAAGCAGAAGATAAATAATTATCACAAACTATTTTTGTATTACTGATATATTATTTTTTATTACAGTGGTTTCCCTTAATTAGCATTTGGAAAATCTTTCCCAAAGAAAGCTAATAAAAAATGCCACAATTCAACTTAGTCTAAGATAGTGTTAGCAGAATTGTTCATGCGTTCGCTCTCTCTTTCTTTAATATATGTTTGAGACCACTCTTGCTTAAGTTAGCTGTTCTGGGCTTTTTGTATGTTCTTGAGCTTAGCTGTATTGCAAGTCAACATTAACAGATGGATTGCCCTAAGCAAGGGAAAACCACCACAACAAAATCTAGTGAAAGCAGAGGATTGAAGCTTTTTATTGTTAAGCCTTATTAAAACCTTGGCATGTACACTGCTGTTAACTGTTTCATGTCTTGAGCTATTAATGTTCCTCTGATATTTTCTATCTAGACAAGGTACATGAGATAGTATCAGAAATTCAAGTTCAATGTTTTGAATGGCAAGCTAAAACAAAACGTGAGATTGTTTCAGCCCGCATTTGTGGTATTTTGCCACATATTAGCAAACTCATTACCAACGTTGTTTGATAATACATAAATAAAATTACTGAGACTCAGTTTTGCAGAAATCATTTTATTTCCTTTTCTTCACATGCATTGATAGTGCAGATTTGGAACACACAGAAACCATGTTTCTGCCACACCGCTTAAAATACAAAGAGAGGGGGAGAGTGTGTGTTTCAATAAGAAAAAAAGGCAGAATGCCTGGAAGATCTGTTTGTTTTTGTGAATATGAACTAGGTAGTTTTATTGTATGTAACCATTATCCCAGTTGATTGGTAGCTTATTTAAAAGGGAACATTGCTGGATTTAAATAGTCCTTATGTATTCAATGGCTTCAGAAACATGCTAGCAGATTGGCAGAGTATTATGTAACAGCTATGAGCTCATTTTATAATTAATAAGTTACTACTGTACCCTTGTCTCTAAGGAAATAGACGTAAGACTTTCAGACATGCAGTAAATTGTAGTCATAATAAAAAATAGGGTATTGGATTGTAAGTGTGGATTTACCAGGAATCCCAATGTGTCCAGGCTACTTTATTTACACACATATCAAAGCAGCCAGGTGAACTACTTGTCATGACTATGCAATATTTTAAATATAGTGTTTTAAAGTGTTTTAAAAATCTACTTTATAATTGAAACCTTTTTATGTAACAAGTGTAACTAACACCAGTTGAGATTAAACTTTTTATCTTGCTTTCCCTAAACGTAAGTGAATAGACCAGTAAAAGTGTTCTTACTGTTTTCTTTTTTAAGCAGAACTTAGATGTGACTTTCAGATACTCAGTATAATATATCATAATAAGTAGGGCACACACAATTCAAGTGATAGCATGTTGAGGGTCCTGCGCAACAGCCAGAGCAAGTCTCAGGGTAGAAAAGGCAGCATTCAGCACCTTCTAGAGAATACTGAATGCCCTCTACATCCCTGCCACCCCCAATGTCGACAAAGAAATGATATAATTGTTAGCTGCAAAGGGATTCCAGTACCTGACTTCCCCTTCCTGCCTCCTGTTCCTCCCAGCCTGGCAAAGGTTTTCATTGTTGGAATAGAAAGGAGAAGGGAAAAGAGGAGATTGGACTGTAACTGAGATATTGCTGCTGAATATAAATACTGCAAAATAAGGAGACACAAGTCCCATTATCAAACACCAATTGAACATCTTCATGGTTTACAAAAGTGTGGTCCATACTTTTTATTGCATTTGGATTCAAATGAAATATTTGGGACCACATTTGGGAAACACAGAATAATAGCTTCTATCCGTATGCCTCATGTCTACTGAAAATCCTCCATGGAGCTTGGGTAGCTTTAATCCTCATTGAATAATTACAGTAATTTAGATAAAATATTACAATTGACAGATGTCATATAGAGTAACAATTAGTAGTTTGAATTTGTAAGTTAATAATTTCTTCATCTTTAGGGAAATTTTCCTATTAAATATTGGTTCTGAAATAAACTTCAACCAATTAGTAAATTACATTATGTGAACAAAAGAGGGAATAATTTGAAAATATTGCAGATAATTTTAGTTTTCTTTTAATTTTGGGGAAATTTTTTTGTCTTTACATGTCAAGTAAGATCTCTTCATTCTGCAAAATGGTCAGCTTTCTTTTAATTAAAAATGAAAAACCTTGACATAAAAAATTTCAAATGATAGATTACGAGAGTGCCCTCTGGTGGTCCTGATATCTTCCCATATATACAGACGATATCATATGGTGAATGATTGCTCTTTATATCAAAAGATGTTTTAGAAACAAAACAGTAATAATTAACACAATATAATTCTTATCTAAAAGAGTATTCAGACTTATTAATGGTTTGTCATAATCATGTTCTTCAAACAAAATAGCATTTTTTGTTGATATAGTCTCTGAACAGTAACAACCCACTAATTTCCTTATTTTACTTACAATAGGTCTGGCATAAACATCTCTCCTGAGATTAATTATGAAAAAATATTGAAGGGGAATACTTGTTTCAGTGTTTTGTTTTGCAAATTAATGTATTTGAAAGAAAAAGGAGACAATGTAGATATTTTAAAGATTTTTATTTTCATCTCTGATGTTTCTCTTCTATTCTCAGCTTATTATTTTTCTCTCTCTTCCTGTTAAGGTTTTAACAAAACAGAAAAAGCTCTTATGGTACTATATGTGTTACTGCTTCAAGTTTCTCTGTTACAGAAACTCATTATTGACTTATAGTTTCAGGTTTCATTTTATTCCATAGAAGACATCTGCTCTTCATGGCGTTTTGCCCCCCCAGTGTTAAAACATACTTGAGAGCCATCTCTGCCAGACATCAAGTTTACAAAAAAAAATTAAATAAAAAGAGGGCCTGGAAGCTAGTGCAGAAGCTCTTGCTGGCCTTTGTGGCATTTAGATGAGTATTGGCCTTTTCAGGCCAAAGTCACCAACACATACTGCCTAGCTTTATCCAAATGAGAAACCTAGAAAGTGAAAGCTTGGCAGATGCATTCTTTTGACATATGTGATCTATTTTAGTTCTAGCACTAATGAATGGAAAGGCAATTCAGCTGTGAGTCTGTCACAAAAACAATCCTAGTGTTACACAAACAAAGGATTTTAAGGGTCTAAAAGAGAAATGCTATTGTGTTGAGTATGCTGTGGGGAATCAGAAGAAGCTCTTTAATATTGATAATTAACTGAAAATAACTAGAGGTAGACTGCTAATCAAGATAAATTACATTGATAAATTACTTTATTTGCCATACATCCCCTTTCTCCCATCCTTCCCATGAACAGTAGTTACAGATAGTGTTATGGCTCCATCTAGCAGAAGGAAGAAGTCAAAAGTTCTGTCAGTCAAGGCACTAATCCACCTGCTTCCTTTCCAACTTAATTTTATCTCCTGATCTAGAAGGGTAGAGAAAGCAGCCTTATATGTCCAACTTCACCTCTCAAACTGTCTCTTCTCTAACCTCCTCTACATTAGAGAAAACTCAGTGAAGGAATAGGTGATTCAGATACACGACAAATAAATATGGCTGATGGAAAAAGGAGAGAAGAGCAAAATTAAAATCCTTTCCTGCAGAGACCTTAGAGCTAGTAGAGTTGGTACATGGAATTAGCAGGAAGATTTCCTCATGATTAAATCTTCTTGTCATGGACTCTGACCTGAGATGATGTTGGAATCGCTCCTAAGCCTCAACTCCATTGCCCCACAACACAGGACTGCACAGGACTGCAGGGTTTCTCACCCGGATAGGTTCTAACAGAGCCTGTAGGTCTGCATGACAGAGTTGCAGTGGATTGCAATGTTGCCAAGTCTCCTGGTTTTATTGTGAGTCTTGTTTGGTTCTGTTCTTAAAGCTCCCGCTTCTGGAGTCCTGTAGTTGATGTGAAAGTCTGAGCTTTCATTTTTAAAAATAGTTTCTAGTGCTCTTGGTTGAGTAGAAAAGGTTGAAAACGTGAAGCCCTCTCCAGGCTTCCAAAATCAGAAGGGAAATAAAAAGAGCCCAACATTTATTATTTTGGTTAAAAAAACTCATGATTTTTTAAGTCAGTTGCAAAAAATTGGTCCCCCAGACTCTTGACATTCATACATTTTGGGTTGGCAACATTGTCAGTGCCAAAACTACCAGCCTGTTATCGAGCGTCTGTGCTTCCCAACTTGGGCTTATGTATACCAGATTAAATCTGTGCCCTCTTACCATCAGGGTGTTGCCCAGCTTTTTGCAGCAATATGGCCCTTCTGGGAGGGTTATCCCCACTCCTGGGGTTGCTGTCCCTCTCCTTCCTAGGAAGGGAGCTCAGAGCTCATCTTCTTCCTCCCACATTCAAGCCAGGGTTCTAGGGCTCTGAATGTACCATGCTTTTATGGGAATAATTATGACATACCTTTTACTCCAGATTATTTGTATGTATCCTTACCCTTACTTCTGTTTCACATAGCTTTGTGTCTGGGAATTTTCTTCTTTTTTTTAACAGAGCAGTAATTTTGCACATGAACTATTAACAGACCCCAACCCCAGAAAATGTTACTGTGTGACACTTCTATCAACTTGAAATTGAATTAACTGGTATATTGTAGCTGCATCACCCTACTCAGCAGCAGTGCAATTTTTTGCCAATTAATCTGTATTTACAGTTGTTTTGCATTATCAGAGCAGTAGAAAATAGATTGTACATCCTAGGTACCCCAGCCGCCTGACTTCTGAATCTCCAAATTCCATCCATCACCCCATGTTTCTCTACACATGTGGTTTCCCTTTCCTGTTGCCCACATTCCCCGGCATACACACATCCTTTTCTGTGTTGAATTCCTTGCCTTACATGGTGAGTAGTTTACCTTTAAGGGAAGGATATTATCACAGGAAAACTGGATTATCATGAGCCACTAATAGCTATAACAGCAATGATCCCTAGAAATGGAAACTCTGTCCTCATGTTTTTCAGGAGATTTGTTAGTATCTGGGCTGCATCTCCCAGCCAAGAATTGTTTTAATTCTGACTGATGTTAAGTAAGGTCTTTATATTTGCCTTAAATCGATTCCCTTGAAGTCCATCCTTCAGCATACCGAACTAGTCATAGTCCCATTAAAAGTTGAGAAATAGATTCTCATAATTATGTTCCAAATCTTCTTTATTCTCTTCTTTCACTAAGACCTAAATACCAGCACATAGTTTTTGGATTTCCCATGGTTCATAGAACCACATTCAAACTTTGAGAGACCTATCACTGAAATTATAAGTAAAGTTCTCTTAAGGTAGCATTTTTTTAGTTATTGTCAAGATATCCCACAGTGATGAGGGAATTAAATTCACTGATTATTTCTCCTTCAGTAGTTTGGGTCTTTCAAAACCAGACAGTTCACTGACTTTCCCACAGCGTTTGTTCTGGGGATTAATTCAGAGTTTTGTGTTAACGAACCTATTGGTTTACATAAGTTATGTCATCTGTATTTGCTGCAGCAGAGAAAGGGTCTTTCCCTGCAGCTTTGAAGTCTTCTTCTGTCTTGTACACATAGTTTTAGAAATTTCCTGTTTGTGATGGTTATAACAAGCAGCAAAAGGTATCAAAACTACAGCGTTTTGCAAATTAAAGACTATATCCTATTAATTTACATCCACAGCTAACCGCTATATCCAAAATAGCCAAATGCCATTTTGGAGGGGGCATGGACTATTCCAGACTCCCTGAGTAGAAGTGCATGATACTGAAATTTGTGAAATGGCTGCTTGTTTATTTCCTCTTGGCTCCATCTGCCATTTCCTCCTGGATCAGTCCTTGTCTGCTAAAATGTATTAGCTATTAGGCGCTGAGCCCATTTGTAAAGTAAACATAACTCCTGGAGCTCACTTATGACATCATTTGTCTGCAATTGCAGTTACTTGGTATAATGGTGAAGATGAACACTGATCAAGAGAAAATGTACTCACCTGTAATCATATTTGTCATAGTTTTCTTTTTCTCCTGTTTCATCATTCTAGTCTGCCCTTGAGGAATATAACTTAAAGTGTTTTCCCTGTGATCACATTGTCCATTACTGTAGCCTACAAGTCTCTAACTGGAAAGTTAGTGCAAACATAGTACTCTGGACTAACCTGCCTTCTTGCTCTGTCTGGGTATGTCTAGACTGCATCCCTCTGATGGCAGAGGGATGCAGATTAGGCAGGTTGACATTGCAAATGAGGCAGGAATTTAAATATCCCGTGCCTAATTTGCATAAAAATGTCCACCGCGTTTTGCCGACTCAGCACTTTGTCGGCAAAAAGCGGCAGTCTAGAGGAGGATCTGTCGAGAAAGAAAGCCTTTTTTGACAGATCCCTTATGCCTCCTGCAAGGAGGTTTACAGGATCTGTCAAAAAAGGCTTTCTTTCTCGACAGATCCCCCTCTAGACTACCGCTTTTTGCCGACAAAGTGCTGAGTCGGCAAAACACGGTGGCCATTTTTATGCAAATTAGGCGTGGGATATTTAAATCCCTGCCTCATTTGCAATGTCGACCTGCCTAATCTTCATCCCTCTGCCGACAGAGGGATGCAGTCTAGACATACCCTCTGTAATTCCCTTTGCTGGATAGGATGGGAGAAGGAGAGAGAGAATTTTTGGTTACTGTGTTTTCCTTAACTAGCTTTCATACAGTAAACCAGAAGGAAACTTTACTTTGCAGATTTTATTTTATACACAGTTGAAAACTGTAAAAGTTGATATATTGAATAGTCAGTAAAAGTGAAACTATGTATGAGCTGCCATTTATCAAAGGCTTATCTGTTCATGGTCAGGACAATGGCAGGAGCCTTATCACACTTCCTGTGTTTGTACTGATCAATAAGGTCTCATGACCTGAAAGTTACACTCCTGAAAGGTGCAGTATTAAATAAAAAACTGACATCTCAGATTGGCTTTCATGCCCAATCAAAAATGTAACAATCCAACTTTTAAATCCTTTAGTATTTATGCATTTCTTCTCTATTTCTGAGATTTTGGGGCCATCATAACAAGTTTGCAAAACCATTGCCATATGTAACTGTCCTCATTTTATTTGGGTCTGTCCATATTTCTAGTTGGAGAGACCAGAAGATATAGAGTTGTGAAAATCATGGCTAACCCAGCCATAACCTTATTAAAATAGCACACATTAACAGTGAAAGTAAACATGTCTTTACAAGTGAAGGAGCAACAGCATCACATATGTCACTAGCCCACCAATTGTAATGCTCCAGAGAGGCTCCAGGGTGCGTGAATTGCAATTCCATGCTATGGTGTCATCAGCAAGCACCAGCTGGGGATTGGAAATGGATCTCTATCTCATCCCCACACTGGCTCCAGTTACTCCTTCCCCATAGCTTACCTGTAGGCCAGTTAAGCTTGATGAGTGGTTCAATGAAATGGTTATGGAGGTTACCAGCTGATCATTTCTAAGCATCTTGAAGTGTTTCATTGTGGAATTTATTCTATAGTTCACTAAGAGGCAGGGGAAAGATAGCATTAATAATCTTTGTAAGCCCGAAGAGGTGGGGATATCTTCCAAATAAACCTTTTCTTTATTCTTATCAGTAAGATAAGAAAGATGTAAAATGCATGAAACATATCTGTGTATGTATACATTTTTAAATAAAGTATTTATTATATAAACAGTACCAACTGGAAGAAGCCATATGAGGTTAGTAATTGTAGGAAGTTTGTTACTTACTTCATAAAGCAAATTATGACAAGAATTTATTAAGTTTTTATAAAGTTTTGGTGCATCAAGATAGGAGGGTTACAATATTGTTTTTTTCTGGTAATTAATTTAAGAGGTCTGTTTATTAGAACTCTCATCAGGAAAGAAACAATAGTCTGACCCTTTTTTATGAAATAGCATTAAAAAGTGTGTGCACTTCAAAATGCAGAGGAGACAGAAATTAAAAGCTTAAATAACTGCAAACAGCAGGGTTCATCAGTAATGGAAGTTTTTCTTAAATGACTTTGACAGCTTTTGCAGGTGCACATACTATGTCACTTTATCTAGTGGAGCTTTGAAAAAGATTTATGGCTTTCCTTTTGGATTTTATTAAGAGGTTTTTTTCCTTTTTGCAAAGCAATCTGGACATACTCCTCCTTCCTAGTCATTTCTATTGCAAGTCCAAGGGGAGAGTAATCTGTTCAAAACCATATGTTGCATATTGTCTCTGTGGCTATTTCATGGTGCCTTAAATGATTGTGAACGTGCTTGTTTAGTCATGGAAATGTGCCTGTAGTATTTTTCTTTCTTTTAAGACTTTTAATCAGCATTTTAAATTGTTTTATGTAAGTCTCATTTTATTTATGTTGACATTCACCATTTGGATTAAAACATTTTCTTCTTCCTATAATACTTCACCCATAAAATTTCAGTTGACAACAAAAATCCATCTCCACAGAGTGAAAATCAAGAGGAAAGGAGGAAATGTCTCTTCTATTTTTATTTATTTCATTAGCATATGTTCCATCATTCTCTGCTTTGTGTACTATGCTATTGCTGCTGGTATCTGCACTAATACTAATGTGCAGAGTATTGGCAAACCTTAAATACTTTCAGAAGACCTTTCAAAGGAACCCAGGCAAGGGTAACTGCTATGCCCTATGACATTTACCAGTTCTAATCACTTTATTCAGTTCCTGTTTCCTAAATACATGTGTTTTAATCTGACACATTCACTCTTTGAAACCATATTTAATGTTTAAAAGTCTATATTTAATGTTTGTTTCTAGGAGCCAGTCAGTATAATCCCATGGGATTTTATTCTGTTGACAGATGAGTGCCACTGCTGCTAGTCATAAGGAGGATATTTTTCAAAAGAGTTTCTTTAGCATTAGTTGTGGATGAGTCAGCAGTGCACTGTTTCATTAGATACTGACTGTACAGTATTCTGTTCCATGCTCAAATACTGGTTCTGTTGTAAAAGTTCTTTTCCTGATTTCACCTATAAAAATAGAAAGCCCAGTAATAATGGGCTATCCTATATTGATTGAGTATATGTCACCTCACAACAGGATGCAAAGATAAAATATCTGAACATCATTTATGCTTCTTGGAACAACTAGACCTGGAACCCACAAGGGTAGAGGCAATTCTTGATTTAGAACTAAGTTGAACACAGGCCTGGTCCAGACTGTGAATGAAGTTGAACTGTTCAGTCAAGTGACCATAATATAATTAAATTTAACATCCATGGTGGGGGGAAATACCAACCAAAGAAGCCCACTACTGCAGCATTTAATTTGAGAAAGGGGAATGACACAAAAATGAGGAAGCTAGTTAAACGGAAATTACAAGAAGAAGTTGCAAGAGTGAAATGCCTTCAAGCTGCATAGAAAGTTTTAAAAGCACCATAACAGATCCTCAAATTAAATGTATTCTCCCAGATTAAAAAAAAATAGTAAGGCCCAAAAATGCCACTATGGGTAAATAAACAAATCTGCTACAAACAAAAAGGCATCCTGCAAAAATTGGAAGTCAAATCCTACTGAGGAAATTAGAAAGGAATATAAATCCTGGCACATGAAGAGTAAAAGTATAATTAGGCAGGCCAAAAAAGAATTTAGAGAAACTAGCAAAAAACTCAAAAACTAACAGCAATTTTTTGAAGTACATCAGAGGTAGGAAACCTGCTAAACCAGTGGTCCCCAGCTCGGTGCCTGCGAGTGCCATGGCACCCGCCGGGGCATTTATGTGTGCCTGCCGAGTGACCAGGGCCGGCCCAAGCCATTCTTGCGGCGCATGCGCGGCCCCGGGCGCACGGCACATGCGCGGTGCCGCTCTCGGGCGTGCGGCGCATGCGCGGTGCCACCCCCGGGCGTGCGGCACATGCGTGGCGCCGCCCCCGGCCCCGCCCCTGGGTGCCCAGCAGCCCCAAAAGGATGGGGACCACTGTTCAGCTAAACAATCAGTGGGGCTGCTAGATAATCAAGGTGCTAAAGGAGCATTCAAGGTAGACAGGTCTATCTCAGAGAAGCTAATGAATGCTTTGTATTGGTATTCAGTGTAGAGGAGATAAGGGAGATTCTCACACCTGAGCCATTCTTTTTAGGTGACAAGTCGGAGGAACTGTACCAGATTGAGGTGTCAGTAGAGAAGGGTTGGAAACAAACTGATAAATTAAGCAGTAATAATTCACAGAACAAAAAGTTTGATACATTCATGGTAGGTCCCTCGAAGGCTGTTAGCTGAGATGGGCAAAGATGCAACCTCTTGCTCTGGGTGAGCCTCTTTTTGCCAGAAGCTGGGACTAAGGATGGGATGGATCTCTTGAAGAGTGCCCTGTTCTGTCCATTCCCTTTGAAGCATCCAGCATTGGCCACTGTTTGGAGACAGGATAATGAGCTAACTGATCCATTGTTCAGACCCAGTATGGCCAAATGTTCTTATCAACTGGCATTTGCTGTTAGTCATTAAGGGTCATATGTTTCTTCTCTGTAGTATATCAGTGCAGAAAGGACTAAGATCCATGAAAAAGTACTACAGAATTTAATTGTATATATTAAAACATTACTTGTCATTCAATCTTGAAGAAAAACATATTTGTGGTTATCTATAATGCATATACCTAGAGACACTAATGCAAAAGAAGTAGTATTGTACAGACTATGTTGGAGGTTATGCAGAACAGTGTGAGGGGATGTTCATCTGTGCTAAGTTGCATAGTAAAATTTTTAGTGAGCTTTTCCAAGTAGTTTGAGATTAAGGCCACATTTTCTCACCATTGGGGACTCAGTGTAAGCTTAGGTATTTGCTCAATCTTCTGCCATAATGATGTGTGGATTTCTGGCAGTAGCACATCTCTGTAGTAGTTTGTGGGCGGTTGGTTTTGTTTTGTTTTTAAGTTAGCTAAGATAGCTGCTTTGGCTTAGCACACATTTCATGATGATCAGTTTCCTCATATCTGAAGATCTTTTCTGTGGTTCTTCTACATATGTTAATTGTTGTGTTTTAAATGTATGTTGCATAACACATATTAATAGAATTTTGAGGTGGATTTCATAATCAATTTCTGTACTTTGATATACAAGCCACTAAAATTTCTGTCCCAAAGCTTTTATTAAGGGAGTTGAGACATTTGTTCAAGTAGAGTAAAAACTCTCCAACAAAATTCTGCATTCTACTTGGTAAAGAAGGTATCAAAAGTCTCATGCTTCATTATTCCAGAAATCACTTAATTTCTCATATACAGTAGACCACTTAAATTTTAGAATTTCACACAAGTATGTGTCTGAAGACATTACTTTTTTCGATGATGCTTGCAAAAAAGAAAATAGTGCATCTTCTTCATCTTCAGTGGTCAGTTTTCAACTGGTGTTAAGGCTTTACGTGAATTATTAGGTTATCAGTGGCTATAAAGAAAGGTGCATTGCTTTATTTGCTCTTCTGTTGGTGATCTTTGATGTCTTCTGATCTTCCTATTAGAATTCCTAAAGGATCTCCCTTTCATACTGCTCCCTAACAAGGGTTCAGTTCTGCTAAGCACTCAGAGCTTCTCTCATTGAAATAAATGAATAGCGGTGCAAGCAAATCCCAAATGAACAGTGATCCAAAAACCAAGAAAATAAAATTCACAATTATTTTTTCCTCTCCAGACACGTTTCAATCAACACCTCCCCAATGTCAGTAATCATGATTTGGCCCTGGATGATGACGATGATGATGAAATGGACAGAAGAAGCAAGTAAGCTGTGTGTGTGTGTGTGTATGTGTGTGTATGTGTATGAGAGAGAGAGAGACAGAGAGAGATTCATTCTCTCTCTCTCTCTCTCTCTCTCTCTCTCTCTCTGTGGGTCTGTCCCACAAATGGATTTTTTAATTGTCTGAGTTCATGAGAGTGCCTATTTTCCCAGTGTAACTCCTGACTCCAAATATGTTAAATATTTTAATGTCTGATATAGAAACTAAAACTTTTAGTAGCAAATGGGGCAGAATATTATAATTTAAATATCAATTTATTATTTACATTACTATAGTATCAAGGAGCCCTAGTCAAGGAGTAGGACCACTTTGGGCCTGGTGTTTACACAACAAAAAAGATGGTTCCCTGTCCCAAAGGGCTTATATCTACATGCAAGATGACAACACTGATTCAAACCAACTGATGAGGTAGTACAAGGGAATAATGCATTTGGTCAGCATGGAAGTCAGTGATTTTAGCACACCAGTAGCCTATCCATTGTCAAGTCTTTTGAAGACATCACAGCAAAGGAGAGCTTTTAGGAAAGATTTGAAGTAATATTACGAGTTAGCTTGTGGATTTATAGGTGTATTTATTTTTATAGGCAATTTATGAAAGGTGTATGGGAAATAAACAGGAAAAACTGGAAGTATTACACTATAAATTAAATTATGACTTATCTGGCATAACAGTTGCTTGATAGGATAAATATCCTGACTTGCATATGGGTATCAAAGGGTATAGCTTCCGGGAAAGTGACAGGCAGGAAAAAAAAGGGAGGAAGTGTGACATTAAACATCAAGAATATATGCACCTTTTCTGGGGTACAGAAAGACATAATAGGCAAACCAGCTGAAAACTTCTGGGTGAAGATAAAACCGGAAAAACTGGGCAATGTGGTGGTTAAGGGTCTACTATAGATTATCAAATCAGGAGGAGGGGTGGATAAGGGATTTTTAAAACAAATACCAGAAATTCTTGCTTTGCTGTAGTAATGGGCAGAATTAACTACCCACATATTTGTTGGATAAATAACGTGGCAAAACACAAAATGTGCAATATCAGCAATAAGGTTTTGGACTTACTGGGAATTGTTTTAGAGTGTGAAGAAAATAATTGGGGTACAGCCATTTTAGACCTGATTCTAAAGGAGGAATTGATTGCAAATCTGAAGGTTGAAGGCAGTTTGAGTGAAATTGAAGTGATGGACTAAAAGCAGTAGATAAGGACAGTGGACCTCAAAAAAAGCAGAATTTAATAAGCTCAGAGAACTCATAGGTAAGTTCCATAGGATTGAAATCTAAGAGAAAAGGATGTTCAATAAAGCTGGCAGTTTCTCAGAGAGACGATAATAAAGATGCAACAGCAAATTATCTCAGTGAGAAGGAAAAACAGAAAAATAATGAGTGGCCAATATGGCTCCATCAGGACCCTTTTAACAACCTAAAAACCAAAAGCTGTCTTACAAAATGTGGAAACATGGGGAAATTGCCAAGGATATTTCAACAGAATAGCACAAGCACATAGGGACAAAATCAGAAAGGCTAAGACACAAAATGAGTTACACTTACCAGGGACATAAACAACAACAAGAATGTGTTCTGTAAATACACTAAGGGCAGGTCTACACTGGGAGAGAAAGTTGAATGAAGGAACGCAATTCCAGTTAGGTGAACAGTGTAACTGCAGTCGACGTACTTTAGCTCAACTCACCACAGCATCCCCATTGCAGGAGGTAGACCGGAGAAACTCTCCTGTTGACTTCCCTTGCTTCTCATGACCCACCCACTGGAGTAGACAGTGGCTCCCTCGGTGGTCGATTCCATGCATGGAGCTCTGAGCCTCTGACTGGGCGGGGCTGATGAATCACCTGTGAAGCTGTGCTGCCACGCAGCTTAAAGGGAATACACTGGTCCTTACTACACCTACTAGGTCGAACCCCAGAAGATTGATCTCTGGACTGATGATTTCCAGGTAAATATAGACAAACACTATGAACAAGAAAAAGATGAAGGAAAGTGCAGGTCCTCTGCTTAGCGGGAGAAGAATAATAATAAATTACATCAAGACTCTTGAGATGTGTAATATCTATTTTGAGTCAATCCTCACTAAAAAGGTAAATTGTGACCAGATATTTAACATATTAAAATTAAGGGAGAAAGAACACAAGCCAAAAAATAAAAGAACAGCTGGAAGAGTAAGTTAGATGTATTCAGATTGGTAGGGCCTGTGGAAGGGCATCCTAGCATACTTTAAAGAACCAGCTGAAACAATCTCAGAATTATTAGTGACTATCATTGAGAATTGATGGAGATGGGTGAGGTCCCCAAGAACTGGAGTAGGGCAGACATAATGCCCCCCATCTTTAAAAAGGAGAACAAAGGACTGTGGGAATTATAGACTTTGACACAAGTCAGAAAGCTTGAGTCTCTCACCAGCAGAAGTTAGTTTCTCACCCACCTTATCTTAACTACATTACATACAAGTCCCACATGACATTCTCATAAGCAGACTAGGGAAGTATATTCTTCATGAAATTACCATAAGGAGAAGGCATGACTGGTTGAAAGACTGTACGCAAAGAGTAGTTATCACTGGTTCACTCTCAGACTGGCAGGATAGATTAGTGAGGGTTTGCAGAGAGTCTGTTGTGGATCCAGTGCAATTCAATGTTTTAATACAAGACCTGGATAATGGAGTAGACAGTATGCTTATAACATTTGCAGGTAACACCAAATTGGAAGGGTTTGAAAGCGCTTAGGAGGACAGAATTAGAATTCAAAAGAACCTAGATAAAGTTGGAGAGTTGATCAGAACTCAAGAAGAAGAGATTAGTCAAAAACTTATCAGGGATGATATAGGTGTATTTGGTCCTGCCTTAGGACAAGAGGCTAGACCAGATTACTTTTCAAGGTCCATTCCCGCCCTGCATTTCTGTGTTTGCAAGGAGCTTTTTCAGAGCATGGGGACCACTGCAGGAGAAAGCATAAAGGCATATACTGTACTTTTAAATCAGAATGGTAATAAGCAGTGAGAAATTCCTCGAGGTGTTAAGGCCAGTGCTGATCTCTCTTTGCTTAATAGAAAAAATACCTACAGGCTACTGGTAGTGGTATAATTTTTCAGTTTGTTATTAATTTTGCATATTATCATTTTCCCATCAAATGCTGTTAATATGTAAACTGTATTCTAAAAGGCTAGTTGAACTCTATAAACATTTTCATAATGTTATGCATAAAAGAAATCCATCACTACTTAATGCTTAGTTTACAAAACCTGGCCTCCTCTTTTGTTCCTGTATGTTACTGGGGCTTGTAGACACCTAACTCACTGAGTGCACCTACATCTGTCCGTTCTTATTTCCAGGTGAAATTGGGGGTGCAACGGCTGGCTAAAATAAGTCCACTTTCTAATTCACAAGGTCTCTGGACATGCTGTACTTATTTACTTAAGTAAATGGCTATGCTGACATCATAAAATGTTTTATTTTTTTAGCTGATGCAAAGTTTATTTTGCTTTTAGGTTATCATCTGAAGACAGTGAGGAAGCTTCTGCTTATATTTATGATAGTGATGATTCTGATGAACCAGGAGTAACGTCTTATCACACTGGAGAAATGGACTTGCTAGGAGAGATTTTGGACTCACTGAGCACACACAGCTCAGATCAAGGAAAGCTCTCAGGAGCAAAAAGCCTGGATTTCTTTAGATCAATGGATGATATTGATTATAAGGCTATGGTTAGTCTTCCTTTTCATATTGAAAACAACTTTGTTACATTTAGAACAGAAACTTGCATTCATGGGTGGAAGCTGTGTATGTAGCCAGAAGAATGCTTCATATGGGCCAAACTATTCCTTGCTGTTGCTCAGAAAAAAATAGATGCATGTTTTTCTAGCAAACTCATGCTGGTAGTCACAGTAGAAATGGTGATTAGCTGAGGATGTGAGGATATATGACCTTTATCCAGCTTATCAGAAGCAATTAGAAGCAATAAACATATCTAGGACTAGTTAGGAATTAGGGATGTTAACAGGTAACCGGTTAACTTGTTACCCAGTAAGCATCACTCTTAGTGAATGATGCTTACCATGGTAATGGTTAATTGGTATCCAGGGAGCAGCCTGATGTGGGCAGATGGCTTCTCCAGTCCTACATGTGGGGCTGCTGCTTAGAGGCAACTGGACTGGAGCAACCCTTGCCATGGTGTGCAGGAGAGCCACTCCAGCCCAGTTGGGCTGTAGTGCCGCCCCACACCCCTGTTTAATCAGTTTACCATTAAACTGAACATTTAACCAGTTAACTAATTAAATGGGATTTTACACCCCTGTTAGGAATTCTACCTTGCTGCAGGACAGGCTTTTTGTGTTTGCTCCCGCTATCCCCCAGGCAGGAATTTGTCTCAGTTATATGTTCTAGAGGCTGCTAATATTAAGTCATTGCTTTAGAAACCATTTATTTTTCATTGTAGCATCTTAAAGCCCCATTTTACAAATGGGTGTGCCCACTCAAGCCCTCCTGTTCAGTTCTCAGTCCCATGGGACCCCGAGCACAGATAGATTCTTTTGCAGGGTCAAAGCTGCTGCTTGAATCTTTGAAATCTTCAACAAATCAACTCCCTGGTGTTGGTTGTCACTGTCAAAAGACTTTGTATCCATACATTCTAACTCCTGTGTTCAATGCTTAAGATTTACAGTTGTTAAAAGCACTCCCACGTGAGATCCTTTGCTGCAAAAGGTTAACTCTGTTGCTAACTTTTATAATCCATATCAACCCTGGTGTTCTAAGCACCACATAAGGGTTGCATTAATGTCACCCAGAAATGAGTGATAGGGGAGGGATCATGTGAGGATTACCTGTTGTGTTCCTCCCTCTGGGGCATCTGGTATTGGCCACTGTCAGCAGACAGGACACTGGGCTGGATGGACCATTGGTCTGACCCAGTATGGCCGTTTTTATGTTCTGAATAAAATGTCAGTTTTGTTTGCGAACTGAAAAGTTAATAATAAATGTGTGTGTAACTAATTGTTGTAATGAAGAGCAGAAATCCCAGTGATCATGGGTGAGACAAGGTGAGTGTGGTGATCTTTATTGCATCATTCTCTGAGCTTACACAGAGCTCTTCTTCAGATCTGAGAGAAGCACTCAGACTGACACATCTAAATGCAAAATGGAAGTAGATATACCCTGGTGGATGGGGACCTGTGACTGCACGCCTCTAGTTGTTAGCTCTCACTCCATACTGGAAACTACAAGGGATATCATTAAACACTTACAGTCCATTCTCAATGGGGACCACATCCTGAATTAACTCTTTCCCAAACTCCTCCTTCTGGCCTTCAAACAATCACCCAAGATCACCAAAAGAACCCCCCACATCATCATCAAAAGTGAGCTCCTCATATACCAAACATGTCAACTCAAAGTGGCAGGAGATCCTGCCAGAACAAAACCTGCAGATAATGGTCAATATCCCCCACAACATAGCTTTTAAGAACTCTGTGTACTACATGTGTCTATCACAACATGTGGCGTATCTCATCCAGTGCACTAAGTGCCTCAAAAACAAAAATGAGGGTGAAACTAGACAGTCACTATGCTTTCAAATGCACTCTCTCAGAACACAGATAATCTGTGCAACACTTTCAAACATTGAGCCCAGGGTCTTAAAGTCATAACTATGCTAGACACTAAAAACCATGGTCTTAAATAAACACTGGATTTGTGGCTGCTTAGAACGATCCCACTAATTCCCCCTTTTTGTCCTATGGCTGGAGAGGTTTAACTGGCCACTTCCCCTTGAAAGGTCTCTTATGATGTATTTTAGCTACTTACACTCTATCTTGCATTTAGCTGTGACCCTGGTCGTATCTTTCCATGACCTGGAGAAGAAGTCTTTGTAGCTTGAAAGCTTGTCTCTTTCACCAACAGAAATTGGTCCACTTTGTCTCTCTATTATCATGGGACCCACACTGCAAACAATGGTCATGCGTCTGAGTCAAAATTTCGTATGTCATTATAGTGCAAAATTCCCACTGCAGTTGGCACAAGCTATAACTTCTTTGACTGTTACAGCTGTGTGGGCAATGGAAACTGAGCACCTATGCCATTCCTAGACGCAGTCTTTACATGTCAGGGTGAAGCAGTAGCAAAAAGCTTGCATTGCAGTTTCCCTGCAATGGTATCCCGTATCTAGGGAAATTCAGGAGTGTGTCCTTTCACGAGCATGGAATTTTTGTCAGGGATACCAGTACATGGGTGCTTCTTGTGACACAAACTATAATAAAACATGGGTTTTGTTTTCTTGGTTTTTTTTTTTGTTTTGTTTCAGAACAAGTCCAGTGCACCTAGTGAGAGCAACCTTGCTCTGCTCTGTAGTGGCACTAATGATCAAATGGAGTGGAATCTTGGTCAGGATGATAGTGTTCTCCATGGGAAACAGCTCCCTCCATCACCAAGGAAGCAAGTTGCTTTTAGTGACCATATGGAATCTGTCTCTGTGCTGGAGGAGGAAAACAAGGACAAAGCCCTTAGTGCAGAGCATGAGGATTGCCCTCAAGATTTTCTGACGTCAGCTTCTCCAGCACACTTAAGTGCACAACCTGCCCCTCTAGAATTTTCCCAAGTAGATGACTCTTTCTATAGGAAGGTAAAAGCAAATGAAACACTAAGCAATACCTCAGAGGATCAGCTCCCAGTGAACCTTTGTCAACATCCATCCATTCTAGTTCCTTGGCAAAAAGAAGGAGATGAAGGAAATGAAAGCCAAGAAGAAGGGCTTTTTCATGAAGTTGTGGCATTATGTAAAGTGACCTCGGCTTTCCACCACAGTTTAAACATTTCAGAGGATAATTACTCCAGTAGTAGCAGTGGAAATCAAGTATAAGGGAACCTTAAGAGAAGAAACTACTTCCATGAGAGGTGAATGAGAGACTACTCAGGAGTCCACATAATACACGATAACCAAAAATATCACAAAGGAATAAATACTTTTACATTTAAAATAATCTGTTTTGTTTAGTACATGGATTTCTGCTTCCACCCTCCACCCCCATTTAGACAGCTCTTATATGTTTCTCAGTTCATTTGTTGGCTGTGTTTAAGTCACCAGATGGAACTATATATACTAATGCACTCTTAAATCAGGTACTAGTTTGTCTGTATGTGGAATATACAGTTGGTGCATGGTGCTTACTTGTGTTCCTTTATGCAGCAGGAAGCATATCACCTTTGCACATATCCAGATATTGAAGGTACTGTATTATTCCTGTTGAGCGTGAAATGAACAAAACAGTTTAGATTTGTCCGAAGCTTACAAATATTGATGTTTGAAATGAGTTAATTGCCTTAATCACCTGGGAAAAGGTTTGAATATCTAAGAAGGTGACTTGGAAACATTCAAAAGAGCAATAATGATTTTCTGCTTGAGTAAAGGGGAAAAGGAACTCTTTCTAAATTTAAGGATCTCTTGTGAATAATAGGGAATTTTGATATAAACAGAAACTATGGCCATGTCTCCCAGACCTTAAATGGTGGTGCATGCTTTTCTCTTATGAAGTGCTGAATTATAATGTGAAGTTACTTAACTTCTGTTTACATCTCAGGCACCTGATGTAGGTGTTTTCATCTAGGAATTTTGAGAATGGAAGGTATACGTGACATTGATCGATTTTATTGCTATTTTTTAAATTTCTACAATTTAATAATTCTTTACTAAAATTTATGTGTGCCACTGCTTGAACATTACATTTGATTTTTACAAGCCACTTTTAAAAGAAACATTAAATTTTTGCTTTGATATTGAGGAGTTTAGTTTAGTGAAGCTGTCTAGTATTTAAAGACCAGTGAATGAAGATTACTTGTAACACTAGACATCAAAAATAATTGGTTCTGCAATTAAGTATGCAGATACCCCACTCTCATGTTAGCCATGGATGTATACCAGAGAATTTTTTTGTGATTACAAGGAAGGGAATTAAATGGATGCTGAATGTACTTACTGTATTTAGGCGTAAACATTTCCTTTCAAGCATGTAGCATTCCTGGAAGATATGTCTGTATTTAAATGTCAAGAACTAGATTTTTCTCTCTGAGTGGAACACATATATTCAGTCTCCTCGTCCTGTCCCCTTTGTCCACTACCCTCTGTGGCTCAGAACGAGTACATTCCAGAGGGAACCACACTAGACCAAAAATGGCAATTTTGAATGTAGGCTATTGGCAAGTGTAACACAAGGCAGAGTGACAGAATTTGTCATTGCAAGAAATGTTTTTCCTCACCAACAGCAGGAATCTTCTGTGGCAAAGATGGCTTAGTGGTATCCTCAGCCCAGACCAGGGAGAGTAATTTGAAGAAGTCAGGTGTAGGGGCAAGTTGGGCTGCAGTACTTTGGTAGTGAATCACTGCACGGTGAACACCAGTTGCCATGTTTGGGTTTACAACAGACGTTTTCTCTGGGCTAATGTGATTTGGCCTTTCTTTTCCCATTGTATCACCATGAGCATGAGGCACTTGGTTATGTCAGGTGGAGGAATTGATCCCTTTGGGAAGGTTGGGCAGAGGTGGCTTTTTGATGCGTTGCCCATGAGATTTAGTGTCTCATACTCTCTCTTGTCATTTAAATAACTTTGCTGTCAACTTTTCTTGCATTGTAAATGGTCTTGTATTCCAAACTATGGGCTCTGGATGGGAGACAAGAAGCGGAGGGAGGCAGAAATCAGTTACACCACTGGTGAGGATGGGCCTTCACCAAAGTGCGCTGTTTTATGTGCAAGGGAAAAGGTCAGGCTGTGGATTTGCAAATCACGATATAATGTTTTTGGCTGAAATAAATAAATGATTTGGGAATTGTATAACATTGATGCCATGATGGGTTATTGTTTTATAAGTAATATTCATGTCTCTGATAAGTAAAATTGCAGATTGGGAAGATGTAGAAAGTTAAAAGATAGCTGGTAAAATTCATCTTTTTAACTTATTTTTTATCAAAATAGCCATGAATGTGTTAGACTTGTCATAGTAATGTCAAGTTCTTCCCGTATTGCTGATGCAATTGGTAGAATGTTTGAAACATTTTGACTGTTGAGTCTTCCTTCTTTTCAAACCTTACATACCTTAAAAGCAGAGCCTCATTGTGTATGTGTGATTAATTTAAATTTGGGTACATTTTTAGATTCTTTATCACCTGATGTCAAAGATCATTTTAAAAGGCTAACATTGGTGCCTTATTTAAACATACACAATTACCAAGCCTCTTCTATATTAACAAAAAAAACCTGTTAACTAAGCCAAATTTATCTCATAGAGTAGCAACTCTGATGTTTCCAGCCAACACAGCTCACACATGCCCATAAAACAGATTAGAGGCATGCCCCTACCAATATGATTTGACGGTTGCACAACTGATTGTTCTGTAGAACTGAACCCACATTTGATTGTGGATGCAAAATTAGAAGCTGTTTAACTGGCTTAAAATTTCTATTCAGTCTGTCTGCAAGCCACATCTACGGTAGTTTATCACATTGTGCCAATGGTAAGAAAAAATTGTCCAAGTCAAGGATTTTACAAGTTTTTAACTTTTATGTGTTCTAGTCTTATTTATGCGACTTCTCTAATGTTTTCTAAAGCATCAGCATTAATGCCCATCTACTGGTGAGAGTTGAACTCAGTTCAATCCAACAGCTGTTCAAGGCTCCAGTAGAAGCACCTGGTTTTTTTAGATGAATCAGTATCTTTATGAGCTTCCCATTTTTCCCCCATGAGAGAAATACAGGATGTACCTCTAAAATCCAGGATTCTCTGGTCCGGCAACATCTGTGGTCCGGCATGACCACAGATGTTCCAGGATCGGAGAGTCCCAACACACTGCAAGAGGGTGGGGGCCCGGGAGCTGGCGTGTGCCTCAGTTGGGCTGTCAGGGAGGGCCGGGAGCTGGCAGGCGTGTGGCTCATTTGGGCTGCGGGGGGGAGGGAAGGCGAGTGTCAAGAGACAGGGGCGGCATATGGCTCAGAAAATGCTTCACAGATGTCTTGGGATGGACAGAACTGTGCATTCAGAGCCAGTCCCTGCCCTCCCTGTTCGCATGCAAGGGGAGGTCTGTCCAGAAGATGATTGAGGACAATGTGTCCATCACGGGGCCATGCTTTGGAGCAATGTCACTGCTAAAATAACCTTGTTTGGTAGGAAGAGTGTAGTTTGAGAATCGGTGAAATAACTGTCTTGATGGAAAAACTTTAAAAATAACTAATAGTCTTATTAGTAGATTAGCACCTGACAAAATGTAGATGGTATCATGAGCTTTCTGGGCACAACCCCTTCTTCAGAAGAAAAAGCTCGTGATACGTTTTTTGTTAGTCTCTAGGGTGCTGCAAGACTGTTTGCTATTTTTTAAGTTTTTTCAGTTACAGACTGACACAGCTACCCCTCTGATGTCTTGATGGAAACTTTCCCAGACATGTAGCATTTCAGATAGTTCTGTTGATTGGTTTATGGTGGGATTTTCAGAAACTCTCAGCATTAGCTTGCAGAGAAGTCAACGGGCATCTTAACATTGGCTTCAGCGGAAGCAGACTTAGACCAATGCTGAGCAGTTTTGAAAACCCTATCTAATTGTTACATTTTGTTTAGGGTATCAAAATATGAGTTTGTATGTCTTTCAGGCTGCAGAATGAGCTTTCCCTAAACCATGTTATTATTAATCATATATTTCTTGCAAAGAAATTTTAAGCCAATTAAACAGCTTCTAATTTTGCATCCACAATCAGTTGTGGGTTCTGTATTGTATTACAATCAGTTGTGCAGCCCTTAAATCATATTGGTAGGTGCATGTCTGTTTTATGTGCGGGTAATTGATTGCATGAGCAAAACTGCGGGCGGGAAATTAGATTCCAGATTGAGGGTGTTTGTGTAACAAATATTTACACTTGTACCCCATCCAGCAGCAGGGAACCTGTGCAGCTGCTAATCCATTGAAACTGTGCCATCTATCCTGCCTGTCAATACATTTACAAGGATAGTGTCAGTTCCATGGGCTTCCTTATAGACAATTATTGTCATGTGGGTCATGATGGGCTGATTGTCCTAAAGGAATTAGGTGCCTAAGGCTCCAGTTTTGGGATCACTATGATGTATAATATTCCCCCTGAAACCCTGTAGGCACCTACACTCACTTGGCAACTAAGTTTTTGTAGTCAAAATTCTCCAGCAGCTCAAGTTTCTGCCTCTGAGCACACACAGCACTGACTCAGGGCTGGCAGCCAGAAAACTGTTTCCTGTGTTAGCCCCAGAATGATGCACAAACCAGGAGAAAACAAGCTTTTGGCTGTGGAACTTGCCTAAGGGGCCCAATCCATTGGGCATCCTCAAAAGCTGTCCAGACTCGCATAGGTGAGCTTATCGAAAATAGCCAGAGGAGGAAGACCTCCCTGGTAATTTGTAGCACACTGGTTAGGGTGCTCCCCTGGGAAGTAGGATAAGGGGTTTGAACAGAGATCTGGCCACCTCTTGGGTGAGTGCTCTAATCATGGGACCCTCAGTTTTCTTTTGGGGTGGCAACCAAAACAATTCGGTAGAGTTATGCAAATGTATTCAATGTTTTGATGTCACTGAATCTGCATTTTTCACCAAAACAAATTTAGGTTGAAAAATTTTGCCCAGCTCGAAAGTTCAAAGTATGAAGTGTATTCCAGGTTTTCCTACAGTAAAATGTATTCAACAGAAGCTAGTTTGTACATTACTTAGGTCAGTTTTGACAGGATTCACATTTAGAGTCCAGTAACAGTATTAGCCCTGGAACAAATGAATTGGAATTCAAGTAAATTGATGTTTGATTCTGATTGTGTAAAATGCGGTTATGTTTCTGTTAAAATAAGAGAGCTAACTGGATGTGGAGGGACACGTATTGACTTTCAAAAAATTATTGGATTTTGTGCAATATTTTTCCTTTTCTATTTCTAAAGTAATTTAGTTATGGCAAATATGCACATCTGCTTTTCAAGCAGGTCCTTGAGATCACACTTTTTGGAACTGTATAAAATTACATGTAGCATTTTAATATGGTTGTATGATAAAAACATAAACAGTATGTTGTCACCAGGCAAATGTGCACCTCCATTGACTGAAAGTGATTGTTTGTCATGTTATTGTACTATAATAATAAACATGGCTTCAGCAATGATTAATATACAAATAATGTCTATATTCTACTCTCAGTATGTTACAAGAACAGAGTGGGAGTAATTTATATGTTTAGAATGTCTGATGCTTATTTTATCACTTGATTTTTTTAAACAAATTAAGCATCTCTTCTCAATACAATCAATGCTAGACAATAATTTATGTCGGTGGCTGTATATACATTCAGAATGTAGTTTGTGACAGTCCTACTTAATGATTGCTTAAATCAGTTGTTGCCAGTACCTTTTTAATTTTCTGTAAATGTAATTAAATTATGTATTGATGTACATTTTGTTTTAACCATCAAGCCTTTCTTGATAACTGGTTTAAATTAATTTATTTGAATGGGACTATAAAGCACTATGAAATAGCTATTTGGGATGCAACACACAAACAAGCATATATTGTGTTAATTCACCATTTCATTCAGGAAAAGATACATAAAAGTGTTTCATTTGTTCAGGGAACTGGGGTTTTTAAATCTGTACCTGAAAGAGAGAAGGAAAACCCATCAGGATTGAACAGAGAGAAATTATCTATCCTGACATTATTCCTAAACTTTTTCCTAGCTTTTTTTTAGCCATCTTCGGAAAAAGTCTTTATAAATTTCATTGTAATGGGTCAGTAGGGACATCTATAATTACCTGTAGGAAAGACATGAAGTACAGAATGTTTTGAAATGTAATGCTTTTATTGATCCTTTAATCACAGAGAGTACGTCTAGACTACATGGCTCCGTCTACAGAGCCATGTAAAGTAGTTTACTCGGCATAGTCAAAGAAGTGGGGATTTAAATAATCCCCACTTCATTAAAATAAAAATGACCACCGTGCTGTGCCGACAATCAGCTGATCCAGCACAGCGCAGCAGTCTCAACGTGGCATGGTCGACAAGGGAAGCCTTTGTCGACCGCGCCGCGTCTAGACTGCCGCGCTGTGCCAGATCAGCTGATTGTCGGCACATCATGGTGGCCATTTTTATTTTAATGAAGCGGGGATTATTTAAATCCCCGCTTCTTTGACTATGCCGAGTAAACTACTTTACATGGCTCTATCGACGGAGCCATGTAGTCTAGACGCACCCAGAGATATTTAAATAAATTTATACTGTGTTCTAACACATTTATAAATCAGAATGTTTGCTGGCTTTTATTAAAACTGCCATCGAATTTAGGATTTTGTGCTGTTGTACACTTTAGCCTACAGTATGAAGTCATCTCCAGAATTACAGATCAGACCTTAGACTACTACCAGTAGCACACTGTGTATGTACAATAAATTAACTGCATTTTTTCCAAGTTATAGTGTTGGTGCAAAGTTTTTTGTAAACTCCACATTACCATGAAGTGCCCCACACTGTGTTATTAAATAAAATGTACCAAAATCAAAGCCATTGTGGTGGTGCAGTTTTTTTAGGTGGTGATCTGACTCTCATACTTCCTGCAAAAGTATGTGGCATTATGTATGGGGCCAGTTTGGTGATGTTGTTATGCTATGAGCTTTTCACAAGACATTGGATGATCATTTCTGCTTCTCTGTTTTGGAGAATCTAATCAAGTGTTTATTATTAAGCATTAGCATTTCTATAATCCATCTTCAAAGTGCATAAATATTAATTCTCTCAATCTCCTGGGAGAAAGGCAATCATTATCCACATTATCCCCAAGCTACACTCAGAGATGTTAAGTGATATGATGAAACTTACACTGGCATTACAATTCAGTAGTATATAACCTCCTCCAATATTGGAAACCCAGAAATCGTTCTGTTTTACATCCCAGAAAACATCCGTATTGCCACAAAAAGTAAATCACAAGCTGGAGCAAACCATGAACTACATTGCTATGGTAGCACTACCCAGACAAACTTAGTTCTGCCCCTTTTGGGATACTAACATATGCAGATATGATAGCTCTTTATAGAATTATTCTCGGGAAATTAGGATCCTATTGCAACAGTGGGGTCTTTCTTAGAATAAAATTTACAATAAAAATAGGGGTTTGACTTTTCAAAGGAGTCTAAAACAGCCTGTTATGCAAATCTCATATAACGCCAATGGTGTGGGGGCCAAAATCCCTTAGGCCCCTTTGAAAATTCCAGTCAAATGTATCCAGTGTTTATACAGCATTTTTCATCCGTAGATCTCCAGGTACTTTACAAAAGAAGCAGTTTGCAAAGGAAGCAAGCATTTTCTCCATTTTACAGATGGGGAAACTGAGATATTATACAGTGAAGCTCCTTGTCAAAGGTCATATGGCAGGCCAGTACCCCAAGTCTTCTGAATCCACCCTGTCCAGTGGGAGCACGCTGCCCAATACAAAGTGCAAAGCCCCCGAAGGCAGCTCTCGCCTGTCATTAGTCATTTGCTGTATGGCAGGACACAGCACAAAGAGAAAATCCCTCAAATGCCATCACATGAGTCTGGCTCAGCCTCTTATAAGATCCAACCTCCCTGAGCCATTTCATGTAGAATTACAGCCAGAATCCACACAGACAGTGAGACACAAAATGGCCACACAGCAGAATCTGATCAGTGATGTAAACAATAATTCCTTTTTCTGAACTGGAAGAGAATGCCAAAAGCACTTGCCATGTTATAGAGACAAAGCATACAGACCATCAGATGCATGTTGATATTTTTGATCAGCCAATTCTTATGACGTTCCATCCATTTATTCCTCTCGATACAGTTAAAACAACGAAAGCTTTGTCACCTGTCCAAGTTGTGATGCCACAGAAGAAACAATGAAAATGAAAACAATCTAGCTCTGACATTCTGAGTACCTTTCCCAGACCCGAAGAAGAAGCTCTGCTGAGCTCGAAAGCTTCTCTCCCTCACCACAGAAACTGGTCCAATGAATGATATTATCTCACTCGTCTTGGCTCTTGAATTACTCCTGTCAAAATAGTAGTGACATTGTCACCATGAGCAGACAGTTGCTTCTTAGATGCAGTGCAAGAGCGAAGTACTCATCCAAGTATGAAAACAGCTAAATGTAATTAACAATTGATTCACTGGTTTTCTTTCAGCTTCAGCCTGCCCATTTGCTTTATATAATCAGGAATACAGTTACCGTGTAGATGCAGTTAAATACCTTCAAATGCTGCAAATCCTGAAGTTATTTCCTACAGTAAGCATAGGGAAGTAGACAGCGAAGTTGCCTGATCTTTTGATCTTAAAAATGGAAAATGTTAAAGCTGCGATACTGTTGGGCTACTCTAATCCTGTCAAGAAAAATATGTCAATCATTTGTAAAAAAAATTCAGAGAGCTTTGGATCAGTAGTCATATGGGGCATACCAGGTAATATCCAGGTTGGTACATTATTAAGAATTGTGCTTTATTAGGAAAAGATTTGTAACTCAAAATTCTGTCATTTTGTGGCCTTGCATAGATATGGAAGTCATGAATTTGCTATTCGCTAGCGACCACCATATTATGTGTGCTCCATAAGTAGCTGTGAACATTGCCCTTGCAATATACTCTTCTACAGTGCTGCTGCGACCGTATTTGAAAGATGGGCAAAGCACTTCATTTTCCTTCCAGAATACCCCATGCCTTAATCCTTTTGATCACAAAAGAAAAAGTAACTTTAGCAAATTCGGGGATTTAGATTTTTATTTGATGTGACAAGTCCTAACAACAACCGAAACATAAGCAACGCCTCAAGTTATGTTGTGGACTTGTTGGTCTCTAGTAAACGCAAAGGGGAGCGAGTCTGTGGTTTTTTGTCAGTCAGAAAAAATGCCGGCAGCTTTTTCTTAAAGCCCTGAAGGTTGCCAATCCTGTTACAAATTGCGCATGAAATATAAACGAGCTAGTGCTAAAAGTAAAGTTTAAGGACTACATTTGAAATACAGACTGACTTGCTAACCTATCCTTTAAGTTTCCTCTTACAGTATAAGGGCCAGATTGTCAGCCAATGTATACTGGCATTGCGCCATTGATTTTCTTCAATAGATGATAAAAAAAATGAGGATTATAGGAAATTATAAACTTCACTGCAAATGCCTTTCTGCTCTTATCATCAGTTCTTATTTGTTAAATAATGCTACTGGACTCAGTACTATGCAAGATGTAATTAAAGATAGCACTTGACCTGTAGCACTTACTGGCAGTTTATTTCAGTACTTAGCCACCCTGACAGGAATTTTTTTCCCAATTGTTCTCCCACTTCCTTGTAACAACTTTTTAGGTACTTGAAAACTGCTATCGTGTCCCCGCTCAGTCTTCTTTTTTCTAAATTAAACAAACCCAGTTCTTTCAGTCTTTCCTCATAGGTCATGGTTTCTAGACCTTTAATAATTTTTTGTTGCTGTTTTCTGGACCTTCTCCAATTTCTCCACATCTTCCTTGAAATGTGCCCAAAAATGTGCCCAGAACTGGACACAATACTCCAATTGAGGCTTAATCAGAATAGAGCAGAAGAATCACTTCTTGTGTCTTGCTCACAACAATTCTGCTACTAATATATCCCAGAATGTTTGTTTTTTCTTTCTCAACAGTGTAACACTGTTGACTGATATTTAACTTGTGGTCCACTATGACCCTTAGATCCCTTTCTGCAGTACTTCTTCCTAGACAGTAATTTCCCTACTTTGCATGTGTAAAACTGATTGTTCCTCCCTAAGTGGAGTACTTTGCATTTGTCATTATTAAACTTCATCCTGTTTATTTCACATAGTTTCTCCAGTTTGTCCAGATCATTTTGAATTTTAACCCTAGCCTCCAAAGCACTTGCAACTCCTTTCAGCTTGGTATCATCTGCAAAACTTTATAAGCGTACTCTCTATGCCATTATCTAAATCATTGATGAAGATATTGAACAGAATTGGTCCCAAAACTGATCCCTGCAGAACCCCACTTATGTCCTTCCAGCATGACTGTGAACCATTGATAACTACACTCTGGGAACAATTATCCAGCCAGTTATGTACCCACCTTATAGTAACCCCATCTAGGTTGTATTTTGTTAGTTTATTGATAAGATGGTCATGCAAGACTGTATCAAATACTTCATTGAAATCTAGGTATACTGCCTCTACCACTTCCCCCTTATCCACAAGGCTTGTTATCCTATCAAAGAAGGGTGATTTGACATGATTTGTTCTTTACAATTCCATGCAGGCTGTTACCTAGCATCTTATTATCTTCCAGATGTTTCCAGATGGATTCCTTAATAATTTGCTCCATTGTCTTTCCTAGCACAGAAGTTAAGCTGACTGGTCTATAGTTTCCTAGGTTGTCCTTATTTCCCTTTTTCTAAATGGGCACAATATTTGCCCTTTTCCAGTCTTCTGGAGTTTCTTCTGTTTCCATGGTTTTTCAAAGATGATAGCTTATGGCTCAGATACCTCCTCATTCAGCTCCTCGAATATTTTAGGATACATTTCATCAGGCCCTGGTGACGTATAGACATCTAATTTCTCTAAGTAATTTTTAACTTGTTCTGTTCCTATTTTAACTTCTAAACCTACCCCATTTCCACTGGCATTCTCTGTGTTAGGCAACCCATCACCATCAACCTTTTTATGAAAACTGATACAAAGAAGTTGTTAAATATCACTATTTCCACATTTTCTGTTTATTGTTTTTCCCTCTTCATTGAGTAATGAGTCTACCTTGTTCTTGGTCTTCCCTCTTGCTTCTACTATATTTGTAAAATGTTTTCTTGTTATTCTTTATGCTTCTAGAACAGCCTCTCCCTTAGTAGCTTTCTCCACCTTCTGAAATAAAAAATTGTCTCCAATGCATTCTAAGAACTTGTGGGATAATCTGTGCCCTGCAACAGTTTTGTGTTCTCAGCAGATATCTGAATAGTTGAAGTACCCCCATCACCACCAAGTTCTGTGCTTTGGATGATTTTCTTAGTTGTTTAAAAAAAGTCTCACCTACCTCTTCTTCCTGGTTAGGTGGTCTGTAATATCCTTCCTGAGCAAGTTGAAGCTATCCTTCCTGAGCAAGCTGTAGCTTTCTATACCAATATTAATCGTGTATTCCATAGTTGTGCTTTTTTACTACCATTTCAAGTTCTTCCTGCTTATTTCCCATACTTCCCAGTGCTCAAATGGATGCTGGATTCTGCTGCTATGAGCACTGGGCAGCTCAAGGACATAGGCTAAAACCTTTAAGAATGGCTTCTGACTTTTGGGGCCTCATTTTTGGGGCATCTATTTTTAGACTGTCTCTATTGGGATCTGATTTTCACAGGTGCTCAGTGCTATTGCTTACTTCACCTAGAATTGTGAGTGCTCACCATCTAAGACTCAGGCAGGCCCAAAGTATCTTGAGGTGGCTTCCAAGAACTGAAGGTCACTGTTAACTTTTGTCAGCTGCTCTCCCCTTTCCTAATCTTTGCAATTTTGTAGTATCAGCAGTTTTTTTATTCAGCACTAACCTGTTCTGTTTCCTGATGCTAGCCTAGTAATATAATACAACCTGTTTAGCAGTGTGGAGCATTATGTATTTTAAATGTTCACCTGAATAATACATACAAACTGCTGACATTCGGTCTGCTCCCAGATTAGGCTACATGCTTATTTAATGATGCTGAAAATGTTAAAATTGAAATTCAAATGTCATTTAAAAATATTTGTATTTAACTTCTCTGAGTCAATCCTTTGCTCTCTCTCCCTCTGGCATATTCAAATCGAGGGTGAGGGCAGCACTCTGACACTGTGAATACTTTGAATGATGTACTGAGCAATGTTGGCATTTCAGTCTAATTAGTTGCAGCCTATTTTGTGATTTGTCTTTGGTCCTTTTTGGTTGGTGGCCAAGTATTTTTTGTATCATTTTTTGTACTCATTGTCTCGTTTTAAATGTCAACAGACCCATGTTTGTGTAACTGCTTTTTGTTTTTTTTTCCTTTGTCTTCTCTCCATGACAATCTGTGTCAGAAAGTTTGACTCAGCCATGCCGAGCCACACGGTGTGAGGAAAATACAGCTCATGATCAATTGGCATGTACAATACCGTTTGGTAGGTGCATAACTTCAGCAGGACCATGCATTTTTCTTGCTCAACTTTAACAGTCACTGTTTTTCCTGAAAGTAGAATTTTCCTGGATTGGTTAAAACCGCTTTGGGCTACATTACGTCAGGGCTACACTGCAGCTTCATCAGGAGCTAGATCTGAATTTTACTTGTCAGGCCCAGCTCTAATTTAAACAGACTAATGTAGATTCCATCTCTGTCATCTGATGGGAGGGGCATGCAGGTATCTTGAACCAAGCAAAGCACTGGCTGACAAGATATTCTGGGACACTTGACTAGTTTACTTAGGGTGCACCTACTCAGCACCCTAAACTCGAAATAAGATACACAATTTGCTCTACGCAAATTGCATATCTTATCTCAAATCTATTTCGAAATCGCGTATTTTGAAATCTGGCACATCTACACAGTGCCAAATTTTGAAATAACACGCTATTTTGAGCCATCCCTTATCCCTCGTGCAACGAGGTTTACCAGGTGAAATAGTGTGCCTGTTATTTCAAAAAATATATTGAAATAACGGGCGGCTTGTGTAGATGCAGGGTAGCTATTGTGCAGCATAGACAAACCTTAGGAACTAGGAGGTGCCGAGGGGGGGAAGGGAAGTACAGGTAAAAAGGTAAACATTACCCTGTGAATTTACAGTGAATGTTCTCAAGTTGACACTGAGTGGCACGTTTTTAATCTGTGGAGCATATTGGGCCACAGCAAATGAGTGGCAATATCCAGTTGTTGAGAGAGAGAAAAGGAGGGACATGTTCATAACTTTATTGTTTGATTCTATTTGACTGTTGTGGTTTTCAACTTGGTTTCACTCCGTAGTTCTCTGATCAGTTGGACGTTGTGTCCAATTCTTGAATGTCTTCTTGCTAGATTTGGCACCAGCACTTTAGGCAGTCTAAAAGGAGCTTGTAGGAAAATCTTGTATTTTCTGCCCTTAGGTGGGATGTGTCATGCCGCAGCCTTTCTAGTCTTGGCTCAGGGCAGCAGAAAGGGTGGCCCATCACTGCTGGGTGCGCACAGACTTGCAGCTTTGGGTGGTGTTTCTGCACCACTGGGAGAAGCTTGCAGGCAAAGCACTTTTCAGTTGCTTACGCTAATATTCATTATGGCAAACAGGAACCTACAAATCCCATTACTTTAGTTCCACGTAAGCTCACATTTGAGCTTTGACGGTGATCATGAAGTCAGTTATTGGCATGTAACTGCACAGTAATACATGGATGTGCTGCACACATTGAACCCGATGTTTTAGGGGAGAGAAAGCCGATGTTTCAGCTGCACATTACAACCACATGTGCATGCCAAACAAGCTGTAGATGTATATTCATGCAGATGAAAATGACATCAGGAAAGGATTAGAAAGTGCTGATACGCAAACAACTTGATGTACTAGTGCAAATTTTCTGTCCTTTAGGTTCACACTCCTTCTTCGAAACCTCTTTTGCTGACAGAGTTTTCATATTTCTGCAGAGAAAGTAAAATTCGGCACATGTGCAAAGTGAAACTAGATGGGCTTAAATTGGAAACACACTTTTGTCATCGCTATTTATTACAATACATGACAATGAAAATTGCACTTCTGGTGAAACTATAAGTGAAATTTGAAAGGTCATTCACACTTCTGAGCTAAGAAAAATGTCACACTTTGAACCGTGCCATGAAAAGCACAACACCAGAGGAAGGCCTACACAGTTTGTTATGATCAAAAGGATGACTTAAAGTTTTGGAAATTTCAATCTTATTGTTGTTAGACAATGTTGGATGAATTACTGGTAAATGCAATTGCTTGGCCAAATAATGTTAAGAGGAAAATTACAAGTTAATAAAACCAAGAATGAAAAACAACTTTTGTGAAACCAGGTTGAAATATAACCCAAAATTGCATGGATTAGTAACAGTATAAAAACCCAATAATTGTGTATTCCAGAAATAACTTTTAAAGGGAATCTGAAGGTAGCAATTTCACCACCGAGCTGAGACTGCTTCTTCTGGTCTTTTGGATTTCCACCTCTGCCTTGGTTCATAATTTAAACTCTGCCTTTTAATGTGCAATAGGCGTTGGCACTTCATGGCATGCATCATAGGTTAGGTTAGAACTTGCTTTTATTGGGGTGCATGGGGTATTTCCTATTTTTCACTTGAAATGTATGTGCACAATTGAAAGAAGACCTCACTCTGCTCCCAAGAAATGCACACCAGATGTGTCTTTTATAAATGTTACATTTTGCAGCATCTTGACACATGCCAGTAGGTTGAAGGCTATGCATGCTCCATCGGGGCATGAGAACCCCTTCCATTCACTCAGCTGTGACATTTTGTAATAGGCAAAATTTTTAGTGTTGTCAACGACTCAGTGTTCACTTTATTGACTTAGGCTGCAGGATCTGATGCTCTTATTTTAATCATGTACAGAAGTGTCGGGCTTGTTATTTGCAAGGCAATCAGATACAATAAAAAAGGGAATATTGCCAGCATCTGTTGATTCCTGGGGTTCTGCAGCTGCAATGCTTGTCCCAAAAAGAGTGAGTTCCCAGCTTACAGCTTCAATTAATAAAATGCAATGAAGAATTTGTCAGTTGCCTTGCTAGCCAGAGAAAGAGAATAGGAGAAAAGTTTTCTGCTAGATGTTTCTTGTGCTTGTCGAACTCACCCCCTTAAGCTTAAAGCATTTGCATCTTTCCTGAGTTGTAATTTGAATTGTGTCCATCATCTGGGTGGTTATAGTAATGAATAGTTAACATGGATGGCACCCTGGCTACTAAGTTGGTGTCTCTTGCATTCACATACGCACTCACGCTCTGATACTGACAATAAATGCTAGCTCAGTTATTGGACAACAGGCCAGATGGGTCTTGCATCCTAAGAGGCTTTGAGACCTGGATTCTGCAAAACCTCAAAGGAATGTGACTTCCCGCTCTAAAGGTGTACTTCTGAGACTGGCCTTCCACAGCTGGAAGAGTGGAGTTCCTGGAATGGCAGATTAGCCTGTTGACGTATGTCACATGACACAGCTTTTTGTAATAATTCAGGTAAACTAAACAATCAAGAAAATACATCTTTTATTAAGGGGAAAAAGAATCCTTGAGAATTACTCTTTCAGGCTGTCTTGGCAACATGTTTCCTCTATGTTCTTATCATTCACCTTTCACAGTGTTACTGTACGGCATGGCAATGTTTTCTATGTATTAACATTCTACTGCAGTGAATCCTCATCATCTGTGTTACTTTCAGGAGACCAGAATCCATTTGCATTCAGTTACTAATATCACGGCATAGTCGGGTTTTAAAATATGGTGATTTAATTAGCTTGCAACTTGTCCTGACAGCCAGCATTAAACAGGTGCTGCCTGTAAACACCAAGAGACTTCACGTCCCACGTCAGTTCCTGAAACTCCGAAAACCAGAAAATCCGGAGTTAAGGTACACTGCAGCCCTGCCCTGCAACCCTAATTCTGCTCCATGGAGCTGTCCTGATACTGAGCAGACATGAGGAATGACTACAGTGCCACTTCATGTGGTGCGCTGTCCTACAGAACTGCACTCACTCACGCGTTTACAGGCACTCCAAAGACCCTCGGCTAGTATAGGCATGATCCACAACAGGCTGCACCGCTCCCCCGGTGATACAAGGAAAGGTGTATCTGCACCCCAGGGGGCTCATTTCTGCACTGAGTTATGTCAGTTGTGTGCATAGAAGAGTAAAGTAATCTATTTGTGCTGTGGGAATTTGTAATAGATAGGACAGTTCCCTGCAGTTTAGAGACTATGCCAGAGGGAATCCTTGGGACATCTGACTACCCTAGGGAGCTTGTGTAGAGTAGGTGCAGTGGTTGAGGGTAGGTCAGGCACTGCCAGCTGGTGTTCACATTTTCCTAAATGAGGACATTGTCTCACAATTTTTCCTATTGCTCCATGTCATCTGTCTGGCAGCTGGATTGGGGTATCACTCAAAAAGGGCAGAGTTAAGGCTGTAAGGCAGGGCTGGGGTCTACCTGAACTCTGACCGATCCCACAGTGTGCTGGGAAGCACAGCCACTGCAACCCATTTTTAAGAGTTCACCTTGTGCTTCCCAGAGATGAAGCATAGCTCAGTTTCCAAGCATTCAAATGAGCTGATGACTGGCTGGAATGTCTCCCAGGGCTGTGACGTGTGCTCATTCCTTCCACTGGGACACAAGCGGGTGGGGGAACTCTTGCCCTTATGCACCCACACAGGGCAAGAACAGTTGGCCCCAATTGTCTGAATTTGACCTACTCTCCAATTCCACACTTCGTGTAAGTAATGGTTGGATTACGAAACAGTCACAAACATCATAGGAAAGGCTCAAGTCAGTTAGGAAATGGAGAGCTAGCATCTCAACTGATGTAAATCAGCACAATTTCATAGACTCCTGTGGAACTTTGCTGATTGGCACCACCTGATCACATGATCTGAAATAGTTTCCCTTTAACACACACAATGTAGCCTGTCAGCGTGAACGTAACCCAAAGCCATGTAGGCAGCAGGAGACTGATGCAGACCACCTCAGATCCCAGCTACAAAGCACTTTCCTATAAGTTCCATATATGGTAAATGTTTATGGATCACTTGGTACCAAATGGCATATCTCTTGATTTTTGAGCAGCAAATATTGTTCTTGCCTGGGGTTAATTTTATTTTAACATGTCTGATTGTATAGTCCCACAGAGCAAAACAAAAACATGGGCATTTTGTGTGCATGATTCGCCACAATCCCTGTTTGCCATTTCTGTGTTTTAAGGCTGCACATAGAAAATAACATGTACTATCCATGCTATAAAATTATTTACATCATACATATACACAGAGAGAGAACTGAGTTAATTTTACATCTATAAAAGTACAGAAGGCACATATTGCAGTAGTGTAGAGCTCTGTTAAATGTTGTGTCCTGGTCAGACTCCAGCTGGGATAATTATATGCTGCCTAGTGTAAATCTCCCTAGAGTGCCAAGTAAATGCAGTCCTCGCTATCTCTTCTTATACTCCACTACTGAATAGTGGTAGGTGCTCTTTAATAGGTGCTGGGTCCCTCCTCATTCCTTTAGCGATATGGGGAGAGCAGCGGCAGTGCCAAAATGGTGGATGGAAATGTGTTTGGGGCTTGGTGGTTGTGTGGGTTGATTTAGGTCTTTATTTTTTTGGTGAAACAAGTTTCATCTGAAAAATTTTGCATAACTCTACATAGCAAACCTCATTTTGTTCCTTATTAGTCGATGTCATCAGGACAAATCTCACGCTATAATTAGGGTTTCCAGGTGTCTGGTTTTCTCCCGGACAGTCCGGTTAATTGCGTCTTCTGTTCGGTAAAAAAAAACAGAAAATACCGGACATTTTTCCCCTGCCGCGTCTGGTGGGGGCGGGGGGAGCAGGGAGCATGGGAATTTAAAGGCACAGTAACCCTTTTTTTGCTCAACAAGGGTTGGGGGAGGGGGGTTTCCCCTCAATCCATTTTTTCCCTGCCATGTTCGGGATTTTTTGTGAAAGTATCTGGCAACCCTAGCTATAATGGCTAAGAGAAGCTAAGTTGGTACGCTAGTGCTGAGGGCCTCAGTGTTAATCATCTGAATGCAATAATAAATCAAACCCTGCTAACAGCTCAGCTGAACCTCTACTGTATCTGCGTTAGTATTTTGGTTTCTTTTTTTCTGGTCATAGCTGTCATTTGGGTTCATTGAAATCAGGAGCAGTTTAAAAGATAACTGACATTGACTCATTCAAAATACATGAGGCACCAAATTCTACCCTAGCTTCATGTTCTGTGCAATTCCACTTACTTCAAGGGGTTTGACTTCAGTGGAGCAGCAGGAGCTGTAACTCAGAGGAGCTTCTGTCTTGGTTTGTCTGTGTTTGTTTTTTCCCTGTTTCACTGGTGTTTTTGAGGGCTGGACAGAAGCTCGTTTCTCCCTTCCCTTTCATCGTACTCTGTAATTGGCTGATAATCCATATAGAATATAAGATTCGGTCCTCAGTAGCCCATGGAGGATTGGGATTTGACCATTTTAAAAGTGGTATGCTTAGTAGTAGATCAGCTGATCTGCATTATAACACTAGTATATTCATTTGAGCTATGAGGCTATGTCTACACAGCAACATTATTTCGAAATGACTTAGTCTGCGTCCGCATAGCTGGCAGTTATTTTGACATAATGTCGCAATACTGTCAGGCTAGAGGACTTCTTACTCCAACTCCTGTAGCCCTCATTGTACGAGGAATAAGGGAAGTCAGAAGAAGAGTGCTCTAATTCGAAATAAGTGCTGTGTAGATGCTCCCATTTTTGAAATAAGCTCAATTTGCGTAGCTTATTTCGAGTTAAGCCCTGTTGTGTAGACGCGCCCTTACTTACTTATCCAAATCTGGAGCAGGATTGAGGGGATATGGAAAACACTATATACTCAGAACTCCATGACAAGTAATTTGGGGAGAATTTTTTCAGTAACCTTGCCTCTCTTCTGTGAGCACAGCTTTCATGAGCGTAAAGCTTAGTTACACTTCAACTACCTGACTACATGCACAAACCAGCTTACAAATTACATATAGAAGCAGATGTTATCAACACACATCTGACTAGCTGACTACATGCGCAAACCAGCTAGTCAGATGTGTATTGATAACATCTGCACCTATATGTAATTTGTAAGCATAAAACATTGTGGATGCATTTTTGGTTATTGTATTGTTAAGAGATTTCTCTAACTTTCCTTTGTTCCATCACTTATATTTTAACCTTCTCTAGCTCTTCCAAGAAAAGTTTTAATGTATATTAAGGAAATGAGGTAGGTAATATTATTATCCCCCATGAGAGGGAAACTGAGGCACAGAAAGGTGAGTGACTTGCTCACAGTCACATATGAAATCTGTTGCAGAGTGGGAACCCAGTATTCTGTGATTCCTAGTCCAGTGCTTTAGGTTCAAGACAATCATTCTCCTTTCCTGATACTGTCCAACAATTTTGGGCAGCACATTTTTGAGCAAGCTTGTCTGTTTTGCACTTGCTGTGTATTCATAACCTGGGGGGATGGGGGTTAGTAGTGCACATGAATGTAGCAAGAACAAAACAGTGGCAGGGAATTCAGGGTAGAAATGACACGTCTATGCCTTTGAAGAGGTCTGGTTAAGTATCTTTGTCAATCCAACATTTTGGGAGTGTTGTTTCTGATGCTTAGAGCAGGGCATGTGTTTGTCACAGAAGGCCACTGGCATTAGAAGAGGGTGGTGAAACAGCAGGTGAAATGAGTGCCTTGAAGGGAAGCAAGCCAATGACTTTTCAAAGGTTTATTTTGCTTCTTAAAAAGCTTCCCCCGTAGCTTCCTTTTAATCCCTGATTAAAGAATGAAAGTAAATATGCTGAGACACAGTTCTAATGCTAATACCTCTCATGACATAATTATGATGTATTTATTGTACAGGCTTATTTTATTTCTCTCAGTTGTCTTATGTAGCAATGCTCACTAGGCAGTCAAAGGCAAAGCAAAACAGAAACTGTGTTTCCAACTAGATCTGAGAGACAGGCACTTACATGTATCCCAGATGCCATTACACTCTGTAAGACATACTGTTGATTACCAAGGCTGAAAATTCCAGTGCAAACAAAATTGTCCTTTGACAGGCTGGTCCAAAACAGTGAGAGATGGCATCAGTTCACTCAAATGCTAAAGACCCTTTAGGTTCTTGAATTAAATGTCAAATATTTTCAACAGCCCCTAAAATCATCACATACTCGTTGGTATCAAAAACAAAATTAACAACCATTTCCATCATATTTACGCAAATTTCCTTCCCGCCAGATGCCTGCCAGCATGTCACACAGAAGAGTGTTTTCTGCTATATCAGTCTTTCCATCGGCGGTGGCTGTACCATGTTCCACATCTCCACACGGGATCCCTCTTTCTCCTGCCGGCTGGGGCTGTAGGTCCCTTGAGTCGCCCGTTTGTTGGCAGCTATGACAGAAATCACAACTGCCAAGAAGAGGATCAATAACAAGGCCAACGTTACCGAGCCAATGGCGGTGAATATGTTCGAGATCAAGTCAGCTGTCAACTGAAAGGATTGAAATAATTGCAATATAATTGATGTTAAGAACACAGAGGTACATATACTGGAGCTACCATGGTAGGAAAATATTCTGGAGTATTAATTAAAATATGAGATTTAATATTTTAAAGAACATATTTGCTGGTAGAAAAGTAGATCAGCCTTCTAAAGTTCAGTACTATAGGTCCTATGGAAAGTAAATATTGCAGCATGCTATCTTTTGAGCACCTAACTAGAGCGGGGTGAATTGTGTGTAGTGACGAGTTGATTTGACAGTTTTCTGTCTGCTCACAAATTATTCATGAGCAGATTGTGTTTTTTCTCAAATGGAGCTATTATTCAGAAATGGTTTGCTGAATTGTTTTTACTAACAATGGTTTGTCCACAGTTGTTCACAAGCTATTCATTCCAAGTCTTGATATTTAAAATGTTAACAGTTTTGATTGGATATATCAGCACATGGCATTTCTGTTTCTCTCCCTGGATGAACTAGGATTCTGGTGTCAAGGCTTTGCAGTTTCAGATTTTACTTTCCATAAATGCTTTTTGTAATACACCATTTCTTTGAACATTCTTACCAGTAAAATTATTTCCTAGAATATTTGCATAAAGTGAACACGCAAATCTTCCCTGGGAACTACATCTTTGGGAAGTGGAAAGATTAGGGTCTTCCACTGACTTTGTGACCTATGCTGATGGGAATTTTAGGCCATATAAGCTCACTGATCCTCCAGGTTATTGACAACGACCTATCTGAAAAAAGTGGTTAGAAACACAACAATATAGCTATTCCAGAAAACCGCATGATAGACAGGGTTGGCAGACCCTTGTTTGGGCCCTAAGCAATATCTGGTGGTGTAGGAAGGTTTCAAATTGAGAACGCACACAGGACACACACGAACATAATTGAAATGCATTTGATGAAAAAGTCCAATCAATAAATATTCACAGAAAATATTTCATAGTAGCCTCCCAAATTGGCTACTACATACAGAGCTTGCATTTTTAATTATGGAGATGTGCCTGTGTTCCCATAATTCCTTTTCAGGAAGTAATACACTGCAAGTTGGATGTATAGATTGTGTTCCTTTCTGCCTTGTTGTTATACAGTAATGGGAAAGGTAATAATGTCAGCATGTACCATGTACAAGCAAACAGACCTGCCAGAAACCTCTTTTAGGGTTGGATTTTTGGCAGATGAAAACATTTGTTTAAAATAGTCTTTCTGCAGTGATAGAAGCCATTGAAATGATGTGGGTGTCATGGAAAAGTGGTCCCTGTGGACAGAATGACCCTGCAAGGAATTGGTCTTCCAGGCAGATTTTGCCATCATCTTTTGATGTGTATTACAAGTGACAATCCAGCGGTTGTGGATGCACATGTGCTTGTGGCAGGACTTTCAAATCCAAAATGTTCAGAAACAGAAAACAGCAGGTCAGAACTCAATTCCCATTTCCCAGAGAGTTAGATACAGCTTGTTATGGAGCACTATTACCCACATCGAGTGATCTGCTTAATAGTCATTCCCATGCAGTATGCAGGGAGAGTCTTGCTGAGGCTAATACTGCATTCAGCACAGGGACATTCTAAGTTGGGCATGAATTTGCTATCAGTGCCCAGAACACACATCTTGAATCCCACTGTTCAAACTCTTCTGCAAATGGAATGACAGCACCACAGGAAAAATATTAAAACAGACTTTTACTTCTGGATTTAAAAAATCCAGCTACAGTAATAACAGCAAGTTTGGCTGAAGGGCTGTCCTTTTATAACCAGCTGTGATTACACTTTCCTCTGCCCTTGATCGTTAAATATGACTCCTATAATTTAAAAATAATTAATTATCCTATTTAGAAATAACCTGCTCCAGGTGACAGATTGCACAGTACCCAAGTACCAGAGCTATTGCCACACCAAATGTCAGTCTACTATATTATTCTGTCACAGTATGTCTACACTTGCTTCCTCTTCTGAGAGAGGAATGCAAATGCAGCTGAGTGAAATTGCAAATGAAGCGCGGATTTGAATTTCCCGTGCTTCATTTGCATAATCGCGGACAGCCGCTATTTCGAAAAAGCCTATTTCGAAATAACAAACGCTGTGTAGATGCAGTTATTTTGAAAGAAACCCCTTCTTTCGAAATTACCGGTAAACCTCATTTTTTGAGAAGTAAGGGTTATTTCGAAAAAAAAGGGGTTTCTTTCAAAATAACCACGTCTACACAGCGTTTGTTATTTTGAAATAGCGGCAGTCCGTGATTATGCAAATGAAGCACAAGAAATTCAAATCCGTGCTTCATTTGCAATTTCACTCAGCTGCATTTGCATTCCTCTCTCGGAAGACGAAGCAAGTGTAGACATACCCTCATACTGGGAATGTCATTTCATAAGCTCTTCTGCTGGCATTTTAAAAACACTGTTTTCTATGTCTATTGGTGATCCAGTTGTGTCTGTCTGTGCTTATATGGATGGTCCTTATCACTGTAGTACCAGAGAATCTCACAATCAGTAATGGATTTTTATCCTTACAATGACCAATGAGGTATCACCTTCATGCTACAGACGGGGGAAGTGAGGCACAGGTATATTAAGTTAATTGCCCTGTTTCCTGTATCCAAGGTAGTGCCACTAGTTTCTCATACCCCCCTGCACTCACAGTTAATTCTGTGTTCTGGGTTTGAATGGGGCCATCTGTATAATTTATTGTGCTCAATACAGCAGTTACTGGCTTATATGTAATGGCCATGGTAGACAAGAAGTCTCACTACGTGTTCTAATGGTCCCATCTCATCTTAACATCTGTGAAACTGTCTGATGTTTTTCCAGTCAGCAATAGTGTAAACCCTAGCATAACCATGCCTAGGAAGAGACTTGAATCAACAGTTGATTCTAAGTTCATATCCCATTCCCGTATTTTTGGAGATGAGGTTTACACACTGAAAGAATTAGTCTGGTAATTTATACTTGCAAAGAAACCACAAATATCACAGCAATAAATGTCAAAATTATCCAAGCTGCATTTGTATTATACTGTTCGATATAGAAATATATTGGAGTCATTCTGCTGAATTTATGACCGAATTCTTATCCTTGTTGCATAACCAGTCAGTGCCTGGATAGTCTAACTAGTGCAATAGAAAGGTTTATATAATTGCTATTATGGAGAAGAAGCTTGCCCCTTACGTATGCTTCTTGGCTTTGATTCAGAAGCATTCTTGACTGGAGAGTGATCGGCACTAGAGAAAGCCAGTGGAGCTGCAGATGTTCCTAGAACTGAAACCTGTCAAAACATCTCAACCTGATCCAATCTGCCAAGTGGCTACAGTTTTGATAAGATCTACAGAGCCATTTTCTATCATACAGGGACATACTGACCAACTTTACTTCTTTGTTCAGCGTTCACTTCTGATTTTACAATATTAGAAAAAAATCACTCTTCCTCAATGCACTTGGCGAGGCCCAGCTGAGCTATTAAAAACTCTGGGTCATGGACTCGCCTCTTGATCTGTCAACTCTCATAGCAAAGCTCGGGTTTACAGTGTGGGTATCCTCATTAGCGCTCGCCATGAACTGATGTAGAGTTGCCAGAAGGTTCTGTAGTCTGGTCCTATCAGGATCAACTGTTCCTTTGCTAATTGATTGCTGAACAGTTAATTTAATTTTGAAAACATGAAACAAATTGTCTTGTCTGAAAAAAGAATGAGAAATCTCAATTGTGGGCATCCGGGTTGGCTTCTCTCTGTATTTGGTATTGATGAAAGCACTTGGAAATATGAAAAAAAAAACTTCCCAGAGAACCGGGAAAGATGAATCCCTGAGCAGCATCTTTAGGAATATAATTGTCTTGCTTTTAAGGGGAAGCATTGTCAATTAACAAACCCATAATAAAAACATATTTGAATAATTGTAGTAGCTGGATATAAAGTCAGGAAATGAAGAATTCAAGTCACACCTCGGGCTCAACTCATCCTGTTATTTCCCCTGGCTTTTGCCTTGCTCTTGGTAGGGAGCCAGACGGTGAATCCCTCACTTGCATTAGTGAGCAGTTGCTCACATAACTAGTTCCTTGGACTCTAATGTGCTTACTCATGCGAGTAACTGCTTACCAGCAGAAGGTGTTCACAATCTGGCCTGTGGTACGTATAAACTCATCCTCTATTCTGAGATTCCTGCAGTACTGAGGCACTGAGTAATATATGGGATACTGCACGGATCATCACAACAGTACCTCACTTTTCAATCTAGCATCACATTTTGCTATTAAACTATGCCAACTTTCCTAGGCTAGCTGTGTTAGGAGTTCCATCTTTGATCTGAGGATTAGGTCATGGCCACTTGCTTACAGTATACAATATGTTTAATCGCTTTGTCACAGGACTGTAATGGGATCCAACACAAGCAGTTTTCCCTGGAGCGCTAAGGATAAAGAGAAAAAAATATCCTGGGACGCAAGGAAGGATGTGTGGTATATTTCCCTGTGTCTCAGCCCAAACACGTTGCTACAGAACATCTTGAACATTTCCGAATATTATACAACTTGCTCATTATTCTTCAAGACAGCTGGATATTGGAATACCTTAAAAGAGAATGTTATACTCAGTGACCACCTTTCAAAATTCAATATTTGCTTATACTTGCCGCTGCTATTTCCTAATAGAGGTACAGTGCTGTTTGCAAACAATTAACTGTGTAGGGAACACTTAATATTAATTGACCAATGCTAGGTAATATTGTAAAGATTATCATGGTGACCAATTCATAGGCATGGAACTGTGATGTTGCCGCTTCCTAATGTGAAGAACTATTGGCAAATGCTTTCTGTTTAATGGTGGCTACTGTAGCTAGAGGAATGACACAGAAGTGCTCAGACACCATGCTGGTGGGTGCAGCATAGTGTCTGAATCAGTGATGGTATTTCTTACATTCTTTGCCCCTATTGTTAAGCGTGTATCCTGTACACTGCTCTCTTTGCATGTGTATGAAACCCCGTGACTTCATGGGACACCATACAGACACAACGGTCCATCAATACAGAGCAGCTTTTGGAATCAAGGCATTATCCAGCAGCTTGATATCCAACACCCAGAAGTCTCAGCCTTATCTTCATATTCACCCCAGTCTTAAAAAATAAAGCTAAGTTTGGCTGAGATTTGCCAAAGGGCCTATGGGAGTTATCCCATTAAATGCTCAATGGGAGTTGGCTGTCCAATTCCCTTAGAATTCCTCTGAATTCTAACTTTTGTTATTGGTTCATTGCACATGTTGCTATATTTTGCACTTCAGCCAACTGCCAATAACAATAACCAACAGTCCTTTTATCGGACCCCCCATTGATTTGGGGGTCAAAGAAAAACTTGTGCAAGATGGTATTTTATACCTTTGAAGCAAGAAGGTAATGATCAATATTACTCAATTAATTCTGGTTGAAAATTGCTCTCAGTTAGCTACTGGACTTAAACAAAAAAGATACTCAGTGAGGTTTATGCTACATTACTCCCTAAGCTATTACTTGACTCCACTGGTAATTCTTTACTTGGTTTGTGAATTGCTACAGTAGATTTCTGACTGGGTAAATATCACAGTGGCTGAAATAGGACACTGATGCTGTGTTTGCAAAATTATCTCTGTTCCATTCAGTGCTGGGAAAACAAACAAATAATACTAACGATACTTCCCTAAAATGGCTTCCAAATACAGAACTGTGAAGTCTAATCAGCCCAGATCTCCTACATCTAAGGAGCAATCGCACTAATCGGAGCAGTTAACTCAGAGGGTTCCTGTTTTCCTGGATGCCATTGTTGAGGATTTTTAGGATGATGAAATGAAGGAAAAATTCTGGTTTCATCTAGAGCGGGATGGGCAATACAAAAATGGTGGCCTGTCAGGGTTAATTCCTGGTGGGGCTCCACCACTCTATTTACCTGCACCTCTCCAGCTCTCATTGGCCGCGAATCACCAATTCTGCAGCCAACAAGAGCTATGATCACCTGATACCTGCAGAGGTGCAGGTAAATATAGAGGTGGGGGCCCACCGGGGTTAACACGCATGCAAGTCATTTAAACTGCAGCTGAGTGCTGTGGGGAAACATGACACAAACCCTCTCTGGCAGTTTGCGCTTAACAGACTGTGGAGCTCACACAGCAGCAGGAAACAGTAGTTGAAACCTAAGGGCTTGCACTGACTTGGTGAAGAGCGCCTCCGTTCCCCTCATCACACAAGCAAGCCTCATACTCAGTAATCAATAATTAGTTACATTGCCCCGGATTCCAAAGGCATTGTATGCATTGTCCACAGGACAGCTCTGGCATGCAGCCTCCTCTAGGGTGAAAGGTGAGAATCAAGTCCCCTGACTTTTAAATGTCTACTAAGAATACCATGCCAATGATTTTGTTAGGGCTCTCTATTTCCCAGCTTTCATTGTGCAGCGTGTGGGCAGACGGCTGGGTAAGCAAGAGGCCCAACTGCAAAGCCAAAGCTACATAACACTCGTATTCTTTTCTAATCTCTTCTCACTCTTGGAAGGAAATTTGTAGCAAAGGAATGTTGTCCTTTTGAACATCAGTATTGTAGAAGGGGGCAGGGCTGCCCCATGGGAATGCAGTTCGAATGGAAAACTTTTGAAAAATGTCTGGCTGAATTCTGGCTTTGGGAGTCGACGGAGTATTGGGGCGGGATCATGTAGGGGGTAGTGCCTGAGAAGATGTGCAGTGAGGCATTATGGGCCTCATCTACTCTCATAATGCTTTATACTACTGTGGTTCCATTGGCTTCACAGGAATTAACCCTGATTTATGCCGACATGAGTGATGAGAGAATTAGGCATGGAGTTTCCAGGCCCAGTATCAAGGAGGCTTAGCCACAGTAGCTCTTGACTGTCTCTGACAAAGGAGCTGCGTGTGCAACTCTGGTACTGTCACCATGGCATCTGCTGTTGCAGGTGGTAACATGGCTGAAGATTACACATCTGTGTTGGGACATACAACCTGAAACAGGAGTGGTAGCTTATGTTCTGAAAGCACACATGGATTGTGGCTGCCACTAGCACAGGGAGTGCTCCACTTTTATTCCAGCACCTGCATAGGAGCAGCTATAAGCTGGCAGGTTAGTGAGACAGAAACATAACTGGCAGCTTTAATATGAATAATTAATATAAAATCCTGAGAGTTCTTTACAAGGGGCAGACTGGCCCGGTGGGATACCAGGAATTTCCCGGTGGGCCATCCTCTGAAGGGCTGGGCTGGGCCAGCTGGCGGCTGCTGGAGGACAAGGGGGATTGTGACAGGGCACCGCAGCCCCGCACTTTAAATTCCCCGGCGCCAGCCATGTACAGGGCATGGTGGGGCTGAAGGAGCGCACTCAAACACCGCGCAACAGCTGAGAGGGGAGACACCCGGGTGTGGAGTGACGTCACGGCCCAGGACTTTAAAACCAGAGTTGCATTGCGTGACCCAGCTCCAGGCCTGGCAAATGGTCTGGAGCCCCGGAAGCAGCTGGGGCCAGGGCTGTGGGGACTTCTGGGGCCCGATCACAGACTCCAGCGCCACAAACTGGAAGGCAGAAGGTGGGGGGAAGTGAAGGGGGGGGAGAGGAAGGGGCTTGTGCTGAGGGGAGGGGGGCAGGTCAGGAGAAGAAAGGGGAAGGCACCAAGGGACAGGGTGGAGGAGAGAGACAAATGCCAGGGGGCCAAGTGGAGACAATGAGGAAAAGGGCAGGAGGGGAGGTGTCAGTGGGAGGGGGACAGGGTGATGCTGGGAGAGGAGAGGGTAAGGGCATTGGGAGCTAGAGGGGGAGGTGGAGGTGCTGGGAGAAGGCTTGAAAGGAGGGGTGGGCATGAGGAAGGCAGGGATGGAGCAAGTCATGTGTGAGGTCACAGGGGCATGAGGGAAATGGGGGCAGAGGGTGGTGAGGGGCGGGCATCAGGGAAAAAGAGGGCAAAGGGGGCAGGGGCAGTGAGGGAAGGGGGGCACCAGGAGGGTGCAGGGGTAAGGGAAGATGCAGGTGCCAGGGGATTCTGGGGTGAAGCAGAAGGGCAGACACCTGCAGGGGAGGGACCAGCACCAGAGGAAAGAGGCAGGGCAGGTATGTAAAGGGAGGTGTTAGGAGAGGGGATGAGGAGGGGTGCTCACATGATCAGAGTGGGGCTACTGGAGAAGTGGGAACGGGGAGGGGAGGGCTGGTGGAGGGGGGCAGGTTGCACGAGGGCTGAGGGCAGTGAGAAGGGTAGGAGTCAGGACAGCAGAAAAGGGTGAGGGTTGGGGGGCAGCAGGCATCAGGGGAGCTGATGGAGGAAGGGGAGGAGACATGGCAGCAGAGGGAAAAGGTAGAGGTTTATAAGATATTTATTAATAACTATGTCTACACTGGCAGCTTCTTGCACAAGAACAACTGTTCTTGCGCAAAAACTTGCCGGGTGTCTACACTGCACGTGCATTCTTGCGCAAGTAAATTTACAGTCTAGCGTCAGAAAACAGGGCTTCTTCCAGAAGAGTTATTCCTATCCCCACGAGGAATAAGCCCTCTTGCGCAAGAGGGCAGTGTAGACAGGCAACATGAATTTCTTGCGCAAGAAAGCCCTATAGCTAAAATGGCCATCAGAGCTTTCTTGTGCAAAAGAGCGTCCACACTGCCATAGACGCTCTTGCGCAAAAGCACATCTCTTGTGCAAAAGCACATGCCAGTGTGGACGCGTTCTTGTGGAAGACTTTTTGTGCAAGAACTCTTCCGCAAAACAGTTCTTGCGCAAGAAGCTGCCAGTGTAGACGTAGCCTTAGAGGGAACACTTCCCCCAGCCTCTCTGCCCCCGAGCTAATGTCACACACATTGGGTTAATGCAATTGCAGGATAGTTGCATGAGGGGCGTTTGGTGGGGGCCAAACTAATCCCTATTGGTAGGAGGATGGTGGGAAAAGTCCTTGGGGGGGACTGTCACGTGACACCTTTTACTTCTGGTCATGTGTCCATCTTGCCCCGAGAGTGTTACCTCCAGAGGCCTGGCTAATGGGAGTCAGGGTGTGTGGCTAATGGGGGTCAGGGGCGTGGTTAACAGGGGTCGGGGTGTGGCTAAGGGGGGTCAAAGAATAAATTTAAAAAAAATTATTTCATGTGAAAAAGTGGGCCATTCGCAACCCATTTCCCCGGGCCTATTTTGATTGCCAGTCTGCCCCTGTTCTCTACAGTCACAAACAGGGCTGGATGGAGGCATGGGTGAGCTGGGCAGCTGCCCAGGGCGCCAACCGATGAGGGGCACCTGATGGCAGCTGTAAGGGGCGCGCGGCGTCCCTTACAGCTCCCATCAGGCGCCACGCACCCGGCTCCCGCAGCGCCGGCCCCACGGTGCCGGTCAGCAGCACCCTTCCCCCCACAGCCACGGGGCCCTGCACAGCCTGGCGCGCGCACCAGCAGCGCACACTGGGCCATGGCCAGCGCGCGCATGCGCTGTGCGCCCGGGGGCAGTGCCACGCGCCCGGGCCCAGAGCACCAAAAGGGCTCGGGCTGGCCCTGGTCACAAATGGACACTGATTGGTCCATCTAGAGCCTGGAATAAGCAGCTGCAGTTCCAATATTAAACATCATTAACCAGCAGAGCCTGAGAGCTGTGCAGACCTGTATGTTGGTTTCTCTAGTAAGCGAATAGTGACTATGGACTCAGTTGAATGTAATAGACCCATCTCTATTTGCACTCTATGTTGCCCAGATCTTTTCTGTTTCTTTAACTCGCCCATGTAATGACCATTAGTTTAATTCTTTCAGCCTATCATTTAAGCCTTGACTGTATTTGATCTATTCTGTGGTTTATTCATACCTTCAAAGTCTTCTCACTGAATGCTATTCTCTGAACCTCTAAAGATTCTCCTAAGTAACTAATCATAATCACTGTCAACTCTCCATTGTTCATAAGTCAAATTATCTAACAGCATTGCATTACCTGAGTAAGTTCCGTTCCTGGACCTGCCAAAACTTAGCTGTCTTAATAGCCATTTGTGCTGGTGATTTCACATGTAAATGTTGGGGAACAGCTGATAGTAGCTATTGTGATCACTTTCTAATCTAGATTGAATTTTTCTAGTTTACAGTCAAATAGTCTGGTTTTTCAAGCAGGAAACATCTCATCGCTGATCTTGGGTTAGAAAGTGAGGTCACATGAAATCCGTGGATTTAGCTGTCGATAGTAATCTAGCCTAGCAAGGCGAAGAATGAATCTTGGAAGGTACTGAGAACATTCATTCTCAGTAGAAGAAATCCTGCCCTGTTGAAGTCAATAACAAAGCTCATTTTTACTGCAATGAAACCAGATTTCACCTATTAATTTCCATGAGAGTTGAGGGCTGAGCCCTGTAAGAGTCTCATATTAACAGTGAGGCATTACAAATATTGGCCTCAGTCACAAGGCTCACATGATTCAAATTGCAGGACCAGGACCATCATCGGTGTTTCTAGACCTCTTAAAGATGATGCAAGGCATAGACCAAAACAAGTCACTCTCTACAACATTCTAGTATTTGGTTGCAGCAATAGTCAGGTCAACTAATATTTTATTTACATTATTAGCCCTTGGAAATCCAGTTTTGCTGAACTCAGCAGCTGACTCTAATGAATGACTTTATAGGGAATGTTGCAAAGGATGAATAGATGTAAAGCATATTTTCTGTAATTGCTTGCTATATTAGTATCTTGTTTATGTAGCATTCATAGTAGAGTATTAGTTGGTTAGTGGAGGTGGCCAGATAATGATGCAGCATTACATTCAGTATATTTGGAGGTTATTTGGGGTGGTCTTTTTAGACATGAGACAACCTACAAATAGTGATCTTTTCTTGAGGGGCCCCTGTGTGTTTATTGGGGGTTCATCTATGCAGAGTGCTCAACATTCTGGTAACCATCCTGCATATGCTTAATTTCAAGCATATGTGTAGTCCTTTAAGCATATAGTTAAATGCTTTGGTCAATAGCATGCAGGACTGAGACCGAAGTGCCTTTTCTCCACCATCATAAAGGGCAAGTCTACATTACAGGCCAGATCAATATGCAGCCATCGATCCAGCAGGGGTCAATTTATCGTGTCTATGGATGTGATAAATCAACTCCAGTATTCCATCTCAATGAGCGCAAGAGGAGTCAATGGGAGAGCCTCTTCTGTCAACACACGGTTGTGAAGACACCGCTGTAAGTAGATTTAAGAACGTTGGCTTCAGCTACACTATTCACGTACGTGGAAGCTATTCACAAAGCTGAAGCTGTGTAACTTAGATTGACCTCTCCCTGCACGGTAGGCAAGCCCTTAGTGTGTTCTGTGAAGTAGAATGCCTCACTTGGCTATTCCAGGAGAAAAGTCATTATTAAGCAGTGGGCTTTTAGCATACTAACAGATACTGTTTTGCAACAACTGCCAATGCTAATTTTCCAAATGTGCTCAAGTTCTCTTCAGGACCATTCTGCTGGTGCAGCACAGATTGAATGTACAGCTTCACTGTGGTGTTATGAGATGCCTTTTAAAATTCTGCTGACAGCCTCTGGTGTAAAACTTAACCATCTGCTGCAATTTAAAAACACAAGAAGACAAATGCACCTTTCATGTAAACCCCCAGAACGAAATGAAATTAGGCTCAGGACAAATTTGGCTCAAAATTGCTAAATCTCAGACTGGGCAAGCAATAAGACATAGTGTTTTAGTAAATGTGTCAATCTCTGTGGATTGACATTCCTTCCAGTTTGGGAAAGCTTCTGGTTATTACAAATAATTATTACTTGGTTTATGGGAGCACCTACAGTATGTTAGGTGCTGTCTTCATCTGTACGAAAATAATCTTATAATGTGAAGGCTTGACACCTGAAAGTTAAGCATCCACATGAACAGATCCCACCAAAGGATCGAAGCCTCAGAAGACAAGCAACTTGTAAGAGGATGGATAAACTATCCAATCAAAAGATTATTATTTAAAATAGTAACTATCGTCTACTGTCCCCTACCCAGCTAAATTTAGTGCAGTGCCTGATTCTGATCCCCTGATTCTGATCAGTGCAGTGCCTGATTCTGCAAATCAGAAGCATCTCCACTGAAGGCAGGGTACATCAGCATTAAATTGGTTGAGCTGAAATTGGAACCAGGCCCACAATACTTGGTGCTTTAGCCTTGCCACTGCATATCAGCTTACATTGTTTTCAACATATAAAGCCAAATACTAGCCTCTGTGTGTGACCCCAGCTGATTTCATTTGACTTTAATGGAATTGCACAAGTTTAACAGAGGGCATCTTTTACCATCTGGCCCCTAGCCACTAGTCTCTCTGTAGAAGTAATTTACCTTGTGAATGAAGAATATTTGTTCAGACCAATTCCAATGAAAGATCTGGCCAATGCAGATCCTGCAGACAGCACTTCGATTCCAAGGCATGCTGTGGGCCCTGCATGTTGTGGATGTGCAAACACACTGTTTGTTACTAGCGAGTTTTCCCGGCGTAACAAATGCCATTGGTTGATAAAAATAGAAGAATGCTATGGGAAATGTATGACCTTGGTGCAACTAATTTCTGCATGCAGCCAGCTTAGGTGCATATTATCACAGGGAGTACAAATAAAACTTACACAAACCAAGAGTTCAGTCCCATGAAGTGTTAAGCATCTGTCAAGAAGCACGGGACGTTCTCAGCTTCCAGTGAAACCGGGGGCACTGGAGGTGTTTGTCATCTCTTGTGTAAGGGTTCACCTACTCACACATGTGCATGATAGCCTCTATGATTGGGATTTTCAAAGGAAGTAAGGCACCTAACTCCTGTGATTTCAGTGTGAGGTAGGCACCTAACTCTCATAAGCACCTTTGAAAGTCTCAGACCAAAGGAGCATTTTCTCTTCTGCCATTTGAGGGAAGTGTAAATATCTCACCTGGCTAGTGTCTATCATCTTTGCTGTTTGCTCACCTCTAACGAGATGCTCCTGCCAGCCCCCCTCCCCACTCCTCCACCCCCCAACAATGTAGGGCTGAGAAGAATGAAAAGATACACAAAGGAAGCAAAAGGGTTTTGGACTTAGCTTCAAGGAAGGCTTCTGTTGGTGGTCAGAGATAGATATGGGCAGGGAGTGGTTCTGTATCTCCCCTCACCCCCCTCTCATTAGAATCTTTACACTGGCCTCCTCTTCACAGTGCAGTATGCTGAGAGGTGCCTGAGGGCTCCCTCATGATCCCAACACAGTTTATGCGGGAGGTGAATTCACTGCCTCCTAATATAACAAAGGACTGTACAGCAATGGAATTATGGGCCTACGTCTTCCCACACTCTCTGGGATAGAATCCAAGGGCCCTCTCTTGGCTGGGCAGGAGAAGCGTGGGTCCTGCATTTGCCAAAGCCAGGCACCATGCTGGCAGGGGGGAAGCTTCCCCACCCCTCCGCTCTGCAGCTAAATTCTGGAGTGGGGGAAGGGGGCAGAGTGATTTCCAGCCAGTTTATGCCCTGACTCTGCAGCTTTCACAGCAGACCCCCCCGGACAGGAGATTAGCGTCCTCTTCTCCCCACCCCTTCCACCCTGGACCCTGCCCTCAGGGAGAACGGGGCTGCTCTGTCCCCTGGGCATCCTCCACTGCTGAGCCACTGCTCTGGCCAGGTTCACTGAAGCCTGGGCAGTCAGGTTCCCTGGCCCTAGTGCACAATGCAGCCTTAGAGCTTAACCCCTTCCTGTCCACGCTGTAGCCAGGGACAGGAGATGGCTGGGTTACGTCAATGGCCATCAGCAGCCTGGAGTTGGCAGTTGCCTGTCAATGCTGTGCAGGTAGGTAGGGATACGTTGCTTCCAGCTACCGGGGAAATGAGGGAGGAGAAGTGATGAGCTCTGTAACAACAGGGGCCAGGTCAACCCTTTCCCCATCTTCCCCTGGGGCTGGAAGCAGCTGGGGAGAGAGGCCTGAGACCCTGTCTGCCCCCATGCTGCCTCAGGAAGACGTGGCATCACGTGCCAGAAGAGGCGGGGGTCTGTCCCAGGGGCCCATCCTGGCATGGAGGGCAGAGAGCACTGGGCAGGAAGGGGAGGGTCAGTCAGTCACCCCTTCTATGTGAAAGAGACATGGGAGTGAGTGAGTGTGTGTGTGTGTGTGTGTGTGTGTGTGTGTGTGTGTCACCCCTCCCTGTGTAAATGCTACAGCCTTAAAGATAAGAAGATACATTTTCAAAAGACTCTAACTGCGCAGCATTTCTCTTTAATGGGGCTCAGTCAAGTTGGTGTTAATTTGAATGTTTGTACTTCCTAGTTCTGATTGGTTGCTAACTTGCTTGAATACAAGTAATTTTACCAGTGTCCCGTATTCAGTACTGGGAAATAGGGTCACCCTAGTCAGTGGCAGACTGAAATGGAAACCAAAGGGTCATGCTTCCTAGTTTTGCGTTACAACTGGCCAGTACGTCACCTCAGTGCTAATCTGTTAATCACAAAAGTGTAATCATGAAAACAATATGCAGAGACCTTTTTTTCCCCAGTTGGTGTTAACCTTCTGCAAAACAGCCATGTGGCATTACCTAGCATTGCCATGATGCTGTCAAGTGATGATTAAGAAAGTAGCTATTTGAATATTTCACACTGTCAGCCTACAAGGTATCAAGTCAACAGCTATTTTTTGTTGGTGCAGCACTTAGATTGCAGCCATATAATGCTTCCAACTGTAAATATTAATGGTAAAAAATAGACCTTTATTGGCTACATATTATATGCCTCACCACATGATACCCATCATTACTTTCCCAGATGTAGTTAATTATAGCTCTTGTTAACAAGTCTGTGTATATTTTTATCTTGTCAGCAGTTTTCTAATAGAAAGTCAATCAGTGCCCAGATGAGGGAGAACTAATAGCAGCAAGTTACGTGTTTGAAGGAAACGGAAAGAAATGCATATTAAAAAATGATAAATAAAAGTCAATATAAAATATGTATCCCTGGCCTTTCATATGCTGATTATCATCAGGTGGAATTCAAGTCTTCACACACCGTCCATATCTGGATTCAAAGATTTGACTTGACGGTAGCTATGTTAGGATTTCGGTGTACTTCTTTATTGCTGACAAGCAGTGATTTTGTGTCTGATACACAATCTGAACTTTGATCACATATTCCCTTCTATTAAATCCTGGGCATGGCTGCTGATCACACAGACTACCCATAGCAAATGTTATTCTACCTTACCATTACAGATGTTTCCGTTGGGGCGGGGCGTTTGGGTGAGCGTTGGATGAAGCTGGGGGGCATGTTGCTTTTTTGGTATCACTTGGAGATGGAAGTGAATGCCCGAGGGACTGTTTGTGTTGTAAACAGTGATGTAGATGGCATGAGGGTGGCAAGAAATGCTGGAGACTTCTCCCTCAACGCCTTAGTTCGGTGCTATTACCTCACTGCCGCCTGCAGTTAGCTGTTGTTGTCTGTTACTAATATTAGAATATACGTTACCAGGCAAACAATATCAGTTTACTAATGGTGACTGGAAGATAATAGCAAAATAGTGAATAGTTTCCTTTGGGAGTTTCTAGAGTCCTTAGAAACTTACTTAAAATCATAGTGGTTAAATATGGAAAAAAATCTGCTAGGTAATAGAGCCTATTTCCAAGTAAAAGCAGAAATTGGTCTGGTCCCTCAGTGGACATGTATCAAATTTGAATGCGATCCTGAATTTAGCCACATGGAGTGGAAGCTCCTCAGGACAGACAGAATAGGCTTTGTTCTGAGTTGGATCAAAAGGTATCTTTGCCTACTGATGAGAACTGGCTCTGAGATGCCTTTACATGTTAATTTTGCCTACTGTCTTTCACCTATCACTGATGTCCTCTGCAAAAAAGCAGTGTAGTATTTCTCCCCTCAGAAATAGCTCACAATTCCCAGCAAACACGGTCTATCACCCCACATGGCACTACCTAGCAAAGAGGAGCATTCCAGTTCTTTCGTGAAACATGTAAGAACAATCAGAAGAATAATTTTTCTTTTCCACTTATTAGGTCTTGTCCTTTTGTGTAAAAAATGTCTTTTCCGATATGTTTGTACAGCAGTAAGCAGAATGGAGCCCAAACTGCTTGAGGTCTCTAGGTCTATGTTTACACAGCAACATTATTTTCGAAATAACTAGTGTTATTTAGAAATAGCATAGTCCGCGTCTACACAGACATAATCATGACATAATGTCAAAATACTGCCAAGCTGGAGGACTTCTTACTCTGACTCCTGTAACCTACATTGTACGAGGAGTAAGGGAAGTCGGAGGAAGAGTGCTCTATTTCGAAATAAGTGCTGTGTAGACCGCACCAAAACTCAAAATAAGCTACTTCAAAATATGCTACACAATTGACATAGCTCAATTTGCATAGCTTATTTCAAGTTAAGCCCTGCTGTGTGGATATGCCCTAGATGCTATCACAGTATGAATGTTAAATAATAATTCTGAGACGAACAAACCCTCATATATGTGTGGTGGAAAGAACACCATGTGTGTTTTTTGTCTGTGCCAAGGCATCCTAGAGAACTGAGGGCTCAGGGGATATACTGCAACTCTACTGCTGTGGCTGCTGGACATCTGAAATTTTCTGAAGCTCCTTACTTGGGAAAAAAATAAGCCGGAGCTTTTTTTTGTTTGAATTGTGGGGTTAATGCATTATGAGCACATGGCCACTACTGAGAGGGCCAGCTGGCTCCTGCAGTCCTAACTCAGGTGAAATGAAACAAAATGAAATGTTCATTGAACACAAAGATCAGTTAGATCATTCCCTCACAAACATTGATCAGCCAATCACTCTTCCTCATGTAAACACTGTTTAGGATAACTTACACAGTCCTTGCTTTCCTCTCCTTGTGCCTGAGGAGCAGCCCAACACTCCAGGTGGAAAATTGCCTGAGTAAAGAGTGCTGAACAGCACCCTCAGGGTCTTGTTTGGAGCTAAAATATTCAGAACATTAAAACGATCCGCCCCTGTCCATCTCATTATGTGTAATTGCCTCCAAACCAGCGAAGACTCATTTCTTTTAAGTCAGAGTGCATGTGTGCTTTTGATTTTTTCTCTCAATAGAAACAATGCAAGTGCCACTCACTTGTAGACCTGAGACCCCTTTGAAGTCTCTTAGGGTATGTCTACACTGCCACCCTAGTTCGAACTAGGGTGGCTAATGTAGTCATTTGAACTTGCAAATGAAGCCCGGGATTTAAATATCCCGGGCGCCGCCATTTTTAAATGCCCCGTAGGAGCATTTCAAATGCCTCATTGCAGGAGGAGTAACGGTAGTTTGAATTAGGAGCTTTAATTCAAACTACCTAGCCCGTGCCGCATGTAGCCGCGGGCAGGTAGTTCGAACTACGGGGCATTTAAAAATGGCGGCGCCCGGGATATTTAAATCCCGGGCTTCATTTGCAAGTTCGAATGACTACATTAGCCACCCTAGTTCGAACTAGGGTGGCAGTGTAGACATACCCTTAGAGCTTCTGTGTTAAGGAAGGGGAATTAGCCATGTACAGAAATAAACAAAAGACTTAGAATGGCTACAGCTGGCACTCTGAGAAGAATGTGGAATTAAATAAACATGCTGACTATTTCCCCAGACTCTGAATGCAAGTTTCACATATTGTTTTTTCTGATGGCCTTGAGTGACATCCAAAGGGGTTCATAGACAGGTGACTAAGCATGCTAGTGATGCACTGTGATAGGTGCCAATAAACTGCATGTAATATATGGTGCCTAACTTAATAAAAGCATATATCTATGCTTTATGCAAACAGAAAATTAGAATGTTATGCATTAAAATATTCATGAAAAAATTAATTGTAATTTACACTCTACTGAATCAAAATGTGGGTCAATTTCATTCCCAGTCAGAATTCACTGGCATTGTCAGCTATTGTGATCAATGAGAATAATTATCTTATAAGATTAAAAGATGCTGAAATTAAGCTGAATATAGCATCAGTGAAACAACTGTATAAGATCCAGACACTAGCTACTGCAAGTTTGGATTTAAGAGGTTTGGTTCAACAGCATTCACCTGTATTAAGTCTGAATAATGCCAAATACACCTGATTGTCAAATACTCAATGATTTACTTATACAACTAAAACAGGACACCTTTTCACCTCTTCAGCCCCCATCTTTTCCTTAAGAGACAGGCGTTCTCCTCCTATTTGGCTGGTAGAATATTCAAGATTTTTCATATTCTCAACTTTGGGCCTGCACTTGAAACAAGATAGTTGAATATACTACCTGAAATACAAGGGTCCAGGTAATTATGGAAATACTGTAGTCATGATTCCTTAGTTAAGACTGAGCTGAGTTTTGCAGTTAAAGCAGGGATTCCAACTTTTTGCTACATATGAAAACAGTTTATCTTTCCCACAGTTGCAATCCTCACTCTTTAAATAGAAAATTAATTATCTGAGAACTTAAAAGCAATTTGGTAACGTACGTTAAATGAGGGTCCTTTAAGAAACGTAGCACTAGTGTTGCACTGTGTTTTGTCCCAAATGCTCTTACTAGCAAAACAATACAGGTGCTTCAAAATTCCGGTGTAGTCAAAACTCTTTGAAATCTCATGTGTTAACAACATTGGCTGGTGATTATTGGTCATTTTTTGCCACAACACCATGTAAAACAAACAAAGGATCGACTTTCCTTTATTTCCCTCGCTGTGTGACTTCTGTTTTTATTTGTGAGGAACTGTGATTTCCTGGGTGGGGGAGAGAGCGCTCCTGAAAGTCACTGACATGAACATCTCCTTACTGGCACATCCTACAGAAAAATCAGGGCCACAACCTTATAGCTGAGCACTTTCTATAATGTCTGGGTGGTGGTGTAAACAATTCTGTTTTGCCACTGGGAAAACCCCTCTAGTTGTCTTGTTAGGATTGGTTCTGGGTGAGGAGTAAACGTGGGCAGGCATGGCCAAGAAGTTCAGACCCAAACCTTCTCCAGGTGTGGAGCTATGTGGCTTCAGGGCACCAGTTCAGGCCAATTACAGAGGTTCCAGCCACAGAGTTTGCATCCAGATGTTTACTTTCCTAAAATTTGGGGAGTTGGATGTGAGGTTTAGGTTCAAACCCATCTCTAGCTAAGGGAAACTATTTCAGACATAACCCTATTAGCCAGTTCCATGAGTGAGGGATACCATGGTTAAAACACCTCTGTGTCGCTTCTGGGCAAATCGCTTTGTCTTTCTCTGCCTCCGTTCCTAATGGAGAGGGCCACCAATCAGATAAGAGGTGAGGGGATGGGAAGAGTTGCCCCCTCGCACACCATTTGTTCTGTGTGAGAATCTCGAGTTCCCTGAATTTCGAGGTCTATTCCCTGAAACCCTCAGTGGCCAAAACCCTGCAGGCAGCCTGGGGGCTCTGCTCCCCAACCCTCCCAGCTCAGCTCTCGGAACCTCCCTTTCCAATTGTACCTCTGCTCCAGACTCATCCACTGCCATGCCTCACTTCTTACTGGCTTCAGTCTTGAGAAATGGAAGACGCACAGTCTCATGGATGTAGCTGGCACTCTGTTGTACTGGCCTTGGTGAGACAGGGGTGTGGCATGGAGACCAGTTTCCTCCATTAAACAAAGCAAATGTTCTTCCTTCAGAGGACTGTAGTGCATGTAGTGGTGTGAACATACACGCAAAATGATCGCAAGGTGCTCAGATACCACAGTTGTGGGGGCCATGTAGGTACCTACATTGATAGACATCAGTCACAGATGGACAGATGATGCACTAACTGAATCAAAATTGAAGATTAATCTTGCTAGAGGAACCCTCGCCTATGAAAATTATTTGAGAGCTCCTCTGAAGTGGTTCTTATTAAAATTACCGAGTTATCAAATCGTTATAAAACAACAGGCCAACTGCAGGGGGATCATTTCAGGAAGAATGTTTCCCAAATGGTGAATTTAATCCATTAATTTAAGCTCTGTGATAAATATGAAGTATATTTATAGGAACATTATCCATCAATTACAATTATATAAAATTATCTTGATGACAGAGGGGCCTCATTGTTCCCGAGTGGCACAGTCAAGTTAAAACCATTCTAGATAATGAGGCCCTCCTTACTGATACATTCCACATGCTCAGTACTGTTATGTCAGGTTTGATTTATACAAGTCCATTATATTTCAGATTTTCCACTTTTATGGCTCCAGCACCCCTCAGTATTATTGAGTGCATCGTTGTGCTCCCCTTGCTTCTGTCATCTTGCCTGGGGCCTGCTAGAATCACCACAGATGCTTTTTTCTTGGCAGCTTCAAGCATTGTCTTCTGATATTCTGGCTGTTTCAAGGATTTCTTCTGGGAATTACCTCTCTGGATTCTTCAGATATCTCCTCAGGGGTTGCTAAGGTTGCCCGGGACTATCATACACAGGAGGCCAAATCCTCAAGCTAACATAGCATAAGTAACTCCCAACTGTGTAAACAGCTGTGAACTGGGCCCGATTATCCATGTGAGTTTCCCAGTGGGGGGAGTGTTTTGTGGTATTTGATACACAAACTTTTAGCTTCAATTAAGGGAAAGAATAAAACAAGAGAGAACCCAAGTAAAGTTTCCATAAGAGAGCACAGTGAGATCTCCCCTGTAATATGTTGAACCAGCCTACCTCACGGAATGACAGATGACCCTAGAAATGCAGCCATGCAGACTTGGAGAAAGCAAAGACATAACAGCTCTACAACCATGCTAAGGAGATCTTCAGCTTTACCTTCTCTCCATGGCTGACAACTCCAGCTCATAGCTGTCAGTCTGCTGTACTCTCCTCAGGCCATGCAGTTTAGTCAGTCTCTCAATTGAGAAAGAAGCTTCCTGTCACAAAGCCATTGAGACGGGCACCACACAATGTTATGTCATCTACAAAGACTTCACTGCCCTCTTTGCTGGTTGTGACTGGACAGGAGAAGGACGGGAGAGATAGGAACAGGGTGGCTGTATAAATGCTGCAAGGTCAGCTCAGACAGGATTTCTTTCTCCTTAGGCCATGTGCCAGTTTTTCAAGTAGATGCAGCCAGGTAGTCCATGCAGGTGCACATGCACTCAGGGCACTGGAGCTGGAGAACTTTATCTAGCATTACCCATAGGGGCATCTTACACATCTGCCACTCCAACCTGTCAGTTCCTTCTCACTGCGAGTGGCTGGAGTCAAAGCTCTGAGTGCTGTTCTGTCACCTCACACTTTTTCTCAGTTAGCAGAGAATTTTTTTCTTGTATATAATTGTTCAGTTTAGGGGTAGATTTAGATCTTGGCTGCCCTGTGAGATGCCCTCACCAGGCTTCAAGCATTGTATAGGGGGCCTATTCCCAATAGTGATTCCCCACACAAGGTACTTGTTGACCCTCAGGGAGGAACACATCCAGGAGAGGTGCTCTATCCGTAAAGCACTTACAAGGAGGACTTTTTGAAGCAGTACCTTCTGTAGCAGGCAGGCCAGAAGGCCTACTTTGGCCCCCAGAGCCACATCTGGTCAGCAGCTGACAGTGGATCCAATCAGTGAGGCCCCTCCACATTTGGGTTCCCCAGGTGGAGATGTCGTCCACCTTCCTTGGGACATGGAGGAAGAGTTCCCACAAGTCTAAGACTCAAGCAGACTCCACTTCCTCTTTCAAGAGTAGTGCTGACTGGCACCATACTCATCCCAGCAGGCGGGAGGAGGCTAGTTCTTCCCCCAATACCACACCGAGCTCACTGAGAGCCTGTACCATCACATCCCATTCCAAATTCATTCCTGTATCACCTATCTCCATGCCAGCCACCTATCAAGTGTCATAAGATCTGCTTTTTGCCTTCTGGTCATGGACTCTCCTTTCATGCAGGAGCCCTACAGGCCATGGCTTCTACCTTACCTCTTCATCCTCCCCTGTGCCACTGGGTTCACCAGTAACAAAGCCACCATCTCATAGGCTGCAAACAGTGGAGTCAAGGCTGAGGCCAGGCCCAGCACCAGAGGACTACTCGAGATCAGTGTACCCCTTGGCACCATCACAGCTTTAGCAGCAGACACAATAGTTCAGCTCAATACCACCATTGGCTTTGGTGTTGACTTTGTGTCTGGTATCAAGGGGGAAGTGTGTCTCACCCAGTAGCCCTGATGCCAACTCTCCGTTCTTCTTCAGCACCAATGCTGCCTGCATGCTGGGCATTGGGCTAGTCCAGTCCACTTGCCCCATTCGAACTGGCTTCACCTTTGTCACTGGGGAAATTTGAGACTCCTTGAGATCCAGGTTGAGATCATTGTCTCCCTCATCACCGCTCGATGAGTGCTAGAAGCCACCGTCAGATCACTGTGGGTACCGAGATGAGCACCTGCCTGATAGCTAGGAGAAGGGCTCTTGGTCTGGTGCTTACTGGCCCCCGAGTGCCTGACCTCTCCTTGGGATACTCCTTACTTCTCACGATCCTGCTCCTTGACTCGTTCCAGAGCACGATCACTGATCCCTTTGCTGCTCCCATTTCTGAGCCCTTTCCTCTGGGGCCTGCAGAGTTATCCCAATCAGATCCTGTAGTTCAGGAGTGGGATCCATCATTGCCACTGCAAATCACCTTCTTATTCTTTCTACATAGCTCTATCATGCCAGCCTACTCCTCCCCCTTGATGCCTGTGGACTTTAAGGCATACCAAGTTCTCTTGAGGCATACAATGGCTACTTTGGGCATCCAAGCAGCATTTCTGCCCAAAAATACAGATTCTCCAACCATATTCTCCAGGGAGAATAGCCTTCCTGATTCATGAGTCTCTCTTGTTGCTGGCAAAGGCCCTCTGGAGTTCTCTGGCTTTGTTGCCTCCTTGGGAGTTGGATACAGAGATATCACTATAGCAGTCAGCAGCAAAAGCCATGCCATTCTCAGTGCTTTTTTGGGCAGTCCTTTTTTCCTGTGAGGGAGTGGCATTACCCAAGAAAAGGCCATAGATCCCAGAAGTGGAGATCATCTGATTCCAGGTTCAGCCAACCAGTCGGCCCTCCCCTGGCATGTGGCAAGCATCTGGTTTGACTTCTGTGTCAAAAGCAGTGACCTGGTGATGACCTCTCCGTCCCTGTCTCCCCTGCTTGGGGACCAGCTGACTTTTTTAAAGCTGTTTGGGACTCAATAAGCATGGCCAGCAGAGGCCTAAACCCCTCAGATTGAAGTATGCCAGACTGTTCTTCCCCATCCATCCTCCCCACGCTCCTATCCCTGCCTCCAGGGACTTCTCACTAGACACTGTTCTTCAAGCAGGTTCCCCTCTTCTGGGTGCTGGGGAGGAGGTGACACTGCTGCATCAGGGTCAGGGACTCTACCCCAGTATTTCCTGGTTCCCAAAGGAGGCCTGTGATCTATTCTTGACCTTTGTGACCTCAACAAATACATCAGACATGTGAGATCCACTTTAGCAACTGCTGTAAATCCCAATGACTACTTTGCTGCACGGACCCTTCAGGAGCTTATTTTTATGTAGCAAACATTTGCGCCACAGTCAGTCCCGTTAGCTACACTGGGGATTCGCCTCTACAGAGCTCATTGCAGGATCATATCCTTAGTTTTCAATGAATGAAACAGACATCCCACCCAATGAGACTGTGGCTGTCCTGACCTAATTGCAAGTGACTTAAGTTTCCCATTATAAATGCAATCTGTTTATCCCATGCCCTATTTCCTTGTTCTTTTCATTAACATTTAGGTGAAAACTTAGACTACAAGTTTTCAGATTGACAATGAGGCAGTTGGGGTTTTGCTGTTTGTTTTAGAAATTCTAGTCTATTAATACCCTTGTGATTTATGGGATTGGTACAGATTTATGGTCTGGACTCGGACAGTGTTTTGCCAAGCTTGCCAGTAAATAAAATACTTTAATTTTTAAAAGTGAAAAATTCAGATGATTCATGCTGCGGTGGAGGGAGCACTATGTGGTTTTTTTTAAATTTTCATAATTCTAAAAATGAACGTTTTTTGAAACTTAACAACCCCTCATAAACACTGTCAGAAGCTATTTGAAGCAAAAAAATAAAAATCCCCATGGACTGATTTAAAAACAACAACAATGGCAATACAAATTTATGATGATGATAGTATAAGGAAATTGTAAGAAAGCACAATATTAGTATTCAGAAAGTCAATGTAAATTGTAAAAGACTCTGTTAAATTATATTGGAATCCATGACAGTGTGATGAAAGAAAAGGCAAAATAATGCTTGTGCTTTTATGGGGAAATTATTAGAGTGAGCACTGTAAAAATAATATATACATTAATTGTCTTTCTAAAGCAACCCCCCACCAAAGAGGCTCAGTCTGCAAAAGGTAATAAAAATAAATAAAAGAGAAAACAAGATTAAACCCTCATGAACTATAAGAGAAAAAGATATAAAATTTAACATAATCATGCAAGGCTGCATTGCATTGCTGTGTTATGGGTGAGAAATGACTAAAATAAATGCCCATGTGATGTAAATGTGAGTCTCTGAGGGAAACATTAGAAGGCGAGGAAAGGGGAAAACAATGCTACTGCAATGTAAAGGATGTTGTACAGACAGAATGTGTTAGTCTGAATACTAACTCTGGCCTGTGACAGCTGTACTTGAACTGATTCCTGTATTAGAGTGTTACACTATCATATGCCATCTTGACTCCCTTTTCTGCTCTTATTTACCATGCACATTAAATATTCAACTGCTTCTCACTGATGCATGCAGTCATGCTGCCCTTGTGGGGAGCTTTCCTGTCTTTTACTGCTATGACACATTAGCTAACTTTACTGTCTTTACAGCATAATGCTTTTGCCCATTAAGGTACAGCACACATTAAGTATTACGTTTCTTGCAATATCCTTTTTACATCTGTGGGTAAATCAAGAGAATACTATGCAACTAATAAAAAACAACAAAGGACATTAAAGGGCTGTTCTGCTTTGAAGAATGCCTATAAAAAGGCATTGTGACATTTCCAATGACTTCCAGCGCAGAACCATTCAGTTTACAAATCTTGAGATTTTTTTTTTTTTCTGACTCTACACTCCGCCTAGAATAGGAACCAGGCTAGGTTCTTTCGGTCTCCTGCATCACCAACAATAAAGAATATGCAGTTATAATGTGGTTAACGATTATGCTGATGGTGCAAAATCCACAACCTCCTTTTCTTCCCCTTGTCCCCAAATTGGTATTGTCTCTGCAGGGCTAACAAAAGTAATGCAAATGGATGTTGCTGGACCAGAGAGCCCCAGTGTCTGGAAGGCGAGCGAGTCTGGCAGCTAGCAGCCTGCAGGGCTGGTGGCCTGGGACAGGGAGCCCCACCAGCCGGAGTGGGGCCAGCAGTCCGGAGTGGAGCCCTGTCAGTGGGCCGGGGGCAGCGGAGCCCAGCAGGCAAGCTGGTGACAACACACTGGCCAGACCAGCGAACAGGAGAGGAGCCTCAGGAGAGCAGTCCAGCAAACTCCCCTGAGGGACTGCTCAGGTCCCAAGGGTGCTGGACCCGGGAGGTCCAACCTGAACTACAAAGAGTGAGTAAGAGGTATCACAGTCTGGACTTCCGTGCTCATGGAGAGATGATGCTAGTTTTACATAGCCACTTTGTAAGTCATTATCGCTTCTTAAACACACAAGGCCCAGTACAGTATTCCTTGCGTATCCAAAATGCCACTGGCTGCAATGGCAGTTTGGATATGCAAATGAGAGCATTTTTAAGCATCCTGGATCCCACTGTTTTAATTTTCTGTCTATCAGGGATCCTGCTCCCACAAGGCCTCACAGTACAGGAAACAGAATTCTAAGAAAACGGTTTTGTTTTTAAATGATTTCACTTTTAAATGGAAAAACTTAAAAAACAACGAATAGTCTTAACAGCACCTTAAAGACTAACAAAACATGTAGATGATATCATGAGCTTTTGTGGGCACAACCACGCCCACGAAAGCTCATGATACCATCTACATGTTTTGTTAGTCTTTAAGGTGCTGCTAGACTATTCGTTGTTGTTTAAGTTTTTCTAGTTACAGACTAACTTGGCTACCCCTCTCACTTTTAAATGTTAGTCTTTCCCTCCCTCTGGCCACAGCAGAAGAGAAAAATAAAAGCCACAGGCGCAAATATCCTCATGGTGCTGTTAAATCTGTTCTCCCATCCTTACCAATCAGCATCCTGCAGACCCTCTCATCTAGCATGAGGTCAGTCCATTCTCAAATTTCTATCTGCTGGCTGGGCCTACCTATTGGCATGCCTAACAGCCTGTTAGAGGCTTTGAGCTTTAAGCTGTCCTTCCAGGAGTTCTGGCTGGGGATCTTTTCCTCAGCACAGAGGTAGTGGAATGAAGGTGAGGTATATGCCTGTGCATGGTGATAGAGCAGCTGGAGTGGACGATTTTGTAGCTAATGAGGCACCTAATCTATCATCTTGGACATCCATGCTTCTGTGGAGAGAGAAGAAGTGGGATGAGCTCCAGGCCTTCCATGACCATTGGGCTCACAGTGTCTTCATTTGATCCCAAATCCAGTTCCTGAAGGCTATGGATGACCATTTCTGCTTCTATGTCTTGGAGAAAACAGGGGTGAGCCAGAAAGCATATGGCAGAGGATGGCATCCCTCTCATGGATCTATGGGGATGCAGAGAAGGGCCAGGGCCTTTTACACCAGCCTCTTCTCCTCAGATCCAATGAGCACCAACGCCTGCAGGATGCTGTGGAATGAACTCCCTTCAGTCAGTGTGGGCACCCAGGACAAGATAAAGCAATCTCTTGCTCTGGCCTAATTCTTGGAAACCCTTCATCTGATATCAGCCAACAATTCTTCAGGCATTAGCAGGCTGAGCATGGAGTTCTACCATGTATTCTGGAGCACACTTGGCTCAGACCTTGCCACAATATGGACTAAGTCCTTGAGGAATGTGGTGCTCCCCCATTGTGCTGACATGCTGTGCTTGCCTGCTACCAAAAAAGGGGGACCTCTGCAACTCAGGAATTGGCATTTCCAGTTTTGCTCCTCAGCACAAACTACAAGGTAGTAGTGAAAGCCGTCTTGCTGGGGCTGGGGCTTGTGCTGACAGATGTGATCTACCCTGCCCAGGCTGACGTTGTCCTGGCTGGACTGTCTTCACTAATCTCTATCGGGTTTGGAACTTATTTCATCTAAATTGTAGGGATGGTTTGTCACGCGGCTTCCTGCCTTTGGACCAGGAAAAGGTATTTGACAGGGTAGATCATGGGCCTCTTATTGGCACTCTGCAGCATTCAGCTTCGGGCTCCACTTTGCGGGGGTTGGAGTGCTGCATGCCTCTGCCCTCCAAACCCCACCAAAGTGGAGCCCAAGTATCTGGTCAAGCTCGACTGAGCTTTGGCCATGGCTCAAGGTCTGGGAGATTTGGTGCAGGTGGAGGCTTGCCAAGCAATCTATTAGGTGGCCTCCTCTGCCAGGGTCAATAGGGTCAAGATCTCTGGTCCTGAAGGTGAGGGAGAGGTGGCAGGTGGGCTCTCTCATACCTATGCTCCATGCCTTCTTGTGGGGCGTGGGTCCACTATCCTATTGAGACATAAACCTTTCTACTACCGATCTCTCCCTGCTGGAAAGTTGGATTGATCTAGACACTAGGGTGTCTGACCCATTGCAGAGCAGAGGTGGACTGCTATGGTGTCTTTTCCTTTGGGGGAGAGCACTGATGTTCAACAAGTTGGCCCAGTCTGATATGCTCAGATACCATTCAACATGCTGAGTTTGCTCCCTACAATCCTGGACTATATCTGGCCTCAGCTGCACTCTGTGTCTGTGGGTATCCTAAGCCTCCCCTTGGCAGGGGAACAGATGGGGCCTGGTTTGCATTCATAGTCAGGTCCACTTCACACCCTCAGAGACACCTTTTCGGGGCAGAGGGGAAGGAAAAGGAGACAGCTTTTAAATTGCTGGGCCCTGGTGATTGAAAAGGCCCCAGGGCTCCTAGCTGATGCTCCAGTGGCAATGATCAGAGCCCTGGGCCCTTTAAACAACCACCAGTGCCCCAGCTGGCTAGGGGAGGGTAGCCCTCAGCCCCACCCATTCCACCTAAAATCCCACTCCTTCCAGAGGCCTGCAGCTGGTCCCTCACCACTCTGCTCCGTGCCTGGTGACATCTGTCAGCCGCTCTGCTGGTGCACACCTTCTTTCATAACCTCCAAGAATTCTGATACTTCTGGCAACTCCACCTGAGAGGTCTCCCTCAAGATCTTGCTGGGCTTCTGGTCTTTTACCAGCACATTCTGAAGACTTGAAAGCTGGCTTCAGTGCCCAGATATATAGCTGATACCAAGAGCGAGGACCTCCTCATAGAACCTACACTGCATAATCCTCATCTCCATGTGCAGATGGTGGAGTCCCCCTTGGTATGCCAGATGTTGGTCCTGGCTGGGACCACCAGGTTTAGAGACCTCCTGGACTATGATCAGAGGGACTGGATGGATCCTGTGGTACCCTGTGTGTCCCCTGTCAGATGCGAGAGAAGCCTCGACTCCTGGTTCTCTTACTTTGCTTGAGTGAGTCCTGCGGCAGGGTGCTCCCCACCCAGTCCTCACAACTAGCCCTTCAGAGCTCACTGTCAGTTCCTGCCCTTCAGCTGCCCTGGCCACTGCTGACATACTACTTGAACTAGCTGCACATTATCAGCTGCTCTGCCTCTGAACCACATTCACAGAACATCTTGTACATGCCCATGTTTCAGACCATCCCTTCTGTCCTAACACTAACTGGCAGGACATACTGCCACCTAAAGAGGGGGAGAAACCTGTGTTCCACTCTAGTTCCATGGTGTTCAGAGGAAATTAGTTGATGTCTCTCCCATGGAGCTGGGAGCACAGGTATATACTCGTCATGGTCACAAACTCCCCCAACATTCCTTTTTTGGTGAGAGGTAGACCCTGGCACACATCAGCTTGCTGCCTCTCTTCCAGCTTCTACTGAGGCTCTGACAGCCCTTTTCCCCCCCACAACCTAACCTATGCCTATCCCATCTATAGATCCTCAAAATTGTGAAACCGCCTCTTCCTGGGGCTGGACATCTTGCCAATCCATAGCTCCAGGAGGAGGAACCTGAATAAGTTGGCTGGAGTGCTGTCACTGTGGGATTTATGGCCCAATTATGCTTTCCCGCAGAGATTCTCTGATACAAAACTACTCAAGATAGTTAAGTTCAAAGTGGACTATGAAGAGTAACAAAGGGCTCTCACAACACTGAGATACTGGGCAAAAAATATGACAGATTAAATTCAATATTGACAAATGCAAAATAGTGCATATTGGAAAACATAATCCCAGCTACACATACAACATGACATCTAAATTAACTGTTACTACTCAAGACACAGGTCATCATGGACTGTTCTTGAAACCATTTGCTCAATGTGCAGTGGCATTAAAATGATAGGAGCCATTAGGAAATGGATAGATAATAAGACAGTAAATATCATAATGCCACTAGAGAAATCCATAGTACACCCTTACCTTGAATACTGCATACTACTCTGGTCAACCCATGTTTAAAAGATATATTAGAAATGGAAGAGGTTCTGAGAAGGGCAATACAAATGATTAAAGGTGTGGAACTTCTACATGAGGAGAGATTTAACAGATAGGTGGTTCATCTTGGCAGAGGGATATAATAGCGTGGTATGGAGAATGTGAATGAGGAAGTGGTTTTGCCCCTTCACATTACACAAGAACCAGGGGTCACCCAATGAAATTAATAGGCAGCAGGTTTAGAACAAACCAACAAAGAAACCAATGGAAGTACTCCATCACACAACAACACGGTCAACCTGTGGCAGTTGTTGCCAGGGGATGTTGTAAAGACCAAAACTGAATTTAAAAAAGACCTAGACAAGTTTGAGAGGATTGGTCCATCAATGGCTATCAATCAAGATGGTCAGGGATGCAACCCTATGCATTTGGCTCCTAGATGCTGGGACGGGATGGCAGGAATGGATCACCCGATGATTCCCCTGTTCTGTTTGGTCCCTTTAATGCATCTGCCATTGGCCACTGTTGGAAGGCAGGATACTGGGCTAGACAAACCTTTGAACATTTATATGTTCTGTGTCCTCTGATTCCCTAGATGTCTTTGAGGAATCGTAGGTGCTACTGGGGGGGTTCTCTGATTGGTGTCTCTCCCAGGATCCCTGCTTTTCAACTTTTGACCTTACTCCTGATCCTGTTGTTTTTTTTCCTTTTGTTGTCCCAAGTATACAACTGTAGTCTGAGCTAGTTTGTTTCACACTATTAATTTAAGGGGTCTGGGCCTTTAGTTGGGGGTGAGCCTACATCTATCTGTTGCCAATACTAAAGAAAGTACCTGTAGGCGCAGGCTCCAACTTGTACTTTTAATTGCAGGTTCTTCAGTACCGGTATTTCTTGTGTGAAATTCAGGGCTGGAGTCCAGAAATGGAAGACTCACCTCTAACCTTCTGAAAGCAAAACCACATAGGAACACCTTTTCAGTGTTGCCCAGCTCCTGTCAACTTCTAGTGAAATGTGGTTGCTCAACACATCAGAAAATCAAGACCCTGGTGCTTTTCATTTTCAGTGCTGCGAGTAAGCATGAATTCATCCATAATGACCTCTGAAGTAGGTAGATAAATATTATTCCAGTATTGCCATCCCCATGCATTCAAAATTATGACATTGGCTTTAAAATCATGACATTTAAAATGTAATGAATTTGAAGCTCTTTTGATTGGCCTTATGGTTTTTCAGCCTTAAGGGTCACATTCTTCAGGCTTTTCTTTGTATCCAGGAGGGATGGAAAGGTATCTGTTGTGAAAGTGGAGATTTTTGGATTGAGGCTGGGGCTTTAGAAACACTGAAGTTTTGGAGATTAAATTGCAAGTGGCAGCTTCACTTTTACAGAAGAAGGAATAGATAGAGCAGTTGTGCAACTTCTGCATGTGCACAGCATTAGTCAGTGCAAGAGCCAGGAATAGAAGTCACAAAAATTCAGGGATCCTGTTTCCTTTCTCATTCTATTTCATTTGGGTTTGTGTGTTCAAATCATTGAACCAAAGCAAACTCCCAGAGAACAAACTCTTTAGGGCCATATCCAAATGCTCCCTGAGAGAATTATAGAGCTCTCTGGAGCTGCAAAAAGTCAGCATGGTAGCTCTTAATATTTGGGAGGTTTTCTTTGTCACCTTTAGGGTTAGAAACTTTTCTTTTTCAGTGAAAGCTGGAAATCTTCAAAATCTTATTAGGGCCACCAGACGAAGGTACTGGCTGGCGCTGGTTCAGTCTGAAACTGTGTGTGACTGACTGAGCTCATATTTATCAAAATATTTCATTACAACTCTTAAAAAAGAAAATACATTTTATCTTTGTTGGCACTGATAATAAATATGCTATACACAGTAGCACTGGGGGAGAGGGGTGACAGGAGAGTAGAAGGCAAAGTGAACCTAGAGAGGAAGATATAGTTGTTACTTTCCTGATGGCCATGCTTTTTAGTCAAAATGATAATTACTCATGGAAAAACTGCATAAGTATGAAAATGCAAATAGCTGGCAATTAAATTATTCATGAGGCATCAGGCATTAATTATTGTAATTAAGTATCATTAGATACATTCATATTACTAACACTTGCAGTTAATGAATATGTTAACTAATCACTGAGGGGCAGATTCAATCACAACGCCAAGCTCCCATCCTATGGAAGCCCAACTGAGTTTGTATTGAATCTGGACGCAATATGAACATATTGTACATGCTTATTAGTGTATTTTAACAACATTTAATGTGAAGTTTAGCCATACAGCATGTGTCACTTGTCCATTTTCCCAGAAGGGTGAAGTGGTACCAGCTGGAAGAGGCCTTGAAAGTAGCAATGGTGTTGTGTGTGTGTGTGTGTGGGGGTGGGGTACTCTAGACATTTTAATGCTAAACTTTAACTCAGTGTCATGAATCCAGCCACCACTTCTGCACTGTGTGTACCTATGCCATCAGGGTACCTTTGGTGCGTGAATACTGTGCCAAAGGTGCAGGCCAGGTTATAGTTCAGGACAACTTTCCAAAGTACAAAAAAACTTAGGGCAGGGCCATATTTTCTTGTGGGTGTACATATACGGTGGATGGAAAGTAATCAGCTTGATCTGCAGCAAGGGAGATTTACGTTCTATCAGAATAGTTAAACTCTGGAATAGTCTTCTAAAAGAGGGTGTGGAATCCCAGTCATCTGACTTTTTTAAGATCACGTTGGATAAACATCCATCAGGGATGGTCTAGGTTTACCTGGTCTGCCTGAATGCCAGGGGCTGGAACAAATGATCTCTTGAGATCCCTTCTGGTCCTACATTTCTGTGATTACATAGTACAGTGTGCTGTCAGTCTTAATGGGGCCTTTGGGCTCTACTTCAATATAAATTAAAATGACTAGCCAAACCCCATGTTATGCTAAGCTCCTATATCATTGAATACCATGTTGCCAATTCAACCAGCACTACTTTGGGGCTTTAGTGATTCCATCATGTTGATGATTTTGCAATATTTTCTTTCATAGGAATCTTAAATATTTTTTTGCTATAAATACAGAGACCTCATCCCATCCTCATTACCACCAGTAATAATTCCTTCTTCCTACTTGACAGAAGTCTTTCTTTCCATTTGAACTCCAGGGCCTATTTGCATCCATTATCCACTGTCTTCTGCGAGAGTTAGTTATTTGTATCCCTTGATGGGAATTATACTTTGAGAGCACAAAGTGGAGAAAAGAGCCAACCTTTAAGATTAAAAAAATCACATGTCAGGTCATGGTCATCCTCCCCCCCAAAACTTTGTGATTGGTTTAAAAGTCATGAGGGGTATTTTAAATCATCTTTTTAATTTAAATTATTTTATATCCCTTCTTGTTTCTGAGCCTTAGGGGTACTCTGATCACATTGCCATGCCCTTTCCAGCAACCATGAAGGATATGAACTTGCTCTTAAAAAAAAAAGAAAAAAAAGGAAAAAGAAACCTGAGAATGTCACATAAGCAAACGTGCCCAGGAGCTGGCTTACAAATAAAGCATGAAATATCATGAGACTTGCGATCAAATAGCAATAGCTGGAGATCTGTGGAGGACTTTTCCCCAAGCTCAGATTAGCAGAGACCCTGCAAAGTTTTCTCCTTCCTCGGCAGCATGGGGCACAGGTCACTTGCTGATTTGAACTAGATTAAATGGAGGATTCTCTATAACTTGAAGTTTTTAATAAAGATTTAAGGACTTCAGTAACTCAGCTAGATATGCGCCTAGTGGGTAGGTGAGGTTCTGTGGCTTATAATGTGTAGGAGATCAGACCAGATTATCATGATGGTCCCTTCTGGCCTTAAACATATCTATAAGTCTTTCTCTGCAAGTGGGGAAACCTCTTAAATCCCCCAAAAGCCTCTGAAATCATGTGTAATTAAGTACAATATGGTGCTTTTATTCCTGACTCATGCAACCATATTTTCTGTTTGCCATCGTAGCTGTTCCCCTTCACAGGTGGCCTGTAGTGGAGATTCCTTCTTTTTAAAGACTTAAATTTATTTTATCTGATATTTATTAACTTTTTAAAATCCCACTTTTTAAACCTTAAATGTCAAGATTATGAAATCCACTCTACCCTGGTTTCACTGGAAAATCTGGTGTTTGTGGTAACCTCAGAGATGAACTCTTATCTTAACAGCAGGAGATGACATGTTCACACTTTAACAAAGATGTCCTAACCCCAAGAGTTTATTGGGGATTGAAGGTCAATAGAGGTTAACAAAGTAATTAAACCATTTTTAAACTGTCTAACTAAAAATCCCACCTTTCTGATTTTGTTCTCTTGGAAGTCATAATATCAGTAATTTTCCAGTCACCATATAGTCTTCCAGAGTAGATGACCCAAATTTCTAAAGTAAAAAGAAAAGAAAACTAAAACTATTTTTTTTTTTGTTTTTTTTTTCAAAAAGTTTTAAAGAAAGGTATGTAAAAAATAAGGCCAGTTCTTAAAAAAGAACTGTATGGGTCACTTTAAGCTGTCTGGATCAAATACACATTCATCTCTTTTCTCTGCTGCCTTAAAATGGTTAACATAAATCTATAAGGTAAGGAAGGAATTTGGACATATTCAATTATTGACACATTTTGATGTTGCTGCAAAGATCCTAGTAATTATTTGGACTAGTTAGTGTTATCAAGCATGAGGTATGTCTGCTGTTGTTCCCTCATTGTGTGCTACTCGTTTAAATCCCACGGCATACTTTATTTATAGCTGTTACACTAAACCAGCTGTTACACTAAACCATCGCAAACTTCCAGCGTCAAAAACTTGGGGAGGGTCAGGGTTTAGATTTAAATATGGAAGTCCAAAGTGAATGCTTCTTCTGAAGATTTTGGTGAAATCAAAATAGCAGGCACCCAATATAACCTGGAATAAGAAATAAAGGACAGTTGTCTGGGGGTGCAATATATAATGCACCTCTAACTAAATGGCATCAGTCTGAAAAGTTGCTTAAGTGGCCATGTACATGAAAAGGGTATCATTACAGTGAAGGACAGCTGCATTTTATATGTTTGTGTAGAAGCACATGAGAGAAGTGTAAACATTCAGAAATCATGGTATGCTTAAAGCAAATGAAAACAGTCCTCAGCAGACAAATGAGAAGTAGACATAAAGAGACAAAGACAGACGGTTTATTTTGTGTATAAAGATGGGAGAGCTATGTACACCTACACAATGTAGTTGAGAATACAACAGTACAAAGAAGAAAGAGCAGCATTTCTGAGTCAGGAAATGTTTCATGATGACAAAGCATTAGGAGAAGGAAATAAGTCATTTATGATCCCAGTGGACATAGTGGCATTAGTGATATATATACAGAAAGAGAGAGCCTGAACTGTAGCATTGCTATTTTATATATTTGAAATTTGTAACTTTTTATGTAAAGTGTAATACATATATTGTGTGTGTGTGTGTGTGTGTGTACCATAATATATATATGGTATTCTGTATATATTTATGCATTTCAACATCAAGATTCTATAACTGAATTAATAGTGTGTTTGAAATTGCTATACATGTAAATATGTTTTGGTTTTCATTTCTTGTTCATTTTGTGCATTATGAATACAGAACACTAGGACACTGATATAAGATGCATCTCCTTCCCCAGATTTCCTTGTTTCTTGATTTCAGCAAACTGAAGTCAATTATCTAGGTAACTTTATTGTATGATGTTTAGCAGACTTTGTTATGCAGTAAAGGACTTAATCATGCACTCAGCTCCCATTCATTTCCAAGAGATTTAAGTGAGAGCTAGTTGGAAAACCAACATTTTTCCTGTGTGAAATTTTGAACAAAATATCTTCGCATCATTTTTCATATATGAAAAGTTTCAGCTTTCCTGCTGGAAGTTTCAAAATAATTTTTTTGTTTCAGATTATCACCATGAAATATCATAAGGGTGCGTCTACACAGCATGCTCATTTCAGAATAAGCTATTTTGAAATAGCGCGTCTGCACTGCAAATGCCCGTCGAAATAGTGCTGAGCTATTCCGAAATAGAGCGTCCACATTCATTGGATGCTGAGTCGCATTTAAGGCCACCTGGAAGCACTTCAGGCAGGGCATCAGGACAGCCCTCTCTTTCTGGAGCTGCTGCCTGAGGCTACCTGAGGCTCGTGCTTAGACACCCCTCCTTCCCCCTCCGTAAAGTCGTGTCTCAGGCTCCTCTCCTTTGTCTACCACCTTGAGGGACAGAAAAGCCTTTTCTCTGTGTGCTCTGGTTGCCCTTGTAGACACCACAGCTCTCCAGCCATGGAGCCAGACCAGATGTTGAGGGCTCTTACATCTCGTGCTGTACCTCCTGGTGCAGTTACTGCAGGCTGCCCTTGTGGCTCTGCAGGAACAGGACTCCCAGCTCGTGGGGCACCTCCTCTCCTCTCTCCAGGCATTGCTCGTGAAGCAGAACCTCACCCACCCTTCCCTGTGCACCGTGCACCACCACTTCTGGCGACTGGACACCAGTCCCGAATGGTGGGACTGCATAGTCATGGAGAAGTGGGACAACCAGCATTGGTTCCAGAATTTCCACATGTGGAAGGACACCTTCCTGGAGCTGTGTGAGTGGCTTGCCCCTGCCCTCACATGACCGGACACCCACGTGCAACCTGCCATCCCCTTCCAGAAGCGAGTTGCTATAGCTATTTGGAAGCTCGCCACACTGGACAGCTACCACTTTGTGTGGGGAACCAGTTCAGCATGGGGAGATCAGCTGTCAGGGCCATGCTCTCTCATGCTATTGTCCCAGGGGGGTGGTGAACTGCTGGAATGGGGTTCTCTATGGTTGGGGGGGAGGGTAGTGGTGGTGGAAGCCCCCTCCCCAGGAGGTTTTTCACTCCCATCTTCACAAAGCCCTGCTAGGGGGATGAGGTAAGTAGGGGTTGCTTCTGGTGTGTGAGGAGGAAGGGAGGGCTTGGGCTTGGGGACCTCCCGAGGGCTCGAGCAACCCTGTGATTCTTTGTTTGTCTCCTTCTATAGGTGGTGCAAGCCATCAACATCATCCTACTGTGAGGGTCATCAACCTGGATGATATGGACCCAAGACCCCTGGCATCCAAATACCTCAAGAAGTACTTTTCGATGGTCCTGCAGGCCCTCATGGGCCACCGCAGCCAGTTCATGGACATCAGTGTCAGTTAGTCGGGGAAAGCGCATGATGTCCACATCTTCTTAAACTCTAGGCTGTTCCAGAAGCTGCACGCTGGCACTTTTTTTCCCAACTGCGCCATCAGGGTTGGGGACATGGACATGCCGATGTGCATTGTAGGGGATGTGGCCTACCCTCTGCTTTCCTGGCTAATGAAGCCCTCCACTGGACACCTTGACCAAAGCCAGAAACACTTCAATGGCAGGCTCAGCAGGGCCTGCAGTGTTGTGGAAGGCACTTTTGGTCATCTGAAAGGGAGGTTCCATTATCTCTTCACCCATCTGGACCTCGGTGACTGGAACATACCCAAGTCATGGCTGTGTGCTGTGTCCTCCACAACCTTTTTGACCATAACAGGGAAACGTTCCTGATAGGGTTGGGGGCAGAGGCCAAAGGGATCACCAGGGCCTTTGAGCAGCCATGCATGGTTGCCATCTGGCAGGCCCATCAGAGGGCTTTGTGCATCTGGGAGACCCTGAGGAGAGTTTCAGCCAGGGCCAGCTGAGACACTCTCCCTTGGGCTTTCCCACAAGGGGTCTTTGCAGTGTGCTTTTCTCCCCCACCCTTCCCTTCCCCCCTTGCCTTCACCCCACCTCCTTCCCTGCAGAGACAATAAACCACACTTTTTGTTTTGAAGGAATAAACTGGTTTTGTTTAATTGGGTAAATGTAACTGGGGAGGGCCTGGGGAAAGAACCTGGGAGAGGGAAAGGAGGTAGAAGGGGCAAGGGGGTGGGGGAGAAGAGGCTCAGGGCTGGGACTGGTGCCTGCCTCAGGTGGTTCCACCATCTCTTGTGTGGAGCCCTCAGTGGCTATGGGGGAGCAAAGGGAGAAGGCAGCAGCAGCAGCAGGAGCAGCCACCAGGTGGTCGAGGGCGGCAGTAAAAGTCGCACACATGGTCTGGCCCTGCTGCAGCAGTTCCTGCAGGTGTTTCGGCGCAGCTCCAGGTCCACCTCCAGTCTGCAATCCTGCCTGTCCAGGGAGAGCTGCAGGGCAGGCAGGCAGGTGATGTGTTCCCGCTGCAGGTCTTCCTGGGCTCATCTTACGCCGGGTCAGGAGGCAGGTGTGGGAGATGTGGCTCATGCCCCACTCACAGCTGGTCCAGCTGTGGAGAACAAAGAAGAAGGGCAGATATCCCTGGAGATACTGTGCATGAGCCCAGCCCTCATGTCTGAGCCAACATCGAAAGGTCTCACATCAGATGAAGGGGATGTGCTTCCAGCAAGGCCACTTGAGGCCTGGACAGTGGGCCCTTTCCTGCAGGGACACAAATGTCCCAGGCCTCACTACCCCCACATGCTAGGGATAAGCAGGCATTGGGAATGTGCCAGCCAGGCCAGAAGCCTGCAGGCGGGAGGTGGGGGTGACGAGGCAGCTCGTCTTCCCTCTGTGCCATGCACACACTGGGTCTGGCAGTGGTGGCGCCTCGCACAGAGGACTTGTATTGCTGCCTGCTGGAGGAGGGGGGGCAGGGTGTTGGGGGGAGGTGTGTGAGCGGCAGGCACCACTTGCCAGGGAGGGTGCTCCCAGGGTCCCCTCCACTTCCTTCCCCTCCCAGCAGGCTCCTCTGGCAGGGGCTCGGGGTCCTCCCTCTTGCCGTGCTGTCCCTGGGAGTGGACGCTGCCCCGAGAGTGTGGGCATGCCCGTGTGCTGCACTTGCTGTGTGTGTGTGTCCATGTCCCCAGCCTCCTGCTAGTGGTGGCTTGTGGTGGGAGGGTGTCCCACCCAGGGCTCTCCAGACACCCTGTGAGCCAGAGCACAAGGGTCCTCTGTTGCAGCCTCCTGGAGCTGTGCGCCCTGGATTGGTGCTCCACGGGCACCCACGTGCACAGGTATCTGAGTGATCCCCAGGCCGAGAAGGCTGAGCGAGGAGCCTCCCCCGGTGTGTGTCTAGGGGAAGTAATGGTGCTCACCTGATGGGCCTTCCCTGGCTTCGGACAAAGCCTGGGAGAGATCCTGGGAGGTGGGTACTGGCTCCAGGGTGATCATGACCTCCTGGCTGGCAGGCATTGAGATGGTGCTGGCCTCGTCTGGCTCCTCCTCCTCTTCCTCCTCCTCTGTACTGGCTCTGCCCCCCGGGAGGGTGATGACTGGTGTCTCCCACCCAAAGTCCACAATGAGGGAGGAGAGGAAGGGACTGATTTCCCAGGATGCAGTGGAACTGATCATAATAGGGGCAGGAGTGGGATACCGCCCCATTGTGGAAGTTGCTCTCCCTGGCCTTTGGCATAGGCCTGCCTAAGCTCCATGGTCATCATGCGCACCTGCTCCTGGCCCTTGCTGTCAGCCATCCAGTCACAGATGTCGGCGTTCCTGCATCTGGTACGGAGATCCTGGAGGTTTGCCTCCTTTCCCCAAACCTCAGTGAGGTCTAGGATCTCCGCATCAGACCAAGAAGGCGCATGTTTCCCTCATCCACGGGCAGGGTCCTCGGAGCTGGCTGCCTGCTCTGATGCAGCTGTGGAGAGCTTGGACGGAGCACAGGGGTGGCTCATGGTTGCAGCAAAAGCTGTGAAGGCTGCTGCAGTGTGGCACAGGGCTGGCAGGGCCTGCATTGTGCCACAAACCCTTTTCTCTGTGGCTGCAGCTTTAAGGTTTTCAGGGGAAGGGAAACTATAGAGCTCTGATGAGTGTGGACAGAATGGCCAGCAAGACACCTGTGGGAAGCCCTGGAGGCCACTTATAGTGAAATAACTCCGGTTGCCCTGTCTATACACGCCCTATTTCAAAATAGTTATTTCGAAATAGGCGTTATTCCTCATAAAATGAGGGTTACAGATTATGGAATAAGGTGCCCATTATTTTGATATAATTTGAAATAACGGGCTTGCTGTGTAGACGCTCACTTTGTTATTTTGAAATAACACTGCTCTGTAGACGTGCCCTTTAAGGTATTCATTTTGTCTTGAAATGTAAAAAATGTTTTCATTGTTTGGTTTCAATAAAATCAAAAAAACATTTTAAATCAAACAATGAAAATTGCAATTTTAAATTGACATTTCCACACGTGTGTGTGTGTGTGTGTGTATACACATCTACACACACATTTTTTAGTTTCAAGATGTCAAAACAAAATAAGATTCTCAGTCAAAACAAATTGAACTAGTTAGGTTTACTTTTGTCATTTTGAAGCCCACACATCATTTTAAATTGAAGTGTTTATTGAAAAAAAAAAATCATTCCTGCAGGCAAATCAAAATTTTGGTCAGATTTGTCAGTTTGTTGTGAAAAATGTTAGTTTCAGTTAAACCAGATTTTTTCAGCAGAAAAGCTTTCCATGCAATTTTCATTAATCAGCTCACGTGCTGAAAGTTAAGTATGTGCCAAAGTACTTTGCCATGTTGGGACCTAAATTGCATGAGTTTAATACCATTACTTTAATATTTTCTTGCTTTCATAGTCTAAACTGGCTGAAAGGCATATCACTTCAAATAAGTCTATTGTGATCTAAAATAATCCAATAGTACACACAATAGAACACTTAGGGTTAATGTTTTTTTATATTGCTACAATAATTTCATCTCCAATGTGGAACATATTTTGTCATATTCTATTCCCAGAGTGTGGTTTATGTATAAAACAAAAGAGAGGAATAAAACATTTTTACAGGAGATCAACAGTAAGATTTCCTCAGGCATTTCTCTAGTTAGAGAAAGATGAGAAAGGGATTATGATGGCATAATACAATTATTATGCTGCAGTATAGTACAGTTAAATTTTCAATCAGGGCAGCTCCTTGCAACATTAACATGCTACATGTAACAGACAAATAACAGCATTTTGCACACACATACAATAATAAGAGAACTGGGGAAAGAAACTCAAGTGCCAGGATGGGGATGTGATGTGTGTGACACTTAGGCTATGTCTAAACAGGGATAGAAACCCACTGTTGGCCTGGGGCAGCTGACCTGGGCTCCCAAGGTTCAGGCTCTGGGACTGACAAATGTCCGTGTAGACTCTTGAGCACAGGCTGGAGCATGAGCTGTGGGAGCCTGTGGGTGTGGAGAGTCCCAAAGCTCAGGCATCAACCAGAACCCAAACAGCTACACAGCAATTTTTAGCCCTTTGGCCTAAGTCCTGTGAGCCCCAGTGAGCTGACCTGGGCCAGCCCCGAGTACAGTGGTTCTTTTATCCCTATGTAGATGGCCCCAAGGGGCTCAGTAGCCAAGCTGCTGTCTTTTTAAGTGTAGAGCCTCAGGATGTAACACTGGCTGCTCAGCATACTTAATGAAGATCTTTCCCATACCTCTGCCTGCATAGCATATCACTTATTAATAATGAAACACCAATTAACTCTTGTGAAGAGCGAGCTCTAGGGCACTACACAAAGGAGTGTTTGTAGGACTGGACACTGCTAATATAACACAAGTAGAATAATCCTCAGTAAACTATTGCACAGGTCATTAGTGTACTTGTCTTGTAGAAATGCTGTCCAGAAAGAACCAAGTTCAGTAGGAACATATTGTCCCAGGTTCAGCCTGGTACTTAAGCAGGTGACTAAATCCTACTGAGTTCAACTTGCCTGTGTGCTCAAACCCAAGTACATGTCTAAGCCCTTTGCTGAGTCAGGCCTGCTCTATAATGGGGAGCAATATCACGGACTTAGTCTTCATTCATCAAAGATAACAATGCACAACCCACCAGTGACGTAGGTGATTGATTCCTGAAGTGAAAAATAGGCATATTACTCTGGAATTGTGTGTTACAGTATTGACACTCTTAGTTCAATGACAAAATAGATCGACTTAATGTGGTAGCAATATTGCAACTAACAATATTTGAAATAGGATTTCCTCATTGAACCTTTGGCTAAAATGAACACATACATGTCACAGTGCATGTTTAAAAACCATTCCATGTGTATTCATAGAATAGTTGCATTTTTCCAATCAAGTCAACTTTATTCAAATTGAAAGTACAAATAGTAGCGCCAATCCTACTACCAGTGAAGTCAAAGACTTCTGCCATTGATTGCCAGTAGCTAATCCAAAATAGTGTTACACTATCCACTGTTATCACAACTCTGATTCCACAGACACTGAACCAAACTACTAAATTAACAGCAGTGAATAATATGGTGTGTGATATATTTGGATTTTAAAGGTCTTATTGAAGTAAATGGGTTCTTTGCTATTGACATCAGTGGTGTGTGGATTTCATTTGAAGGGACTCATCTATGCATTACACTGTAAGACACCTGGATATCCTGCACCCTACAATCCATCAATAGAAATGGGGAAAAAAGCAGTATCTTCAAACTGATATTCACTATCTACTCGCAAGTGTTCCAGAATTAAGCAAATGAACAAAAGAAGAGTGAAAATGAATCATATCTAGGTGAGAATCAAGATCTGAATGTTTGTTATGGAAAGTCCTATATCTCTCTCATTTTAACACAGAATAATATAATGAAATGTGATGCTATCTAGAAATTTAGCTTCTGCACTTAGAATTAATTATATACAATAAAATATTTAAATATGTTCAAAACATTAGAAAATGACTTTAAAAATGTGGTTCTTATTGCTTTTCTGAGTCCTAAACTATTCAGTCAAGGCATCTTCCATTTTGTTTCAATGGCTTTAAACAACTAACAGTGTTCAGGCGACTAATAATTTTCCTGTTCACCCCACTCAACTGCTGGATCATCATCCATTCGCAGAATAAGGTAGGAGAGAAGCTGAAAGAGATTCTGCCACAATAATAAAGAGACAAAAAAGGAGAGGTCGCTTACATCTATCTCACAGCGGTCACCAGCATAGTTTACATCACAGACGCACTGGTATTTGTTAAGTAGGTTTTGGCAGAGGCCTCCATTCATGCATGGATCAGAGTTGCACTCATCAATGTCCATTTCACACCTACAGTGAAAGACCAAAAGCACTAAGCGGCTGTGATGGCAACTAGATTTAAACAGACAAGGTGTCCAGTCAGTCATTGTCCTGGAAATAACAGAATTAGCGATCTTAGCAGCAACACTTAAATCTTTATTGCTTACATCTTTAAATCTTTAATGTTGTTTTCTACTATAGGTAAGAAAATGGGAACTTTGATGCTTATATTGGCACTCAGGGTATGTCTACACTGCATTCCTCCTTTGAGAGAGGAATGCAAATGCAGCTGAGCAAAATTGCAAATGAAGCATGGATTTGAATTTCCCATGATTCATTTGCATAATCGCGTCGAAATACCCTATTTTGAAAGAAAAAAAATGCAGTCTAGACGGGGTTATTTAAAAAAACCTTCTTTTGAAATAACCCTTACTCCTTAAAAAATGAGGTTTAAGGGTTATTTCGAAAGAAGGGGACTTTTTTGAAATAACCCCATATAGATTGCATTTTTTCTTTCAAAATAGGGTATTTCAAAAAAGCGCCCGGACGCGATTATGCAAATGAAGCATGGGAAATTCAAATCCGCACTTCATTTGCAATTTCACTCAGCTGCATTTGCATTCCTCTCTCAAAGGAGGAATGCAGTGTAGACATACCCTCAGACATGTGAATTAGGCATTTGTGACTTATGCTATGTTTACACAGGAATGAAAAACCCTACGAAGGTGGGAGGGTCCCAGAATTTGGTTTCTAGCCAAGCTTGTGTCTACATAGCAATTTTTAACTCTGCAGCCTGAGCGCTATTTGTCCAAGCCAGCTAACCCAGGCCAGTCATGTGCCTTTTAAAGACCAATAATGCCAGGAAATATAATATGTCAAATGTAGCATTGTATCAGATTTTAAAGGCTTACTTAGATTTTTAAAACCATTAAAAATACTTATATCTATATTTTAGAGTGCATCTATCTGGCACTATATCTATATTTTAGAGTGCATCAGACTGTGCCAGTCTGTTTGTTCAAAGACTCCTACTAAATGGTAAGAGGTAGGGACAACAAATTTGGTATGCAGCTTCCTCTTCTCCTAACTTAAAACAAGGTCAGGGTTTGTTTGTGCCAGGATAACTGGAAGCCCTGGGAATGATTAGGAGTTTAGAACGAGCACCATATGAAGAGAAATTAAAAAGACTGGGACTTTTCAGCTTAGAAAAGAGGAGACCAAGGGGAGATATGACAGAGGTCTATAAAATCATGACTGGTATGGAGAAAGTGAATAAGGAAAAGTTATTTAATAGTTCCCATAACATAAGAACTAGGGCTCACCAAATGAAATTAATAGGTAGCAGGTTAAAAACAAACCAAAGTTTTTCTTCACGCAGAGCACAGTCAACCTGTGGAACTCCTTGCCAGAGGATGTTATGAAGACCAGGACTTTAACAAGGTTCAAAAAAGAACTGGATAAATTCATGGAGGTTAGGTCCGTCAATACTTATTAGCTAGGATGGGTAGGAATGGTGTCCCTAGCCTCTGTTTGTCAGGGGCTAGAAATGGATTACAGGAGAGGGATCACTTGTTGATTACTTGTTCTGTTCACTCCCTCTGGGGCATCTGGCATTGGCCACTGTTGGAAGACAGGATACTGGGCTAGATGGACCTTTGGTCTGACCCAGTATGGCCATTTTTATTTTCGTATGTGAAAACATTAGTTCTTTCATTGAGCTGAAAATCCCAGTCTAAATTCAGTGAATAGTTTCTTTGCAAAGAACAGTTTAACTAACTCTACTGAGGAGTAACTTGTCCATCTCCAGCTACTGTCAATATCATTCTTTAAGTCCTCACCCAAAATCTTTTGCATTGTGTGGAAAAGCACCCACTGATTTCCACAGGTTGTGGAGCAAACCCTCTCTCAGGGATTGCTTATACTTTTAAAGGAAAATATCTGTAATATCAGTCCAATGAATCAGGACATGGTGGGTTTTATCCCATTATGTGAAATATTTGAATTTGTTCTGGTAAAATAAATCTTGTGAGAGTTCTGATTGAGTTTACTGAAGGTTTTCAAGAGAAAGACACTGCTAGTTTACGTTACAACGTTTTGGGAACCTGGAGGAAAAAAGAGTAAATATTGTGGCAATGTAGGATTTAACAAAAGAGACTAACGAACAGAATGTCTCATTGCAGGGATATGTTACTGTGCTGCATACTTAGTGCCAGCTCACCACTCAGGAGTAGGATCTTGGAAACCATGAAATAGAGGTTATTGCTAGGCAGTGGGTATAGATTTAAGGACGGACTCTGGTTTTCAAAGCTTTGGTTAGCAGGATACCTGGGGGTAGAAGGAAAAAGCACTTTCCTCTTACCCTGACTCCCCAAGAAAAATACACACCAAAAAAACTACAGTTCCCCAAATCTTCTGGGGTTCGCAGGAGGCCTTTCTGGATGCCGGACTTAAATGTTACAGCTCAGCAGCAATTGCCAACTGCGCTACGTACTGGGTGGGCCAGAATTTTTCATTTCATCTATCATTTATGACTTACTACAGTGATTCCACAAAGTCAGTGGGTGTTAAAAAGTTAAACGAGAGGGGGAGAAACCTTTCATTGAAAGGTTTTTTTTTGGACTGTACTAAGGCTACATATTGTGGGCCCATTGGGCTTTTGGACACTGTATGCCACTGATTTAATTTTCTTTGCACTGAGCGAGAGCAAAATCATTTGTCTTGTATTTCCTACCTTCTTTGTACCATATTTCTTTGCTTGCTGTCAGCTGAATGCTTCTGTACAAAACTTGGGATAACCTATAGGGGTTGGGACCATGTCTTTCTCTGTTTGTACAGCATTTAGAGCAATGGTCCCCCTCTCTTGTCTGAGGGCACAGGAAATATAGAGAATTGGTAAGTGGCAGTAAGTATGGGGTGAGGAGGTGTACACCACACAATACAAAGTTAGTCATGAGTTAATTTGATGGGTCCTAGTACTAAGAGCTGCCCTATATATAAAAAGAAATTAACCAATTTTGTTTTTATAACATTTTTAGAATTTGGTATTAAATTAGCAAGATACAATATGAGTGGGTGATCTGTGCATAACACTTCCCCTGTGAGAATACATCTCATGTATTTCCATTTAATTTTAAATGACATCCAACTGCTAGTTTTATGTATGTCTATTTGTGTCTGTGTATGTCTATTAGAAGGCAGGGTATCCGTGTGTGTGTTTACAAGGCTATACTCAGAGAGATAAAATCCCTATCTTGTTCTATTTGTTATATTTGTACAGGCATGAAACCAGAAATATTTGTATGCAGAGGAAGATGTGACCAGTCCAATGTTATTTAAGAAAAAATCATCTTGGGCCAAATTCATCCCTGACTGAAGTACAGTGAAACCTTTGTTATCCAGCACGCTGTTAACCAGAAATCTTTGTTAACTAGCATTGCCCCCAGCCAAAATACTGTCACATCTTCAGGCGCACAGGCCTGGCTTGGTTTACTATGATTGGCTTAACAATTTTTTATTTAATAAGGACTAATCATCTTTAGCTCAAAATAGAAATGTGAGACCAAGTGCCTCACACTACAAAACTACCAATATTAAAAACTTGAGTTTTACTATTATTGTCCATTGTTTTTTCCTAGGTTGATGGAATTTTTAGATAACCGGAATGCCCTAATCCCCGAGCGTGCCGGATAACACAGGTTTTACTGTAATTGGAATTACACTATGGATGAACTTAATACATTGATACTCATTTTTGTAGAAGTCAAATTGCCTTGCTGTTATACCCTAAAAATCATATTTCTCAAAGAGAGGATGAAGTTAGGCAAATAACTGATTTTTGGTTCACTAACTAAACCAAAAAATTGAAAAAAATTGTTTTGGTTCAGTCAAACTGTTTTGTTCAATCCAAAACATGTTGTTCCTTTTTCTGAGTTCTTTAATACTTTGTAAAACATAAAATTTAGGCAAATTTCACAATGAAATGTTTCAAAATGAAAAATTGGGATGATTCTTTTATAAAATATCAAACTGTTTAGACTTTTCCAGATGTATTTAAAAAATATCTGCACCCAAACTATTTGCCAAATTTGACCTGAATTCACAAAATTTCAGTTGACCAGAAATTGCTTTTCTTTTCTTTTCTTTTCTTTTTTGGCAAATAACTTGAAGCAGAAATATTTTGCCCAGCTTTAATTGTTCATTTTGAGTAGACAGAGCTCTGTCATTGCTGCAGGAAGTCAGCAGCAGGTCTCATTAGCTAATTCTGGATGTCTATAAAGGGGTCATTCTGGAACTCATGCAGTGCTCCCACAATAACCTGCCGAGGGAAAGTGCACAGAAAGTTCTGAAGAGTCTCACCGTTCTCCACTAAAACCTGACAGGCACAGACATCTCAACTCGCCTTTGAGCTCAGTACAGTTGCCATAGTTGTAACAAGTGATATTTCTCTTCTCATTCCCACAGACGGCAAAAGGTAGCTTGGTGCGCCTAGATAAATAAGAGGCAACAGCAGCAATTATTATCTCTCTTTTTCAGGTAAAATCTAATTTTCCCCCATTCAGTCATTCAACTCCATTTAAAAATGCTAGTCTGAGTCAGATGTATGTTTTCAGGATTTCTGTTTTACTGATGAATTGTTTTAATAAAGGACATTTTCTAACAGCATTGGGCTCACAGTAAGCTAAACTTTCCTCCATAAATGTGCCAATCAGCTTTAGTGCCTCCTGGGTGAAGGTACTATTCAATAGCTTCAGAGGGGTAGCCACGTTAGTCTGTAACAGGAAAAACTGAAAAACAACAACAAATAGTCTAGTAGCACCTTAAAGACTAACAAAACACGTAGACAGTATCATGAGCTTTTGTGGGCAAAACCGACTTCTTCAGATGACAGGAGTGTTGGAAGTCCACATCCAAGAATAAATAAGGGAAGAAGGGTGGGAGGGGAGAAGGGGAAAAAATGGAGGGGAGGAAGAAAAAGAGACAGTGAGTAGATAAGCTTCAGAGGGGTAACTGAGTTAGTCTGTGAGGGTGTGTCTAGACTACATGGCTCCATCGACGGAGCCATGTAAATTAGTTTACCGGACATAGTCAATGAAGCGGGGATTTAAATTCCCGCTTCATTAAAATAAAAATGGCCACCACGCTGTGCCGACAATCAGCTGATCTGGCACAGCGCGGCAGTCTAGATGCGGATCGGTCGACAAGGGAAGCCTTTGTCGACAGCTCCCTTATGCCTCGTGAAACGAGGTTTACAGGAGCAGTCGACAAAGGCTTTCCTTGTCGACCTATCCACGTCTAGACTGCCGCGCTGTGCCGGGTCGGCACAGCACGGCGGCCATTTTTATTTTAATGAAACGGGAATTATTAAAATCCCCGCTTCATGGACTATGTCCGGTAAACTACTTTACATGGCTCCATCAACGGAGCCATGAAGTCTAGACACACCCTAACAGGAAAAACTAAAAAAAAAACCAACTAATAGTCTAGTAGCACCTTAAAGACTAAATAGTTATAAAAGGCTGATAAGAACCATTAGTTTGCACTTGGAAAGGAAGATGACCAACACCAGATTCTACATATGGCTGTAAATTAGCACACAGCTGTGAAGCTGCAGAAGGATGCAATGCATATAGACAGACATCTTCTAAACTCAAGTCTGCACAGTTTTCTTGCAGGGAGAACCACTCTAGACCTGCATGTATCTATGAAATTACTTTCTGGCATACTTATTATCCAGACAACAGCAAAGATAATAAGTCAAATGAAGAACAAAGAGAAATTTGGGTACTAACTAGGATGTCTGCAAAGGAAGGAAAGCTGTAGCAAAGTGTGATACCAAGCAGCAATGAACCTCAAAAACATACTTTTACATGAATTCCACTTGCTTTCCCAAGCTCCAGTAATACCGATTTAATAATTTGCTATGAGGCAAGAAATGGGCCAAACCCTTCATTTAGGTAAGTGTCTTGTAGCCATTTTATAGCAATATAGTTTGGCAGATAATTTATCTGAAAGAATCTAGGTAAAGCACATAGTACATCAAATGTGAAATGAAAATTTGCTAATGGCTCAAAATATATTGCTTTCAAATTTGTCTGAGTTTTAAATGAAATTAGAAGGCCAGATCCCCCAGCTGGTGTAAATCAATGTAACTCCATTGAAGTCAGTGGACTATAATTCCTTATGGTCCAGTCTCTGTACCAATTAAGAACAAAAGGGCATCCAGTATTTTCTTTGTCTTCAAGATTATTGAACTAATCCTGAAAGTCCTTACTTGGGCAAAATTCCCATTGCAATCAGTTTCTGTCATCTCAAGGAGCCATGTATGGGGCTGAAATATTCATCTTTGGTCTCCTCATTACATTTCAATTCAGGGTGGTGGAAGTTCTGTGAGGGAAATGATTTCCTATTATTTTGGCCCCATAAATGGCTTCCGCAGACACTAAAAAAGAGCCTTTTCAACAAATAAGGAAGAGGAAAATTTTCAGATTGTCTATGTGAATTAGGAGCCTAAGTTCCATTGACTTTGGGACTTAAGTTCCTAAGTCACTTGGATGCTTCTGAAAATTTTACCCAAAGACAACTGCAAAGTCCTTGTTATTTGGATTTACCCAAATAGAACGCTATGTACACATCATACTGGAGTTCCAACAGAATTCAAGTGCACATTCCTACTGGGATAATAATTCTATAGGGAAAGCCTAAATCCTGGTTTATGATTAAATTTAGGTTGACATAACTATGGTGCTCAGAGATGTGAAAAATAAACACTCCTCTGAGTGTCATTGCAATGCCTACATAATCATGGTGCAGATTCTGTTAGGTTAACAGCAGAATGCTTCTGTTGATGGAGCTGCCACCACTAGGGGAGGTGGAGTACCTACAATGACAGAGAAATTCCTTTCTTTGCTGTAGGAAGCGTCTACACTATGGCGCTACAGTGGCACAGCTACAGCTGTAGGACCCGTTGTGTAAACATGACCTAAGTCTGAATCTAGGATTGATGAAGGGGTTGATGTTTTCTCTATTTCATTCAAGCAAGTTGGAAAACATCTGAGAGGTGAGCTCTGATGGCAGGAGTTTCTTTATCTTTGGAAGCTTTCTTATTTATAATACCTGCAAAATTTCCCTGTGAAGTTACCAGCACACAGGCAGGAATAAGTGTTAACTCCATCTACACAAGTTGCCCCATTTGCACATAGGTGTCCACGGCAGTTGTCTATATCCTCTTCACAGTTTACCCCAGCGTATCCAGGGTCACAGCGGCACTCATAGGCTGCAATTTTGTCTGAACAGTTTCCATGAATGCAGGGATTTGAAAAGCATTCGTCAATGTTGGTTTCACAATGCGTGCCAGTCCATCCCTTGGGACATGCACAACGATAGTAACTATATAAGTCTTCACATATCCCATCATGCATACAGGGATCTGAGCTGCAGGCATCCAATTGCAAACAGCCAGTCACAACAGAATTTGCAGATATTTTGAGGAATTGCTCTTCTTGAGGTTTCTTAGCGTGGCCATCATAATTTTCAAAGTACGAGAGATAAATGCCGCTGATTTCTATAGTGCTCATGCATCCCCTTAGGCCATCCAGATTATCAAACGCTTTGTCGGCCACATAAATGTCTATTTCTTCTCTTAGGAAATTGAGGCTTCCTGTGGCAACTGTACTAGTTGCAGTGTCTTTTTTATCATCTATATCAATTTGCCATCTAGATGACTGGGAGAAGGGTTCTGTCATAGAGAGAATCACTTGGTGCCATTTCCCATCATTCACGGGCTGTGAACTAGCTAGGGTCAGCACATAAAAGCTGTTGCCACTTTGCAGCTGAAACACTAGCTTGGTGTTCTGAATGCTAATGGTAACAAACTCGGGCTCCTTCTCAGCATACAGCAGTATCACATCAGCATCCCTAGTACGAAAGCCAAATACAATACTGGTGAGGTCTCTCCTTATTTTCCCATTGGTTCTGTAAAATATCGCACTGCTTCTGCCACTGAATACTGCATTGGCAACACCTGTGCAAAGAGAAGAATATCCGTGAGAAAGCAGACCAGTTTCCGACTGATACGCGGTCAACAATTGCCCTCTTTCACCGTGCCTCTTGTAATTTAAATCTTTCCACCTCTTTCCAGGAAACTTGCAATGTCTAGTCAGTATTACACCTCCTGGCCTCTTTTATTTTTTATTTTTTTATTTTTTTTTAAAAAGAGACAGATGCCAATAACTACACTTATGTACATCAGCTGAGGCTATAGTCATAAATGTTGTAAACCTTTGGGGTAGCCTACGTGTTTAAACTCTCACCGTCTCTAAGGCTGCAAGTTCTTTGGAGACTGGGACCCTGATTCTGATCTCATGGCTGTGCAAATCGGGAGTGACTCTAGGCACCCAGACTGGCCCGAGCAGCCCCACCCTATGGCCCAGCACACGTGGGAGGCTGCTCCAACCTGACAGGGCCCTTTGCACCATGCTGCTGGTGGAGGGCGTTGAATTGGAATGCCTCCTTGCTTGCAGTGCTGTGCAGTGGCCCCTACCCAGCCTGGTCCGAGCAGCCCCGTGTGGCCAGACACCCTGCAGGACCATGAGCTAACAGCCGGCAACTGAGCCCAGTTACCCGTGTAACCATTAGAATTTTTATCAGTTACATGGTAAAAATTTGTGTATATATTTTACATGCCTAATTTTAATACTCGCCCTCACTAACTTTTTCCTGTCTCAACAACAACCTGAATCATATTGAGCTATCTGCAGGTTGCTCAATTTCCTCTGTTCTAGAAACCTTTTGCTGACCAACTCTTCTGTTTCCAGGAGTCAGCTATTCTCACTGCTTCCATTACACTTTGTATACATTAATCCTGCTTAACTGTAGCATGGGGGCAATTTTTGGAAGGATAAAAAAAGGATCCCTTTTGGAGCACATGGCAACCAAATCTCAATGTGCTTTTTAAATTCCACTCGAGGGGAAATGAGTGATATCCTACACACTGATTAGCGTTCCTATGATAAGTACTGGTCATTAATTTTTAAACAAACAGCCTTTTTGGAACTCCTGTGCTCTTTAGTAAGATGCCAGTTGACAATGATTATCTTTCAAATGCATTGCTGGTGTTAGATGCTTAAAATGCTTCACTTTAAGAAAATGGAATAAAGCTGAGTGCAGGAGTATGTCATCTGGCATATCTTTCCAGAGGAGGGAAAACATCTTAAGATTAATCCTCTTATCTCTCTGCAGTGGTTCTCTGACAGAACAAAGTGGTCTATTTTATAAACACGCCAAGTAGATGCATTGATTAACTGAAGAGTAAAGCCCCTGCAGGCAATATAATCTGAATCCTCATTCCATTGCTTTCAAAATGGGAGGCTGATTTTTTTTTTTTTTTTAAAAGAGGCCCAAGATTAAATGGATCTTAATTTGTGATCAGGTGCAGATGGTGGCTGAAATATGAATTTTACTATCCCATTAGTCCATTCATATTACTTTTAGTAGCAGTGATCAGGATTCTATTATTTTATTTTGTTTTATTTCATTAACAAACACAGTGTAGCAGGATTGTCTGAGGACTGGAATGCTTGATTTAATTGAAAAGTTCATGAAAACCAACATTAGCTGAGGTGGTTTCAGTTCCCCAAAGGTCATAGGAATGATAGAAATGTACCTACATTCAAATCCTTGGTGTACCAGCTGGCATTGTGCTTCCTGAGGACAAGGGCTGAGCTCACACCACTTAACGTCCTCGCACGCTTTCCCTGCTGTGTTTGGGGGACATGTGCAAGTGAAGTCATCCCAGATAGAGTAGCAAATGCCACCATTGTGACAAGGGTTGGACTAAATGGAAAAAGCAGAGACAATCGTAGTGTTAGTAAGTGTAGAGGCCTCCCACACAAGGGAAGGCAGGATTGCTTGACGGAATATAGCATTGTGTTTACTTTCGATTGAAAGTTGTAATGTCTTAAGGGTTCCATGCATGGATAGCAGGTATAGTAAATAGTTATCTTCACCTCACCCTTTCATCACCCCCTTATATTTTGCTGATGATGCCCAGGAATTTCAGCAATATCTGCTCTTATCAGCATGTTTATATGTTTAATTACAATGTCATCATGACTGTTACATATTGCATGGTAATTTTAATGGGTCAAAAGAGAAGTACTAGCTCTAAACATGGACACATGCTCTGAAAAATGAGATCCTTACCTTGCAAAGATTGTCACCAGTACAGCCCTGGGTCACGTTGATCAGTGTTCGATTGATGACAGAATACAGTGATGTGGTGATGGGGAAGAATTCCAGATGTTGATTATTCAGTCTTAAATCTTGGATACAGCCTTTAAAATACCCACCATTTATATCAGTTTCTTGTTTGTCTGGGAGTCCTCCAACATAGATAATATCCCTACTTTGGACTGTTAGTATCGGCGTAGAAATGTAGCCTAGCTGTTGAGATGATAGGAACAATTCAACTTTATTTTGCTCTATTTTTAATGATATTAAGTAAAAAATTCCATCACTCACAGTCTGTGTGCCTAATAATTTGGTGGCATTGGAGGCTAACATGATTAGTTTCCCATCTTCCAACCAGATCCTTATATACAGAGATGTACGGTTCCTCAAAGCTAGTAACATGCCAGAAGACTTCCGCGTTCGGACAAACATTGATATAGTTATGTTTTCCTTCTGACTACTGTCAACAGAAAAAGCAGCATACCCCGAGAAGTCCTCATGTCCAAATCGGCCTGGCAGGTACTCTAGAAGTGAGGGAAAGAGAGAGAGAAAATAAAATAGTTCAAGAATAATTGACTGATGGCAGCAGCACAACGATCAAACATCTATCACCGGTCAAGAGAGTCATCCGCTAGTATGTAAGGACAAAATAAGGTTTTTATTCGGATCTGAGTGGCTTGAATGACAAAATTATTACTGGTTTCAATGGGAGCAGGGTGAGGCATTATTTTGGTGCTTAGAGGACATTAAACCACATTCTTCCCCTTTTGCACCTCTGTACATAGTGTGCGAATGTGGATTGCAACAATACTGCTACTCAAACTTGCTTTCAGGCCGGTTGCTTGCCTCAGAGGCTCACAGCAGCCCTCAATTTAGGCACCACACCTAGGGCATCAGCTTTCTGTTTGTTGAGTTACTCTCATCACTGGCCAGCATGAGGTACAGAATGAAACTCCACAGTCTCGGTGGACACCCCCATATGATACAGGGCTGGGTAAACCCCTTCTTCCCTCCTAGTCTTTTCCCTGAGTGGAAATGGGGAAGTGGGTGATAGGGGGAACCCAGGCCCACCCTCTACTTTGGGTTCCAGTCCAGGGCCCTGTAAAAGTAGCTGCCTGTAAATGTTTCCAACACCAGCTGTGAGACAGCTACAAAACTCCTGGGTTACTTCCCCATACCTGCCTTCTTTCAGGCTTTTCCTCATAGAACCCACTTGTGCTTGCTCCTCCTAGATCTTCTGTAGCTCCTTCTGTATTCTCAGCTCCCTGTGTGCTAACTAACTGCAGAGAAGCTCTGTTTAACCAGTCTCAACTGGTTGTTTAATTGACCCCAGGAGTTCCAACTATCCTTGGCTCACTTGACACTGGAAGCCCACTTAATTAACTCCAGGTGCTTAATTGCCCTGATTGATTCAGGCAAGTTCCTGCTGGTTCCGGACTAGCCCCTGCCAGTTTACCCTGGAACCAGAGAGTTAGTCAATCTCAGGCTAATATACCTCCCTTCCCTCATTCTCTTGTACCCCTCTGGCCTGACCCTGTCCAAATAGATTCCCAGGGCAAACTCCAGCACAGTTCTCTCTACTGGTCATGAAATAGGTGTATTTTGAGACCCACTTAGCTGATACCACCCCCTAAAGACCAAGAGTACAATCCTGGCCACATTGAAGGTTATGGACATTTTGCAGTTGTCTTCAATGGGGGTAGGATTTCACCCCAAGACCATCTGAACTACTGCTAGCATGGGGAAAGGTAACTTACACCTTCCCATGCCAAGTAGACCCCATTACACCATTAGGGATTCATCCTCAGGGAGGGAAGGAAATATTTCCCCTACATCGCCTCCCTAAACATTCCCATCACAGAAAGTGGAAGTGTTGAATCAGAACAAGGGCCTTATCTAAACTGGCACATTTTGTCAAGGAAAAACTGCCTTTTTTAAAATCTCACCATGATCAAAGTGTCTGAAGAGATTTGTGCTTGTCTCCAGGTTAATCCAAGAAAGAGGGACGTTTTTTTCAGGGGCATGCATGCTAGTGAAATGTAACAGTCTTTATCGTGAAAAGTAAAGTCACTCTATTGTTAATGAGCAGGCCTTGAGGAACCAGCCATCTTGTACACCATCAGACAGAGTACAGCAACTGAGGGGGGAAAAAAGCCAAGGATGTGTGATGATCTGGTGAAGGATTTGTTGGAAACCCAGGGACGTCTGGGAAGAAAAGAGATGGTTGACAGGACATTGTTGCACTTTCTACAAGGTTTAGCGAGTGAAAGCACTATGGGATGCATACCCATAATGCTTTACTCTTTCTGTTGACGAGGGAGTTGAAGATGTGGCCATGAGTTGTGGACAGCAGACACCAGAAAAATTAGTTCGACAAGCTTCCAGTTTTGGTGACTTCTGTCTATCAACAACACTTTCATCGCCCAAATTTGCATGTGTAGACATAGCCTAGGTTTCCAAACAAAGACGTTCATAAAAGTATATGCTGATTTAGCACATGTTCTTATTTTCTATTCGGTGTGTACACATTACCACCACCCTGGAGCTGTGGTGGCCTCTATTCTCTTGGCAGATTACACCTATACTGATCCGTATCAGCCAAGATCCGTCAGTGAATCTAGTTCTCAAACTATAATTTCTATGTATGATCAGTCTGTGTCAAAACTTGACACTACTATGCCACTAGGGTAGGCAAATGAGCTAGAATTCAAGACACTTTTTAAATTGTTTGTGTTTATCAGTCGATTAAACCGAAACTCCTCTCATTCTGTCTCTCTTTATTTTCCACAATGAAGCTAGGAGTTGAATTAAGAACAGAAAAGATGTCTTCCAAACCACTGTAATGAAAACTATTTATTTTGATCCATCAGCTTTTTAAACCACAGCATTTCAACTCTAGTTACATTTTAAGTTTTGAAATCTTGTTCTCTGTATAATAGGCTTTCTGCCCAAACATATTCAAGAGCTATTTTTTTAGTATGTCTAATGCATAAAAAGTGTCAACCTGGTTTAAACAAAGAAATCACTCCTGGAAGTCAGAGTCCTCTTTTGTGTAGTAAAAGAGGTCTGGGACCTCATATGTCAAGTTTCTGCCTGCAGCACTATTTTTTTATGACTTGGTTATAAAACCAATGAAAATAGGGGATTGATTGTGAAAACTCTAACAGTCCTTTAACAACCATGGTGTTAGTATGTGCCACAGCAATATTATTTAGTAGGGAGACTAAATCCCTGACTTGTTCCTGAATAGACAATTTCTTACATACCTATGTATGGAATATTTTAATATTATGAATGAGATTATCTACATTTATTTCTTTATCTCCTTGTTAAAAACATGATGTGTAGAAATAAATCTTCCCTTTTGCTGGAATGAGTATTTTGTGCCATGAGAGCTTTGTAGTATGCACCCTCTCTAGAAACAGTCCTTAAGAATTAAGCATTTTTGTGTGGAAAAAACAGAGGGCATTTTTAATGGCTTTAGGAGTTGGAATACAGGAGTCTTGCAATATTAGAAGCAAGGGTGAGTATCAGGAAAATGTATTAGTATACTTGAAATTAGTGTCAATTACTTTACCTAAAAAAAAATCCTGACTCTGATATTGGGTTTGATGGGAGAGTTAGAATCACCTTGGTTAATATTAACCTACATCTGGATGCTGATCAAAATAAGTCAACATCTGTTTGTTATTTTGTATATGTAGTGAAAATATTTCCTCATGTCAATTAACTACTTGATGGCAACTTTTCTTCAAAAAGACACTAGCATTTCTTATGTTATCCCTAGCTCAAGTTCCCTCCTCCCCACTGCCATAGTGTTTTAAGTCTTGCGTATATCTAGAATCCATGTATCAAAGTGGCATGATGGTATGATTTGCAAGGAAAATTGTGGTCAGTAGAAAAAAAATACCAAATGCTTTTTTAATCATTTTCAACAGTTCTAATGCAAGACTAAGCCTCTCCTGGCCCTGAATGGTTTTCATTTCACTTCATATAAAGAGGCAAACGTATTTACCAGATGTTGTCCTATGTTCCAAAGTTGCTTATCAAACCTTTGGGTAAACTATAGTTGGAGTTCAAAGCAATCTGTTAGAATTATCTCTCAAACGTTATCATTTGACAATAAAAAAGAAATAAGCTATCAATAACTATTAAATACAGACTATGAAATGATATAATATGTACACATTTTGAAATAGATTTCAAGATGCAGCTTTTTGGAGAAATACAACCAATAAATCCCCTGGGGCCAGATCCTCAGCTGGTGTAAATTGGTGTAGCTTCACGGCCTTCAATACAGCTAAACCAATTTGCAGCAGCTGTGAATCTAGCCAATGCTGCTGCTGCTCTTTCCTTTTTCCAGACTGCCTGGTTTAAAAAATAAACAGTCATTTCTTCATCCCCCAAAATGTGTCAGTAGAAAGTTAGTAATTTGTAACAGGGAGCCGGGGATGTTTTTGTATGAATAGAGGGTCGAATCCTGTACACCTTCCTCAGGCACAACTCCTTGTCTGAACTCAATGGACGTTTTGCTGAGAAAGGGGGGGAAGGAGCTAATTCAAACTGCCCCCGAATGACACTCTCTCTACAAACCTGGAGAATGACACTGTTTATCCACATAGCAGGTATCGCAGAGAAGACAGCAATGCAGGGACCTCATACTGTCCCTCCCATTTGCCTCAGCTCATACTGGGTGGAACACATGGTGGGAAACAAGAGTCATTCAACTTCCAGGCCCATTCAGGGTTTGGCCTTGTGATGACGTGTCGGGTATCCCCCGACCCTGCACCCCGTCTGCAGCAAGATGAGACTCCGCCAGCCAGTAGAATAGAGAGGATTTATTGCTTCTGCGAGGTACAGCACAGCCTGGATTCCATGTGGGCATCCAAGTGAGGGGGCAGGCAGCCTCAGACCCCTTGGGGTAGGGGTCCACAGGCCCCTGAACCCCCAGTACTCAGCTTAGTCTCTTCTCTTCATGTTTTTCCAGCCAAGACTGCCCCTTCTCTAAACCACATCCTTTCTTTGTTCAAAACCCTTCCCTGCCCAGGTGAGAACCTGTTGGGCCATGGTCTACGTGACATGAGGTCCGTCAGGGCGACTGCCCGCTGGGCAGTGCTTACAGACCAGGCCAGTAGGGGTCATCCACAGCCCAAGCATAGCGACCAGTAATTGCCCAACCTGCCCAACCAGAGATTACCGCACACCCACTACGTCATAAGCTTCTCTGCTGACTCTGCCAGTAAGGATGCCAGAGAATTGGTTTTTGAGATGTAGGTGGATGGCCAGTGGAAAGTGGACTCATTTTATCCTCACCACCTGATAGCTCTCTGGTGGCAATAGCAATTGGCAACTCTCACCTTGGGCTGCACTTCATCCAGATGTCAAAGATCTGATCACCAACCCTCAAGCCTCCATAGGGTGGTTGGATGATGCTATTGACTGTCAGGCTTAATCTGCTGTGAAAGCTCACATGTGAATTTTTAAAAATATCTAAGATTTTTCATCTGTTCAGTGATCTGTTCATTCTTTATTCACCCGCAAAAGCATGAGCAAACCTTTGCATGCACATAAAGGCTACCTCTGTATTCTGAGCTAGTGGCATGACTGCCTTGTCATGTCACTAGCTCTCATTGAGTTAGCTAGCCCAGTTTCAGGGTGGTTCATAGTCAGGCTGGCTCAGCTGTGCCTTCGCTGTTGCTACCAGTGCTACCATGGCTATCCTGTTGTTTATACTCAGTCTAGCTCAATCAGAACCAGTGCAAGTATATCTACATGAGCAGGGGAACCACCCCTATTCGTAGTGAAGACATAGCCTCTAAGGGTACTTCTAGACTGCAGGCTTCTTTTGAAAGAAGCTTTTTCGGAAGAGATCTTCTGAAAGAGAGCGTGCACACTGCCAAAGAGCATCAAAAAAGTGATCTGCTTTTTTGAAAGAGCGTCCACACTAAATGACCATTTAAGCTGTGATTACTGTGGACGGAGTGGCCACCAGGGCACCTGTGCTTTTTCCTGGAGGCCTCTTATTTCAAAAAACCTCCCTCTTCCCCATCCACACACGCCTTTTTCCAAAAGAGCTCTTTCGGAAAAGGCATTCTTCCTTGTAGGATGAGGTTTACCAATGTTGGAAAACCCCCTGCATTCTTTCTATTTTTCTTTCGAAAGAACGCAATAGCAGTGTGGATGTAAGTGAATTTTTTTCAGAAAAACGACCATTTTTCTGAAAAAACCCTGCAGTCTAGAAGTCATGGGGTGCTAAACCAGCTTCACAAAGTTTAATGGCACATTAAATGTCAAAAGAATGAAAGAACTTGATAAATAACCCATTCATTTATCTTGACTTTTCTGTCTGACTGAAATTTAGGCTTCCTAGTGAGAGAACTAGAAAATAATGAACAAGCACTACTACTAGCCTCTTGTGTTTTCTCATCAATTGGCAACAAGCACTAGAGGTCTTAAAGTTAATGGTGTTTCCTCACTGATGTAAGCAGATTTGCTGTTTGTGATTGTGCTTTGAGCTGGCATTTAATACACTAATGCTAAAAGCTTGACCTTACCTGTTGAACAGTTTGGACCTGTGTAGGGCCTGTAGCAGTCACACTGGTAACTCAGCCACAAGTTGATGCAGCGTCCCCTGTTTTGACAAGGGTGGTTTTCACACCAGTCCTTTTTTCTACAGCCTGCTTTGACATGTAAAGATGTTTCGCTTGATATGTTCTCAGGGGTAATAACATTCAAGTCTATTGCAATGTCCTGAAGACAGCCTACAAATGAAGGTGCAGAATGCATGTTATAGGTGTTAGGTGAGGAGTCACTGCTCATGTTTCCCACTGGTAAACCACCCAAAAATGTGCTCTGAAATGCAAGCATCAGTTGATCACTATCTATCGCAGTAGTAGATTTATTGACACATGATTCTACACAAGAGCTGTCAAGCAAATTAAGGGTAACAGCTCTTTCTAAGGTTACCTCCACAGAATGCCATTCTCCATCACTGACATTATGTGAAATATGCAAAAGAGCCCGTGGCTGGTTATTGACTTGCATGAATAAGCATAAGTAGCCATTCAGTAACTCCAACTTCACAAATGTATCTTTTTCCCCTCGGTGAAATATAAAAGCTGTAGGTTGCACAGTCTGGAATCTCAGATTTATGGTATAGAAAGATCCCTGTAAAGGGGTCATGTCACTCTTCACCCAAAGGAAACCATGTCCCGCAAGAGAAAAGGTGGTGGTTGTTTCACAGTGTATTCCAGTATAGCCAGGTGGGCACATGCAGCTGGCTCCGTGGCGGCCATTTTTAAAATAAGGGATGCATAAACCGCTGTTTTGGCATGGATGGTCATTGCAGCCAATGAGGGCCTCTGAACAGTTCTTGCCACCATAAGAAATTCCCTCCTTTTCTCCAAATGGGCAATGACAAGTGTAACTGCCATGAAAATTCTCACAGGTCCCACCGTTTTGGCAAGGGTTCATGGAACATTCATTGATGTCTTCTTCACAGTGAATACCTTAAAAAAAAAAAAAAGCAAATTTGATTGGGTAAGTACAGGCCATCTTTTCCTCAAACTGTCTTAGAAATATAATAAAATGAACTCTATTTAAAAGGGGGAATCTGTTTATTAGGGGGTGGTTGGTTCCCAGTGATGGATTGCAATGAGAATAGATGCTGGTTTTTGTACTGCAGTAGTGCCTAGTGGGGTTAGTCAGGGTCAGGGCCTTGTGCTAGGTGCTGTACAAGCACCTTAGTGGTAAGTAATTGATAAAGAAAATAGCAAGCTACACATTTGTCTTAAATGACAATGAATGGAATTGAGATAAAGACGTGATGAAACACACTGCTTTCCACAGCAGAATGGATATGAAAATGGTCATTTTGGGGGGGAAATGCATTTTTATCACATGGCAAAAGCCAAAAACTATTAGTCAATTTGTATAAATAATAAAATAGTACATAGATCACAGACTGGAGAGAATTCTTTTTCTTTTACATTAATTAAGTTGAGGGGAAGTATGGTCCCAATGTTTAGAGCTCTCCCCTTGGTTGTGGGAGCCCTGGTTTAAGAACAGTTTTGTAACAAACATCCCATGTGACTCTGTGCAAGCCATTTAGTCTCTCTGTGCCTCAGTTTCTTATCTGTAGCTCAGGAATATTGGCACATCGCAGACTCCCAGAGATGTTTTGGGAAGTGCATTAATGATTTTGAGGTGCTGAAATACTACAGTGATGGGGGCATATAAATATCTTAAATAGAAAAAAGTTTCTCCACGATCATGCACCCACAGTCAACCACAGTGGAATTCCTTGCCAGAGGATGTTGTGAAGACTAGGATTTTAGTGGTTTGAGCATTGGCTTGCTAAACCCAGGATTGTGAGTTCAGTCCTCGAGGGGGCCATTTAGGGATCTGTGGCAAATCTGTCAGGGATGGTACTTGGTCCTGACAAGAGGGCAGGGGACTGGACTTGATGACCTCTCAAGGTCCCTTCCAGCTCTATGAGATAGGTATATCTCCATTTTAAAAAAAAGGGGGTTCAAAGAAGAGCTAGATAGATTCATGGAAGTTAGGTCCATCAATGGGTATTAACCAGGATGGGTAGGAATGGTGTCCCTAGCCTCTGTCTAGAAATGAATGACAGGAGCGGGATCATGTGATAATCATCTGTTGTGTCCCCTCCCTCTGGAGCATCTGGTATTGACCACTGTCAGCAGACGGGATACTGGGCTAGATGGATCTTTGGTCTGACCCAGTATGGCCATTCTTACGTTCACTTTTCTTTTTACAGATTCAGCTTTTCCTAGGGTGACCCTTTAGTCTTGCAAACAGATGGCTTTTTGCATATTTGAAGCCCTGATATTCAGGGCTCATGTCACCATATTTCAGGAACAACTTTTCCCTTCTTTCAACAGATTGACTCTGATGCTAATAACACAAATCTCACAGAGGTCTGAAACCCAATAAACAGGGCTTCATTTCCCTTTTCATCCAGACCAGCCAAGAAACACACCAGTACCATTCACAAGTGACAAGTACTTATGGAATGGTGAGGGGAAATACATTTACACACCCATGGAAGCCTGTAGAAGATCCCAGTGGGATTTTTTGTTGACAACTCATCGGAGTTGTAACACAGAGATTCCATTTCCCTTCCCAGAGAAGGAAATGACATGTACTGACCTCTTTAATTGAAATATAATGATGAAGTATGATCATTAGGAAGTAATTAACCAAAATAATTTTTAACATATTTATCTTCCACTGAAATTAAATAGGTTTAGATGGCTATCTATTGGCTTTCCATAAACCCTGTAAGTTTTCTGTACTGTAGTTAACAGAGACACTAACCCCTTCATCTAGAATAACTTACTATCACATCTATAGAGATTGACCTATAACAGCAAAACACACACATTTTCAAGGGAAATTATAGAAACAAGCTACATAATTTTGTTTAGCTTCCAATAGCAGCCACAGTAATTCAGTATCTGTCCACTTTACACAATTATTATCATAACTAGTCCCCTATTTTAACAATGACCCTTGTCATTTGTCATTCTCAAATTATGGTGTGAAGTTTCCAGATCATCAGCTGTAGCCAATACTATCTTTTTTATGTTTTGGCAATGGGCTATTACTGCTGGAGTATTTCTATTTCCCAGCAAGGCGCATATATATATATATATATATATATATATATATATATATATATATTCCATCATGAGATGTCTATTTGAACATTAATGCGTAGTGACACCTGGCAGAAATATGAATAATTGGGACTGACTTTCTTAAAGTCAAGTTCACTTTCTAAACCTTCATTGACTGCGGGCCAGAACACTATCTGCCTTACCCAGTTTACAGTAATCTATATGCTGTTGTCTTGTCCTGCTTTTTGCTATGTGAGAAGTCATTTGAATATATGAAAAGTGAAGTACCACTGAGCTGTTCTGCTTCAGCTGATGTTTTAGTACATCATCTTCCTGATGTAGCTACTTTTTTGCCTTTAACATGGAGAATGAAGTGTCCTCAAGTTTTATATACAACTCAATCCTACATTGCTACTGAAGCACTTCGGGTGTCACTGGGTTTATGTGTCATGACTCAAAATGTATGTAATATTGAAGCAGTCGGATCGACTGGGTTCTTAAGTATGCCAATGGGTGTACATCCTCAGAGTCATCAGAATTTAATGCATGGATCAGAACTTCGTACTACACCCTTCATAGAGTGCATTGGCAAAGTGAGTGGCACAACATATCGTCTGTCTATGTACATCACTAGGTATGTACCCCTTGCCGCCATTGCACCTATCTGAGCCCTTCACATGTAGCATTGAGTCTATCCTCTCAGTTTATCCTTCCTGCTATTCATAAATGTATCATAAAAAAGAGACGATTCTCCACTTTGTTGCATCCAGTGTAGTCCTTCCTACCTGTGGGAAGTGGGCATAAAGTCAGAATAGTAGCAGTCACACTCGCTTGGCACTTACTTTGTGTAGGAATCAACGACTACAGACAGTACAAAGCAGCAGAGAATCAGACCTTAAGTGCACAACAGTATAAAAATAAAGTAATGAAAATAATTCCATGAAGAAAGAACATTTGTTTGTAAATCATGTACATTTCCACTTTTTAAATTAAATAGTGGTGACGTATGACAGAGAATGAAACCACACTTCAGCGTTCCTTTGTCTACAGAAAATAAACCCTGGGATGTAAAGAGCCTGCATGTGAGGATCAATTATAGGAAACATTATTTCATAAGAATTTCAGTGCTGAATGTGAATCTCTGTTGTTTAAGCAGTATTGAATGAGATTTCAAAAAAGTAACAAACCATATATATTCTAGCTTGTATTAATATCAGCAGAAAATATACATGCAAGTCCCACTGAAAACCCACAGATTAAATTCATGTTTAGTTCTCAAGAATAATTAAACCTCCTTACAAGCACTGGCTAATATTGCTTGTTATTTTCCAGTTGTCTGTGCAAGGAAGACCACTGTCACTCAAGATAAAAGCACTCAAGATAAAAGGATTAGTCAATATTTATAGAACTGCCTATGTGGTTCACCTGCCTTAGTCTGGTGTACTTGTAATTATGTAAAAAATAGTTTGCATATTGGTAGGCCATGAGACAAACCAAAAATTAGCATGGGGGTAGGAAGGAACATTAAGGGATATTAAATTGTTTCAGTACTTATAAGCTTCTGCTCAGCTAAATACATTATACATTCTTTTGAAAGTAAAATTAGCCAGTCTTCTTTTGTACATAATTATTTCATGCTATGATCGGGAATATTTTTAAATGTTTCTCATCATGTACAATATGTTAATTTTCCCCCATCTGGGATGATGCATTTATTTAAAAAAATTTATAAAACGTGTACATTTGATCTTGTTCTTGCAAAAACTAATAAACTTCTTTTGCTATTAAGATAATACAATGGTGTTTACTCACCAAATTCTTAAAATCTTAAATTTTTGTTTTGAAATTAATAGCAAATGATTGCTACAGAAAGTGAATGACAAAAGCAATTATTCAAACTGATTTTGCTAACTGTCCATTAGTTTTTCACCCCATTAAATAATTAAAAATAAAGCTATTCCATGAATTAAACATTTGTTTACATAGTTGTTTAGAAATCTGTTTACCATCCCCTCCCAGCTCAATTTTTAATGCATTCTAAATATTATGCAAATAGCAAGTTGGTATTCAGGCCAGAAACTGTAAGTTCAGTACAGTCTTAACTGCCAAAAAACACTGAGAGGTTAGAGCCAAGACAGTTTAGCAACAAAAAACAATTACCTGTAAATACTGTCATTATAACCATGTAAGCCCGCATCCTAGTTGCAACCAATTTTTTCCGCAGTAAAATGGATTTTATAATATTAATGTGGTCCATGAAATCAGCTTCTGTCAAATTTGAAACAGTTCTAGAAATGAGGGCTGCTTTTCCAGGATTAGCTTGTTCCTCATATGTGCTGTGTTTGCTAATATAGCCTGATAGTGTATTGTACCCAAGCCAGATCAACAGGGCTTAAGGAAGACTCATTATGTGCTTACGCAGTCGACGTGTATACTTGGACTCTTTCTCAAGCTATAACTTACAACATCCCGTCCATTCTTCTTGGGGATGAGGGCACCTTGAAAAGGCAATCACCGTTCTACAGGAGCTGTGGTATTTGAGACTGTCTGTGGTATAGTAAATCAGAGAATCCCTTGAGTGCCCAGGACATACATATGTGTGGCTTATACAGACTGACTCTGAGTGCCCCCCACAAACATCTGCCTCATGTCTCAGGCATTGGGTTTTTATGGTATCAGCATCCATATCCAGGAAACCCCAACTCCGTCACTCTACCGTGACAAATTGAAGGGCTGAGTTGACCCTGCCAGCATTTGAATCCATAGTGCTAGGGGGCCTGGATGTTGGCAACCTGATGTTTGGATAACTCAGCCTGAAAAAAGTTATACACGTAGTGTGATCATGCATCTAATAAATGCATAGCTTTGGAACACTGTAATTCAGACTCTTCCAAAGATAACTCAGAAAGCCTTATACAGGGTTGTGGAAACACAGGCAAAGAGATATGACTAATGTTTATTATCAGCATTGATCTGGTGCTCATGATGCGGCAACTGGGTACTTAACAAGAACTAAAGTGCATTTCTCCACTAAAAGGTACCGGAACATAAGAATTTGTAACTGTCCCTGGCTGCTTGCAAAGGGAGTCAAATAAAATCAACTAGTCAACTAAAATCAGAGTTGATCGGGGCCTGTTTGCTCCACCTATGGAGAAAGCTCTGCCATCCACCCCCAGAAAATTCATGTTTATCAGCTACACATTTCTAAGCATTGCTACCAAGAGATGGACCCAGTGGCATGGGAACATATTTAAGAGTTGGGGTGCTGAAATCCAGACCCCTTACCACTGTCCACGCCATGCCCCAGCTGAAGTCAGAAGCAAAGCCCCAGTGCATGAAGCCGTTAGCTGTGACCCCAGTGCATGGGGCTGGCAGCAGAGCCCCCAGTGCATGGGCTAGTGACAGGGAGCCTGGGGGTGCCTCAGCACTCCCTGCACCCTTAGTTCCCATGCCTATGGCTGGACCTGAAAGAGAACCACAGATCTGGATTCCGCAGCTTGAAGTTAACATGATTGAGAACCAAATCTGAGCACCCTGTAGTTTGGGCAGGCTCAGAGTAGGGTAAAAGCTTCAAGTTCAAGGGTGCTCAGATCTGAGGGGTTTGGGTCAGAGCCTTACAAAGAATTCCCAGTGTCTAAAGTGTAAATGAAGGTAACTCACATGCAAATAGGAGTAAACCTTGCAGCAACTTAAATGATAATGTGTCCTTTAAAAATATGTATGGGGGGGGGGTAGTCAGAGAAGAATCTATAATTATCCTCTCCCCATCCATCTTCACTGTTGTATTGAAACAGATTGTTATAAAAGCTGCTTCACTCTCTGCAGCATCTTCTATTCAAGAGACTCATTAATCCTGAGGCCAGCTGAATGATCTCACTGGGTATATATTCTTCAGTGCTCCAAATCTTATTGAATAATCATGAACATTCAAATTTTGCCACATCTGTGCTGGTAATTGCAAAGAGATAATTACTTTTTGCTGGAAGGAGGAAATGCACCTCTGTGAATGAGTGAGTGCAAGGAAAGGGAAATTGACCATCCTCAAATAATGTCATTAAATCTCATGCTTCAGGTTAATAATCAGTTGCCACAGGCATTGGCAGGGAAATTTTACTCCTATATACTCTGCAGAGCTGGTAAGGTGAGTTAAAAGCTTTTTTACTCTTACTTCTGAAATGTAAAAAATTGACTTCTGGATACTGGTCTTAATCCAACCAGCAACCAGATTTGCTCTGGCAAATCTTGTTTTGTTTTCTTAGCAGGAAAATAGTCATATTCTACAAAAGACAAAGTCATAGTAACATGCTAGTTATTGCTTTATTGCCTACAAATTCATTATTCTGCTATTTTTTCCTCTTGCCAGTTGAAATGTCCATTTCAGCTTAATACGATTTTGGGAAAAACATAAAATGGAAACAGAGATGAGTGACTTGGCTTACTCATTAAATACACCACTCTGGTGGAGGGATATGGAATTCATAATGTGTTATGTTTGGTATAAAATGCTGTATCTGAACATTTTTAGAATTGCACTGGGCTGACACTTCATATAGTAGTTTGAACTTTTCAGCCTTCGTGGCTTATTTTTAAGCAGTAAAAAGAAAAGGCCTTCTTAGTCTCTTACATCATTAGATCTTTCTGAGCGCAACACGATTTGGACATTTTTTTCCATTTATGTTAGAAGTTTGGCAACACCTTAAATAGATTTCATTTGAAAACAAAAATACATGCTGTAGGAGACTGTGTAGTAAGGACTGGTCTATTTTATTTTACAAATATTGGAAACAGCCTATTTAATCACTGGCATCAGCTTCTAAGTAGTTTCAGCTGGGCTTTTTTTCCACGAGCTGGCTTTCCTAAGCATCAGTATAGCTTAGCATTCTACATAGAACGTGGCCAGAGGTTAGTAACTTACAGCTTGGGACTAGCACAAGCTTTCTCACACCAGAAAAGGATGGCATAGCTAGCTGCCCTTTGCCTCTACACCCACACTCTAAACTCACTTGGATGGCCCCCCCCAGGCCTACCCATATGAATCTGTTTATAGGATTGGGGTCCTAACCTGAAAAAATAAAAGGGGATACATGGTGCTACTAAAGCCATGCCTCCCCTGAATGGCAACCCATTTGCGCTTGCACTTCATCGCCCCTGTGTGGCTACTTCTCTAGAACTGACGGGGCCTGGTGTCTATATCCACCCGTGTTGGCTTGTTTGTATGTATTGGACAAGAAGATGTCTTCTGGAGGACATGGTTAATATTTATATTCGGTTTCTGAGGTTTGTCTGGATTTGTTTTGCCTTGCTTGTTTTACTGCATTTTTCTCATTTTCAGACATTTCTAAATTTCTAAATAATTTTAAACAGGCCTGGCCACGAACAAGTGATGTTTAAGAAGGAACTTAAAACAGATCAAAAGTGGATTCAGGGAGGGGCAAGCTAGCAGAGTCAAAGGCAGATAATAGAGAAGAGTTAGGAAAAACAGAAGGCAATAGGATTTTGTAAAGGAGAAACGGCAGTCAATGAGTGGAAGCAGCCTGTCAACTTACAAAAGCTGGTGGAAAACAGGGGACCGAAATAGAACTGAAACAAATAGGGCAGGGGCGTCAGAAGGACTAGGGATGGTGTTACAATTGATTGGAAGGAGCTGTGGACTAGACATATGAAAGCCAAGGAAATGTTTTATTGATACTTGCAGTATGCTGTAATTGCAAGGGCCATGGCAGACTGTCAGAGTGTTTTGTACACAATTCACCCCATTTTTCATGTTTCACTTTCCAGTGTACCCCCAACCAGACTGTTAAATTCAAAACATCAATGATCTGTTTTGCATTTTGTGTAGATTACACACTTGTACCAACACATACTTCATGTGTTCAAACTGCCAAGTATCCTTAGGGACCTTAAAACAAACAATCCCTTTGAGCTCTTTAATAGGTTCATACAAGGTCACATGTCATTGATTTAAAATCTGTTTGGAGCATTTGATTAAAGAAAACCTCGCTCTGCAATTTAACAACAAATTAATTTTCACTCCTAAAACTTCGGAAGGGTTTTTAAGAATGTTTGCAGTTTGATGACTACAGCTATTGATAGGCTTGGCTGCACCCAGTTTCTTGTAAAAGGAATTTTTTATCTTGTCTCTAGTTGGCCATTTCCTCTTTGTCCTAATTGAGATAGGCATATACAGCCATTGTGCTGTCTAGTGTGAAACTGCTCCTGCCCTTAACTCTTGCCCAGGGAGATAGTAGCTTGGAAAAATATTTCAGTGATTTGCAAGAAATTTTGTTTTGATAAAACCCATGTGCATCTGTACAGTCTATAAAAGTGACTGTCTTTGCATAACCTCGTTGTCAGTCCATATTACAACACATTCAGAAAGCCAGTAGGCTAGAAAATGATAGTTTTAATAGGGCATACCGAGCTAAAAGGATAACAGAGCCCTACAAATAGATGTGTATCTCTGTGTATGCATATATATAGTATATACATATATACATTATGCTAGATATAATGTGTGTCTACATATATCTTCTTATAAAGATGTTCTTACATGTATGTATGTGTGTGTATGAAATTTGCAATTTAAAGTTCCTACTCCTCCAAACACACTTTCAATAACCTTTGTCCTCACCACTGTATTTAACTTTGCTTTACTATGGACTGGATACAACAGATCAAAAGCATATTAGGGAGCTTTCACTGTGTATCAGCAGTATCCGCATGGACACTTAGTGCATGGCATGCAGGCATGAGGTAAATTCACAGCCTAGCTTGCCATGAACCAAGTGTTCACATAGATAAGCCCTAAGGCTTATCCACAAACACATCTCCTCTCCCTCTTATGCACACAACCTGATAATAAATAAGAATAAATCCTTTTGGTATGAAAAAAATTAGAGCTGACATTTCAGTGTATTATATATGATACTATTGAACTTTATGACTAAGAATGTTTTCTTGTTAACATAGCTAGAAGTCTCAGAATTTACACCAGAGTGAGATCAGTCTGAAGAAGGGCCAATGAATCTATGTCTAGCAACTGATTATAAGCACAAATTAGCCACAACTGTGGCATTTTCCCTTTTCTGTAATCCATTTTCCCTTAACCAAGTACAAATGCCCCTGTTTTCAGGTAATTAAAATACTTTCTTATTAATATGATGATCAGCATCTTTAAGGAAAGTAAAAGGTTAATTAAACTTATTTGAACTTCTCCTTGCACCTGAAAGAGTTACTATAAGCATATTTAAATAAAACCAGGTCATACCTCATTATAATCACTTCAGTGCTGACTTCAAGCAGTGCAAATGAGCAGATATAAATATGCAAAGTACTATCATTCATGTTCTTACTACCTGTAAACACTAAACCAATTAAGAGTGAGATGCTACAGGGAACAATTTAGGTAAAATGAGCTTTTATGTGACACACCACATAAAATACATATTTTTTTGAATTCATGCGCCCAGATTATTTGTACTGCTTAGTATTGTGACATACTTTTCATGTATTTGAGAAAACCTTAGTCATGGGACTCATCAGTGATAATTAACTGTCAACAAAATGTAAACCTCCTGGGTTCAGTCAAGAAGCATGAAAACTCACACAGGGTTTTTGTTCTGGGAGGAGAGGAGAACAGGGTTGTATTTGGTTTTTTTGTCCTGGGTGGGTGACAATAGGAATCTGGTTATGTCATTTTATAAGAAAGCAGAACATTTGGGTAGTTGAAACACAGATCCTTTTTTTGAGGCAAGAAGCCATCTTTTCAGGGCATTCAATTGCAGAATTTCTCTCAAAAAATAATAAAACCAAGCAATGAGGGCTTGATCTTACACACATGTTCACCTACTAAGTTTAAAGCTTCCTCACAGAAGCATGAGGCCCAACTGCTGTGGTCTGAAGTATCAGGGAGCCTGACATCGTGCTTTTCAATTTCAAATGCTGCAGTATAATTCAGGTTTGGCAGGCCAGCTGGCTGAAGCCCTCTTGCGGTGTAGCTGAGGGTGATTTACATGCTGAAGGCTGTGTGCAAGCAGACCAGCAGTGGTTGCTCTCACAGCAAAGTAGTGTAAAAGTCACGCTAGATTGGAGACCTGAGGAGAGGGGGATGGCTGTCCAATGGTCCAGATTGTACTCTGGGTAATGTCACAGCAGCTGAGTATTAACCTAATTTACAGATGAAAAATTGGAGGCTGTTATAGTTGAAGATCTTTGGCTGTTTCTATTACACCTGTGCCATTTTAGAGGTTCTTGCCTTAGTAGCTTTTGCCCAAGAAGTTTTAGGAGATCATCTGTGCATGAAGGTCTTGAGGATTTTCACTCCTAGGGTTGTCAGGTGTCCGGTTTTCACCCAGACAGGCCGGTAATTGTGGCTCCTGTCTGGTAAAACCCCCCAGAAAATGTCCAGTATTTCCTGTTTTTCTCCTGGAAGGCCGGCGGGGACATTTTTTCCTTGCCGCGTCTGGCAGGGGGAGCAGGGAGCGCAGGAATTTAAAGGTGCAGCAACCTTTTTTTTTTTTTTTTCCAACCAATTTTTTTCCCCGCCATGTTCGGGATTTTTTGTTAAAGTATCTAGCAACCCTATTCACTCCTCCCCACTTGATTTTCCCTGCTTTTATTGCTCACTGGTTGAAAACCCAGGATGACCTATAAAGACTAGGTTGTATTCCTTGTGGAGCCTGACATTGGATCTCTTTGACTGCACAGTTTTTGGGTCATAAGTGGAAGACATTCCCTTCCTCCAAGGATGATTGTGGCATCTCTGCAGTGTTTCCCACCTGAGCTTCTGAAATAAGACATCCTGGACTCAGGGTATGTCTACGCTATGCAGCTTTTCACAACACAGCTGTATCGACACCACCTTGTCGCTAAAAGCCAGTGTGTGTGAATGCTCTTTGTCAGCAGTTTTGCAGACAAAACACTTCCATCCCCTACAAGGGGGAAAGCGCATTCACACTTTCACTTGCCATGGCAAAACCTTATTGTTTGGGGGGGAGGGTTTAAACACCTATGAAATGTTTTGTCAATCAAGTGCAAGTGTAGACATATCTTCAGACTCCCTATCTTTTTTATGGAAGTACTGAATTCGACCAAGGGCCAGCTCAGCCCAAGTTATTTACTTCCTGGCTGGAGCTTGGCACACAATTTCCCACAATTATTTTTTAAAGGAAAATGCCTACAATTTTGCTCAGTCGAGACATCTGAAAGTTCAAACAGGTAAAAAGCAATTCACACCATAAAGTATTAAATGTATTTGAAAATAAAGTTGTAATTACCTCTGACATTTCTTAGCCTGGATGGAGGTGCCCCTTATGCTTAAAAGGTGACGTCATTGGTATTATGGAGACCTTATGTACAGGACTGCACACTTGCTTCTAACCTACTTTACTAACTTAGCAATCAGGAGGACTCAGGAAATTGTGCATGTTGTGTGTATGTATATTACCTAATCAAAATATTTATTTTGTTGAGTTCTCAGGATCAGGAACTTTGATACTTCCTTCTACACTGTCCATCATAAATATGAAGTCATTTCATCAATAAGACATCCAGACCCATCAACAGGACACAGCACAGGGGAATGGAAATAGAGTGCTATTTTCCTGTGTGAAAACATCAGAGTTTCTTCACTTTTCAGTGGATGTTAGCGTTGATTCAGCTATCAAGTTACTTCTTTATGTCTATACAAAGCTGCAGCTCATGATTTTTCATAGCAGCTCTAGGGCTTTGTGTGAATCAACATGACACCAATGCCCAACTTCCACAATCTTCCAACTCTCAGGAGCCAGTGTTAATACTATGTAAGCTGGAGAAAATGCTGACACTAAGGACCCGAGTCTGCAAACTCAATTCACACAAAAGTCCTTTGACACTGACTGAATACAATCTTAAGGACACACTGGGTGCGTCTACACAGCTTAACTCGAAATAAGCTACGCAAACTGAGCTACGTCAATTGCGTAGCTTATTTTGAAATTGAAATTGGGAGCGTCTACACAGCACTTATTTTGAAATTCAGCACCCTTCCTCTGACTTCCCTTATTCCTCGTACAATGAGGATTACAGGAGTCAGAGTAAGAAGTCCTCTAGCTTGACAGTATTTCGACATTATTTCAAAATAACTGCCTGCTATGTAGACGTGGACTGAGTTATTTCGAAATTAACGCTAGTTATTTTGAAATAATGTTGCTGTGAAGACGTAGCCCAAGGGACCAAAGCTAAGTCTAAAATCAAACAATTACAAATGCTTATGAGGTCCTACACATCTATAAAACATTATGCTCACTCTGCTGGCTCAGCAGAATTCAGGGAGTATGGGGAGTTTTCCTATTGCTCTGCGGATATCAATACAGTGACGCTGGTTCATCAGCAAAGGATAAATCATCATGTATAATTCAAGAAAGAATTTCACACTGAAAAATCCAAAATAACATTTGCCAGAGTAATTGGGAAAAACAAGTAGGAACATAAAGTTTTTTCAAGCCTACATGGGATACTCCAGATGATAGAGTAAAAGAAGTATATTAGCAAAATGCAACCTGTGATCCTCGAAGGACCTAGCACCACAGAGTGAATTATGGAGAGAATTACAACATGTAATGCTATTGAGAAAGCAAAATGGTGGCTAGACTGCACTCTTGCATGGTTAAGAGTCAAGATTAATACTAAGTTTACATTTCAATAGTGACCAACATTACTGGCATAGGAAATATATTAATATTGCACACACACACGAGGTGGTTACTGCTATCTGAAACCTCAGTATTAAATTAATTCATTTGTAAAGAAGACAAGAATAAATTCTAGCTCACTATCACACATACACATTCACATGCTGTAGATCATGAGAAATGAAATGATGACATGTTTTTTTCTCTTACCATAAAATACAATTCATCCAGCCAAGAAAGACTGTTCAGTTTAATACAGATAATGACAAACATTTGGAACAGTTTAGTTAACAATCATAGCTATTCAAGAAAGACTTTTTGGAAAGAAATCAATAAAGTATATCCAGAAACAACTGTCTTGTACATATAGCCCAGCACTATATACTTGTTTGTCTGATTCCTACCCAGATTTCAGCGAGGCTATGCTTGATTAACACTCCTAAGATGGGAAGCAGAATTAGGCTTTCCGCCTTTAAAAATATTTATCCAAATTAAGTTTATTTCCTAGGATTTCAGTGCACTGTATCTTAATGGTGAGTTTATAGGGCTGTTCTCAAAATTCAAAACAGCAAAATATGTATGTTAAGAAATTTTTTGTTAAAAACCTAACACTTGGCCAAATTTAATGCTGAGGTAAGCCAGTACAATACTCAGTGAAGTCAGTCCATTTACATTTATTTCTGAACCATTAGAGATAATTTTGTTTCCCACTTAAAGTCTTATTTTAAATATCCCAGTCATATTCTAGAATACATGGGTGATATGAAATATGTGAGTCCTACACATCCAACATTTTTTCCCCTTCTCTGTATATTTCATATTATTTCAGGATCTTCCTATGGATCTGTGAGATTGCATTATGCTCAAATGCATTACCTGATTGTAGGTTTTATTATCCAAAGCATAGCAGGTTGTTGCATCTGTCTTGATATGGCAACCTGATTATAAATTTGACCAGTACAATGTGGCCTTGTACAACATTATGCTAAAAAGCATCAGCTGTACATATGAAAGTTTTCCATGAGCTGGAGATAAAGTATGTTAAAGTAACAGAGGCTGAGTGACTTTCTAGTGTCAATTAAGGATGTGTGGCATAATTGATTGATTACATAGGGGGGTTTGCCTGCTTATAATGCAGGGTGAGAGACAGATGCTTTGTCTTCAGTCTGCCATGCACAATCAAACAACTTAATTGTTCTCTACCCAAAGACCTGAAATAGAATGCTGTGACTTTCAAGAGGCACTAAGATCAGCACCCACATTGTTCTAGGTAAGCGATCTTACCCGTCTCCAGCTGTATTAGGGAGTTGATAACCACTCCCTATTCAGTCATACTAGAAAAAAAGCTAGGGAAGAATTATTCATGGTAGTCAGAGGATTCGAGGTAAATAGTATTGGCCTCTAGAAGCCTCAAAAGGAAAAAAATTCTTGATATTTGGAATATTTTCTAACAGGGTGTCCATTTGATAATGGAATAGTCCACCTGGAGTGGCTGCAAGGGGAGAAGGGAAAAGATGTCCTTGGAAAATTCATACACGTGGACACCTGAGAAACACTCTCCCGCTGCCAATCATATATGCAACTCTCCCTATGGGAATTTGCTCATCCCAAGTTCAGGACATGGGAATTCTTGCAGTTTTAGGTATACTAGCTGTACTAGAGCATGGGAGCCCATGGCTGAGAAAACATTTTCCTTTCCTTCTCCAGCCTCCATCCTTTAAGAGAACAAGTTTTACATGCTCAAAAGTGTTTATGCGCAGCAATGTTTTACACAGAGAGATGTGCCAGATTCAAAATATCCACTGCTTGCAGGCACTGTCAGTCACGTCGGGCTGCATTATATAACACTGCGTAACAATGTAACCAGACAAGATAGATCATCGTAATGATGGGTCAGCTATGAAATCCTAAAGCAAAAATCTGTTCAGATGTTTGAAACTAGTATTGGTAGAATCTCCTTGGGTTTTAATTTCTTAGGCATTTCCAACTCAGAAAAAAACCCAGAATTGAATAGTTATATAGTTTTTTTTCTGCTGAATAGGGTAGCAAAGATGCCTGTTACTAGGAATAGTTTGCATTTTCAGGAATGATGAAATCCAGGGAGATGGTTTTGAGGATGGTACATCTCTTGTTGAATTCATATTATCCATGAGGAAAACATTCATACCCACATTAGGGTATGTCTACGCTGCATTCCTCTTTCAAGAGAGGAATGCAAATGCAGCTGAGCAAAATTGCAAATGAAGCGTGGATTTGAATTTCCCGTGCTTCATTTGCATAATGGTGTCTGGGCGCTTTTTCGAAATACCCTATTTCAAAAGAAAAAACGCAGTCTAGATGGGGTTATTTTGAGAAAAACCCCTTCTTTCAAAATAACCCTTACTCCTTAAAAAATGAGGTTTAAGGTTTATTTTGAAAGAAGGTTTTTTTCTTGAAATAACCCCATCTAGACCGTTCTTTTCTTTCAAAATAGAGTATTTCGAAAAAGCGCCCGGATGCCATTATGCAAATGAAGAGCAGGAAATTCAAATACACACTTCATTTGCAATTTTGCTCAGCTGCATTTGCATTCCTCTCTCAAAAAAAGAATGCAGTGTAGACATACTCTTAGAGCCCTAAATATTGCAAGAGTTGCAACAGTTGCAAGAATTGGAGCCTTCTTTTTGTTTAGTGTCATGATGAAAAGATCTAGAGATCATCCCTGAATTACCTAGGTTCAGTCCTGCCATGATTGCAGCACAGATTTTCATTGTAAAGGGGTCTGCATTTGCTTATATTTGCATTCCTATAACAAACATTCCTTCTAAATCAAGATATAATCGGCAGACTGAATTAATTTGCAATAGGAGTAATCTACAGCTAGTAGCTAGATAAGCACAGAAGTGCCACAAGACAGTAGTAAAGAGTAATGTATTATTCCAAAGATTCTCAGCCCATAGTTTAACAAAAGGCTTCCTGTGATAGGGTGTTTCCCCCACACAAAAGTAAAAAGGATTAACCACAGCAGGGAGCAGTTGAGGTGAGTCCTCCAAGACACCTAAAGAGGCTGCAAGAAGCAGCCAATCCAGTGCCAGCAGGCTCAGATAAAAGGAGCAGCAGGGCAGAGCCAAGATCAGTTGCTGCTGGGAGCTCAAGGAGTGAGGATTGTGTCTACAATGCTGAGAGAACTGCAGCACCTTGGACAGAGCAACGGCCACCAGGGGCCAAGAGAGAGCACCTGGCTGGCTTCTAAGACTGAATCTAGGGCAGAGCTGGGCAATAATTTTTGACGGGAGGGGGGCACTCCAAGCTTTTGGCAAGCGGTCAAGGGCCACACTATTCTATGGAGGAGGTGTGTTATCTGGGACAGAGTTTGGGTGTAGCAGGGATCTCGGGATAGGCGACTGGGGTGTACGAGAGGCTATGGGGTCTGAGAGGGAGTTTGGGTGAAGACGGGGTTTGTGAGCTGGGGCAGAGGATTGGGGTGCAGAATCCCGGAGAGGGCATGAGTGTAGGAGAAGATTCTGGTCTGAGACCACCCTGGTACTCCACCCCCTTCCACACTCCAATTCCCTACAATGGGTCACCACCCCCTCCTACCTCAGATCATCATCCAAACACTCTGCAACCTCTCTCCCTCCACCCCAGGTCACAACTCCCTCCCAATCCCTGCACCCCCTCTTACACTTCTCCATGTTGGGTATTCACCCTAAGGGAGAACAAGGAAAATATTAGGATATTAGGAAAAACTATTTCCCTAGGAGGGTGGTGAAGTACTGGAATGGGTTACCTAGGGAGGTGGTGGAATCTCCATCCCTAGAGGTTTTTAAGTCTCAGCTTGACAAAGCCCTGGCTGGGTTGATTTAGTTGGGATTGGTCTTGCTTTGGGCAGGGGGCTGGACCTGATGACCTCCCGAGGTCTCTTCCAGCTCTATGATTCTAAGTGGTGTTTCCAGAGCTGAAGAACTGCATGTATCCTGATAAAGGGGTGCCGAATTAACTCCCATTGAAGTACCATGCAAACTCTACAGGTGGAAACATACAAAGGGAAATGCTTATTTCTTTCATTTTCCAGTGACATCCATACCCTTACAAGTGCCACCCACTCTGGGGGCTGCAGTATCCCCATGGCACACGGGAGGTGGCAGCATCCTCCTCTCTGATGGATTTTCCAGAGTTAACCTCGGTAGGGAACAGTTGAGCAGAGTCTTCCAAGTAGCCTAGAGAGGCTGAAAGGAGGAGCACCTTTCAGTCGTTTTGCAGCCCTGTCTCAGATGGGTAGGCGTGTTAATCAGTATCTGAGCAAACGACAAGATGCGTTGTAGCACCTTGGAGACTAACATATTTCTTTGGGCATGACTTTTCATCTGACAAAGTGGTTTTTACCCATGAAAGCTTATGCCCAAATAAATATGTTAGTCTTCAATGGGCCACAGGACTCTGCAATCTTTTAAAGAAAGAGTGTTGAACAAAGGCGGGGACTGGAATTGAAGACAGATGCCTCAGTGCATTTCCAAAGACGGACCCATTGCTTTCTGGCGCCCCTACTGGAGCTTAGCAGGAGAAGTGGCTAATGGAACCACATACGAAATTCAATGAGAACGCTTTGTTAGGTTTTGGGAGTTAAAAACAATCAACAGCAAAAAGTAGGGGAGAAGGAAGAAGACTCGGATGAATCAACTCACTATGAGCACAGGCAAAGAGAGTGAACAGCTCCTGTACTAGGATGCTAAGGGTTGATGAAAGGTTAAGAACACTGGAGGAGAGAAGTGTTATAAGATCTATTTAAAGCCTGTCCAAATGCTCTTTCAAGATCAGAGGCTTCAGGAGAGTGGGGAAAGTACTTTAAAGTGCTAATTGTCTTTTTTGTGTTGGGATTTTACAGGCCATGAGCGCCTGCCAGGCCCTGAGGGTTTCATATATTGATGTACAGTACGTGCATACACCACTCCTGTTGTGAAGACTGATGCTAGAGAGTGACTGGTCGCTGTAACACAGTTTCCTTTTTGCCTAAAGATGGTTTGGGGAAGAGTAATGCATGTGACATACAAAAGGGGCTACTGAAGGAACTTGGTTATTTCACCCATCAAATTGAAATGGACATGACTGTGGTATATAAACGGCTTCAGAAAAAAGAAGGAGGATTTTTTGCTGGTAAAACATTCTAATGTAGATAGGGCTTGACCCAAATTACCACTGAATCTCCTCTCAATTGGTCTGATGGGTGTTAATGTGTTGAGATGGATATTAGTAAACTTAGGATGGAACAGATGAAAATTACATTTGCCCCCACTTTAAGGCCCCTTTACACTGCCAGTGTGGTGTAAAAGGGGTCACAGAGTAAATAAGAATTAAGTCCTAACCCTGCACAATGTATCTTAGGTGTATTACGGGTCAAACATCTAAAATCCAGGACTCTCTGGTCTGGCAACAGCTCTGGTATGGCAGGACCATGAATATTGTTGGACCAGGGAGCCCCGGTTGGCCAGGTTCAAAATCATAGCCTGAGCTGGGCTGGCAGTGGGGAGCCCAGCCCCAGCGGGGCCAGTACTGTGAAGAACAATGCCCTGGCTAGGACAGGCGGCAAGGAGTGCAGCCCCAGCCAGAGCTGGAGGTAGTGGGGCCACCGGCCAGGAGAGCAGCCCTGGCTGGGGCTGGAGTCAGCTGGGCATGCAGCCCAGGCCAGCGCTGGGAGCGGGAGGCAGCGGGGCCAGCCCCTGTCCGGGGTGGGCGCAGTGCAGGGTTGGAGGCAGCGGCAGGCAACAAGGAGCACAGCCCCACCTGGAAGCAGAGCCGACAGCCAGGTAGGGAGCCTTGATCTCCTCTCATCCGGCAAACTCCATTGTCTGGGACCACTGAGATCCTGAGGGTGCTGGGCAAGGGAGGTCCAACCTGTATGATTCATCTTTACACTGTTTCTCTTCCACACTGCAATGGAGTCACTCCTGATTTTTACACTGACATAAGTGAGAGAAGAATCAGGTCCACTGCATATAAACCTGAGCCATTCTATCACGTAAACCATAGAGTTTGTTTTGTAGAGGCAGAGGTCGCACATGTTAGTTTTTGGACCTTTTTCCTTTTTTCTACCTAAGTCTAGCGAGGGTGCATACCTGACAATGGCAGTCTTCCCTTTCTTTGAATTGAAACAAGATCATATCTGGTCTGAGCAAAAATCACATGGTCCTACAGCAATCCAGAATCTGATTTTGGTAAGGCTGACAGGAATTTTGATTCCAGTGCATGCCCTGGCTACCATGTGGTGTCTGACCCTAAATGAGAGGCCTAAGAGAGTTTGGTAAGACCTGACTTCATTTTGGTATTGAGGGATCAGAGGCTTATGAATTTATGCACAATTTCACTTTTCTTTTTATGACCCCCCAGTATACAAATTAGCCTTGAGTAAGATGTCAGGTTGTTTGTTTGTCATGGTCCTCAGCCCTTATCATCATAAAATTGCTTGTTGGTTGTTTTTCCAACCTGTAGGCACACCTCACCCCGCTATGTGGGGAGCTGTACCTTTAAGAGGTTCTGGCAAGAGCTAGTTGGAAGTCATTGTTGTCTTATGCAGAGGTCCATGGTCCACAATAATGGTCAGTTAGAACTCAGACCTCTGCCAGACTCCTGGGCTTGGTGGGATCGCTGAGGTCCACAGGCCTTCTCTCACATCCTCTGAAGAGCTTGGACAGGTTCTTGCCACCTTTACAGCTTCTCTGGCTCTTCCTGGCCTGAGAGGAAGTCAAAGTGAGTGTGGCATGATCAACCACTGAGCTGTCTGTCTAATCTCTCTGGTCCATCTGTCTTCAGCATTGTCCACATTGCAAATTTATCCAATGAGATTTTGGCTTCTGCTAGAGAGTAAGAAGTGGCCGTCCACAGATGATGTTCAGCCCTGCTTTTGGGGGAACCCTCTCTGACTGTTGACCTTCCCCATCTTCTGAGGAAGAACAGCCAGTCAGAGTGGTTGTCCTCTCCCCCAGAAGCCAGAGGAGATCTTAGGTAAAGAAGGGGGGGAGGAAACAGCTTGATACCATTTCCACAAAAGGTGACGGCGGGGGAGGGAGCAGAAAGAATACCCCACTTCAAGGTGGCTCTACTCCCTCTTTAATGTCTTGGATTCTTGCTGCTCCCCCATCTTCTCTCTCCATTGTCACAACACTGGCCTGTAAAGGGAACTTCAGTTAATAGCCTCTGTCAAGGTTAGGGATGCGAGAGAAGTCCCCTGGGGCTGCAGAAGGAGCAGAAGGGTTTGGTGTGGGCAAGGGACAGCTTTGGGGTTCCAAGAGGAGAACTGAACTGGTGGCAGGGTGAGTGTGTAATTCCTTGCTGGGCTGTGGCACTGTCATTGGATCTTAGTCGGGTATTGCAGCAAGAGTCAAAATTGGCTTGCTGTGTAAATTCAAGAGAGTTGTCAGCACAGTGACTGTCATGTAGCCATTGCAGTTTGGCAGGGAAATTAATGAGAAAACAAACAGAGAAAAAAATCATGAGCCAATTTAAAAAACAATCAATCCCCCAGCTTCATGATTTGGGGTCTCTGATTCATGATTATTGAGCATTTGGGGTTGGCGACCTGTGTATGGTACCGTATGCCAGAAATAATATTTATAGCTGTGCAATAGTCTGAGCCCAATTCATCCATGGGGGCAGGAACTTTCATTTGCAGCCTCTGCTTCCAGGATCAGCTGCATGACACTGAAAGGTTTCTCCCAGAAGAGGGCAAGTGGCATGGCTGTTGCTGCCCTTTGCCAGGGGTTTTACAAGAGGAGAACAGCTGTAAAATCTACGCAGGGCCAGGCCCAGCCAAGAAGTTTGTGGGGCCCAAGGCAGCGCACCGTGGTTGGCTGCGCCATGGCACTAGGCGGCTCCCAGCCAGCACAGCAAGCAAGCGGCCAGGCGCCGGGCAGTGCGGGGCCCTGAAGGCACGGGGCTCAAGGCAAGTACATTGCCCGCCTAAGGCTGGGTCTGGGCAGGGCTGCACAAGCGGTTTGCCTTGAGAGGCTGCTTAGCAGTGGTACACTGCAGCCAGCCTCACCTCCTTCTCTTTCCTCTGCCCATCCAACAACTGGTGCTAAGCAATGCATGCACATATGTCATCAGTCTGGCCACATTGTTGTCTCATGTGTTGCCCCAACACATTGGGAAAAGGGCCAAAGAGATTTGAAAAGGGAAGATAGAACATTTAAAAAAAATAATCCTGTGCCAAAAACCTTTGGGGGACTCAATGCTGGTGGCAGAAAGCACCATAAATGGTAAAGTCCTTAATAATGAATGTTAAGTCAATTGGCAGCAGGCGCTGGGCATGCTGATTGCTAACAGCTTGCTTAATTTTGCCATCACTATCCTTGCTGAAGTGTACATAGGTATATTAATGTAAAACTTCTGGGTGTTGCCGATGGTTTTCAGTGCAATCCCACTCTCATCAAGATTCATGGCATAATTCCTATTGAGTCCAATTGTGGAGTGTAAGACTCTGGGGTAGCCGCTCTTGTATGTTAACTTTCCATTGGGATCAATTCAGTTTTGGAATGTGTCTGCCTGGACAGCTCTCGCAAGCTCTGTGGCATGTAAATGGTCATGTTTGTGATGCACTAGTCTCCAATGTAGGCATTAGGTTTGGGGCCTTTATTTGTGTTACTATCCAATGGAATAAGTCACCAGCAAATCCTATGTCCCCCTGTACAAAGCTGGTTTAGCTGAAATATCATACAATCATAGAATACTAGGACTGGAAGGGACCTCGAGAGGTCATCGAGTCCAGTCCCCTGCCCCCATGGCAGAACCAAATACTGTCTAGACCATCCCTGACTGACATTTATCTAACCTACTCTTAAATATCTCCAGAGATGGAGATTCCACAACCTCCCTGGGCAATTTATTCCAGTGTTTGACTGCCCTGACACTTAGGAACTTTTTCCTAATGTCCAACCTAAACCTCCCTTGCTGCAGTTTAAGCCCATTGCTTCTTGTTCTTTCCTCAGAGGCCAAGATGAACAAGTTTTCTCCCTCCTCCTTATGACACCCTTTTAAATACCTGAAAACGGCTATCATGTCCCCCCTCAATCTTTTCTTTTCTAAACTAAACAAACCCAATTCTTTCAGCCTTCCTTCATAGGTCATGTTCTCTAGACCTTTAATCATTCTCATTGCTCTTCTCTGGACCCTCTCCAGTTTCTCCACATCTTTCTTGAAATGCGGTGCCCAGAACTGGAAACAATACTGCAACTGAGGCCAAACCAGCGCAGAGTAGAGCGGAAGAATGACTTCTCGTGTCTTGCTCACAACACACCTGTTAATGCATCCCAGAATCATGTTTGCTTTCTTTGCAACAGCATCACACTGCTGACTCATATTCAACTTGTGGTCCACTATAACCCCTAGATGCCTTTCTGCCGTACTCCTTCCTAGACAGTCGCTTCCCATTCTGTATGTGTGAAACTGATTGTTCCTTCCTAAGTGGAGCACTTTACATTTGTCTTTATTAAACTTCATCCTGTTTACCTCAGACCATTTCTCCAATTTGTCCAGATCATTCTGAATTATGACCCTATCCTCCAGAGCAGTTGCAACCCTTCCCAGCTTGGTATCATCTGCAAACTTAATAAGCGTACTTTCTATGCCAATATCTAAATCGTTGATGAAGATATTGAACAGAGCCGGTCCCAAAACAGACCCCTGCGGAACCCCACTTGTTATGCCTTTCCAGCAGGATTGTGAACCATTAATAACTACTCTCTGAGTACGGTTATCTAGCCAGTTATGCACCCACCTTATAGTAGCCCCATCTAAGTTGTATTTGCCTAGTTTATTGATAAGAATATCATGCGAGACCATATCAAACGCCTTACTAAAGTCTAGGTATACCACGTCCGCCACTTCTCTCTTATCCACAAGACTCGTTATCCTATCAAAGAAAGCTATCAGATTGGTCTGACATGATTTATTCTTTACAAGTCCATGCTGGCTGTTCCCTATCACCTTGCCACCTTCCAAGTGTTTATAGATGATTTCCTTAATTACTTGCTCCATTATCTTCCCTGGCACAGAAGTTAAACTAACTGGTCTGTAGTTTCCTGGGTTGTTCTTATTTGCCTTTTTATAAATGGGCACTATATTTGCCCTTTTCCAGTCTTCTGGAATCTCTCCTGTCTCCCATGATTTTCCAAAGATGATAGCTAGAGGCTCAGATACCTCCTCTATCAGCTCCTTGAGTATTCTAGGATGCATTTCCTCAGGCCCTGGTGACTTGCAGGCATCTAACTTTTCTAGGTGATTTCTAACTTGTTTTTTTTTTATTTTATATTCTAAACCTACCCCCTTCCCACTAGCATTCACTGTTAGGCATTCCTTCTGACTTCTTGGTGAAGACCGAAACAAAGCAGTCATTAAGCATCTCTGCCATTTCCAAGTTTCCTGTTACTGTTTGTCCCTCCTCACTGACCAGTGGGCCTACCCTGTCCTTGGTCTTCCTCTTGCTTCTAATGTATTTATAAAAAGTCTTCTTGTTTCCCTTTATTCCCGTAGCTAGTTTGAACTCATTTTGTGCCTTTGCCTTTCTAATCTTGACCCTGCATTCCTGTGTTGTTTGCCTGTATTCATTCTTGGTAATTTGTCCTACTTTCCATTTTTTATATGACTCCTTTTTTATTTTTAGATCATGCAAGATCTCATGGTTAAGCCAAGGCAGTCTTTTGCCATATTTTCTATCTTTCCGACGCAGCGGAATAGCTTGCTTTTGGGCCCTTAACAAGGTCCCTTTGAAAAACTGCCAACTCTCCTCAGTTGTTTTTCCCCTCAGTCTTGATTCCCATGGGACCTTACCTATCAGCTCTCTGAGTTTACCAAAATCTGCCTTCCCGATATCCATTGTCTCTATTTTGCTATTCTCCCTTCTACCCTTCCTTAGAATTGTGAACTCTATGATTTCATGATCACTTTCACCCAAGCTGCCTTCCACTTTCAAATTCTCAACCAGTTCCTCCCTATTTGTTAGGATCAAATCTAGAACAGCTTCCCCCCTAGTAGCTTTTTCAATATCAGTAAACTTTGAATTAAATGTCTCCATGCATGGAAGTGAAAAGTTTAATCTTTCAGCCAACAGCTTTCTTCAGACATGTGTAGTACTAAGCCATACCATACATGCATGGCTCCAAGCCCCCACATTAGCAGTTACAGGGTTCAACCCATATGTAAATAGCTATGCATCTAGAACCAAATCAAGCAAGTTACTTAAGTACATGTCTAATTTAAGACCAATGGGAGTACCCACTTTCTTAAACTTATGCGTATGCTAAAGACCTATGCTGGATCAAGGCCACAAAGAATAAGTTGTAGTACAATAATTGTCTTCAGACAAAGATAGTAAATAAATAGAAAACCCAACCCTCTGACACTGTGGCCAGTGAAAGCAGCTCCATTCTAAGAGACTGATCCTATAAAGCACCGCGCACCTCTTGAAATGTGAGCATCCTCAGTGCCTATTTGCTTAAAAGGGAGCTGATGCTCTCAGCACCTTCTAGGAGCTACTTGGCATCTTGAGGGCTTTGCTCCTCTCTAGGCACTTAAGCTTCTATTTTCAATCACTTGCAGCTCCCTCAAAAAATCCTTCTTTGGGAATAAATTCCCCTGACTTCTGCTGAGCTGAGAAGCAAATCTTTGTGGTGTATTTAAATTCAGATCTATTTAGCTGGCTTTAATTCCATTCAAATATGGGAGGAAGGGATCTTTCCCTTCTCCAACTCTTGAGATGGGAGTGTCTGTACACAATTTTTGAATTAGCCCAACCCCCATGAAAAAGCAAATACTGCCAGAGACAGTTTATTTCATTATTCCCCTGAACGTCCTGAGTCCTGAGATGGGCAATATTGTATCCTGGAGTAAGTTCATTATCTTCTGAGCCACTGGGCTAGAAAACTGGGATTTTATATCTTCAAAAAGGAGCAATTCTCAGGTTTCCACTGAATGACAGCACTGACATTTAAACATACACATCTAACTATGATATTCCGAAGGCAGATATTGGAAGTGTTTACAAAAACCATGTCTGATCCAAAAGCCATTGAAATTAATGGAAAGACTCACCTTGACTTCATGTTAGAGCAGACCCTTTTACCTGTACTGAAGTGCACTTAAACATATACAGATCTTTAGGTGTTAAGGTCAGAAGAACATAAGATCCTTAGCTACACAAACACAGACTTTTAATTAGAAGCCAAAGCACTTTAGTTTAGCCAGTCAGTGGAACAGATAAGCAGACGACAGTGTCTGACATTCCATATAGTAGATGGCAGTTTTACATATGTATTTATATGGAACCAGCGGCCAGTATGTTGCAGTGTGTTAACTTGATTATGGATTTATCTCCAGACTGAGCAGTGCTACTGCTTTAGATTTTGATCAGCCCCAGTCTTTCTTAATTCCCACTGAACAATGTGATTTATTATTTGAGAGTCTGGGTATCTAGCTCTAAATGGAGAAATTACTTGCCACCACTGGAAGTGAATGTTGCCATTCTCTTCTCATTGAGATGCTGGCATCTACATTTCTGACAAACTATACAGTGGAGGCAGATTTTGAGTACATTTTTTCAGATTTACCCAGTGTTGCTCAGGTCCTTCAGGGCTGCGGAATGGGGGAGGTGCAGGAGTGAGGACAGGAGGTTGGGGGGCCGGGGGGTGCTCAGGAGGGGAGAGTTCAGGGCGGGAGAAGGGGGGGCTCAAGCTACAGGGTAGGAGCTGCTGGTGGCTTACTTACAAAAATGCGTCATTTTTATTATTCATTTCCCCATTGTGGACTGTTAAAAGTGTGCACTGTGATATTTAAATAGATAAGAAAAAAAAAAAGTCCCTACCTAAAGGAACTTTTAATAAAATTCAAATAAATGCAATAAAAGCAAGAGAGATACACACAGAAAAATGCAGAGGACACAAAGTCTCCTTGCTCAGAGATTACTTTGGACATAAAGTTTAGCAACTGATGGTAACTTGCTAGCTTTACAACTTCTTATTTTATAAATTAATAGTCCCTCATTATTTCTGCTAAAAATACATATTTACTATGACCACCAGGGGGGACCCTTTGCACTATGTCACCTATTCACCATGTAACTGTTCTAATGATGTATTTATATCAGAGCCACAGGATACTGCAGGGGGGTTATATCTTCTGTTTTTCCCAACAGGCTTACCTGTGAATCCTGGCCGGCAGTTACACACATAACCTGATGCTCTGTGGTAGCTGAACTCTTCTGGCAGTTCTGGAATACGTCCATACCAGGATGTCCAGGACCTCTCCACACATTCACTCTCATAGGAGCAGGGATTACTGTTGCACTCATTCACATCAATCTCACAGTGGGAACCTGCATAGCCTGTGAACAGAAATCAGAAGGTGTTTAACTCAGTCTTGCAAAACTTATGAGTCTCCCTGGATAGGTAAGCCACTTAAAATGTGTGTGAAGTTTCAGTTCTCCCAGGGAAAAGATTGCTTCCAAGCTTGTAGTTTCTCAACAAATGCCTAAGAGAATATTAGTCCTCAACAATATTCAGAGTGTTATTGTCAAACAATATACATGGTCTATGGGAGAGCAACGAGTAGTCAGAACCAAGATTCTGGATTTGAAAATATTGAGCACCATGAACTCTGGATAAATCTGGATACAAACTCTGTAACATGCCAAACCAGAACCTTGGATCTGAATGTCCTCTGAGGTTCAAAAGGAGCTGTTAAGATTTTTATGTGTTCATTTTTAACCATTTTCTTTCTGCTGCTGTTTTATGGTTCCAAAAATCCCCAGCAAGAGGGACTATTTTCATGGTACTAACTAGAAGTAAGAAGTATTGTCAAACAAAGGAGAAAGACAATTCTTATAGCATTGTTTGCCCAGTTGTGCAGACCCAAAAGAGTATAAATGTGTATGATAAGCATCCACACTTTAAGGTGATTAGCGGGATGGAAGCAAACTTTTAAGTTTTGCCCATTACTGCTCCAAGCTTTTCTTAGTTTTTATGTGCATGTTTGTTCAGTTAGTATTATTTGCCCAAGAGGAGCCTTACTTGAAAACAGCTGGCCTTTTCCAGCCATTGCTTTTTTTCTGTTTTATTGGTTCAGTTTTTCCAAATACATCATTTACACCTTGATAATAAGCAAGTAGCAGATGTAGCTGGACTAGGAGGAAAAAAACCTCAGATTCTAAAAGCTCTCAAGGAACGGGAAATATAAGAACCCTCAGCTTTCCCTCAATGCCAGTTCAATTGTACACACATTTCTAAAATGGCGAGGCATATAAAAAAGGATGGTGGTCCTGTGATTCAGGCAAAGGACTAGGAATCAGCAGACATGTTCTTAACTTGACTGCAAGCTTCATAAGAGTGTAGGCAAGTTAGATAAATTAATATTTATAAAGTGATTTTAGTTCCTTCAATGGAAGGCACTATAGCATTGCAAAGACTTGTTATTCCTGAGACTCCCGCATAATTCTGAGAAGTCTATTTAATCGATGCATTGCCAATGCAACTACCACCTTATTATCTATGCTTCCGCTACATTTTAGTAAGCAAAAAAACCAATCGGCATGCAGACTAACCATAATGAGTCTCTCTCAAAATTATAATGTCTCCAACCTGGCTGGGGATGCAAGAGCATTTTCTCGAACAATGGACAATGAAGTGGTTCTTCAGCACGAAGAGGCACAAGACTCTGAAATGGCACCCTGTGTATTAACCCTTGTTCTAATTTGTAAGGGTGTGCTCAGAGACCCACAGGAGGTTCGTTTCCACAATCCACTTATAGCTCCATTTTTTTTTTCCAGTTGGTGCATTTAACAGGTGGCGCAGGAGAACCTCCATTTTCTTTTCAATCAAATCAATTTTGTGCTGGCGACCGCAGCAACAGTTCCCACCTCTCATGGACTGATAAATTAAGCATGAGACTGGGAAGTAAACCCCAGGTTATAGTGCCAACTGCACTAATGACTCGACTTAGTAATGCTTTGTTCTTTTGGAGAAGACCTTTCATTCTGATCTCACATGGGCACGTCTATCCTCAGCTGGGGTAAATTGTCAGAGTCCCATTGAAGCAAATGGACCTATACTGAGTTTCTCTCCCAGGAACCCTTTCCAAGGCTGGTCACATACAGCATTTTAAAATGTAGGTAGATACATGTCTTCTTGGGTCTTCACAGTAGGGAGGACATCTCTACTTTAAAGGAAGGGAGAATACTTGTAAGGGAATGCAGAGCTTACCTGGCCAACAGGAGCATATATAATTCTCAGCATTGTCCACACAGGTAGCATTATTGTGGCATGGTTCTGACTGGCATAAGGGAATTAAGATTTCACATTGCAGGCCTGTAAATCCACTACTGGTACAGTTGCAGCTGTACCTGAAATACAAAAGGCTGACATTGAGTCCAACTAGAAGTATATCTTTGGACTGACGTACTTTTATAGTGAAAACATTTTCTATAGAATACTGTGCTGAGATAACCCATTTAAAAGGGACACTCTTTTTAAAAGTGAAAGAGTGCCTCCTTTTGTGTTTGTACAACACCTAGCACATTGAGGGCATTATGGAAAATAAATCAGAATAGTACTTCTTATTGTGTAAAAGCACAATGCCTTGCAAGCCTGACACACTCATAACACTTTCAACAAGGGACAGTGTTTTCCAAGCACTGGGTCTTTTGGGGAAAGGAAGAGGACTGGGACTCAGGAGATCTGAGATCAGTTTCTGGCTTTACCACAGACTTCCTGTGCCACCTTGCAGAAGCTTTGGTGCCTGAGTTCTCTCTTTATAAAATGTAACCAATAATATTTCCTTTCTTATACCTGCCTATCTCTTATGTAAGTTGTAGGGATACTTCTGAGAATGTGGAGGGCTAGCACAATGAGGCCCTAAACTGAGGTGAGGCCTCTAGGTGATATTGAAAGAGAACTAATACTAATATCTCTGCTGTTTTCCATCCTTGTGTATGAGGATGAGATATGAACATATGCAACAGTGAACTGTCTGCAGGCAACTGATAGTTGTGCTGATTTCAGAAATGGCATCTGTGTTACATTACACACCGTGCCTTGTAATTGCACCATGATTTGCCATATCTCCTGTCTTCCTGCCATGATCCAAGTAAAGACCAAGTAAGCATGCAACACATGTCCTACAGAAAGACAGGCCTCTTCAATATGGCTAAGTTATAATATGCTTGTTGGGGTGATTTGCATTTCATCTTTATTTAGTAAGAACCTGAAAAACAACAAATAGTCTGGTAGCACTTTAAAGACTAACAAAACATGTAGATGGTATCATGAGCTTTAAGATTATAAAACATGTAGATGGTATCATGGGCTGTGCCCCTGAAAGCTCATGATACCATCTACGTGTTTTGTTAGTCTTTAAAGTGCTACCAGACTATTTGTTGTTTTTTAAGTTTTTCCTGTTATAGACTAACTCGGCTACCCCCTGAAGCTTTTTATCTAGTAAGAACAGGGAACTTGCGCATGTCTCAGAAAAGAAATTAATTCAGCTACTATATTAGATTTCCTTTATTTTGAAAAAAATCCATTCTTCATGGATGAAGAATCTGATTGAACATGACATTTCTAGCCTTGGGATAAAAAACGACACGTGTTTTGTGATGTCAGGATTTAACTCCAAAGTCTTATTCTGGAGAAGCAAGAAATGCTGTTGAACACCAGAGCATAATGCAACATTTCTACTGTAGTATGAACATTCTACAGTATTTCTTTGAATGGTAGAAAAAAAATTCACAAATCCATTCCTATTGTGTGTAACACCACAAAGACCAATGGACATTAGACTGTAGTGGACCACAGATTAACTCAGTGCAGTGTGTCTGGAATCTGGAAAATTAAATGTGGTAAGAAGGACTCTTCTGATCAATTAATTGATTTTCAGCCTGAGAGAAGCTCTTAAAAGTATTCTCAGAAAAGAAAAGACATTTTTCTTTGGTTGGTTTTCCCTATGTTTCCTAGACACATTTTCTGTTTGGTGAATATCTCTGTGTTTTGAGAACGAGTTTATCCCCTAGCCACGCCATCCTCTCTTCTCCCTTGACCCGGAAATGAAGTCATAGTGAATTTTCAAATAGCATTGCTTGAACTGCCAAATCTGCATGTGTGCTCATTTTTCACATACACTCAATTGTTACACATTGCAGTGCTTTGCTAGGGGATCCTCGAGGGTGACTTGTATAGAGGATTTGGTATGTATAATCAGTCAACGCAGGGCAGGGTGGGTAGAAAGCCTAGTGAGGCTCAAAATTCCCCATTCATACGTCCTAGTGCTGAGGGCTGTGATTTCCTTGGTATACGCTCTCAGAGAAATTGCCGTGTTCCCTTGAACACCCATCACACCAATTTTACTTGTGGCCCTCTGCTTCAGGTTCTCCTAATGTACAAAATAGCTACCTGTCCAGAGCAGTGCCTGTTTTAGGACTGACCCAAATCCCACTGCAAGTATTTCCATTGGCTTCAATGGGCTTTGATTCAGGTCCTTTGAGCGCACACAGCTATACTTTGTGTGTGCACGTGCTAGTACTTTGTGGGTACCAGTAGAAATCAGCAGACACTCTTCTGGCATCAGTGTAGTTAGAGGGGTGTGAAATTGGTTTGAGAAGAGAGTTGGGCCCAGGGTGTCAAGTTCTGCCTTATGTTACACCCATGTAATCTCATTGAAGGTAACAGAACTTCAAATCTGAACATGAGGGCAGAATTTGACCTAGTGTTTGAATAAATAGCTCATAATGCTAAATCTGTGACTTCACACTCAAGCGCCCAGCAGCAGCTTGTCCCATTAAAGGATTATAATTTCACTGCAGGATGAAGCAGAAAGGAGGAATTAGGATGAGAAGAATGAAAACCTTCTTCTAACTCAAACATCTTCATATTAGGTCGGGTAGCAGAAAATGACTGGCTAACTATCCTCACATTTCAAATTTGCTCTGCTGTCCAACCCCCCTTTTTTTTTTTTTTGTAATTTTTAATGTAATTAGTGCAGATCCTTTTTTATTATGATTACCAAACTGACCTGCAGATACACTGCAGTACAATCAGTCACTTCAAACTATTCTTACATGTGCCACAGTTTTAGTCTCCAGTAGGTAAATGAGTGTGATCTAGTCTGGCAAGAATGAGTGTTATTGCTGCTCACAATATGTGTGTGTCCTCAAAAGGTCTCAGACTTTCTAAATGACTCTGCCGAGAGGGTCAAATGCAAAATGACCTCTTTCTCTCAGTCCACTATTTTTCAACTGCACTGGAAAATTGAGAATTGCTTTGTATTGCTTAGAGTCATTCAGTACTATGGAAAGGGAATTCTGCAAGGTTAGAATAATTTTGTAATATAGTGCAAAAGTTCATTGCTGGAACATGATCTTTCTCGTTTTGTGAACTGAAGTCAAGCCCAGGCTTCTGATGACATAGATCTGATGGATTTCTTTTTAACTGGTACCTTTAAAATAGCTCCTTGAGAACTGAAATCACGTGGTAGGGATCAATCCTGCACTGTCCGATGAATTGTTTAGATGAACTAACTGATATTTTCCATCCTAATTTCTATAATACAGATTTTACTTTTGCATAGTTTCCCCTCTTTCGTTATCATATGTCCAATAGGTAAAGCTATCATCAAAGAGCTGAAACCTGGGGAGAGGGGTTGGCCTGTCTACGTTTCACTTGGATCTCCTTGTTAGTTTTAGCAGAAGGAGCTTGTTTGTAAGCTTTCCCTTATTTTTCCCCTGTCCTTTGTTTATATAGATTGTAGGCTATTTGGGTCAAGGGGGTGTTGTCTTATGTGCCAGTAAAATGCCACACACAGGCTACATCTAGACCACAAGCTCCTTTTGGAAGAAGTTTTTCCAGAAGAGATCTTCCAGAAAAGCTTATTTTGAAAGAGAGTGTCCACACAGCAAAAGCACAACGAAAAAGCGATCTGCTTTTTCGAAAGATAGTGTCCAATCAATGTGGATACTATCTCGCACTTCAGTTGTGATTAGTCCGGGTAGAGTGGCCACCGGGGCATCTGTATCATTTCCTGGAGGCCTCTTCTTTCGAAAGAGCTCCCTCTTCTGCGTCCACACATGCCTTTTTCCAAAAAAGCTTTTTTGGAAAAAGGCTTCTTCCTCATAGCATGAGGTTTACCGCTGTTGGAAAAACCCCTCCATTCTTTCAAATTTCTGCCAAAAGAACTCAATGGCAGTGTGGACGCAAGTATTGTTTTTCCAGAAAAACATCCATTTTTTAGATGCATTCATTTTGTAGATGCACCGATATTTCCTCCTAATGATGTATCTTGCTATGGCTACTATTACCCGATATTTCACTATTCTTTAATGTTTCTATTCTTTCAAAGTGAAGAGTTGAACAATGCCAACATGTTGTATTTTGTACACTTTCTCATCTTGATTAAGAAACTGAAGTTTTGGTGGATGACTATGGTTTTCAAGATTTGTTTTATCCAAATGGTGCAGAAGTCACCTTTATATAATAGTTGTGCCAAGCTGACTGACCAGTGCTTTGTAAGGTACAATGTGAAGAATCCACCTAGCAGTCACTTTTTCCAGCAGACTCCCATCAGTTTACCAGCTCTGGGCCCAATCTTGCATTTCTTAGTGCACCCAAACTTGCATTGAAGTCAGTAAAGGATTGGGCTCTCTTTTGGTAAATGAAATCACCAATTTAACAGCTCAGCTGACCATGTACCCCTTACATCGAGTGATTAGTGTTCAAGTTAAATAGCATTGGACCGTCATGTGAATAAGTTACTCTATATCTAGGATACATACCTATTGACATCATCTATACACTGTCCTCCATTGAGGCATGGATGACTGGCACACTCATCAATGTTGATTTCACAGAGCTCCCCTTGGAATCCAAGTGCACAGGAACAAAAATAGTTACCCAAAGTATCATGACAGGTTGCACCATTTAGACAAGGCTGTGACAAACACTCGTCAATTTCCAGCTCACAGTTTACACCTTTAAAAAAAAAAAGTTTAACAAAGTGTTAATCCTTCTGGTTTTCTCAGAGAACACTTTAAATGTCATTTTTATGTAAGCTTTCTTCAAACAAGTATCTCTTTTAGAAAATCATTTGACTTTTCAGCAGGAATTACATTTTTGCAGATTTGAGGGAATTTACAAAAAAGAACAGAACAGCTTCCATTCACAAGGAATAATTATAATCACATCTTGTTATTTAAATATTCACATGGAATCTGAATCCTTTAATTTTCAGATTACTGACACCTTGTTACAATTGCATTTGTAGCATACGATAGCATCTGTGAGGAACAAGTCACTAAAAGCAATTCTTTCAATATTGGTAGGCCTAACAGTTGAATTAATTGGAAGATCGTCTCATTTACCCCCTGCAATTCATAAATATGCTAGCATGTGGGATGTCTTGTTTACAACAGACCGGCTGTTTCAGTACTATATTCTAACAGCCGTTCTGGGGTGCTCTGCAAAATCAACTCAACTTGCAAGTACATTTACCCATATTTAGGATATTCTGCAGATTTAAAGAAGGCCCCTTCTATTTATTTCAAGGGATGCTGGTAGTATTTGCTAAGTAATGTTTTTCTTTGGAGCAGGAAATTTTCCTAAAATACCTTTTTAGTGCCATTGCTATCTTGTTAGCTAAATGGAGAGTAGGAGATTCCACTGAAAACTATGATTATACCATCCAAATTTGGCAACTCACATTTATTCAATGGATATATTGTAGCTGGCAGACTACTTGTAGTGGGCAGTTTAAAATAATCAGGAAACATAATATTTATGACTAAAAAAACCTAAATTAGAAGTGCATAAAAATAAGAAAATCTGGCACCTGGAGCAACATCTAAAAAGTGATCCCTTTGATTGGCTTTGCAGAAAAATGAAAGGCTTCCTTGTTCTTCACAGTAATTCAAAGAAAGCATATGTTTTTGTAGGGGTCAGAGTTCAAATCCAATTTGCTGTCTTGCTTGGTCTCATTCAGAATCCAGCCTTCATGGTTGAGACCTATGGTATTAGACCTATTTTATTAATTCTAATGTAGGGACAGTGTCCATTCCACACTAAAAATAATGTCTATTAGAACAAGGTGTCGCTAAACATAATGTGGTTTTACTTATGGTGTAGGTAAGTCTTTTAAGATCTGTTAATTCAGAATGTAGAATCATCACATAAAAATTAGGGTGGCTCCTCATATTCTTTCAGAACATAAAAACACAATAACCTTAGAGCAGATATTCAGCTAGTATAAATCAGAACAATGATGATTTATAGTAGATAAGGATCCCGTCCACTTAGTTTCAAATTACAAACGTTGCCTCTCTTAAAACTTGGAGTCTGCTCCTGCTCTCAGTTTTACCAGGCTAGATAATTGGGGTGCTGAGGCAGTAGGCTTCTACCCAACACAACAGTGTTACTCAGAGGTGAAAGTAGGCGGGCGCACCCTGGTGGGCAACTCCGGCAAGAGCTGGCTGAGCTGCGGCAAAAGCCAGCAGGGGGCTGTTGAAAGAGCTGGCAGGGACCCGGGTTGCAATAGGACAGTCCCTGTAAGAAATTTTAAATTACTTTCACCACTGGTGTTACCTTGTCATTCTCTCTTCGTCCCTGGTTGCTTCATCCACCTCTCTTGTCATATGATTTGACTGAGAGCTCTTTAGGGCAGGGATTGTCATTTTGTATTTATTGTGGGCACAGTGACTAGCACAGTAGGGTCCTGAGTAAGACCTCTGGGTGCCATCATAACACATAATCATCATCGTCATCATGATTACTGAAGTCAGTGGGTAAACTTCTATTAACTTCAGTAGAAACAGGATTGGGCCTGTAGGTCCTGATTCTATACCACTAAAGTTATTGGGAGTTTTATGCCTATCTATAATTCCAAAGTGTTCTCTCTTGCTGCTAGTGTACCCTGCTCATCTGTTGAATACTGAAGCCAATGGGGATTTTGTCTCTTGTGAATTCAGGCTGAGGTTCTCAAAGAGGCCATAGGAGACTTAAATGCCCAACTCCTTTTGACTTGCAGTGGGAGTTGGTCATCTAACTCGATTAGATACTTGAGTTCCTGTTGATTCATAGCACTTGGTGTTACCCAAAGAGACCATGTGAACACATTACAGTTCCAGAAGGGGGCCAGTAGACCATGTTCTCTCCTCACTGACCCCTGGACGCATGTTTTTACATCTTGATTTAAAGCTGCTGGCCTCATCCTCTTTAGTCAAGGCTAGATTGTACCCCAGAAGCTTCTTGAATGCACACTTTGGAGGGAGGTGCAAAATATGTGTGCAGGTCAGAATCTTTGTGGAGTCTCCCCAGCAGTATTCACCACTGTGACACTTATATCACCTTTGAAGAGGGTGTGGTATGCTCCTCCTTTCACACTTGCCCCGCCCTCAGGCAGCCTGTGCCAGTACAGGCACTAGGGTGGAGTGTGGCATCTGTTCTTCAGCCACCCTATGGCTGTCCTCTTCAGGAGGTGGAGCGTTGGCCCTTTTCCCCATTGCCTACTGTGCAGAAGCTTGAGTTTAAAATAAGAGCCTGAGGTAAAACTAATCACTTGTTTGCTCATCAGTGCCTGGAATTCCTTTTGTCTTTCATTTGCCTCTTCAGTCCTGTGGTTTGGCAATGCTGAGATACACAGGGGGCAGACGTCTGGATTTGGACTATTGTTCACCCTCATAAACCAGCTGATGGGGAGTTCATCCTCCTTGTTTCAGGTCTGTTCCCTGATGCATGGTGCTGTGACCTTGTTTACTGAGGATTTCAGGGAAATTGCCTACTTGTACTCAATTACTGGTGCAACATTGCTGGAGATTTAGGAGGTCTAGGCAAGGTTTGGTGACATAGTGATAACACCAGCATTCTTTCCACTTCAGTGCTCCCACTCTGGCCAGGACAAGGACTAACGCAACAGAAGGGGATTTTCCTAGAGCCCCCAGAGTGACTTTGATTTTCCATGCACACTATTCTGCTTTCTGAGAATTAGAGTCTGTTGCATTTTGAGTTTTGTTTTTGCTGAAGTTTGAACTCATGCTGAATGTCACAAGCTCTATATATCTGACTAACCTCCATGCCCAGTTAAACGTAAGTTTCACCACAAATAGTTTTGCCAAACAATACATAGATCCCTTTTATTCGGGTCCATTTAAAAAATCACATTTGATTCAATAGCTACTGGCAATAATGATTTGGGGTTTGGTAGCCCCTACTCAAGGACCTCAAAGTGCTGCCTCAGCCTGATCCTCTGCTATTAAAGTCAGTGTGAGCAGGATTGCATCCTACCCATTCAAACAACTTACGTTTTACCCAGGGTCACACCAAAAGTTCATGATACTGCCCAGAACAGAAACCAGGCTTGTGCTGCTATGACAAGGCCATGGGATAGCCTCTGCAAATGCCATACAAATACTGCCCATAGAATCCTGTTTTCCTCCACAAACCCATTTGTTCACTTTTTTTTTTTTAGTTCTAGTGGGGCTGTGTGCTTCATTTTAGCTATGATAGGGGATGTCTGCACTTATCTTGATTGAAGCAGCAGTGAGAACAGTGCAGTGCTCTGACCACCAGCTGTTTATCTCCTTGCCAGTTGTTCACAGACAAAATAACTGTAGCGTTGTATTCAAATCTATGGCATTTGAGAGCTCCACAGTTGGGATTGGTCCTGCTTTCAGTAGGGTGGTTGGACTTGATGACTTGAAGTCTCTTCCAACCCTATGATTCTATAATACAATATGAATGATGTTGAATCAAATCAGTTTCAGCAAGTATTCTGCTTGCAATGATCAACCATTGGTAACAGCACACCTTATATCATGACTTTAACCCTCATTAATGGGAAGTTGTATAATGGGAAGCTCTAACTGGAAAAACAGTTGTTGCTGGAGCTCTGATTCTGAAAAACACAAGAATGTTACAAGAGCAGCCAGATGCAGGGAAAAAATCAATTGAAGGTCAGGAGATTAAAGTTTGTAATACTACACATTTTAGAACATTACATTTGTTCCAAAGAGGTAATTCAGACATTTTAAGGACATTTTGAAGACTTGACTGGAAAACTAAATAGTCCTTGCACAAATCATCTGTTTTGTCATAGCCCCCTGTTTGCCAAGATAACTTTAAAAAGCTTTTTATAATGTGTCTACAGTCTACATCAGTGGTCAGATTTAAAACCAGATTGTAGAACATACAAAATTCCATATCTGAACATTCCCAAACCTTGGGGAAGTTTGGTCCGGACTCATGTCCATGTCAGTTAAATACATGGCATCAGCACCATTTAACATCTACCTTAAATCTGAATGTATCCAATCTTGCATTTCTATCATACATAGATACAAGACGTTCTATTCTTCCATCAGTATTGATAGTCAACATCTGGCATTTAATAAGTGTTTTATTCACTGTGGCAGGGTGGACAAGGCCCACAGACCCACTGCTGGAAGCCCCAGCATCCTGCCACACCTGTTCCAGGAAAGAAGCAATGGAGCTAAGTCCTCTAAGATGCCTAGAGAGATTGCACAAAAAGAAGCCTGTCAGGAGAGGCTAGCCAATCACAGGGTTGCAAGCTAGTACAAAAAGAGCTGAAGTGCAGACTGGAGTCAGTTCCTTGCTGGAGCCAAAGGAGTATAGATGGTGCTCCTCAATGGCCAAAGGGAACTGCAGCACTATGAGGATAGGAGAGTCCTGGGGTAAGAGTGAAGCATTATCAAAGGCTGGGGCTGCAGGGAAATGGCCCAGGGAACTAAAAGCAGTTTGATTAAAGAGACATGGCAGAGTGTGGCTGATATTCTTAGCATCCTTGGACTGACATCCAGAGTAACGAACAAGCCTGGATCCCCTGCATAAGCCAGTGGAGAAGTGGCTCACAACTAGACAGCGATTAAACCCTGAGAAGGTGATCTGAACTGTTAAGTGGTCCAGCTGGAGAGCTAGGACCAGAAGGGCCAAACCATTGCCTTCCAGGAGAAAGCCCTGGGACTAGGTCTACACTAGGGGATAAGGTTGAATTAAGATACCAACTCCAGTTAATTGAGTAACTTGTGTTGAAGTATCTTCAATCGAATTTTGGCACCATCCACACCTCAGGAAGTCGAAGGGAGCACAATCTCCCTTCGACTTCCTTAACTCCTTGTAGGAGCAGGACTACCGGCGTTGATGGGAACGCTTCCTCAGTTTGAATTAACATGTCTTCACTAGACCCATTGATTCGAATCCTGGGAGATTTACTTCAGCAGCTTCGATTTTCCCTGTAGTGTAGACATGGCCTGGGGTTCAACTTGATACCAGGGCCAAGACTATTTAAAGACTATAGATACACTCAGAAGGGGGCACTCACATGAGGTGGATGCCACAATGTTACATTCAAACACAATATAACATACTTTGGGTTAAATCGGTCATGTTTCTTATAATACAATTTCTATTTCTAATTCATATTCAGTCAATGCATAGGCTTCCCATATAGGCAAATATTGATGAGTCTCTAAAATTAAACACACAGTTCTTACAATTTGTACATGTAATTCTGAGTTTTGCATCTGCATTTGCAGATGCAAATTGAGGGCTTATGTGAGATTTACTCAATTTGAGAATGAAAACCTTGGACTTGGAAATTGTGTTATAATTTTAGAGGCCATATCTGAAAATTGGTCTATAAGATCTCAGTTCCAGCGAAAAATATTTTCACACTCTTAAGAAAATATATATAGTTGTTTTTAATATATTGGATGATTTTTTTGCAATAAAAACATCCTTGTTTTGTTTTTAAATGAAAATTTACCAGCTAGTAGGCCATAATACATTTCTGTATTTTTAAAGCATATTTATAATCTGAAAGGATGCCCTACAAAAATGGCTTTGTGAGGAGCCATGTTTAAATCAATGACTAGATATCATATTTACTCATTTAAAGATGGTGCTGATGATACATAGGCTAGAATAGAATCCAGGTTGACTATAGCTATGTTGATGATGCAGTATTAATAGCAATAACAAAATGATTTTTTTTTCTTCAATACAGTAAGGAGCTATGTCTGAAAATTCACAGGGCTGGAAAGCTGGTGTTTTTACACAGTTAGGGCACGTCTAAACTATGTTTTTTTTCAAAAGACGATCTCACTTCCGATCTCACTTTCAAAAGAGGATCTTTCGAAAGTGAAAGTAGTCTGGACATGTTTTTGGGGGGGAAAAAACCTTTTTCGAAAAAAATGCGTAAACCTCCTTTTTTAAGGAAGAGCGGGGTTTTTTTTCGAAAAAGGTGTTTTTTTCCGGAAAAAACCGCGTCCCAGACTACTTTCACTTTTGAAAGATCCTCTTTCGAAAGTGAGATCAGAAGAAGATATGCAAATTCCCATGGATTCTCTCTTTCAAAAATTCTACGTATTCTAGACATAGCCTATCTCTGCGAGTAGAAATATACTTTCTATAGAAAGTAAAACTGTATTGTTTAAAAATTAAATTGCCTACACTGAAGTATCTGGCCATATTATGCTGTCCATCTCTCCTCATGCAGCCAGGCTTATCCTGGGGTAACTGAAAATAGCTTGTTGATACTACTTATCCATAGATGCAAAATACATGTTTTGTGATATCTGTATAGTAACTAGTGGTATGTATGGGTGCTCATTTAACTGAATTAAATATAACTAAATGTTTTCAATTGGTTTGATAAATAATTTGCAATTTTTAAAATTTAAAATTATATAACAGATAGCATACATGATACACTGAGTAATATGTACATTTGTTTAAGAAAAATGTTCCCAAACCTTGAGGCATCTAGTGTTAAACATTGTTCGTGACTTCGCTGCCGACTTAATTTGGCCAACAATAAATGCAGCACTTTTGTAAAATTCTGTATTTCAGCTGGAGATATCACAATAAATAAAAATAAATCTTGAAAACAGGATCTTTCAATACAGTTTAGCAAATGCCAAATATGATGGTTTTACCAAACATACTGGTACATAAAAGAATTGGGATTTTTATCGGAGGTTGTTGACGTATATGTTCTAAAAATACGGTAGGTCATATCTTCAATGTATGTAAAACAACAATATTCTTAGGCTTCATTGTTTCGATTAGCCATTGATTTTAAAGGGAATTTTGTTTTATGTGAGGAGTATAGTATTAGGGCCTACAACTGGAATCACCTCCTATGGTTTTGTGGCAATATAATTTCCATTCAGATACAGCAAGCAACTCCTCCATGCTTGCTGCCCTATGAATAATTAGAATTGTAAAAAAACATGTTTGCAGAACTATATCCAGTGACCTTAACCCTGCCAGAGCTCATTAACAGCTCACTCCTAACACTGAAAACCATGCGTCAAAAAATGAAATTAGTGCAACAGTCTCACTTCAACCAGATTTAAAATTACATACCAGAGAATATTGAATTTGCTACATTGGGTCATGTCTTTGGTACATCAACTCTAGTGACTAGGTGCTTCAGAAGGAAATTCCTTTCCTGCTTTATTGTACCTACCCAAGGTAACGTGCTATACATTGTGGGGGATTTCTTCCTGTCCTCTTCTGAATCAGCTCACACCCAGAAGCATGATGTGGTATAAGTGCAAGGAAAGAAATGTGTGCACCTTTGTGCAACTGTAATGCTGCCCTAAATATTGTAAAATGCAATTAAAATTGCACCAACAGAAACCCATAAAAGCAAAGGCATTCACCCTTGATCTGGCAAAACATTTAAGCCCATGCTTAACTTCAGTGCACTTATATAGTCTGACTTGAAATCATTGGGATGGCCCACATTCTTTAAGTCATGTGCACAATGTTTTGCAGAATCAGGCCCATTATTCATCGTGTTCTTAGCTAACTAAAAATATGAGCATAAATATTCCCGAGTCCCAGATAGCAATGAGGAGAGAAGAATTACAGGAGAAGGTGATACATGTTTTGTGTGGCTTGTGCAAAAGGCCAATGTTTTGATGGGTGGTTAGAGTTAGGCACCTAAGTCCTTATTTAAGTACGTATGTTTTTAGAGGTTCTGAGTGCTCCTCTCTCCAGTTCTGATTTCAGTGGAAGCTGTCTGGGTTCTCAGCACCTCTGGAACTGGGTCAAGTCATGCAGCCAGGTGCCTGGCAATAGGCACCCATGTTTGAAAACGTTGGCCTTTATATTGTATTTTGCCCAAGTACAGCAGGGCTGAAAGAATGTTCAGACATTGTAAACTGACTTACATGTAGAATATAGCTGTCCCATGCTGGATGGACTATGTCAGACCTCCTCTAGCATATCTCAGAGTGTAAATGTCTTAATTTCTAGTGACTGGCTTGAAAAGCAAATCCTGCCTTTGCAACTATTGACTATTAAGTGAAAACTCTTAGCTCAGAGGAGTTCTGTATCTTCGGAGCAGTCGGCCATTATCCATTGCATGTGTGTGTATGTATAGTAATCATTGTGTCAATACAAGTATGCAGAAACAGATCATTATAAGTGAATAATCTGTTGCATTACATGTTTCAATACCCTAATACAATAACAGGTAAGAAGATTAGAGTTTTAAAAATCTATCCAAAATACTTTTCTGGCATGTCCACTACTGCTGGAAATATTGCACCAGTGCAAAAAGGCAGATTGAAGAGGTGAGGGCTTCGTTTTCAGTATGCAATAATATCCTCACATTCTGCTGAATTGATCTCAATTATAATTGTACTGTAGTGCATAGAAATTGCACATAGGATAAATTTGGCCTCTTAGAGCTATTTTAGCTGTTGCTGAGTACAATCAAAACGTCTTTTTTCTGTTTACGAATAGGATTTATTTTTGGAACTGCAGCCTACACCTTTGATCATTTACACTTCAATGTTCACCTACTGGCAATGGGATTTTGGTTTCTACTGGCTCCAGTAAGATAACAAACGTGGCTGGCTATCAGCAAATACAGGCTCTTACACAGTGCGCTGTTTGCTTAAGTGGAATGAAAGTGCAATTAGTACAATAGAGAAATATTGCCTTTTGCTAGCATATCCAACAAGGCTTTGACAACCCAATTGAGTTTCATTATTTCACAGCTGCATGACACATGTCTTGTAAATAATTTCACACATGCAGTGCATTATCATAGTAAAATAGAGATTTCATGCTAAATTTTCCATTCTTCAGCTCTACAGACACTTTAACCTCTTCCACTTGCGTAAGAATTATGTGAGAGATTTTTCAGCTATTTTAGGAATTGCATGCAACATACCAATCACACAATATAGCTGTGATAGCCTATGAAACTGGTAGCAACTGAAGCCAGTAACTCAAGCATTTGGTTAACATTACTTCTGTAGATTTACTGTTCATTCTCCACCTATGTATCAAAAGTTATAACCTCTTTAACGTCCTAGGGAAATGAGATGAGGTTGGATGACTTCCCACTGTGATTCATAGTGTCAGGCCAAGATAATAACTGTTGGCAAGATCCTCTGACAGAGTAAATGAGGATTTTTATTACCAATGGAGACACCTCAGGGCTTTCATCCAGTAATCCCTCTGGCTTGTGCATTTAACACGACACACAGCAAGGTGCAAAAAATAACAAAAACGGCCTCTGATAAATCATTTGGTTAAGTAGGCTTTAAAAGCTGGTATTTTATTGCTGAAGGAACAGTCAGAATTATTGTTATTGGCCTCATTGCTTCTGGAAGCCATGCCTGAGCTGTATATCAAAACATTGCAACTTTGTCTGCTTTGTATATGAGACCTCCTTTCCTTCCTTGGCTTCCCCTTTTTCCTCCACCTCCTAGCTCTTTTATTGCATTGATTATGAGGGGAGGAAGAGTCCCAAAACTTGGCTACACCCTGAGCCTGAACCAGCTGGTGCAGGCCAGTCACAGGTTTTTAACTGAGGTGTAGACATATCATTACAATTATAGCCCCGATTTGGCAGAGAGCAGAGACTCAGGCTATGTCTAGCCTGAACTCTAAAACTGAAAAAGATATGTAATTTGTGCTATGCAAATTGCGTATCTTTTTTCGATTTAATTTCAAAAGAGGCTATTTCAAAATTTGGCATGTCTGCACGGCACCCAATTTCAAAATAAAGTGCTCTTTTGAGCCATCCCTTATTCCTTGTAGAACGAGATTTACAGGGATGGCGAAAGAGTGTGTCCATTATTTTGATTTTTTTTGAAATAGCGGATGTGTTCCTTGGACGTGGCGTTGCTATTTTGGGATATTTCCGGTACTGGGAATAGCAATGCATTGTAGACGTACCCCTAAGTCTGGGAAACAGCAGAGTTCTGAGATAAAAGGAGAGGGATTTCAGCAAAATGACCTTCCTCCAACAATCTGCGTTTCCCCAGTTCTTCACTTCTCTCTCTTTTTTTCTTTGTTTTTCTCCTTTGTCTTTCAAGAGTCTACCCTTTTCCTTTCAAGCAGGTCTCCTTGGCTATAGATCCAGCCCTGGATTGAGCTAACAGCACAGGTTAAACAAATATAGTTTCCTGGATACAACAGGAGGTCTGGGTCAAATCTGATCATTTCAGAGAAGCCATGCTGCTTGCTAATAGGTTTTTTCCTTCTTTCTCCTCTTTGACTCTCCCCTAGTTCTGTAGTTTTCTCATCACTTGGCCTGGGCTGAGACACCCACTGGTAGCAGCAGGGTGGCAGGAAGGCAACAAGCTTTCCTCAAATAACATTCCCTGTGCACATGAAGGATATTAACTGTGGGCTGGCTTCCAAATGAATTCTGTGTCAGCAACTGAAATCTGCTTTTACCTTCTGACTTCCCTCCCTTGTGGGGCTCTTTGGAAGGGTTTTACACCACATCTTTTCTTTCTTATTCATTTGAATTGCTTGAAGCAACTGCTGTAATTTTTGATACTATCTAGTCCTTTTTTCACCTTACCCACTAGATATCAGCCACTAAATCTCTCTGGTTTATTTTTTTTTTAAAGCTTGATAGTGCTAACCCTCCCCCATGCCAGCCAAGAACAAAGCTTTGCATTCGGAGACTGTTTATTACACAAAATCAGAATGCTGACTAAAGCAATGACCTGGAACCATGAAAGTGCTTCCCCACAGAGTGAATTACATAATAAGCAAGTAAAAAAAAATCTCTTGATAATTTAAGGACACACATTCCTGAAAAACATGGCTGTAAATAATGGGATTACTACAAAACGCTGTGCTGGAACCCAACAGTGTTTTATTTTTTTCTTGTGGCTTTCTTATCTACCTCTATCTAGTCTTTAAGATTTCAAATGAAATCCCATTAGCGAATAAGTGAGTTCAATTATTTATTTTTTCCAAAACATTAACAATAAAGCCACATTTGTTAGGTACTGTGGCTAGCTGGCAAGTACACAAAAAATGTGTGCAACCACTGAACACGCAAAGAATGTTGGTTTTGTAGACATTATGAATGGACATTTTTGTTTTGTAAGTTCAAATTCGGAAGATGAAAGTTTAGTAGTAAATATCAATTTTTCTTCAAAAGTAAAAGACATTTTCCCTTAGTCCTTCACAAAGAACTTTCTCTAGCCTGATGCTTTATCACAGTGGTTTTTTCTTTTAAACCTATATAACCCTCTATTACCTTTTTCAGGATTTTACCCTCCACTTAGGTGCTACAATACCAGGACAATATGGGCACATTTACAGCAGGGCTAAAGCTGAAATAAGCTGTGCAACTTGAGCTACGTCAATTGTGTAGCTTAAGTCGAAATAGCTTATTTCGGCTTTTGGCGCTGTCTACGTAGCAGGAAGTCTGAGGTAGAGCACTCTTCCTCTGACTTCCTTTACTCCTCATAAAATGAGGGTTACAGTAGCCAGAGTAAAAAGTCTTCCAACTCAACATTATTTCAATATTATGTCAAAATAGCTGCTTGTAGTGTAGACAAGGACTTTGTTATTTTGGAATAACGTCAGTTATTCCAAAATAATGCTGCTATGTAGACGTAGCCTATCTGAGCACGGGGTCCCACTTTTAATAGTCCTAACTCAGAGATGCAAGATGCCAACAAAGGCTGAGCACACTGCTTTCCAACACTCGTAACCACTAGCATTTTAAAGAAAGAGAAACTGGACATGAAGAATGCATGACCGAATGTAATGCTAACTACCATTTGGACAAAGGTCCATGCTTCTGAAGTGAATTCTCTAAATCTAAAATATCTGCAACACTTACAGGGATAACCTGACTACTTATGAGAGGAGGGTAAAATGCATTCCTTTCCACAGTGGAAGGAACATTCTGAGCTTTGAGTTCCATTGTCCCCATTGGTTTGAGGAAGGGGGTTGACTGAGGAGTTGGCCACATAACAGGTGCTTGACTGAGAAGTTGTGCAGGAAATTGTGTGGAAATTTATTTGACTCTACTGGCTAGAGTACAGGCGACCCTTGACTTATGACTCCCCCACATTTACGACCATTTTTTTCATGTGAGATAGCTCCTAAAACCCTCCAATTTACATCCGCAGCTCATATTTACGCGGCATCCGATGCAGACTCCATGCGTCATCCCAAAACAGGAAACACACAAGGTCAGTCAGACTCCCCAGTCTGCAGCTGTTGCTTAAACTGCGCGCATCTCCGCCATATCGGCCTTCACTGTTTAGTTATTTTTGTGCATTATTTGAACAATTTAGTTTAGTTTTCCTCCATTTCCATAGTTAATTTTGGTATTTTTAGGGTATGAAATGGATTTCCAGGAATGGAACTGCCATTTATAACATTGCACCTATGGGAAATAAGGGTTCGACTTATGATGGCTTGACTTATGACAGTTCTCAGGAACCAATTAGGTCGTAAGTGCAGGGGTCGCCTGTATGTGCTAATAGTATGTTGCATGGGCTAGTAGGGACAACAGAAAGAAACTAGAAGTGCAAAGTCAAATAAGGTGCTGTAGGAGAGAGTGACTGACTGAAAAATCAAGTGGACATGAAGGTCCAATATAGTGGAGAAGGAGAAAGATGACTGTCAGCTGGGAAGGGTATGGAGAGAGGGAAAGGAAAAAAAGATTGAATCAAGTATTTGAAAAAAGTCTGATAAAGAGGAGAAAATGAGAGAGAAGGGACTGTGAAGGCAGAGAAGAGGGATCCTGAAAAGCAAATGCAAATGGCAAAGGGCCTTGCTGGGCATGCTTGTCAGATCAACCCAGTCCAGGGGAATCTCATTCTGAAGATCTGAAACATTTGGTACCCGAAGATATAATGCACGTGATTTTATTTGATTAGCAAAACAAGTGCAGCATTCTGAGCACATCCAGTTTAAGAAAGTTGCTTTAAGAGGAAAGTTATTCAAAGTCTGTGAAGTAGGTTGATCTTCGTCTAATGTTCTGTAGATTTGGTGCAATGTGAAATTTCCCGAATCCTTCCATCCCTAGCACCGCTAGCTAAAATTGATGTGATACCCCATAAAGCAACAATACCTAGTAGGGAACTTGAGCCAACTTTGTTATGGAAATGTGAATAAACAAACAGTGAGACAGATATCTTGGCACATGACATTGCTCTGCATATCAAAACACAAAGGATGTCTTTAAGTGCGCTTACCCATGTACTCAGCAGGGCAGATGCAGTCATATTTGCCTATCTGGTTCAGGCAGGTAGCCCCATTCAAGCAGGGGTCTGAAACACATTCGTTCACTTCTATGTCACAGTGCTTGCCTTGATAACCGGGGACACAGTAGCAAGAGTACCCATCAATTCCTTCCCTGCACAATGCTCCATTATGGCAGGGATTAGAAGTGCACACATTGAAATAGGTCTCACACAGGTTGCCTGTGTATCCTGTGCTACAAACACAGATCGGGCCAGCCAGACCCTGCTGACAAGTGCCTCCATTTCTACAAGGGCTTGTGTCACATAGGCTGATGGGAAATTCACAGGTAGTTCCATTGTACCCAGAGGGGCATTCACAAGTAAAGCTGAGGTTTCCTGCCGTGCTTAAACAGGTAGCATTTTGAAGACAAGGGTTTGAGGAGCAAGGATCATCAGTTTTATTGCAGTCTTCCTCCAAAATGTCAATTGTGTCCACACAACGGCAGGAATTGTCCTTAGTTGCAGCATCACACGTAGAGTTCTTTTGGCAAGAATTTGACAGGCACCTGGAATCATTTCGTATGCTAAGTGACTCTAGGAAGAAACACAAACATTAACTGAGAAACTTGTAGAGCAGCTTAAAGAAATTAGAGACAGCTACAAATTTTAGTATAATTTTGTTTTAAAATCAACCTCTCTTGTAATTCTCACTGAAAAGAAAATAGAGTTGGTTGCTTGAAGTGGGGTAGGAGGTGGCTGTGAATTAATTAATACAGAACAACAACAACAACAAAACAACACAACAGTACCATATCATGAACAGTGTATAATTTCCTGTTACCCTTGTTTTCCAGAGACCATTGGGAGCAACAGCAGGATTTGAAAACTTACCACCTAATACCAATAATAAAATGGTGACCAATCATCAGTGAACATTAGCACCATCGGCCAGTGGTTTGGAATGCATAGTGACATGAAAGACTGGGTTCTAAATTGATTTTATTAAGAGGGATAATAAATTCTTACATTTATAGAATGTCTTCCTTAAGAACGGCCATACTGGGTCAAACCAAAGATCCATTTTAGCTCAGTATCCTTTTTTCTGAGAGTGGCCAATGTCAGGTGCTTCAGAGGAAGTGAACAGAACAGGCAACCATCAAGTGGTCCATCTTCAAGGACCCCAACATGTTTTTAATTAACTGATACACAAAGAGATCCCTTCATTCACCACTGGAGAAGGGAAACACGGCAACTATTTAACTGAGCATCAGTTCAGGTCAAGAAATGAAGAACACTTTATCCCATTGAAACAGAGCAAGGAATTTAGGTAAACTGAAATTTAGCTGAACTACCTGGCTTAATGCACTCTTCTTACTGAGTGCCATGGGAACTTTCTTGCTCCTTAATAGTTAGGACTGAGAAGACTGTGTCTGTTCCAAAAGGAAGCAGCTCATTGCCTGTTATCACAAGGCATTATTTCAGAGGAAAGAATCCCTTCAAGTGCAACTTTCTGCAGCACCTCCAAGTTCTCTCATTCAGGTTTGACCCGACTAACCCAGCTTAGTTTGTAAGATGTGATGGTATCACTGGAGAGATGTCAATAGGTGCAGAGTTATTGCTGCAGGATGTTTGTTCCCCAGGTGGCCCCAGTTCAACAAAGCATTTAAGTGCATGTGTAAGTTCATCACTAGTCAGCAAAGCACGTAAGCCTGTCCCTATGTGCTTTGTTGAACAGAGCTGGACTGCTGACCCAGGGCGTGGGGAAGCAATTCTGTGATAGCCTTTTACTAGGATGCCAGTTGGCAATCCTAACACAGACTTTAGACAATAATGGATTAAAGATCACAGCCAGTCATGGCCAATGAGGAGAAACAGGGAAGAGAGGTGGTTAGATATTGACACACACAGCACATGGAAGAAAATTGAAGAGATAGAGATAATGATATTCAAAGCTTAACACATGTATAGCGTTGAAACTGTTACTGATCAGACTGAGACATTTGACTTGCAATATTATGATTACAATTTTATCCACTGCAACTTTTTTTGCAACCAATTGCCACCATGATATGAAACAATACTGTAATGTCTAGTCAACGTTTGAATGACACAGAACAAAAATAGCTCCCCTGGAACTGTGCCTCACTCTGGAGTTAGTAAAGCTGTGTTAAAAAAAAAAAAAAAGTATACCACCAGAGGGGAAAATCCATGTTTATACAACAGAAAAAAGATGCTGTCACATCTTGGCTGAGAAGCTACTAAATAAAGCTGATTCGACCCTTCAGAAAGAGACTAATGAGTCAAGAGACAAAAAAGATGCCTATGTGCTAGAGAATGCATATTGTATTAATCTGTGTTGCCGTCCTGGTCTGAATACATCATATGAGCCTTTTTTTCCCAGTTTCTGCTCTGGAACCCTGTTTTAGAAGTATGGGGTATATATTTGTTGTATTGTATCTACTTGATAATGGATGGTGGAATGCAATAATATGTTGTCCATTGTATATGGGTGAGCTGACCCTTTAAAGGGAATCAGGCTCAGCTGTCACCTCTCTCTAATTTCTTTGTCGGCCCTGGAATGACAGTCTACACATCTATCTGGGTTACGTTAGAGCAACATAAAGGGCCCTAAGGGTTCACAAAGAACTGGGCACTTTATTTCTCCCACAGGCTTTGCTTTGGGTTTTAGTTGTATAGTCCCAAGGAACATGTGGTCGCCTCATCTTGAAAAAGATAGAGTGTCATTGGAAAAGGTTTAGAAAAGGGCAACAAAAATGATTAGGGGTTTGGAACGGGTCCCATATGAAGAGAGATTAAAAAGATTGGACTTTTCAGCTTAGAAAAGACAAGACAAAGGGGGGATATGATAGAGGTCTATAAAATCATGACTGGTGTGGAAAAAGTGAATAAGGAAAAGCGATTTACTTATTCTCACAATATAAGAATTAGGGGTCACCAAATGAAATTAATAGGCAGCAGGTTTAAAACAAACACAAGTTTTTCTTCACTCAGTGCACAGTCAACCTGTGGAACTCCTGGCCAGAAGATGCGGTGAAGGCTAGAACTTTAACAGGGTTCAAAAAAGAGCTAGATAGATTCATGGAGGTTAGTTCCATCAATGTCTATTAGCCAGGAAGAGTAGGAATGGTGTCCCCAGCCTCTGTTTCTCTGGAGGTGGGTGACAGAGGAGGGATCATGTGAGGATTACCTGTTGTGATCCCTCCCTCTGGGGTATCCGGTACCGGCCACTGTCAGCAGACAGGATACTGGATGGAGATGCAGTCATTCCCTTCAGATGGCTTTGCAGACCAGGATAAAGAATTTGTATTTACAGACTGGAGCTCCTGGAAGAATCTATACACAATGGTCTGTTCTTGGCAGTCTCTCCTGTTAAAAAGGTAGGCAGCTGGATTCTTACCAAGCAGTCGCATCTGCCCTGCCCCCATCCTTCTTCTAGTAGTGATTCTTGGGGCAGCACAAACTTGAAGGGGCCCCCTTATGGTCCTTACTAGGGATGTAAAGAAAATGTCTACAAATATTAACCATTTAACCAATCAAAATGTTATCAGTTACACAGTTAACCACAGGGCTGCCAGCTCCCGGCCTGCGGCCCATAGCACAGTGTGTTGGTCCTGGCAGGCCTGCAGCAGCCCCACACCTCTGGCGTGCCACGAGTAGGGGGCTGCTCCAGCCAGACCAGGTGCTGGTTAACCAATTACCCATTTACATACCTAGTCTCTACACAGAGTATATTCCATGCTCTGGCCCCTGGTGCATTGTCCATATTGTATAATTACTTCCTTTCCCGTTTCAATTTGACACACAGCAGTGTTCCTGCTCTACAAGCTAGACTGGCAATTTGCTCTCAATAAGAAGCCCCGTGTAGCCATGATGCCCCGGTAGCACAGCAGGGACCAGGCTGTGATGCAAAGGATGGGATTTTTGAAAGCACAACTCTCAAGGCTCCTGAAGTGCTTTTAAAAATCCACCCTCTGAATGACAATCTTGTCTTGGTTCCTGCCACACCCATCTTGTTCCATGAGGGAAATAAGTTGTGTACAGTCCTCTTCCTGATGTGGGTCACTTCCCCTCTACTCCCCGCCCACACCAGCTCAGGGGTGCTGGTGAGTATATATGGGGCAGGAGAGAATAGGCTCAAAGGTCTTCTTACTCCTGTCCCCTTCCACCTGAACAGGATGTGACCTATGGTGTGAGTAGCTCAGGCCCTGGAGAAAGGGGACATGGGTGCATTGGATGCTCGGGTTGAGTGCTAAATGGCACTATCAGGAGAATAATACCTCAATGAACATAGAGGGAAAGGAGAGCAGGGCAACTGAAGAAACCTTTTAATGTTCTTGGGAGCTAGATTTTGGTAGCCTTATCTAAGAGAGAACTTCTGAGTCTTCACATGTTCCAAACTAAGCACTGCAGAGAATGAGCTTTTTGCATTCTCAACCAATTAAGATCACTTGATTAGTGACCTGCTCTGACAGAGATTCTTAAAATTAATGTTTAATATTAGAAAAATTCAAACAAAGCACTGATCATTTTAAATCTAGACTGAGTGACACATGAAGTAATTATCTGAGTCTCTTTAAAACATAACCACATTAATCTAATTACTAGAGAAATTAGTGCCAAACCTTTTACCCCACGGTTAAAGGCCTTTTGATGTAAGTGAGAAGCTTGGCAGTACACTTCATAAAGATGGGATATATTGGATACTCTGGGTTTTCTACACTAAATTCTTTGCAGCAAAGCTTGCCACCTACTGGTTATCACCCATACTACCAGAAATTGTGAAAAAAGTCTGCAATATTGAGACAATTAGAAGAAACTAGCTACATTTAAGAAACTTTAGAAATAAAGGGGCCAGGTCTTCACTTGTATAAGTGTAAGTCCATTGAGGTTAACAGGGTTGCACTTGTGTAGCTGAGAGCATAAGACCCTTCAACACTGACAAACGTACGATGTTCTCTACTTAGAGATTTCTGCCACAGTGGCCAGTATTCACCAGTGCAATGTTGCAACACAATGTCATTTGTCAGGCTATGAATGCATAGTCCTGTGCATCTGAGAGCCAAATCTGACCCAGGTTAAATCAATGGAACAACACCAAAGAGATAAGAATCTAGGGTGGGATTTTCAGAAGTGACTTGTCACGCGTTCCATGGACTTGCAATAGGATTTGTGCTCCTAGGCCCCTTAGGTGCACAAGAAAATCCCACATTTCATACTTTTGCTGTAGGGATCAGTTTCTTCTAACATCTGGCCTATTCAGAGTTAAAGGGTTCATGGGTCTGGGGGAATTATTAAGCATAAAAATTATATATTTTAAAAGGAAAAAATAAACAGACACAATCAGGTAAATGATTCATAGAATCATAGAATACTAGGACTGGAAGGGACCTCGAGAGGTCATCGAGGCCAGTCCCCTGCCCTCATGGCAGGACCAAATACTGTCTAGACCATCCCTGATAGACATTTGTCTAACCTACTCTTAAATATCTCCAGAGATGGAGATTCCACAACCTCCCTGGGCAATTTATTCCAGTGTTTGACTACCCTGACAGGAACTTTTTCCTAATGTCCAACCTAAACCTCCCTTGCTGCAGTTTAAGCCCATTGCTTCTTGTTCTATCCTCAGAGGCCAAGATGAACAAGTTTTCTCCCTCTTCCTTATGACACCCTTTTAGATATCTGAAAACTGCTATCATGTCCCCCCTCAATCTTCTCTTTTCTAAACTAAAACAAACCCAATTCCTTCAGCCTTCCCTCATAGGTCATGTTCTCTAGACCTTTAATCATTCTCGTTGCTCTTCTCTGGACCCTCTCCAATTTCTCCACATCTTTCTTGAAATGCGGTGCCCAAAACTGAACACAATATTCCAATTGAGGCCTAACTAGCACAGAGTAGAGTGGAAGAATGACTTCTCGTGTCTTGCTCACAACACACCTGCTAATGCATCCCAGAATCATGTTTGCTTTTTTTGCAACAGCATCACACTGCTGACTCATATTCAACTTGTGGTCCACTATAACCACTAGGTCCCTTTCTGCCGTACTCCTTCCCAGACCGTCGCTTCCCATTCTGTGGCTGTGTCTACATTGGCACCCTTTTTCGGACAAGGGATGCTAATGAGACACAGCGCAATTGCAAATCCGCGTGGGATTTAAATATCCCCCGCGGAATTTGCATTTACATGGCTGCCGCTTTTTTCCGGCTCGGGGCTTTGCCGGCTCGGGGCTTTTTTCCGGCTCGGGGCTTTGAAAGTAGGAATAAGAGATCTTGCGGAAAAGGGTTTATTTTCCGCAAGATCCCGTCTAGACTGGCGCTTTTTGCCGCAAAGCCCGAGCCGGAAAAAGCGGCAGTTATGTAAATGCAAATACCGCGGGGGATATTTAAATCCCCCGCGGATTTGCAATTGCGCTGTGTCTCATTAGCATCCCTTTTCCGAAAAAGGGTGCCAATGTAGACACAGCCTGTATGTATGAAACTGATTGTTTCTTCCTAAGTGGAGCACTTTGCATTTGTCTTTATTAAACTTCATCCTATTTACCTCAGACCATTTCTCCAATTTGTCCAGATCATTTTGAATTATGACCCTATCCTCCAGATTAGTCGCAACCCCTCCCAGCTTGGTATCATCTGCAAACTTAATAAGCATACTTTCTATACCAATATCTAAATCGTTGATGAAGATATTGAACAGAGACGGTCCCAAAACAGACCCCTGCGGAACCCCACTTGTTATGCCTTTCCAGCAGGATTGTGAACCATTAATAACTACTCTCTGAGTACGGTTATCCAGCCAGTTATGCACCCACCATATAGTAGTCCCATCTAAGTTGTATTTACCTAGTTTATTGATAAGAATATCATGTGAGACCGTATCAAACACCTTACTAAAGTCTAGGTATACCACATCCACCGCTTCTCCCTTATCCACAAGACTCGTTATCCTATTAAAGAAAGCTATCAGATTGGTTTGACATGATTTGTTCTTTACAAATCCATGCTGGCTGTTCCCTATCATCTTGCCACTTTCCAAGTGTTTACAGATGATTTCCTTAACTACTTGCTCCATTATCTTCCCTGGCACAGAAGTTAAACTAACTGGTCTGTAGTTTCCTGGGTTGTTCTTATTTCCCTTTTTATAAATGGGCACTATATTTGCCCTTTTCCAGTCCTCTAGACTCTCTCCTGTCTCCCATGATTTTCCAAAGATACCTCCTCTATCAGCTCCTTGAGTATTCTAGGACGCATTTCCTCAGGCCCTGGTGACTTGCAAGCATCTAACTTTTCTAGGTGATTTTTAACTTGTTCTTTTTTTATTTTACTTTCTAAAACTACCCCCTTCCCACTAGCAGTCACTATGTTAGGCATTCCTACAGACTTCTCGGTGAAGACTGAAACAAAGAAGTCATTGAGCATCTCTGCCATTTCCAAGTTTCCTGTTACTGTTTCTCTCTCCTCACCGACCAGTGGGCCTACCCTATCCTTGGTCTTCCTCTTGCTTCTAATGTATTTATAAAAAGTCTTCTTGTTTCCCTTTATTCCCGTAGCTAGTTTGAGCTCATTCTGTGCCTTTGCCTTTCTAATCTTGCCCCTGGATTCCTGTGCTGTTTGCCTATATTCAGCCTTTGTAATTTGTCCTACTTTCCATTTTTATGACTCCTTTTTATTTTTAGATCATGCAAGATCTCGTGGTTAAGCCAAGGCGGTCTTTTGCCATATTTTCTATCTTTCCGACACATCGGAATAGCTTGCTTTGGGCCCTTAACAATGTCCCTTTGAAAAACTGCCAACTCTCCTCAGTTGTTTTTCCCTTCAGTCTCGATTCCCATGGGACCTTACCTATCAGCTCTCTGAGCTTACCAAAATCCACCTTCCTGAAATCCATTGTCTCTATTTTGCTGTTCTCCCTTCTACCCTTCCTTAGATTTGTGAACTCTAGGATTTCATGATCACTTCCACCCAAGCTGCCTTCCACTTTCAAAGATTCCCTCAGTTCTGCTTCTATTTAGGTCTTAATAACAATTCTTATCTCCTCAAAATGAATAACTGCAAGCTCAAAGGGGAACAATTTCTGCCCCCCAATAAGATGAATTACTCGTCCACCTTGTTCACAAACCACATGCTGATTTCTTCCTTAATTTTCACCCAGCATTTCCTATGATTACTCATATGGGTAAGGACTTATCTGAACCCAGGCCCCTTTGTTCCCTAATCAGCTAGGCTCCAATCCCAGCACTGACTCACTTGTCCAGCTGTGCATCCCACAATACAACTTGCACACGCAGTAGACACACAGCTATTACAGAGTCACCTTTGGAGAGTGGGCTTACCCATTACTATTTGGTATGAGTAAGTTAGATGGGACTGATTTTTGCCTGTAGAGAAGGTGGATATGGTCTAATCTCACTTTGATTCCAGTTAGTCTCCGAATCTTTGCCAGGCTAGGGTTCTGCAGCCTCACCTTGCCCGGGAGTTTTTTAAATATACTGGCAAAGAAGATCATCTTTGGTCACTGTGACCATATGACAAGTGGGTGGAGACTTGCCAGCATATAGAACAGGCCTGGGCAAAATAAGGCCCGCGGGCCCAATCCAGCCCACCAAGTCACTGGATCCACCCATGGAGACAGCGGGGGAGCCCCAGGCAGACTCCCGGCTTTCCCCGCAGCCCCGCGCGCCATGCAGAAATGCGGCTGCAGGGCTCCATTTCTGCTTTAAAACTGGAGGGGAGGGGGGAAGTTTCAGGAGCCACCCCGCCCCCAGCACAATCCCATTGGCTGGTTTCTGGCCAGAAACCAGCCAATGGGAGCTGCTTGTTGGAATAACAGGCAGCCAAGAAGAACTGTGCCCCCCTCTCCTCAGCTCAGTTATTCATGAAGCACATGGCCAGGCAAGCAGGCAGGCAGGCTGGCTGGGAAACGTTTTAAGCTCTGCAGGCAGGCATGCTAGTTTGACAGCTGGCAGGTAAGTCTCTTGGCCACAGCCTGCTTCTGGCACCCCAACCCTTTGCCCTCTCCCCCCACTCAACATACCCAAGCCCTCTGTCCCCCTCTTACACTTATACCCCCTCCGAGATCTGGAACCCCAATCTCCTGCCCCAGATCACAAATACCCTCCTACCCTAGGTCACATCTCAAACCCCTGCACTCCAGTCCCTGTCCTAGGTCACAACTGCCTCCTTCACCCAAACTCCATCCCAGCCCCCACTCTCCCTCCTGCACCCAACCTCCTTCCCAGACACCACATCTCCTCCATTGATATCATGGAAGAGTACGGCCCTCTTGGAGTGGCCCCCTATCAAATCTTGGAGTGGCCCCCCATCAAAAATTAATGCCCACCTCAATATAGAAGCACTAACCTGGTGACCCAAATTGCTTCCCCCTGACCCTTTGGCTCTTGTGCTTGGGCAAATCATAGGAGTGGATCTGATTCCCTAGATTGTCCAGGACAAAATGGGCAGCTCTGAGCGTACACTGTTTCCATCCCTCTCTCTCAGCACCCTGGCTGGTTTTGCTCCTGGTTTGGCTTATAGTGTCTGGCATTCAGCAGGGTTGGGCTGACAGCCTGGCTGGGCCTCTGGGCAAGGTGGGTGGGGGGGGGGGGGGGTAGAGGGAACTGCTCCACACTCCTTGGCAGGGGTGGTGCCTGGGTGCCTGAGACAGAAAGGGCTGGGGGCTAGGCAGCCCCTCAGCACAGCCTGGAGAGTGCCATGCCTCCCCAACCTGCCCTCAGTATTGCCCTGCGCGTACAGTATGGCACACTGGGCTCTGGCCACCACTGTTGCTGCAGTAGCAGCTGCAGTGGCTGGGAGCTCCAGGCCCTTTTGAATTGCTGGGCCCTGGAGCAACTGTCCCCTCTTCCCGCCTCCCCCCGGTGGTGGGCCTGCTTTGAACTTGCCAAAGCCATGGGCTGAGGCATCCGCAGAGATGGGCCTGGGACCCATGTCAGGAGACTTGTCTCTGTGCTTAGACCACAGCAGCACTTCATAATATGCCCTTCTGTAGCGCCTTCTGTTGAGGGGCATGTCATAAACGTGAATCACTTGCTGGGAAGAGGATTAGGTCACAGTGTTCTTTATCAAAACCCTAGACGTGTAGGTAGTCGTCAGAGGAAGCAAACACATCCTTTGCCCTGCAGAATTCTGCTGGGTTGGTTCTGCTACGTACACTTAATCCCAAATAAACCCTTCAGCAAAGACTTGTGCTTTCTGGACACATCTCCATAAGGTAGCTAAATACTGTAACTAGTGGTAAGAGGTTTTAGTAAGTTTCAGTCACTAAAGGCCTAGTTAATCACATTCAGGTGAGCTCAAGTCAGGCCTGGACAGTGCTAATGAATTCATCATGGCCTACAGATGCTGGTTGTTAGCAAACCCATTCCTCAGGAGTATCTGCTTTTTTTCCCTAGAGAAGGGCCCAGATCTTCCCTGGAGCTTTCAGCCCCAACTGCTATTGGTCCTCTCACATAATCTACAGATATTTTCTAACTGTCTCAAAGCTGTTGGTATATTGCCTAGGGGAAGAAGACAACAAGATCCTGGAATCACTTTAAAGTCATCAGCATTGACAAGCGCATGATGCTTGGCAGGGGACTTAATTGGCTTCACAGTCCCCTTTATTGAATACATAGCTACTGCTTCACTCGTCTGCTACATTCAAATGACAATGGTTAAATTAGTGCGACTCTCTCTCAAACCTGTAAATAACCACTGCCCTCTAACATAGGCTGGGCAGACTGACAGTCTGTCCTTGCCCTGACATTTTATTTCATACTGAACAGATCCAGCTTTGCATTGTTCATCTGAAGGGTCACCATCCCCGAGTGTTACCTAACACATTGTCACAGACATGCCCTTTTAGTCCGAATGCTTAGCCTTAAACCTACCATGGAGCTGTTCGCATGTCCTACTGTTCCTTGGCCTGCTGCAGCACACATACTGGTTGATAGATGAGACTTACAATTCAGTTCAAGTGGTGCTGAGCAGGGAGTATATTGGAGCATCAGAAATTGGGTGCTGCTCCACTCAAGTTCAGCCCACAGTCTTTGCAAACATGGGTTGGGGTTTTGTGCTAACATGATCAGCAGCAGAAGAGCTAACCACGTTGACATGTGGAGAGACCCCATTAGCTTTCAGAGGTGACAGTGCATTGAGATGAGCACAACACCATTGGCCTCTTTCTCACCATTTCAGTTTGTCAGGTGACTTAGCAAAAATAGATGGCTTTGGCTCACATTCAGGTTTGCTTCACAAGCAGATAAGGCTAGCAGAGAAAACTCATGAAGCGTCCACACCTCAAGCGCGTTTTTGCACAAGAGAATCGAAAGAACAGAGGGGTTTTTGCGCAATTGGTATTCCTCTTTCTACGAGGAAGAAGCCTTTTTGCGAAAGAGTTCTTTTGCAAAAATGCGTGTGTGGACAGGAAAGGGAGGTTTTGCGCAAAAAGAGGAAAAAGGAAAAAGCACAGATGCCCTGGTAGCCATTCTGTGCATACCAATCAGTGCTTACTTTCGAGAGAGTGTCCATGCAGTCTAGACGCTCTCTTTCGCAAAAGCCCATCATTTTTCCGATGCGCTTTTGCAGTATGGACGTGCTCTGGCGCAAGAAGTTTTTGTGGAAGATCTCTTCCGATAAAAGCTTCTTGTGCAAGAAGCCTGCAGTCTAGACATAGCCCATAAGAGGGCCTGACTTTCTTGGATCAGATCCTGTGCACAATTAAGAATTAATACCTGCTTATTTTCTTTCCAAAATAAAACCAATGATACTTTAGAAGGTCTAAACATGCTTCTGTCAAGCAATCAAGCACACGTCAGTGAGCTCTAGGAAAATGCTGACAGTGTGGTCATAAAACAGTTAAGATTAAGGGTCTCTTGAATCTGTTTACTTCAGTTGGGTTTCCAGAGCATCCTATCATGTTGTTATAGAAACCACTTGCAGCTTTAAATCTTGAATCAAGATTATTGCCATAGTAACCAGCACCACCACCACAAAAAAAAGTCAGTTATTCAAAACATTCCATTTCCATGGAAAAGGCCAATTTTGTTTTCAAATGCACTTGTACTGACAGAAACAAAGAAACTAAATTAACAACATATTTACTGCAGCAGAAGCCCTATGCAAGGCGTATTTGCGTATCAGCAACTACTGAAAAACATTTTAATTTGAAAATGTGGTTTAGGACCCACTTGAGAATCAAAGACATTTGTGATTCTGTAACCAAATGACAGAATTGGTTATTAAATGGGTGTCTTCATTTCATGATGCTTCTGTGAGCCCTGAAAGCTGCTCCTGAGAGTGAGGGCTGCTACTGTTTTCTATCGTTTTCTTTTGCTACCGTGTTATTGTTATACAATCCCAGCCTACCTCCTCCTGTGAGCACCTTACAGCAGCAGCTGCTGGTTGTACTGAACACCCCGGCAATATGACGGCTTCTCCCACAGAACAGCCACACAACGATTACCTATCAACTCGCAATGTGGCATGTTTGTTCAGAGGCACTAACTTGGCATCACACAACCTCAGCAGTTTCTCCTCCCCAAGGAAGGAACAAACGAGAGCAACGGTACGGCTCGCTGCTACTTATGGACGATCTTGCCAGCTAGTGCACAATAACACACTCCTCTCTAAAGCATGACTGCTTTCTTCTAGCACTTCCTCTTCCATTCTTTGCTGAGAGGTACCTGGCCCCATTTGCTCTTGCTCCTGTTGGTTTTACATCAGTGTGGCACCATTGATTTAGGCCTATCTCAGAGGAGAATCAGTTTCTCTGGGACCGAGGGGGCTTTCAAAGCATGGCAGAAGGCTGTTAGAGATGTACCATCCTAGTGGGAGCTCCCAAGGGTTTTGCACCTCAAGCCCATACAAGGCATCCAGAAATACAGAGGCGGGTGTTGCTGCTGATAACATACCCTTTGCCAGGGTGCAACACACGCTGCCCACTGTGCTGGCTGCTAGGCAGGGAGAAGCAGTGCCATGTAGGCCTGGGGTACATTGCTCATTTAAGAGACTGAGTCCAACCAAGTCATTTCATGAGTTCACTTCAGATCGGCTCAACTATTTTCTTCTAAAACCAAAACCAAAATCTAGCGGTTTGGATCTGACATTTGTTTAAAGGCAGCATTTCAGAGAAGCTGCACTGCAGATTCATAGAGTCATAATATACATTCTCTCCTTCCAAGGAAACCAGAGTTTCTCAACCAGTGGTATGAGTAGCCTGAGGGGTACTTGAGAGAAGTCTGGGGAGTGCATCAACACAACTGAAATTTGTAGAAAACTTAATTTTTGTTTTAAGTGTTACAGCACTTTATTATTTCTGTATTTTTTACACCCAAAAATTTCATTGCTAACCCGGCTACGATTAAGTTGTTTAAACAAATGTGTTGCAATGGTAGAAAAAAAGTGTGTGTCTGAAAACTGTAGGTAGTGGGGGTATATATATATATATATATATATATATATATATATTTTAAAGGGTGTACTTTATTAAAAAAAGGTTGAGAAACACTGGATTAGACTGTACTGAGACCTTCTAGCCTAGTTCTCCAGTTAAGACCTTGTTAATTTAATTCAAGTAAATTTAGGTTCTTTTTAAAGCACAAGATAACTGGGCACATGAGATTCTTGCACAGTGGAGTTATTGTTAACTAGGTAGTTGATCCCAACCTATAATCTATGATGTTGTGGATCTGAGGGGCAGTTTCAGGGTGACTGATCATTAAAATAGCCTATTAGAGGCAAAGCACTGAGATACTCAATATTGTTTATATTATGAAACAATTTTGTCTGACAAAGGAATGCCTTTGACTACTTGATTAAAATTTTTGTTTCTTCAAGGCATCAGGAAGGAAAGAGACCCAAACTCTAATGTTTTGTGGTATTCAAAATATGATTTGAATCTAAATGTCTCTCTCTGCTTGCTTTGAAAACTAAACATGCATCCTCTCAAGTCTGCTTGGCCTTGGGTATTAATTGTGCTGTTTGGGTAAAACATTGCTTTACTCCCTCCTTTCGGGGCTCCATTTTTTAAGTCTCTGAGAAAATACTTGAATGTTGTTTTATACTTTGTAGGTGCCAAGCCACGTAGAAGATGTTGGGGAACTGGCAGGGTAGCAAGGGTAAGAGAGGATTGCCCCCAGTGTGTTCTGAATGACACAGCTGATTACTGTATTGAATTGAAGACTATTTTGGTCACTTAAGAATGGAAAATGGAGGCAGGATGGCAGGATTAGGCCCAACTTTATGTTACGAATGCCCTGATTTTGTAGAACAGCTACAGATACTAAAGCCATGAAGGTGCAGGAGGGTCCTTTTCAGACACAATTTAAGTTTTATTCTAAACAAACATCTTCTCCATTTCATAGCCAGGCTGTTACTTCTGTCTCTTCCATCCTTTTAAAATGTTCAGCCCTGTGGGTGAATTGCATTATATTACTGGAAATTTAGTGTATTATGATATAGCTGCCACATGCATCAGACAAAAAGAGGCTTAAATGTAGCTAAGGATCACATAGTATGCAGAAGAACCTTTTGAAACCCCCTCTTCTAAGCAATTTCTCCCCCCACCCCCTCCACCCCGAAGTGGCTTGGTGGAAAACCTGTGTAGACAGGTTTTGTTCTGGTATGCGTGAAGCTGGCATGACAGGCCTTTCCCAGGATTTTCTAAGCGGTCCTGCTAGAATTTACTTCAAAACTGTTTTCTCTTATTAGCTAACTAACAACTGGGATTAAAAATTGCTTGGGAGAGGCCTATTTTCTGTTAATTGTGCCTGACTCTGGCAGGCTCCGCATGATTGAGCAGAGGAAAGGGGAAATGAATGCAAGGCACATTCTATCCCTCTGCCTGTCTCTCGTGCCACCGTACAGTCAGGATGAGACTACAGGCATTGTGCTAATTTAGCACTATCAAATGCATTGTGGTCAGGGAGCACGAGGGTAGGGTTATAATAATCATGGTCACACTCTGCACCCCTTGCAAAGATGGCTTTCAGCCAATGTTCCAGCTCATCTTTTCCATCCATGTGCAGATTTTTTTTCTATCCAGGCGTGGAATAAATTTTTGTTTGTGCACCAAGGCATGTGTGAATGTGCACCACAAGTAGAAACAAAACCCTTAGCTGTGGGCATGAGGTTATTCAAATGCCACCCAGCTGATTCTCTCCTGAGTGGCTGCACAAGCGTGCTGCTTACAGATAACACTGCCTACAGCAAGTGGAAATCACATGTTGCACCCTGCTCAAATGTGGCCTTGGAAATGCTAAGTCCACAAGCCTGGATTCCAGTAGGTAGTGTAGGCCAGCTTGAAGCGTTCTGTGTTTTTCTAAGCTCCATATGACCCTGTGGGGCCAGATGCAATTCTGCATTTAACTTGTCATAACAAGGACATGCCTTCACAAAAGGCAGCTTCTCTTGTCATGAAATATCTCAAAGGTCTGTTTCAAATAATGGGTTGCAATGGCAACATTGACGAGTTTATTTTCCTTTTCTCACTGTTCAGTGTCAAAGTTCAAGTCTCACCCGCCCTGTCAGGTCCAACTGTGAGGGGGAAGGGGACAGCTGCCCTGGGGTCCAGTGATTTAAAAGGGCCCAGAGTTCCTGGATGCCGCCACTGCTTACTGAAGTGGCGGCTGGAGGCCTGGACCCTTTCAATTGCTGCCAGAGCCCTGGGTTATGCGCACTGGGCAGTGCTGAAGGGCTGGCTGGAGGAAGCTCACCCCAGCCCTGCCCTTCTGCTCAAGGCCCTGTCACTTCCAGGGCCATGGACCTGGGGCCCCTATCTTGCACAGGGGCCTGGCAAGTATGTTGGCTGCATCCTTTACAGTTTCAGATGTCTCCCAGTTTCTCTAGAAGCCCAAGAAACTCATCAATTTTTCAAAATAAACTATTTGGTAGGGAAAAAATGCCACTAAATCTGGCACTTACATGCCATAGCTAAATGCAGTATCTAATTCAATTTCTGATTAGGATCATTATCTTTACTAGGGAAAAAGCTACTACGATTAAATATAAAAATAAAATTGTGTGTGCGTGTGTGTTAAAGAGTTTTGTAGGATCACTAGAATGCAGAATTAGGCTCTTAGGGCAGATTTAAGGGTCAGACCTTTCAGTTTGTTCCCAGTGCCATAAAACATCTAAGGAACTTTTGATAGAAGTTACATTCACCAAGCTGGAACAGCAGTAAATTATGCAACCTTGTACCCGTTGAACGGTCTATACCTCAAGTTAGATGCACTCTAAAGAAGGTCAGGTAACATTGCTTCTCTCTGCCTGCCCACAGAACTTTCCTGAAGGAGGGCATCCCTTCTCAGTGGATGTACTGAACCAATGCATTTTCTAGCTGCATTCTTTCTGTGCAGCAATGGAGATGGTGCAGCCAGATTTCAGCACAGATGGATTTACTGCTGCTGGAGCTGTACATCTGGTCTGCTCTGGCTTTCACTTGGCATAGACCCAGGGCTAAAGTTGGGCCTGGAGATGAGACAAAGCATGCAGGATAAAACCTCTGTAATAGTCATTATCACCTGATTACTTTATACCGGGGTTTCATGTATGTCTATGGGCATGTCTACACTACGAGATAAGGTCAAATCTAACATGGTCGATTTCTGGACACCCGAATTTGAGAAGTCAAAGGTCCATGTCCTCATTGCAGGCAAGAATTAAATATTGTCTGAAATAGCACGTCCCCATTAGGGAGCCTGCTGTTGAGTTTAAGAGTGAGGCGCCATGCATAGCTTTGCAGTCTGGGCTATGCTTCTGGTGCCCACTGGATCCAAAACTCTGTTGCGGTTGGTTAGAAGGGCTCACGCTGGCTGTGTCCCGGAAGGCGCTTCTCCAATCCCTCCCCCCTCGTGCGACATAAAAGGGACACACTGTGCTCATGCCTATAGGTGCCCTGGTTGCCTGCATGGATGCCATAGCACCGCGAGCACGGAGCCCGGTTGGCACAAAAGCATTGTCATACTCGTGTGTACTTTGAGAGCGTACACATGGTGCTCTTTCAGGAAGAGCATGAGGATGAAGCTTGGCGTGGCACAGAGGCCCCGCTCAGGCAAGGCCTGGTGCTCTTACTAGTGTAGCTACCACTCAATCCTCCAGACACAGTGCAATGCCAGTTCTGGCATCGTGAGACAAGCTCAGACTTGTGGCACCGCATTGTGATGCGGGGATGAGACGATCAGCAGTGGCTGCAGAACTTCCGAGTGCGCAAGGCCACCTTCCTGGAACAGTACGAATGGCCTTCCCCTGCGCTCAGGTGCCCACATGAGACCCGCTTTGACAATGGAGAAGAACATGGCCATTGCCCTATGGAAGCTTGTCTCAACAGACAGTGGGGTAATCTATAGTGGGGACTGTTCTCATACAAGTAGCCAAGGCGATCAATAGCCTTATGCTACTCTGGAAAATGTGGACAACATAGTGGATGGCTTTGCTGCAATAGGCTTCCCTTACTGCGGTGGAGCCACAGACGGAATGTACATCTCCATCTTGTTTACACTAGCATCTGCGTTTACACTAGCATCACTTTGACCATGAAAGGTCGGGAATAGCATTACTCCTGGCAAAAAGCAGGAGTACAGACACTGACTTCAGCAGCACCTAAAGGAGATGCAACAGGCTTGGTAGTGTGGCCGCATCACTTAGAAAGTCGACCATGTGCGACTACAATCGATATAAAGTCTTAGTGTAGACCAGGCCTAAATGAGTAAATTACACAAAACAGTAGTGAACTACACAACTCCAATTCATGGCTTCTTTGCAACTTTTTCAGGTGAAGAGAATGGGCTAATAAAGCCTACACTGGTGTCAGATTGCTAGAGGTTTCCTTTAATCTGGTCATCTACTTGAGATAACTCATTAGCAGTAGAATTTATCTGCAATAGTCATATGCAAACCCCAGCACCCATTTCCAACACAGCATCACATGCTTATGAGTCATCAGTGCAGGTCTTAGTAGGGTATAGCAACTGGCAGAGTTCTTGTCCACATTGCGTTTCTGTGGGGGCATGGTTCCCTGGCAGTAGCATGTACTCAATAAAGCAGACTAGAAAAGGGGATCTGCTCTAGGAAGATGTGAAAATGGCCACTTGAGATTTTCCCAGGTAGCGCAGAACTGCTGTAGTACCCTTGCTCCCAGCTTTTGGTGCAGGGGACATAGCCAAGAAATAGAATGTAGGACTGGGCCTGGCTAAGCTAGTAGCCCCATGGAGCCATTGGCAGCCGGTGTAAAACACAACAGCCCTGAGGATACTCTAATTTTACACCTGAAGACAGGCCAAGCAGACATACTCCTGCCTTCTCTTCTGAGCTGTCCTGAGCATATACCACAAGCAAGCTGGAGGATGTATAAAGAGACATCCCCCCTCAGGCATTTCAAACCCTGGCTTTAAACTTCTACAACAAGAATCTTCAGGGGTTAGCTGAGTTAGTCTGTACAGAAAAAAACAACAAATGGTCTGGTAGCACTTTATAGACTAACAGAACATGTAAATGGTATCATGAGCTTCTGTGGGCACAGCCCACTTCTTCAAATGACCGGAGTTCTGAGTTTAGGATGTGCAGACCCAAAATAAATAGGAGAGAAGGGTGGGGCAGCAAAAAAAAGAGGGGGGAGAGACAGGGAGCAGAGGGTATAGAAAATTCAGGAAGGTAGAGGGAATCAGTAAGTATCTGAAGTAAGTTAACTACCCAATCTTCCCCCCACCCCAAGTTGTGCTGCTATTTTTGTTTTTTGGCCCCAGTCAGTTCCTTTTTTTTTTTTGCTCAACAAGTTTTGCTGCTATTGGAGGGTGGGGGCATGAGTGTTTCTCAAAAATAAAAAAGGGGAACCACTGAAAAGTTTGGGAACCACTGGTCTAGACCATCCCTGTCTATCTAACCTGCTCTTAAATATCTCCAGTGATGGAGATTCCACAACCTCCCTAGGCAATTTATTCTACTGTTTAACCACCCTGTTGGTTAGGAAGTTTTTCCTAATGTCCAACCTAAACCCCCCCTTGCTGCAATTTAAGCCCATTGCTTCTTGTCCTATCCTCAGAGGCCAAGTAGAACAATTTTCTCCCTCCTCCTTGCACCACCCCTTAAGATACTTGAAAACTGCTATCATGTCCCCCCTGCCAGTCTTCTCTTTTCTAAACTAAACAAGCCCAGTTCTTTTAGTCTTCCCTCATAGCTCATGTTTTCTAGACCTTTAATCATTTTTTGTTGCTCTCCTCTGGACCTTCTCCAGTTTCTCCACATCTTTCTTGAAATGTGGTACCCAGAACTGGACACAATACTCCAGTTGAGGCCTAATCAGCGCAGAGTAGAGCGGAAGAATGACTTCTCATGTCTTGCTCACAACACTCCTGTTAATGCATCCCAGAATCATGTTTGCTTTTTTTGCAACAGTGTCACACTGTTGACTCATATTTAGCTTGTGGTCCACTGAGACCCCTAGATCCCTTTCTGTAGTACTCCTGCAGAATATCGAGGTCTTTATCTATACTCAGTATTTCCTGTACCTCTCCAAAGGTTTCTAGTCACACAGTTTTGATTGACTTCGCTAGGAATTTCTGAGAAGACACAATCTGACCCAAAATGTATTCTAACCATTTCATTCCTTGATCTATGTAACAATTTGCATATGTAGAGCTGCTGCCACCGCCACCCAAAACTGAGCTCTTTCTTTCAGATTATTATTACTCACTATTTCCCTCAGGTCCTTTCCCTTCTTTTTCCTTGAGCAAATTGCATTCAAAGTATGGTTTGCTTTCTTTTGTCTCCCTAGCTATGTTACTTTACATTTACTGAATAACCTGCATACACTGACCTCTGCTTTTGCCCATTGCCTTTCGTGGCTCTAACGTATTAAATGCAGTGGTCCTGCATTAAGCCAAGGTTCTACCAGCTGCTCTCAAGTTCAACGTCACTTCCTTTTCATTTGCTCTCATTAAAGTGAAATTCAGTTTTACTACCAACTAGGAAATAACTCCCAGTAATATCAGGATGAAGTGTCAGCTGATTTAATGTGATCCTAAAAGGAATTCAGGATGGACTAACCTGCTGGGAAAGGAGTGCAGCCTGATGGAGAGGGAGTTCACTGATTCAGCCCTTTCCAACATTCCAGCATGCTGATCTCCTGTAGGAGTTCCTGCTAGGAATGGAAGCAGCTCTGCTGTGTGAGGCCAGCAGAGCAAACAGTGCCAGAGGGTGCAAAGAGGTGTCATTAACACATCCATGCACCAGTTTTATTGCACCTTGACCCATAGCTAAAAAGTAATAATATTAATAAAACATAGATTCCTATTTGAGATGCACTGTTGCCAATCATAAGGCAAGTGTTTGTCATTTAATTATAGTTTGTAACACCTACTAGGAATTTGTCAGGCATTATTTTCAATGTCATAATTCTTTGCGGTTACTGTACAGCCAGTTCCCAAGTTACGAACGGTCCATTTATGACCGTTCGCATTTACGACCAAACCTCCCATTAAGTGGTCGTAAAAGGTGATCCCCGAGTTATGAACACGACCCGCGCTTATGAACAGCACGTTTGCAATGTAACTCAATGAGGTCCAACTTACGAACATTTCGAGTTATGGCCAAGTGTTTGGTCCGTAACTCATTCGTAACTTGGGGACCGGCTGTATGTTTGCCTGCATTTCCTGGTGATGCTGCCTACACCATTAGGGGAGCTTAAGACAATGATGACGTTTTCATAGCTGTAGCTAACCCATGTCAAGGCAATGTAAAGAAAATGTCAGTGCAGTTCTGTGCAGATGTCATTGTGATGGGAAGGAAGAGGAAAACCCTGTAAATACTCAGTACAGGTCTATAGAGAAAATATTTCAATGATAAAACAGTATCACTGAGAGTTAAGAGAGACAGACCAAGATATGCAAAAGCAGAATATAGCCACTGGGATGCAGTTAAGGCAACAACACAAGTGTTAAAGCTAGAGAGAAGTCCAACTGACAAGGGTATCTGTTCGAAATAGTTGCCCCTTGGTTACTCTTTTTCTCATCTTTCACATATTCCAATTCCAGTATTGTGCAAATAAGACTAAGGTCTCTAGTCACTGATGTAATATTTCAAGAATATTAATTCCAAATAACCTGGCTCTTTTTGTTCTGCGAGGTTGCTCTTCGTGCTACACAATGCTGAAGTTTGTAACTCTGTAAACAGGGGTATTCCAGGACCCATTGTAGGTCAGAGATGTTGCTTACCTGACAAATAAATGTTGTCAATATACCTTACACTGCCATCAATATGCCATATTTCTGGAAATAGCATATATCTGTCCTGCACAGCTTGATCCTAGAAAGTGCTGGGTGATCTGCCTCCAGTTCAGCACAGAACGTAAGCATGTGCTTAACTTTAAGCATGTGACAAATCCCACTGATTTCAGTAGTAATGCTAAGAGTCCAGCAAATCCACAGCTCATTTTTGCTGATATAGATGCAACTAGATTTTGTATCTAGAACCCTGCAAATTTGTGGATATCTGCTTTATATCCATGGGTAACCATATCCACAGATGTGGGTATCCGCAGATCATTTTTGCAGATGCTGATGTGGATACCAATTCTGTATCCATGCAGGGCTCTATTAATACTCGCGTGTAGGCCAGAGCATTCAGCAGCTTGAGTAATCAATCCCATACTACCCTTCACACTGTATGTCCCAATGTGCTTTATTGGCTTGATCTTGCACCACTGAACGGGGACTTCACTATTGCCTTCAGTGAGGGCTGGATCAAATCCTCTAAGCTCTGTACAAAGCAGAAACCAAATAAACAAAAAAACCCTCCATTTAACTTTTTAAGATGTTTTATGTCCTATGACCAAATCCAGCTCCCATTAAGACAATGAAAAGAAAACCAAACCAAACCTCCACAACTGTTGGCGTAATGTAAATTGGATCTGGCCCTTTATATTTTAAAACCCTTTAAACTGGGGAGAACACTAATATCTTAAGTTTAGCTGGTAAAACCTGAGATATTGGTCCAGAAGCAAATAATCAGGGGGACAGATATAATAGCTCCCTGACATGATGATGATTTGTGTTGCAGTAGCCCTTGGGAGCCCCCATCATGGACCAGGGCTCCATTGTGCTGGGTACTGTACAAACACCATCCTACCGTTATTTCTGAAAGACAGTAGCATACTGAGCAATTGATATGGCCCATCTTTAGGCAAGAATATGTGATCTGAACGTTCATTTTTAACACGTGATTATAATGAATGTTAAGTATCTATCTGTGGTGAAAGGACTCAGTACCTGGAATATATTAAGAGCTGTCAGTATTTGAGATGTAAGACTAAGATTTGGATAACACTACAGCTACTTTTCTAATAAGCAAAATACACAGAGGATAAAGGGTTGAGCCCAAGAAATACAATCAGGGCACAAACAAAACACAGTACCCACAAGTCAACTCTTCTTGTAGCAAGATCCTTGGAGAGAGACGTCCTTTGGAGAGGCGGAGGAGTGGGAGTGGATGTACAGCTCACATATGGCCAGTTTCTGAGACTCTTACTCATGACAAGCAGTATTTTACTCACATCGTAGCAATGGCGTCTCCTGCTGGAGTGAGTCCCTCCTCAACATGCCTTGAGGGTGTCAGAATCTAAAGTAAGGCCTTGATCCTGCACATGAATCTGTGGGGGTGGAAATCTATGACCATCCAGAATCCTACTGAAATCCATGTGCCTTCAGAAGTGACGTCCCTCAGAAGAGGTATGACTCTTCTGCCCCACTTCAGCATCAGGTCACGATGATTTAGAGGAATAACCAGACTGTTGAGATTTCAGAACCCCAATGAGACATGCATTAGCTAATGAACATAAGAATGGCCATTGTGGGTCAGACCCACAAGGGTTCCCCTAGTCCAGTGTTTTGTCTTCCAACAGTGACCAGTGCAGATGCACCAGAGGGACTGAACAGAACAGGTAATCATCAACTCATCCATTTCCTATAGCCCATCTCCAGCTTCTGGCAAACAGTGCTGTTTTGGGAACACACCACTACTGGACACTCTTAACTTTCTTGATAGGCCCTGACAAAGAGACCTAAGAAAATTAGGCACCTAAATCATTTTCAGTGTCATGTACAGTTTAATTGCATATTTCCTATTAACTTTACTGGACGTCACATGCCTAAAAGCTCACATATGTCTCAAAAATCTTTGGACATTAACCATGTAGCTAAAATGTAGTCTTATGTAATGTAATGTGACTCAGTGTAGCCTATCAGTCACCCTTTCTGACTAGTGTCGTCATGCATCAGATAGGCTGTTTCTGTCTGTCACTGTTATCCAAGCAGGAAAGATGTGAAGGATCCTTGTGACTCATTATGGTCACTCTGTTACCATTAGGAATGTTTTCTTCTTTAACTGAAGAGTGTACAATTTTTTTTTTTTTTTTTGTATTATGGAAGAATTTATAATAGTCTTAGTTAACTTTAAACTTGGAATATTTTGTGCTAGATTTGTTTTTACAAAGGCAAGTGTGTAATCCTTGCTTGTATGAAGCAACTATGTCATTTCTGTTTGTGTGAGTGAAGAAAGTGAGTGTTTGAAAAGAGATTAGTCTCAAGGCAGCACAGCATCCAGATGGTCAGAGGATGGGCTGAAGACTCAGGAACACTAAGCAACTATCAAATGTACCCATTGTATTTGATGACTAAGGAGGAGCAGATTGATGACCCTGAAGTTAGAAACAAGCACCCCCAATGTGAAAAGTTAGCAAATCCCAAACAAATCATTGTAGGGTAACCCCCAGAAAGGTCATCACCAGACTGATGTAAAACCACCATGAAAACAATTTCCACATAAACATATGTTGCAAAGTGACTGATTACAACATGATACAGCAAGATCCATGGACTTGCATACAAAGGGATTTCTAAACAAGATGGGGTGTCCTGCCATGAAGCTTTGGGTTCCGTCCTGCCAAGATGTGGAGCATCGGTCCAGACCAATGGAGCATGGATCCTCCCTTACACTCAGCCTAACTGGCCATTAGATTGATGTAACAGACTGGTAGCAATAACATCAACAGGGGGTGTGTGTGTGTGAATACACATGCTTTTTTCTTTGCATTCTCAATAAACGTGACTTTTCCCGTAGGACAGGGGTTCCCAAACTTTTTGACATGGGGACCAGTAAATCCATTCACGAGCTTTTGGAGGACCGGTAACATTCATTTGCATATTTGCATATTCATTGAGCAATGATGAATATTCAAATAAGTTGTTTCTGGTCCTCCCAAAGCCCCCAGTGCCAGCATTAGCAAAGCTTTTGATACGTTCACCCACAATATTCTTGCCAGCAAGTTAAGGGAATATGGATTGGATAAATGGACTGTAAGGTGGATAGAAAGCTGGCTAGACCAGGTTTCCCAAACTTTTTACTTTAGTTGGAACCCGTTTTTTTTCAGTACTGTTTTTTGCAGCCCAAAAATATAAACGCATATAAAAAAAGAATTAAAAATGAATACATTTTCAGTGTTTCACCCGGCTGCATCCTCCGCCCAGCCTGGGCCAGAGCCTGGGGGACCCGGCGCTGCATGGGCACTCCAGGAGATGGGAAAAGGAGCAGATTGGGGGTAGGGTATCTGGCTAGGAGAGAGGGTACAAGGAGGGGTAGGTTTGCCAGGTGTCCAGTTTTGTACTGGACAATCCGGTATTTGAGGGTTTTGTCCGGGAAACAAATTGAGAAAATACCGGACATAGAAAATGTCTGGTATTTTCTAATTAGGTAAGTTTTATTATAATTAGGTGTATCAGTCTGTAGCTGCGAACTGCCTGGCTGGTAGATGTGATCATGCTGCGTGAGTGTGTCTACCAGCCACGCAGTTCGCAACTATTGGAGGAATAGTATGGAGGTGGGCAAAATGGAATCCCCAGGGCCGGACTCACTCGTGTGACTGGGTCTGCATGTGCCCGGGTCAGTCCCGCTTCCCACCGGCCGATTCGCTCCCCCCTCTCCCCGCCCGGCTTCTCCTCCCGATCTTCCCTGGCCAGCCCCGCTGCCCCCGTCCAGCCCTGCTTCTGGCGGCTGGTTCTCCTGTCCTCTTCCTCACAATCTCCCCCGTCCAGCACCCCCCCCACCCTGTCCCCTGGCCAGCCTGCTGCCCCCATCCAGACCTGCTTCCAGAGAATGGTTCTCTAGTCCTCCTCCTCCCAATCTCCCCCAGCCAGCCCCATTGCCCCCCGTCCAGCCCTGCTTCCTCCACCCACCCGCCTGCCCCGATCTCCGCTGGACAGCCCCGCTGCCCCCAACCCTGCTTCCCAATGGCCGTTCCTCCCCACAGCCCCCGCCACACACATCCTCCCAGCTCGCCCCGCCCCGCTCCCCTCCCAGCAGCCACGCTGAGGCCCGGTATTTTTTTCCCGCGGCCAGGTGCCAGGCTGCAGCCCATAGTTTGGGAAACGCTGCCCTAGAAAGATCCCACGTGCTTCTTATAAGCATAACAGATGTGGTGGGATTGTCACATGTGACCGTGAACAAATAAGTTAAAGGTGAAATTTCTAAGTGTTCCTTAAAATGATCTCTATATTTATTCTTTTTGGAAAAAACATAGGTACAGTCAGAGCCAAATTTGCCAGCACACTGCTTACAAAATACAACTGAAACTAAAGGTCTGATATGATTGGAGGAATGGTCCCCACACTTTTGAGGGTTGTGCCCTCCCTCACTGTGCCCTCCCCTCCTGAGAGCTGGGGCTGGGAGCAGGACCATGGCTGGGAGGGGAGAATGTGGAAAGGGGTAAGGGTGCCCTGGCTGGGCTGCCATGGGGGCTGGCAACCAGGCGTATGGCCAGGTGCAGCTCTTCTCCTGGTCTTGCTCCCTCCATCAACCCTGGGCCAGGAATGGAGCCACAGTCAGTGGAGGAGGTTGGGGCTGAGACTGGAGCAGAGCTGGAGGTGAGAGTGGGGCTGCCTCCCGCCTGCCTAGGGATTTGGTCAAGGCCCCACAATGCCTAGCCGATGGCCCTCCACACCCCCTAGGTGGACTTGCCCTGTAATCGGGACCCTCTGGATTAGATAACAAAGACACTCCTCTGACATGGCTGAGAGCATGACATTCAACGCTTTAATCCTATGCTTTCTATCATTTTAAAAAATCTGAACGTAAGTAGCATCTGAAACTAAACTCAACCTGCAGCAGCAGCACTGTTCTTAGGAAGCTGTTCTAAGTAATCAATGCCTAGACTGTTCCGTTTCATTAAAACATGAGTTTTTCCCTCAGATTCCATGAATTTGAAAATATTCTGCAATTTGGCCAAGGCATCAGCTGTAGCTTAGTGTTTCTCTTGCTAGAGGTTCAGATGCCTCCTGCCATTACTGTTCACACCTCACCAGTTACGTGCCACTACTAATTATTGCAACTAACCAATCAGCATGACAGCAGGCCTACAGGATGGCAGGTTGAGGATGATAGTGGGTGGCTGGTCTGAGGTGATAATGAGATAGTGCAAGGAGTGTTAATCAGAAAAAGAAATGCTGTGCAACTGAAATCCTTTCAAAACGGCAATAGAAATTGCAGATCTAGTGACTGGCTATGTTTGTTATGTAGTGAAATGGATACTGATTTTTGTGCATAGGGAGGGGAATCAAACTGGTTACATAGAATCATAGAACTGGAAGGGACCTCAAGAGGTCATCGAGTCCAGTCCCCTGCCTTCACGGCAGGATCAAGCACTGTCTAGATCAATCCTGACTGGGGTCTGTCCAACCTCCTCTTAAATATCTCCAATGATGGAGATTCCACAACCTCCCTAGACAATTTATTCTAGCGTTTGACCACCCTGTTGGTTAGGAAGTTTTTCCTAATGTCCAACCTAACACCCCCCCTTGCTGCAATTTAAGCCCATTGCTTCTTGTCCTATCCTTAGAGGCCAAGTAGAACAATTTTCTCCCTCCTCCTTGCACCACCCCTTAAGATACTTGAAAACTGCTACATGTCTCCTCTCATTCTTCTCTTTTCTAAACTAAACAAGCCCAATTCTTCCAGTCTTCCCTCATAGGTCATGTTTTCTAGACCTTTAATCATTTTTGTTGCTCTCCTCTGGACCTTCTCCAGTTTCTCCACATCTTTCTTGAAATGTGGTGCCCAGAACTGGACACAATACTCCAGTTGAGGCCTAATCAGCGCAGAGTAGAGCGGAAGAATGACTTCTCATGTCTTGCTCACAACAGTCCTGTTAATGCATCTCAAAATCATGTTTGCTTTTTTTTGCAACATCACACTGTTGACTCATATTTAGCTTGTGGTCCACTATGACCCCTAAATCTGTTTCTGCAGTACTTCTTCCTAGACAGTCGCTTCCCATTTTATATGTGAAAATCTAAAGCTAAACCTTGTGACGCTTCCTCAAGCCTACCATCAGTGTGCTGCCACTGGGGCTGCTGACCAAGTTTTCCTGGGCTCTCCCAGAAATCACACACAGGAGTGGCAGTGTATTCTCCTTTTGGAAGGGTCACTGTGGCCCCATCTGTCTCTAGCCACTTTGGGGGTGATCTAGCCAGGAGCGCCTCAGTGAGCTTTTGACTGGTTTCTGCACAGAAGTACAAGTGTGATGAGCTCCTTGTGTCCTTTCCTTGTACATCTGAACAATGCTGATCAGGGTCTGCCCTAAGATTTTACTCATTGCTCTTTTAGATATATTACTCGGGAGAAAAAAGCATTGGTCTAGTGTAGTGGCGGCACTGCAATTAGGAACCTTAAGGCTGAGGAGATACTAAAGGCTTTTAGTCTGTATTTGGTGTAGTGTTCCAAAGAAATCTCATGTTCCAAGCTTCCTTTTCCTATTTAATAAAGGATCTGTACCAGGAGGATATACTTCTGTTTCAATTCCCCATTGATTTCACTAACAAAATCAGAGTTCTTGAGTCTAAGGAATGGCAAGAGGGAGAACAACAGAATAAATTCAATGGCCTTCTAGAGGGCAGTCCTTAGGAAACTCAAAGAATTGCTAGCTAAAACCCCTGTAGGAAGCAAGCCAGGGGGGAAAGAGGTCATGGGAACTGGCAATGTTTTAAAGAAATACTAATATAGCCGATCCCCGAGTTGCAAACGGTCAATTTACGACCATTCGCATTTATGACCAAACCTCCCCATTAAGCGGTCGTAAAAGATGGTCCCCGAGTTACGAACGCGACCTGCGCTTATGAACAGCGTGGTTGCAATGTAACTCAATGGGGTCCGACTTACAAACATTTTGAGTTACGGCCAAGTGTTTGGTCCGTAACTCGTTCATAACTTGGGGACCGGCTGTAATGGAATAAGAGTAAACTGACCCAATGTGCAAGAAATATAGGAAGTAGGATCAGAGATCACCCTGCTTTAGTCAGGAGCTCTTCAATGATCTGAAACTCAAAAGAGTCCTACAAAAAAGTGGAAACTAGTATGAAGTACAAAGTATGAAGGAATAAGATAAAACAAAGCTAGCATGTAGGGACAAAATTAGAAAGGCGAAGGGAGAAATTGAGATTAAATTAGCTAAGGTTATAAAAAGTAAAAAAATATTTTTACAGATTATTAGAAGCAAGAGGAAGATCAAGGACAGATTAGATCTATTACTCAATGAAGCAGGAAAGGCAATAAAGAAAATGCAATAATGGCTGAAATGTTAAATGCCTTGTTTTGTTTCAGTTTTCACCAGAAAGATTAGCAGCGATCAGACAACTAACATGAACTAAGTGTAAATGGGGTAGGATCTCTGGCTAAAATAGGGCTAGAACAGGTTAACAATTACATAGACAATTTAGATGATGTCACGTCAGCAAAACCTGATGAAATACATCCTAGAATACTTAAGGAATTGGCTGAAGAGATCTCTCACCTATTAGCAATTATCTCTGAGAACTCCTGGAGGACAGGAGAGATCCCAGAGGAATGGAAATGGACAAATATAGTACCTATCTATAAAAAGGAGAATAAGAGCAGCCTGAGGAATTAAAGTCTAGTCAGCTTTACTTAAATACACAGAACGATAACTGAGTAACTAATCAAAGAATTGGTAAGCCCCTAGAACAAGGGTTGGCAACCTTTTCAAACCAAAAAGCCAAACTACATCAAAATTCAGAACAAGTGGTCAACAAAGAGCCAGTATAAGAATGCCCATTTGCATGACTGAAAATGTATAACTTGATATTACTAATAATTGACATGATTAACAATACCATAAGTGAAACATTGTACTCAATGATTTTATTTAATGGAACTTCTGCTACTGCATCTTTTTGCACATTTATTTAAAGCTTACATCATAATTGGTCAAATTCAGCTTCATGCATGCATTCTGGCTGTCTTCTGTCAATCTTAAGTGGAAATTACCTTTGATGTGAATCAAATGAGAGAAAGTTTGCCACACATATAGGTGGAACCAAACATTGAAAGTAAGGCCAAGCTGACATTCTGCATGGTGTTCTATGTGACAGGAAGTCCCTTCCAAGTTTGCAGAATCAGATTATCATTGTGCTCCAATTTCTTCATGTTAGCCCATTTGTGCAGATTTGCCAATTCTGCACGTTGTTGAACAAGACATTCTAAATCAGAATTCAGCTTGATGAATTTTTCCACCCAGATATCTGACTCTTTAAAATCTGCTATTTCCATGTCCAAATCACTGACTGAGATGCCTGGAATGACTGTCAAATCCAGTTCTTCAATGTATGCTTTATGTGGATGAATCATAAACAGAGAACTGTGTTTGCAAAAGTCAACAAAAAGTTGACTTGAATGCCCTTAGGAGCTCAGAAACAAACCCAGCAAGCTGTTACAAATCAAGGCTGTTATTTGGATTCTCTCTGACGTGACTCACAAAACATTTGTAAACTTTCAAAATGTGCCAGTTTGCCCATCTCAATATCTTTGATGAAGACAGTCAATTTTTGACTCAAATCCAAACACTGCCTGCTGCAGAGTCAGGACTTTAAATCCTTGCTCTTGTACCTTAAGGTTCAACTCATTCAAATGGCTGGTAATGTCGATGAGATAGAAAAACTTGAGCAATCAGTCACAGTCTGAAAGCTCATTGTGTTTGACACCCTTCATATCCAAAAATGACTTAGTCACATTAACGCAGATGGAAAAATGAGACAAAACTTTTCCATGAGATAACCAGCAAACACTGCTGTGCATTAGTAGATCGGGGTATTCGGAATTTACATCCTCAAGCAGGGACTGAAATTGACAGTGATTAAGGTCTCTGGCACAAATCCAATTGACAATGCGAACAACCAGTCCCCCTACATTTCTGAGTTTCATTCCACATTGCGCACAAAGTGCCTTCTGATGCGCAATGCAATAGAAGTTCAAAAGTGAGCGGTTCAGCTGTTCTGACCAAGAGTAAAGAATCCCCTGTATTTGCTGTCCGTGCTAAGTGCACCATCCATACCCACACAGACACAAGATTATCCAACTGTATTTCTTTCTCATTTACAAAGTTCATCACAGTTTTAAGAATGTCGTTGCCCCTTGTTTGATTTTTCATTGGTATTATCTCAGTCATTTCTTTGTCCACAGCATTTCCACAAATATATCATCCCAGAATACACAACTGATTAATGTCACATATATCGGTTGTCTTGTCCAAAAATAAGTAGCTGTACTCAAATTTTGCATTTGTTCCTTGTCAATTTGATGGGCCCTTTTCACAGCTCTGTCATGAACTGTTTTTGCCGATAATGGCTTGTCTTGAATTTTCTGTATGATTTTTGTCCTTGTGGTGAAGCTCATCAAATAGTTCATGACCAATTTTTAGCGTGCATTTCTTCACATAATCCCTGTCAGTGAAAGGCTTCACCCTTTGAATAATGCTGTATGAGCCCACAAAACTTGCAGAGTTTAAGCTCTCACCCTTTTTCGACCATGCCAGCAGGCTATTTTGTCTAATGTTCATTTTTCGCTGCAGCTCCTCACAGGCTTTTTTCATGCATCACCATTGGGGTATTGTGGCTTTTTTTGTTTGTTTGTTTGAGAACAGTCTCTCACTACAAATAAGACAGTGTGGAGACCCAGACCTCTCCACAAATGCATTGAATCTTTCCACTCCTTTTGAAAATGTTGTTACTCATCATCTCTCTTTCTCGTTGCCATTTTTACTGTTAGGGGACTGCAGAGTTCACCATCACATATGATGATAGAAAGGTTCCTTCAGCAATCAAATAAAAAGAGTATATGTGTAACTCACCCACCTTGTGTGGTTACTAAGCAATGCAAGTGGTACCTAGACCACAGCAACAATTAAGATCCAGAGACCTCTACAGCCTAGGCTAGGAGCCAGCTGGCTTTTAGCTCAGAGGGTAGAGGCTCCTCTACTCAGCTCCAGAGGTCCCAGGTTAAAATCCGCCTGGTGGTGGTTACATATGCATGACTCCCAATGAGTGGAGAGGATGGATGGTTGCGAAGATGAGCAGTTAAAGGTGAAATAAACAAAAAAAAAATCCTCTTCACATGAGCAATTATGTGTTTTTAAACTTTTGAATTAATTTTTCATTTTAATTTACGAAGTCGTGTGTATTTTGGGAATGACAGAAGAGCCAGATTTGGTTCTGTGCTGAGCCATATTTGGCTCTAGAGCCAGAGGTTGCAGACCCCTGCACTCATAGGCGGCAAGTTATATGGGCTTGTGGTGCTCATGCTCTAGGAATATTCAGAGCCGGGGGCCCTGCTCCACCAATATTTGGAGCTGGGTCTCTCCCCCAGCCCTGCCTGGAGCGGGCCCCATACTCCAACCCCCCACGCATCCTCCTCCCCGGCCCCAGAGCGTCCCCCCCGGCTCTGGAGCTCATGCATGGCATGCTGAACTGCCACGCAACAGCTGAGAAGGGAGACGCCCGGGAGTGGCGTGATGTCACGGCCAGGGACTTTAAAACCACGCAACCCAGCTCCAGGCCCGGCAAGTGGTCTGGGGCCCCGGAAGCAGCTGGGGCCCTATCACAGACTCCAGCATTACAAACTGGAAGGAAGAAGGTAGGGTAGGGTGGGGGAAAAATAGGGGGAAGGAGTGGGAGAGGAAGGGGCTTGTGCTGAGGGGAAGGGGGCAGGTCAGGAGAAGAAAGGGGAAAGTACCAAGGGACAGGGTGGAGAAGAGACAAATGCCAGGTATAGGGTTGCCAGGTGTCCGGTATTCACCCGGACAGTGTGGTATTTTCGCTTCCTGTCCGGTAAAAAAATTCAGAGAATACCGGACACCTGAGATGTCCGGTATCTTCTGATTTTTTCCCCGGCCAGGAGGTGAAAATGCCAGGCAGCTGGCAACCCTACAAATACTCAGAGACTGGCCTCCCCGCCCCCATTTCCTCCTCCCAGCCCCCAACACCCCCAGCCCCAACCCCAGCCCCCATGCTCACCTGGTTTCCCAAGGCTGCTGGCACAAAATGGCTGCCAGCCAAAAGACCCAGGGGAAGTGCTCAACCGCTCCCCAGTTCCTATCCCTGCACTCACTCTTAAAGGGGACATGCTGTTTTAATGTTGTTTTATTTTAATTTTTTTTTTTTTTTTTTTTTTTGGTCAACAACTTTGGTCTCCCCCCCCCCCCTTTTTTTTCCCCCTTCAACAGAATTTTTTCCCGGCTTTTTTTTGGCGGGGGGGGGGATTTCGGTATTTTTGTTTCAACCATCTGGCAACCCTAGCCAGGTGGCCAAGTGGAGACTGAGGAAAAGGGCAGGAGGGGAGGTGTCAGTGGGAGGGGGACAGGGTGATGCTGGGAGAGGAGAGGGTAAAGGCATTGGGAACTAGAGGGGGGAGGGAGACGTGTTGGGAGAAGGCTTCAAAGAAGGGGTGGGCATGAGGAAGGTGGGGAATGGAGCAAGTCATGCGTGAGGGCACAGGGGCATGAGGGGAATGGGGGCAGAGGGTGGTGATAGGGTGGGCATCAGGAAAAAGAAGGCAAAGGGGGAAGGGGCAGTGAGGGAAGGAGGCACCAGGAGGGTGCAGGGGTAAGGGAAGGTGCAGGTGCCAGGGGATTCTGGGGGTGAAGCAGAAGGACAGACACCTGCAGGGGAGGGACCAGCACCAGAGGAGAGAGGCAGGGCAGGTGTGTAGAGGAAGGTTTTAGGAGAGGGGATGAGGAGGAGTGTCTCACATGATCAGAGTGGGGCTACTGGAGGAGTGGGCACAGCGGGGAGAGAAGGGCTGGTGGAGGGGGACAGGTCTCAGGAGGGCTGAGGACAGTGAGAAAGGCAGGAGTCCGAGTCAGGACAGCAGAGGAGGGTGAGGGGTTGGGGGGCAGCAGTCACCAGGGGAGCTGATGGAGCAAAGGGAAGAGACATGGCAGCAGAGGGAAAGGGTAGAGGTTTATAAGATATTTATTAATAACTTGGGTGCCACAGTAGCACATCCAAACAAGCCACATAAACTCAGTACTGGTGCACAACACAAAATTCGTTCTGCTCATGGGAGGAAACTCTGAGGGAACACTTCCCCCAGCCTCTCCCCACCCAATTTAATGTCACACACAGTGGGTTAATGCAATTGCAGGATAGTTGCATGAGGGGGGTTTGGTGGGGGCCAAACTAATCCCTGTTGGTAGGAGGATGGTGGGAAAAGTCCTTAGAGAGGGGACTTTACTTCTGGTTATGTGTCCATCAGAGAAAACATTAAGAACATTCCCACTTCGTCACAACAGGTACAACAAAATATAATATAATATATTTGATGCACAATGGAATCCACAATGGGTTAATTCCATGCTTATGCAACTATGGTGTTTGTGTAGATAACCCAGGAAAAAAAGGGTGCAAATATATAAAAGGGTGAAATATATATTTCAATATATATTGAATATTCAATATATTCATTATAATATATTGAAGCGGGCGAGTGCTGCTTCTGACTTTCCACATCTACATTATTTAATAAAATATATATCAGCTTACAGGGCGGGTAAGTGGGCAGGGTGTGTGTGTGGGGGGGGGGGGACTAGACCCATTCTGGGCACCACCAAAAATTATACAAACCTGCCGCCCCTGCCTGCACTAGAAAATAATATAGTGATAAATAACCATCAAAATGGATTTGTCTGGAACAAGTCATATCAAACCAACCTAATATCCTGCTTTGATAGGGTAACATTCTTGTGGATTGTGGGAAGCTGGAGATGTGATATATGTCTCCTGGTCTGTATACAGGAATTTATGTGTGTGTAGGGGTGGGGGTGCTTTTTTCGTAAATGTGGACTGCAAGGGTGTGAACGCCCCCCCCCACCTCTCCACATGCTCCGACTGGCCGGAGGAAGGCAGGAGCAGTGTGTTGCTCCAGCCTCACTCCTTGGGGAAGAAAGGGAAAATCAGCCCCAGCTTTCCCCCCAGCCAGCCAGAGCATGGGGGAGGGAGGCTTGGGCAGGGCGCCAACCCAGCCTTTCCCAGCCCAGCTGGAATCGGCCCCATCAGGGACCATGGGAGGGTGCGTTCGCAGCCTTTGCACCCGTCTCCCTCCCCCCCCGCCCCGTGTATGGGCCTAGTCTCACATGACCTTTTCATAGGCAAACTAAGGTGATATGCCCAAGATGACCCTCCCATCACATGCATGCAAAACTGGTTGGAAACCCATTGAATAGTTTTCAATGGTTCACAATCAAGCTTGAAGGGACTATCGAGTGATGTCCCATAGAGCGCTATGCTGGGTCCAGTTCTAGTAAATATCTTTATAATGATTTGAGTAATAGCATAGAGCATTGGGGAGCTCCCACTGGCACTCCAGCTACCCCTCCTCCCCTACCACCCACTGTGGGGCTGGAGCATACAAAATCTATTAGCTTGCCCCCATCCCCGGCTCTAGTGTGTGAGGCGAATATGTGGAGTGTCGTTCTTCTCGGTCAGGGGCCATGTCAATGAGGGTTGGTTTGTTCGTTTGTTTTTGCTTCTCACTTGTGTGCAGCCCCCGACCGATTTTTCTGTGGGTCAGCAGCCCTCTGACCCAGTAAAGGTTCCCCACTCCTGGCACAGAGAGTACCCACAAAACATTTGTGAATGATACCAAGCTGGAAGAGATTTCAGGTCCTTTAGAAAACAGGATTAGAATTCAAAATTATCTTGACAAACTGGAGAAATGGTCTGGAATAAATAGAATGGAATTCAATAAGGCAGGGGTTCTCAAACTTGTGATACCACGACCCCCCTCTCAGTTGCTCGTGACCCCCCTCTCCATTACTGCAATCACCCGCTCAGTTGCTCACGACCCCCCAAGGAATCGGGACCCATAGTTTGAGATACGTTGCAATAAGTGCAAACTACTATACTTAGGCAGGAATAGTCAGTTGCACAAATACACAATTGGAAAGGACTGTCTAGGAAGGAGTATTGTAGAAAAGGATCTGGGGGTTATAGTGTATCACAAACTAAATATGAGTCCACTAAGTAATACCGTTGCAAAAAAAGTGAACATAAATCTGAGATTTATTAGCAATAGTGTTGATTATAAAGACATAAGAAGTAATTCTTCTTTTTTTCTACTTAGCACTTGATAAGGCCTCACATGGAGCACTCTGACCAGTTTTGGGACCTGCACTTCAAGAAAGATGTGGACAAATTGGAAAAAGTCCAAAAGAGAGCAACAAAAATTATTGAAGGCCTAGAAAATGAGGAAATGTTGAAAAAATGATTTGACTAAGGAAAGAACAGACTGAGAGGAGAGGGCATAACTGTGTTTAAGTAAAAGGCTGTTATAAAAAGAAGGGTGATAAATTGTTCTTCTTACTCACTGACAAGCAGTTATGGACTTAAAATTGAAGCAAGGAACATTTAGATTAGACATTAAGATAAGCTTCCTAACTTTAAGGATAGTTAAGCACTGCAACAAATTAGAGAGGTTGTGGAATCTCTGTTACTAGAGGTTTTTAAGAACAGGTTGGAGAAACACCTTTCAGGGATGGCCAAGTTAATACTTAGCCCTGCTTATTACAGGAAATTGGAATAGATGACCTATCGAGATCCCTTCCAGTCCTATATTTCTATGATTCTGTGATATCTTGTGTCTTTTATATCAAAGTCACTATTCACAAGTCTTAGCTTTCTTTTAGTCAAACTGTAATATCTCATGGGCATTAGTAGCATGAAAGGGGAGATATCATAGTTAAAACCACAGCACTATTAGTCAAGTGACATGGATTCTGTTTATGGCTCTGACACTGACCTGCTATGCGACACTAAGCAACTAATTTCCCTGTCCCTCAGTTTTCTCATCTGTAAAATGGCAATAATATCCACTTCCGAGAGGCGGTGTGAGGATTCATTCTTTCGTGATTATAAAGTACTCTGAGATCTTCATATAACAGGCATTATACTTACTGAAGGTAAATGATAGATAGACTGTCACTAGCTCTGTGCAGAAGAGAAAACAAGTGGAAGAGTGTGCAAGAAACCACCTCCCACACAAACACCTGCAGTATTGTGCTCAGCCTTGCCCCAATCACAACCTTGCACTCCCTGTGCAAAATTCAGTCAGTCTAGAGGGAGTCTAAACTGATGCAATGTTCTGTTTAGACATTCAACAACATTCAACAATGTTGAAGTTACATCTGCTTAAGCTACCTTACGGTGATGGCTTGACACTTGTACCCACTTGCCAAGTGGGGGTGAGCAAGTCCAGGGAAGTCTAACTGTGTGTAGGGGATCCAACTTGCACTCTCCTCTGAATTTGGCCTTGTGAGCCTAACAGTTGCTTGCATCATGGTCAGCGCTAGCTTCTCCAGAGGAGTGGGATGAGAGGAGCTAGAGCCCCTGTTGTGGGGTGCACACTGCGCACTTACAGTGGGTGGCAGCAGGGGTTACTCTCTGTCCTGTATTCTCCTGGCACTTGGAGACTCTGTGCCTACCTGAGGCACAATGTCTCTGGAAGCATCTTCCAAATCCCTGTACCACCAACAGTGGCATTATAACCTCCTTCTGTCACTTCCTGTATAAAGAGAGCAGCAGCAAATACAGCGGCCACAGACTTAAAACCAAGGAGGCCATCTAGGCACAAATAAGCTGGACTCTCCTGTGGCTGATGTCACTGTTTTAATTCAGCATTTTTAGTAAAATGCCCCTAGAAAATCTAGCCACACAACCTGAATTAAAACTATAGCCCAATGAATGCTGAGAGGACAAATGTCTTTCACAAGGTGAAGTGGGACTTTGACCTTTAACAGGAAAGCAAAGCCCTAACTGTTAGCACAGAAAAATGTTAGTTTCCAAGACTTCACTTAAGAAGCAGAACTAATTAGAAAAGATTAACAGAAATGAGGCATGTAATAGCTGGAATGAGGCGTGACTGCAGTATGAAATGCTGAACTGCTGGCCTTAGCATTAAGGTCAAAATCCTAAAAATGACACCAAAGTTGTGGGTTAGGGTTCTTTTAGAAGGAAGTGACTGATTTTGCAGATGTTCCTGATAGATAGCAGCCCTCATCGCATAGCTATTTTGTACACAAGTGCCTTCCCCAATCCGTCATTGTTCTAAGCTTTGGTGTAATGGTACGTTTCTGAGCGCAGGCGTCTCCTTGAGAGTAAAGCTCAGCATTCCTGTAGCTCCCCAGGAGTTCTGTTACAAGGGTATAAGTAATAAGATGGCTGTGATGCTGGGCACCTGCAGGGGAGATTTTGTAAGGACATGCTTCAGAACCAAATATTAAATGTTATTAGGGAAACTGATATTTGAAATAGTTTATTTCCCAGCCCGGTATCTGATGTGGGAGTTGAAGTCCTCGGCCCTATAATTTTATTTCTCACATTCATTCCCTAGCATTGTCCAAGCCCTAAGTCATTCATTGGATTGCTACAAACCTCCCAGAACCGGTAGTGCAATTCTTCTGATGGCCTGGCTGAGATGACTATCCCAGCACCAGGATAACTGACGCAGCCTACTTGAAAACGTTTCATTTCTTTATTATCAGTTCTATGTCAATTCTTCTCACCATTCCCAACATGCTTTGAGTATGGCTTTATTTTCCAGCAGCCAATGCTATTGTAAGTGCATAATACTTGTCTGCAGTTATCACTGAAAATACAAACACTTAGCAGATTGCAGACAGGGAACAGTCGCCCACAAAGACACGCTAACATTTTTCAGTTCCAGCTGATTCACAACCCTAGTACAAAAGCCATCCAAGGCTGAAAGATGAGAGGTGAAGCAATCTGCCAGCTGTCTGAACATCCAGTATTTGTGTGTGTGTATGTGCGTGTGTTGATAAAATAAGTGAAAGCTTTATCTGCTTGCAAAATATTTGACACAGCTCAGCTGTATAAGGTATAATTAAATCATTTGTAAGTCCCTTAGTGCATTTTCCTCAGAACACAATGTTCCTTTGTTAGCTCAGAGAACACATCACTTTCATTCAGATAACATTAAAAATAGATTTCTAAATGATTGCACTTTGCCTGTAAGATAGAAATTTCTGTTAACTATAACCACAACCCACTTGCATTTAACAGAATGCAAATACAGATGCTACTACCACAGGATTTAATATAAAAGCTAACATTCAATGGGCCAGGAGTATTACCACCTTTTAGTTAGTCTTCACAGAAGATTAAAGAGTCTGGTCCTGCTTCTGAGGCCTCCTAATGCAGGGATGGCATCTCATCGGCAAACCGCCTGAGTCCACATGAAAATAAACCACTCCTAATCATCAGCTATTACACAAACTGTGTGTGTATAAACATAAGAGGGCATAATGGGCTTAACCGGAGATAAAACAAAAGCAACTCCACTGAATGGAAGGGAGTTCAATCAGTGTGAGGCCACCATAAGTAAGGCTGGAATCGAGGCTATTGTTTGCCATGTTTGCAGGGCTGGCAACAGACTTCACTGGGCCCTGGGCAATGTGTAGATGGACTTGGCTCCGGCCAAGGGGCGGGGCCTCAGGCAGAAGGGGCAGAGCTAGAGGCAGCCAGCCCTCAGCAATGCCTCAACTGCACTGTACTTCTCCCAGCCGGTCCCCACATGGGACTCTCAAGCAATTTAAAGGGGCCTAGGGCTCTGGCCGCGGTAGCAGCGGTGTGGTGGCACGGAGCCCCGGGCCCTTTTAAATCACTGGGCCCGGGGACAACTGCCCCCGTCAGTGGCCCTGCATGTCTGATGCTGCAGGTGTGTCTTGGAGTCTTTTGGGTCATGTGATGCAGTCACGGAAAGCCCTGGATGCAGCATAACTACTGCCGTTCTGTTGCTCATATAGAACAGAAGGGAGTGCTGTACCGAGCACTAGAGCAGATATGATTCTTCAGAGAAGGGGGCAGGGCTAGTACATCCCTGTCTATATGGAACCACCAGCCAACAGCCTTCCCAGGGCTGCAGTGTCTGCTGGATCTGTTGCACTCTTCAGGCTATAGCAGTGGCTACAGAGCAACTCCACATTTGCTCTGTAGCCTGGAGGGCAGAATTACATCTCTCGCCACCAGATCTTCCCACTGTACAGTCTCGTTAGGCAGCCCATGCACTGGGAAGAGGATTTGGTCCTTTTCTCTATCACAAGCAGTCAGAAGTACTGGAATGCCCCCTAGTTCTTTGTGCATTTGAATGCACTTTGGCAAAAGCCTTTTAAAAATGCAAAAGTAGCAATTGATTTAGGCTACCTGGTTTCCTCGCTCCATCAAAGGACCCCCAAATTGGCTGCATGTTGTACATAATTGAACTAGACGTGAAATGCTAAAGATCGAAAGGAACAGACAGTTCTCATTATATCAAGCAGAGGGCGTTTTTACACAGAACAAGGCTTGCAAAATGTTCAGTATCATTAAGTGTGAATGTAGAATTACAAATGTCAGTGGTGTTGCATTTGGAAAAAAATCTCTTCAGCTGAAAAGGCAAAGATGATGTAGATGGGTCTGGGGGTAGCAGTTGAGCCTGGTTTTACAGGTGCTACAAAAAAACTGGTCATTGATTGCCCTTTTCACTACATGGTAGATACAATATTTTTCTGCTATCTGATAACAGGACCCACTGTAATGTGCCCTTTCAAATTTTGAACTATAAGGGCAGTGAAAAAATAGCTTGGGGTTAAAGACGTCTCCTACTCCATATACTCCCCTCATACATTTTTAGATGGGAATTCAAATGGAAGTTTTTTGAAGGTTCTGAAATGCTCAGAAAATATTTTGTGAAACTTCTGTTTTACTGCTGGGACAAAACGCCCAAAAGTGGATTAAGGCCCTGCACAGCTCCACTCCAGCTTTGATCTCATCTCCGACGACCTCCTTCCCAATTCTCCCAACGAATGCTATAGTCAGTGCTGCTAGATACATCCACACACCGCCATCTAGGCTCTCCTCGCCCAATCTGCAAAGCTGCCACCTTTCATTTCTTCATGCCCTCCTAAATGCCAATTCCACATGCTGTACTGGCGCTAGGAAGTGGCCATGACTGTAGGGAAGTGTGTGGGGCCAGGGCTTTTCCTTACCTGGTGCCAGACTTCAGCTGTGGTTCTGGACCGCGGTGAAGCCTGGCATAAAGGAACCCAGCCCCCACAGTGGAGTAGTGCTGATATAAACCAGCGATATACATACACCCTAACCTATGTTTTACATAGTTTAGCCACACCCCAAGATCTGCCCAAAAATCAACATTTCAAAGCCATGCACATGATGCTGAGAAAGGGTTTACTCTTCCACCTGAGCCTTCTACTGAATGGTACTCTCTGGCCAGCTGTTATGGGTAGCTTTCCATATTAAAAAAACCAGTGTCACCATGCAGACAAACCACTTGTTTTGAAAGGTTAGTGAATGTTACTTGATCATATACCCTGGACTTCTTCTGCAGGTGCAAGAAGCCTGGATGTTATACTGTCCCCAGATTTATGAATGCATCATCAATCCAGTGCTGAAACGTCTTTTTAACCATCTACAAAATATCACCAGGCTCAGATCACTGCTCGGCATATCAGATTTGGAACAACTGAGGTTTGTGGCTGCCTTGTCAGTTCTAAATTTCTGCACTTGCTTTTGGGAGCGCCTGCTCTTATCATATATATAGTAGCCCAGTGTCTGTGAGTCTGTAATGCCGAAATGCTGGCTGTTCCCTCTGGGGGGGCGCTGTTGCCTGAAATGCTGGCTGTTCCCTCTGAGCGGCCCGTGCTGCATGGGGAGTGCGGGGCCCCAACGGCCGCTTGCGCCGCTTGCTCCCCCGCGGCAGCCCGGCTGAGCGGCGCAGAAGTCAGCTGAGTGCCACGGTGGGAGGCGAAGGGGGGCGGGGCAGTGATGTGCAGCATGACAGCGGCTCCAGGCCCCGCCCCGTGAACGTCACTGCCCTGCCCCCCTTCGCCTCCCGCCATGGTGCTCGGCTGACTTCTGCGCTGCTCAGCCAGGCCGCCACGTGGGAGCAAGCGGCACAAGCGACCGTTTGGGCTCCGTGTCCCCCCCATGCAGCACGGGGAGTGTGGAGCCCAAATGGCCATTTGGGCTCGCGGTCCCAGTGAGAGGCAGGAGGGGAGGAGAAGTGAGAGAGACCGAGAGAGGCAGGAGGTGGAGGAGAGCTGAGAGAGAGAGGGGAGGCAGTAGGAGGAGGAGGAGGAGGAGGAGGAGGGAGAGGGGGAGGCAGTAGGAGGAGGAGGAGAGAGAGAGAGAGAGAGAGAGACGGAGCGAGAGACCGGAGGCTCAGGAGAGAAGACCGACGTGGAGGAGAGACCTGAAAATCCCATCTTATGACGGGCTAATTGGCTAGTTACATAATAAATGCAGATGATTTGAAATACTTTTAAATCCTTATGACCCATCCTTATAGCCGTGTGACTTTTTATTGGATGTTCTTAAAGATCTCCTCTGGGAATTATTGGGGGAGTTCTGTGCCCTGTTACAAGCTGGATGATCACAAGATGAGAAGGCCTTGGACTATATGGACTGCCTGAGCATATTGCTCCTGTTTGCTTTGCTTTGGCTCCATGTCAAAAAATATATTGATTTCAAAGTCCTTTCTCTCCCATTGCAAATGGCTGTGACACAGTCTACATAGCGGATCTGCCCTTTTGCTGAGTACAGTTTTCTTCATGACCTTTGCAAATGGTGGGCTGGTGAAAACAGCTCCTGCAGACCACACTCAGTGCTGAAGGGCTCCTTGACTGGCATAGAGCTGGTGAAAAGCCTCCTACTCTCATCCTCCAAATGGGGGTATGTTACCAGGGCTGTAAACCGCCCCCCACACACACACACACACACACACAGGGGCAGCCCGTCCATATAGGCAAACTAGGCGGTCGCCTAGGGTGCTAAGCTAAATGGGGCGCCAAATGGTGACGCGATATCATTGAGAGGTTTGGAAGTGGAGGGGTGTCGATTGCATGATTCGCCTAGGGCACCAGTTGCTGGCAGCTAATCTAGGGCTGCCCCTGCCCACACACCAGGGCTGGATTACCCAATAGGCAGACTAAGCACGTGCTTAGGGCACCAGCAAAGCAGGGGCACCAAAAAAAAAGAGATTTTATGGTCTAGTATTGTTTTTATTTTGAATTACATATGGGGGGGCACCATAATCTTTTCAGTGTTTAGGGCCTCTAAAGGTTTTAATCCGGCCCTGCCACACACACACACACACACAGACTGCTCTTCCATTATTCTTAGCTGCCTGTGTCCACTTGGGTTCCACTGGCATCCTTCACGTACCGCCCTGAGGCTTATTATCTGAACTAGGTGCCAGGCAGCCCCAGAATACAGGAGGCACAAAGATGATTCCTTCAGAACTGCAACAATGGAAACTCGGGGCCATTGTGTTTGGGGCTGATTATTTAGGTTTTGTCCAAGTTTTTGTTCAACATGGTTTGTCCAAGTTATAGATCTGAGTCAATGTGATCTAGGGCTACGTGCCCTGAGGGGGGGGGGGGGGGGACTCACTGACAACTAAAGATGCCTTGTTTGTCTTATTCCAGGGGAGAATGAAGAAACAGAATTCAGTCATGCCTGGCCATGTGCAGATGAGCAAGGGGAGGTTGTGAGTGGAAAAGGCCAGTCCATGTTCTCCCCAGAGTACACAGACAATTCCAGGCTACTGCCACTGTCTGTGCTAACTTCTACAACCTGGCTAGTAAAGGGGGACCCAAGTAGGGATCATGTACACAGTGGTTTAGTGGCCACGCTCCTAAGGCACTGTGACTCCTGCCCCCACTGCAGTCAACAGCTGCAGAATGGCTCTGCCAATGCCTGAAGAGGGGGGGATTATTTTCCTGAAGACCCAAGGGGTCCTCTAATCCCAGGAATTTGGGCTGTATATGAGAGAGAGGATTTGGGCTTCCTGCAGAAATAGACAAAGCATTGTAGATGCCTCTCTTCAGTGACCTACATGAATAAAAACTAATCCAATATAAAGTGGATGTAAGACTCTGACTTGAAAATGTTTCCATTTTTTGCCAGGTTATTTTAAATGTAATCTAAGAGGCCTTTCACTGACAAAGCCAATGTGAAAAACTAGACGGAAACAGAGAAAAGCCCAATTTAGGGAATGATTGATAAACAAACTTTAAAATCAACAAGTGAGAAACACAGTTCAATCTGTATGATGCCAGCTATCTGTGAGCCCAGATTTTGGATAAAAAAAGTCAGCATCAAAGAAACCAAAATCTTGATTTTTTTACTATTTTCTTGACTCTTCAAACACTGCAGACTTGCTTAAAGGGTAAAATATGTTTGAAATTTTTATTTTTAAGGTGATATCTTATAGTGAACCAAAGAGTGAATATTTAAGTTTGATGGAAAAAAATCTAATTTGGCTGATAAGGTTTGACCAGCCTTTTAAGTAATCCTGCCTAGTTCCCATGGCTATTCGTTAACTACAGATTTCTGCTGAGTTCACACCTGCATGCTTTGTTGGAGACCATTTGCAACTTCATTGCAATAGGATCCTTAGATATTTAATTGTCGATGTGGCATTAAACAAAATCAGCTTAATTGTTTCAGTGATCTATGCATATATAGTTTAACACAGAATAATAATAATAATCAATATTTTTTGCATATATTTGCCGCCTTTTATCCAAAGAGTAGCACAGGCTGAATTGTTTGGACAGCACAATATCTTTTAGAACAGTGGTGAGCAACCTTCAGCCTCAGAGTTGCATGTGACCCCCCCCAGGGTTCTATGTGTGTGTGTGGCCTGTGTTTATCTTTGCCCACGTGCAGGGTTGCCAGATTCCACTGGTTTACCTCCACATGGTTTTTTCCATAGGGGTATTGCTAAAGTGATCCACACTAAAAGCAAAGGCACGTGCATGCTCACTGCACGCAACATGAGAGCCGTGTGCCCCCTCTGCATTCAGTCAGAGCACTGTGGTTCAGTTAACACAGTGCCGCAAATTCTAGGTATACAAGTGCCCTTAACAAAACTTCCCTATCCCAGGAGACTGTCTTGGTTATGACAATCTTGTGCAGCGTAGTCCCAAGCCTAGGCTGCTCTTCTCTGCTTTACAGTTAGAGAAGTATTTCTCCAGTCATATAGATGCTAAAACTAAATACTACAAATGTTAAGTGACTTGCTCATCAGTCCACCTGGCTCCCAGTTCTGTCAGACATAAAATCACCATTCTTATACCTCTTAGCTTCTATTTGGGGTTCACCATAATCTGATTCACCCTCATTTACTTCAAATTTACTGGACCAGATTTAAGTGATTTTAATATTTGATACCCTTGGATTCTGACAGTTAAATATCACAGTCTCATAAAGTGCCATGATTACATAATTTGTGTAGGCAAGGGATAGGAGGTTTATTCCATCAGATTGAAGATAGTAAATTAGCTCAAAAAGTGATCGATTTGCAAGTGTGCATTCACTTTTCACTCCGAATTTTACACTTGCATATGCTATTACTGGGCACAGTTATCTATTGTGCATAAGGAAGTTAAGTATTTGCATGTAAAAAGGATGGAACTGTTGAAAATTGGCCAATGTATATCAACATCCTAAATGTACAATAGGATGATATACTAGTGATGCAAGTCCTGAACATTACAAACAAATCCAAATTTCATAGATTGTGAGCAATGCATGTTATCAGTCTTTAATGTAGCAATTTTGGTGGTAAACCTCTGTAACGTGAAGCTATACTAGGAGGCAGGAGCAAGTCCTGGGATTAACAAAATATACCTTCATAATAAAGCTTCAGCATCACCAGTTCTAACATGCATGACTACCCATTAGACTAGATAAATAACTTCCAAGACACACCTGACAATGGGTAAAATTTTGCAAAATGCCTATGCAACTTAGACTCCTAAGTTTCAATTTCAAAAGTGACTTTGTAGCCAAGTCACATTGAAAAATCAATAAGAGTTTGGCTCCTAAGTGTCTAGTTCACTTTTTAAAAGTCATATAGGCCCAGATTTTCAAAGGTATTGAGGAACCTGAAAAATGCATATCGGTGCTTAGTGGGATTTTCAAAAATGCTCAAGCATGTGGTAGCTAGACTCTTATTTCAATCTGCATCTTTTCAACTAAAGTCATGTCTGCACTATGGGGAAAATTGATCCACCCAGGTTTGATTTAGTGGGTCTACTAAAGACCCACTAATTTGAACTGAGAGGTGCCTCTGTCAGTGCCGGTACGCCTGCTCCTCAAGAGGAGTAAAGGAAGCCACACATTTGGCTCATTACTTCCTGCTGTAGTGTGGATGGCAATTTAAAATATGTTGACTCCAGTTATGTAATTAGCATAGCTGGAGTTGTGTATCTTAAGTCGACCTTCTACTCTAATGTAGACCAGGCCTTACATACCTTTAGAAATCTGACCTATAAGCACTTCTGACACTTTTACCCATCTATATAGATAGTGTATTAGTTCATATCCAGTACTCAAATCTCTTTAAATTCTATTATTGGTCTCTCACTACATTTTCTCTTACAGGGTACGTCTACACAGCAACATTATTTTGAAATAACTTAGTCTTCATCTACACAGCAGGCAGTTATTTTGAAATAATGTTGAAATACTGTCAAGCTGCAGGACTTCTTACTCCAACTCCTGTAACCCTCATTGCACATGGAGTAAGGGGAAGTTGGAGGAAGAGTGCTCTAGTTCGAAATAAGTGCTGTGTAGATGCTCCCTATTTTGAAATAAGCTACGCAATTGACATAGCTCAATTTGCGTAGTTTATTTCGAGTTAAGCCCTGCTGTGTAGCTGCACTCTTATACAAGATATGTCAATGCTGCAAAAATGATGTGCATAGTCTGTGCAGCTAGCTGTGAATAAATTATTTCATTTAAATTTTTTTTCTTTCTTTTTATTGGTGTAATACATCATTATTCACAGGTAATACCAATTTACAGGCTTGATTAATAATCTTCCTGCTGAATCTTCTTCCTTTCCTAGGTCTTTCTGCTTGTGACTATTTATATTCCTGTATTGAAGTTGTCATGGCCAGCAGCTTGGGGACTAAGGGGTTAACTATGTCCCTGTACCTAGCCAGGTATCTGCTCAGCCAACAGAAATGCAGATAGGGATTTGAAACTTAGACAAAGGAATTTTGGGGTTTTCCTTCCTTTGTCTCTGGGCCAGTTTTTGCTCTCTAGATACTGAGGGAGACAGAAGACATGTCTCTTTCCAAGAAAAAGACTCTACATAATGTGTAAGTAGGGTAAAGTTTAGATAAATCCGTTTTATTTGTTTTCTGTTTTGGGAATTTGGATCTGATGTCTGTGCTGTTAGAAATGGGTTTTTTTTTCTCCCTTCTGTAACTAAATCTTGAGCCCATGGGAATCCCCCATGAGTTTATTAATTTATGACTCTTACCATCCAGTCACCTTAATTATGCTTGCAACGGTAGTATTGTTTTGGTAATAAAAGTTCTTTCTTGTTTATTAACCTGGTATTGGTTCATTTCTGTGTTCTGGAAGATCTGTCTGTGGATATCCGCATGCCTCTGACTAGGGGACAGCTACCACAGACTGCAATTTGTATTTTCTCTTTTCTTTTTCATGCTTTTTGGGGAAAAGAGCTTGGGGTGCCCTGGGGTTGGATTCAAGTGTCCACCCGTTTGTGGGTTCAAAAGCACTTGATGGTGGCAGCGAATTTTTATCCCCAAAATCTAGGTTATTAAGATTTTAGGGGGAAGCTTTATACCAAAGCCTGGAAAGATAAGGTTTTGGGGTTGCTTGTGCGGGCCCCCACTTCTGCATTCATTGTGCCAGAGTAGGGAAACAGCCTTGACAGAAGTACTCAAACTTTTTTTTTTTTTTAAATCCCAAAACCTGATAAGTAAATTTTGCAAAGGTAGCAATCTTCGTTGAAGTTGATATTTTTCTCACTGATAGTCCTAAAGCTCCAGATGGTTAATGTTAACTACAGATGTCAAATTAAACATTCATTGTCAAGGTCTTAAGACTAAATTAGTAATAACTTTAGAATGAATTTCCCACTTAAAGTTCTTACCTTGATGAGTCCCCAGGTGCATTTTCCCTTTGGTATAATTTTATCATTTCCTTGTTTTTAGAATAATTTTTCTGTGTGCTTCATAAATGCATATACATCTGCAGGGCTCACTTAACCGCAGCGAGCCCTGCTCGCCAGCCGAGCTGTCCAGCGATCTGCACATGCGCAGATCGTTCTGCGCATGCACAGATCACCCGAACCTGGCTCTTCCGGGTTACAATCTACCCGCCACGGTCAAGTAGATTGTATAATTTGTCAAGCCCTGCACATACACACACACATAAACAAATGCATGTACACATTTTTATATGTGTGTGTATAAACAAATACATGGAGAAAGCATTTAAAAAACAATGAATAGTCCTGCAGCACCTTAGAGACTAAGGGTATGTCTACACTTGCAGCCTAATTCGAACTAGGGCTACAAATGTAGGCATTCGGAACTGCAAATCAAGCCCGGGATTTAAATATCCCGCACTTGATTTGCATCTTCCCGGCCGGGTGCCATTTTTTGAAATTTACAAGCCCGAAGTAACTGCCCGCGTCTACGTGCGGCAGTGAAACGGGCGTTTGAAACTACCTGTTATTCCTCCTGCAATGAGGTTTATGGTATACTCATGCCTTGAATAATGTGTGTAGCCCTGGTTGCCCAATCTTAAAAAAAAAAGATATATCAAAATTGGGAAAGGTGCAGAGAAGGGCCAAAAAGAAAAAAATACTGGGGGTGTAGAATAAATTCCATATGAGAAGAGATAAAAAAGTTCCTCTTAGAAAAGATAGGACAAGGGGGGTATATGATGGAGGTGTATAAAACCATGAGTGGTATGGAGAAAGTGAATAAGGAAGTGTTATTTACCCCTTCACATAACACACACACACAAAACAGGGATCAGACAATTAAATTAATAGTCAGAAGATTTCAACAAGCGTAAGGACATACTTTGTCAGAATTAGATAAGTTCATGGTTCATCAATAGCTATTAGCCAAGATGGTCAGGGATGCAACTCTATGCTCTGGGTGTCCAGAAGCTTGGACTGGATGATTGTCCTGCTCTGTTCATTCCCTCTCAAGCATCTGGCACTAGTTACTGAGCTAAATGGAGCACATATAAACAAGGCACACAGCATGGGCCTGAGTGTGATGTCACTTAATGGATCTGCGTGGCTTCACAGTGTCAAAATAGAATTAGACCCTATATCTCTCTATCCCACGCTGAAAAGGCAAAGATCAAATGTCTACCCTTAATAATGTTAGAGGTGCAAGTAGCTTGTATTTGCCATGTTGCAGTTCTTACCAGCACAGAAATGTAGACTTTATGCATAACTTTATGCACAACTTTATGCATAACTCATGTACAACTTGCAGAAGTGATTCCTTTGTGCATGAGTTATGGTACTGCCAGTGTCACTTTATAGCCTTCAGTCAGTTTGCTTCCAAAGGTAGAGGGGCAATTTATCCGTGTGTGTGTGATACAATGAAGCATATAAAAGAAAAAAGAAGCTTATGAAGGACACCAGTGAAGCTAAAGCTCTCACTTTGGGCTTACTTTAGATGCTGATGACAATGAGAAAGAGGAAGAAATATTGTATTTACGATGAAATCTGTAGACACGATCTGTGCAAATCAGTATTGAAAGGAGAATTCACATTAGCACGTTGACATAATTGAATGCATCTCTAGCTGCCACTGCATTCCACAGTTAACTAATGAGGAACTAATAAAGTACAGTATCGGTTATGAACTCATCAAACATTCATCCTAACAATACTCTGTGATTCCCTTTATTGCTGGGAACCTGCTTGATGTCATCCTGGTATGCATGAGGGACCAGCAGCATGAGCAAAACCACAACTGTCTTTGTCAGAAGAGCTTCATTCTGACTACAGTAATTGGGCATTAATTAGAAGTTTACTGAGTAATGGGAATAGTTACAAGAAAGAAAATTCCTTGTCTGTAAGGGAAAATGACATAGTGCTCACATTGCAGGGGAGAAAAGGAAGATACAAATAAAGCTCAGCTATTTTACATAGAGCTCCCAGATTAAATGACAGTCTAATTTATGTGCATTTGGGGTAGAAAAGTTTTTACTAGTGTCCATTAATATATGGCTGATTTTTTTTCAACTGAGCTGAAAGGTCACGAAGCCACTATAACTCTTAGTGCAGGCTGGTACAGGGGTGAAATTGCCAGGGATATTGAACAACAGCTGGAAGCATCCTTTCTGATGTTGAAAACAGTGACAATACTTAGTCCTGCCATGAGTGAAGGTGACTGGACTAGATGACCTCTCGAGATCCCTTTCAGTCCTGTGATTCTGTTAAACAGTTAGACTGCTGTTCTGGCATAGTGTGTGCAAGTCTCTCACAGCTATAAATGGAGGCCTGAACTTCTCCGAAGCCTGGAGGTGTGCTGATTTGGCACATGCTAGAATAGTGGAGCTGTACATCTCTAGATGAGCTTCTCAAGAGTTCAGTGCTCACTGGATCCAGTTTTTGGATCAGATTGTTTTTCACTGACAGTTTTATGTGTGCTACCACATCCTGTCTCTTTACGGTCTAATGGCTAATATTACTCTTCCAGGGTAGGTTTCCTTCACAAGTTTTGGTTCTATATTTATAACAGTTAAGACACTGTTGGAAATTATCATTTCAATTATTTTGGTAGTCTGATCTCTTTGCAGAAATCTGTATATTAGATAATGATATTCCCTGTGTGATATAATTGATTCTGTGGGCACCACTGAGAGGGTCAAATCAGGGCAACCATCTGAGAAACAGGGCTACTTACAGCCCCAGACTGGGAGTCCTCCACTATAAGGCACACCAAACTAGTCACAAAGAGCATTTCTAGCCTACAAGAAGTCACACAAGCACACCCCTTAGACAATCAAAGCTATGTCTAGACTGTAGGCTTCTTTCAAAAGAAGCTTTTCCGGAAGAGATCTTCTGTAAAAACTTATTTTGAAAGAGAGCGTCCACACTGCCAAAGCACATCAGAAAAGCGATGTGCTTTTTTGAAAGATAATGTCCACACTGAATGGACGCTATCTCGCATGTAAGCTGTGATTACTATGGACAGAGTATCAGAGGGGTAGCCGTGTTAGTCTGAATCTGCAAAAGCAGCGAGGAGTCCTGTGGCACCTTATAGACTAACCGAAGTGTTGGAGCATAAGCTTTCGTGGGCAAAGACAGTGGGTCTTTGCCCACGAAAGCTTATGCTCCAACACTTCGGTTAGTCTATAAGGTGCCACAGGACTCCTCGCCGCTTTTATGGACAGAGTGGCCACCAATGCACCTGTGCTTTTTCCTCTTCCTTCTTCTTGCGAAAGAACTCCGTCTTCCCCATCCATACACACCTTTTTCCGAAAGAGCTCTTTCAGAAAAAGTCTTCTTCCTCATAGAATAAGGATTACCAATGTTGGAAAAACCCCTCTGTTCTTTTGATTTTCTTTCAGAAGAACACAATTGCAGTGTGGATGTAATTGAAGCTTTTTCAGAAAAATGGCTGTTTTTTACGACAAAACTCTGTAGTGTAGACATACCCCAAGCTTCTCCTGTACCACAGTCAGTACACAGTCATAAACAGATGAGAGGTTATGAAAACCAATCTCACCAAATCCAAACAGGTTCTCCTGATCCCAAAGGACCACCCACATTCCCAGGTCAATTTATACCTCAGATCTTACGCAACAGAGCAGGCTGAGCCCCTTTCAAATCTAAAGATTTATTTATAAAAGACAGAAAGAAAAGGTTGAGACTAAAATTGTTAAAGGAAACAAATCACATACAAAGTCCCTGGTGCAGGCTTGTAGCAAAGATGGAACAATCTGCTGTTTTAGAAGTCTCTGGAATACACCCTTTGTTAGGAGGGGTCATCAGTCCTGCCGGGCTCAGTTCATAGCAAAGATGCTCCTGAAGTGATGACTGAAGACAAATGGAGGCACCTCTTTGGCCTTTTAATCACCTGGCCCATGTGGAAGGAATTGCATTGTTCTTGCTGTGTGAAAGTACCTCCCAACATGGAGTATGTCACATGAGCGAGTCATCCGTCCATGCATGACTCAGTCTGTAGCAGCCATGTTTGCATGCTGATCTGAAGGTTCACAGCAAAATTGCTCAGATGTGGATTGGCACCCCTTAAGGTCCATTGTCATTCAAGTACTCTGATTCACTTGACTAGCCACCCTTTATCAAAGCCTGTTGAGATCTCCCAGAAGCAAATATTTGGAATACTGGTATATAGCCATTACTTGTAACTTTAAATACAAAAATCATATATGTATATTAATAGTATAAACAGAATCAGCAAAGCATAAGCTTTCAATAGACACCTCACTTGGCCCACTTTGTACAAAATGTGGAGCAAAGGCACAACAATGGATGCAACATCGTTCTGTATGTTCACATTAAAAAGCCAATAATATCACGTCCCATTATAAAAATGATCCTTAAAGGAAAGAGAATTGCTAGACTAATATGATCCTCAAGTGCCTGGATTACAAATCTTGAATTTAAAAAAATGTAACTCGCCAACAGAGAATTCCCCTGTTGGAGGGTTCACTTCTGAAGGCATAGTCAGCCTCTTCACCAACTCCCCCCTGCCACTACAGCAAACTTTATACCAGTAGCACAAGCCCGTAGGCTGCTCTCACACTGGAGGTAGGCCAGTGTAGAAATAGGAAGCTGTGCCAGGGGAGCATTGAACCTAGTCCTCTCATATTTTTTTCTTCCAACTAAATTCCCCCTGTGGCAAATGTCTGAGAAAAGAGATGAGCTTTTTGCTATGATTTTGAGAATAATAGGCTTGGGCACAGGCAAGTGAGTGGACAAAGTATATTCCAGCATCAATGAGAATGCTTTGCTAATAGTACTAGAGGTTTAAATGTAGCATTTCTTAGCCTGAGGTCATATGACCTCAACTGTTGGATGCTAAGGTGGGTTCTCAGATAGCCAGCAGGCCTAAACTATGTAGGTCTTTATGAATATAGTTGACATCTCGAATCAGCTGAACCAGAAGCAAATAGGCAACCAGTGCAGTAGGTTTGCTGCAGCTGATTCCCCCTAACAAGGAAGTAGCCATCTCTATGCCACTTGTTATTTTGGAGTGTTCTTTAAATGTGGCCTGATATCGGTAGGTCTACAACAAAGGACCCACAGCATGGCCACAGCTGGCACTAGTCAGCTGACTTGGACTCACAGGGTGCGTCTACACAACACCATAACTCAAAATAAGATATGCAATTTCAGATACGCAAATTGCATATCTTATTTTGATGCTATTTTGAAATAGCTTATTTCGTTATTCGTTACACCATGCCAAATTTTGAAATAAAGTGCTATTCCAAAATGTTCCTTACTCCTCGTAGAATGAGGTTTACTGGGACATCGGAATAGCGAGCTCAAAATAATGGGTTTGCTGTGTAGATGTGGAATAGCTATTTTGGGATACTCCGGTATCCCGAAATAGCATTGTAGTGTAGACATACCCACAGAGTTCAGATTGTGGGGCTAAAAATTGCAATGTAGATGTTTGGTCTTGGGCAGGAGCCCAGGCTCTGAGACTGTGCAAAGGGGGTGTGTCTCAAACCCAGTCTCCAGCCTGAGCCCAAACGTCTACACTGAAGTTTTGAGCCCCACAGTCCACGTTGCATGATCCTGAGTTTACTGACTCAGGCTCTGGGCTCTGACACACTCAGTGCCTCCAGTTTTTATTGCAGTTTAACCATACCCATATTGGGAAAGATAATCTTTTGTCCCTCTGACACTCATAGGCTACATCATCATTATGTGAAGATCGATGCTGGTGTTCAATTTAGTGGGTCTAGTATAGACCCATAAATCAAATACTGAGGGCAGCTCCGGCTGGTGTCCAGTTCTCCTCCTTTTGTGAGGAGTAAGGGAATCTGACAGGTGTGTTTGCTCCTGTTGGCCTTCCACTCTGTGGATGGCACAGAAACACAATTTAAGATACGTCATAATTAACATAGCCGGAGTGGCATATCTTAATTCGACTTCTGCTGTAGGGTAGACCTGGCCTTAAAGAAAACTGCATGTTGAACAGTCCTCACAAGCAGCCTTGCACCTCTTCTACTCACACGCATTCCTGCCTCACCACTACATCACCACTTCCATGAGGAACATTGCTTCTTGCTGGCAGAAGGTAGGAAGAACTGCTCTCCTGACACCTGCTCAGGAAGTGTAACTGATTTTAGGGAAAGAAAAACATCAAGTATTCTAGGGGACTCAGTATAAGCAAGACAAGAACCAAAGCTCCCAGTGTTATCAATGTTTATTTACTGCTGTATGTATTTGGTGGGGATGCTCGCACCTCAGGTTGTGCCAGTGATCAGACTAAAACATTTCCTATGTAATTATTCTTTGCTTCCTATAGGATAATGCACCCAATGTTAGAACATACCAGGCAACAAATGGATTTTGAGGGTGATTAAATGAAGAACAGTGCTAAGATACCATAGTAAAGAGTCTGGCATAAATTCTGAGACTAAATGGGAGCTGAAACATCCTTCCTGTATAAGCTCTCCCTTTCCCAAAAGCTTCCCCAGTAAAAAAATCGAAACCCCTCCTCCCTAAACCATTGGTCTCATCCATGCGTTGAGACCCTGCTGTTCTGCATCTAACTGGCTCAGCTCATGGGACTGGAAGCATTTCAGAGAATACTACCAGGAAGATCCTGGATGTCACTCTCTTACTTAGCACCTAAATTTGGTCTTCAGGACCTCTCTCCTATCTTTTCCTATGTCATTGGTACCTACATGAACCATGACCAATGGCTCCTCCCCAGCACTACACATAAGTCTATCTATTGAGATGTCTCAAGTTAGGCAAGTCACCATGCAGTTCTCCTGGTCATCACAAACTGATCTGTCTGTCTTTCCAATTATTGAATCTCCCATTACAAACACCAGTCTCTTCCTAATAACTGGACTTCCCTCACTTGACTACCCCTCTGAGACTGTCCCACAGAGAGGTATCCTCAGTGTGAGGGAATACCATGACATCATCTGGAAGGAAGGTCCCAACTATGGGAACATTTCCCTCTGCTCCAGTGGGGTGTTTTCCTTCCCTCAGACTTTCACTATGCTCAATAGCACTGGGGCTGTCTGACCAGAGGTCAGATCGCTCTAGTGTGTCCCAGAAAGTATCATCTATGTTCTTCTCTGCCTCTAGTTCTTCCAGTTCAGCCGCCCTGGTCTCCAATCCTGTACATGGTTCCTGAGAGCCAAGAGCTCCTTGCACCAAAAGCATACATACACTGCCTGCTCGTAGCGCAACATGCTACATTGGACGCAATAAACAGGATAGCCCCCACTCTGTTGATGGGCTTCTGTAGTGGAGTAGAGTGGCCATCCACGGAGCCGGAGGCGGAGGAACCCCTGGGAGAGCCATTTTGGGCCCGGCCTAGCCCCGGCCCCTCACCTGACCGGAAGTCAAAGGGTGGAGCTAGGACTATAAGAAGGCTGCCGGGGAGCTCAGTCAGTGCCCAGCCTCTGAAGGAGCCGGAGGCCTGTCTGGAGCTCCTGCCTGGGAGGCTAAGACCCGGGCTGGGCCGCCTCAGCTGCCTCCCGGAGGCCGGCCAAGGCTTCCCTGCCTGGGCTACTGAGGCCTGGCCAAGCACGCCAGCAGAACCCCTCGTGGACCCAGAACGGGCCCGACCTGGGGACCGGCTGGACCCCGATGGGTACTGGAATGCAGGGCCGGACGAGCGCCCGGGACACCGCAGAACTCCAACCCCTTGACCCCTGGACTGGGCCGGCTGGACACTGCGGGGACGACAGCGCCTCGACTCCTTGGCGAACCTGCTGGAGCTACAGGTACCTGGGAGGAGGCGAGAAGTGGCCCAGGGTGGGCCGGGCCAGGAGCGGCCCGCGCCAGCAAGTTACGGGCCGGAGCCCTGCTGAGCCAGTCGCAGCTGCACTGCTGCATTCAGGGCCCTGGGCCGGGGCGCAGTGAGGCGGGAGGGCCTGCGCCCCCCCTGCCACCCCCTAACCGGGTGGCGGTCTCCCCCGCCCTCCCCTCACTGCTGCAGGTGCCACCGGCCCGCTCCGGAATGAGAAGCGTCTACAGACTGCTGGTGGTTTGCTGCCCTACCCGGAGCCAGGGCCTGGGTTTGGCTTGAGGTGTGGCTGGCCCGCCCTGCTCGAGGCCGGGCCTTATAAACTATATTTTGTTGTCCGCCCTGTTCGAGGGGCGCGGGCTTCCCCTGATGCGTTGGGAACTGATCACGCGCCGGGCGGGAACTCTTAAAGAGACAGGACTAGGCTGGGTGCCCGGCCCAGAACTGTGTGAGGATAGGCGTGCTGGTGGGGAACTAATTCTGCTGCGGCCGGACCTGGAGCAAGGCCGGGTCGCGGACTATACCTCTTGTCCCGACCTGAAGCAAGGCCGGGAGAGACCCACTCCGTTCCCCGGAAGAAAGCTCAGGCTGTTGCGGACATTGCCGGAGGGCAGTGTCCTGAAGGGATTCCGCCGCCTGCCGGCTGATCTAATTCCCCGAACCGACGGCAGGGGCGCTATGGCGGAGCGGGAAGCCCGCTACAGCTTCTAGCTGCATTCTCTTTTTTACTCCTAGAGCTTATCCTTTCTTGAGATTTATTTTTTAAAATCAGTTGGTTTTGGTTTTAGTCTAAAGAATGTTGCCTGTTAAGTCTATCTAGCCCTCCTCAAACTCTACCTCTAAACTTCTCAGCAAAACTCACCTTTTGTTTCTTATCTTTTGACTGGAGCACCTGACAATGCTTTGGGAATTGACTAATGATCTTTAATTTAAAAAACAACAAATGGTCTGATAGCACTTTAAAGACTAACAAAACATGTAGCTGGTATCATGAGCTTTCGGAAGTGGGCTGTGCCCATGAAAGCTCATGATATCATCTACATGTTTTGTTAGTCTATAAAGTGCTACCAGACAATTTGTTGTTTTTTAAGTTTATCTTCAAAAAATGAGGGGTAAGGGTTATTTCAAGGGAAGGGTTTTATCTCAAAATAACCCCGTTTTTTTCTCTCAAAATAGCGCTATTTCGAAATAGCGCCATAACGCGATTATGCAAATGAAGCATGGGATATTTAAATTCCCGCTTCATTTGCAGTTTTGGGTGTCTGCATTTGCATTCCTCTCTCAAGAGAGGAATGAAGTGTAGACACACCTGTACAGACTTACTCGGCTACCCCCCTAAAGCTAATGATCTTTAGTTCATTTTAAAGGACAAGCCTTTTATTATCTTAATTACCCTGCCTCAGTTTATAAATACACTTGCTGCAAAGGCTGGGCTGTTCCCAGCTTCCAAATTCATCGCAGTCACACAGGCTATGTTGCAGTTAACATTGCTGGAACCCAGCCCTTAGTTCTGAATGTTCATGGTACCTGAGCACCTGGGGCCCATATACCTTGCCACCTATGGAAGAGTGAGATTTGTGAAAGTGGAGAGATATAACCTGATGCAACAAGTAGTCCTGAGCTTTCATGGGCAAAACCCACTTCCTCAGAAAAGCAGAGTGGAAAGAAAAGGCGATGGGGGGACAGAGAGGCTCACAATTTATAACAGAAACATAAAGGGGGGGAAGTACCTGTCAATTGTAGTGCTGGTGCTAATTAAGCTAATTGAGTGGGCTGGAAGTGTCCCATTCTTAGCTTTTGATGTCCATGGGGTGTTGAATGGTAGCAAAGCAGGTTTTATAATGGCCCATTCAGTGCACCAGGCATTGCAATTCATAGGTACTCCCCCCCCTTCTTTTTCTGTTTAAATTGTGAGTGTCCCCCTTTTCTCTCCACTCTGCTCCTCTGAAGAAGTGGGTTTTGCCCATGATAGCTCTTTTCCTTTTCACAGAAGAAATATTCAGAAAAAAAAAAAAGATTTCTGTTATTAAAACATTCCATTTCAAGATGGTGCAAACATTTCACCCTTTGTTTTGACTTTTACATTATAATTTATAATACCATTATGAGTAAAAGTTGAAACAATTACATTTTATATGATCTAAATTAAAATAAATATAAAAGGTGAAACAAAACATTTCTAAAATTGTTTTAAAAAATTGCAGTGTTAACACATGTAACCTCTGCCTCAAAATATTCCTGACCTACTTGGTCCAAGCTGTCTTTTGTGATAGGTATCAGGTTTTGTAAGTGCTCTGAGCACGCCGATCAGATCCGACCCCACTGGAGAGAGAGATAGTCTCCTGCCTAGTTTGAGAACTTCGCTTTGGGGGCTTCAATGTAAGATAGACCTCTGAGCAGCTCATTAGCTGTGAGACTGTGTTGGCCCTTAGGCATTTTTGTGCATGCCAATTGGTGGAGATTTAGATGTGTTAGAGACATAGGCATGTGTGGGTTTAGGCAACAACTAAGCAACATTTTTGAGAATGCTAGTGGAACCATAATAGTGGACTTAGGCACCTAAGTATCTTTGTGGATCTGGGCCCTAGTGCCTGTGTTAACAGATGAACCCTTCTGGGAAATATGTGCCTAATGGGATGAAATTATTTGAAAAAAAAATCAACTTTTATAACTATATGTTTTATACTGCCTCAGTTCTGCTGCATACCTCTATGCCATGATCTCCTTTAATACTTATCTTAGAAAATAGCTGCAATCAATTTTATTTACACTAAAAATATCAGTAGCTAAAAAGTTCAGGTTGCAGAAAGTGCAGTACTTCAAAATCTATGTTGGCCCAGTCTATCCTGTGGTTGTTCCGTGTGAGTTTTCTGTCCAGAGCAAAGCAGTCACAAACCAGACTTAGCCAGCTGAGGATTTTGGTCACTACAGGTGGTATAACGCAAGCGCCTGTTAGTTCCCCATGCATATAGACATATCTAGACACAGGAAGAAGACTGTTTCAGTTTGTTCCAGGGCTGATTTGGACCCCAGTACTGCAGGAGGGAGTTTAAAGGTAACAAGCAACTACTTCTGCTTCTCCTACAGCACTGCCTCAAGTCAGGCTTAGCCAAACCCAGGACTGAGCCCTGCAAAATTGTTTTATTTTGTTGCTTCTGTACTGCCTTGGGGTTCTTCTTGTAGCTTACATTCAAGGGCCTAGGCAGCTATCAGTGACTCTCTGTGTGTATGATACTTTCACTATAACACTCTTAGGCTGCGTCCCGGAAATGCTATGCCGCGTCCAAGGAATGCGTCCACTTTTCCGAAAAAAAAATTCAGAAAAGTGGACACGCTCTTTCGCCCTCCCTGTAAACCTCGTTTTACGAGGAAGAAGGGATGTGTCGAAAGAGGGTTTTTTCCCAAAATTTGGTGCTGTGTAGACATGACAAATTTCAGAAAAGCCTCTTTCGAAAGAAAAGCGGAAAAGCTTGACTTTTCTTTGTAATGTAGACATAGCCTATATCTTATAAGCATGCTATGTTTTTCCCTTCAACAGAGGATCTTTTATACTGTAATTTGCACACATTGTGTATAAATGAAATTTCTTTATTAACATCATTTTAATTTCTTTAACTACAATAGAGGATTCTCTCCCAGAGATATTTACAGAGATTTAAAGACTGTTTGTTTATGCAATAGTACAGTGACAATAAAAAAACTTGCATCTTGAAAATAGAAGTTTTAAGAGTTTTTTTTCCCCCCCAACAATTGTCCTGTTTTGAGATATTCGGAAAAGAACATTGGTACAAGCAATGACTAACACAATACATCTGCCAGTAAGAAAACTAATCAGAAACTATATTTAAATGTATAATATATTTCACATTAGTTGTTTTGGCTCTAAAGTTTTTTTGTTTGCTTATTTGTTTTTGTTTTTGTTTTAAAGCAGTGTTGGTTTATGTAACTATTTCTATTGGTTTTTCAGGATCTGATTTACATTGAGCTGTAAATTGTACAAGTACCAATATGACTGATGCATCAACAGAAGGTGACCCAGATTACAAAACACTGTACGCTAATGCCAAGTATCTTCTTTAATGGCAGCTGCTCAAAGCTTTGTCTTATTGCAATTCAGACTCGGTCACAAACACACAGCCTCTTTACACGCACAGTCTTGCTGTCTTCATTTTAAACATGTTCAATAGCCACTGTCTTTCATAAACATACATCAGCTTCACCAGCTGAGGCCGTTTAGTCTCCTTGGATTCTATTTAATGCCACCCAGCTGACAACATTACCAAGGAAATCCATTGTGCATACTTCTGCTTATATGGAAGTTTGTTTAAAAGATGTCTTTAATAAAAAGTGATGAGACTAAATATCAACTAGGTTAAAATCAAAGCATTTAAACCCCAAAACATATCAGATTTGTTTAATCAATTTTCCTGGAGTTCTTTTTTTTAAATGATTGTATGGTAGTGCTTAGGCAGTACCATGATGGACACAATAGCAAAACATAATCTAGATGAGTAGTCAGTATAAAAAGTAATATGTTGGATTAAGAAACAAAAGCAAACTCTCCAAATTAACACATCATTTTAAACATTCAGCTTTACATTGACTATTTGTCAGGTTGCAAAAGTGCACAGTTTAAAATGGAAATGTATTTTAAATGAATATTTCTTATTGGTTCCCTAGTACAAAACTTTATTCAAAACAAAACACTTTTTAAAATGCTTTGTTTCTCGTCTAATGTCAGACAGCGTAAACACTCAGATCTCAAAGCCATCTGTGCTATGAATTTATAAAACGGAGAGCTCCCTGGACCAAATCATTTTGGCATCTTTAACCAATAGCTTAGAGGCTTCTTCCTTTCTGCCAGAGGTGTTTATCTTGCCACCTAACCTGAGGACATGTTAAAATGATAAGAGAAGCACTTACTTTTTAAATGGATGAGCAGCAAAATACTGAGGTAGAAGATGAGTAGAGAGTTAATTCTTGAATGAGCCATATTAATCTTGATAGGACATCCTCCTCTAAGTTGCCTGGTTAGGAACGGGCTGATGCTGATCTTTACTGCTTTCTCCTCACCTCCATGACCAGGATGATAGCCAAGGCAGAGAGCCCACTACATGCCATTTCTGCCTGTGACTTTCGTCAGCATGTTCATTGCAAACCTACAGACTTTGATTCAAAAGGCAGTTGTGCTTGTTAAGATTTTAGTTGAGCATGTTCGGGTGATTTTTCAAACCTGGTGCAGATTTCTCTGCTGCTGGAATGGAGTCTTTCCCCTGACTTTCTATTATAGAACCAAACCACTAAATGCCTAGCTGAAATTTCACACTGAATTCCAGGGTCATCTTTCAGACTTTCAGAAACAACACGTTTTATCCCTTATTTAAGGCTTCATTATATCCCATTAAAGAATCGTTGCGAATAATAATACTTAGTACATTTTGCATTCCTATTGTATTAAGCCCCCTTGCAAAATGGATCAGAACAATGGAGCAATTTCATTTTAGTTACAAAAGTCAGAGCTATTCCCTTCATCTTGGGTTAGTTATTCATAGGATCCTTTCTGTACTAGATATGGCGATGCAGGTGCATTAAAAGGCAATTTTGCCCAAGTGCTGTGGTCTTCATTAAACCATATTTATAGTTCCAAGCTCTGAGTGGGTATTTGCCAGCATTTCCATTACTAATCCTGGTTTTCTGGGCGTTTGTAAAATCAGACATAAAAGTTTGCTCTGGGATAAAGCTCACTGCATAGAATGCATGTTCCTAAGTGCAGGAAAAAAATGTTTGTGTACACTTAAAAATCTGTTTGACTGTTGCTATGTTATAGTACATCAAAAAACGATGATTAATTTGGGTTTGCCTGGTATTTTCCTTTGACTCAAAGGAAGTTTAACCTTTATTAAGCAAAGCACTAAAGCACATGCTTAACTTTAAGTATGAATTGGATGGAACTTACAAGTTTAAAGTTAAGCAGAAGCTTACATGCTTTGCTGAATAAGGATGGGATTGTTCATGTGCTTAAGTACTTTGCTGAACTAGGACGTTAATTTGGTGGAGTTAGTTCTCAGTAATTGATGGTGGGTAGAATACTCTCTGGGTATGTCTACACAGCAGGGCAAAAGTCGAATTAAGATATGCAACTTCAGCTACGTCAATAACGTCACTGAAGTCAAAATAGCTTAATTTGGCTTTTGGTGCTGTCTACACAGCAGGAAGTCAAAAGAAGAACACTCTTCCTTCAACTTCCCTTACTCCCTATGAAATGAGGGTTACAGGAGTCAGAGTAAGAAGTCTTCCAGCTCACCATTATTTCAAAATAATGGCTTGCTGTGTAGTTATACCCTCATTGTCCACTGACCGGAACATCAATATTGTCTACACGCTGAAACCAATCAATTTTAAAAAACTTTTCCCCAGCTTTCTAGGCTTTTTCTTCTCTTCACCTCAATCAGGCTCATCTGCCACTTGAGAACCCCTCTCCCCAGATCCTCCTTTTAATGGGACTTGAGGTAGTCCACTTCTAAACAGGCCTGCAACCCTTTCCTCCCTGCTGCTTGTTCACTATGGGCTTGCCTACACTACGGAGAAGATCAACACTGCCACAGTTGATCTTCTGGGGTTCAAATTAGCAGGTCTAGTGAAGGCCCACAAATTTGAACAGAGAGGGTGTCATCTCGGCGAAGGTAATCCTGCTTCTCATGAGGAGAAAAGGAAGTCGATAGGAGCACATGCTCCCGTTGACCTCCCGCTGTGTGGATGGCTCCAAAATGCTATTTAAGATACTTCGACTCCAGCTATGTAATTAATGTCGCTGGAGTTGCATATCTTAAGTCAACTTTCCCTGTTAGTGTAGACCAGGCCTATCTGAATCAGAAAATCCAGCTACTCAGTTTATTCAGGCCTGTAACTTTATCTGTGCCTTCCACCAGCATGGCATTTCCATAACTGATTCTGAAGAAGACCTTCAGGCTTATGATGAGGTTCAAGATTGACTCTTCTATCTGAATATAATGAGATTAAAACCTTATAGCCAACTATATTCCTAGTGGGAAATAATAACATTTTGCAGACAACTATAACTCCATGTTAAAGTGCATGTTAATGGTCCATCAGCTTTACCTGTCTTTAAATCTTTCCTTTGATTTTTATTTTGCTTCACTGCTTTGTCTCATTGCAGCTATTTAGTTTATTTCTAAAACTATTCTGGGAAATACATGAGCATAAATACTTGAACACGAAAACAATGTTCTGCCTTTTGGGAATTTCTTCTGCAACATTAAATTATGCCATTACATTCAGTGCTGAGTAGCTGACAGAATTTAGGTTTAAATTATTAATTATTATTTATTTTATTAGGAAGCTTGACTTTTCCCATTTCAGTTTTCATTAACCCCTAAAATATGTGTGTGGTTGTCACTGCAAATAATAATTTGATCAATATTTTTGTGCCAGAGTTATGATGAATGATTAATATAACTTAGAAACTTAAAAAAAGGGTTAGGGTTAGGGTTAGGGGTGCAATTCCATAGTTAAGGTTGCAATCCCACATATAATGCTTGTTTTGATGAGCCAGACACGCCCAAATTTTTATGTGGAGGAAGTATTGGCCTGAATTTCATGTATTCACTGTGGGTATGTCTATACAGCAGGGCTAAAAAGTTGAATAAAGCTACTCAACTTCAGCTACGTCAGTTGCGTAGCTTAAGTCAAAGTAGCTTAATTCAGCTTTCGGCACTGTCTACACAGCAAGAGGTGGAAGGAAGAACCCTCTTCCTTCGACTTCCCTTACTCCTCATGAAATGTGGGTTACCATGATCAGAGTAAGTCCTTCAGCTCGACATTATTTTCAAATAAAGGCTTGTAGTGTAGACACGCACTATGTTATTTCAGAATAACATCAGTTACTCTGAAATAACGCTGCTGTGTAGACATACCCTGTAAGAGTGGAGTAAACTTTGTTCTTCGTGATTTTCAGAAGTGGACTGTTAGAATTGTTTATATGGCAAGGACTCAAAAAAATCTATAGGTATCATATTGAAAGTCCTTAGCTCTACACTGCAGCAAAACAGTCACAATAACTATTAAATCTAGACCAACATTACCCATCCTTCCAATAACTGACTCTTATAGCTGCGAATAAAAACCTAAATATCTTACGTTTTTCATGCTAAAATTGTATAAACTCTGTGCTTCTATACAAATCCACAGGAAAAAAGACATGCCACCTATTTAAGATTAAACAACTAGCTTATAAACATCTATGTTTTCTCATTTATCAAAACAATTCTAAGCTCTTCCAACTAGATCATGATTACAAAATACAAAGCTAGTGTATGGACATATCCTAATGCTTATGCTAGTTCATAAAATGTGTATCATCTTCAGGGCAGCCATAACAGACCACTCCTCTTCAGCTCAACATCTGTCTGTCCATTCTTGAAATTCCCCCTCCACATTTTAAAAAGGTCTATATAAAACATTTATTTCTCTTTGCTAGCAATTACTGTCCCGGATTTTAAATGTGCTTCTCACCAAATTAATTTCAGATCAAGATGCTCCTGAGTCACTGAAGAAGCTGAAGGGACAGACAAGAAGGAATTCCATTATTAATATGATTTTACATGCTGCACAACCTGACCTATCAGTTCAATTCAAATATATATATATAATTTAGCCTTGATGAGGTCTTTGCAGTCACTATACCATTTTCACTGCTTTTGACTCACAGAATCCCATATCTTCACATTGCAATCTACTGTCTTTCACCTAAGTGCTATCTCTTGTAGTCCTGATTACTCCACTTGAGGTGATTACGACACAGTATGTGTTTCAGACTCTGCCAATCAACGTGATTTCTTCTAGAATATTTCTTTTCACCCAGTCTGGTCAACAAACTTCAGTACCTAAATCTTTTTTTCCTCTCTGATATAAAGTGCAATTTTTCATCTTTGAAATGCCTTAAACATTAATTATTCCCACATCTACCTCTCCACCATATATCATATCTTCTTGGGTGATACTATACCTATTAAAAGTGATCATTTTCTATTTCTCTACCATTTAGTTTAAAATACCACTAGAAGATTTATTTATTTAAGAATAGGTTAGATAAATGTCTATCAGGGATGGTCTAGTCAGTACTTGGTCCTGCCATGAGGGCAGGGGACTGGACTCGAAGATCTCTCGAGGTCCCTTCCAGTCCTAGTATTCTATGATTCTATGATATACATATTTGCCTTTTTATAAAATGGGTCCCTCCTGCCCATTAGCAATTAAAACAACTAGTAACTGGCATGAATTAGTAGCTAGCAGCTGATTTTTTTTAAGGTGGCTGCTTCCCCACAAATGCTTCTGAGTGGCAGAGTTAAAGAAAATACATCATTTGGCCTCCTGCACAACCTGGTATTGTTTCCCTCCGGTCCCAAGATTTGCACACCTTATGCTGACACACTGGTTTATACTGTAATTTGTTGCCTTTCCTTGGGGCTTTTGGCTACTCCTTGCCTGCACTGAGCATTACTCATTGTCAGCCTTGTGTTAGATCACTGTTTCGTAACCAGTGGTATGAGTAGCCTTAGGGGTACTCAAGAGAAGTCTGGGGAGTATGTCAACACAACTGAAATTTGGAGAAAACTGAATTTTTGTTTTAAATTTTACATCACTTTATTATTTTTGTACTTTTTACACCCAAAAATTTCATTGCCCACCTGGCTACAATTAAGTTGTTTAAACAAATGTGTTGCAATGTTAGAAAAAAAATTTGTGTGTCTGAAAACTGTAGTACTGGGGGTACTTATCCTTTTTTTTTAAAGGGGTACTTTATAAAAAAAAAAAGGTTGAGAAACACTTTGTTAGATGATAGCTAAAGTTTGTCTCATTTGTATCACTGGCAGAGTTGCATCTTGCAATAAAGACCAATGGAGCAACAAGGGTAAGAATTTGGGCCAATCAAAGTTTTATCTGAATAAAGACGGCAGGCTTCAACCCCACATAAATATAATTTCTGAAATAAATGTTTTTCTTTTGCTATGCATCAATGCCTTTAAATGACTCTTTTGGTTGTGGAAGTCAGTGTAATACTTTATTTCTCTTGCCAGAGATAAATGTGCTAAATAATTGTCTAGGTAGTGAAACAAAATAATCAAGTTATTTGGGTGCTAACTTAAATAAAAAGATAATGTAATGCGATCAGTACTGCAAGCTCTGTAATAAAAGTAACAGATGTTCCTCGTCTGTGACACAGACATCCTAAGTCACCCAGATATAATATAATAAAGCATTAATTGGCTTTCTATAATGCTTTTCATAGTTGAGGCATCACAAAATACTTTACAGTCTGCACACATCTTCAAACTGCTAACAGAAATTTTTTAAAAAGGCAGAGTATAGAGGGAAGTCTTTTAATCCCTGCATAATAAATAAGATTTAGGAAAATTTTACTCATGGGAGTAGCAAATGGAGGTAATCTAAAACAGGTGGATTGTAAAAATACATTTGAAACCCATACAAAATATACATTATAATTTCTGTAATACTACCAATCTAGCATCTTTTATTAAGCACAACAGGTTCTTTCCCAAGCAATTAATTTGGTCTCTTAACATGGTTGAGGAAAGTAATGATTATTATATTCATTTTACAGATGGGTAAACTGAGCCAATTAGAGATAAGCAACCTCTTTCTGCATCTCACATAATCCTACTGAAATCAAAGGAGTTGCATAAGGTGCAAGTCAATTCTGGGGGTAAGTAACTTGGCCAGAGCAGTGCTGTTCAGACTCACAGTTAGATTAACTAGAGGAAATATTTTCTCCTTTAAGTGCAGTCACTTAAGTAACTGAAGGCATTGACTATGGGTCAAATTCTGCTTGCTTTAGTCATGAAAGTTTTCCAAAAAATCTCAAGAAAATAAATCAAGTAAATTGAACTGAATCTCATGTGAGTAACACAAGCAGGATTTGTAACTATGGCTGGGCTGTATCATGGCAGCTGACTCTAAACTACATGTGACCAACACAGAGAAGGGCTGTAAACTGATATTTTATTTAGTTCCACTGCCAGTGTGGATGAACTTTCCATGAACTTGGGAAATAGTGTTGACACTGTCATTACATTTTTGGGCATTGAAATATACACCTCCTTGGAACCTCGATTCATGGTGTCTGCCAGAACCTGTGATGCTCTGCAGGTCTGAAACGCACATCTGCTAGCTCCTGGGTGGGGGTGTAGACATGGCAATAATGAAACAGCTTTGACAAAGTGGGGAATAGTAGCCTATGAACCCTACAGCTTCACGCACCACTGGCACAGCCTACGGCACTTCCTGAATGGCTAAGACACACTATTTAGGACCTAAGGAAAATGCATGCAGGCTGTCTGTGCTACTTTAGATGGATGCCTGATCTGCTGCAGCAAGCGAACCCTACTGTACACTTGCTCCTGCACCTGCTTTGCTCCTGACAACTGCTCTACCTCTGTTCCACTAATGCTACTTTGACTGGCTCACTTGGATCACACCAAGTATGGCTCATCAACCTTCTCTCTGACTTCACCCTACAGTGTGACACTGGTATGGACAGGAGGTTCTGTCCTTGACCCTCTCTACTGAACTTGGACTATGTTCTCTGGTACCCTCTAATCCTGACCTTGGCCTGAGCCCCTGTAGATGGAGTCCTGAAAGAGCCATGGGTCCCACTAGAATCACACTGGCCACCAGCCCCAGGGACAATATACTTGGGAAACAGCTCAGATACTGAATTATCTCACACTGATGTCACTATCTGGGTAACTGATAGGAATAAGTAAATCAGCTTGAATAAGGCTGGCGTGGCAATCCTATGGATAGTGAACAGTATTCCACTGAGACAACAGAAAGCTATTTGACTCTGTGACAAATTTGTCCACCGTCTGTTCATACTTTTAGCCAGGAACCTAGTATCAGGAGCAATCATATGCGATCTATTCTATATAATAAAGACAGCTGTCAATAAAACAACAGTCTGACATTACTTTCACCTTGACAATTTTGTGCAGAAATATCTTGTAATTAAGTTTTATTTTTCATACTGTTTCGTAAAAATATGTGTTTCTTTTGAGAGACCTTTTTTTGTAGTGTTTTAAAATAATTTCTGACTATTTTTATTTTCTCTTGAGCTCTTGATTTTGCTCTGTGTCAAGTTCTTCCTTCTTTAGCCAGCACTGAGAAGTGAAGCAGAACACCCTGTTCCTGTAGAAAGGACAGAACACAAGCTTCATGACTGTGCCAATTTGCAGCTGATCAATGGACTATGAAGTGAAAGGGTTAGATTTGAAAATTTGCAGTCATTTTGCAAAATCTGCCAAGCCTACTGGTGCATTAAATAATATTTCTGAGAGATTCTGGGTTCAGAACTGTTTCTGCAGATAGATGCTATTCCTGCCAAGAAAGGAGGGATTTCTGAACTGCTAGCCTAAAATGTCAGGTTAACTACAGATTGCTGAACTGCACAGGGTAGATTGTGGGACAAAGGGCCCACCCTACTCTGACATACCTCCTTTGCAATATGCAGAAGTGGTGGAAGTGCTGGCAGGCCTCTTCTTGCATTTCTGGAGTAAGCAGACAAATTACTGATGCCTCTAGTAGGTGTAAATCCACTCGATTTAGTCCTGAGTGGAGCGCAGGATCAGTCCAGGAGATAACCATTACAGGACCGCTTGGAAATAGTGACCATAATATAAAAACATTTAACATTCCTGTGGTGAGAAGAACACCTCAGCAGTCCAGTACTCTGGCATTTAATTTCAAAAAGGGGAATTACACAAAAATGAAGAGGTTAGTTAAACAGAAATTAAAAGGCACAGTGACTAGAGCCAAATCCTGCAAGCTGCATGGAAACTTTTAAAGACACCATAATAGAGGCCCAACTTAAATGTATACCCCAAATTAAAAACATAGCAAGAGACCTAAAAAGAGTCACTGGCTTAACCACCACGTAAAAGAAGCAGTGAGGGACAAAAGGCATCTTTTAAGAAGTGGAAGTCCAATCCTAGTGAGATAAATAGAAAGGAACATAAACACTGTCAAATCAAGTGTAAAAATGTAATAAGAAAAGCAAAAAGATTTTGAGGAACAGCTAGCCAAAAACTCAAAAGAAATAACAAAATGTTTTTAAGTACATTAGAAGCAGGAAGCCTGCTAAAAACCTGTGGGTCCCCTAGACGATCGAGATATAAAAGGAGCAAACAAGGACGATAAAGCCATTGCAGAGAAACTAAATGATTTCTTTGCTTTAGTCTTCACGGCTGAGGATGCTAGGGAGATTCCCAAATCTGCACCGTCCTTTGTGGGTGATGAATCTGAGGAACTATCCCGGATTGAAGTGTCATTAGAGGAGGTTTTGGAACAAATAGAAAAGCTTAATGTTAACAAATCTCCGGGACTGGATGGCATTCATCCAAGGGTTCTAAAAGAACTCAAATGGGAAATTGCTGAACTATTATCTGTGGTTTGTAACCTATCCTTTAAATCGGCTTCCGAACCTAATGACTGGACATGACACCAATATTTTAAAAGGGCTCTAGAGGCGATCCTGGCAATTACAGACTGGTAAGTCTAATTCAGTACCGGGCAAATTAGTCGAAACAATAGTAAAGAATAAAATTGTGAGGCACGTAGAAGAACATAATTTGTTGGACAAAGGTCAACATGGTTTCTGTAAAGGGAAATCATGTCTTACTAATCTATTGGAGTTCTTTGAAGGGGTTAACAAACATGCAGACAAGGGGGATCCAGTAGATATAGTATACTTAGATTTTCAGAAAGCCTTTGACAAGGTCCTTCACCAAAGGCTCTTGTGTAAATTACATTGCCATGGGATAAGAGGGAAGGTCCTTTCATGGATTGAGAACTGGTAAAAAGACAGGAAACAAAGGGTAGGAATAAATGGTAAATTTTCAGAATGGAGAGGGGTAACTAGTGGTGTCCCCCAAGGGTCAGTCCTGGGACCAATCCTGTTTAACTTATTCATAAATGATCTGTAGAAAGGGGTAAGCAGTGAGGTGGTAAAGTTTGCGGATCATACCAAACTGTTTAGGATAGTCAAGACTGAAGCAGACTGTGAGGGACTCCAAAAAGATCTCACCAAACTGAGTGACTGGGCAACAAAATGGCAAATGAAATTTAATGTGGATAAGCGTAAAGTAATGCACATCGGGAAAAATAACCCCAACTATATGTACAGTATGATGGGGGCTAATTTGGCTATGACAAATCAGGAAAGGGATCTTGGAGTTATCGTGGATAGTTCTCTGAAAACTTCCACACAGTGTGCAGCGGCGGCGGTCAAAAAAGGCAAATAGGATGCTAGGAATTATTAAGAAAGGGATAGAAAATAAGACACAGAATATCTTGCTGCCCCTGTATAAAACTATGGTACGCCCACATCTTGAAGACTGTGTACAGATGTGGTCTCCTCACCTCAAAAAAAGATATTTTGGCCTTGGAAAGGGTTCAGAAAAGGGCAACTAAAATGATTAGGGGTTTGGAACGGGTCCCATATGAAGAGAGGTTAAAACAACTGGGACTTTTCAGTTTAGAAAAGAGGAGACTGAGGGGGGGGATATGATACAGGTATATAAAATCATGAGTGGTGTGGAGAGGGCGAGTAAAGAAAAGTTATTTATTAGTTCCCATAATAGAAGAACTAGAGGACACCAAATGAAGTTAATGGGTAGCAGGTTTAAAACTAATAAAAGAAAGTTCTTCTTCACACAGCGTGTGTAGTCAACCTGTGGAACTCCTTGCCAGAGGAGGCTGTGAAGGCTAGGACTATAAGAGAGTTTAAAGAGAAGCTAGATAATTTAATGGAGGTTAGGTCCATAAAAGGCTATTAGCCAGGGGATAGAAATGGTGTCCCTGGCCTCTGTTTGTCAGAGGCTGGAGAAGGATGGCAGGAGACAAATCGCTTGATCATTGTCTTCGGTCCACCCTCTCTGGGGCACCTGGTGCTGGCCACTGTTGGCAGACAGGCTACTGGGCTAGATGGACCTTTGGTCTGACCCAGTACAGCCGTTCTTATGTTCTTATGTTCTTAGGTGTACTAGGAGGAGATGGGTCTCCTTGTGCATGGCAGTCTCACTAAAAAAAAAAGTTAATGGTGACCAAATGCTCAACACAGTCAATGTTAACAACAAGGGGAAAGGGCTGAAAAAAGACAAAATAGAGAAGGAACAGGTAAAAATATTTAGATGAACTATCTGTATCAAAGTTATCAGGACCTGACGAAATTCATTCTAGGATACTCGAGGAATTAAAAGAAGCAACTGCAGAACCATTATCTCAAATTATCTTTGCGAACTAATGGAGGACAGGTGACATCCCAGAGAACTGGAGGACAGCAAACATAGTTCCTACTTTCAGAAAGGGAGCCAAAGAAGATCTGAGGAATTATAGCCTTTTGATATCTGGAAAGATACTGGAACAAGTTATTAAACAATCAGTTTGTAAACAGCTAGAGAATAACAGGGTAAAAAGGAACAGCCAGTATGGATTTGTCACTAAGAAATTGGGTGACAAGATGTCCTGATTTTATATGAATAGTCCCAATAGTTAGGACTTTTTCTTATATAGATGCCTATTGCCTCCCACCCCTGTGCTGGATTTTTCACACTTGCTATCTAGTAACCCTAGAATCCATGTAAAACCAAACAAATTTCCTTCTTGGAAAGGTTATTGGCCTAGTGGATGGGGGAACCAATAGCTGTAATCTATCTTGATTTTAGTAAGGCTTTTGACATAGTCCACCATGACATTCTTATAAACAAACTAGGGAAATGTGCTCTAGATTAAATTATGATGAGACAGGTGCCTTCCCCACACTACTTCTTTGTTCATAGCAGCAAATTCATCTCTTAATTTCTCTAGCACAGGCTGCTGCAAATTTTCCTTCTCAGAGAGACATCCTTTGAGATCTACACTGCCCTGCAATTTGGATTACAAGAGTGTGAATGGTGATAAACATCCAAGCGCCATTGTGCAATTCTCCCATGTACATACTGGGCACAAATGCAAAGGTTCCCAGAGTATTCCTCTTGAAACAGCATGACATGAATGCCAACTAGCAAACTTTCCGTTTGCATCTGCCATGTCCATAAAGAGGAGTTACAGATCAGTACTTTGGTGCACACTGCTCTTCTTGCCCCTGTAGTTTGAAATGCGGGGCAGTGAGACTCTGCAGTCCATGAGCATCGTGTGCTAGGACTGTAACTCAACACTCTCAGGAAAATAACAGAACAAATAGCAAGTGTTCAGTGATCCTCATTACTGACGACACTGCCATGTTATGGCTAGGCTGTTGGGAGGTGTAAGAACGTTTCTAGCTGTTCAAGGTGCACCTCAGCATTGCTCTCTGCATAAAATGAATAATTACTCCAGGATTGAAAGCGGACCCCTGGAACCAGTTTCCTCAACTTTCTAAAAAGTTTTCCATGGTGTGGCTTCTATACGTTGCACTGTCTATTGCAACCTCACAGCAGACTTTTACAAACCAAAGCACAAACCGCAAATAGACTGTGAGTTCTATAATTCGATTTCAGCAGCTAAGTATTGAGTGACCTCCCACAGCAATATAGCAGTCTTAACATGGAGTCGTAGATAGTCCCCATAAGTACTCCAGTCTATCTTGGCACCCAGGCATGGCTGTCTTTGTGACAGATGTTCCATTACACCAAAAATCACAACATGCTGGTTACTCCCTCTCCCAAAGGACCAGTCGCTAATGCCAGATAAACTGTACGTTATCTCTTACCAAAGACTAACTATAGGTGTATTGAAGCTTCGGGGGTAGCCGAGTTAGTCTGTACAGGATAAACTTGAAAAACAACAAAAGTCTGGTAGCACTTTAAAGACTAACAAAACATGTAGATGGTATCATGAGCTTTCGTGGGCACATGTTACCACGATCACACAATGACTATCTGAAGAAGTGGGTTGTGCCCACGAAAGCTCATGATACCAGTTTTTTTAGTCTTTAAAGTGATACCAGACTATTTGTTGTTTTTTAAGTTTATAGGTGTATCATTGTCCTCTTCAAATTCCCAACAGTATAACAATTCCTCCTTGATAGGGTTTTTTTTATTCCCTTTGCCCAGCATTCAAGCCACGATGGGATGAGGGCTTTTGCTCTTACTCTCTTCGTGGGTGTGGGTGTGGGGGAAGAAATCAAAAAGTCTTCCTGCTGATGTTCCAGGATGGTTTGTCAGGTGTCTATAGGCTTTCATTTGTTGGAGGAGAGCTGTTGTTGAAAATTAGTATTTCACACTTGGCAATGCTTCTCTAACTGTGGGGTTTACAGTCGTAACAAAATGTGTTTGTAGTTACAGAACAAACACTATCACCTTGTTTTTTAACATGGGAAAAAGATATTAGAAAAGAGGATATTAGAAAAGAGGGGGATATGATAGAAGTCTATACAATCATGACTGGGGTGGAAAAAATGAATAAGGAAAAGTTATTTATTTGTTCCCATAATATAAGAACTAGGGGTCACCAAATGAAATTAATACAAACAATTTAAAACAAACAAAAGGAAGTTTTTCTTCAGTCAGCACACAGTCAACCTGTGGAACTCCTTGCCAGAGGATGTGGTGAAGGCTAGGATTTTAACAGGGTTCAAAAAAGAGCTAGATAGATTTATGGAGGTTAGGTCCATCAATGTCTATTAGCCAGGATTGGTAGGAATGGTGTCCTTAGCCTCTGTTTGTCTGGAAATGAGAGACAGGAGAGGGATCACGTGAGGATTACTTGTGTTTCCTCCCTCTGAGACATCTGGTATTGGCCACTGTCAACAGACAGGATACTGGGCTAGATGGACCTTTGACCTGACCCAATATGGCCGTTCTTATGTTCTTAAGTAAGATTAATACTTGCAGTATTCTATAAGCATTTCATAAAGTCTAAGCCAGGGGTTGGGAACTCTAGGCCCAGGGGCCGGATGTGGCCCCCAGCTTGCCTGGATGCGGCCCCCAAGGCTCAGGGCTCCCCTCCTAGCATTGGGGAGCCCGCACCTACTAAGGGACTGGAGCACACAAAATCTACTAGCCTGGGCCCCACTAGGCTCTGGTGTGAGAGGGAAATGTGGGGAGTGTCTTTCCCCTTCTCAGTCAGGGGCCATGTCAGTGAGGTTTGGTGGTGGTTTTTGTTTTGGCTTCTCACTTGTGTGTGGCCCCTGACCCAAAAAAGTTTCCCCCAACCCTGGTCTAAACACATTCTTATACCTCTGCCATCTATTTTTAAAAACACTAGCACACAGGTGAAAGAGACTGGTGTCCAGCTACGTATTTGTCAGTGTTCAGGGAAGCCTATGAGCATCAGCATGAGTTGGCATCTGGTCAGACAGCATCATAGTATCCCGCGCAGTCTTATGGAACTTTGACGGAGTTTCTTGGAGGTATTTTCAAATCAGGGTTGTATAGGGTTCTTGCAGATTGTGTAAACCACACAGCTGTTGGGTGTGGTGTTCTGCCCCATCTAGATGCTGGTTGAGAGAGATTATGAGTCTGCTCTATAGTCAGATGGCTTTTCGCTCATATAGTAGACACTCTTGCACTAAGCTTCGGGATCCTCAGTTTGATCGTGCCCACCAACAAGTGGGGTCTGTTGGTGTTATAACTGTGCACTGTATATCCCACAATGTCCATATTTTTTCATCCAATGATATTATATGTATAGCATAAACCCTATTACATCCTAGTATGTCAGTAGAAATTGTATTATTTTTAACTAAGTGTTTAATACACAAGATTTGGAAGACATACTAAATTGCTAGTAAATATAGGGTATGTCTACACAGCAATATTATTTCAAAATAACTTGGCCCACGTGCACACAGCAGGCAGTTATTTCAAAATAATGTTGAAATACTATCAAGCTGGATAACTTCTTACTCTAACTCCTGTAATCCTCATTTTACGAGGAGTAAGGGAAGTCGGAGAAAGAGTGCTCTATTTCGAAATAAGTGCTCTCAATTTTGAAATAAGCTATTTCAAAATAAGCTATGCAATTGACGTAGTTCAGTTTGTGAAGCTTATTTTGAGTTAAGCCCTGCTGTGTAGATGCACCCTTATAAACATTATGGGCCTGTACTCTCAAATTTATATGTAATTTGCTATTATTTTTCTATAAAGAAAGATTTCTTCCATGGCTGAAAATGAAGTGTTGAATTGTTGACACTTGAAGGGATAGGCATCTTAAGGCAGTGCATACTAGCTATGGATATTTTAAAAAGAAATTACTAAATGACTACTGTAGTTTAGTAGGTACCAGATTCTGATCTCAGATATGCTAGGATGTGGAGATACACCATTGTAGTGGAGAGACTTATATCAATGTAAATCTGAATAATGACTCAGAATCAGTCTCAGATATTTCAGATATTGTACGTATATTATTGGTCCAAGTGTTTGCTCATGGTCAATTTAAACCAGTTAAGGAGCAGGCTGTTAAGAACACTGCAGTTTTAGACACAGTTTAGGCTGTTTTTCTTTTAACATGTAAAGTACTCCTTGGATATTTTACACTTTACAGACAAAACAAACTGATTCTACTAAGGTACTGCAGGACTCCCTTGGGAGCTACAGAACTCAGTAGCGGTGATTCATTTATCCTTCCCTTTGATGAATGCTTGCACAAAGAACATGTTTTTACTGCCTGGTGTGTGGTTGATACAATCAGGGAAGCAATTCCACTGTCAGAGATGAATGCTAGGTCAGCCCTTGTCACTGCAGATGAAAACCTTGTGATTAGTATTCTGTACCTCCCTGCTAATGAATTGTCTAATCATGAAGGTTTTGTGCATCCTGATAGTCTTCCAGTGATTGTCAAGGGTACAGAAGGGTCTGACAAAGAGAGAAGTGATATTTTACAAAACTTTAACATACTCCATGTTAAATGCATTGCAAATTTTACTTTTATCTCTGTGCCTTTTAATTTCAGTGTTGAAGGTTTTATTTAAACCACTATAATAAAGGTCTGTGAACAGGCCCCCTATATTTTCTTTTCAGGGCTAGATAATTCTCCCACTGAATCAAAAAGCCACAGAAGAGTATATTTATATTAGGAAGTGAATTAGTAAATTTGTCAGATTTGAAGGATCTTTTTTTGTTATCTAAGCAAAATTTCCAAGTGTATTTGAAAGAGTTTTTACATATGCAGCATGGACTCACTAAACAATGGTAAGGAGCAGCAAATCCAACAGCCTCTACTAATAGGCAAACGAGGTGGTCGCCTGGGGGCGCCAAATTGGACAAAGTGAATTTATTTTCTCTATTTAAAAATATATATTAATGTGTTATCTCTTATAAATGAAAGTATCAAATATTGTACTTGTAAAACAGTGGATCATTGCCATGTCAGAAGTTGAGCTATTTATTTCACATTGAGGAGCAGGGCTATGCATGTAAATACAGTTAAAATGTGTCACGGCATAGCCTCAAAAGAGCACTACCTAGGGGCGGGGTCTAGCAGTTCAGTCATTCTCAGTAGCTCAGTGTTGACCAGTTAGTGTTGCTCGCCACTTAGAGAAGATCGGTCAGCATCCTCCAAAGCTGTTCTACCATGTTATGGGCCCTAATCCCCAAGACACTGTGCCCAGTAAGAATTTGTATTGGTTTGGATTTGAAAAATTGGGTAGAAGTTTTAACAAGACTGTAAAAGGAGAATCACGAGTACTTGTAAGATTAAGATTAAGTATTTGTGTAGACTGTTACAGTTAAAGTAATAGTAAAGCCCTGCAAAAAGGGTTAGAACTCAAAAATAGACTTCATTCAGTATTACGAAATAAAGATTTGTATAGTTTCCCCAAAATTAGTTCCTTTGGAATAAAGACAGTTGCAGCTTGAAATCCAGCTGTTTATACCACTGACCAGAAACACTGTGTACAATTCAAAATGGTTAAAAGTGTTAGCGACTGGGTGGTTTACCCTATAGAGAATAATTGTGTTAGGATTAATGAAAAGTACACAAAATATTTATTTTTATGTTTACATTGTTCATTCTGAATGCCAAATAAATAAAGGTAAAATTTCATTATAGACATCTCATTTTTCTCTATAATGAATGTGGGGGGAGGGCAAAGTCATAGTTCGCCAATGGTGCCAAAAACCCTTGGGCTGGCCCTGACTACATGGCACTACAGTCATAAAAAGACGGGGAAGAGAAGTCAGAACCAAGAAGCCAGGAGTCTTTGGTTACAAAGACCATTTTGATTTTAAATGTTAACTGAATATGTATAATTGCATGTAGTGCTGTACTCAAAGCAGGTAAAGCATGATATAGTAAATGAGACTGTGAAAGGCATTTGGAGACTTACCTACATAAGTAAGTTAGTGGGAAAAAAATCACACTCTAGCTTCCTCTACACCAGGGCTACTCAACACGCGGCCCATGGGCCGCATGCAGCCCGTGGCCTGTTTGTTTGCGGCCCGCAGTGCAGTTTGGGTTTACGCAGGGCTCAACACGCAGCCCACGGGTGGCAGCCAAAACAAAAAAATAGTCAATATTATGGTCTTCTGTTGATATGCGTTTTAGTAGTTAAATTCCTGGACTGTCATTGCTCATTAAAAGTTCTGTCATATGGGTGGAAATCAGGTAAATATTGCATTTTATTAATATCAGCAGAACTGACTTAAATGGGGTCTACGGGTTGTGTAGTCTTGCCTTAACCTTTGTATTCATGCCCGTCAGTGTAAAAGAAGCTATTTGCATATATTTGAATATATATTTGCATCTATATGCAACCACACTTAAGTTGAGGCCCTCGGCATGTGCTGTGAGTATCATTGTAGCCCCCGAGGCTTCCAAAGTTGAGTAGTTCTGCTGTACACTAATTTTCCCATGTTGATGAGCTGTTGATCTGTTCCCTTAAGAAGTGGTCCACACTGAAAATTCTGACCCAGGGGGTCTGCCAGGCAGGGGAGGAAGTGGCTCCATGCACTGCCAAGTCTCCTTCTCCTCCCCTCATCTGGGAAAAAGGCAGCGCAGCAAAGTGCTACCTGGAGGCTTTTCCCTTGCCGCTCCATTGGCCATAATCACAGCCAGAGTTCCCTCTAAGCTGCGCAGCAGCAAAGCTTCACAGGTGATTAATCAGCCCCACTCAGTCAGTCAGCTCCTGGCATGGTGCTCTAAGCCTCTGGCTGGGTGGGGCCAGCTGTGAAGTTGTGGTGCTGTGCAGCTTAGAGGGAACACTGATGCAGCCAATAGGAGCAGCAAAGGGCAGTGCCTGGGAGCAGCAAGTAATCACCACCCATCGCCCAAACCCTCCACCCCACACCTAATCTTGCACCTCCACTGCTGCCCAGCTCCCCCACCCCTATTCCTACCTGCCCAGACCCTTCATCCTCATTCCCACCCATACCCAGAGGGATTCACAGACCCCTCTAGGCTCTGGCGTGTGAGGGGAATGTGTGGCGTGTCTTTCTGCTTCTCAGGGGCTCAGGGTCCATGTCAGTAAAGTGGGTTTTTTGCGTCTCACTTTTGTGCAGCCCCCGACTGATTTTTCTGTGGGTCAGCAGCTCCTGACCTGAAAAAGATTTTACTAAAGTTAGTAAAAATCTTATTATTCTCATATTTTGGTGGAGAATGAAAATAAAATACATGAGGATTGATTTTTCACAGAATTTGGCATGCAAGTAAATTTTAGTGTTAATGGCTATAATCCTTTGATTCAATTTTTTGGTCAAAGAATTGTAGTCACTTTTGTGCATATACTCAGACTAATGTCAATTTTTATTCATAATCTGATGTGGAAAATGATATGCCCACGATAAGTGGGTAAAAAAGAAAATATACTACATATGAGAAATTTCAAAGTTTTTTCTGAATGTTTGAGGGCATAACATAAGCCACTGCGGTTTCAAAGATTTTCTTAGCTGTTGAACATTGCACAGTATACATGAGAAGAAGTGAGAAGTATCAAGTCTTGACCAAGATACTGAACTTCATTGGCAATTGGTCTGACTTCATACAGCAAATCCTATGTTGTATACATTACTGAAAATGCCATAATAAATATAAATATTACAACCAAGTGATAGAGTCAAACTCAAATACCAGAAATACCACTTAGAATGTTGGGACAATTTAGTTCTAAATCTGAACTCTGGGACACCATGGCTGTGTCTACATTGGCAAGATTTTGCGCAAAAGCATTCGCTTTTGCACAAAAACTTGCTGCCTGTCTACACTGGCCGCGAGTTCTTGCGCAAGAACACTGACGTTCTAATGTATGAAATCAGTGCTTCTTGCGCAAATACTCTGACGCTCCCACTCAGGAAGAAGCCCTCTTGCACAAGTGTCCATACCTGCAGGCAGCTCTGGACTTCCTGGTAACCCGAAACCCCTTAAAGGCAGATGCAGCCTGCAGAGGCCACGAGGCAGAAGCAGCTTTGCCGCCTCTTCCCAGAGCTCTGCCATGTGGCTCTGCTGCCGTCCCCAACAGCCACCAGAGCAGGATGGCCGCTCCAGGGGGGGAACAGCCACCCGCACCCCCAGCGCAGGAGGCCCCAAGAGGCAGAAAACAAAGAGCCCCATCCTGGTCCCCGGGGGAGCTGGAGGCCCTCCTGGACCTGTGGGAGGAGGAGAAGGCCCTCCACGACACCCGCTCCCGTCACCACAATGCAGAGATCGTTGACCGCATGGCCCAGGCGCTCTCGCACCAGGGACATCCAGCCCAGACCCTCGATCAGGTCTGGGCTAAGGTGAAAGAGCTGCGCCTGGGCTATGTCCGGGCCAGTGAGGGTCGGGGGCAGGAGCCGACAGCTGCCCCCACTACCAGCGGCTCCACCGGATCCTGGGCCAGGCAGCACCGCATGGCCCGTCCATGCCCGTGGACCCCTGCAGGCGCCCCCCCATCACCAGGCCCAGTGAGGCGGGGGAGGAAGACAAGCCAGCCAGTGGGTCGGAGGACGAGGCCAGCACTGCGACCCTCCAGGCAGAGGCCCTCTCTGGCAGCCCCGATGTCTCCCATGCATCCTCGGAGGCCAGGAAAGGATCCACCGGTGAGTGTTGCACTTTGCACTCACAAGGGCGGGGGGGAGCCAGGCGCCCGGAGGGGGGAAGGGGAGAGCGCATCACTCAGGCCGCATGAGCTGCACGCTGTGTAGCATTAGCAGTATGCAGCACATGCAACCACGTGCAGCCTGGTGACTGAGTGGCACGTGGCCACAGCAGGCAGCTCCAGGGCACGCCTGGGACCGTGCTGCTCACACACATCCGGCAGGACCAGGGGGGAAGGGTGGATGCCGGCTGGAACCAGCAAGGGCCCCAGGGGCTCAGGCCAGAGCCCATACCTCCACAAGGGTGCAGCACACAGAACGGCACACTGTTCCATGCCTGGCTGTGAGGCACAGCCAGCTGCTCCTGGGAAAACTGCAGCGTCACAGCCCTGTGAGCGTGGCCCCCACTGAGCCCCTCGCCTGCTCCTGGTGCCTTGGCTGGCCCCCCGAGGGAAGTCCCCACTGCGGCCACACATGTCCCTGGGCTACCGTGTGTGAGGGCTAGCAGGAGGGGAAGGGGGGGAAGCGCTCGGGCCGGCCCTAGGGCCACCTGAGTTTTGCTGCAAGGATGGTACACTCCCCAGTCACTCTCCTGGTTCCGTCCAGGAGACATCCCATGTGATGGGGATCTGAGAGCCCAGACCACGTCTGCCATATGTGCTCCCAGGCACTGTGTGGGGATTCATCTTGCTCCCTGTAAAAAACCCCTTTGATTAGCCCAAAGCCTCACAGCCTCCACCGGCAGGGAGTTCCACAGGTTAACACAACACAAGCGCCCTCCCACCCCCCAAGAGGCCAGGACACAGACCGGTGGTTACAATACATGGAGGAGGACCCTACTCCAGGGGCGGTCCTGTATGCAAACATACAACACGGGGGGGAGAGGGGTAACCGAGTGGGCCCAAGCCACACTACTGTGATGTCACCTGGGCTCAGGGGTGGAGGGCATGGGGTGTGGGGACAGTGGCCAGGCTGCCTGACTGACCCATCCTTTCTTCTGTTCCCTGCATCAGGACCAAGCAGGAGTGGGGGATCCTCCAGCCCTGCAGCAGCGGCAGCACCCCCAGCCGCCCAACCACCAAGCCGGCGGGTCCGGCAGCGGGACCAGCTCCTTCGGCGGCACGTGCAGGCCGTCGAACGGGTGGAGGCAGCCATCATGCGCCGGGTGGAGGCGGACCTGCAGTGGCGCCAGGAGGCCTGGGGCCCCTTCCAGGCCCAGTGTGTGCGCATGGCAGATGCCATCTCCACCCTCACCGCACACATTGGCCATGCCATACATTATGGCATGGCATTGCCCCATGCACCCGCCATCCCTCCCCTAGCACTGCCCGTGCCCCCTCCTGCTCGTGCCCCTCTTGCTCCCGTCATGCCCCCTCCTGCTCCTGCCCACCTCCCCGTGCTGCCTGCCCCGACGTGGCATGACCCCCATGTGCAGGTCCGCCCCCGCAGAAGCAGTCGCAGGGGCCACCCCTACCAGCAGTAGCTCCCCCCTCCCAGTTAAGAGCCTCCTCCCCCTCCCACTCTACATCTCCCCCCTCCCCATTGTAAATAAAAAGTTCAAACGTTGTGTTCCAAAAAAACCTGTGTTGGTTGTTTATTGGGAGGTAAGGGGAGGAGAGGAGGGAAGGGAAGGGTTGGGGATGGGAGGGAGATGTCAAGGGAGACAGAGGCGACCCTACTATGGGGCCTGGGAGAACTTCTCTGTCAGGGCCTCCTGGATGCGCACCCCATCGTGGTGCACCTGGCAGATGGCAGCTATGTGGGGCTGTTCAAAGGCCTGGCACTCGCCTGCCATCCATGCAGGGAGGAAGGCCTCCCCCCTCCGCTCCATGAGATTGTGGAGCACGCAGCACGGGGTCACTACCTCCGGGACATTCCGCTCACCCATCTCCAGAAGGGTGAGCAAACAGCGGAACCGGGCTTTCAGACGCCCGAAGGCGCACTTCACTTGGTTGCGGTCCTGGTTGAGGCGGTCATTGAACCTGGCCCGGTTGTGGTCCGGCCGCCCCGTGTAGGGCCGCATTAACCAGGGCAGCAGGGGGTAGGCTGTGTCCCCCACAACACATATGGGCATGGGCACATCCCCGACAGTAAATTCCTGCTGGGGGAAGTAAGTGCCCGCCTCCAGCCTGCCAAACAGGCCGGAGTTGCGTAGGAGGCGGGCGTCATGTGCCCTGCCGGACCAGCCCGCATAAATGTCCAGGAAGCGGCCACGGTGGTCCACGAGGGCCTGGAGTACAATTGAGAAATACCCCTTTCTGTTTATAAAATAGGCCGCTCGATGCTCCAGGGCATGGACGGGGATGTGGGTTGCATCCAGGGCTCCCCCGCAGTTGGGGAACCCGAGGGCAGCGAAGCTGGCCACCGTAGCCTCCACGTCGTGCAGGCGGATGACTCTCTGGAGCAGGACGTCATTGATGGCACGGACGACCTGCAGAAGGGTGCAGAGAAACACAGGGGAACACATCATATAAGGCAGGGTGAGTGCGTGCTCCCTTGGGGGCCCCCCCCGTGATGCCCTCTGTCCTCACACACACACACACACCAGGGCCCCCTCGCCCCATGGCCCTCCCCCCCCACCAGCAGGCCTGTGCAAGGGAGGGACGGCACAAACCCCTGGGTGACCCAGCCTGGAGTCTTGCCTACCCCTGGGCATGGAGTGCAGCACCCTCCACCTCCCTTCCCCTGGGACTTACCTGCATGACGACGGCACCGATGGTTGATCTACCCACCCTGAACTGGTGTGCCACCAATCGGTAGCTGTCCGGGGTGGCTAGCTTCCATAGTGCGATGGCAACCCTCTTCTCGACTGGGATGGGTGCCTGCAGCCGGGTGGTGGTTCTCTGGAGCGCAGGGGCGAACCAGGCGCATAGCTCCAAGAACGTCTGCTTTCACATGCGAAAGTTCCGGAGACATTGCTGGTCATCCCATTGCCCCAGGACAAGCCGGTCCCACCAGTCGGTACTGGTGACCAGTCTCCACAAGGACCTCAGCATGGTGGGGTGGGGATGGCACAGGGACGCCATGGCCTCCCTGGTGAGGGAGTCCAGAGCGACCTGTGCCTCGAGGTCCTGGAGGAGCAGTGCAGCAGCCTGGAGCAGCAGCTCCAGGCACTCCAAAATGGCCGGAAGGAGCCAGAGCAGGCACAAGGCCACCCCTGGCTCCATGGCACAAGAAACAAGCTGAGATAAAAAATCAGCCAAAGGCACTAAAAGGCACAAGGCAGTGGTATCCAAAAAGGCAGAGGGCAACCACAAATAGAACTGCTATGGCTGTCAGTCCCTGCAAGAGGTCCTATAGCACGCAGCAGGAGAGAAACAGCTGTCCGGGGAGATCCCTTTAAGCATGTGTCTCAAAGGAGCTCCAGCCCCCGCCCCTGGAAAGGGATGGTGCCCTTTTGCCCTCTTCAAAATGGTTCCGGGCTTCTGCTTTTGCACAAAAGCGTCCCACCAATGTAGACGCGCTTTTGCACAAAAGCGCATCGTTCTTACGATGAGTCCCGGACCAATATAGACGCTCTCTTGCGCAAATATCTTTAACGGAAAAACTCTTGCGTTAAAAGTATTTGCGCAAAATCATGCCAGTGTAGACGTAGCCCATGAGTTTTATTGTGAAACAATCTGTTTGCAAAATGTGAAAGAGATATAAGTTCAAGGTGCAATGCTTCTGGAAAAACAATGTTTCAGCACAACATATATTTCCATCTATGGTTAAAAATGTAAAGCATTATTTTATGGATAATGAGAACAGAAAGAAGTTAGGAAGAACAATTGATTACATGCTAGAGGCATGTAGATAAGAATAGCAGTCACTAGGTTTCCAGTATAGGGTGGTGATAATGTGGCCATGTTGTGTGGGTCGGTTTTTAGATTCAAGAGGAGCCAGTAAAAACACCTCAGATAAACTCTTGTTAACTTTATTATGCACAGAATAGTAAAGGAAAGCAGTGCAAGGTTACACAGACCTATTCCAATACACAGGATAGTTAGCACAGACAAGAATATAACACCTACACCTAGGGCAATACACAAGAGACTTAATTTTAAGTATATGGCTATATATGTAGTCTGTGTCTAAACAACATCCCTTTTTCGATAAAGGGATGTAGATTAGGCACGTCGATATTGCAAATGAAGCCGGGAGTTAAATATCCCATGCTTCATTTGCATAATGGCAGCTGACGCTTTTTTTGAAACGGGGCTTTTTCGAAAAAAAATGGCAGTTTAGACGGGGCATTTTTGACAGAAATGCCCCATTTCGAAAGATCCTGTACTCCTAAAAAAATGAGGAGTACAGGATCTTTCTAAACAGGGCATTTCTGTTGAAAATGCCCCATCCAAACTGCTGGGGGTTTTTTCCGAAAAATCCCTGTTTTGAAAAAAGTGGCAGCTGCCATTATGCAAATGAAGCATGGGATATTTAAATCCCGGCTTCATTTGCAATATTGAACTGCCTAATCTACATCCCTTTATCGAAAAAGGGATGTAGTTTAGACACAGCCATATTCATCTCTATAAATCACACACAGTTCCACTGCTAAGACCTTACATTTGTCAGACGGGAGGTCGTGGCCTCATTGTTTCCCCACGTGCAGAGGCATCCACAATGCGTCGGTCAGTAGGAACAGGCACAGCTTCTAGTTGCAGCAAGTAAAGGAGTGGGGACACCTTACCCAATCCCTCTCACTGATTACCTTTTCTACACCTATATTTATACTCAACTTGGTCGTTTCTAGTAAAATCTACCAATTGATTACGTATTGTATATGCCCATATTTGGGATACATCCTGCTATTCAAACTATACTATACTTGATTGATAGTTCTATGGCTGCATCAGTGATTTTCACTTATTAGAAATGTTATGTACCAGTACCAGGTTACTCCCAATGTTCTTGGCATGGTTTCACTAAACCAATATTCCCTACGCACTATTGTTTAAAGCACTCCTGACTCTCAAAGCTCATTCTCCCCTCCCCCCTTGGCCTGGCCTACGTGCACTAGACTTGAGTCAGGTCTGGGTTTGCTTTGTTAGAAACCGAACTTTGGGCAAGGCAGCCATCATTAGTTCATTAGTCCAGTCAAAGCAGGGACGGACAATGCACACATTATTATTCTGGTCAAGATGGGGTTGTCCAGGCTCCCCTACAGGCCATTATTTAATTGTACCATAGTGTGGACTCATCCAGGCTGAGGTTGATATTGAGGTGGAAATAGTTGAAATCCCTGTGGAATTCTTCAAGGGTTTCTTTCCTGTGGGTCTGTAGTGGTCTGTCCGGCGCCGAGCCCCTCCTGCCCTGAGTTCAGGCAGGGCCTAGCGTTCTGCACAACTTATGTTCCCAAAAACCCGTAAGTCTCTGTTCCTTTGTCCCTCCAACAGCACAAAGATTACTTGAAGAGCAAGGAGACTACTATCACCATTTACTGGCCAACCTGGCCTACCCCCATGTGGTGGGGGGGCGGTGTTGGGGGCAGGGGGACCTGGGCCCTCCCTCACCACCGGGTCCCAGCCCAGGGCCCTAAGGGTAGAGGTTTACGACTCCCTACCCAGCTGATGGGGCGTCCCCCCAAAACTCATCAGCCCACAGGCGCCAAAATAGCCTTGCCCTGGGCTGCTTCCTTCCCCGCCCCTTGTCTGACGCTTCCGGGTCTCTAACCCCGGTCTGTACCGGACTCCTCGTCTGGCCCTCCGCCGTGGGTCAATCGATGTCTGTCACCCGCTTTTCTCTTCTCGAAACCGCTCCGTTTCGTCTTCTCCAGCCACCTCTCTGGGAGAGCCTTTCCCCAAATAGACCTCCCCCCGCTGCTGGCCAGGAGTCCTTTTCTAGTCTCCCGCGGGCTCCTACGTCATCTGGGTGCCGCCCATCACCGACGTTCTGATGGGCGCCGGCATCCTGACGTGGGCCGGCGTCCTGGCAAAAGATGGTGTTTTCTCCGGGGCACCATGCCCCCTTCCCTTCGCCCTGGCTCACCGGATGGAGGATGGGCTCACCCCGCCGACCCGCTGGGGGAGGCAGCGCAGGGCTTCCCCCGTCTCATCGCAAAGCGGCAGGGGGTTTGCCGTTTGCCATGCCGCTTCCTGCCGCTTCCCCCCCGGCGGATATAGTGCAGGTCTCGGCAGACCTGTCACAGGGTCCATATGATGAAGATGTCATCAATGTAGCATAAGTAGAGAAATGGTACTAGGAGTCTGAGAGCTGAGGAAATGATGTTCAAGGTCAGCCATAAAAATGTTGACATTGTGAGGCCATGCGGGTGCCCACTTACCTAGCTGCATTAACACAGTATCTACAATTGACAGGTACTTCTTCTGCTGTTACATATATATATATAGATATATAGGTTCCCATTCATTGTTTTTAAAGTTTTTTTTAGTTACAGACTAACATAGCGACCCCTCTGAGACGTTTAAACATCTTGGTTTCTGTTATTTCCATTCCAAATTATCTGATGAAGTGGTTTTGCCCACGAAAGCTCATGATTCTATATATTTTGGTTAGTCTCTAAGGATATGTCTACACTACATGCTTATTTTGAAATAAGCTATTTTGAAATAACAACTCTGGAAATAACCATTTCAAAATAGCACATCCACACTATAAATACCCATCAAAACAGCACAGAATTATGTTGAAATAGCACATCCACACTGATTGGAGTGTGAATCGCATTTAAGGCCCCCCGGGAGCTCCAAGCTGCCCGCCTGCCCCCACTTCTCCTGTAGGGTGCCTGCCCACCCTGTTGCTGCCTGATTGCTCCTGGGCCGGAACTCTCTAGCTCCCACCGGCCCCGCTGCTGCCAGGGCAGAAGCTGCGCAGATGGGGCTGGAGTTTCCTGTCTGCCTCTGGGGCTGGAGCTGTGTGGCTGAAGCCAGAACTTCCTACGCAGGGCCAGAGCAGTGCCAGAGGTTCCTGGCTGCCACCAGAGCCGGACCTACACAGCTGCTGCTGGCCCCCTGCTACTGCCCAGCTGTTGGGGCCAGATTTTCCTGCTGCACCACCTGCCCTCCACCCCACAGGGCTCCCGGCTGAGTTGCTGGTCCCTCTGCTGCACTTCTGCCCTACGGCCAGACCTCCCTCTACCCGGACTCTGTGGTCCAGGAACATCTGTGGTCCTGCCGGACCACAGATATTGCCGGACCAGAGAGTCTTGGTTAAGGGAGGTACAACTTGTAGTGCAGAGGATTTCACTTATGCTGAAATCCACAGAAAACCATATACTACTCTGAATGCTTTCAAGCAAATGGACAGCAGCCTTTAGCTATTTTTAATAGCTAAGTCAATGGCGGATTAATTACTGTGCCAATGGGTCTGTGCCCAGGAACCTGGCCAATTGGGGAGGTCACCAGAAAAATGTATGCCCCTGTGATCCAACACACTCTGTCCGGCACAGCTGCCAGAGTGCAGGGCATGCTCCCATGCCCAGACCCTGCTCTCCTGCAGGAGTATTGGTTGGGGAGAGTGGGGCAAGCCCTCCCTCAACACAGCTCTCTGGCAGGAGTGCTGAGCAGGAGTGCTGAGTAAGGCAGGGCAACCTCCCATTCTCTGACCCCATATCACCAGCAGGAGCACTGGGAGGGGGGAGAGCAAGGAGGACTTTAGGCAGAAGGGCTGAGGCTCCCATTTGCTCTGGCCTAGGGACCCACAAACCTATTTGACTGTGTGTTTGTCTGTTTGAAAAGTGTGAATTGGGAGTGCTTTGTTCCAGGTGGACCCTGAAGAACTGATTGGATGAGGCAAGGCTTTGAGTCGAGGCACTTGCTTCAAGCCAGCAGTCTTATAAAAAAGGCAGCCAGAGTGAACTGAGTGAGTAGCAAACAAAGTGGCAGCTAACAGAGGGAGTTTGCCTGGGAATTTGCCTCCAGGGAGCCCCACAGAACCCCACAGAGGTTGAGGTTTTTCTTATTTTTTTCCTCTCTCTTTCTATTCTCCTCTTCAGCACATGATAAATACAACATCTGAGGAGTCTCCCAAAAGGACGACAGTATGGATAGTGAGAGATCAGCTGTTGTGACCGGCACAGGATGTGCCAAGTTTGTCTTCCTCCCATAGGATAGAAGAGACTTTGTATGAAGTGCAACCTCGTCTCCATATTGAAAGAGAAGGTTAAAGGACTAGAGAACCAAGTATCAACCCTACGTTCCATCAGAGAAGATGAAGACTTTCTGGTTAAAAGGCAGCATTTAATACTGCAGGCACAGGATGCTGAAGAACCAGAGAAGGCAGTGCAGAACAGGGAAGAAAATTGGCAGCAAGTGATCTCCAGGAGAAGAAAAACAACTCAGATATTCCAAAATCAGATAGAGGTAAGTAATCATTTTCATGCTCTCTACACAGGCACTATGGTGGAGAATGCTTTGCAAGAGACCTCTGAGTGAAGGGATCAGAAGGAGACCCTATCAATCAGAAGGCATGGGATACATAGTCCCATGCCTATGGGAGTATCACGACCACCACTCCCAAGAGAAGGAGATGGGTGATAGTAGTTGGGGATTCCCTCCTAAGGGGGATGGAGCCGGTCACCTGTCATCCAGACTGGAAAACTTGAGAAGTATGCTGCTTGCCTGGAGCTAGAATTCAGGATGTGACTGAGGGTCTTCTGAGAGTGATCAAGCCCTTGGACCGTTACCTCTTCCTACTTCTCCATGCAGGAACCAATGATACTGCCAAGAATGAACTGAAGAGGGTCAATGCAGATTATGTAGCACTGGGAAGAAGGATCAGTGTTTGAGGTGCAAGTGGCATTCTCGTTCATTCTCGCTGTTGAAGGAAAAGGCCCAGGTAGGGGTCATTAAATTTTGGAAGTAAATGTATGGTTGCACAAGTGGTGTTGGAGAGAGGGCTTTGGATTCTTCAACCTTTGGATGTTATTCCAAGCACAAAGATTGCTAGGAAGAGATGGGACCACCTAACAAAGAGAGGGAAGAGCATTTCACAGGCAGGCTTGCAAACCTAGTGAGGAGGGTTTTAAATTAGGTACATCAAGGGACGGTGATCAAAACCCTGAGATAAGTGGGGAAGTGGGATATTGGGAAGAAACATAAGGAGAAAGGTGCAACGGAGGATTCATACCGAGAAAGTAGGGCAATAAGCTAATCATCTAAAGTGTCTGAATGCAAGAAGCCTGGGAAACAAGCAGGAAGAATTAGAAGTTCTGGCACAGTCAAAGACTTGACTGGAATAACAGAGACTTGGTGGGACAACTCACATAATTGGAGCACTGCCATGGGTATAAACTGCTCAGAAAGTACAGGTGGGGGAGAAAAGGTGGAGGAGTTGCACTGTATGTAAGAGAGCAGTATAGTTGCTCAGAGCACCGGTATGAAATAGGAGAAAAGCCTGTTGAGAGTCTGCATTAAATTTAGAGGCAGAAGCAACAAGGGTGATGTCATGGTTGGTGTCTGCTTTAGACCGCCGGATCAGGTGGATGAGGTAGACAAAGCTTTCTTTGGACAACTAAGAGAAGCTTCCAGATCACAGGCCCTGGTTCTCATGGGCGACTTTAATCACCCTGACATCTGTTGGGAGACCAATAAAGCAGTACACAGGCAATTCAGGAAGTTTTTGGAGAATGTTGGGATAACTTCTTGATACAAATGCTGAAGGAACCGACCAGGGGCCGTGCGCAGCTTGACCTGCTGTTCACAAACAGGGAGGAACTAGTATGGGAAGTAGAGGTGGGTGACAACCTGGGCAGCAGTGATCGTGAGATGGTCGAGTTCAGGATCCTGACCAAAGGAAGAAAGGAGCGCAGCAAAATACACACTCTAGACTTCAGAAAAGCAGATTTTGACTCCCTCGGGAAACTGATGGGTAGGATCACTTGGGATGCTAACATGAAGGGAAAAGGAATCTAGGAGAATTGGCTGTATTTTAAAGAAGCCTCATTAAAAGCACAGGAACAAACAATCCTTATATGCAGTAAGGAAAGCAAATATGGTAGGTGATCAGCTAGTAATGTTTTTCACAACGCAATGAATGACTGACGGAACCACAGCAGTTCATTAGAATAAGTTTAGTGAACCTATGCATCCAATTATTTCTCAATAAAAGAAAATGGTGGGGAGGAGGGGTTTAATTAAAAAAGCCAGGCAATTGGCATGTTGCTTTCACACTGTATTGCAGGGGTGGGGAACCTTTTTTCAGTCGGGGGCCGCTGACTTATAGAAAAATCAGTCAAGGGATGCACACAAGTGAGAAACGAAAAAAACCCTCAAACCCTCACTGATGTGGCCCCTTACAGAGGAGAAAGACACGCCCCACATTCCCCTCGCACACCAGAGCCTAGTGGGGCCCAGGCTAGTAGATTTTGTGTGCTCCAATCCCTCAGTAGGCATGGGTTCCCCAATGCTAGGAGGGGAGGCCTGAGCCTTGAAGGCTGGATCCAGGAAAGCCGGAGGCTGCATCTGGTCCCTGGGCCCGAGGTTCCCCAACCCTGCTGTATTGGCTACATGTAGACATTATGCTGCCATTACACTGATAATTTACTAACTGGCACATCAATTATTTGACCCTATAACTTTGAATTATTTTTCTGCTGTTAATATGAATTTTTAAAGCACTTTTCTGCACCCAATTAGGATTTTCCTGCATAAACTCCTGTGCTGACAATGTATACATGTGGAACCATTAACTCGTTAGAAATAACACTGAATGTGCTGGCTATTTTGAGTTAGATGAAACACTTTTCTTTAATACTTTATGCATTTATGTATTGTGTATATCTTAATTATGGCTTGTCCTAACAGAAAACAAATATGTACTGCTTGTATGCAACAGTAGTTTAAAGTTTAATTAATCTTCATATAATATAAATTTTTAGTTGAACCTTCCACACTGATTAATTATACCTAATTGTGTTTTCATAGATAAGTTTTGTAAACACCACTTTAACATATATAATTAAGAAATATGCTAATGATTGTCACATACGTGAAAGGATGGTTCTAAAAGGGTATGTCTACACTACATGCCTCTGCCGACAGAGGCATGTAAATTAGACATACCGACATAGTCAATGAAGCGGGGATTTAAACATCCCTTATGCCTTGTGCAACGAGGTTTACAGGATCGGCCGGCAAAGGCTTTCCTTGACGACCGATCCCCGTCTTGACTGCCACTTTGCGCCGACAAAGAGCTAAGCTGGCACAACGCAGCGGCCATTTTTATTCTAATGAAGTGGGGGATGTTTCAATCCCCGCTTCATTGACTATGTCGGTATGTCTAATTTACATGCCTCTGTCAACAGAGGCATGTAGTCTAGACATACTATATGTCTACTTTTAGCATTGATGTGCTCCAAAAATGAATATGCTGCTCATGTTTTCATTTTGTAGTAGGTTTTATATTTCTACAGGTAATAGGGTGTATAAGGTTTATAAATATCTCATTTTACACTATATGTGACTGGATTGATTGAATACATCATAGAACACACAAACTGGGCTAGGATAGATGTGCTCTATTTGATAAAAATGCTCTGATGACCCTAAAGGCATCCTATAGTTTCAAAGAAAAAGTTCCTTCAGGACCAATGTTTTGTATAACACAATAATATCTATCTTATTTATCATTTAGAATTGATACTATATACCTTTTTAATAAATCCTGATTAAAGATGACACAGAATAGAATTTCCATCTGCATTTACACTGAGAAACCCCATGCCTTTCAAACTGAGAGATGAATGTTGATTGCCTGACAACTGTTACCATGTGAAGCCCTATTACAATGGACAGGAAAAGGGAAGAGCTCTAGAAAGCCTTAATAAAAGCCTAGTTGATGATATTTTATCCTTTCCTAGTTCTTCTAACAGTTGTTAGCATTACATGTGGAATATTATGAGGTGACGAGGTTTAGAAGCTATTAGTAGCTAGTCATTTAATGTGTTAATCTTTGGATCAAATAAAATTTCTGGCCTTTTAATTTTTTTACAATATCAAGCAACTACCATGTTTGATAATTTATTCCTATGCATTAATGATGTAATAGTTCATTGAGACAATTTTTTTGTTTCAACAAATTAAAAGTACAGTAAAAGCTTTGTTATCCAGCACTTTAATCACAGAACTTTGTAAACCGGTATTGCCACCAGCCACAATACTGCCGCATCTTCAGGTGTGCACGCTTGACTCCCACCTGTCCAGCCAGCTGTTATGGGGCTTCTGACAGCCAGCACTGCCGGCTGACAGCAGCAGCAGGTGCCTTCTTCCCCCTCAGCCTTGCTTCAGCTGTTAGGAGTAGGATTTGCTGGTAGGAGGTGAGGGCAAAGCAATAAGCTTTGGTATCCAGCACATTCAATTAACCAGCAACTCCATGCCCCATGAGTGCCGGATAACAAAGCTTTCGCTGTAACAAGTGCGCTGAATACGTAAGTGTGTATCTAGCTAGTCATACAGCCCAGTTTCTATTTTTTATTATGCAACTGTGATGGGATGCAGTCACAGAAGACCCCTTGGGGGGTGCCTCCCGGAGGGCTGGCAAAGCCACTGCCACTTACCTTCCTGGTCTTTGGGGCTTCTCATTGCCTGGTCCTGCTGGGTCAGCTCCACTGGTCTCCCCCCAGCCAAGTCCCCAAGCTGAGATCAATGCTCCTCTCCCACCTCCCTCTTTCGAAAGAGGGATGTAAATTAGACAGATCCAAATTGCAAATGAAGCCGGGATTTGAATTTCCTGTGCTTCATTTGCATAATGGAGGCCACGCAGACTTTCGAAAAAGGGCTTTTCGAAAGTAAAACAGCCGTCTAGATGCAGGTCTTTAAAAAAAAACCCTTTTTCAAAAGATCCCGTACTCCTAAGAGGTTTTTTTTAAAGAATCGCATCTAGATGGTGGTTTTACTTTCAAAAAGCGCTTTTTCGAAAGACCGCGCGGCAGCCATTATTCAAATGAAGTGCAGGAAATTCAAATCCCGGTTTCATTTGCAATTTCAATCTGTCTAATTTACATCTCTTACAAAAAGAGAGATGTAGTCTAGACATGCCGTTCAGGTCCAAGGAAAGTGCAGTTTAGGGCCAAGCTCTCTGGGATACCACTCTCCAAATGGTATCAGAACCCCAAAGGAATTACTTAAGACCCCTTTAGCAATGAAAAGGGGGGATGTGCACACTGATTGCCTCCCCCCACTCCAGGTAACATTTATTTATACAGGGCTTGATACAAAACAAAAGTGATTTTATTAAGTACAAGCAGTAGGGTTTAAGTGGTAATAAGTGAGAACAGGCAGAGCAAAATAGATTACAAACTCAAAATAACAAAAAAACGCTTAGCTAATTTTAACACTAAATCCTCAGTACAAACTTCTTACAATCTCCTTACAAACTCACCCTAAAAGTGTTTCTTTTCCAGCAAAGCTTTCTGAACCAGGGCTTTTCCTTACCCTGGGGTCTTTGGTTCCTTGCCTTGGGTGCATCCAGCCAAAGACAAAGACTGTAGCCTATCAAGTTACTTTCCTATCACGCTAATAATATGTTTGTGTTAATGTAGATTAATTTGGTAATAGTTAAAAGCTATAATGCAAGAAATCTTCTAAAAGCTGCTCTCAGCATTCCCGTAGGCCAGGGGTTCTCAAACTTTGTGATACCACGACCCCCTAAAATGCTAAATGAATTTGTGTGACCCCCCACCCTCACTGCCCTGGGTCGCTTCCTCCCCCCTTCTCACCAGACTCCTTGCCCTCCCGGGGTTCCTTCAAGGTGTTTGCGGTCCTCAACACCCTTCCCCCCTGCAGGCTCCTTCCCCCATCTCTTTCTCCTCTGTGCCTCTTTTCCACTCTGTGTCCCTTTGGTTCCTTCCTTCCCTCTCTTCTCTTCTCTTCTCTCCTCTCCTCTCCTCTCCTCTCCTCTCCTCTCCTCTCCCTTTCTCCTCTGCCTCCTCCTCTGACCCCCACATGCCCTTATTTACCTCCAGGTCCTCTGCCCCGACCCAATCCCCCAGCCCACTACCTGAGGGACCCCGGCCTCTCCCAGCTGGGGAAGCATTCGGTCGCCCGGCAACTGTGCCCCGGCCGGCCCCTCGCGCGTCCGCTCCTGCACCAGCCTCACTCTCCCACTGCCTTGCCTCCTCCTGCAGCTGAGCCGTGCTCCTGGAGTCCCATGGCCCCAGCCACGCTGCGCGGCTTGCCAGCAGCTGCCTTCCGCTGCCTTGCCGCTCTTTATGGCCCGGGGGAGAGGGGTCACAAGTGAAAAACTGAATCCAGTTGCGACCCCCCCTCTAAGTTGCTCACGACCCAATTAATGGGTAGCAGGTTTAAAACTAATAAAAGAAAGTTCTTCTTCACACAGCGTGTAGTCAGCCTGTGGAACTCCTTGCCAGAGGAGGCTGTGAAGGCTAGGACTATAAGAGAGTTTAAAGAGAAGCTAGATAATTTCATGGAGGTTAGGTCCATAAAAGGCTATTAGCCAGGGGATAAAATGGTGTCCTTGGTCTCTGTTTGTCAGGGGCTGGAGAGGGATGGCAGGAGACAAATCGCTTGATCATTGTCTTCGGTCCACCCTCTCTGGGGCACCTGGTGCTGGCCACTGTTGGCAGACAGGATACTGGGCTAGATGGACCTTTGGTCTGACCCGGTACGGCCATTCTTATGTTCTTATGTTCTGTTCTTATGACCCCCCTCCCCGGGGGTCGTGACCCACAGTTTGAGAAACGCTGCCATAGGCCCTTTGTGTTAGCTTGACTGATGTCTGGGTTCAGGTGTAATATACTAGGCCTTATGTCTGCCCAAGTTTGTAAAGGCCTGCTAACACTAACACAGCAGCAATCAACTCCTTAGGGGAGGGCTTTGCCATTAACCCACCTGGGTACAGATCCGTGTCCTTTCCTAGCTGGAGCCAAGACATGTTGATATATAAGAGTCTAGCAAGAGCCCAGAATTAGTGGTCCTGCTGTTTGTACCTGTCTGTGCATATGCTGCTTACCTTCCCTCACACAGACAACCACAAGTCTGTTGGTGCAGTGACTGAATGGGCTGTGTGGCAGTCCAGATGCCATTAGGTGTAGGAGCAGCATGGGTGCAGTACAGCCCAGCCCTAAGCTGTCTGGTGAGTCAGGTTCCCCTGCAGTGCAGTGGTTCCTGCTTTAGGGCATAACAAGATGGTACAGCCTCTGAATGCACTTTCCAATGAGTGCCATGTCTGTATTACAATCTATTAGAGGGCAGGGTTGCACTTGAATGTAAGAACGTACATAAGCTCACAGTCCAGGTCAAGTAATATGGGGTTATATTTTATCTTTTGTCCATGCTGCAACAGGCCATTTGCAAGATCAGCAGAAGCGGAGGTTTGCAGACTTTCGTGGGTGAGAGATAGGGTATGTCTACACTACAGCGTTAATTCAAGTTATCTTAATTCAAAATAGTTAATTCGAATTAAGCTAAATCAAATTAACGCGTCTACACACAAAATGCAGTTCGAATTAGCATTTTGCTAATTCAAAATACTGCATCCACGCTGACTGGACACAGATGCGGATTTAAAGCCAGCCAGAACCAGGTCAGGCAGGGCATCAGGTCAGGAGTGTCTGTGTGTGGCTGTTCCGTGAGGCTATCTGAGGCTTGTGCTTAAAGGGACACCCAGCCCAGCCAGTTCTCAGGTGTCTCTGCTTGCTTGCCTGCCTCGCTGCAGGACAGCAAAGCATTTGTGTCTCAGAGTGCTTTGGTTGCCCTCACTCGAGACACCATAGCACTCTGCAACATGGAGATAGAGCTGCCCCTGGGCACTCTGGTGCATCTCGTGGACGCATTGCAATCAGCCTGGCTGCACCTGCTGCAGGCTGCCATCCGGGACGTCCATTGAGGGGCTGTCAGTATCCAGGAAGCCCTGCGGGAGAGCGTTCACCCTGAGGAGTACTTAGAGCCTCCCTGGTCTGCCCCACTGGGGGCTTGTGCCTCATTCCTCCCTCACGTCCTTCCACTTACCCCTCCCTAGTCCCCCTTCCTAATGTCAAATAAAATACATGTATTTTAATAAACGCAAACTCTGTTTATTTCACAAAACTGGGGGGGGGTGTGCGGAGAATGAAACCCTGGTGAGACTTGGGAAAGGAGGCGGGAGATGAGAGGAGAGAGGGTGGGAGAGGGGAGGGGGGCACCTGGGAGGAGGGACCTGGAAGTGGGAGGCAAGGGGAGGAAGAGGGAGGAGAAGCTCAGGGTTGAGGGTCTTGCCAGCCCTCCTGTCTCACAGCACTGTGCGTGCGGAGGCGTTGACGTCCCCGGGGGGAAGTGGGTATGGCAGGTGGGGAGGGAGGGGCGGGGGGGAGCAGGAGTGGGAGGAGGAGCGATAGCTGTGGTGGCCACAGGGGCTGGAGCGGCAGCAGGCACCAATCTCTGCACCAGGGTCTGCAGGTGATCCTGTATGGCACAGCCCTGGGCAAGCAGCTCCCGCAAGCCCGCCCACCGCAGCTGCAGGTCTTCCTCCACCCAGCACTCCTGGCAGCAGACCTGCCTAGCATACAGTGCCAGGTGCTGTCGGTGGTACTCCTCCAGGTGGGGGGTCATCCTGCTGGCCCAGGTGCGGGAGGCTGTCCTGGGCGGGGTGGTGCGCCCTGCATTCGCAGCTGGTGCGGCTGTGGAGAAACCGGAGACGTGCTCTGTTATCCCTGGGGACACAGTGGGTGAAACCCAGCCCCCCCTCTGCAAGGCGAGGATGACAGGTCTCCGCACCATCATGTCTTGCTATCCCCGGGAGCGTGAGCTGGCCCGGGACTGCACCCATGCCCCTGTGCTGTATATAGTGTGGGTGTGTGGGGGGGAGGGGAGATGTGCCCTATCTCTGCATAGAGGGGGCTTCTGGAGGGAGAGCATTGTGCAGTGTCTCTCCCCAGGGTCAGGAGCATGTCATGTGCCTTCATACATACATGCATGTGGGTAAGAGGCCAGGGCCCCTGTGTGGCAGGCAGCCGGGGCCACATGCCCCCGGCTGGCACGGCACATGCACAGGTTCCTGCATGATCCGTGGTCAGCAAGGCCCACGCGTGCAGTCCCTGGGCTCCCTCTCCCCCCCTCCCCGCCCCGCATAAGGGGACAGTGATGGCACTCACAAGTCGAGGCCTCCCCGGTGTCAGACGACACAGGCGACAGGCTTGCTGGCACGACTCTGGGTTCCGGGGTGCACTGCACGCTCCCTTCAGGTTCCTGGGACTCCTGACCATCGTCGTCGTCCTCCTCCTCCGTGCCCTGGTCAGGGCCCTCAGCCCCAGGGTCGATGACCACCTGGGGGGCACGGACCGTCTGATCCCCCAGGATGCGGTCCAGAGCATCAAAATATGGGAAGGGGTCTGGGTCTGCCCCTGGTTGGGAGCTGCCCGCTGCGGCCCTGGCATAGGCCTGCCGCAGCTCTTTAATTTTAGTGCGCACATGCTCCTGGTTGCGCACGTGGCCTTTGGTGGCCAGGCTGTCAGCCATCCGTCGGTAGACAGCCGCGTTCCTGCGTCTAGTGCGGAGATCATGGACGTTGGAAGCATCCCCCCAAACCTCAATCAGGTCCATGATCTCCGCACTGGACCAGGATGGCGCCCACCTTTTCTGTCCCCTGGAAGGCTCCTGGGAGCTGCCAGACTGGTCCTGGGGAGCGGTGGAGGGCTGGCTGGCACTGGGTTGCTGGCTCATGCTGGCACCTGGGTCAGGGGCAGCACCTGCAGGCTCTGAGCTGGCAGGCCTGCAGCTGGCACAGGCCCTGTGGCCAAACGGACTCTGCCCCTTGAAGGGCTCCGGGGCTGGGGGGCGTGTGGGGGGGAGCAGTAGAGTTTTCCTGGTTTGGCCCAGAGTGGCCACCAGGGGGAACTGGGAAGGGCTGGAGGCCAGCTAATTCAGACTAAGCATCTACACAGCGCTTATTCCGAACTAGCTAATTTGAGTTTGGTGTTACTCCTCGTAGAATGAGGTTTACCAAATTCGAATTAAGCGCCCCGCTATTTTGAATTTAATTCAAAATAGTGGTTTGCTTGTGTAGACGCTATGGAAGTTAATTCAGAATAACGGCTGTTATTCCGAATTAACTTTGTAGGGTAGACATACCCATAGTCTCACCCAGGGTACATCTACACTAGCCCCCTAGTTCGAACTAGGGTGGCTAATGTAGGCATTCGAACTTGCAAATGAAGCCCGGGATTTAAATATCCCGGGCTTCATTTGCATGTTCCCGGGCGGGTGCCATTTTTAAATCCCCTTAGTTCGAACTGACTGCCTGTGGCTACACGCGGCAGTCAGAAGTTAATCCGAACTAAATCCTTAGTTCGGATTAACTGTTACACCTCATTGCAGGAGGAGTCTACCTCCACCCAGGGTCGCACCCTCCTCCCTCTCCGGGGATGACGCAGACCTATATTTTAATCCCTATAGAAATCAGTGCAATTTATCTACCATTCAAAAAAAGATAATGGACTACTGTTTTTCTACATTTTGTTCCTCCGGTTTCCCGAGCAACGCCGGGCAACTCCAGCTAGTTAAATATAAGTCCCAAATAATTGGTTCAGGCTGAGTTGAGTAATCAGGACACAGGTTGCGATAGATAACCACAAAGACCTATGGCAACGAATTGAGGTATATGATAATAAGTTAAGAGCAATGATATATTGACCAATAAGAAAAGAACACTTCAGCATTAGAAACAACCCCTACTGAATATGCATAAAACATGTTACCGTCAGTGTCATTTGGTATAAAAGTGGGACCCCAGCCAAGGATCGATAGGGAGGAGGAGATGTCATCCTTGGAAGGGCCAGAATGATGGCCCCTGGTGATGATGGGGAAGGTGAAGGTAATGAGAAAGATAATGTGCTAACACCTAAGATTGTTCTAGAAGGAATGATGTAAGTATATGGTAAGGAAATATGGATGTACATTCCCTGACTTATGAAATTGAGGTGTTTGTGACTGTGCTAACCGTATTAATAAACAGTAAATATTGTACATATACAAGAGTTTCTATATTGTGAGTGTTGCAACCGTGCACATAGGGTTCCCAATCATAGTATAATGGAATACTGGACCTCATCCTGGGACAAAAAAACCGGTCAACCCTAAAGGTGGGTAATTGGTATTTAAACATAATCTTAGATCAGGATACAAGACAAAACACTCCTACTTTCCTAATGTTTTTAAAGATTCCCTTTTTGCATGGGAAATCACCTGGTCAGACCCTACCAACCCTTGCTAAGACTTAAGGAAAACAGGCTATTTACATATGATTGCCCAGACACTGAGGCATCCCAGTCTTGGAATCACCTTTAATGGCTTTCATTTACACATTTAAAAAACATAAACCATTTCATACTCCAGATATCTAATTTTACACACAAGAATGATACAAACACCAAAATAAGATAAACAGAACCAGCAGATTATGACATGAAAATGGATAAGTTACATGAGATAATTTGCTGAAAGCATCTTTGAGTTATGTACAGGGCTCGACAAATAGTGTAATCTACTCGCCCGTGGCGAGTAGATTACACCCCAGAAGAGCTGGCGCGGAGTGATCTGCGCATGTGCAGAACGATGTGCGCATGTGCAGAGCGCAGAACCATGCGGCTGGCGAACAGAGCTCACCGCCACTCAGCGAACCCTGGTTATGTATATTTGTATATATATATATATATGTATATTTGTGTCCATAAATCCATTTCATAAAGCATGAGGGGAGGTCCATCACAGCAACATCAGTATTAAAACATGAGTACATCTGGCTGAAATGTTTCATATGAGAAGTGTATTTTCCAAATACAGTTTTGTGTCAACCCAAAACTATCTTGAAATTTTCTAACTAGTTTTAGTACCAAAAAATAAGTTTTGGGCTAGATTTACCAAGGGCCTGTGGAAAACCAATGAAGGAGGAGTTAGTACTCTCCTTTATATAGTCCAAGAGTATTTGTGCAAGTACTCTCCTTTATATAGTCCAAGGGTATTCGTGAAAGATCCACATTCTAATTTCCCCCCTAGAGGGATTTTACAACCTTTTAATCTAGGACAGCAAACTGAAAAATTGATTATTCATAGAGGTCTATGGGAGGCCAGTTATGGCTTTATATATTTTCAGTTCAATCCCTTTACCCAACAAACAAGTAAGGTGCAGAAATTGGCAGTTTTCTGGTTACAAATCAGGGCATTCTTCCTTGTGCAACCTAGAGGAGGACAGAAGATCTGTTAGTCTAAAATAGTGGTCACCAACCAGTAAATCGGGATCTACTGGTAGATCTTGGAGCCTCTGACAAGTGATCCTGACTGGCTTGACCAGGAAGCTATCAAGCACTGACACTTCAGTTGCCCCTCCACCCACTGTCATGCAGCTCCTGCCCTCTGCCTTGGAGCTGCCCCCCTGGGAGCCTCCTGCTTGCTGTGCAAGGTGCATGAGGGAAAAGAAAGGGGTGCTGATGTTGGTGTCCTTCATTCCCCCACTCCTGTACCTCTTCTCCGCACAGAGAGAAGGGAATGGAGGGAACTTGGCAATGCAAATATGTCACACTCTCACATCGTGTGTGTGTCTGTCATTCTCACAAACACACACTATCTTTCTCTCTCATCTCCCAACCCAACACATATGTGGGGGGTTGTTGTTACTAGTTTTACTGCTTGCCAAGTGGGTTAGTTTTGGTTTTTGACTGGTCTGTGCATTTCATAATTTTCATTTCTCTCTTACGCTTAAATGTAATCAGTTGAGTAGTGAGTTGTAAAATGCCTAACCTGTCATGGCTGGAGTCATCATCCCCATGGTAATTGCTGCTCCTGGAAGTGTCTGGCATGTCCCTGCATCCCCTGAGAAAGGCAGAGCAGGGGGTCTCCATTTGCTGTCCTTGCCTGCAGACACCACTCCTGCAGCTCCCATTGGTCAGTAATGGGCAACTGTGGCCAGTAGAAGCTGTGGGCTCAGTGCCTGTAGATGAGGGGCAGCACATGGAGCCATTGCTGTACATGCCAGCTGCTTTCAGGAGTGGTGCAGGGCCAGGTTAGGAGTAAGCCTGTCTTAACCCCACTGCTCCACCAGCCAGAAGCCTTCTCAGTCAAGTGGTGCCCAGCCAGAGCCTGCATCCTGGACCCGGTCCCAGCCCTGAACCTCCTCCTGCACCCAACCTCCTGCCCCAGACGTGAAGCATCCTGCACCCAAACTCCTTCCCAGAGCTTGCACCCTGAAACCTCTCCTGGTCCCCAATACCCTGTCCTGGGCAAAGCCCAGAGCCCTTCCCACACGCCGAACCCCTTGGCTCAAGACCAGAGCCTGCACCCAAACCCCCTACCCCAGCCTGGTGAAAGTGAATGAGGTTCAGGGAGGAAGGGGGATAGAGTGACCGGGCTGAGGCTTCGGAGAAGGGGTGGAACAGGGGCAGGGCCTCAGAGAAGGGGCGGGAAGGAAGTGGGGCAAGGGAATTTGGGTTTGAGGGAGATCTTACATTGCACTTAAATTGAAAAAGTGATTTTGTGGTTAATAAGGTTGGAGACCACTGGTCTAAAGGGTGCAGAAATTGTTTCATTTGCAAATTCATTATACAATAGTTTTGGATTGGGAGTATTCCTCAAATGAACACCTATCTAAGACAGTTCCCTAAAGTCACAGACACTTTAGGGAACTGTCTTGGATAGGTGTTCATTTGAAAATGAAAAGTACATTAGGAAATGTACTTTTAAGTTGAGTATAACAACACACTACCTTCCACAACCTAATGACCAACTAACAGAGGTGCTAATTGTTTTTATCAGCCTCTTGTAACTTGAACAATCTATTCACTGTCTTTTTTTCTTTTTTTTTCCTCCTCCACTCTTCCCTTATTTATTCTTGGATCTGGACTTTTAATACTCCTGTCATCTGAAGAAGTGGGTTTTGCCCATGAAAACTCATGATACCATCCATGGCTACGTCTAGACTGCATCCCTTTTCCGTAAAAGGGATGCAAATTAGACGTATCGCAAATGCAAATGAAGCGGGAATTTAAATCCCCGCTTCATTTGCATATAACTGCCGCTTTTTCGGCTCGGGCTTTGTGGAAAAAGCGCCAGTCAAACGCGGATCTTGCGGAAAATAAAGCCTTTTCCGAAAGATCCTTATTCCTTCTTTTAAGAGGAATAAGGGATCTTTCGGAAAAGGCTTTATTTTCCGCATGATCCGCGTTTGACTGGCGCTTTCGTCAAAGCTCGAGCCGAAAAAGCGGCAGTTTATGCAAATGAAGCGGGGGGGATTTAAATCCCCGCTTCATTTGCAATTGCGATACGTCTAATTTGCATCCCTTTTACGGAAAAGGGATGCAGTCTAGAAGTAGCCCAGATGTTTCGTTAGTCTTTAAGGTGCTACTAGACTATTTGTTGTTTTTTAAGTATAACAACACAGTAAGTGCTTTCCTAAATAGGGATGGACTCAAACACATACTGCCTCACTAGCTTTAGTACTTGATCTCTAAAAACTTTAACAACTGGAGTTACCTGCTGGTTTCAGTTTGGTAGGGCTAAGTGTATTAAAGATGGCTTATTTTCATGCTTGCTGCACCTGTTCCAAAATACCACTCCTTCTCTTGAGGAGAAAAGCTAAATGTGTACGGTAGGAGGAGTGGGGAAGGGTAGGAAGGCCTTCACATCTTATATCCCAATGGGCAATACCAAGGGTGATTGCAATGAAATGCCAATTACCTAAATCTAAGGGGCTGAGAGATGGCATAATACCCCACTAGCCAGTGATATAATTGGACCTGTCAGCCAGGGATAATTGGTTTCTGGTTGACTGAATGAAGTGACAATGGCATCACCTCTCTGTTACCCTTTATTACTGGAAATCTTGTCTTATAATAGGGCCTCAATAGTTCACTCCTGCAAAATGATTTGCGGGTTTCTTGGTATGCAGTTCAGTGGGGTGCCCAGCTATGCAGGGGCTTTTGGAGAGCCAAAGATTGTACGGTTTTGTTTCCATTATCAGAAAATGACCTCTTTGATACTGGGAGTATTTTCTCATAAAGAGCTGAAATCCCCATTGTGTTTGTGCCTCCTCCTTCCTGCTCTGCACACCCCCAATGCTAGTTACAGCTGCAGAGGGTAGCTACAACATATAATTCTGATAAAACATCATGAAGGGACATTAGCCTCGGTTTGCCATGTACACACTCTTTCCCAACCTGTTTCCTAACTCACCATTCCAAGGAGGTGGTAGCAGAAGGTGCTGGAACAGGCACCTTACACAGGATGAGTTCTCTATGAAGTGTGTCCTGACACAGTGTGTGTGTGTGTAGCACAATGAGAACTCAGCGGATACAAGAATCCAACCTGAGGACTGAGCTCAGTATTCATTACTCACCTTCACTTTTCAATGGTCTCTTGTGTAGATCTTTGAAAAGAAATGAATAATTATGGAGCGTCAGACCAGCATAACATGTGATAATGAAAAGGAAATGAGACTCTGAAGGGCATGCAAGCAAGCACAGGATTGCCACTGTTCCACACATGGAACTTCCATTGAAGTCCAGGGGAGTTCTGAGTATTCACTAATGACAGGATTACCCCCCAAATAAGCACTGCACACAGTATTAGTACAGCAATACAACATTGGGGTTTAATACAACACCAGCAGAGAGTTAGGCCTACAGAATTAGAGATTAATTATTTACCTTGTCTAGTGACTGAATCTGTACAATGTACATTCGAGACACATACTGAAAAGACAGAGATGAGACTAGTTTCAGTTAGAGATATAAACGGGCATGCAGCAGGCAGTTAACCAGCTGAACATATAGTTTAACCAGTTAACATTGTAAATGCTATTTTACATCCCTAGTTTGGTTTATTTTTCTGCAGGGGATTTTTACATTTTAAATTATACTTTCTGCTGCTTTTTATGGTCATTTTGGGGGCCATAACACTGAACTATTTCAACAGAAGAATGACCTTAATAAAAATTTCATACACCAAGAGAAATCTACATCTATTGGGAGTGAGGGGGCAGAATACTGCTCAACTACCTCACTCTTTCCAGGCTCCTGGAATAGAAGAAGGTTTTTCTGAATTGAAATTAGCTGCTAAACAAAGCACAGACAATTTATATAGGGTACATCTAGACTACATGCTTCTTTCGAAAAAGCTTCTTTTGAAAGAGATCGTCTAGACAGCCACAACTTTTTTTGAAAAAGCGATTCGCTTTTCCGAAAGAGAGCACCCAGGCAATCTGGATGCTTTCTTTCGAAAAAGCCCTGTTTGCATTCAAGAATGCCTTTTTTCAAAAGAGCTCTTTCGAAAAAAGGCGCTCTTCCTTGTAAAATGAGGTTTACCGCTGTCGAAAAAAACGCCGCATTCTTTCAATTTAATTTCGAAAGAACGCGTCGGCAGTCTAGACGCAGGTGAAGTTTTTTTTAAAAAAGAAACTTTCTTTCAAAAAAACCCTGTAGTCTAGACATAGCCATAAAAAGGGGCCTGATATTTTCCAAGAGACTTTGTCAGGCTTTGATAAAGAGGAGCAATAATTTCAAGGAGCAGGAAAAGTGTAGGAATCTGAACCATTCATCTTAAAACTATTGGCTAGAATCACTTAATGTCTGCAATGGCACAGGGTACCAGCAGGAGAAAGTGTGTTTTCAGTGAGTCTGCGGCAGTGCAAAGCACCTGTAACTTCCTTTTTGACTGGAGAACTCCCTTGCTGGTCAGTGCAGTCTCAGGGGAGGACAGCTCCGGCTGAGGTGGTGCTTATTCAGCAAACACCCAGGGCAGCCTCTGCCAGCTCTCTGAAGATATTAAAACTACTCTCTTTAGAAGAAATCCTGTGGGAGCACAAGCAGCAGTACTACTGTCAGTGCTCCCTTGGACTGATCACTTTGGGGGCTGAAATAGGCCAGGCTGGCACTGAGAGAGAGAATCTGACCCTCATCTCTGCACATTGCTATGGCTGTTGTGAAATAGGTGAGGCTTGGTCCACAGGGCGAACATGCCAGGAACTAACATTAGTATTCCAAACCTTCAGCTGATTAGTGACCTTCAAAGAACTGAATTGGAAGACCTAGGTTGCCTAGTTGAAATTGCATGTAGATAGCATTTTCCCCAGTAGGTTTAATTTAGCAGTTTGCTAGACAATTTGTTTAAGCCTCCAGCTCTGATTCTCTTTCTCTATGGCCTAGTTTAAAAGTTTTGTGTGAATGTGGGTATTAGAAATAGAAATCTTAGAAAAGATGACAATCCAAATTTCAGAGCTTTTTTCCTCACTCATTCCTCACTATTGAAATGAAAGAATCATAAAACAAATGTACAAAAGAAAGTATGGGTCATGTTTTAGAGACGTTAGGAGAAGCATAACCATCAGAAGTTGTATATACTATGTATCTTCAAGATTTATAAGGATGAGAATGCTTACATCAGATAAGACAGAAGCTATGGTTGAGGTGAAGACTCTTCATCAGATGTGGACCTGGACTTTTATTCTAGTGGTTTGTCATAGGGGCATGTGAGCTGCTGGAGAAAATATTAGTTTTCGCACAAATTAATGAAACTTGCTATTAACTTTTAAAAGTTTCATGCTATTTTTGTGTAATTTTGCTTCTCTTAAATTATAGTTAGATCTTACGACTCTCTGAATTAGAGCCAGTCTGATTTTTTTTTAAACAAGAGTCTAAATGGGAAATTGTTGAACTGGCAGCATGTATATAGGGTTGAAATCACCAACTCTAATAACCTTTTAATTTAGAGCAAAGCAGAAGCATTTCCCTGATTTTCTATCATTGCATATGCATTATGTTTTATACGCCTATTATTAAAAGTCCAGAGGATTATGCATTTTACTGAACTGCTGTACTTTTAAGCCATGTAATATATTACAGGGCTCAAAGCTACAGTGCAATGGACTGAAGTTAAAGCTGGGGCAGGAAACTGGATAACTGGTGAACACAGAGTAAGGCTAGTGGGTGTGTAATAAGGATGTTAATGGTAAATCAGGTTATGCTTAGCTAGGGGGTGCCTGGAGCAGCCCCCTGCCTGCTGTGGGCAGGAGGCTGTTCCAGCCCCACAGGGCTTGCTGCAGGTGGGGGGGGGGCACTCTAGCTCAGCCAGGGCAGGCGCGATCTCTCAGGGAGCAACCCTCCACCCCATTTAATCAGTTCCCTGGTTAAATTTGATATTTAACCAGTTAACGAATTAAACAGGATTTTACATCCCTAGGCTACGTCAACATTGGCAAGATTTTGCGCAAATACTTTTAACGCAAGAGTTTTTGCGTTAAAGTATTTGCACAAGAGAGCGTCTACACTGGCATGTGCTTTTGCACAAGAGATGTGCTTTTGCGCAAAAGCATCCGTGCCAGTGTAGACACTCTCTTGCGTAAGAAAGCTCCGATGGCCATTTTAGCCATCAGGCTTTCTTGCGCAAGAAATTCATGTTGCCTGTCTACACTGGCCTCTTGCGCAAGAACAGTTGCGCAAGAGGGCTTATTCCTGAGTGGGAGCATCATAGTTCTTGTGCAAGAAGCCCTGATTTCACACATTAGAATGTCAGTGTTCTTGCGCAAGAACTCCCCGCCAGTGTAGACAGGCAACAAGTTTTTGCGCAAAAGCAATTGCTTTTGCACAAAATCATGCCAATGTAGACACAGCCCTAGTGTTTACAGAGTTCTTTGTGGCTGATACACAAATGCAAATACTGAGCTCCATGATGCAAAATAAAAACAAGTTGAACTTTATCTAACTGTAGTGATGCCTCATTTTAGTTTGACCTCAGTAGCATTTCTTTGCCTAAAGTCTTCAAGAGTTGTATTGAGAGCTATATTAAGTTCAACTTCCACTTTCACTCTAGTTCATATCAATGCTTATCTGACAATCTCATTACTCTATGTTTATTATTTTAGGATATATTTTGCTATCACTCATGAAGAGATGTTACCAGACTCGATGTCAAAAGGACTTACTGTTTTTTATCAACAAATAACTGATTGTTCCTTAGTGTAGCAGAAGGCTTGGAGACCTGTTCCATGTACTTGTAGCTTGGCAGCGACAGATTATTTTCCTTTCATGATGATGATGTTAATAGTAATATGGCTGTAATGTTGATACATTATTGTGCTGTATGTAGACCTGGTCAAACAATTTCTGTTTAAATAGTTTTTCAATGGAATATTGAAGGTTTGACTAAACAGGTTTTTTTGTTTGTGAAATGTTCCTGATTGCATGGAAAAATCAACATTTTATTGGAATGGAAAATTTCATGGAAGTTGTAGTACAGGTTCCATATGGGTTCACCTGGCTTTGTTGGCTGGGCTCCCCACACAGACTGTATTTCTCATGATGTACGGGTGCCATCGGACTCCTATGCTGTACCATGATGGCTCACCAAGAGGGCAGAATGATGCAACACGGAAGATGGTTGAACGGGGGGAAAGAGAGAGAGAGAGAGAATGTATTTGGCATGGACTGTCTCTTGATTCTAGATCTAGAGGTAACTTTAAAAGTCAAATAAATATCTGCTTGGCTGTATTACATTAGTCTAAAAACAGATTTCTGTGACTATATTACTTTTTATTATACATGATGGACTTTGCAATGTGCCTGGCTGCGTGAATAGTGAAGATTTATGGCATACTCGCATCATCTATCCATGAAGAATTTTTGCCTTGTGTTGTCTCCTCTTCTCCCATAAATGAAGTCCTAGCTTCTTTATACAAGACAATCAAGCTGCTAAAGTACAATCTCAATCACTTTGGTCTACTGCCAGCATAGCTGACTAAATTGGTGGCTCAGAGGGGAAGCTGTGTTAGTCTATAACTTAAAAACTTAAAAAATGAGTGGCCCTGTAGCACCTTAGAGACTACCAAAAATATATATACATAATATCATGAGCTTCTGTGGGCACCCACTTTTTCAGATGAGTCAAACAAGAGGCACAGAGGGACAAATTTAAAGCAGAAAAAGAGGGGAGAGGGAAAGGAGGGAAAAAAACCCTGTAAATTAAAGTGTCTGTCCTAAATGAGAATAATAGAGTGGGCTGTAAGTGTCCCATACTTAGCTTTTGATGTCATTTGGGTGTGGAATATAACGGCCCATCCAGGAAATGTCTTTGTTCAGTCCCTGGGTAAATGTGTCAAATTTGCATATGAAGGCCAGTTCCCAGTCTCTCTCTCTCTAGTATCTTTCTCAGACATGAAGAAAAAATCTGCATAACTTAAAAGCTTGTATCTTTCAGCAACATAGGTTGGTCCCATAAAAGATATTACCTCTCCCACCTTATGGAATCCTAGAAGCATAGGGCCAAAAGAGACCTCACCTTGTCTCTCCAAAATCCTGGGACTGTCACAGCTATACCAACACTGCACACAAAGAAAATTAGATTTTTGCCTTTTGCACAAGCAAATCCACGATAAATAACTGATTATTATATTGTTATTCATAGGCCATTATTAAATTTCCAGACCCACATTAACAAATGGAAGAAAAGAACTGAGAAATATTTCAAGTATTATTTGAAAATTTAACCCTGAACTTTAAAGTATATAATCTTATTTCATGCAATATTAATCAGATGCTAAACAAAAATAGAACCAAATATAAAAAAGAGAATTTAATCATTATAAATAGAAGGGTTTAAAATATGAAAATACAAACAGAAAATAAAATAACATAATGGTTAACGAGAGGATATACTGTTGATGAATACAAATGATTTGCCTACCTTTTCCAGTAATCATTCCTGAAAAACCTACATTGCTAACTATGACTGATAGAAATTATTAAAATATCATTTACAAATCACATCCATAATTACAGAGTAAGGATCCTGTGGAATAAAGCTCACATTTTCATTCATGCGATGGTATTTTATGCAGCTTTCATAAATGCATGATTTGTAGTCTAGATCATTTTGTCTAGTTCTTTGTGGAATGGTGAAATGACAATTAACAGAACTATAGAAGCCCTTGATATGCTGATAAATTGCACCCCCATGTGGCTATATGTTTTATAAAGGTTAGACAGTTATGTTCTTTGCTTTTTTTTGTCACTAGGAAAGTATTAAAACAATGACAATTTCATTAATTTATTTTTACAAAGGGCTTTGAAACCCTAAGTGAAATGTACCCCAAGGACAAAGAATTATTATGAGTGAAAGTATTTTAACTTTATCGGAAAGAACTTTCTCAACATTTTTTTTTCTTTAAAGCTGTGGTAAGGACTGTACAAGTTTGCACTTATAGGCTATGTCTACACTGGCAGGTTCTTGCGCAAGAATGGCCATTATTGCGCAAGAACCCGCAGAGCATCCACACTGCCCTCCTGCTCTTGCGCAAGTTTTACAGTACGGCGTCAGAAGACAGGGCTTCTTGCGCAAGAGCTACGCTGTTTTCTAACAAGTGTAAGTGTAACATGGCAGTGTGGATGAGTGGCAGGGGTTTCTTGCGCAAGAAAGCCCTATAGCTAAAATGGCCATCAGAGCTTTCTTGCACAAAGAGAGCGTCCACACTGCCATGGATGCTCTTGCACAAGAACCCTTGTGCAAGATGTTCTTGCGCAAGAACCCACCAGTGTAGACAGAGCCACTGAGTATCCAAACTAGAGGCCAAATTCTGTCTTTTGGATGCAAGTGACTTTTGTATAAATCAGAGCGCCACATGCATGTAATTCACTGTGGAAATGTGCCCATATACAGAGCATAACTTGAAACAGACATGTTAACTTTATTCATGGATGTCAAGTTTTCATAGGACTCTCTTTTAGTAATATTTTTTGCATTGAAATTATACTTCAATCTGTTCCTGCTTCTCCAAAGTTATAGTCACACAATCTGTAATAGCTTTTCTTTTTTCAGTGCTTCATTTTTAATCTAAGCAGGTGTTAGGACTCAAGCAAACTTTTAACATTCATAATTGATGCAGCAAGCCTAGATTTTCCCCAGATTATGAACTCTCAATCTTAGAGGCGCTGGGGCACAGCCCTGCCCCATATGATGTCACGTTGTGTGTCAGTTGCTGCCATTTTTCAGCTCACTGGAATCAGTGGAATACACTGCTCTCTTCATACTGCCTGCTTTGTAGTAGTGCTGCACATGTAATTATCTAGATTGGCCTTCAACAGCTAATAGTCATCCAGGGAGCAACAGAGAAAGGCTGCCCCTGGGACTACAGATGGAGCAGGGACCAGAGCCAACCCAGGCCTCACACTTTGGGGAGTCCTGCAGCAGCTGCCTCAACCGTCCTATGCATGGGACGGGCGGGGTGCAGAGGATTACTTGGTGCCTGGCGGCTGCAGGGGTTCTCCCTCCACCCCACCGCAGAGGAAGGAGCTGGAGTGATCTGGTAGCCTGCCCCATGTCCCATCTCGCTGCGCTCCACTGCCGGAGGCAGCGACCACAGCATCTTGGCCGCGGGGTGCGCCACGTGCCGGGGTGAAGTGGAATACAGCCAGCTAGGAGTTAGGAGCTGGGGCAGGGTGGGTGGCCGAATCACTCTGGCTCCTGCAGTGAAAGCAAAAAAAAAAAAAAAAAAAGCAGCAGCAGCACCAGGAAAAAATTCTGTCAAGGAAAAAAAAAAGGGGGAGACCAAAGTTATTAAGCCAAAAAAGTTGCACTGCTCCCTCCAGTTTGGGACCACACACTAACCACCAATGCACCCACCCCTCCCCCTGAGCCAGGCCCCCCAGTCTCCCCATCCCAATGCACTCACCCCTGCCTCAGACCCAGGCCCCCCTAGGGTCCCACCATCCCAGTGCACTCCCCCTTCTCCTGAGGCAGGCATCTCCAGCGTTGGGAGCCCCCGCTCCAATCAAATCTCTCCTCTCCTCCCCTTCAGAGCCAAGCATGGAGGAACAATCTTACTTTTAAAATGGCTGCTCCTGCCTTGGCTGCCTCAGCTCGCACTGTAGAGAGAGGGGAGACATCACGTGGCCAGCTACCGGTCTTTACTGGTCACGTGGGCCAGAGCAGCGTGCGCTCCATTCCCACCCCAGCCTGGCGCCCCCCCCCAGCTTGGCACCCAGCAACTGCCCCTTCCTGTCTACCTTCGCTAGACCTTGCCGTGCTCCTCACTCCCCCGCCAGACGCAGCAGGGGAAAATTGTCCCCGTCTGGCTTCTGCCCCAGGGAAACAGGAAATACCGGACAGTGCACGTCTGGTATTTACTGTTTTTTTTTAACCGGATGGAGCCCGCAAATACCGGACTGGCCGGGTGAAAACCGGACACCTAGCAACCCTAACCCCTGCTGCTGCCTGTGCCAGGCACTCCCCCAGCCCCGGGTCACATGGCTTGTCACAAGGCGCTCGGGGCAGTGGCGGGAGCTGCTCCAGCCCCCCTAGGACGCCGCGGTGAGGGTCCGCTCGCGAGGCTCTTGGTGAAGTGCAGCGTTTGCCCCCCCAAGGGCAGCAGGCAAAGGGGCGGGGCGAGGGCCTGAGGCTTGGTGCCGTGGGGGCCCGAGCGGGAGGACCGTGGTCCCTCTCTCCGCGCAGCGGTGCTGGCTAGGGAGCATGAGCCCCACAGCCAATCAGAAAGCCGCGCCCGAGTCCTGGCCTGGCGGGCTTCGCCCTGATCCCTGGGCGGGGCGCTCCCACAAGGCGGGCAGCTGAGCAGAGCGCCCGAAGCACCACGTGCCTCAAGCCGCAGTGACGCACAAACGCCGCTCTCACCGCCAGCGCGTGCTCAGAAGGGCGACGTTAGCCCCGCCTCCCGGATGTTGCGTTTTTCTTCCTCAGAGCGAGGCTGCGTGTGACACAGGGGCGCCGGAACCCGGACATGGGGGGGAGGTGGCTCTGGTTGGGAGCGCAGCGGCGGCGGGGGAGCCCCGGGGAGCGCCCGGCCCGGGGCAGGTGTGTGTGGGCGGCTTGGGGGGGTGGCGAACGCTTTTCGCTCCTTGTAGCTGGGCTGTCACACTGCGTGGCCGCTGCAGGGTGGGGAGACGGTTCCCTGCCACTGGGACCCTTCTCTTATTCCTAGGCGGGACTGTTGGGGCGTCCAGGCCCCGGAGCGGGAGGAAGGGCGCGCCAGTCCCTCCCTGGGGGCTGTGAGGGCCGCCTGTCCTTGGCGACCGTGCGTCTGTGGCCGCAGCCTGTCTCTTGGGGGTAGGGAGTCAAAGACTCCAGCAGGCGAGGTTGCTCCCCGCATCCTGGGCCGAAGCAGGGAGGTGATGGGCTGGGGATTTGACAAGTGGAGGCAAAACGACCTGCCACCCGAAATCTCACCCAGGCAGTCTGACGCTGCTCTGCTGCAGGAGCACAAAGCTCCCTAGTGGGATGTTAGTCGGAGAATAGAGTATTGCCCTCACAGGTGTCGAGTTCAGTGACTTAAGTCAACTAGGGAGGAAAATCCTGACTAATCAATTAACCAGTTAAACATTAGGGTGACCTGACTTAGTAGAGTGCTGGGTGGGCTTCCACTCCCAGCCCCCATGTGGGGTTGCCTGCAAGACTTGGTCCCCCCAACCCCTATGCTGGGGCTACCTCCAGCTCCTGCCCAGGGCTGGGGCTGTTGCTGGCTCCTGACCACCCTGGGACTGGGGCTAATGCCAGCTTCTTCCCCCATGCGCACTGGGGCTGCCACAGTGCATGGGGGCCCGGCAGGGTTGGAAGAGCCCTCTGCCCACAGTCTTTGTGAACTTGAGACTACTCCTGGGCACTGATTAACCGGTTACCCATGCATCTCCCCATTGCTAACATCAGTGTGTAAAGTGCAGTTAATCTTAACATTGGGTTTTAATATTTAATCTTGACATTGGGGTTTGTTTTTTAACAAGATTTCTGTTCTGAAAAGATTTTGGAAAGAGCAAAACTAATCTATTTAAGGATAATCTCTTTCATCTGTCTCAGTGTATTTTACAAACTATAGCAGCACACTCTTGCGTATTAAACAAATGTGCCACATTTGTTCTGTTTGTACACCTCAGTGTTACATGATAGGCTAGAATGAGAAGAGCCTAGGTTTTAATTATTTAGTAAATGCTTAAAGTATGCAAACCCAATTAAAAGTAAGTAGAAGTTGTGTATAGTGTTAGTAATTGAGATACTGTTGGCCAGAGTGTAATTTTTATTAATATTCTTTTACAGATTGATCAGAATATTTTCATAATCTGTTAAATTTCAGAACTGAATTCTGGCTTCACTGTAAATCTTTTCAGTTGCTTATGAAGTTTCTGATATTAAAGCTGCACTACTGAAATGAAGAAAAGGAGAAAGCTCCCTGGAAATCTAAATGAGAAGATACATCTTAGCCATGAGAAAAATATTTCTGATGGGATTTTTGTAGTAGATTCTGACCAAGAACCTGCCTCCAAATCTGCAGAAGTACCTGTTCCAGACCAGATTGAATGTTCCCAAGAACTTCCTCCATCACCAGAAGAAAGGAAACTCTTAAGTTCGCTGCAGTATAATAAAAATCTACTTAAATATTTAAATGATGATAGACAGAAGCAACCATCTTTTTGCGACTTACTCATAATAGTAGAAGGAAAAGAATTTAACGCACATAAAGTTGTTGTAGCTGTTGGCAGTAGTTATTTTCATGCTTGTTTGAGCAAAAACCCAAGTACGGATGTTGTCACACTGGATCATGTAACTCCCTCTGTTTTTCAGCATTTGCTTGAGTTTTTGTATACTTCTGAGTTTTTTGTGTATAAAAATGAAATTCCTTCAGTGCTGGAAGCAGCAAAATTTTTAGACATTATAGATGCAGTCAAACTGCTCAATAATGAAAATATCTCCAGCATACAATCTGAAGTGGTAACTGAAAACTCAATACCAGCTGAAACTGTCAATGAATTGACTGGTAAACTATCAAATAGTCATCAGTGCACTTTTTGTAGTCGAAGCTTCTGTTACAAGAAATCCTTAGAAAACCACTTGGCGAAAGCACACAGATCCCTTCCACAGGAAAAAAACCATGGACTAAAAATGGTTGAGAAAGCAGACTTTTCTACTAGAAGATCTACAAGGAACCGTAAATGTCCAGCTAAGTTTGATAACAGTGATAATGAAAGCAGTGATGTGTCTGACAGCAACTTAGATAAAGTCTCTTCTGAGAGAGAAACATCTGTTAAAAATGAATTTGAAGAAAGTGGAAGTGAGTGCAATGCAGATGAAGAGGGTCAGGAAGAAGAAATATCAGATGAAGATTCTGAGACTGAAGAGCAAAGTAAAAAAGATGATACTGAAGCAAGTCCTGAGCCAGTTGAGTCAGTAGGAAATATTCCTGAAGGCTTAGCTCCAATCGTCATTCAGAGTAGTAGCAAAAAACTGTTGCAGTGTCCCAAGTGTGACAAAACATTTGATAGAACAGGTAAGAGCAATTAAAATTAGTCTCCTCCTTCATGGCATGATATTTTTAAGTGGAAAGTAGAGTTTTCTGACTTTTATAGAAAGTTAGTGTTTGCTGAAATTTAGTATTAAGTGCTAATTCATATAGATCTTGAAAATTATAAATTATCACTGTAGCACTAAAATTAGGAGTTAATTAAAAATGCTATTTTTTTAAAATTTTGCAAATGACATCTTTCTTTTCACTCAGTTTTGGTTCCAATGCTTAGTGTACTGAAGATGCTTGAAGAGAGAGTGCAGTAGTAACTTAGTAGAGTGTAAGGCAGATTGAGATTTTTATTTTATTTTATTTTATTTTTTTTTACACAGACATAGGCTTGACTTTCCACTGAGCTGTCCAATTTTAGCAGATTAAGGTAGCTGATTTTTCTTGAGGCTATTGTGTAGTAAAGGCTATAGTATATAAGCATTGTCTCGTCAGCAATATGTAAACATATTGAACATGGTAATAGCACACTGCTAACAACTGTAAACGAGGGTTGCCAGATACTTTCACAAAAAAAACCAAATATGGCAGGGAAAAAATTGGTGGAGCAAAAATACCCCCAAAAATGGGGGGGACAACTTGTTGAGCAAAATAAAAAGGAGACCAAACTTGTTGAGCCCTTCCTTCTCCCCAAAAAAAGAGGTTGCTACGCCTTTAAATTCCTGCACTCCGCGCTCCCCCCGCCAGCTTCCCAGGATTGGGGCTGCAGGTGGAAGCCAGTTGTCACCATGCGTTGCTGGCTCTGATATAAACCCTGGTTTATTGGTTAACCATTTAAATGGTTATACTTTTACATCCCGTGGTGCTGCCTTAGATTCAGCCAGCTCCCTGGGTGAGGGGCAGCAGGTAGGAGCAGGTGTGTGCTGACTTCTGAGGAGCTGGCTGCTGCCCTGCGTTGCTATCCCTGTGTCAGAGGCAACAGTGCGGGGCAGCAGTCGGCTTCCTGGATGCGGGGCTGGCAGGCAGCAGCTGGTGTGCCCCCAGAGCTGGCTGCTGCCCCATATTGCAAGTGTATATAACTGTGTGACTACCGAGATTTTCAGTGGTTACATTGTTACACAATTACTTGTTTTTAACATCCTTAGTAGGTGTGTACAAATGTAGTAACTGATTTTATAAGATGTTTTCACATGAATGCATGTCAGAATAACACCAAACTCAATTCTAGATTTATACTAAGTCTGATGGAGATTTTAACTGGTCTTGCCATTAAGTTTAAATTTGGTTGATCTGAAAACATACATTTTCTTGTGTGGGTCTCTTTACGTTTTTACTTACAAGTCATGATGCACTGAGATTTTATTATAAAATTTAATTTTTATATTGAGGGATGTGATACGTTAAGATAACCCCTCTTTGTAAAAGCTAAAGTCCTTTAATCACATGTTGTATTCTGGCTTAGATGAGAGAACTGTTCCTCGAAGTATCAAGACATTGCTTCAGTCTGTACTCCAAGCTTTCCCATTATCTTTCTAAACTGAGGTTCAACTCATACCTGCTTTTTCACACAAGTGGTCCCACTGACCTCATAAATTGGGTTTTTTCTTTGTCATTGGTATTTTTCATTTCAACTGGAATAGTTAATGCATTTCTAGGCTTCAGTGGTGAGGTGCTGAGCCTCTTCGGCTGATTGTGGAAGTCACAGAGCTTACTAGAGCAGCGCCTGCTTCAGTCCCCACTCACCCCGTGCTCCTTGCAGCACGTCTGCTTTTGAAATGTAGTAAGAGCCCCACGGAACCCTTGCTACATTTCAAAGGCTGAAGCACTGCAGTTGGAACATGCTTGCCCCGTGTTCCCCATGGTGTCTCTTCTGCCTTTTTAATATAATAAGAGCCGTGGGTGGCTCTTACTACTATTTAAAAGGCTGAGGTGTAGCAGGATAGCGAGCCCCCCACTTCCTCCTTACTGACTAATTAATCGACATTTAACATCCCTAGCATGTATGATCATTCTAAGTTAAACTAACATTTTATTTTGTAGGGAAGCTTGAGATCCATACCCGTGTACACACAGGTGAGAAGCCATTCGAGTGTGATATTTGTCATCAGCGGTATTCCACAAAATCTAACCTGACAGTTCACAGAAAAAAACACAATAATGAAACAGAATTTCATAAGAAGGAGCACAAATGTCCATACTGTAATAAATTGCATGCAAGCAAAAAGACCCTAGCAAAACATGTAAAGAGGTAAGTATGAGCGGGATTGTCTGTTACACTTCTGCATGATGTCTTTTCCAGCCCCAAAGCTTGTATAGCACTTTGAAAATAGAAAAAGTTTTAGATAGGTGCAACATAATAGGGTACTGTGTCACCATAGCTTTCTGCTATAAATTTTAACTACAGCTTGAACCTCTCTAATCCAGAAACATCTGTCATCCAGAATGACTTTAGTTATCTGGATGTCCACTTTTGATGGTTGTGGCCAAGTTTCCCATGGTCCCATAAAGTTTGTTTAAAGCCAGCAGTTGTAGCTCTCAGTGTTTTGTGCTGTTGTTTCGCTCTAAATTACTCCTAAATGTCCTTTAACAGCACAGTAAGTAGTGGAAGTATTAGTAATGCTGCTAGACAATATTGACCTCCCGTGGTCCAGAAAATTCTCTCATTTGGAACTGGTCAGGTCCTGAGAGTTCTGGACTAGAGAGGTTCAACGTGTAGTTCAAGAAAGCTACTTATTGAAGTTGATGCTCTCAGCAATTATCACTCTCACTTAGGGAAGAATGTGAGTTTTTGTGGCAAGGTATAGCTGATGATATCTAGAGTCCTTTTGCTTCCATGGTCCATTTCAGTGTGTTTCTAGGGCTGAGCTTGATGCAGGGACAGCAGTGGTTTGATGGCACAGGTGTATCTAGTGAATGAAGACAAACAAATGTGAATGCAAAGTTTGGGATCTACTGGTGACCATTTAATTCATTTAACAGTGAAGTATTTTTATTTACCTACAGGCCTTGGCAGGAGGGCCTGTGAGGTCTGGGAGGGAGTTTGAGTAAAGGAGGCAGTTGTGACCTGGGGCATGAGATTGGGATACAGGGGTTTGGGTTCTGACCTAAGGCAGGAGGCGGTTGTGACCTAGGGCAGGGGACTGGGATACAGGAGGGGGTGCAGGGGTTTGGGTAGTACCCTAGGGCAAGGAATTGGGGTGCAGGATCTGAAGGGGGCATGGGCTTAGGAGGGGGGCAGAGGGTTTGGCTTATGTGGGGTAGGGGGACAGGAGGGGGGGGCTGGAGGGGAGGCAGGGACTCAGGTGCCAGAGGCAGGCGCTGGCCGGGAGACTTAGCTGTGAGATTCTCGGCCAGCAGCCCAGCATATTTCTTGGGCAGGAGCCTGCCCCCGCCGCTGCAGAGCCTGAGGGGAGGGGGAAGGGTGCTTTGCACAATGCCTGTTATTGAAACAGGCAGCTCCCATTGGCCAGAACCCGGCCAGTGGGATTGTGGTGGGTGTGGGAGGAGCCATGAAGCACCACTTCTTTTCTCCCCCCGTCTCCCCCGCCCGTCCCCCCACCCGCCCTGGTTTATGAAACACAAACAGCCCAGCATCCACTTTTCTGAGTGGCATGTGGGGGGTGGAGAAAGCAGGGGAGACTGCAGATGTAGCAGGGAGCTCAGGCATCCTGGATCTGGTGGCTTGGCGGCGTGGATTTGGCTTGTGGAAGGTGTTTTGCCCAGTCTTGTTTTAAGAGAATCCCTAGTGTAATACAAATAATGTAGCCTATGAACTAATGTGAGGGTATTGCAGGATTCCTTAGTCCATTTTTTATATGCTAGGCCTTCAAGAATCCAGTGTCATCAGTATACTGTTGACAGCTTTATCTGTCTTTTTGTTGGATTGGAATGACTGATTTGACGGCTTTCACACTGTACAGCTAAATTTGATGCCTGCATCTTATGCTGGGTAAACTTCAATTTAGATACAAATGGTAGTATTAGAAGGTTGTATTTATTTGCAAGGGAAAAGGGGATAATGTGAACTGGGTCTAACATCTACATTAGGGCTATCTGTAAATTATATTCCTTGTCTCATTTGGGCAGATAAAAATATATTTGAAGTTATACCTATATTTACTTGATCTTAATTTACATCGGGGTGGGCAAGATACAACCCGGATCTGGCCTGCCAAACTGCCCAATCTGGCCTATAGACTGCCCGATCTGGGACCCCCAGTCACAGAGCAGCTTCATGCTGTTTTAAGTGACTGACTGCTCCCTGTGTGTGTGTCGGCTCCAGGTGCTGAGAGGAGAGGGGAGGCTTCATGGAAACTGGCCAATGGGAGCTGAGAGATTTTGCTATGGGTGGGGGCAGTGCATGAAACCTTCCCTCCTCCGGTGCGCAGAGAGCCTGCTTCAAGGTCCTGCAGGGCTGCTGGCTTGGAGCCCTCTAGTTAATCGCCTCTGAACCACAGTCTGTCTCTGGAACCCTAGCCCCTCCATCTACCCAACACTCTGCCCCAGGTCACCATTCAAACCCTCAGCAACACATCTCCCCTCCTCCTCCAAGTCACAACTCCCTCCCAGACCATGCACATGTTTCTACATCCCTTCCCCAGGCTAGAATCCTCTCCTGCACCTATAATCCCTCCCAGACTGCATCCCAAGCCCCTCCCCCAGATCACAACCCCCTCCTTGACCCATACTCCCGCTCAGATGCCACACCCCGTCTTGCACCCCCAGTCCCCGACCCCGAACTCCCTTCTGCACCCAACCTCCATCCCAGTCCCTGTCCCTTCTCCATAGGAAAGTGCAGCCCTTTTCAAAATCTTGGAGTGGCCCCCCAATCAAAAAATTATTGCCCACCCCTGATTTATATGGTTGAATGCATATAACTTCAGAATCTGTCGTCTCAAGCAATACATATTTCATATGTTGCATATTTGAACAAAGGCTATGAAAAAAATTTGTTAAAAATGCGGAGCTAAGTAGACTTTGAAATGACAAGAGAACAGCATGCTAACACTGCTTACTATGCTGACAGTTGTTAATATAAATAACAAAGTAGCTAAGAAACTTGTATCTTAACATTATTCATTTTCACTGATCTTTCCTCCTAGGTTTCATCCAGAGAATGTACAAGAATTTCTTTCAATTAAAAAGACAAAAAGTGAAGGCTGGAAATGTGATGTAAGCGTTACTTTGATTTTTAGCAAAAAATCATGCAACTTGTGTTTGGGTTTTTTTTCCTACTGGGATTTTTTTAAAGTTTAGACAGAAATTACTTGTTTAATGATTTAATGAATATTTTATTTTCATTGTACTCTTCATCGTGATGTCTCAAATTGTAAAGGTTCATATTTGTGTTGATCAGGTGGATATAAATATTATATTTTAGTGTGTGCATAAGACTCTCTGGCTGTATATAAAGTACCAGATGTCATTTTACAAAATAGCTGTGGCTATTTGTATATTTGCATATATTTTATTTAAATGGGAGTTTAAATGTTGTAACTAGCAAAAAGACAAAAATAAAGCCAATGCTGAGAAATTAATGGAATATTTTATTTTTAGAAAGAGGACATTGGGAAATTATAGACCAGCCAATTAAACTTTTTTGGATCGATCCTGGAACAAATTGTTAGCCCAGTTTGCAAGCACCTAGGCCAGGCGCCCTATCGACTAGTCTAATCTAATAGTCAATGCATTTTGCATCAACTATTAGTCAATTACTTTCAATTTAACATCCCTTAAATCTAATAGTCTGGGTCCCCCCATGGCTCTGATATGCGAGGGGAATGTGGGGAGTCTTTCTTTCTCTACATCAGTGAGAAGTTTTACTTTTTTTTTTTTTTTTTTTTTTTTTTTTTCTTCTCGTGTGTGTGGCCCCTGACTGATTTTTTTTTTCTCTTCTCTGAGAGTCAGCAGCCCCCAACCCAAAAAATGTTCATCACCCCCTGAGCTAGAGGATAAGGGGGTCACAAGGAATAGCCAGCCAGTCCAGAAAAACCATGCCAAGTCCACCTATTATCTTCTTTGATAGGATTACTGACCTAGTGGATAGGAGGAAATCTGTGGACATGCTGCATCTTTATAGCCCTGCAGATTTGCAGATATCTACATATAATTTTTGCGGCTGCAGATACAAATTTTGTATCTGCGCAGGGCTCTATGTATCTTATTTTATTTTATTTTTTTAGTAAGAGTTTTGACACAGTTTCAACTGATATTCATATAAACTAATGAAATGTTGTGTAGATGATGTTACCATAAGGAGGATACAAAACTAGTTGAAAGACCATACTCTGAATATTTATCAGTGATTGCCTGTCAAACAGGGAGACTGTATCTAGTGAAGTCCCACAGGGATTAGGAATGTAATTGGGTAACTAGATAATCGGCTACTCAGCAAGCATTTGCCCCTCCTACCTGTAACATGATGTGGCGAGCAGTTAACTGGTCAAACATATAGTTCAGCTTAGAAAAGAGGAGACTAAGGGGGGTTATGATAGAGGTGTATAAAATTATGACTGGTGTGGAAAAAGTGAGCGAGGAAAAGTTATTTTCTTATTCCCATAATATAAGAATTAGGGGTCACCAAATGAAATTAACAGGCAGCAGGTTTAAAACAAACAAAAGGAAGTTTTTCTTCACTCAGTGCACAGTCAGCCTCTGGAACTCCTTTCCAGAAGATGTTGTGAAGACTAGGACTTTAACAGGATTCAAAACAGAGCTAGACAGATTCATGGACATTAGGTCCATCAATGGCGATGAGCCAGGATGGGTAGGAATGGTCTCCCTAACCTCTATTTGTCTAGAAATAGATGACATGAGAGAGATCACGTGAGGATTATCTGTTGTGTTCCCTTCCTCTGGGGCATCTGGTATTGCCCGCTGCTGGTAGACAGGATACTGGGCTAGATGGACCTTTGGTCTGACCCAGTATGGATATTCTTACATTCTTATTAACCAGTTAATATTTTAAACACAGTTATACATGCTTAGCAGGGATGAGTTTTTAGTCTGGTATTGTTCAATATTTTTTATAAATTACTTGGGTATTGGAACAAAGAGTGTGCCTAAGATTTGCACATGAAAGCAGGCTAGGAAGAGTTGCAAGAATTAAAATAAAAAATGACTGAGAAATTGGAGCATTGTTCTGAAATCTACAAGATGCAGTTCAATAAAGACAAGTACAAAGTACTGTGTTTAGGAAGGAAAAAAACAAATGCACAACTGCAAAATGGGGAATAATTAGCTATGCAGCAGTACTCCTGAAAAGGAGTCAGAGCGTATAGTAGACTACAAGTTGAATGAGAGTCAAGAATGTGATGCAGTTCTCCATGTCCACTGAAGGCAGGACAAGAAGAACTTCTGATTTCTTTTATCACAATCCAACACTCCATATGCTGCCCATAATGTAGATTCTTGGATATCTGCAGGGGAAAACAAAGAATGTAATTTAATATGGATGAAGTCCTCCTGCCAAATACTTTCTCATTTGGCTCTATGCTGATACCAAATGAACAATAATCAGATGCCAGTATAGGCTTTTAGTGCCCTAAAAGTATTGTTCAGACCTCACAAATCTAACTCTAGATATAAAATCATAGGTTCCTTTTTTAGGCCCAGTAGGTATCAATAAAGTGCCTTTTTTGGAATCAATAAAGTGACAATTAGTAAGAGGGTTTTGGCTGTGACTTTTCTCTCCTTCCCCTTCACTGTTGTCTCTACTTCTCTAGTGTCAATGGAATCAGATTTTTTAATTTTCAAGTTGTGTTTTTACAAGAGGTACAACATTTTAAGCAGTCAAAATATTTATGCCAACAACACAGTGGTTGTATCTATACTAACTCTGACACATGTCCAAAAGTTCATATCATCGCGAGTCATAACGTGTTATCTTGCTAAGGCTTTAAGCAAGTATAGGCTTGGCTAGTACAGTAGACTTCCGATAATCCGGAACCTATGGGACTTAGGTGGTGCTGGATTATCAAATATGCCGGACTATCAGGAGGTACTATAAGCAGGTTATATATACTGTATACATTATATACTGTATCTAAAGTGTTCTTAACCCTTTTTATTGTACATACTGTATACAGTATACTGTAATGTTTGTTTTTTTAAGCCTTTTTTACCCTTTTTGCTCAGTTCAGCTGCTGCCGCTGTTACCTTGTGACTCATTTTTTGGCGAAGCTCACTCACTAGGCTCTTGCCATTTTGATGCCGGACTATCAGGAGTGCCGGACTATTGGATGCCGGACTATTGGAGTTTTACTGTAGTTGGATGGGAGACTCCTAGATGCTATAGGAAGCAGAAATGTCTATTCTGTAGTTTTTGTTTTGAGTCTGTTATAACCCAGTGCATATCTTGGTGAGGGGCATTCTGTGAGAGGAGATATGTGATAGCTTTTAGATGAGATATACAGCTCTTTACAAATCCCATAGCAATAGCTAACTGTGAAACTTAAAAAAGAGAGCTTCGATTCTAATGGAAGTTGCTTGGGAAGCTTGATGAAGTGGATTTTATAAGTCCTATCTAAAAACCAAAATCCTTTGTGTTACTTAAAATTTCAGTAACTTCTCTGTAGAGATGCATGTTGGAAATATTGTTAGGAAAAACTTGGGAGCAGGAATGGGACTTTATAGCATTTTCTTGTTCTGTTATACATGATAAAAGTCCTGAAGTTGTGTCCTTGCTTGAAATAGCTCCTCCAGCCAATTGCACTAAATCATTCGGCTTCCTGATGTTGCTTGATTTGTACTAGCAGTCAGTGTTTGAACATTGGACTTTGTGCACTTACCCTTTTTGGTTATGCAGTAATACTAGATAAATTCACAGACACACTTGAATACTAACAATGGGAGCAGCACCAGTTATAAGTAGGCTTGAAAGGATTAGACCAGGGCAGGCAAAATACAGCCTGTGGTCTGGATCTGGTCTGTCATGATGCTCTGAGCCACCAGTGTCTTGCAGCCCAGTGGGACCCTCAGGCAGGCTTCCTGCCTGCTGCAGCCCCACATGCTGCTTAAAGTGGCCGTCTGCTGGAGCCAGTGTATGCATCTGTGTGGTGTGTCAACGGGGAAGGAGGGCTCCGCGAGCTGCTTGCACCTGCCCAGAAAACTCCCATTGGCCAGTTTCCGTTTTGAGCAGTGTGTTGGGATGCAGCAGGCAGGGAACCTAATTGAGGCTCCCAGAGGGCTGCTGGCCAGGAGCTGCCTAGTGTAAGTGCTTCCTGGCCAGAGTCTGCACCTGGTACTCCACCCTTTCCTCCTTCCCTAGGCCACAATCTAAACTCCTGCACCAGGTCACAATCCAAACCCCTGCAGCTCCTCCTGCATCTCAACCCCCAGGTTACAATAAATTTGTTCACTCAAACTCACTCCCAGACCCTACACATACTCCTGCATCCCAGTCCCCTACCCCGTGCTCCTTTTTGCACCCAGTCTGTCCCAGAGCCCATGCTCCTTCTGTTAATGTCATAGAGAAATGCAGCCCTTGATTACTTACTAAATTCTTGGTGTGGTCCCCCCCAACAAAAATTATTGCTAGCCCCTGGATTAGACTCTTCATTAGTAAATGTTGATTTCACCATAGAATGCAAATGGAGAAAAAATATTTCCTTTGATAATTGAAATTTACAGACAGGCAAAGTAAGACTTCTGTTGCACAGTCCAATGACCTGGACCAAGGGTGGGCAGTAATTTGTGATGAAGGGTCCACTCCTAGATTTTTGTAAGTGGTCAAAGGCCACACTTTTCTATGACGGTAGTGAGGGGTCTGGGATGGAGGTTGGATGCAGATGGGAGCTCGGGGTAGGGAACTGTGGTGTAGGAGAGGGAGATGGGGTCTGAGAGGTAGTTTGGGTGAAGGAGGGGGTTATGATCTGGGGCAGGGGATTAGGGTTCAGTGTCTGGGAGGCAGTATGGGTGCAAGAGAGGATACAGGGTCTGGGAGGGAGTTAGGGGTTTGGAGGGGGTGGCGACAAGCTTTGGTCAGGAGGCGCTTACCTAAGCATTTCCCATCCAGCTGCACTCTCAGGTAGCCCCCCCGCCCACCAGCAGCCCCAGACTGCTCTGTTCCATGTGGCGCTCTGTGCAGCGGGGGGGAGTGGGAGGGGCTTTGCATGCTGTCTCTGCCCCAGCAAAACCTCTCACTCCTACTGGCCAATGGGAGCTGAGAGATTTTGCTGGTGGATGGGGGCAGTGTCCAAAACCTCTCTTTCCTCCCCACCTTCTCCACAGCACAGAGAGCCACAGGGAACAGCCAGCCACTTTGAGTGGTGCTGCTCCCTGCTGCAGGGATAGGCCGTGTCCCGGATTAAAAGGCTTAAATAGCCATATTTTGCCTGCCTCAATCTAGACTTTTGAATTAGGTTTGTTACAAATGGACTAGCAAATACATATTAAAAATGTTGATTTAAGGATTTTTACTTAACTTATTTGACGTGTGATAGTGACAGCTTGAATTGATGATTTATAAAACTTTGAGTTTCAGCATCTACTACACTTGAACCCCTTTAATCCAATAACCCTGGGAAGTAGAGTATGCTGGATTAAAAAATTTGTTGAGACAGAGACAAAGCTCCATGCCCTCCACTGCTATGGGAGTGGCAGGGAAAAGCCTCAGGGAAAGTGCATCGCTGTGCTGCTGTTCCTCCAGCTGGAATGGAAGGAGGAGCAGGAGCACGCACGGACGCTTCCTTCTCCCCCTGCTAGAGTTTGTACCATAGTTATTTCTGGACTATGAACACCCAGAGTATGGCAGTTCAGGTGCATCATTAAATAATTGTCTGACAGCCACCCATAATTTCCTACAATTGTGAAAATAAGTTGATAAAAATATAACTTCTTAATACCCATAATTTTGTGTAACTGTGAAAACTTGATAAAAATCTAAATACTTCAAAGTAAACCTATATTACCCATTAACATATTCAAATATAAATAATCTAATTTTTTCAAGTCTAAGTATAAGCAAGCCAAGCTTTCTCATTTTTTCAACTACTGAGGTTTCTTGCCCTTGGATTTGAGTTGAGTTATTTGGATATCAATAAAGTGAAAATGAGCTTAAAAGTATAGTCTGTGTGATTACACACAAACCCCCTCCCCCCCCCCCCCCCCCCCCACTCCCACCAATGATTTGGGTTTTTTTTAAAAGATGCTATAGAAAATTTTAAAAAAATGCTTTTTGTTTCTAGCTAATGTTTGACCAAGTATTTTTGTCATTTTAGATTTGTAAGAAATCTTTTGCTCGAAGACCCCATTTGGAAGAACATATGATTCTTCACACTCAGGATAAACCCTTCAAGTGTACCTATTGTGATGAGCACTTTAAATCCCGGTTTGCAAGATTGAAGCATCAAGAAAAATTCCATCTTGGTATAAAACCTCCTTCTGACATGCAAACAATAGATTTGAAGTAGTACAGACTTCTTCCAATGAGCACTGAATTTGATATTTAACAGGAGCAAGGGAAAATATTTGATTTCTTAAGCTTTTGAAAGGTTTCAAAAAGAACAATAGCTTGATTTTTTTTTTAATTATTTCATTAAACTGCAATAATATCTTAAAGGTATGAATCCAAATAACTACCATGTACAAAAGCCATGTTTAGGCTAGCTGACTGGGGAAATTCTGGTTATGGTTAAAAGCGTGGGTATGTTAATCGCCTACAAAGTATGTGTATTGCCAATTCACTTAATGATTGGTAGCCAGCACTATTACACAAATAATGGATAATCCTATAAGGGAAAAATATTCCATCAGTATGGAAACTTTAATAAAACAAAATTCAAAATATAAGATTAATATAAAAGTCTAAAGATATTCAAATTATTATGAACTGTTAAGTCTCTTGCACTAATTTTCTCATACCACAGCAACTGAGATATAAGGGTATTCTTACACTTTGAGCTGCAGCTGTGATTCCCAACTTGGTGACATACTTGCACTAGATCTGATTAAGCTTTATAGATTAGAGGGAATAGTGTGTAGTCACAACAGCACAAAGGGTAGGAGAGGCTAGCCACCTCAAATATGTACCATCCAAGACCATAGCATATATTTGCGCCAGCTAGCACCTGCTGCAGTGATCAGAGCCAGTGTGGGTACATTTCTTTAAGCAAGGAATTGCTGTTAGATATCGTAAAGCAATTGCTATAACAGATCCCTAATTTAGCAAAGAGATGTCATCTTCAATAAATTGGTCATTAAGTATGAAGTCTGATTAATATTGTGGGTTGCAAAAGACTATATTTGTTAACTTCTTGATCATGCTGAAGAGCTGTGGATTCTTCCAGGCTTTTTCTAGAAAGGAGAGATGGTGGTGGTGGTTTTGGTGGTCAGAATTTGGTTTTAGAAGAATCCAGGTAGGTTCATGTCATATTACTGTTAAAATATGTCTTTATGATAGTTATACATAAGTTCACAGCAGTAGACTATCAAACTTAAATTAGTTGATAGGCTGTAAAAAATTCAAATGTTTAAATTTTACATACTGAAGGAATGTGTAGTAATTATCAATAATTCATTAAACTGGCCTTTTTGTTTTGCAGCTTAAGGAATCCATCAGTGACCCAAAATATACATGTTTGACTCAACATAATTACTCACAACTAATAGTAGTTCTGATTATTTCCTTTAGGCCCTTTCCCATGTGATATTTGCGGTCGTCAGTTCAATGACACTAGAAATCTAAAACGCCATATAGAATGTACTCATGGGGGAAAGAGAAAATGGGTGTGTTTTATATGTGGAAAATCAGTCAGAGAAAGGTAAGAAGGAATATTTCAATCAAGGCTTGGCATAATGTGAGATGTTGATAAGAAAGTAAATAAATTAACTGATTTTTATAAACTCAAAGCTAAGAGGATTAGTAAATCAGTGTATCAAAGAAGCTGTATCTCTGATACAAACATGCATTTATGGTATGATTTAAATATGAGAGTGGAAAGAGAAGGTGATTAATTGCAAAATACTAAATATAAAGTTCCTATGGAGGAAGTCTGTTGGCTGTATTGGAATTCACTACATTGTGAATACATCCTTTACTGTCTGTGTAACTGAGGAGGAAATTAGATTTTTTTTTTTTCTGCAAAAAGTACATTGCTGAGAATAACAGGAAAAAGAGGAACAATATATAGGAGTGGCCAGGGAAAACTTGGAGAAGTTCTGGACTTCTTAAAATATACATCACCTGCTATTCCTGCCTACTTCAAAATTAAAAAAAAAAAAATGAAGGATTTTAGTTTGGAAAAAAACTCTTCTTTCTCTTCCTTTTCATTTCCTAAATGGAGCAAAACTTAATCAAATTGCACATGGGTAGAATTCGTAGGTCTAAAATCTGGGTAACAGCTTTTGCTCTTATTATTAGAGTCCTGCAGGGATGCAAAATTTGTATCCCCATCAATATCCGCAAAAATGAGTTGAGGATATCTGCTTTATATCCACAAATCTGCAGGATTCTAGATGCAAAATTTGTTTGTGCAGCTATATCTACCGACATCAAAGGGATATCTGAAGATTTGCATAGCTCTAATTATGGTTATGGTCATATATCTTTACCTTGTATTTAGTACCTGGAATGGCAGATACTAACTTTCAGCGCAGAGCACAAAATAAGTGTTTTGATATAGCTGGGGAAGTGGACACTCTCATAGAAAATGTATAAATCCGTACAAAAGTAGGATTTTTGTTCTTCAGGAGTTAATGCTTAACTGTCTGCATGAGAAACCTGATATGAGTTCTGAAACAGACTTCCACATAGGTTCAGAACAGATGCTTTGTAAAACTATCTTTATTTTTTTTAAACGGTGATTGAAACATCTTACACTAAATCTGATATTAATTTATATTTCAACCTAGTGTTAAAAGGTATACTTCCTACAAAAGGAAAAAAGTAATAAAAATCCTTCTTCTGACATAAATCATATCTGATTTTAGTTATTGAGCCGGATATGTTCCAAATATTTTAAGAGATCATACATCGAAAATTTCTGAGCTTACATATGTTTTCCATGGACTCCTTCCAAATAACTTAACAGCTCCCACTGAGTACTGTAGGAAGAGGATTTTGGCCTCAAGTAGAAATAATTTTGTTATAGTTTAAGCAGATAGAAGAGTTAAGCAGAATATAGTGTGTAACAGCAATATCTCTTAAAATTATAAAACTGATGGGCATGTATACATTTAAAGACAATGTACAAATATAACAACAAGCCAGTACATAAGATACAAGAGCACAGCACATTTTTTTCAATTTCCTGTAATTCATTTTTACTTTGTAACAAGTTGCTGGTAAAAATAAAACAAAAAATCCTGTCCTACTTAAGTTTCAAAATAGTTGAATATGTGCACGGAATTAAATATATTTGGAGTTACTGGTTTCAATAGCAGACTTAAAAACCACAGTACAATAAAATCTCTATCTGGCATGTTGGGAGATTACAGGGTGCCGGTTAATTGAATATTATGGTTAACTGGGAGCTCAACTTTACCAATGGAATACCAATCTTCCAAGACTGCAATAAAATAAAGTATAAAATATTATACATGTACTTACCAATCTATTAGTAGTGCTGCACTGAAGAGTGGTTGGTTTCTTGAAGCACTTAAGCATATACAGGGTAAAGTTTTCTTTTGTGTATACCTATGTAATTAAACGTATATACATTCAGAAATATGGCACTACATATCACTGTGGGCAACGCATGGTGTACACCCAGATCACTAAAAATACACTTAACACTAAAACTATACTGAATGTAATTTAATTTCTTTGATTCAGAAGACACTTAAGGATCTTCAGTGCTTCAGAGTCATCATCAGCATCGGTTATCACTGTAGATGCAGATGATGCAGGAGATTGGGCTGAATCAGTAATGACCCTATGATATACCCTGGTAGATTTTATTTTCAATAAATCCTTGATATTAGCTTGCTTACTTGTCTTCTGACACTCTTTCTATAAAAGTAAAGTGCAGAATATGCAGTTGCATAACATACTTGCCAGTATACTAGTCCTGGTTACTAGATTCAAGATTTGTATTGGGAGATATCAAAAATACTGGTTAATTGAACTTTTGGGTTAATTTAGTGCTGGATAACAGAACTTTTACTGTCCTTTTAACTAAAAATATTTTACTTAGTAATTCTAGATGTTACCAATAATAACTAAAAGAGAGGTTTCAGAGGTAGCCATGTTAGTGTGTTTCAGTGAAAATAAGGAGGCCAGAGGTACCTTAAAGACTAACAATCTTATTATGGCATAAGCTTTCAGGAGTTGTAAATCTTTTGATCAGATGCAGGAAGGGAAAGAAAAAACCAGATAGTAGGGGTACTGAGAGGGGAGTTTTGCATCAGAGCTAATTCAATCAGGGTGTCTGTGGATAAGAAGGTGAGAGTACCTAAAGTGGAAAATTAATTATGGTAATGAACAAGCCATTCCCAATCTCTATTCAGACCCATTCCAATGCTGTCAGATTTGCACATGAATTTCAGCTTAGTAGTTGCACATTGCAGTCTGGTTTGAAGTTTTTTTGCTGGAGGATGGTAACTTGCAAGTCTCTGCTTGTGTGTCCAGGCTGTTTAAAATGTTCTCCCACTGTTTCTTGTATGTTACCATTTTTTATGTCTGCTTTGTGTCCACTTATTATTGGATAATGGGAGTTTGTCCAAAGTACATGGCAGAGGGGCATTACTGACACATGATGGCATATATATTAGTAGATGAGCAGGTGAATGAGCCTTTGATGATATGGCTGATGTGGTTAGGTTCTATGATGGTGTCACTAAGGTAGATATGTGGACAGAATTGGCAACTGGATTTATTGCAGGCATTTTATGGTTGACTTAAAACAACATGCATTCCTTGATTTCACAACAAACCTATAGAAAGACTAGACACGATGAATGAAATTCAGGAAGTTAATTTGTTCATATTAGGGATGTTTGATATTGTGTATTTTAGTAATTGTATAGCCACAACAATTTTTAGCGGTTACACAGTTACTAAACTACTTCCCGGTTCCCCTTGAGCACTGACTCCCACCTGCTCCCTGTGATGCTGCCTCTGTCTGGGGAAGGGGGGAGGTGGTGCTGAAGAAACTGGCACATGTGGGGAGCCAGCTTAAAAGCTGGCTCTCCATGGGCACTGGCTCTCACCTCCCCTGATACAGAGGCAGCAAGGGAAGGGGGGGTAATGTGTAGTCGTTTAAGCTTAAACGACTCCGTTAATTGTCTGAACGTCTATACACCAACATCCCTAATTCATATTTTATGTAACTTGATACAAATACTTGGATATTTAATGCTCTGTTTAATCCTGATGCATCATTTTAGGTAGAGAACATGCATACATGCTTTAAAGTAGTAGTAATGCTGAGTTTCGAAAATATTTGTGGGGTTTTTTTTAACCCAGGACAACTTTGAAAGAACATATGAGAATTCATAGTGGGGAGAAGCCTCATCTTTGTAGTATTTGCGGGCAGAGTTTTCGCCATGGAAGCTCCTACAGGTAATGAAGCAGATTTTGATTCTGTTTAAAGAGATTACCACCTTCTCGATGGTGATCTAGATATCATCTTTGCCAACACACCTTGAAAAATTATATGGATAATGTTTGATTTGGGTTTCCAACACTAGTAAACATTTTTCCAAACTTTTGTAACGTAAGCATTTTTTGGGCATTTGGATTGATATTGATGTGTAAAAATCCTTTTTATTTTTAATTATCTAAATTTGGGGCTTTGATTCCTGGCAGCAAAATGTCTTTCTAAAAGGGAAGCCACAAGAATAGTCATGCAGTCTTCCCCAGCAGTATGTTTTGGGTGTCCAAAGCAGTTGGCAGAGAAGTAAATCACTGGAATAGGGTAGGGGGGTGGGACGAGGGAGGATGCAGCTGGTGGCTCCTCTGTTGTGCTGGGCTCAGCTGCTTGTCCCAGCTGGGTTGGGGAGGATGGGGTTTCCTCTTGCCCTGCACAGTATCCAGGGCCATGTCCAATGCACCCCCAGATTTCTCCCCTGACTATAGGAAGCTCTGTACACTTCCCTCCCCCCCCCCCCCCCCCCCCCCCCCCGCCAAACATGTTAAACTTCAACAGTGACATAAATTTCTCTGTGTTAATATAGACTTCATCTGCGTGTTCACCATAATGACAAGAGGTATGAATGTGAAGAATGTGGGAAAACATTTATTCGGCATGACCATCTAACAAAACACAAAAAAATACACTCAGGTAGGCAATATTTTTGGAAGTGTGATCAAAGTAGTTAAGAAAAAGTGAGTAGAAAAATAGTGCTTATGTAACCACTACCAGTCGGATTTGAACATGGGACTTCTGGAGTTTAGTACAGGAGCCTCTACCTTCTGAGCTAAAAGCCAGCTGGTTCTCCGCTCATGCTGTAGAGGTCTCTTGTTCTTATGTTACTGTGGTCTAGGTGCTACTGCATGGGACAGTGAACCACGCTAGGTGTGCGAGTTACACTTGTACCTTTTTAAAGGTTTTTAATGTGTGTTGTGTAAGCCTATTACAAATGTTAGTCTACTGCTTTGTGTCCTAAGGTAGGGTTTGTTTATCTTTTTAATCACTTGCAAAGTTTAAGAGCCGAATGTTTCCTCTGTTAATAGAGAGCTGAGGGACAGTCAAATGGTGTAACTTTTTATTTATGTATTTGTTTAACGAGCAAATGTGATGAGAGGATTTTTTGAGTTAAGATTTCTTTTTTAATAGCAACTGTTTGAAACATTAATACCATAATACAAACAAAACTGTCATTCACACAATCTGTCCAAGTTTGCACCCCGATCACTTTAATGTAGAATACAAATATAGTGAAGTAACACTTAACTGTCTGAGTTTATAGAGTTCCCCCATTGTGGATTGGTAATTGCGAAATCCTAAATATGGAGAGAATCAAATCTGAGAAAACCAAAGCAAATGGAAGAAGACAAAAGTGTTTTTAACCCTATTCTCCCCACCTGTTTTTCATCTTGAGGCAAATAGGAAGGGGATCATATTTGTAGAAAAAAGAAAGCTTGGAACCATTGGGATTCCTTTATTCCTCCAGCATAGGCTCCAAAGGGAATATAAGATTCCCCAGAGGGTGGAAATTACTTTCCAAAATAGTATGAAGATATGAAAGTGATCCAAGGACTAAACTTTTTGAGCCCTTGTTTGTATAAGACAGCTTATTATTTAGTGTTTGAAACTCTAACACCCACTATAAAACAAAGAAATCAGAACTTTTAAAGATTAAAAAAAATTCCCTTTTCTACTGTATTTGCCTCTTTTCCTCTAGAAAGTTACATATTTTGACTGTTCAAACTCGCTCTACTTACATCAGAAGAAATATTCTGCTACTTTGTGAAAGATCTCAAGATGACTCAAAAGAAACTTCAAGACTTTTAAACATCATAAAAGATAAAAGGTAACTATTGAAAATTAGAAAAAAAAAAAAAAAAAGAATGAACATTTGGATGTAGCGCTATGTTCTTAAAACTGATTGCTGACCTGGTATTGCAAAAGAAAGAAGGCCAACATTTATTCCAAAACTAAGGCTTTTTCAAGGCTCTTGGAGCTTAGATTTTTAAAGGTGACATTTCAAGTCTTATGAAAGGGTGAACTTTCAGTCATTCTCTTGATTCTCCTCTTCATAACTCTGTGGCTCTATGGGGTCAGGTACCCCAGCCATGAAGAATAGTTAGCATGTAGGAGGAAGAACAAGCCAGAGAATGAGGAACTAAAAAATGAAGTGATGGGTAAAAACTATATCTCTGCTTGGATCAGCCCAAAATCATATAAATAATATGGGTGATATTATCCTTTGAGATATGGAAGAGCTTTTGGTTGTCTGGAACCATTGTACTAAATATGGTTGTCTTTTTTCTGAGATTTGAATTCTTAAACTTAATTTATATTTGTTGTTGATTTCTTTTAAGGTGAAAAAGCACATCAGTGTGAAGAGTGTGGAAAGTGTTTTGGCCGCAGAGACCATCTAACTGTCCATTACAAAAGTGTTCATCTAGGAGAGAAAGTGTGGCAAAAGTAGGGTTTTTTAAGTTAAACATGTAAATATTTCCATGGTGTAAATGAAGTTGGACGCTTTCTTAAATTGCTATGATAACGTGTGAAATGTTAGGGTGGTTTTTCTCTGTAATTCCATTATGCCAAGGTCTCTAGGTGTCACTAAAGCTAGTGCTAAGACCTGTGTTTTGAAATGGCCACATGGAAATCATAGCCATCTTGGCAATCCAAATAAGACCTTTTTCATACCATAGGCTGAATAACTTTGCGCTTCAAAAGAGGTCCAGTTCAGTTCTTCTGTCAATCTTTAATGTGTTGGTAGCCTATTGTTTCCTACAATTTAATCTAATTACCATCTACAGACTGGGCAAATGACTGAATGATGTGGAATCCATTTAATAGTCTCTGATCTCTCCCAAAGTCCTTATACTTGATGATGGAAAACCAGAACTAGCTTTCAAGAGAAAGGCATTGCTTTCAATATTTGTTCATATTTTGAGTAATGGACTATAAATCTTAACTTACAGAAGTGCATAAAAGCAATTACAATGTTGTTTAGCTTTTATTTTTTCAGTTCTTAAAGTACTGAAACATTGCTTCAGTCAACACCATTTCATTGTCACTTCTTTCATCTTGGGAGGAAAGGAACGTAAGCTAGTCTTATGGCTTGTTTTGCAGCATAACTTGCTGCCAAACTGAAGACCAATTTTGGATGTTGGTCCGGGGTGCTGGAACAATTTTTTGTGCAGGTTGAACTTCTCTTAACCAGGACTCGCTGGTCCAGCAACATCCCTGGTCCAGAAGGACCACGGATGTTCAAGACCAGAGAGTCCCGCAGAGGGCTGATGGCTGGGAGCCCTGCAAGAGGGGTGGAGCCCAGTCACAGGGCTACTCTGTGGCAACGAAACCAGCAGCAGGGCTGCTGCCCAGCAGCAAAATTACTGCTCCGCGGTGAAAGCATCTAGGGAGACCGGGAGGCAGTGGGGTTATCTGGCAGTGGGGTCGGGAGCCGGCAGCAGGGCCGCCCTGCAGCACAACCAGAGCCTGGCAGCCCCATTACCATCCAGTGGTATAGTTGCACAACAGGACTGGGAGGCAGTGGGACTGGTGGCGGGGCCAGGAATCCCGGAATGGGGCTGCCCTGTGGCACAGCAAAGAGCTTGGCAGCCCCACTGCCGGTTGGCAGAGCTGCCTGGTGAGGCCAGGAGGTAGCAGGGCTGCCAGCAAGGCTGAACCCCAAGCAGGGCTGCTACCTGGCAGTGCAGCTTCCCAACAAGGGAGCTGCCTGGCAGTGGGGCTGCACATGTACCTGTGGGACTGCTACGGTGGGGCCAGGAGCTCTGTGTGCAGAGACACCGGGGACGGGGGTTGGCTGGGAGGCTGGCAGGCAGGCAGGCCATGGCTGGGAGCATCGGTGGTGCGGGAAGGTGTAGGGGACAGAAATGACCTTCCTTGATCTGGCAAAGTCCCTGAATCAGGACCAGTCATGTCTCACGAGTGCTGGACCAGGGATGTCCAACCTGCAGTGAGGGTGCTGAGAGCTGTTGAACCCAACTGGAGACACTGTATATAGAGAACACTTCAAGTCAGGGGGTGCTGCAGCACCCCCTGCAACCTTAGTTCCAGCACCTATGTTTTGGAGAAGATACTTCAGATCAGGACATATTTGGGTTTGTTATCCCCCACACCCACACAAAGTACTAGACTGTTCAGTTTGCAGTGAACAAAATGAAATAAACTAGATGGCCCTCTTGTTTTCTCCAGAGATGTTTTCTCTATATATATTTTAAAATTTTTCCTGCAGGATGACAGTGACATCATCCTGTAACTCTGCCTCCCGCCTGCCTCCTCCCTCACTTCCCCTCTCCCAGCTTGAGCCTGACCTCGCTGCTTCCCCTCACCATTTGGAATTGCTATTTTAAACCAAGCCCCTACTCCCCTTTCTCAACCCCCACCCCAGAGGGCTTTCAGTGTCAAGAAACATGGCACAGTAGCCAGCAAACTCTACAGTCGGCAGGTGGGGAGGGGGAGAGGAGGTGGCAGAAAGGGTATGGTGCTCAGGACAGCAGCCCAGGGACAGGGTTCCCAGCTGGTCTTATGTGCCAGCAGAGGGCTCTTGGCACAGCGGGTGAAGGAGAAGAGACCCAGGCTGGCTTAGTATGGAGGAGAGGGAGTAGGGGGTCTGGGCTGGCTCCAGGAGTGGGGAGAGGGAGAGGGGGCATGGGTTGGCATGGGGGGGTGGAGAGAGAAAAGGAGCCTGGGTTGGTGCTGGCGGTGGGGAGAGGGAGAAGGGGCTTGGGCTGGTGCAGCCGCAGCCCAGCTCTTAGGGTTGCTAACTCCCTTCATGGGGGGGTAGGTAAGTGCAGTGAGCAGGGGGCACAGCTCTTTAGTATATTGTAATATAAATGAGAAGGGAGACCTAAAGAAATAATATGACTCTTGTGCAGTTTGTGGAATCTTTAAAGGCTATGTACATATTTGAGACTGTGGAAAAACCTGATCTTCTAAACCGGTTTCCTTCTTTACAGATATAAAACAACATTTCATCAGTGTGATGTCTGCAAGAAAGTTGTTAAAGGGGAAATCAAGTTTGGAAATGCATTTTAGGACACATTCAGGTAAAACTTTAACTACAGGTTGCCCGGCCCGTGGCTTAGCTGGACAGGGTGGGGATTCAGGAGCCGGCAGTGGCTCAGCTGGGCGGTACGGGGGGAGGGGGGCAGCCAGGAAGCTCCGTACAGGACAGGGCAGGGGGTTGGATCGGCAGCAGAGGGCCAGAAACGACCTCTCCTGGTCTGGCAAAATCCCTCATCTGGGACCAGTCAGGTCTGGAGGGTGCTGGATGAGGGGAGGTCCTACCTGTATTATTCTGTTAATGCCAAATTGGAGTAAAGCCAGATAATGTTATCATAATGCTGATAGAATTCTTCTAACTTTTCAGGCTTTATGACCTTTTAGGGCACAGGTGGGGAACCGTTTTTGAGTCGGGGGCCACTGACCCCCAGACAAGTAGATTTTGTGTGCTCCAGCCCCACGGTGGGATGTTGGGGGCGGGAGTGCCAACGCATGCTCCCCAATGCTGGCGGGGGGGAAGGTCCCGAGCCTCAGGTGCTGGATCCAGACAAGCTGGAGGCTGCAGATTTCCCACCCCTGCTTTAATGCAGAAGTAGCAAGATGGGATGAATTGAGTTCTGTATTGATTGTTGTATGTCATGCCTTGTTGAGTGTGAATACTGCCATGTGAATGTACTAATTGGTTCCTTCTTGACTTCCCTAGGCAAAGGAGCTCCTGGTTTAGCATATGTTCTAGTGACACTTACTGTGTATTCTTACCAATTTTACTTCTGCCTTCCATCAGGCTGGAGATCTAGGGAATGCTTAATTTCAGTTTGTAAATCAGGTTGGAACACAGATACCCAGCAGAGTCTTAAAACACTCAGCTCTGTATTTTCTGCAAGAAAGTAATTGTTCACTAGAAAGATGCAAAACAAATGACAAATTTAGCTTCTTTAACAATAGTACAGCTTGAATGTTATTTCTCTGTTAGGTTTTTGGAATTGAGAGTGGGTAACTGGTTGACCAATAACCCTCACCCTTACTGGGTGATGCGTATAGTTTACGGTTAACTGGCAGATCCAGCCTGTCCTGAGAAGCCCCCGCTGTGCTTCTGGCCAGACTGAAGGGTGGGGAAGGGTGCAGGCCTGACCCGAGTTAACTGGTACCCACACAAGGCTGGGAGCCAGTAGCCTGCTTTTCTCCCCTGAGCTGGAGCCCCAATTTAACTGGTTAAACACTACATTTAACCAGTTAACTAATTAAACAGGATTTTATGTCCCTATTGGGAACCATGTTTTTATATAAAATATCCCCCACACCCAATCATATCACTTCTACATAGTCATACTTGACTTTATATTTTATCTATTAATGCTGACTCTTTTTCCTCTACAGGTGAGAAACCATATGAATGTCAAATTTGTAGTCAGTCCTTCAGAATTAAGAAGACATTAACAAAACACATGGTTATTCATTCAGAGGCTCGACCTTTTAACTGCCAGCATTGCAATGCAACATTTAAACGAAAAGACAAGTTGAAATACCATATTGACCATGTGCATGGAACAAAGGCTGCAGAAGAAATAGTAACCACATCTGAGGAAAAAGTGATCTCCTTACCAGTACAGTATACCTCTGATGACAAAGTTTTCCAAACTGAGTCTAAACCATATATGGAACAGCCTGAAGTTTACGAAACAGAAGCGAAGCCTATGCTACAGAATGTACCAACAGAAGTATGTGTGCCGGTAACACTGGTGCCAGTTCAGATGCGAGAACCTCAAGCTGATCTAATACAACATACCACTACTCTCTCACCCCAATCTCATGGCATTCTTCCCCCACAGGCTCAGCAGTCAGATTATCAACGAGCAACAGATCTGGCATTTCTGGAAAAATATACTCTCACTCCCCAGCCTGCAAATATAGTTCATCCTGTCAGACCTGAGCAAATGTTGGATCCTAGAGACCAGTCTTACCTTGGAACTTTATTAGGGCTTGATACTGCTCCAGCTGTCACCAATATGTCAAATAACGAACATTCATGATCAGGTTGTAACATTCCACCTAATTTACTAAGCCATTAGTCACCAGAAAGTCAATATGGCTATTGAGTTTTTTAGTTTTGGATTTCTAGTCTTCTGAACAATTTTGTGGAGTGCAAGGAAAAAAATTGATTTGTTTACATATATGACCATTAAGACTATTTTGATGTATATTTATAGTGTTTCCTGTGGTTTTAAAGACTTTTAAATCATATAAAAGGTCTTTTGAAAATAGGTTCTCGAATATCATTTAAGAATACCAGCTGCAGCAAACATTAATCCCTTACCTGGTCATTAATGAAAATAACTGTTCACTTTCCAAATAAACTTTTCTGTGGATAATGGAAAGTATACTAGAAGACTTAAGGTTATGGCCAATTCATTAAAGTCATGATTGGAAAGGAACATGAAATTAAACCTCTTAATACCTCACCTTAAATTAAAATTTAATTTAATCCGAGACAAACTTGGTTACATTTTCTTTTACTATAATTCATATCTGTTTAGTGGAATTTGACTATAAACGTTACTTGTGGTCTCTTAACCTTGGTTGTCTTCTAGAACATTTCCAACATTTGGGCCTTTAAAAGACTGAGAAATGTCATCCTCAGGCAGTAATTAAAGATAGGAGTAGTTCAATTATTAATGAACACGGAGTCAAACCAAGCTGAAGCCCTTATAAGTATACGGATTTCCACATTACTGCTGTGTAAAGTAATGAAAAAAAACCCCTCTTTTCAGAAAATTAATGTATTTAAATTTATTAAGAGATTAATGAAATTGGCAATTATAAGTCTTCATTTGGCTTCTGGAAAGAATGTGAAAGGAAGTCATTTGCTTTTTCATGTTATGTGATATACATAATATATATGTGACAAATAATTAAGAAGAGGAAAGGAGATTAGAACATGTAAGGGGTCTAACTATTCTTTTAGTGTTTCCTTGCTGTTTTCCTAATGTAGAATCATATCAAATCCACTATCTAGAAATTTTAAATTATTAAATCCTGCAAATTCTCTAAGTAGACCTGTGCAAATCTATGGATCACTTTTGCGTATTGTGGATCGGATGCACATACAAACTTTGTATCTATATAAGGCTCTACTTCTAACAATACTTTCATTTTGTAGACTGTCAGTCTTATGCCAAAGGAAATACAGAAGTATGATTCTATGTATCTCAGTTATGTCTCATTAGGGATTCTGTTTTAAGTTAAACTTTCCCTGCATTCCTTAAAAATCTGGATCTCTCACTTTTATTACTGTAAGTTATTTTTATCCAGTTTCTAAATAGTGAAACTGGAAGTTCATTTGCTATGGTCAGTTAGTGTTAAACATCTTCATTTGGTAGGAGCATAAGTAATCTCTGAAAAAAATCATACTGTTACTACAAATTCTTAATGGACCTATCCTGTAAAATGTTAATCACTTCCCATGAGGAGTTTGAATGCTTTGCAGGATTGGGGCCAGAGCTGGGTGTCTGGTAACGTGTAGAAGCTTTTCAACTTGATTCTCACCTAAGTGCACCAAAGATTTTCTATTTGCAGTTGCATTATACTAGGATGCATAGAATTTAATGTATTATTTAAATAAGGACTTGTCCAAAGAAGCACAATAGAAGTCCTAGACATACAGATCTTTAAAATTCAGTACCTATAATAGAACTAAGAGTATGTTTAACTGTTTTGTGTTATATGTACAAAGCAAGATTAGAGATAAATACTTGGAGAATGTTCATACTGAGATGCTGTGCATATACGTCGGGTAAAAAGATGAGTACTAATTAATATACAACAATATTCAAGCTATTGAATGCCTCCTTCTAAAATGACACTGTCAAGCACTGTACTCCTTGCTTGTCCTCTGAAAAAAAAATAAAGTTATGACCACCGTGTTTAAACCACAATGGACAAAAATATAGTTGAATTTCAGATTTTCAAGTTGACAAGCACTGGATTATTTTACTCCTTTGAACACCAATATTGTGTATGCAACACAAGTCAATGTGCTTTCCAACATTTATGTTCATATCATTAAAGACTAACTAACTGATAAACTAACATCAGTGCTGTGAGCACAGTTCATCATTTACTGACTCTTTGTCTGCAATGAGGAGAGGATTGCAATTAAATAGGCATAAAAATATTGGTAGTTACTTTTTTTTTTTTTTTTTTTTTAAATTCAATGAGTCTGGAATACACTTAACATTATTTAAATGTTGAGATTGAATTTGGGGCATATATTAGTGCTCTTTTTAAGTCTGTTAGGATTGTGCCTATTTATACATTTACTGTTCACTTTAGTTGATTAATAATTAAATAAAACAAAGTCAATATTTTCAAAAGTGCCTAGTGACTTTGGGTGCTCAACTTGAGACACTTTAGAAGTGTTTAATTTGGGTATCCCAAATCATTAATTCTCTTTAAAATGTTGGTCTAATAGTTCTTCAGTGCAGTCTTACAATTAACCAGTTTGCCTCTTCACCATATAGTGAGGCTCAATTATTTCCAGTGAAGGAAAAATAGTTCAGGCAGGAAAACTTACATAAAAGTGCTAGATTAAAATAGTTTAATTGTTTTATATATGCTGGGTTTTGATTCTTAGGGCGTATGGGTATAGTGAATTTGCATATGAGTCAAGTAAATCTCCATGGACTGGTACTTCATTGTGTGAGGAGGAATGGATGATCTTCAACCTGATAGAATAAAACGTCCGAGCCCAGAGAGAAGTATGAACCATCTTGACTGCATAGACCAGAGCTCCTTTGGTCATGGTACCTTCATATTAATAAAGACATGTCTTTGTACCTATTTAACAAGAACATGTTCTATAAGCATTGAGAGAGTTTTCAAAATTAAAGCTGTTTTAATTTGGTAGCATAGACTCAGCTCACCGCTTAGAGCTGAAAGAGGAAGTGGATCTCTTTAAAAATGTCACTTTCTGATCAGTGCCAAAGGTTTAAAAGTTGTTTTTGTGGGTGGGGAAAAAAAAAGTTTTGGAGGAAAAGTTTGTGCTCTTCTAAGTCTTTCTGTAAAATTTTCTTTATCTTACACTCTTGGCTGTAATTCTGTGTAAATCACAGCATTTATATCTGTTTGAATATTGCATATACCTTTCAAAAATTAACTTCCCTCATTTACTTTGTCACTGGTTATTCCAGCATATCATACCTTTGAATGGGTTTTATATATATATTTTTAATTTTTAAGAAATCCTTCCTGATCATTGCTACTTTTTCTACAATACTATCAATTTCCCAGGCTGTCCTTATTCTGAACAGCAGCAGCAATAGTGGATTATATTGTTGTGTACCTTTAAACATAAAATATTACCCTACTTTTAAATTTGCATAATGTTTAGAGACTAATCATGTCACACGCACCCTTCAGAAACAAAGGTCATAAAATGTAAAGAAAACACATAGTCATCAGTCCTGGTGAGAAACATGTTGAGAACCAGATTTTTCCAGGCAGGTCATTTGTTCCAGTATCCAAATCATAATGTTCCAGAACAAGTCGTCAGTCTCTTTAGAATGTGTTTGATGGAGTTTAAAATTCATTATTATATACACAAGGAATGACTTACTTTTTTCCGCCCTTTAAAAATGGAACTTGCTTGTAAAGCAGACATGAACTGTGAGACTATAGTTGCTGGAGAAGGGAAAGGCAGGAACTTTGATAAAACCCATAACTATCCTTTCTATTTCATAACTTTTCTGATGCATTATAGGTGACTATTTTCAAACTGACGTTCCCCATAACAAACCATGTTTAAAATGTTAAACTTTTTTATATCAAAAGCAAAATAAAAATATAATGGCAATATTTTGCCACTGTTGTATGAAATACTGTGTTTCGAGTGTGAGCTGTATAGGTTGATATTTTAGGTGGAAGTCTTTTTAAGTACAACTTGCCATTTTTTAGTGAAATCTCTGCTCTAAAACATTGTGAACATAGTCTGTATAATTGTCTGTGTAATTCTGTTCAATATTAAATATCTAAAATTCCTTTGTTGTGATGTTGCTTTCATTTCAACATTTCTTGCGGAGTGATTGTTGCTCTAGATTTGTTCTGACTTTAACACCATGAAAATGCACTAATTCTGCATGTTAAGATTAAAAAAAAGTTTATCTTCCATTGTTTTTTAATGTCAGATTTGTGACTGTCTCATGATCTTATATTTTATTTTGTAAATTTAATTTAGGAAGACCCCTTGGTTTGATCTTGTCTCTGAATGTGATAAGCCTTTTAAAAAAAAATCTTAAGACTTACCAAAATTATTTATAAGTTGATGAAGTTGACAATTGCAAAAAATATATTCTCTACCTAGTAAAAACTAGTATGTTCTGATGGTATATTTTTTTCAAAATGGGTAAGTATTCAATAGCTCCTAAATCAAGTGGACAGATGTGTTAAATACTCAGTATTCAACAGTTTTGACTAGGAATTACTGAGTGCTTTTGGAGTGCACTTTGTTTAGATGTCTTAAGGGGAGCAGAGCTCATCTGATAATCTGGCTTCAAGTATAGGTTCCAAATATTTCTGAGTATCTAGTCTGTATTCTATAAACAAACTACATAGTAGCTCTGGTTTCTCTCTCTCTCTTCTCCCCAATAGCCTATTGTATTAGCCTAGCAGATATGAATCAATTTCTTTTGAAATTTGAAATCAGCAAAAACCTACAGGATCTATATAGAGCATTCTTAAAACAAATACCCACTGGAAGAACCTGAACACCTTCAAGACAGACCCAGAGGAGAAAACAATAGAATTTCACTTGTCATCACCTACAGTCCACAACTTAAACCCCTCCAACACATTATCAAAAATCTACAACCTATCCTGGAAAATGACCCCTCACTCTCAGAGGCCTTGAGGGAAAGGCCAATTCTCGCTTACAGACAACCCCCTAACCTGAAACAAATTATTTCCAGTAACCATGCAACACAGCTACATCATAAGCATCCAGGAACCCACCCTTGCAATCAGCCCTGGTGCCAACTCTGCCCACACATCTACACAAGTGTTTTCATCACTTGGACCCAACCATATCAGCCACCAAATCAGAGGCTCATTTAACTGCACATCCAGTAATGTGATCTATACTAGCAATGCTCCACTGCAATGTATATTGGCCAAACTGGACCGTCTCTATGGGAAAGAATTAATGGACACAAATCAGATATCCAAAAAGGTAACACAAACATTTGTTGGAGATCATGAGTGGTGTGGAGAGGGCAGATAAAGAAAAGTTATTTATTAGTTCCCATAATAGAAGAACTAGAGGACACCAAATGAAATTAATGGGTAGCAGGTTTAAAACTAATAAAAGAAAGTTGTTCTTCACACAGCGTGTAGTCAACCTGTGGAACTCCTTGCCAGAGGAGGCTGTGAAGGCTAGGACTATAGGAGAGTTTAAAGAGAAGCTAGATAATTTCATGGAGGTTAGGTCCATAAAAGGCTAATAGCCAGGGGATAGAAATGGTGTCCCTGGCCTCTGTTTGTCAGAGGCTGGAGAAGGATGGCAGGAGACAAATCGCTTGATCATTGTCTTCGGTCCACCCTCTCTGGGGCACCTGGTGCTGGCCACTGTCGGCAGAGAGGCTACTGGGTTAGATGGACCTTAGGTCTGACCCAGTACGGCCGTTCTTATGTAACACTTTAATCTTCCTGAACTCTCATTAATGGATCTCCAGGTTGCTGTTTTGTTTCAGACCAATTCCACAAGCCAAATACACAGAGGATTGGAGCTTAACCTCATTCATAAGTTTAATTTTTATGCTAATGGTTTGAAGCAGGATATCAGATGGCTGCACATTATCAACCAACCAAACAATGAAGGTGCTTGATACTTGTGTAGAATCTGATGTTGATCATCTTTCTTTCCAGGGGCAAACTAATGGTTCCTATCAGCCTCTTGTAATTTTTAGTCTGTGAGATGCTACTAGACTAATTGTTGTTTTTCTTGTTACAGACAAACTTGGCTACCCCTTTGAACACCTGGCTCATGGACTGCATTTGCCCCACTGCTTTGTTTCATCTAGCCCAGGGCAAGGTCCATGTTGTAGTCCAGAAGCCTTGAGCCTCGACCCCTCCGCATGGCTCGAGCCACAAGTGCTGGTTCTCCAGCATGACCCCATGGCCCCTAGGCAGAATGACATTCAGGCAAGTTCCACATTCTGCTACCACTCCCAGCACCGTCCCTGCAGCTCCCATTGGGTGGAAACTAGGTCCTGTGAGTGTCATGTTTAACCAGTTAACCGATTAAATGGCGGGGCAGCACTCCCCTGCCTCAGACAAGAACTGCTTTAGCCATCTGGATGGAGCAGCCCTGGTCTGTGGCACGCTGCTTGAGCTGGGCCCATCGTGAACAGGGGCTGTGGTGGGCCCTGCAGAGCTAGAGCAGCCCCCTGCTTGTGTGTCCCCTCTACTACTCCACCACAGGAAAGCCCTTTTCAGCAAAGCCAGCCACTAAGCACTTGCCACACACCCTTGCAGCAATACTGCTCCAACGGTAGACTTTACTCCAAACTGGTTTGCTGTTTGCAACTGAGCAGTAGCCATTTGGAGTGGCCATCTTTCCCCAAAGCTTCTCTACCGAGACAACAGCTCTCATTCGGGTGTCCTTGTTCAGGGGCCAGCTCAGCAGAAAGGTCCAGGAAGGTTGCTTTATGCATCCTAAAGTTCTGGAGCCGCTGCTCTTCACCCCATACCTGCATGACAATCCTCAGAGTTGGTTTCCCTAACCCAAAAGCAATGAACCACTGAGTATATTGGATCTGCCATAGCTCGATAGATCAATTCATCATCCTCTGAATCTGAGGAGTAATTGTCATTCGCTAGTAGGTTCATAATTAGGTATGCTGCAACACCTGATGTCTTCTGCACAGTGCTCACCATAAGGGCCAGAAGGCTGGAATCCATGTTTTCTTGCTGCAGTTACTCAAGTTGGTGTGAAAACCATGTCTGGGAAGAAAAGAGATGGCTGACAGGATGTTTTTCATATTCCCAACATGCCTAGCACTACATTGCCCTTTCCTCGGGTTGAGTGAGTGAAGGTGATGCCAAGGCACTATGGGATGCATACCCACAATACTTTAGTCTTCCTGTTGATGAGGGAGCTGCAGACCTGGCCTGAGTTGTCAACAGTGGGTACCACAGAAAAACTGGTTTGGTGAGTTTTCAGTTTTGGTGACTTTTGCCTGTTGACAGTAGGAATGTTAGCTGTAGTTCCCACTAAGGTGTGCGCCTGCATGTCCACACACAAAGAATTCTTCCTCCACCCACCTCCTCTGGAGAGCTGCTCAGTAGAACTTACGTGGCAGGCAGCTGCTCCGGCGAGCAGGGCTTGCTGACACGGTGTGGTGAGGGAACTGCCGGGACCTGCCATGGCTGAGTGGTGGGGAGAGGGGAGGCCTGCTCCAGTGGCTGGGGCTGCCACATGGCAGGGGGGCAGGGGCCTGTCCTGGCAGCTAGGGCTGGGAATGGAACATGCCACATGGTGGGGGGAGGGGGGAAACAGGGTCTGCTCTGGCAGCCATGACCAGGACATGCCACATGGCCAGGGGAGAGCAGGGTCTGCTCCGGAAGCTGGGAATGGGACCTACCGCATGGTGGGGCCAAGGGGGTTCTGCTTTGGTGGCCAGAAATGTGTGTTAATAAATTAGGTGCTACAGTGGCACACATCCAAACCAGCGCACATCAACTCAATATTGGTGCATAAGCCAAAACTCATTCTGCTCATGGTTGGAAAAATCTTAGAGGGAACACTAATGTTAACTAGTGAAAATCTTAGCGGGAACACGAATGTATTTGTGTAAATGTATAACCACTGGATTTTTTAGCTTCCCACAGGCACCAGCTTCTCTCTCCTCCCCTTACTACCTCTGACAGAGGCAGCAAGCGGAGGGTGGGGGGCACGTGTAGTTATTAGGATTAACCAATAAAGCCCAGGGCTATCAGTTAATTGTGTAAAGGACTACATGCTAACATCCCTACTTGACAGCACTTTCATTGCTGAAACTTGCAACTGCAGACATAGCCTCAGAATCTTCTTCATCTGAGAGTAAGTTGAAAAGTAGCTCTGGTGCAATGCATGATGTCATAAGCACATTGAACACCGCATAGTGGAGAAGTCTGGAGTCCCTGATTTCTCACAGCAGATGCTGGAGTGCACAGCAAGGACTGCCAGTTTAAAAAAAGCACAAAAGTAAGCTGGAAGCCCGGGAAGGGCTGTCAAGCAAAGACCTGGCTGAAAGAATGTTTTTCACATTCTCAAAAGGCAGTGCTCTACATTGCACATTCCATAGTGCTTAGCATTTGAATGTGACTCCAGGCACTATTGATGTATACTCACCTTGCTTTGCTCTGTCTGTCAATGAGCATCTAACAACGTGATCATGAGATATCGACAAAGTATGGCAGTGTAAATGTGATTTGATGACTTTTGCGTATTGACATTACTTTCGTTGCCAAAACTTCCTGGTGTAGACATAAGGTTAGTTATATAAATATGTTAATGTATAGTGTAGAATTGTAAGCAGTGTTGTAACTATATTGGCCATAGGATATTAGAGCGGAAAAATAGGTAAGGCAATATCTGTTATTGGAACCAACTTCTCTTCGTTATCTCCTTCCCTTAAAGAGCTCAAAAATCTTGCCTCACCACTAGAAGTTGGTCTGCTCACCCAGGCTTTAGTGTGCAATTGAACAGCACACTTTACACCTTATTTCATAACATTAACAGATCTGTATTTTGATCAATGTACAACATAAGTGATGTTTATTAACTGGAAGGGGAGGGGCAGAGAGAGTGCAGCAGCACCCATCAATGCATAAATTGTAGCCATCAAGGCCAGTTATTTACATTGGATATGTCTATACAGTAGTGTTATTTTGGAATAACTGATGATATTTTGAAATAACAAACCCCTACACAGCAAGCTATTATTTTGAAATAATGTTGAGATGGAGGACTTCTTATGCTGACTCTTGTAACCCTCATTTCAGGAGGAGCAAGGAAAGTGGAAGGAAGAGTGTTCCTTTGACTTCCTGCTGTGTAGAGCACATCCAGCGGCGGATATAGGGCAGGGCGACCGGGGCGGCTGCCCCGGGCCTTGTGCTTCAATAGGCCCCGCGCATGCTACTTCCGGTCAGCTGCTGCCAAGATGCATGAGCGAAATGCTACTTCCAGTCAGTTGCTGCCAAGGCGCATGCGCAAAATTGTGCCTCCCCAGGCCCCGCGGTGCAGCCCTGGGCCCCGCAAAATTATCATCCGCCCTTGAGGGCATCAAAAGCCAAATTAAGCTATTCCGACTTTAGCTATGCAACTGACTGTGCTGAAGTCATAGCCCGATTGGATTTTTGCCCTGCTGTGTAGACATGCCCATCCCTAGTTGTCAGTTTCACAGCTCCATGCCCAACCGGAGCCAGACAGGCGTTGGGTTTTCTTGCCTACCCAGTCTCAGCTAGGACGCTGACTGGAAGGTCCCTCTGCCCAGGCCGAGAAGCTGGGGGTCTGCCCTCTGGCGAGAAGCCTGAGGAAGGGGGTTCGGCGGGGCTGGCTGCCCCTCCAGTGGTGGGAAGCTGGCTGGACAGAAGGAGCGCATGGCCGACTCGCCTCAGGCTGTGAGCAGCCCTGCCCGTAGCCGAGGCTGCCCACCCGGGAAACGCCCCGTCCCGCTAGCGCGTCCCTTGCGCACGGAGCGGACTCGGGCTGGTTCTCCGCGCCGGGAGCGGTGGCGTCTCCCAAACCGCAGCGGGAACGCCCCCGCGCGGAGCCCTCTCTGCCCCGCCGCTGGGGCCGCGGCCGAAGGGGCCAGCGCGCTGGCTCAGCGGTGACTCTACCGAGCTGCTCGGGCGAACTCGCCTGCAACCGCCGCTCTGGAGCTGCTGTTTAAATAACGCGCCGGGCTGCGATTGGCGCAGGAATTAGGGGTGGGCGCTGGGTGGCCGGGGAGCGCCGCTGGTTGGCGGGCGAGCGGCCCGAGCGGCGCGGCGATTGGCGGGCCGTGGGGGCGCTGGGGATTGGCGGGGGGCGCTGTGTTTGAACTGGGGCGGGGCGGCCGGGCTGCTCAGTCCCGTGCTGTCTGTCTAGGCTCGCGGCGTGGGGACGGAGCCGATGGCTGCGGGGCTGCTGCACGGGGGGCCCGCCGCGGCCTGGGAGCTGAGCCCGGCGCCGGGCTCTGGACGGCGCAGGCGGCGCTGGGCTGAGCGGGAAGAGGAGGACCCCGCTGTGCTGACTCTCACCCACTTCTCCCGCCCGCCCTTCGTCAGCTTCGGCAGCCTCCGGCCCGGCGCCTCCCGCACCCGCCTCCTGGCCGTGGACAACCCCAACCCGGAGGAGGCCGATGTGGCCGTCGACCGCTTCCCGGCTCCCTCCACAGGCTTCAGCTTGGAGCGCCGGCGCTTCCTCGTCCAGGTAGGGGCGGGGCGAGCCCGCGCTGCAGCCCCGTGCGGCTCCCGGCGCCTCGCGCCGCTCTCCGCGCTGAATGCCCCGATCACCGACCCCCAGCCCTGCGCTGTCCAGGCAGTTGCTTCGCCAGCGCCCCGCGCGCACGGTGCCGTACGGGGGCAGCCAGACCTCGCTGGGGGCACCCCCGCGTGACGTGCTGGAGCTGCCTGTAACGCGGTGGTCACTGGCCAGTCGGGATCTACCGAAGATCGTGGAGCCCCTGACGGGATCCTGACTGGCTTGGGGTGGAAGCTAACAAGTGCTGGCACTTCCCCATGCTGCTCCTGCCCTCTGCCTTGGCGCTGCCCCCCTAGGAGCCTCCTGCTTGCTGTGTGTGGGAGGGAGACGAAGGGGGGCGCTGATGTCAAGGTGTCCTTCCTCCTCCCACTGGAGTACCCTGTCTCCGCATCTCCACACACAGAGCAGAGGATGGAGGGAGCTTGACAAGGCAAATCTCTGTCCTTTTCATACAGGGTGTGTGTCTCTGTCATTCTCACAAACACACCCTGTCCTTCACTCTCATCTCCCCACCCAACAGTACTTACCAGAGGGGGGTTGTTGTTACTACTTTTACTGCTTACAAAGTGTGTTGTTTTTGGTTTTGACTGGTCTGTGCATTTCATAATTTTCATTTTTCTCTTATGCTTAAATGTAATTCTTTGAGTAGTGAGTTCTAAAATGCCTAACTTCTTGTGGCTGGAGTCATTATCCTCCTGGTAATTGCTGCTCCTGGAAGTGGCTGGCATGTCACTGTATCCCCTGAGAAAGGCAGAGCAGGGGGAACCGTGGCCAGTAGAACCTGTGGGCTCAGTTCCTGTAGATGAGGGGCAGCACATGGCACCATGGAACCATTGCGGTATGTGCCAGCTGCTTTCAGGAGTGGTGCAGGGCCAGAGCAGGAGTAAGCTTGCCTTAACTCCACTGCTTCACCACCTGGAAGCTGTCTCAGTTAAACAGTGCCCAGCCAGAGCCTGCTTCCTGAACCCCTGTCCCAGCCCTGAACCTATTCCCGAGGGTAGCTCATCTAATATTTAGGGAGAATCTTCCTGGAATTCAGGCATTAGCTCAACAAATTTATTCCAATGCCCTGTACCATCCTAAAGCTGAGCTAATGGAATGTGAGGACACAAGGCAATTGACAAATAATGAAGATGATTGGTCTATCTTCTCTAAATACAAAACTTGGATACTTGAGGTAAATGAGAATCAAATTACATAGAAAATGTAAATATGGCTTGTTTTAATCTTGCTTAGGTTCTGTTAATTATTTAGGATGCTTAACAATATTAGGGTATGTCTACATTGGAAAGTTTTGGTGATTAAAGTACAGGTTGGACCTCCCTGGTCTGGCACTCCTGGGGCATGACCCATCCTGAATGAGGAAATTTGCCGGATCAGGGAAGGTCCCCTGCCACCAGCCTCCCAGGACACTGCGTCTCCTTATGCGGGCTCCTCTCTACGCCCACTGACACTGGGCTCCGGCCCACTGCCGCTGGCTGGCTGGTATTCCCCAGGGATGGAGCCCCCCCAGCTGCCACTGCGCTGCTTCTCCCCTTCCCCGCCAGGGCTAACATGCTTCTGGTGTGCCTGGCCAGGGCTTCACAGGAACTGGGCTCTTGGCAGGCTTGCATTCCTGGGCACTGGGGCTCTCTGGTCCAGGAACATCTGTAGTCCAGGAGGACCATAGGATATTATTGGACCAGAAAGTCCCGGATTTAGGCGGTTCACCCTGTATTGTCGACATGCAAAAGTTGCCAAAAAGAAAGATGCCAAATCATTTTTCTACTGCCATTTTCTGTCAACATATGGCCACACTGTTCTTTCTGTCAATGGGGGAGTTAACAATGCAATGTGCACATGCATTGCACAATGCCTGGTGTCACCTTCAGTTGCTAAGCACTGTGGGAACGCACAACATAGTGCAAGGCATTTTAGGAAGGTTGAAAAATGTCTTGTCGGCCACCTCTTTACTTCACAGCCCTCCTGGGGGTTGTGGCTTACTTTCGTGCCATTTGAAACTGACAGTCCTGACTGCACTCCAGCATCTGCTGTGAGAAATCTTGGATCACAGACTTCTCTTCAATGCTGTGTTCAATGTGATTAGTGCATCCTGCAGTGTACCAGAGATACTTTTGAACTTACTCTGAGGAAGAAGACTCTGATATGGATAACAGTGTGAGTGACCCGGCTAGCAGTGACTTGGCATTACATTTGGAAGGGATACTCCTCGATGGTGTCTGGACAGCAATAAGGAGCAGTAGGCTAAGCCGATGCCTCGTGGTTGTTGAATGTGCCTTTGGCAGATTGAAAGGGAGATGGAGGCATCTTTAGGGCAGGCTGGACCTTATGGAGGATCATATCCCCATGGTTATAGCTGCATGCTGTTGCTTACGTAATTTGTGTGAGGGTGAAGTGTTTGCCCATGGGTGGAGCTCTGAGGCACCATGCCTCGGTGCACAGTTTGAACAGACAGACGCTCGGGCTGTCGGAGGAGCCCATATGGCTGCCATCGACACCAGGGAAGCTCTGAGGAACCAATTCGACAGTGAGGGAGGTTGACACTTCTGTGTGTTGGGGTTGCTTCCCTGCCTTGTCCCACTACTTACCTTATTTTCATGGGAATACCTTGCTCTGGATATGTACAGGCATCCACAGGGACCAGAGCAATTCAAATGGGTTGTCACACAAACTCATTGACTCCTTCATCAGCTTTGTATTTATTGATCCCTTTCAATCATGGTCACACATATTGTGAATGGTTGCTGGTAAGCGAGACAAGAGCTATTGGAAAACCTATCAATTGTGTTAATGGCCAGCTTTTAAAGTCACAGCTGCTATGGCAGAGAGAGGTAAAAAATCATTACTAGACAGTGAAAAGGAGTGTGTGGGCATAGTGGGAGCGTTGCTGGGTAAAGAATTCTGGATGTGCTGCCAGGGAGGCCTTTGGTTCTGTTTGCTCTGCATCTTAGGCACTTCAGCTTCTTGGTTTGCTTCTTCTGTGAGCTTTAGCATGCAACCAGTCGCTTCTGTTCTGGCTTTCATCTCCCTGGCCTGCCTTTCTTTTCCTTTTCGTTTTCTCTTCCCCAGTGTACTGATCATGTTGCTGACACTTGCCTTGCTCTCTGAGGTTCCCCACTACTCTGGCCTGCTAGGCAAGGGCCTCTGGTCTTCCCCTGACAAAGCACAGTGTTGAGGTTACCACCATCCTGAGCAGCAATGCAGACACTGAACCACTTCAGCTCTGGGAGAATGCAGTTGTAGGGCACAGCATCTGGGAAATCAACCCCCAAAAGGGATCAAACCCCCAAATCAATCTTTGTTAAAAAGCTTTAAACACGGAATGCTCATTCAGGTGAGCCCCCCCTTATGAATGAAAGAGGAATATTCACACTGGTTGCTCTGGAAGAGGTAACAATTATTTACACTAGGCTCCATAGTAAATAAGTGTTTTTATTAAGCACAAACAGTAGGATTTCAATGGTTGCAAGTGAAAACGGATCCAAGTAAGTTACAAAATTAAAATGAAAACACATAGCTAGTTCAAATTCACCAGAAAACTTACTGCAAGCAGTTTCTTGCCCTAAAAGGCTGTTCTTATTTCAGGCAAGCCTTCAAGTCAGAGATGATCTTTTACTCTGACTTGGGTCTCCAGATTTCTTTGTTCCTAAGCCAGCCGACCAAAGACCTGATAACTTCTCCTTGCTTAAATAGTCTTTCCTCTGGGTGGGAGCCCTTTGTTCTCCATTTCCCCTTCCATGGAAAATTACCTAGCCAAAATGGAATCCCAGTGTCAGGTGGTATGGTCACATGTCTTCCTGGGTCCAACAACAGCTTGGAATTAGAGGGCAAACAAGGCTGTTGACAAATCATCAAGTTGATTGCCCAGTCCTTAAGGCTTCCAGATCACCATTGATGGGCCTCATTAGCACATGTAGGTGGGGAATAAACCAGGGGTGGGGAAACTTTTTTGGGTTGGGCCACTGACCCACAGAAAAATCAGTTGGGAGGGGGGCCTGCACACAAGTGAGAAGCACCAAAAACCAAACCCTCACTAACATGGCCCAACATTGCCCTTGCACGCCAGAGCCTAGGTGGATTCAGGCTAGTAGATTTTGTGTGTTCCAGCCCCACAGGGGGTTAGCGGTGGGAAGGGGGAGGGCTGGAATACTAACGTGGGCTCCCCGATGCTGAAGGGGAGCCCCACGCCTTGGGGACCAGATCCAGGCAAGCTGGAGGCTGCATCCGGCCCTTGGGCCTTAGGTATCCCACCACTGCTATAAACAGTCTCCTACTTTATATTTCTAACTTTACATACAAGAATGATAAATGCACCAAATTAATAACAGATCCAGCAGAGTGTAACATTCAAATTGATAAGTTTCATGAGGTATTTTGTCCAAAGGATATCCAAGTTTTGCATACTTATATTCATAAGCCAATTTCATAAAGCATGGGGGTAGGGGGAGAACCATCACAGACAGAGCCTGCGGGGTGTGGGGGGATGTCTGCCGCCTTAAGGTCTGGTCTGGAAAAGTAACCATTAACAACAGAGTGACTGTACTGTTCCTGATAAAGATTGAAACATTGAACCAACATACACTTCTCTGAACAATACTGGCCACTTTTCTTGTTACCCAGGATGCAAGCAGATCTCTCCAAACATTCTGGTCCTGGTGAATTTAAAAAGGGAAGAGTGGGGAAGGACAGTTGGACACGGGGGCACAGGAAAGTACAGTCTGCGTTTGTGCAGGAGGTGTACATGGAAACAATCTTTAATAACCCTCACTTGTCCAGAGGTTGCCATTAATTCAGCTGACCTCTCCCTACTGAAGGTTAACAGGCAACCCAGGGCTTTGACTCTGGATGCGAGAGGCGGGGTGGAGGGGGGCAGCCCAATTCTGTGCAGCCTTGGTTCTGGCAGCACAGATTGAAGGATGGTTTGGGAGAGTGTGTTGTACCACGGGGAAATGACAGGGAAATGGAATCTGAGAGAAAATTAATAAGTATTTCAGGAAAAGTCACAGCACCATGTCCCTGCAAGAGTCTATCAATATCACTGTGTAAATCAATGCTCTATTTGGACATGATGCCGCTCAGAGCAGGGCTTAAGCCAGCGCACAAACACAGTCACCCCGTGCTTCATCCCTCCCTGCTCCAATAGAGCAACTTACCTTGCATCTCTTCCCTTGCTTCATGTTCCACACACAGCCACTTCTGTGACTCAACATGAGCCATGGGACTTGAGAACAGTTCCTGGCTGCCACCTGTACTGTGTGACCCCTCTGTGAACCCCTTCTCCTTGTCTGCTTTCACCTCTTCATCGAGAACTTCTGCCTTCAGGTTAAGTCCTGTTTCTGTTGATTCTGTGATATGGGAAATATCCACCAGGTCCTTGCTAAGGATGTGAAATTGTTATGCCCATACAAAGCACACGAGATCTTTTACAGGGGAGAGGGCAGCACGCTGCATTTATTGAGAATACAACAGTTAGCATATGCTTTTCAGTCACCCCCACACACACACCATGCACACAGTCCTGCCAATCGATGTTATAGTTACCAGTCCAGAGTCTGGATCAATCTAGTGGCCAGCCAGATTGATCGCAGAGGGGAGCCGGGCTTTGTCGGTCGTGATCTGATGCTCCTGGAGTTGGTGGCAAGACAAACCCAAAGTCCCATGACAAAGCATCTTGTTCTTATAGTCCTTTTTCTCTGTTGAAGTCTATGGATTTTTCTGTCAGTTTGTGACCGGTTACTCCTTAACTGGTGTTATCTTTTGATGTTGACATTCCAAAACACCTCCGAGAGGGTCATCCTGTCCTGGATTGAGTTAATCAATTGTCTTTAGGGGTGCCAGCCTCCACCTTAGGGTCGTCAATCTGCCATTCCTTAATCATGGATGCGCGTTGATGGTTCTCAGCATTGATAAGTCTCATTAAATTTCTTCACTTCCTCCTCTCTTGACCATCTGGTTTTAACAATGACCTTAACACCTTCTCTTTTCTGATGCATACATTCTTTATTCACACAAACAGTCTTTTACAGAGACCTTCAAAGGTATACAATCAGCAGTGTTTTATATTGAGCAAAAAAAAAAAAAAGCATTGTAAATTAAACCTTACTAAATCTTGTAATCAAAACAGTTTATGTTATGGCCTCGGCTTTCAACGTTCCTCTAATCTCATTAACATAGACACAATACAAGATCCTGTCTCTTACTTACTAAACCTTAAAACAAAGAAATGTATTTTTAACTAAAGGGCCTTATGGTCTGTCCCTGCCTTAACATCAGTACAGATGCTGGCAGTCTGTCAAATGCGTTTCTACCAATGCCCCAGGGGGTCACAAAAAAGGGTGGCTGGCAGGATGAAATTAAGTCATACATTACTACATTATTAAACCTGAAATGCAAATATAAAATCCCACTCCTACAATTGCATTTAATCAGTTAAATGTTGTATTTAACTGGTTAACTGCTTAAATGGGTTGGCAGGAGGCTGCTCCAGTCCAGCTGAGCTGGAGCAGCCCCACTGTGGCCAGGCTGCTTCACCTGGGGTGGATCACCCCCTGCCTGTGGTGCATCAGACTTGGAGCAGCCCCAGCTCACAGCAAGCCATCTGGGCTAGCGTACCCCCTACCTGCACCGGGCCCCGCAAGGTTGGACCAGCCCCCCTGCCTGTGGTGGGCAGTATGCTGATCCAGTTTCTGCTGGTGAACTGTCACCGGTAAGCATGACCCTCGTCTTTGCCGGTGGATCTGGGATCTCCTCCAAGAATTGCATCCAGCTCTTGATAAAATGGCCTGTCAGGTGGAGCACCAAGTGGCCGATTGGCATCCTTCACCTTATGGTACAACTTGCGGAGTTCCTTTATCTTTTCTCTGCATTGCTGGGTGTCTCGCTCATAACCTTTCAGGGCTTGAGGAAATGTGGCCATGTATGTCCTAGTTCCTATGGGTCACTTGCAGTTGCATTGCACCAATTCTTCACCCCTCGCACTGATAAAATCCAAAAGCTCTGCAGTGCTCCAAGCATGGGAGAGTCTTGAGCAATAACCACCCCTATTTTCCTGAGATGTCATGAAGAGCACTCCACAGGAAATGGATTTTTAAAGTTCTTGGGGCTTACAGGAGGGAGGGGTGCATTTCGGTCTACCTGTTTACCTAACCGCAGAGCAGCAGAGTTCAAAGTGCTGGCCAGAGTGGCTAATTGGGCATTGTGGTAAACATCCTGGAAGTCAATAAACTTGAGAAAAGCCTACCATAGTACATGCTGCATGGTTGTTGACAGTAAGGGGAGGGGGAGGACAGAAGTCCCTCATGGAGGAGGAAGCTTTTTGTCCCCAAAACCGGGTTCTTTTTTGCAACAATTGTCCTGTTGTAATGTGAATACTCACCGGGTTTCGTTGCCAAAAGGGATTTTTGGCGAGAAAACTTCCCAGCGTAGACAAGCCTTTACTCTTGCATATCTTTAATTTTTCTTCTTGCTTACTGTGCTTATGCTCTCCTCTAGAGCTTTTCACAAACATTAATATATGTATATATAACACTACAGAACATGAATGTTTAAAAGTTCAGTACGTCAGAGAGTAGTATAATGAAATAGTTTTTGGTTTTTCTGTCAATGAATATTTCTTAACTCAGTTCTATCTCCCGACTTCACTATTGTATATTTTTCTACTTTCTCACCTGTCCTCTGCTATAACAACTGAAAACTCATCAAATAAATCAACATTTTAAAGTTGGATGTGTAAATTGTCACACAAACCCATATTCATATACTCAGTGGCTGAAAGTGGAAACATTCACATACCCTAACAGTTCTGTTTGCTGGGTTTTTTAAAATGATTGTTTTCTATTAAGAATAATTGCATTTCCTTACAATGTTTTTGTTTTTAACGCTTCATTCTCTCGTAGTCTGGAGAAAGAATCTTTATTTCTATTACATGGACTCCATTAGAAGAAGGAAAAGTTCGAGAGCTGGTAACTTTTATTGTTAATGGCATTGTGAAGCATCAGGCTGTGTTGTTGGGTGATATGGAGCAGCCTCTGAAGAAAAAGGTAAAAAATGTATTTTTAACTAACGCTAATTTCTGTCTTATTTGTTTGCTTGTAAACATCTGATACAGAGGCAGCAGCATGGGCATGGGGCAGGCAGCTCCCCAAGCATATTGGCTCCCGCTTGCCAGCTTTGCGTGACTCGATATGTGTGGGGAACCAGCTTGAAAGCTGACTTTCTGCATGTATCAGGTCCTACCTGCTCCCCTCCTTCTCTGCGCTGCTGCCTCTTTATAAGAGCAGCAGCATGGTAGCGGTGGGGCAGGCGGCTCTGTGGAATCCGGTGCTTGTGGGGATCTGGCTTTTAAGCTGGCTCCCTTCAGCACCAGTTCCTGCCTGTTCCCCCACTGCTGCATCTGTGGGGGGGCAGCGGGGAAGGGGAACAGGCAGCTCTGTGGAAACCAGCACACGTGGGGAGTCGGCTTAAAAGCCAGTTCCCCACGGGCACTGGCTTCCGCCTCCTGATCATTTTGATTAACCAATAAGACTGGGCTGATTGGCTAATTGTTTAAAAGACTGTACGCTAATATCCCTAATAGATACACAATAAAAGTGACACCCCCCTCCCTAATTAAAAACTCAATAAATTGGTGGGTGACATACACAAAAATTGTGTGCATCAAGATAGATGTATATTAGGATGGTGAAAGGTTAACTGGGTAACTGGTAAGCATCATCCTAAACGGATGATGTCGATCAGTTAACCAGTAAGCCGTGGGGGCTGGAACAGCTCCCTGCCTGCTATAGGCAGGGGGCTGCTCCAGACTTTTATGGGGGCCTGCCACGGTCAGTGGTTGCTCTCATCTGGAGCAGCTCCTGTCTGCGGTGTGTCCAGGCACCCCGCGATGCTGGATCCCGATGCAGTCAGGCCAGGTAATGGTTATTCAGTTAAACAGGATTTTACATCCCTAATGTATATTGTGTATACAAAAAATAAATAAAAGACTATATTGTCTGGAAGCACTCTAATCTGTTTCCTTATGTTTGTTTTTGTGGTTTTTCAGAAGAGTCTTTGGGATGTTATTAAAAAGAAAAACACTTCAGGAGGATCAGTTTCTACTAGAGCTAAGAAAAAGCATTCAAATGTTAAAAATGTTAACAAAACCTTTAGTGTCAAAACAACAGATACCGTTAGAAGCCCACTCCAATGTTGTGAAAATCTGGATATGATAGGAGGTAGTGTGTCCCCAAAAAACAACTCGCTTATCACTTTAGAAAACAAACTGCCTATATCACCTATCAGTCCTGTATTGCAAGAACATCACAGTGCTATTTGCACACCACTTTCAATGAGAAGATCTACTACATACTCAGTTCTTGGAACAATGGTAAATGATGAATTATTGCAAGAAATACACTCCTGTAATGTGAACAAACCTCATAATCCTAATGAGGAAATAAAATCCTCAAATATACAGAGGTCTCCTGGATTAGTACAAGCACAGGGATCAAATACACATTCACCTGTTTATGGTTTGGAATGGACAGCTGAATTGCATTCTTTAAGTCAAAGAAGAATTTTAAGTCCAGATTCTTTTATAAATGACAGTTATCAACTTAATGTAGAAGTTGTAGCAGAGCAAGTTGCTCCAATATTGTCACCTGATCAATTTGTAAAAGACAACTTATCAGCTACAGAATCAGTGTCTCAAGTCCATATATCTACTGCACCATCATCATTATCCTCCAGTGTGGAGGCTTGTGTAACCAAGAACTTGACATCCTCAAAATGGAAAGAAAATAAAAAAATGCAGTTCATACATGTATCTGTAGAAGGTGAGATTCCAAATGATGTCCTTGATGAGACACAAATAGTGAAATCTCAGTTACGTCATTGTACTGAACTTGAACACAATGATCTTAGTTTTCCCTGCTCTGATAAGGATCTTCAGATTTGCAGTCGCTTCCAAAGAGAACAACCAAAAAAATGTCCTGTAGTTTCTGCTACTATCATCAAAAGTAAGGCTGCTCCTGCTGCTGAAAGAAAAGGAAGGGAAGCAACCAAGCCAAAATCTAGAAAATGTCTTGATAATGTGATAAGTCAAAGTCTAAGTGTGGTTCCTAGACAATCAAAAGTGGAAATACCCCACAGCCTTCCAGTTATAGATCCCATTGCAGGTGAAACCAGATGTCACAAAGATGAAATGCATACATCTTCCATTGGATCTGCTTCACACAATCGCAAGAGGAAGAATGAGGTATACTTAGAAGATATTAAGGCTACAGTGACACAGTATGTAGAAGAAACAGAAACCAAAAGAATCCTTACATCTTGTGTTGACAATAAAATAAAGACTACTGCAAGACCACCACTCTCTACGCACCTAAGCAGGGAGAAATTAAGCCACAGAAAGAAAGTTGGTGAGCATTTTTATTTGTGTTCTTCAGTGAAAGAAAAATAACTTATGTCTTCATAGTTAGCCAAAAATGTTCTAAAAGGATCCCTAGAACTCTCAGCATTTCAGTACCACTTGCTGCAGCAGGTAAGAAGATACAGTAGCACCTTCTCAAGCTGTCCAGTAGCAGTAAAGCATGGCTATAGAATACACTACCTGCATTCATTTAGTAGAAGCTTCTTAACTGGTATCTGGTAAATAGTCTTGTAATGTGCTGGAAAATGTGCCTTATTTAGTAGTGTTGCTGGGGAATTGTTTCCTCTAAACTGTGCGGCTGGCTAATAAGCCCCATGCAGGGACTCAGGGATGCCTCACATGAAGGTAGTACAGACGGGGAAAGGGGTCTCTTCCTTGGCTGCAGTAGCTCCCTGCTAGGTTTGGAGGAGCACACCACCTCCCCAGCTGCTGCAGCTAGGGTGAGAGCATCTCTTCAAAGTTCTGCCTCCCCCCTGCTATCACCAGCCACGTGGATCTGCCGTAGCCAAGAGAAAGGTGCCCTATGCCAAGTCTCACCTGAGCTGCTATCGCCATCAGAATGGTGCCTCATCTGGCTGGGAGTTGCTGTGGTGAGAGGAGTGTGAGGGGAGCCCTGTCTCTGGAGCGGGGGGGAAGGAGGTTGGATCCTGTACACAAAACCCCTCATCCCAATCCCAGAGCCAACATGCCAGCTCTGTGCCCTCTCCCACACGCCAAACCTCCCAGTGCCGCCCTACAGCCAGCAGCCCAAGCCAGAGCCCTCATCCTCTCCCCCCCACCCTAAGCCCACTTCGAAACCCTCAGTCTCACCCCCCACCACAGTTTGTCCTTGTGTAGAATGAATTTTGTTGTGTGACACATCACCTCCATATTGATGCACATATCTCTGTATTGGTACATAGGATAAAGTTTTATGTTCATGTGCAAAACGATCATTAGAGGAAACACTGCTGGGTTGTACTTGATTTGTCTCCTGTGCTTTTGTGGAGCAAAGCCCTGGTTCTGAGCAGTTCATTTTAACAGGCAAGAAATTTGAGTTGAGGTGGTGGATGAAGGAGATTTTAAAATGGGGAGAGGAAGAGCTAGATAAGCTTTGGTGGGGCCCTGGAAAAACTAGCATAAAACGTGACATGCTGTCAATCCATAGAATGCTAGAAATGGAAGAGACCTTGAGGGGTATCAAGTCCAGTCCCCTACACTCAGGGCAGGGTCAAGCACCATCTAGATAATCCCTGAGAGATGTTTATCTCTCTTCTTAAATGTCTCCAATGATGGAGATTCCACAACCCCCCAAGCCAACTTATTCCAGTGCTTAGTCACCCCCACAGGAAGTTTTTCATTATGTGCAATCTAAATCTCTCTTGCTGCAATGTAAGCCCATTGCTTCTTGTCCTATCATCAGACAAGAATGTCCCTTGTAACACCCTTTTAGGTACCTGAGAGCTGTTATCATGTCCCCTCTCAATCTTCTCTTTTCCATACTAAAACAATTATTTCAGTTTTTCCCTCTTAGGTCATGATTAAAGGTCTAGAAAACATATTCTTGTTGCTCTTCTCTGGACTTTCTCCAATTTCTCCACATCTTTCCTGAAATGTGGTGCCCCCCCCGAACTGAATACAATGTTCCAGTTGAGGCCTAATCAGTGCAGAGTAGAACAGAAGAATTATTTCTCATCTCTTGTTCACAACACTCCTGTTAATCTACCCCGGAATGTATGTTTGTTTGTTTTGCAACAGTGTCACACTGTTGACTCATTTTTAGCTTGTAGCCCACTGTGACTCTTGGATTCTTTTTTGCTGTACTCCTTTCTAAATAGTCACTTCCCATTTTGTATGTGTGAAACTGATTGTTCCTTCCTAAGTGTAGTACTTCGCATCTGCCTGTGTTGAATTTCATCCTGTTTTTCTCAAACTATTTCTCTAGTTTGTCCAGATCATTTTGAATTACAGCCCTATCCTCCAAAGCACTTGCAACCCTTGCAGCTTGATATCATCCACAAACTTTAGCATACTATCTATGCCATCTAAATCTTTGATGAAGATATTGAACAGAACCAGTCCCAAAAGTGATCCTTATGGAACCCCACTTGTGCCCTTTGAACATGACTGTGAATCATTGATAACTGCTCTCTGAGAATGGTTACCCAACCTATAGTAGCTCAATCTAGAAGATTGTATTTCCCTACACCATGTCTTTGCTCTGTGGAAGATCGACGCTGCCACTGTCAAACTTCCGGAGTTCAATTCAATAGAACTCAGAGGGTGCTCCCACTGGAGGCCAGTTCTCCTGCTCTTGCGAGGAGTAAGGAAAGTTGATGGGAACATTTGCTTATGTTGTCTTCCTGCGGGATGGTGCCAAACTTGGATTAAGATAAACTGACTCCAGCTATGTGTTTTACGTAGCTGGAGTGGTATACCTTAAGCCTAGCTTCTGAGTGTAGTATATACCTGGCCCTAGTTTATAAGAGGGTTGTGTGAGACTAGATCAAGTACTTAACTAAAGTCTAGTTATACCATATCTGCTGCTTCCCCCTCATCCACAAGTCTTGTTATCCTATCAAAGAAAGCTATCAGGTTGGTTTTATATGATTTGTTCTTTAAAAAATCCATGCTAATAGTTCTTTATCACCTTATTGTCTTCTAGATGTTTGCAGATGGATTCCTTAATTATTTGCTCCGTTATCTGTCCTGATACAGAAATTAAGCTGACTGATCTGTGGTTTCCTGGGTTGTCCTTATTTCCCTTTTTATACATGGTCACTATATTTGCCCTTTTCCAATCTTCTGGAAATTCTCATGTTGTCCCTTTAATTTTTCAGAGATGGCTAATGACTCATATACCTCCTCTATCAGATCCTTGAGTTATTCTAGGATTTCATCATGTCCTGGTGACCTGAAGATGTCTAACTTCTCTAAGTAATTTTTAACTTGTTCTTTTCCTATTTTAACTTCTGAACCCACCGCTTTTTCTCCAGCATTTGCTATTTTAGGCATCAAATCATCACCAACTTTCTTGGTGAAAACTGAAACACAGAAGTCATTAAGCAACTCTGCCATTTCCACATTTCTTGTTGTTGTTTTCCCCTCTAGAATGAACAATGTCTTACCTGATTTTTGGTCTTACATTAGATAGAAGCAAGAGGATTTGTTTTCTTGTTGCCTTTTATGTCTCCAGCTAGATTGAGCTCACTTTGCATTTCTAATTTTGCCACTATGTACTTGTTTGTTTGTATTCATCCTTTGTACTTTGACCTACTTTTCACTTTTTATAGGACTCTTTTTTTTATGATAGATCATTCATGATCTCCTGGTTAAGCCAGGGTGGTCTCTTGCCATGCTTCCTATCTTTTCTATGTAGTGGAATCATGTGTTTTTGCACTATTAATAAAGTCCCTTTGAAAAATTGCCAAATGTCTTCAATTGTTTTTCCTTAGTTTTGTCTCTCATGGGATCTTACTTACCAGCTTTCTGAGTTTGCTTAAGTATGCCTTCTTAAAATCCGTCTTGATTTTTCTGTTCTCCCTTATACCATTCTTTAGAATCATTAACTCTCTCATTTCAAGATGACTTTCACCAAGGTGCCTTCCACTTTCAAATTCTCAGAAAGTACCTTTCTATTTGTTAAAATCAAATCTAGAATAGCCTACTCTGGGTAGCTTTCTTCACCTTCTGAAATAAAAAATTGTCTCCAATACATTCCAATACTTGTTGGATAATCTGTACCCTGCTGTTTATTTTCCCAACAGCTGTCTGGACAGTTGAAGTCCCTCATCACTACAACTCCTGTGCTCTGGATGACTTTTAGTTTTTTCAAAAAAGCCTCAACTACCTCTTCTTCCTGGTTAGATAGTCTGTACTAGACCCCTACCATGCCATCACCTTTTGGTTTTTTACCACTTTTAATCTTACCCAGAGCCTCTCAACAAGTCTGTCTCCTCCTATGTCCATCTCAACCTCAGTCCAAGAGTAAACATCTTTAATATATAAGGCAACACCTCCTCCCTTCCCCCTCCTTCCTACTCTTCCTGAGCAACTGTATCCTTCTATAACAGTATTTCAATCGTGTATTATCACAGAGACTTGATGGGATACAAACTGTATCATTATTGTGTTTATTTACTAGCATTTCGAAGTCTTTCTGCTTGTTCCCAGTACTTCTCACATTTATACAAACAACTAAGATACTGATTTGATAATGCATTTCAAAACATTGAGTAGTGTTTGAGACACTTAAGCAATGGCTCACAGATGTGAATGCATTTCTGATACGTGGTATGGTATCATCAACCTTGGTTCTGTGCTGCTGCTGGCGGACCTCTGTCTTCAGAGCTAGGTGCCTGGCTAACAGCCACTTTTCTTGGACCAACCACCTCTGAAAGCAGCCCAGAAGTAAGGGTGGCAATACCGTGATCCCCTAAAATAACCATGTGACCCACCTGAAACTGCCTTTTGGGTCAGGACCCCCAGTTTGAGGTCTCCACCATGAAATCTGTACAGTATAGGATAAAATCACACAAGACTCTATCACAGAGTAGAAACAGATTTCACAGTCCATGAAGCATTTTTCATGGCCAAGAATTGGACAGGTCTCTAGTTATATCTGTTATCTCCTGTCTCAAAGGATGTTCACCGTTGCCCTCATACGGTTATACAGATATAACAGCTCAGAGGCAGCATAAAGAGGACACAGTTTGCCGGAGCCATAAATGTAATTAAATTTCAATAACTTGAAACACTTACACCCAATGTAACTTATTTGAAACCTGGCATTGTTCTGTTTGATCAATGTTTTCACTTAAGTGCTGAATGGTGCCTGGCTGTGGGTAAATGCCAGTGTTTTAAAATTTTGAACTTTGGAAATTAATACCTTGTGCTGGGACTAGAATTTACAGTGAACATAAGAACGGCCATAATGGGTCAGACCAAAGGTCCATCCAGCCCAGTATCCTGTCTGCCAACAGTGGCCAATACCAGATGCCCCAGAGGAAGGGAACACAACAGGTAATCCTTGCGTGATCCCTCCCCTGTCGCCCACCTCCAGAGAAACAGAGGCTATGGACATCATTCCTACCTGTCCTGGCTAATAGCCATTGATGGAACTAACCTCCATGAATCTATCTAGCTCTTCTTTGAACCCTGTGAAAGTCCTAGTCTTCACCCCATCCTCTGGTAGTGGTAGTCCAATAGGGTGTGTATCTTCTGAGAACAATTACAGGTCTTTTCTCAGTGTGGGGAGGAAGCATGGAATGCAGTAATGTTTTTTGACAACTTATATTTTATTTCGTTATTCTTTCACTCTTGTTATAGTTGCCACCAAACCAATTCATCCACATTATTCTAGTATTCATTAGCTAGAAGATTTGTGTAGAATAGGCTTATATCATAATTAGAGAATTAATGTTTTTCTATCACAAATGACACTGAAATATTGTTTTTGACTTTTTCCTAAAACAATGAAAGACTTAAAGATAAAAACATACTGCTAATCAACTCTAGACCAGCTACTTATGGAATTTTCTATATCCTATTATACCTCTACACAAAATTGACAAGGTTGCTCAAGAATGAGTTTATGGCTATAATCAGGGCTCGACAAACTGCGGAGAAATCCACTCGCCAGCCCCGCACTGCGCATGTGCCAGCCCCGCACTGCGCATGCGCGCGCTGCCGCTGAACAGGGCTACTGGCTGAAATCTACTCGCCACGGGCGAGTAGATACATGGATTTGTCGAGCCCTGGCTATAATCCTTAATTGTATCTTGTTTGTGGTAGATCTAAGCTTCAGTGATAATTTAGTTTTTGTTGCTGACCTCTAATATTTTGTTAACATTTTTAGGTTCTTTGTCTAAAACAACAAAGAAATCTGCTAAACCCATTGATGGTGTGGCACAGTCTCAGCTGACCTTCGTAAAACCATTAAAAACAGGTATACAGATTTTTGCTATCCATGAAGTGAGGAATTTTGTTGAATTGAATGTGGTAGTTGAACTGGGCAATTTTTTTGGCTAATAGATTTTAATGAAAAGTGAAGTTCTTGTTGACCCAAAACTGTTTGTGAATTAATGTAGACTGCCAGATAATTATGACTGAACCAAAATGTTTTGGGTAAATGAAAATGAAACTCTTTGTTTCAACATTATTGAAACAGCTTTTTGGAAGATGTTGGAGCCACACAATAGTGGGGGGGGGGGAGGGGAAGAGTGGTGGTGGTGACGTTGTCTTAGTGCAGTTGTGGGCCACCTATGGGCCACACGCGATCCTAGAGGATAAGCTGCTGGAAGGCCATCAAATAGGTTGTTTATGTTGCATTTGCAGTTATGGCTGCCTGCAGCTCCCATTGGCAGTGTTCCACATTCCCAACCAATGGACACAGTGGGCAGCAAGTCCCGCAGCACCCATTGGGCAGGGAATGGTGAACCCAAGCTAATGGGAGACGTGGGAGGACATACTTGTGTACACAAGGTAAACAACATGTCTAGTGGCATGCCAGAGGCTCGTCAGGGTTGCTAGTTGCTCACCACTGGCTTAGTCGTTTGGGTACTGACCTGGGATGCAGAAGACTCAGGTTTAGCTCCAAATTCTAAAGTAGGAATTTGAACCTGAGTCTCCCGTATACCAGAACAGTACCCTGCTATGAGGTACTTTGAAATGAGTCTTTCTAAATCTCTCATACTGAGGCTGTTTTACTTGGTATAAAATATTAGTTTGGCGCCAGGACTGGAACTTGATTCTCCCACATCTCAGTGAAATGCTCCCCCCAGTCGGGAGGAGGGGAGAAGGACCAGGGCAGCTTTGGGACTGGATCCTTCCCAGCGGTCAGGCAGGGAGGGGAAGAGTGGGAGCAGGGATGTAAGTGACTAGTCAACTATCCAATAAACATAAGCTTATTGGATAGTCAAGTAGTGACCTGACTAGTCACTCTCTTTCTCCCCCCCCCTCCCCCCCCCATTCCCTCCACTGCTTCTATTGGAGGCAGAAGGGTAGAGGAAGCAGGAGCTGGTGCTGGGGAAGCTGGCTTTATAAGGTGGTAGGGGAGACCGAGGTGTAGTGGGGGAGACTGGGTGTATTGGGGGACCGGGAGTGAGCCAGGAATCATCTGATTCCCATCTCGCACCCAGTCCCAGACTAGAGTGACGTATTTTTAATTTGATCTTCGTCCGTGTAGATAATCTTTTTTTTCCCTTTAAGTCATTCCTCGGCATCCAATGCCTTTTGCTGCTAAAAACATGTTCTACGATGAACGCTGGAAGGAAAAGCAGCAGCGAGGCTTTACCTGGTGGCTGAATTTTATACTTACGCCTGATGATTTTACTGTAAAAACAGAGAGTTCACAAGGTAAAATAGATAACTTGAAATAGTGCACTCCTGCTAAATCATAGGAATACTTCAATGTCAATATATAAAGCTAAACTTGCTCCATGAGTCTTTTGAATTAGTCATAGATGAGGAATGAAACAGTTAAAAGCTAGTATCATTTTAAGCTTTCATTACTTTACATAAGGTGCGTGTGTAACTTTTCAATAAGGGTAATTTTTATAGTGAGAGATTGCTGATCTATTTTTTTCCCCTTTCATTTTTTGGCCATGAGATTGGAATGAAAGGAAGTTCCATTGCATCCCTGTTTTCAGAGCTGCTTTGATAATTTTAAAGCTAATATTTATTTAGGTTTCTGTTTAGGTAGAGGTGGCACTGAATGGTATTTTGTAGTTTATGTATTTCTCGTTTTTTTTTTCATATTCTTTAACTGTGGCAGTGTGCTGTCTTCAAAAGTCTTACTTTCTCAAGAGGAGATGTATTGTTATACTACTATGTTGCCTGTCTATTTGTGTGCATTTAAACAAAAAGTAAAATTATAGCAAAAATAGTGAATGCCTGTAAAACGGATACTAATTTACATTTGTCAGATTTATAGACATTTTTATTCTCTTTTCAATTAGTAAATGCAGCTGCTCTTCTTTTGGGATCAGAAAATCACCATAAAGCCAGTGTTTCTAGAGCACCGACAAAAGAAGAAATGTCCCTAAAAGCTTATACTGCTCGATGCAGGTTGAATAAACTAAGACGAGTGGCTTGCCGTTTGTTTACCTCTGAAACAATGGTTAAAGCAATTAAGAAACTGGAGGTTGAGATTGAAACTAGACGTTTGCTAGTTCGGAAAGATAGGCATCTCTGGAAAGATATTGGTAAATATAAAATGTTATGTTTTAGTATTTTTGATAAAATAGAATTGAGAATTAACTATAGCAAGTAAAATAGAAAAACTCTTCTACCAATTGGCGTTGTAACAATGGAAAATGGTTTTAAAATATTTGTTGAATTGAATTTTTCATCATATTTCTCATTCATTGCAGGAGAAAGACAGAAAGTTCTCAACTGGCTTTTATCTTACAACCCTTTGTGGCTACGCATTGGTTTAGAAGTAAGTAATGCTTTGCATGAATTTTCTATTCTTCTAAAGCCTGTGCCGAGAGTGGATCTCAAGTTCAATTGTGGCTGGCAGGCAGCTCTGATTTATTTATTAGAACAAAACAATTCCACATTTTCTTTGTAATTTATAGTTGTCTTGTTATAAAATTGACCAGGAAATTTACAAGTGATTTTCTTTGCGGAATACCGTGGAACTAGGCTTATGCTCCTTTGACTTTGCTCAAGTAACTTTACCCTTCAATAGTTAATAGGAAATTGACGCCTAGCACTCTTCTGCACTGCAGTCAGCTGTGCTGGTACTGGTTAGGGAGCTCCTGATGGAAGCAGAGGACAATTTCTAGATCCTGAAGAGCCAGTAGATCACATTAAGACTAACTTTAACTTTTCAGAAACTTCAGGGGGTAGCCTAGTTAGTCTGTACGGGTATGTCTACACTTGCACCCTAGTTCGAACTAGGGATGCAAATGTAGGCATTCGAAATAGTCAATGAAACGGGATTTAAATATCCGTGCTTCATTAGCATGATCTGCGCGTTACTCTGCTCAACAGCTGTTTGAAAGTGAAAGTGTGCGACGCATTAGTTCAAACCAAGGGGTTTGGTTCGAACTAACGCTGGCCCAGGCGTGCACTTTCACTTTCGAAACAGCTGTTGAGCAGAGTAACGCGCCGGCGAAATCATGCTAATGAAGCGCGGGATATTTAAATCCCCGTTTCATTGACTATTTTGAATGCCTACATTTTGCAGCCCTAGTTCGAACTAGGGTGCAAGTGAAGACATACCCTACAGGATAATCTTAAAAAAACAACAAATGGTCTGGTAGCACTTTAAAGACTAACAAAATATGTAGATGGTATCATGAGCTTTCGTGGGCACAGCCCACTTCTTCAGATGAAGTGGGCTGTGCCCACGAAAGCTCATGATACCATCTACATATTTTGTTAGTCTTTAAAGTGCTACCAGACCATTTGTTGTTTTTTTTTAAGTTTAACTTTTCCAATGGGATACATTTGGGGTACCTTCTGAATAAAACTAGGAATGAAACTTTATTCATTATTTTGCAGATTGATCTATTTTTTAAAGAAATGGGCTAGTTACTAATTATTTTGGCTAGTGAGGAATTCTTAAATACTGTATTGCTCTTTATTTCGAATATATCCTAAAGAAATAAATGATATATTTGTGACAAATTTTTAAAATTTAGAGTTTCCTTTATTTTTTGTTTTCTCATTAGACTGTTTATGGAGAACTGATTGCTCTGGAGAGTAATAGTGATATTATGGGTTTGGCAATGTTTATTCTCAGTCGCCTGCTTTGGAATCCTGATATTGCAGCTGAATATAGACATCCCACAGTACCTCACCTTTATCGAGATGGTAATTCATTTCTTTTGAAAATAGAGGGTTTTTTAGTATTTTAACATCACACTCATAAATAACATCTGTATGAACTTAATATTTTTAGGTCATGAAGAAGCTTTGTCTAAATTTACACTGAAAAAATTGCTACTGTTAGTTTGCTTTCTTGATCATGCCAAACGGTCTAGAATCATTGACCATGACCCTTGCCTCTTCTGCAAGGATGCAGAATTCAAGGTAAAGTATGATAGTCATTTCTTTTTAACAATGTTGTTTGATTGAACATAGGACTTTGTATGCATGTAATATAAAGTTGCTTTTTCAATGCTAAGACTTCAGTACTATTCACACTAGGGATGTTAGAGTGTAGTTGTATACATGATTAATTGATGAGACTGGGCTTATTGGTTAATCATAATGACTGCATGCTCCCCCTCACCTTGATGCCTCTGTATCAGAGGTAGCAAGGGGGAAGGAGGTGGGAGCCAGTTCCCGCAGAGCCTCCTGCCCCACTCCCCTGCTGCCTCTGATAGAGAGGTAGTAGTACGGAGGGTGAGAGGGGCAGACAGGAGCCGACTTTAAAGCCAGCTCCTGTCTTTCCCCTACCCCCCAAGCATACAAATGTGTGTGCACTGAACATTCCAGCAGATGCGTTTGTGTAAACGTGTATTTTAACAACCCTAATTCATACTTAATAAATCTTCCAGGAGGTCACTAGCTGTAAGATTTACCCTTAGGATTTGTAAAGTGCATATCATCTACAGGGAGATCTCAAGAACCTTGTATTACAAAGGTGCTTTCCTTTTTGTAAGACTAAATTTTGCTCTGCCACAGCATTTGTCACCTGAAGTTAAACTTTTAAAATGCAAGAGAATTCATTTAAGGGTTGTCCTACAATATTTATTGCCAGAAAGCTAGGCTGCATGTCCCATCTGTCATGGCAGATGTTTGATTTGTAAATAGTTTCATTTATGTTGAACTAAAAACTATTTTTACTCTGGTCAGTTGAAGTCATGGTATAAAAATTGCATGCACTGTTGACTGTGTCATGCATGAATAAATAAAATAAAAAAATTGTTTGAACTCAGGAGCTGGTATGACTGATAAATGCATAGCAATTTAATAATATTTGTTATCCACTGGAGAAGTTATGAAAGCAGTCATTAGGAAAGCAGTTCTCTATGTATCTATCAGCATTCAAACATTGTGGAAACATCTAAAATGCCATGAAGTGATATTAAGTATTTTAGTATCTTTTGTATTTTCTGCATAGTACTAAAAGACAAGTAACAAAGCTAAAGGCATTTGGGGAGAAGGGATCAAAATTGTTCACTTGTTCTCAGTTTTTGTACTTTATTTTTTCCTTAGAGTAGTAAAGATGTTCTACTGGCATTTTCACGAGACTTCCTGAGTGGTGAAGGTGACCTTTCCCGTCATCTTGGTTTCCTGGGATTATCTGTTAGTCATGTTCAGACACCACTTGATGAATTTGACTTTGCTGTTACAAATCTAGCCGTAGACTTGCAGTGTGGCATTCGTCTTGTGTAAGTTGATACAGAATTACTGTCTCTATGTTTATTTAATCCTTCTGTAAGCTGATCTAAAACACTTAATATGAAATTTCTTTCATTGTTAGGAGAACAGTGGAACTTCTCACAAAAAACTGGAGTCTCTCAAAGAAGCTAAGAGTTCCTGCAATAAGTCGTCTTCAGAAGATGCATAATGTTGATATTGCCCTTCATGTTCTTAAAGATCGAGGAATTCAGTTGAAAGATGAACGTGGTAAGAACTGAAAAGTAGCATTAGAATAACTGTGCATTTGAAGAATGGGAATACATATTGTAGTAAGTTTCTGTATTTTGATTTTTAGGTGCTTCAATTGAGTCTAAGGATATCGTGGACAGGCACAGAGAGCGAACTTTAGCACTTCTGTGGAAAATTGTCTTTGCTTTTCAGGTATAGCATAAAGTTGTGTGTAGTTGTAAAGAATTTTAAGAACCGTTACAAATGAGAGAAGATTAATGCATGGCTTTTAACGAAGGAGTGTACTCTTGGAAATCTTAGTCTGGATAAATCTGACCTGGCTGGTGCCCCATGGGAATGAAATTTTGTAGATTCTCATGGTTAGACATCATTGTGTCTTGTATGGTAAAGTGCTTTACAACTACTAAGTACATTGATGAGCTAGGCTCTAAATGGAAATACTATTCAGAACGCCTTTTAATTTGGTTCTGTACACTTGTTCATATAATTTCTTTGTTAGAATATCTGGCCTAAGTACATCAGGTTAAGCAGCGAAGTGGTCAGATACTTTGGCCACAGAAACTGACTTCTTGCCACCCACTGAGGAGTTTTTAGAGCTACTAAAAATAGCTTAAATAGATGGGTATATTTAACACCACTTCCAAACCCTTAAAGAATGTTCCCTTTGGTGGGCAATCATAGGAAGTGAATTCCAGAACTATGGCTCTTCCACTTAACGTACTCTGTCTTTGGGGTCAAATAGGAAAAAGCTGAAGAAATAAACATTTTTGGACTTAGTCTGGAGCAGCGATGTGCAACCTAGGCTAATGGGATGTGTGAATGGCCCTCCATCTCAGTGGTCCGCAAAATTGTCGTAACCAAAGTGGTCTCCAAGAATAGGGTAATCTTGCTAACTGCGTTTGTGCACCTAGAATTTGTAGGGTGTGCCAATTGAACCGTTAGTAGCACTTGGATTGGATGCAGAGGGAGTGCATGGCTCGCAGCCATGCAAATGGGCATTCTTATATGGCTCTTCGTTGACCACTTGTTCTGAATTTTGATGTAGTTTGGCTCTTTGGTTTGGAAAGGTTGCTGATCCCCTGTTTATATAAAACAAGCAAGGGTGGAGGAGGAGTGGGGGGGGGGGGGACGGGGGACAAGGTCTTTCCATCTTTGCCTCGAAGCCCAAAATCTTTGGTGCTATTGTGTAAAGGACAAGATCTATCTGGAGGCCCAGTACCTTCCAGGATTGCAGAGCACATTGGCATTGTCCCTCAGCAGGACCTTCATGGTCCATAGTAGTTAGTCAGAATAGATGTGATGCATTCAATCTTCTGCAGGTGGGAGACTCCTTTTCTAGACCTGTTTTCCATGTAAGAGAACAAGAAGTGCAGGGACTTCTGTTCCTTTCAGAATTGCTGTCAGGGTTCCAACAGCAGACACATTTCCACTTCATGGGGGCGATGGGGTGTATGGTGGAGGCATTTGCGCTCCTTTGGGGGGGGTGAACTCTGCTGTATGCATTTCCCCCAGATCCCCTGCTACATTGGATCTTACTCAAAACCTGCAGGGACAAGGTGTACCGTATTCTACTGTCACAGACGTGGTAGTGCCAACATTGGTTCTCCACTCTTCTCAACCTGGCAGCGGAGGTGCTGATGGCCCTTCCCCTGTACCTATACGTCCTAACTCAACAACAGGGATGTCTCAGACACCCAGACCTGCACTTGCTCCATCTCATGGCATGGAATCTGGATGGTTCAATCTGTTAGAGCTTCAATTCTCCGCCCAGGTTCAGGAGCTTCTCTTGGGAAGTAGGAAGCCCTCCGCTGGCCAAGTGGAGGAGGTTTTTTAGCTGGTGTGCAGAATGGAATCTCTTCCCCCAGGAGGGCACCCGTTCCAGTGGTATTGGATTAACTGTTGCATTTATGAACACAAGGCTTAGCACACTTCTCTGTCAGGGTTCACCTAGCGGCTTTGTCCTCTTTTCACCCACGATGCTCGTAACGTTCCCTTTTTGGTCATCCTATGGAAACCCACTTTAGAAAAGGGTTGGATGGGTTGTATCCAAATTCTTGCTTACCTGTGCCCGCATGGAACATTAACTTGATGTTCTGTAAACTTATGGGTTCCCCCTTCCCCCTTTGAACTGATGGCTGAGTGTTCATTGCTTCATCTTTCCATAAACGTGGCCCTCCTAGTGGCCATCACCTCGGCAAGGAGGGTGTCTGAGCTGAGAGCTCTTTCCTCAGAACTCCCATATACAGTTTTCCATAAGGACAAGGTGCAACTCATGTTGCCCCTGGCCTTCTTTCTTACCAAAGGTGGCCTCCCAATTCCACCTGGGTCAAGATATGTTCCTTCTAGTTTTCTATCTGAAACCGCACTCTAGCGCACCGACAAAGGGTGCTGCACATACTAGACCTGAGAAGGGCCTTAGCTTTCTGCATTGATCGAACGAAACCATTCAGGAAATCCACACAACTGTTTGTGACCATAGCGGAATGGATGAAAGGGGATCCGGTTTCCGCACAGTGTACATCATCCTAGATAGTACAGTGCATATGCACCTGTTACGATCTGGCAGTCACAGGCCACTCAACTAGAGCACATTCCTTGTTGACTGCATTTGTAGCATAGGTTCCCCTTCAAGAGATCTGTAGTGCAGCCACATAGTCCTCTATTCCCACGTTCATTGCGCCATTGACAGGTTTTCTAGGGAGGATGCAGCTTGTGGTAGGGCAGTGCTCCAATCTGTGATTCCTAACTCCGACCCCACCTCCATGGGGTAGCGGCTTGGGAGTCACCTGATTGGAATCAACATTAACGAGTACTCGAAGAAGAAAAGAGTGTTACCTATTCACGTAACTGGTGTTCTTTGAGATGTGGTGTTCACATCCATTACAATACCCACCCTACTTCCCCACTTTCGGAATAGCCGGGATGAAGGAACCAAGGGAGGGGTAGGGTCAGCAGCACTATATATGCACTAATATAGTGGTGCTGCTCTAGGGGTCTCCACAACTGACCCTACAGGAGCTACTGGGGGGAACGGGAATGTCCAATGCTCGTGAACGTCATGTACATACATCTGATTGGAATGGACATAAACAACACATCTCAAAGAACACCAGTTACCTGAACAGGTAACCGTCTTTTTTTTCCTGCCTTTTCAACTCCCAGTCAAGTTTCTTAGCTTTAAGTGAATAAAACCAAACAAGGAAAATATTCTCTGTGTGCCTGCAGAGGAAGTCACTGCTGTGAAAATTTGGCTTAACGACTGAAGGAACACTGTTTCAAGGTGCCTGGCTAATGATTTCGACCAGTTCAGGGGAGTGACTTTCACAACATCATCAGTAAACATGTACTGATTAAATTCTTTCTTTCCACCTCTGAAACTTATGTCTGGCATAAGTGAGGAGTGGTTTTGAGATGACTGTGCCGTGGTGGCAGTATCATTTTCAGAAGTTAGGCATCTACGTTTATATCTGGGGTCCAGAATATTTGAAAGGATGTACAATGAGAGGTTGATCCATTTGCTTCTTTATTGCCTGCAGTTTAACTTTCTGGTGAAGTATTTCTTTTGGCATTGTAGCTCATAGCGCCTTCTAAATTTTAACATGATCAGCAGCGGAGCAGCAGTTTCACTGAAGCTTATTTTATCATCGTTTTCTTCAGAATGTTTTGAACAATTTCTTAAGAACTGGCCTATTTCATAAAACAATCAACTACAGAATCCCATCAAACTTCTTGAGGGAGAATAAGTTTGGATCTTCTCGCTCTCTGCAGCGAAACGAAAGCATAATGGTAGTTGTTGAAGTCTCAAAATACTTCCATATTTTCTTTTATTTCTGTATAAGACATACTTAAGTCTTTTGGCTAAAAGATGTATTAAATGTGCACCGCTGCCATATATTAAGGAACATTCTTCTGTTTCTTCTAAGTATCATCTCATTTTTGCCACATTTACAGTATTGTCTGACAAAACTGCGCCCGTCACAATTGAATTTTTGTTCACAGTTTATTGCAGCTTCCATTGCCACTTTTAAATATTGTTGTATGGGCATGTCCCAATGTGTCTATTGGATTCTGTAAGAGATGCAACCCCATCTTCTATTGTCACACAGGCTCAAATAACTGGATCATTGTTTACATTGCTCCGCCCATCAAAGCTTAAACTGTCAAATTTCCTCTTAGTGTTTCTTGCACATTTTCCATTTCCTTCTCATACACTATCTAGCAATCTTCCACCAATGTCTTTTCTACCTGGTGGTTGACAAGATCGAGTCCTTATAAGGTTTTTGTTATTATAAAAGAGGAAAGGAGGATTTGTGGAATAAATGAATCAAGGAATCTTTTCATTTATGGTATCTTTCTTGTATTTGCTGGTCATTACTACAAATCCATCCATGATGGTTGTTTTTGTGGATGATTGAAATCTTTTGCTTGATACTGATACTTTGTTGTCTGTAATATGTTTAGTTGCAGCACTGCTGCTAGAAGTGCCAAAGGATGATTCTACAGTTGCTGTGGATAGACAGTCTTATTTTCTTATGCTTAAATGGAATCCTGAAACAATTCAAAAATGCTTTTGAATAGTCGTTCTTCTCACTCAAATATCCACTCAAATAATCATTTACACTTTTTTCAGCAAGGATGCAGATCAGATTTCAAATGACCAAAAAAGCCAAGACTGACTGCACTTAAAATGTACTTAATTTTGGAGTAAGCCCATTGAACCCACTGGCACATCTGTTTTTTGCATAAAGGATGAGATTCCCTTGGGAAAACCAAGTTATGCTGAAGTAACGCAGTAAATAGACTTCTGGCATCACCATTACTAAGGGACATGTATAAGATAAGAAAATGAAACCGAATGGCAACTGGCAACTCTAGATTTCTCTTACTTTAGCTTTCTATACCATACATTTGGGATGTAGATTTAAGACTTAGCTAAGTTAAACTTTTTTTTTTTTTTTAGTAACAGCATCCAACATAGCAAACAGCTTGGGAATTTACTTGTTAAATCAGACTCTTATACTAAAAGAAGAGTGTCTTGAAGACTGATGCATTGCAAAGTTAATTTGTTTAAAGTTATTAAGCAATGGCCCACATTGTTCTTCAGACATCTTCCTCCACATCATTTTCTTCCAAAAAGCAGTTTTCCTAATGATGTTTAATTCTCGCGATTAGGCTACACCTCTCCTTCTTGTACTTGACATGTTTTCCTTTTTTGTTCAGGAACAAATTTCTTCAAAATACTCCTAAATAGGGTCTCTCTTTTGCCCAGAAGCCATGATAGTTTTTCTTTGGCAAATGTGTGTGGGAATATAGGAAATTTGTGAGAGTACTGAATAATGACTTCCCCTTTTCTTTCCAGTCCACTCCACTATTCCTTTCTGCTCTGCCTCCATCCTTTCTTACATATTGTGTCTCTGTCTTAAGACAATATCTTAATTAACATCTCTGCCTTGGTTGGTCCATGTCCATCACCATATAAGCACAGAATACAATAGTGCTATCCAGCCTGCGTCTTTCTTTGCGCGTGTGACTTTAGTCTGCTGAGAGACAAAAATTAAAAGCGTAGAACTTTCAAGAACCAAGAGTTGGTAAACTTAAAAAAACAACAAATGGTCTGGTAGCACTTTATAGAGTAACTCGGCTACCCCCTGAAGCTTCCAAGAGTTGGTAGTTAGGCTGGTCAGACTAGAGCCATTAATTCATTTTTATGAGACTGTAAGTGTGAGTTTAGCATTTTTGTGATTTTAATTGCAACTGTTAGTTTTAAACAAGAGAAATTTAGTATGTTTTTTTTTTTTTAAATTGAGGTTTTTTAATTTTAAAAAAAATCTACTCTGCTCTCCCCAAATTATCCCCTCTCTGTTTAACCACATCAAGTTTATAAGATCACTGTAAAGTTTTTTTTTTTTTTTTTTTATGTTTTAACATTTTCTTTCCTTTATCAGGTGGAGGTTTCCCTTAATGTGGAGCAGTTGGAAGAAGAAATTTCTTATTTAAAGAATACACTCAATATTAAGACACAAATGGCTGCTCTAACATCCTGCTCTAATCAAAGTAAAGTGAGAAAAAACAGTAGTACTTGGTCATCAGAACATCATTACAGTGAAAATGTTAAGCTGCTGATGGATTGGGTCAATGCTGTTTGTGGGTTTTACAATACTAAGGTAAGCAGTCCTTTCTTGTGTGCCTGCATTTCTAGGATTTGTATATCTGCAAATACATTTTTTTTGTAATGGAAAATATTTATAATTCTATAAATCTTTCAAAACTAACTCTGTTCTGTCAAGTATATATTAATGCCATGGTGGATTGATGTATTTCATGGCAATTTAAATCACCAAGAAAAAATAATTGATTTAAAACAAGTAACTGACTGATACTACTTCACATGGTGCAAATCTGATCACTAAAACATGTTCACTTACAGCTCAATATAATACTTTTGTTTAATTTTTTAGATAACTTAATTTTTATCTATTTAGGAAATAGTACATAATATTCATTATCCATGTCAAACTACAGACACAGCAGCAGTATATTAGGAATGATAAGAACTAAATCACACAAACACAATAGCACTTAGATTTAAGATTTAGCTTAATAAAATCTACTGTAAATTTGAGAGAGTTTGTCTGTTCATTCAAGAACTTCTTCTAACCAGTAAGAGCTAGGATGACCAAGCTTCCTCTTATCATAACTGAAAGCAACTTAAGGATTTGGTTGTGCTAGGGAAATGAGATGTGCCTGCAATGGGATTGCTTCTGATGAAACCATACAGAAATGAGACCGAATCACCAGGTAGGGGAAAGGGGCTGGTTGGTCTCCTTCTGCCCATATCAGGGACTGTCCCAGTATTGAGCCTCCTATCCCCCAGGTGCCCGTTAGTGAGGGCAGGTAGCTGAAACTCCTCTCCCCCTTTTCCCTCCCCCCTGAATCATACGGGGACATTGCTGGCTGTTCTTGAGGGAACCAGGGGAAAGTGCACACTTTGCTGCATTCCTCGCTCTGGCTGGGGAGCACAGGGGGCAGATGAACCTGGATCTGCCCCAGCTGGGGGACATTCACCCCTCCCCTGGCTGTGCCTGTTGGAGCTGCAGAGGCCATGGAGAGCCGCTTCTCACCTGGCCACAAGCAGCTGCGTTGAGAGAGGGCTGGGGTAGTCCTCTCTCCCTGGTGCGGCTTGCACACTGAATGCCACAACCCCAGCCCAACACAATGCTTCATTTAAATCATTAACATTTTTATTTTATTTTTCAAGAAACAAAAATTGAGCTAAGGCCTTGAGCAATGCTGGGTAAATCTTAATGGAGTATTGCATCCAGTTCTGGGCCCCCCACTACAGAAAGGACGTGGGCGCATTGGAGAGAGTCCAGTGGAGGGCAACCAAAATGATTAGGGGGCTGAAGCACATGACCTGTGAGGAGAGGCTGAGGGATTTGCGCTTATTTAGTCTGCAGAAGAGAAAAGTGAGGGGAGATTTGATAGCATCCTTCAGCTTCCTGTAGGGAGGTTCCAAAGAGGATGGAGAGAGGCTGTTCTCAGTAGTGATGGATGTCAGAACAAGGAGCAATCGTTTCAAGTTACAGTGCGGGAGGTTTTGGTTGGATATTAGGAAAAACTATTTCACTAGGAGTGTGGTGAAGCACTGGAATGGGTTACCTAGGGAGGTGGTGGAATCTCCATTCCTCGAGGTTTTTAAGTCTCGGCTTGACAAAGCCCTGGCTGGGTTGATTTAGTTGGGATTGGTCCTGCTTTGGGAAGGAGGCTGGTCTCTTCCAGCCCTATGAGTCTAAGAAATCTTCTAGTGTTGCTTAAATGTTTCATGTTTACGATTGTAGCTCTCTCCTGAGTTGCTGGCTGATGGTGTCCTTAACTTTTTTTTAAAAAAAATTCAAATTATACTAACGGTAACAGACAAGTCCTCACAATACTAAATGTACCATGTCTTAAAACTTCTACAGCTAGCTCTCCTCTTCCGCATTCTGACTATAATTTTGATTCATAGACTGAAAGAGTTTTCCTGCTTTTTCAACTCCTAGTTGATTTCTTAGCTTTGAGTGAATAATGCCAAATGATGAAACTATTCTCTGTGCCTGCAAAGGAAGCTTTTCCTGTGAAAAGTTGGCTTAGCAACTGAAGGAACTGTTTCAAGGTGCCTGGTTTATAATTTCCACCCGTTCAAGGGAATGACTTTATTCACAACATCATTGGTAAACATGTAGGCTGTCTCTAAATTACATCCCTTTATCGAAAATAAAACCCTTCTTCAAAAGATTCTGTACTCAAAAAAATGATGAGTACAGGTTCTTTCGAAAAAGAGTTTTATTTTCAATTGTTCCCCGTCTAAACAGCCATTTTTCTTTTGAAAAGCCCCATTCTGAAAAAAAACTGCAGCCGCCATTATGCAAATGAAGTGCGGGAAATTTAAATCCCCGGCTTCATTTGCAATTTTGATGCGTCTAATTTACATCCTCTTTCGATAAAGGAAAGTAGTTTAGATGTCCCCATACTGATTAAATAGTTTTGCTCCAGCCCTGAAGTTTATTATGCCTTGCAGAGTTGAGTGATTTTGAGATGCCTATGCCATGACAGCAGCAGCATCTTTAGAAGTTAGATATCTACCTTTTTATTTGGGGCTAAGAATGCTCACAAGAAAATGAGGTGGAGGTAGTGTTTGATTCATTTTCTTCTTTATTGCCTGCATTTTAACTTTCGGGTGAGGTATTTGTTTCATCAGTGTCATTTGACGACCAAGTTAGTGAGGTGCAGGAACCGAATGCCTCACAGATGGTGGCACCATGGTCGGCCCTGTTATTGGGGGCACCTTCATCAATGGTGCCAATGACTGCAATGCCAATCATGATGGCATTACTAAGACAGCAGGGCTGTGTACTTAGCAAAATGGAAACAGTTCTCTCTGGTGTCATCACATGGGCCTCTAGCCCCAGGTGACCTTCATATCTGTAGTCTTAGTCTTAGATTACCACCTCCAGCTAAAGCAACAAGCACTGGCACTCTCCTCCATAAGGGTTCATCTGACTGCCATTTCTGCATTTCACACATTACACCTGGACACTTAAGGAAAGAAAAATCTAAATTATTTAAGTTTTGGAGGCTTCAAATTCATTTCCCAGGTGTTGCCATTTCTAACTCCCTAATCTCTGAACTTCATAAATTTCACTTTGTGTATCTTCTTCTGTTTCTGTCTCAAGTGCATCCATGCCTACAGCTATCCCTCTGAAACTATTTTTTTAATACTGATACATGTGGAATGTCATCCCTGATACCGTGTGTCACACAATCAGCCTCCCTTTAAATGCCTTTTAGTCCCAATCCCTCCCATAATCATTCTTTAACTCTTTTATAAATTAAAATCATGCTGGGTACTGATACCACCCAAGCAACTCCATAACATTTTGCACAATCCCTTTTCTATTCTGTGTATCTTGCTTTCCTAATATTGCTTCTCTATGTATTCTTGCTTTCAGGCAGTTAGTTTGTTCAAGATTTATGGGCTACAGGTGGTATCTTATTCTGAAAATATTTAGCACGTTTCTGACACGGGATAAGCATCAGTAACTTACTATGTTATAGAAGGTCCTTTCTGGGGTCCTTCATAGAATTCTGGTATGTCTGGTAACTTGAACTATTTTACTTTGGTAGACATCCCTTTATATTTTTGAATTTCAGAAATGGAGAGCCATAGCATGGACTCAGCAAATAAACATTACTTTCAGATAATTTGTGTTGCATATATTTAATTTCCCTTTGTATATATTAAGACATGTATAGCCACATTCCTGTCCAGATACATGATTACATTTTTGATAAATTATACTAATTCGTGAGTGTGAAAAACTTCAAGAGAGTTCTATTTTTTTTAACCAGGTGGAAAACTTCACAGTATCTTTCTCAGATGGCAGAGTATTGTGTTATTTGATTCACCACTATCATCCATGTTATGTGCCTTTGGAAGCTGTATCCCAACGTACCACTCAAACAGTAGAATGTACAAAAGCTGGTACAGTCGTACTAAATTCTTCTTCTGAATCTGATACATCTCTGAATATATTGGATGGAACATTTGACCAAAGTGAGTCATTCTTTAATATAACATTAAGTTAAAAATAATCTACACCTGATTAAAAAACATGATTATATTTTTCTTTCTGTTGTAAAGCTATAACTACCTCAGTCCTCTATAAGGAACTTCTGGAAAATGAAAAGAGAAATTTCCAGGTGATTAATACTGCCGTTTCTGACCTTGGTGGAATACCAGCTATGATTCATCATTCAGATATGTCAAATACAATTCCTGATGAGAAGGTGAAAGAGGTTTTTTTATATTACATATAAACTGCCATAATCTCCTGGACAATTCCAATTCAGTGGTGTTTTTGTTTTTGTGTTTGTTTTTTGTGTATCTTTAGGTTGTTATTACCTATGTGTCGTTTCTGTGTTCACGGCTTCTAGATCTTCGAAAAGAGACTCGAGCTGCTCGGCTAATTCAGTCAATTTGGAGGAAATACAGACTGAAAGCAAAGCTAAAACGCCATCAGGTATTTTATCAAGGACCTCATGCTTTTGTTTAGAAGTAGTGATCACTCTTTGTGGCATGTGGCAAAAGCGGCAGAATTTCACAATGCTTTGTTACCGCATGTGTAGCATAACGTTTTTCTTTGAGTAGTGTCCCTATGGGTGCTCCACTGTAAACAACCTTACTTCCCCATGGTACCCAAAGAACTTTGTTAGGCTGTCTCTCCTGTGCTGCCTCTAGCACAATGCACCCACAGCATGCCTCTTGGTTAGCTATACGCTGGGCCAAACAGATGATTTACTCCCCAATCCTGCCATAGCCCACTCATGTCTCAGTACCAGCCTCAGTGCCACAAGCCACAAAGAGAGAAAAGGGTAAATTTCTTAAACAGAAACCATCTGGCCTACAATCTTCTCCCCAGGCCTCTGTCTAAATGTGGCTTTTGGCAGGTAGGTCGAAGCATGGACAATGCCCCCCAACTGACAGCTGACGATTGTTCCACACCAATTTAGTCACTGGTTGGCAGTGTTATGCGTTGCCCAGAAAAGCATAACATCCACTTGATGGGTCCTAAAAATCCAAACTGGGTGTTCCATTCATTTTACCTCTATCCCCTACACAACATTTTTCATTGTCCTTCAGGAGGCACCCTTCCCATGAGTGTTTAGTATGACGTCAGGGAGATCGCTTCCTCCAGTTAAGAGCCATGAACTAGTATCTACCAGGCAAGGGGTTTTACGCTCGTTATTTCTTAAAACCCACAAGGAAGGGAAGATGGACATCTATATTAGACCTCAGCACTCTCAGCAAGTTTGTCAAGGCTCAAAAATTCAAAGCGGTCACCTTATCGACAGTCATTCCAGAACTGGAACAGTGAGACTAGATTTCAGGCCTCAACCTCCAAGACTCCTATTTTTCACATCTTAATTGACTCTGGGACACGACTGCTGCCAATACTGAGTGCTCCCCTTCAGGCTATCATTGGCCCCAAGAGTATTTTCCAAGGTTTTTTGAGTGGTAGCCACTCATTTATGGTTTCTGGGGATAATGATTTACCCATTTACTTGGATGATTGTCTCCTCAGAACCCGATCTCTCCAAGAGGCTCCCCAACTCACCAACACTATGATACATTTGTTTACTGAACAGAACTACAGATCAACACCCAGAAGTCAACCCTGACCTCAGTGTGTTACCTCTTATCCTTAGTCATGATCATAGATACATTCAAAGAAGCCCACCAATACCTGACATACTTTGCCTCCAACTGTTGGAGCAAGTGGCAGTGGGCATAGTAGTGATAGGCGTCACAAAGGGATGTCTCCAAATGTGGTTCAGTTCAGTTTACAGGGTGAACAAGGGCAGGTTGGAGAAACCCTGTTACTGCCCCATCGGGCCCCCCCCCCCCCCAGGATCAAAAACTCCTTAGACTGGTGGAAGGACCCAGGCAATATTTTTTTTTTTTTTGCAAAGGATCCCCCCTTGTCACAAACATGACTGTTATTCCTTACCACTCCATAGGGTGGCCTTCTTACACAATGCAATTTGTCATTAATGGAGATACACTATCTGAGAGCTGTCAGCAATGCCTGCTTCCATTCCTCCCACTGATCACATGATCACACACAAAGAGTCTAACGGGCAACATAGCCTCATCAATCAACAGGGGAATAACCAGGTTGCCCTTGCACCAATTCCATAAGTTCTTCGCCTCCGCACATAGCATCTCCCACAATAGTACATTGTCTGTGGCTTAAGTTTGCACACACAACTTGACAGTGGACAGATTGAGTTGCAAATTCCAACATGACCATGGATGGGAAATACACTATTGGGTGTATTACAACTTAGTCAGATGATGGGGAACACTGTCCGCAGACTTTTTGACCACTTATCAGATGGGAAATATGCATGGTATTGCTTGAGAGCAGGGATGGGATAGCACTCCCAGGATGATGCTCTCTTCCTCTCATGGGACAAGGAGCTTCTCTATGCCTTCCCTCCATTTCCCCTACTGTTGAAGGTCCTACTGAAAAGTAAAAAGGGATGGAGCCCACTTTGTTCCAGTTGCTCCTAGTTGGCCAAGACCTACCCGGTACCCTTGTGTCACAGCTTACGATATGCCCGCAAATCTCCCTCCCCTCTCTGGGACGTACTGTACATCCCAATTTGAGGATTCTCTGCCTCCAGGCATGGCTCCTGCTTGGCACCTAGAAAGCTCTTGTTCAAAGTACGTACAAGAAATTCTGTTACACAGTAGAAAGTCCTTCTCCATTGTATTACCTCCAGAAATGGCCACGGTTTCAGATTTGGTGCATGTCCCTGACAGATCTCCCTAATATCCATAATTATTCTACATATCCTGGATTATGCTTTGACCTTCACAAAGTCAGGATTATGATCTCTTTGGTCCATCTAGAACAGTGGTTCCCAACCTTTTCCAGATGGGGACCCATTTTGACAATTCAGGAATGCTTGGTGACCCAAGGCAATTCAAAAATGGGGGGAGGAGAAGGGGCAGAGCCACCTGGGGAGACACTTGGTGACCCTTTTGAATTGTAATGGCAACCCATATTTGGGTCCCAACCCATAGGTTGGGAAACCCTGATCTAGAAGCTACAACAACATTTCACCGTCCAGTAGAGGGGTAGTCAGTGCTGTGTCACCCAACTGCTGAAAGGTTTCTCAAGGGCATAATAAACCTCTTACCTCAACCTTGACTTCTTAACCCCATTTGAGACCTAAATCTGGTACTGAAAGAGATGACTAAGCCTTCATTTGAACCCAAGGCCACCTGTTCACTGACATACCTATAATTGAAAATGGTCTTCCTGATTAGTAGTTACCTCGGCCAGAAGACTAGGGGGGAGAGCAGTTCTGTTGGCCATTCCCTGTTAACTGTATTTTTTTCTGGATGAGGTTACGCTCAAGCTGCATCCAAAATGCATCCTTAAGGTAGCTTCTCAGTTCACGTGAATCAATGGACTCACATTTCAAAATTCTTCTCGAGACTCACCCAGACAACAGAGAGGCCATACTACATACCTTAGATGTCAGAACAGGCCTGACTATCTACCTGGCCAGCATGAAGGCTTTCAGGAAGTCCCCATGGTTTTTCCTCCCCATTGCAGAATGAGCTAAGGGCCTAGCAATATCATCCCAAAGGTTCTCTAAGTGGGTCTCGACCATCAGACCATGTTACTAAATTCACATATGACTCTTCCAGGCCCTATTCATATGCAGTCCAGGCGCTTGATCTCATCCATTGCCTTTTTCCACAATGTCCCTATTTCAGAGATCCATAGAGTCGCAACATGGGTTAAAGTCCACACTTTTGAAAAACACTATCTGCTCACTGGTGACTCTGATGCCAGCTTCAGTTCCACAGAGATGTCATTCATCTGTAACTGATTCAGAATCACCCACAGTGGAGTGCATCTATAGGGATGCTCCTTGAAGTTACTCACCTTGTGCAGTTACAATGTTTTTTTTGTGATGTGTGTCCTTAAAGTATTCTACAACTCGGCCTCCTCAACTTCAAAAGTCTTGTTAATGACTCTGGTAGAGAAGGAACTAAGAGGGATTAGCTCATGTGTTCTGACTAGTTTTGTGGTGCACCAACAGCAGAGACAGTATGTGTCTCCTAACAGGCACAGCTACCGGAGTTCTCTGATCAGCAGAGTAGGGATACAAACACATGTTCAGTGGTGCACCTATAGGGACATGCATCTCAAAGAACCATCGTTACTGCTCAAGTTAGGTAATTTCTACAAGGCCCTTAATATTGAAATTAAAAACTAGAACTACTGTTGATAGTGAGAGCTAGAAAACCTGAAGACTGTGAATCAAGAGGGCAGATAGTTAGTTATTTCCAGAGATTTGTCAGAGGATGAGTTTCCCCAATAACAATCAACAACGTAGTTTTACTAATTAGTATTTATGTTAGTATTTACTAATTAGTGGGATCCCGTTTTGATGCTGAAAAGCACATGAAGCTTATTTGAAAATGTTTGTTTTAGGGAGAAATAAATATTTTTACTCAAACTAAGATTCAGGCAAATGTGTATTCTAGTACATTTTACAATTGACACTCCCATAATATCATTTTTCTTCCAGAAAGGCTTTTTGTTTGGTTTTCCTTTTTTGTTTTACTAAACTTTCCATGGAAATCACTCCTTACAGGAAAGAGACAAAGCTGCTCGGATTATTCAATTAGTTGTAATAAATTTCCTGTTTCGCCAGCGCACCCAAAAGAAAGTTAATGCGGCAATTTTCATTCAGAAACACTGGAGAAGACATTTAGCTGTGAGGAAAACTTTGAAATTAAAAAAGGAAAAACTGGAGGAAACTAAAAATGAATCAGCTACAGTCATCCAGGTACAACTAAGTTATCTGTATTTACCTAGCAATGAAGTCTTTTTAAAGGAGCACTTTTTTTTTACTTAAAAGTTAAAGGAAAAGGTACATTCCAATGTCAAAGTTTTTGCTGGTGGCATCCCAGAGGCCTAAAGCAGTGTTTTCTCTGCCCTCAGAAACTGCAGACAAAACTACCCAGAACTCGAGACTAGTTCCTTTTTGAAAGTGCCAAAGGGGGACACAGCTGGTATTTGCTATTGTTTGTAATGTTTTCCATTAGTGCACTAAAGGGTTTAAAATAGTGGTTCCTACATCACTGATCACATGGTGCTATTTTTTTTTCTTTTCCAGCTGGTAAATCAGCGGTGGGCAAACTTGTTGGCCTGAGGGTCACATCGGGGTTCAGAAACTGAATGGAGGACCAGGCGGGGAAGGATAGGGGAAGTTGTGCTTCTCCAAGCATCCTTGTGTGACCCAGCTCCCTGCCCCCTATTAACTCTCTGCCTCACTAGCTCTTCGGGACTCTGCCTCCTATCCAAGCCACATCCCACACTCCCTGACTCCTGACCATGGTGCCTGGAGCATTGGGGCTGAGGTTGCAGGGAAATGGGGACAAAAGGGGAGGGATCGGGGCTGTCCAGCTTCCTTATTTAGGGGCCAGACAGAAGGGTCTGGTGCTCTGGATGTAGCCTGCAGGCTGCAGTTTGCCCCCCTCTGTGCTAAATAATACTGAACCTGAAACATCATTTTAAAAAATACATTATCTGTATAATCAAGTGCCACAGGGATGCTGCTTTTAATAGGAATGGAAGTTGTCATCTACTGCCTCATTCCTGATTGTGCTAATACACAAGATATTTTCTCTGTTCTGATGTGGGACATACTTTGAATCAGTAGGAGAAGGCCTTATTGTTGCTTTTAATTTAGAACTCTTATAAGTCAGAGTATATAAATACTTGGCACTGGGTCACGAGGGTTGTCTCTCCTCAACCCTTTACCATGCTGTGGTGCCAGGAAGGGACTCTTGCCTTGCACCGGCACTGGACCAACTGTAACTTGTGGTTTTTATTTAAGTGCTTTGTTCACATAGATTTCCAATTCAGGTGTGTGTGCGTTGCGTGTACGGACGTTGGAATTTTTTCTCCCTAACAGTCTGCATAGGACGAGGGAGCCCTTTGGAGTGGTGCCAGTATATGGCACTGTCTATATGACCCTGCTGATCTGTCCCTCCCCTCAGTTCTTCCTTACTGTCCATGGCAATGTTGGCACATTGCCTGCTTGCTCCATAAGGGCACCATACGCGAGCTTTAATTCATTAATCGTTCTTTTGCATTGTTCTTAGTGTTAATTGTTGTAGCTGTTGGTGTAGTTAAGGTGATAGGTAGATATTACCACCTGCTTCAGGTGTTGTGCTATGCCACAAGCCCAGGGCTTCAAGGCTTGCAGTTCCTGCTGTAACCCTATGCCCAGCAGTGACCTCCACAACCTGTCTCCATTATCTGGGGGAAGCCCATCAGGCCAATCGCTGTAAAATCTGCAAGTCATTCAAGCAGCTTATGAAGAAAGAAAGGGACTCTTGCTTGCGACAGTTGTTGATGGCACCAGAACGGCTAGGCCCAAGTTCTTTGATGCATAGCACTCCGGCGTGTGTGTGTGATATGGTGCAGGCTAAGGACTGTTCCAAAAAGCCCCAGCACTGCAGCGAGAGACCCTGCCACGGCACCATTCCAACTCCCCGGCCAAGAAGAGTGACAGGTGCTCCCATCTTAGGCTTGCTAAACCCGCTTCAGGTTGCAGAACCTTGAGGCGAAGGGAAGCATCTCCACTGACTGTGGTAGTCCAGGCGCTGTTGAGTCTGGCACTGGGCAGGTCTCTACCCCCAACTGTGACGTGGTGGATCTGGTCAAGCTTTTGATGCCCAATAACTTTTAGAAGGCCAGTGACCTCATCAAACTTGTGGTACTGCAGCTGTGGTCAGAGGCATTGAGATCTCTGGCACTACCAAGGCACCCCACTTTGCAAGGCAAGCCTGTGATCATGGTGAGGCACTTGCCATCTCCAGACTGGCATCATGTTTTGCACCAGTCTACTTCACCAGAGGCCCAGCACTGGTCTCCAGCACAGGGTTCACACCAAGTGCACTCAGTGCCGGCTCAGGACGCCTGTCTTTCCTTGACCCCTCGCCAGGAACCTTACCATGATGTGGTACCAGAAAAGAACTCTTGCCTCGGACCGGACCCTGACCGCCCACCGACATCAAGGCAGTGACATCCCCTCTGCAGGTGTGATGCTGGCACTGCTTGGGCTCAGAATCACAGCACTGTTCGCCGGCACCAGCACCCCTTAGAAGTTGAGGTCACGTAGTGGACTTAGCTCTATACATCACTCACCCAACATCAATCTCGTTCCTCTCTGGTTTGGTAACAACCTCCGGTGCAGGGCTCCTTGGCTCCTCCATAGTCTTTGCTTTCAGCATTGTCTCTATCCAAAAAGGAGTCTGTTCATTCCAGAGGAACCAGATAAGTCTCCAGACACAGAGTGGACTGCCATATGTCATGGCAACCACAATGGTCACCACCATTAAAGTTGCCGTTCTGGAATCCTTGGTATACCATCAGTCCCAGGGAGCACCCTCCATGCCCTCTAGATCAGATGTGTCTGTCCCATGCCACCCCAGGTTACCAGGGGGCTCCCTCCTTCACTCCTTGCTTCCTTCCCCGGCCTCATTTTCCAAGCTGTCTAGTGCAGGTGATTTGTCGGCTCACAAAAATCCCCAACCACCTGCTCAGTCACCGATTCTCCCTGAATACAGACTTTTCTGGGCAATTGTTCAGGGGACATGCATGAGACAGGCCCAACTGATGATCAGGAAGATCCTCTCACTCTGGTGTCTTTCTCCATGTCATCCTCAGAGGAGGTGGTGGCAAGAGAATTCACCTCAGGGCCGCCTCCTATCAGTCATAGGGCCCACCATTAATCAGCCACACAGTTGCTTCCTCTGCTTCAAGTGCACTATCAGTTTGCAGTGTTTTTCCTTGGCATCTTCCCAGCCTCTCGTGTGTTCACAAAGTGCATGGTGGTACTGGCTGCATTTCTCCACAAGAGGAGGAGGGTAGAGGTATATTCTTACCTCATCGATTGGCTACTGAGAGGTTGCTCCAAAGATCAAATAGGCGCATGTTCACCACATCAGAAGCACTTTCCAGAGGTTGGGAACTCTTTTCAACCTGGAGAAGTCCATGCTTGTCTCTTCTCTCTCTCTCTCTTCTCCCCAAATAACAGAGTCCATAGGAGCAATCCTCAACTACTTAACAGGTTGGATGTGTTGGACCTTGGGTGGGGGAGCCCATCTAGTTAATTTCTGGATCCAAGTCTGTGCGGTCTTCCTGTCTGTTGTTGTGCAAGGTGGTGGAAGGGCCTCTCAGACAGTATGGCCTCCATGTTTTACATCAACTGATGGGGGTGGGGGGGGGAAGGCTCCTTTGCTCTATGCCAGGAAGTGCTTAATCTCTGGGACTTTTGCATTAGTTATGATGTGTTGTGAGCAAGAGGTGTGTTGTGAGCAAGACATGAGAAGTCATTCTTCCGCTCTACTCTGCGCTGGTTAGCCCTCGGTTGGAGTACTGTGTCCAGTTCTGGGCACCGCATTTCAAGAAAGATGTGGAGAAATTGGAGAGGGTCCAGAGAAGAGCAACAAGAATGATTAAAGGTCTAGAGAACATGACCTATGAAGGAAGGCTGAAAGAATTGGGTTTGTTTAGTTTAGAAAAGAGAAGAGTGAGGGGGGACATGATAGCAGTTTTCAGGTATCTAAAAGGATGTCATAAGGAGGAGGGAGAAAACTTGTTCATCTTGGCCTCTGAGGATAGGACAAGAAGCAATGGGCTTAAACTACAGCAAGGGAGGTTTAGGTTGGACATTAGGAAAAAGTTCCTAACTGTCAGGGTAGTCAAACACTGGAATAAATTGCCCAGGGAGGTTGTGGAATCTCCATCTGTGGAGATATTTAAGAGTAGGTTACATAGACATCTATCAGGGATGGTCTAGACAGTATTTGGTCCTGCCATGAAGACAGGGGACTGGACTCGATGACCTCTCGAGGTCCCTTCCAGTCCTAGTATTCTGTGATTCTATGTCCATCTAGAGGCCAGCCTTCTTCTGGGAGTTGACAATGTTCTGGCAGATCGCCTCAGCAGGCACTTCTCGTCCAACTGCAAGTAGTTGTTCCATCCAGATGTGGAGTCTTCCCATTGTGGACCAATTTGCCACCAAGCAAAACAGAGCCAGCAATTTTGCTCTCTGGGAGAGATGGAACAGAACTCCCTCTCAGATGTATTCCTCATGCCCTGGGCTGGAGCCCTTTTGTACTCCTTCCCGCCAATTCCCTTCATCAGTCGGGTCTTGCATCAGATCAAATGAGACAAAGCTCACATGATCCTGGTTGAGCTGGTGAGGCTTCGTCAATGCTGGTTTGACACGCTCATGAACGTGGCACCCTACTCACCCAGGATCCTGCTGTACCATCTGGACATGCTGTTGCAGGATCACAGTTGACTTTGCATCCCAGCTGAGCTACAGTCAACACAGCCTTGAACTTCTACTTTCTGCCATGGGTACTGCTTTGAGTGGAATAGTGGAATGGACATGAGCAAGCACTTGAAGAAAAGACTGTTACATTTTTGTAACTGGTATTTGAGATGTTATTTATGTGCATTCCACGTCCCATCAGTTTCTTCTTGCCAGAAACTCTGACAGCAGAGAAGAATGAAGGTACGGCGCACATGGCACCCCTTATACCATGACATGGAGGTGCCACTCCAGGGGTTGCTAGGACTGCTCTCCTAAGGGTACTACTGAGGGCAAAAACTTCCAGCACCAGTGCATGTGGTGAGTACACACACCTATTGTGGAATGGACATGAGGAACCAAAGGGAAAGTGGGTCGGCAGGGTCACATTGAGTGCCACTCCAGGGGGCTCCCCAGCTGTCATCATTGGAGCTGCTAAAGAAAAATGTTTCTGACATCCATGCACATGGTATGCACACACCTAATTGGAGTGGATGTGAACAACACCCCTCAAAGAACAAGTTATGGGAAATTGAGTAACTTTTTTTTTCTTCTTAGGAATGCGTTGCTCATGTCCATTCTATCACCCACCCTCCTTCTTCATTGTTGGTGTTTCTGGTTTAAAAAAAAACGAACTGAGGGATGGGGAAGCTTATGATGCTCCTAATATTGCACCATGTGGGCACCACTACAGAGGGTGCCAGTCCTCTATGGATATTGCTGAGGGGGGAAAAAACTTCTTGCATGCATGCATGTGGTGAGCACACACACCTAATGTGGAATGGGCAGGAGCAACACATTTCTAACACAGTTACAGGACAGGTAATAGTCTTACCTCAACCTAAATGTCAGTTGTCCTTTTTGCAAGAAAACACTGGGACTTCGTTAATTCTCAGTTTACTGCTTAACAGTTTGAAAGGGAATCTTAGCTGTTTCATAGATTGACCCTTTGGCACAGAATTGGTATTTAAAAATAAATAACCTTAATGCATTCTGTATTTGTGGTCATGAGAAGTTCTGGGCAGTCTGTGGATAGAGTTGGAGTGAATACATTGAAAACAATATATCAATAAGCCATAAAGTGAAAAAGAATGTTGAAAGCAGCAACCTTAATCCGTGGGATTTTTTGTTGTTGTTCATTTTTTCTTCACTTCAATAGGAAGTGTAACTAGCTCTTGGGCTATAACTTGCAAGCAAACTTGAATATTCATATAATCTCAGTTTAATCCATAAATTAATCATTCTGGGTTTTTTTGCAGACTAACTGGAGGAGATTTTCTTCTAGAAAAAGATATCTTCAGCTAAGATACTACGTTATCCTTGTGCAAGCTAGGATAAGAATGTTGACTGCTGCTGCTGCGTATAAACAACTTATTTGGGCTACTGTTACAATTCAAAGACATTTCCGTGCTTCTCTGGTGGCAAAAGAAGATTGTAAAAGATATAAAACTTTAAAGTCTTCATCACTTGTCATTCAATCTGCATTTAGAAGATGGAAAAAACAGAAAATTCAACGGAAAATTAAAGCTGCAATTGTGTTGCAAACTGCTTTCCGAAAATGGCAAGCCTCAAAATTAGTGAAGAGGGAGAGAGCTGCTGTTGTCATACAGTCTTGGTATAGGATGCATCGAGATTTGAAGCAGTATTTATGTGTTAAAAAAAGTGCTATCCAGATTCAAGCCTGGTTTAGATGTGTTCAGGCTAAATATGTTTATGAGGAAAAAAGGGAATGCATATTGATGATTCAGAAGTATTACAGAGCTTATCGACTGGGAAAAGTTCAAAGAGAAAACTACTTGCAAAAACGTGCAGCAGTTATAGCCCTCCAAGCAGCTTTTAGAGGCAGGAAAGCTCGTCTGTTATACAGACAAATAAAAGCAGCATGTGTTGTTCAATCATTTTGGAGAATGAGACAAGAGAAGCAAAAATTTTTTCTCATGAAGCAGTCTGTTGTTATATTACAATCACATGTGAGAAAATATCAACAACTAAAAAGATACAAAGAAACTAAAAATGCCATTTGCATAATTCAAACTCAATACCGAGCGTATGTTGCTCGTAAAAATGCTGCCTCTTCGTTCCAGAAAATATGCCTTGCTGCTGTTGTGCTGCAATCTGCCTACAGAAGAATGAAAGCTAGGAAAGAGGCCCACATACTGAGATCTGTGGTGAAAATTCAGTCAAGTTATCGTGCTTATGTTGCCCGGAAAAGATTTGAACATTTAAAATCTGCTGCAGTGAAGATTCAGGCTTTTATAAAAATGATACAAGCACGCAAACGTTATCATGCTTTAAGGCAGGCAGTACTCTATGTTCAGCGAAGATACCGCTCCCAAAAATACATCCTTCAACTTAAAGAAGAACATAGGAAATTGAAGGGAGCTTGTGTCAAAGTTCAAGCAGTAGTACGAGGACATCTGATCAGAAAACAATTACAAAGATGGAGAGAGGCTGCAACCTTGCTCCAGGCTTACTACAGAATGAAAAGGGATAGGCAATGCTATTTGAGGATATATAGTGCTACTATTACCATTCAGAATCGATATTGTGCATACCAAGAGCAAGTCCGTCAGAGACAGAAGTTCTTGAAAGTCAAAAAGGCAGCTGTCTGCTTGCAAGCAGCCTACAGAGGTTATAGAGTACGCAAAATGCTTAAACTTCAGTATACAGCCACTGTTAAAATTCAGACAGCTTTTAGAGCTCATTCTGCAAGAATGAAATATCAAGCAATGATTCAGGCCTCTGTTGTGATTCAGAGGTGGTACAGAGCCTACAGAATTGGTTACAAAGTGAGATTGAGCTTCTTAGAAAGAAGAGCAGCTGTGATTTCTCTTCAAGCAGCTCTTCGTGGCTGGCAAGTACGAAAACAGGTTCAAAGGCAACATGCTGCTGCTGTTACAATACAGAATGTCTTTAGAAAGTTCCAGGCTCAAAGATTAAGGCTTATAAACAATGCTGTGCTAACTATCCAGCGGCATTATAGAGCCAGTGTTGTAGGTAGAAAACAGCGGCAAGAATATATAAAACTATGTAACTGTATTGTACATCTCCAGGCGGTTTGGAGAGGAAGAACTGTGAGAAAACAAATTCAGAGAGCGCATCATTTTGCAGTAATCATACAATCGTTTTACAGAATGCATGCAAATCAATCAAAGCTGAAAACTTTGAGACAAGCTGTCATAGTGATTCAGAGACACTACAGAGCTTACTGTATGATGAAGGAACAACGTACACTTTATCAAAAAAGAAGAGCAGCTGTCTTAGTCTTACAAGCTGCTTTCCGTGGGATGAGAGTGAGGAAACAATTACGGGAAATCAATAAAGCTGCTATTATTATACAATCAAACTACAAATCCTACTTAGTAAAAACAAAATATGCAGCACTTAAAGCTATGACTGTTATGGTTCAAAGGCGGTATCGTGCAGTTGTTCAAGCTAACTATCAAAGGCAGGAATATCTGTCTTTAAGGAATGCAGTTATTAAAATTCAGACTGTTTATAGAGGCATAAAAGTAAGACGACAAATTCACTGTATGCATCAAGCAGCTATTTCAATTCAAGCCATGTTTAAGATGCATCGTATAAACATTAGATATCGTGCAGTGAAATTGGCAGCAACTGTAATTCAAATTAGATACAGAGCATTTTGTCAAGGGAGAGTGGAACGTAAAAAATACCTACAGCTACGGAGATCATCCCTTGTCCTTCAGTCTGCCTATAGAGGCATGAAAGTTCGAAGAAAGGTAAGAATTCTGCATCAGTCTGCCATGGTAATACAGTCATACTATCGAATGCACAGACAACAAAAAGATTTTAAAAAGTTATCCATGGTAACAAAACAGATACAGCAGTGGTATCGTGCTTGCAAAGAACGAGATGCTCAAGTACACAAATACAAGATTATGAAGAGAGCCATACTCTGTATCCAGGCTATATTTCGTGGCATGAAAACAAGGAGACATTTGAAAATGATGCATATAGCTGCAGCCCTTCTTCAAAGGAGAATTAGGACCTTTCTTGAAAGGAAAAAATACATTTGTCTTAGGGCAGCTGCTATTATGGTTCAGAGAAAATGCAGAGCAACAGCACTTGCAAAGCAACAGCGCCAAGAATATCTTCATCTCCGGAAGGCTGTTGTTACCATACAGTCTGCTTATAGAGGCTTTGTGGTAAGGAAGAAGATGCAACAGATGCACAGGGCTGCCACAGTTATTCAAGCCACTTTAAGAATGTATAGAATATATATTTCCTATCAATCTGTCAAATTTGCTTCAATAACTATACAACAACATTACCGAGCTTACAAGAAGGGAAAACATATGAGAGAAAAGTACTTGAAACAGTACAACTCTGCTTTAGTTCTTCAGGCTGCCTATAGAGGAATGAAAACAAGACAGCTCCTGAAGAAAAAACATAATGCTGCAGCTATAATACAAAGTAATTATCGAATGTATAAACAAAGTTGTTACTACAAAAAAGTACAGTGGGCAACCCAAGTAATACAAAAAAGATACAGAGCCAGTAAGATGCGAAGACTTGCAGTACAGCAGTACTATTCAATGAAGAAAGCAGCAACTTGCATTCAGAGAGCTTTTCGAGAGATGAAGGCAAGAAAAAAACATCAAGAAATGTGCCAAGCTGCTATTGTTCTTCAGATGCATTTTAAAACATTTCAAGAACGACGAAGGTATCTTTCCCTTAAAGCTGCTGCTGTTGTCCTTCAGAGAAGATACAGAGCTTTAATTTTGGTAAGACTGCACACTCAGGAATACTGTTCTTTTCGAAGAGCTGTTATTCTTATACAGTCTCTGTACAGGGGTATTCAAACAAGAAGAAACATTCAGCATATGCATTTGGCTGCCAGAACAATCCAGTCAGCATTTAGAATGCATAAGATGAAAATTTCCTACCAGAGAATGAGAATTGCAGTTGTCGTCATACAGAATTATTACAGATCTTATGTTAAAGGAAAAGTTCAACGGAGTATATATCTGAGACTTCTGAAATCGGTGTTGGTCATTCAGGCGGCTTATAGAGGCATGAAAGCACGACAAGAACTGAAAATAATGCATGCATCGGCAACTGTAATACAGTCTCTTTATCGTATGCACACACAGCATAATCATTATAGAAAGTTATGCTGGGCAGTCAGAGTTGTACAGCAAAGATTCAGAGCTAACAGGGCAAGAGAAGCTGAAGTAAAAAACTATGCCAAAATTAAAAAGGCTGCCATTTGCCTTCAGTCTGCTTTTCATGCAAAAAAAGCAAGGCAGTTGGCTACAACTATACAAGCTGCACTACGTATTCAGTCAGTCTTAAAGATGCACTTAGACAGGACACTTTTTCTTAAGAAGAAGACAGCAGCAATAGCTATTCAGTCAGCCTTCCGATGCCACAAAATAAGGACTCGCTATAAAGCAGTTCGGGATTCAACTGTTGCAATTCAGCAGTGGTATAGAGCTTGTCGAATGGTTCGTCTACAGAAAGCTGAATATTCTGCTCAAAGGCAGGCCATAATAATAATTCAGTCTGCTTATCGTGGAACAGTAGCAAGAAAAATGGCAAAGCAAAAACGTTCTGCAAGAAAGATTCAGTCTTTCCTTCACATGGCTGTGCATCGTAGAAAATTTGTTCGACTCAGAACAGCGGCTGTTACATTACAGACTTACTACTTGATGTATAAAACCAAATTACAGTACACGAAGTATAGAAAAGCAGTGTTTGTATTACAGCAACACTACAGATCACATTTAGCTATGAAACACCAAAGAAGAGTTTACTTAAAAACCCAGAAGAGCATTATAATAATACAGTCTAGAATCAGGGGATTCATGGAGCGGAGGAGGCTTCAGAAAATTAAACAAAACACAGTGAAAATTCAGGTACATTTGAAAAGTCAACATGTGTTGTGGTGTTGTATAAATCCTTGGTTAAGACTATAACATCTGATGACACAAACTGGAATAAGTTACTGTGTTAAAAACAAGACCAGAAGTACTCTTATAGATGCTAGTATGTGATAGGTTTATGAAGCACAACTGATGGAATCGCAGTCAGCACAGATGAATTGGTTATACTCTGAAAGATTACTTTAAAAATGGCATTGTTAGTTACCTTCCACATCCAAGATGATCATTTTACAAGTAATACTTTTCCAAAATTCTAAGCCCTACAAATTTACCTTTAGGGCTGTGAAGGTAATATTTGGAGTTTGTTTCCTGATTTTGCAAGAAGCAGAGATTCTGTAGGTTAAACTATGGCTAAGGGGTGCTAAGATACTCCTTACCATTTTACATTTCCTTCCCCTGCACGCCCCAGAAAGGGAAGATGGGTTTTTAGGGTTTCTTATAATGCTCCAGATTTTTTTGTCTGGGAGAAGGGAGAAACCTTCCAGTGTATTTTTCAATAGCTACTGCCCCTGTGAGAGTTTCAGTAGCTAGCTGCCTGAGCTATTTGATCCTCAGTCCCAAATTCCAAAAATGTATATGCAGAAATAATTTGATTGGCCACTTATAAAAAGTGAAATAATTGAGCAGTCTCACAGTTTTTGGTAAAAGCAGAAGGAAAAGTACAGTACAAGTGACAATGCCAAGATTTACCATGGACTTAGTCAAAGACAACAATACCTTCATTATAATTTTCGTACTTTCTAAATACAGAAGAGCTACAAACACAGCTTTAAATCGAAACAGTTTATTAGGTTTCAGGTTGTTCTAGGATTAACTTTAAAATCTGTAACTTTTATCTTTAATCCTGGGATTTTTTTTTTTCTCCTGCTGAAATTTATGTCAGTAGAGGTATGTGTAGAACTCCCCATTTTATACTTTCTGTTCTTGCTGTGTGCAGGAAAAACTGCCTATGTATACAAAGTGCTATCAAAGGTACAAAGTAAAGAAACTGACCATTTCCCCCCCTTCTCTAATACTCTGTGTGTGACTTAGAACTATAAGATTTTTAAAAGACCTTCGGGCAGAAGTGATTAGCTTTTTGTGGGATGGGGAGTTATCCTGGTTTGTCCCATTAAATAGAAAATTAACTGCTTCTTTGTGTTTTGTTTGATAGGCTTTATTTAGGGGTTTTAAAGCCAGGCAGTTGGCTGGTAAAATAAGAGCTGCACGAACAATTCAAGCCTGGTTCAGAAGATACAGAGTACGAAAGGAATATAGAGCTGTGGTAAAAGCTACTTGTGTCATTCAAGGTTATTTCAAAACTCGACGGCAGAGGACCTGGTAATATACTATTGTTGCGTGACACACACAATCTTTTCATTAAGCACTTGTTTTATAATTTAGTACTGCTTTGTATTTTGGCAAATCTTGGTGGTTTCTTAGGCTCTTGATTCTTCAAAGATGCAAGAATGAGTAATGCATTGATTCCTTGGGGCTAGTGTGAATAAAGTTAATCATGTTAAGCTTTTGAGGGCTGGTGCTATGTATTCCATGTGAGTATTTGTCTTGAGACAAAGAAGATCTGAAACTTCTCTGGTCACATTTTACTCCAATATTTCATGTTTCTGTTGACTTCAGCCCGGCTTTTAAGGCTCAAAACTAGTGTTCCATTTACACCATGTGTAAAGGTTTAAAAAATTTTTTTATGGATTTGATAACTTTACAATGAATTCCACTTGTCTTGCTTATCTGCTACTGATAGCAAGAAATAAATGCAACTAAAACATTCTCATTTTTAAAACTCAAATTTTTTTAGAAAAACTAAAATGTTCATTTGCATTAGGTTTTTAAAAATGAAGGCCTGTACAGTTACTATTCAGAGAAGATGGAGAGAGACTCTTATTGCAAGAGAAATTCTGCTACAATTCCTAGCAACCAAGCAAGCTGCAATTAAGATTCAATCAAGTTACCGAAGATACAGCACTAGGAAACTGATTAAAAAGGTATTCACTTTTAAATTCATTAAGACAGGGGTAGTGTTGAATGTTAAATATTTTCAGTGTTTTCTAATCCTGCTTTCCTAACGTGGGAGCCAGCTCCATCCCTGGTGTAACCTGTGTTGGCTGTCCAGCCGCTCCACAGGCAAATCCACATCCCATGGTCCACTCCAGAACCCACCACACCTCCTACCTTCCTAATGCAGGAGTCAGCTCCATCTCTGGGGCAGCCTGGCTGCTCGCAGGATGGGCAGGACTTCAACCCAGGTGAATGCCCTATCCCCTAGGCCATTCCAGAACCCATGCCACCTCCTTACCTTCATAGGGTCCCTTATCCTGTGTTGGCTGTCCGGTCACTCCCTGGTGAGGGGGCATTAAACTTGTGTAATGTACTAAGCCAGTAATTTCTCTTTCTCTCTAAAAAGTGAGCCTGTTCATTGCCTTTCATAACTAGCTACTTTTACTCAAATTAATATTTCCTAAAGAAAATGTTCTTGACTGGGATCTAGTTTAAAACTGTACTATATTCATAAGCAGGGCTCGCCAAGCCGCGGCGAGTCCCGCTTGCCAGCCGCGCAGTTCTGCATGCTGCGCATGCGCAGACCGCGCTATACATGTGCTGACCGCGCTACGCGGCTGTGCTGGCTTGTAATCTACTCGCCACGGGCGAGTAGATTACATTAATTGTCGAGCCCTGTTCATAAGGAACATTACATAAAATGTTAAAGTTGAAAAGAGAAGTACTTAAGTCAGAAATTGACAAAGTGAAGTGTCCCATCAGCAAAGCTTTAAGTACTATTTACTTTTTTGACATTTTGAATAGTCCAATTGAAGTCAACAATGGAATATAGAAATCCTTCACTGTAGCTGTGTGCTTTACTTGTGATACTTTCTGGTTGGTGTGTGTGTGTGTGTGTGAGAGAAAAGGTTTGTCACCAAAATATTTTGAAGTATGGGGGGGGGGGGGGTAAAACCAGAACTAACTTTGCATTGAGTTATGAATGATACCAGAGAAATACCAGCATTTTTTTTTCTCCTTTTTGAGTTCTTCCATTTCCCTAGAGGTTCAGGTTTCCTTTACTTTGTGAGAAAACAAGATCCTAGACTCTTAAATTATGCCAAATATAACATTTGCCTAATCAACATTAACTAGCCGATTAGCCCATCATAAGACGGGATTTTCAGGTCTTCTCTCCTGAGCGCGCTCTCTCTCTCCTCCTACTGCCTCCCCCCCCCAGCTCTCCTCCGCCTCCTGCCTCTATCTCCGTCTTTCTTTCTCTTCTCCCGCTCCTGCCTCTCACTTTCCCTTTCTCTTCTCCTCCTCCTCCTGCCTTTCTCTCCCCTCTGTCTCTCCCTGCCCCCCTTCCCCATCCCCTTCCCTCCCGCCGTGGCGCTCAGCTGAGTGCTGCCTGCTCAGCTGGGCTGCTGCGAGGGAGAGGGGCGGGGCAGTGACGTACACGGCCGGGGGCGGGACCGTGTACATCAGCACCCCGCCCCCCCTTCCCCTCCCACTGTGGGGGAGCCCAAACAGCCCCTTGTGCTGCTGGCTCCCCCGGCAGCCTGGCTGAGGGGCGCAGCACTCAGTTGAGCGCCACAATGGGAAGGAAAGGGGGGGCGGTGACGTACATGGCCCCGCCCCCTGGCTGTGTACGTCACCGCCCCGCCCCTCCTCCCCGCGGCAGCCTGGCTGAGCGCGCAACACTCAGCCCAGCCGCCATGGAGGGAGGGGAAGGGGGGTGGGAGGGTGACGTACACGGCCAGGGCCGCACGGCCGCCCCCTTCCTCCCGCCGTGGCGCTGAGTGCTGCGCCCCTCAGCTGGGCCCCGGCGGGGGAGCAAGCGGTGGTAAGCGGCCCAGCTGAGCGGCGCAGAGCGCCACGGCGGAAGGGGAAGGGGGGTGGGGCGCTGACGTACATGGCCAGGGGGCGTGGCTGTGTACGTCAGCATTACAGACTCTCAAACACTGGGCTACTATATATATGATAACAATGAAACCTGCATTTCAAATCAATGTAAAAATGGTCTGTTGCTGTTCTAGCCAAACTGCTTACAATAAAATCCATTGCCAACATTTTTAATTCCTTTAAGGAGGAAACTCCTTGTGAAAACTGCTGCTGCTATTATTTGATGCTGATTCTGTCTTATTGTGGTGAATCTAAATAAGAAATGTAGTGGCATCTTTATTTTATTTTTGATCCTTGGCCACTTTTTCCATCTTACAATAGATGGTAACTTGATAAATATGAAAACCTATGAGAAGAGAAAGCACACTTCACTACCTACACACAATTCATTTTCTAGAAGCAGCACGCTGCATGTTTGATTCAGGCAGCTTACCGAGGCTTCAAAGAAAGACACAAGTTTCTTCAACAAAAAGCTGCTGCTCTGGTCATCCAAAAACATATACAAGCGAGGCAAAAAGGAAGATGTGAATGCATAAAATATATCAAAACTAGAAAAGCTGCTATCAAACTGCAAGCATTTATTCGGGGGTGGTTAGTAAGAAAAAAGGTAAGTGTATTTTTAAGCAACATTGCTATTTGGTTATTTAAAATATTTCAAGGACAATGATAATACTAATACAGATTAAATTTGTGTAACAACTCCTAAATTTCATTTTTCTTCATTATTAAAACAAGAATGTTGATGTTTTTAATAGCATAATAGTCTTTACATGGTGTTTCCTTTTCCCCATTTGAAGTGATAGTGTCCTGGTACTGCTTACATTGTGGGTCACAGATAATTTTAGAGATATTATCCAATCCTGGGCATAAAGTTTGATTAGAAGTTAGGCTACTTAGTTAATTATGATTACAGTGAAAAAGTCTGGCTTCAGAGGTTACAATAACCCCAGCTGCGTTCTGTGTGTCTCCATTTCTGAGTTTGTGCCATAGATTATGATTGTAGCAAAGACTCCTGACTGTTTTTCTTTTTGCAGATTTTAGACCAGAAACGGAAGATGCAGCTCCTTTGTTTTTCAGCTGCTGCATATCACCATCTCTCTGCTATTAAAATTCAGAGAGCATTAAGAATTCATCTTCTATTGAAACGTGCACAAATGCAGATTCCATCTGTCCTATGTATTCAGGTTAGCATTATGGGGAGGGAGGAGCTGTTTCACGCTATTCCTTTCTCTTCAGTGCAAGGTTGTTGTAGTGGTATCACCAACTGTCACCGTTCTCCCCATTGTGGATGTTGATGCCATCCCCCCCTACACTGTAGTCCTGCCAGGGACCCTGACTAGAAACCAGAGTCCTGACCCCTCTCTTCTTTATGCTGGTGGGAAGAGAGACAAGGTGCAATGAGACATGGAGTCCTATCCCCTACATATATAATGGGACCAATGTGCAAGCCAACCCCAATTAGTTTACAGGGACCTCATTTGGACATTTACTAATGCAGTGGTACTCAGCTATTTTATGTCGAAGTACAGACTCCAGAGAAAATAATACAAAAATAATAACCGTATTGATAAGTAAATAAGATTTCATGGTCTGTTCATAAGTGTCTGGTTGTCCAAGTTTGGTCTGTGGTCTGCCTGTTGACTATCTGTTCTAACCTAACTGATCACACAAGGAGTTGCTTAGCTGAAACAACTAAATTAACCTTCCAAAGTAAGACTCGGGATGCTGAATGGAAGGTGAAAACATGCCAGAACAGGAAAATTTGCTATATAGCAAAACATCTTTCCAGACCCCAACTTAGCCCTCATCATCAAAGGAGACGCTGAAACTAAGGATAGGACTAGAAACCTCTCTCCCCATCCACCTCTGACAAATGAGGGTTGATCACCCAACCTCATTACTTTAGTCACAGTCTAATGGCACATCTGCCCCCTCACCAAGCATTTCTTTAGATGCTCCCAGCCCCTTCAAAGCCACACCTTTGCTTGTATAGTTTTGGTTCCTGGCTTTGCATCGATTACATCCACAATACATTCAGATTTTAGTTCTTACTCTATCAGCTTTGAAGTTACAAGAAGTGCATGCATGCACATGTTTTGGTATTAGGCAAAGAAAGCAAGCTTAATTTGTCTTGTCTTTTAAAAGCTCTCTTTTATCTTAGAGGTGGTTTCGAGCAAGACTTCAACAAAGAAAAAGTCTACAAGATCATCAGAAGGTCATTAAAATACAGCGATTGGTTAAAAGGTGGCTAAAACAGAGGAATGAGGCTGCAACCACAATCCAAAGAGCTGTACAAAAGTTCCTGTTCTACAAACACAGAAGGAAGCTGAAGAACGGAATAATTAAATTTCAGGTATAGTTCTTACAAAAGCCTGCTTCTATTTTATTACCACCCAAGGGTGTTTTTTTCAGAGCATAGGTTGGGTTGTTTGTTGGTTTTTTGAAGATGAATATTAGATTGGAAAACTAAATATCAATTAGCCGTCTAATAATCGTGAAAGACACTGTGTTTGTATTTTTTTTAACTGGGAATCTAGCATTCAGAGGACTGAATACTAAATCTGATCATTAGTATTCTACAACTGAATTATTTTAGATTTCTACAACTGAAATATTTTGAGACTAACATTTTATTAAACTCCTGTAAGGTTGATTGGAGATTCTAATGAAAATTATATCCTAGAGCCACTTTTACTTGTTAGACTTGCCTATTTATGAAATCTTTCTGCCATGTTTTCTCTTAGGCATTGTGGAGAGGGTATTCTTGGAGGAAGAAAAATGACACAGCAAAAACTAAAGCTTTACGACACAGTTTGGAAATAGCTAACAGAGAGAGCAAAGAAGAAAACAAGCTATGTAACAGAACTGCAGTTGCCATTGACTATCTTCTCAAGTACAAACATCTTTCTTATATTCTTGCAGCATTAAAACATCTAGGTTAGTAGTTTCTTTTTATAAATAAAAATTGGGCACTACCAGAACAACAGTGGAGTCCCAAACTTTTGAGAGGGACCATATAATTATATTGACGCCTACAGTGCAACTGGGAAAAGTGATGAAATTAAAGGATTCAATAGTATGCAAAGCTATGTCCTTCTGAATAGAATATGGCACTGATAAGCTAACATAAGAACCATAACCCTCAGAATGTAGTCATGACTTTACTACTCTAGTTTCTGGCTTTCCCTTGCCCAGCAGTACTACTTATGATATGTAAAGCATAAAGGGAGTCCTACTTACTGCATATCAAATGAAATGAAAAGTATTGCATACAGTGGATACCTTTGTCTCACTGGAATGTTCAAGATTCTAGTTTAAAAAAATGGCTTGAAATTGATTTTATTTTTGTTGTAATATATTTGCCAAGCTTACTAAAGAAAAATGTTACTGTTTGCAAACAAGTTGATTTAGCATTCACAAATGAACCCTTTTTATTTTAGAGGTTGTTACCAGGCTGTCCCCTCTCTGTTGTGAAAATATGGCCCAGAGTGGAGCAGTCTTCACTATTTTTATTCTAATCCGGAGTTGCAACCGTAGTATTCCCTGTATGGATGTTATCAAATATTCAGTTCAAGTCCTTCTTAATGTTTCAAAGGTATTTCAGTGTTTTCTTTTGTTTTATAAGTTTTTGGACTCTCTAATTTACAGATACTTACATTTATCCAAAGAGATTACCATGAACTTAATCTAATGTAATAACTGCTTGTTTTGGGGGCAAAAATATTTTCTTGAATATAAAGCAAATTATTACATTTTGAACCATATCATCAAATTATTTTTGAAGGAAAACAATTTCATCCTGCAAAGTCATGTATAAATTTAAACATGGTTTTCAGTGAATTTAATGTATTCTAACTAAAATCTGAGTGGTGCAGGGCGTGCATGGTTGGAAAAAGTACCATCCTTTTATGTTGTGAAATTGTTAAACAGTTTTGTACAGATAAGAGAATAATCATTGCATCCAGAAGTTCTGTTTGCTTTGGAATTAAAAAAAATTATACAAAACACATCAGGTTAAATGATGCTTTTCCAAATTTTCACCTTTTCATATCTACAGATGTGATAAAAATATTATTGAAAGCTAACTAAGCACAATGTTGGGTTGGAGATGAATTAGTTCTATTTATAGATCTAGCTTTTGGATGGAAATGTTTGCAAAACCAGCAAATTTTAGATTACTAACTTGAGTTTTGGCTAAAGAATACACATGTAATAGTCTACAGTTATGAAATATTCATTTGTGATGCACTGAAATCAGTAAAAATGTTTAGGCATTCAAGTGTAGTAAATTTTGCTAAGTGGATATCTTCTATTTTAGTTAGAAAAATATCCATTTAGTTACAAAACATATATGTTAATCAAATGACTTTCAATATTTTCTAGGCTTCCATGACTTTAAAAAAGGATGAAACTTTGGTTAGATAAGCTGCATTATAGTTGGCTAAGTAATCTGAGAGCACAATATGTACCTCTGCTGTCTCAGATTCTAGGGGGGAAAAAAAAGACTTTTAGTAAAATTTATCATGGGGCAACTAGGCACTGTACTTTACTGCCCAGAAATGAATTGTGTATCTGAACTGCAATCTGACACACAAGTATCACCCAGTTGGCCTAAAAGAGAGTAGTCTTTATTTTCTTATAGCTTGAGAGAGTGCTTATTTTGAGATCTGTTTATAGCAGTTCTTTATCTTCCTTTTCAGTATGAAAGAACTACTCAAGCAGTTTATGAAGTAGAAAACTCTGTAGATACATTACTGGACCTACTGCAGATGTACAGAGAAAAAGCTGGTGACAAAACTTCAGAGAAAGGAGGAAGCATTTTCACAAAAACTTGTTGTTTGTTGGCCATTCTCTTAAAGGATTCACAAAGAGCTTCTGTAAGTTTTAGTACTTCTTATTAGTAGTTTGTTATGGCTTCTTCCAGCTGGTCGCTATTGAATTATTCCGACTGCCCACTGAAATATTTGCCTTTATCTCTCTACCAATATATACATGACAGCTGCATTTGTGCTTCTTGCTGTAATATTGTAATAAGGTTGGTAGTTCACCTTGAATGTGGTGCATGATCTCTGAGTTGCACAAGAGGGTCTTTTCACCCCTTTGTTATATTTAAAAACATTGTCAATTACAGATGTATAGATTTCTGATAATCTGCTTATGCTTCTTTTTCTTGGTGATAGTTTATAAATATTGTCTTTGCCTTTGCTCTCCATTCCAATCAATGTTCTCAAATTCTACTTGCCATACAGTAGGATGGGGGTGGGGGTGAGGTGGCTCTGTGTAAGCTGGCATGCATGGGGAGTCAGCTTGAAAGCCAACTTCCCGCGTTCTTCTTCAAGTGGTTGCTCATGTCCATTCGAATCAGGTGTGCACACCGCGAGCACCACGTCTTCCGGAGCGTTTTCCCTAGCGGTACCCATAGTGCCGGCAGGGCGCCCCCTGTAGTGGCGCCGCCATGGCGGAGCACAAGTACCCTTGCTGGCTCTCCCCCACCTCAGTTCCTTCTTACCTCCCGTGACGGTCGTTGGAGCGTGTCTCTCTGTTACAGTAGTTAATGGTTCCCGTTCTCTTAGTGTTGTAGATAGTTGTAAATAGTTCAAATGAGTTAGATAGTTGGTAGCTCGTTTTTTCTTCTCCCCCTTCAGGGGTGAGGAATGCCAGGGCTGCAAGGTTTTAAGGCTTGCACAGTATGCGCAAAGTTTATGCCTAAGGGGGACCCTCACGATAGCTGTTTAAAGTGTTTGGGTGAGGGTCACCTAGCAGACGCCTGTAAGATCTGCAGGTCGTTCAAGCCACGCACGAAAAGGGAGCGGGGCTCCCATTTGAAGCTTCTCCTCATAGAGGCGGCTTTATAACCGGCACCGACTGGACACTCCATGGTGCGCAGTGCTCCAGCATCGACGCGTGATGCTCCGTCCCGTGCGCAGGCTTCGATACCGAGGGCTCGGCACCGTTCTCTCTCCCTGGCACCGAAGAAGCCAAAGACTTCGCGGGGTAGGTCTCTGAGCCGGAAGTCCAGGTCGGGCCTACACCGTCGCATCGAGTCCCCGGTGCAGGCGTCTTCGAGTGCCACGGTGCGGCGCAAGCGAGCGGGACGACCTTCCAGTCCGGGTCAGCTACCCTCGCATCGTCCTTTGACGCCGGACACTTTTGAGGTGGCACAGGGCCTGATTAGCCTCACTACCTCCCCTCCATCGTCGGTTGAGGCGGAGAGGTCGAGGTCTCCTACGCCAGTTGCCATGTTGGCACCAGTGTCTTCTCCGCACCAGCTGGATCGACCGGCACCGGTCACATACGCAGCGGGACCGTCCCCTGTGGGACCAGTACCGCTTGCTTCTACCTCAGTGACTGTCTTGGCACAGGCCGCCAGGCCTCACCCGGCGCTCGACTGGACTAGACCTCCCTCGGTGCTGGGACCTCTCACGGAACTGGTCTTGGCTGCGCTGGTGCCGTATTACTCAGGCCTTGTGGCAGCGTCTACGGCTCCGTCAGCGGCACCGACACCGAGCCTCTTCTCTGGTGTGACTCTTCTGTCTTTGGCACTGGGCTATTCGGCACTGATGCAAGTTTCGGCACCGCTGCAAGTACAGGCACCGATGCACGTACAGGCACCGGCACAACTACAGGCACCGTGGCAGGTACCGGCATTGGCCCCGTGGGCCATACCGGTACCGCCATCGCCGGTAACGCCAGTCCCTTCGAGGGCGGCCACTACGGCTCCAGCGCCTTCGGTCCTGCCCGCTGTGGTGTCCACGGGGGCAGCGTCGGGGGCGCCACCTGTGGCACAGTTGGACTTGGGAGCTCCGCATCCTCATCCGGCACCGTCTTCGGCACCGCAGTCATGCACCGTGTCGGCGCCACATGCGGCCCCAAGGCCTGCCTTCCCGGCACCGACCGCACGCCTCACTGCACACGCCGGGCAAGCCAGAATCTATGGCCAGGTTCGCTCCCCCGATGGTGGCAGGGCACTCGTCATCAGCGCCACCCTGGCCTGAGTCTGATTACTCGTTCGATTCTGATGTGGGCTCTTTCAGGTCGGAGTCCTCGGGAGTTTCGTCGCATCATAGATCCCGTTCACGGCACCGGTGTGACCGTTCGAACGTGCAACAGACTTGGCCGCCTCAACCGCAATGGCCTTTCTGGACGCCGTGGGCATACCACCAGTGGCAAGGGCCTGTGCTGCCGCCCCCCCCGCGGTGTCCAGTGTCTCCGGGTACTGAGCGGCCCTGTCGGCGTCACTGTCATGACCCCCTCCCTCGCCCCAGGGGACTGCGACTACCGATGCTGCTAGAGACCCACACGCGGTGCCCCCTGTCCAGCCACCCCCTCAACCGGTCCCTACGCTGGATCCGGTGCTGACTCAGGAGTCGTCGTCATCCTCGTCTCCTGATGAAGCTTTAGCGGACCCCGCTTGGCGCTGCCACTCAACAAAACGGTGGCTAAGATCACTAACACCCTGTGGCAAACCCCGGCTTCCTTAACCCCTACCTTAAAGGGGGTCGAGAGGCGCTACTACGTCCCGCAGTCGGGGCACGACCACCTTTATTTGCAACCTATCCCAGGGTCCTTGGTCGTCCAAGCCGCGACCCAGAAGGAGAGGCTTCCGCAGCCGGGGCCATCCCCGAAGGCTAGGGAGCCCAAACGCCTTGACCTGATGGGACGTAAGGTATATGGCACTGGTGGGGTGCAGCTCTGCATCGCTAACCAGCAAGCGATGCTGAGTCGTTGTGCTTATAACACTTGGCAGGCGATTGATAAGTTTAAGGATAGGCTCCCTGCCGAGGCACGTCAGGAGTTTTCGGCTATGACCACTGGGGGCAGAACGATCGCCCGTACAGCTCTTCAGCCTTCCCTGGACGCTGTTGACTCGGCAGCCCATACCATGGCGTCGGGCGTAGTTATGTGCCGTGGTGCCTGGCTGCAGGTGTCTGGGATACCTTCGGACATCCAGACTACGATTCAGGACCTGCCTTTTGATTGCAAAGTGCTGTTCTCAGAGCACACTGACTCCAGGCTCCATATGTTTAAGGACACGAGGTCCACTCTGGTCCTTGGGAATCCACACACCGGCTCCTCAACGTCGTCAGCTTCCCTACAGACAGCCGGAGAGAACACAGTCCCAGGTCCTCCGTGGGGATTACTGGAGATGCCGCTCTCGTGCGGATGCGGGGACGGCCTCGGCCAGAAGTCGTCGTCGTCGCCACCCAAGGGGGGACAACCCCCGTGGGGTTGGACAGGGCCCCTCTCAACAGTCTAAACACCCGTTTTGACGGTCCTATAGAGGGTTGCGCACCAGTTTCTCCGGCCCCCGCCCCTCTTTGGGGCCAGGCTATCCTGTTTTGCCCGCTCCTGGGCAGAAATCACCACCGACGCCTGGGTTCTGAGAATAGTCAGAGATGGCTATACTATCCCTTTCCTGGGCTTGCCTCCTTCCAACCCACCTGCCCCGGCCCTCTTCAGGGACACCTCTCACGAAGGCATTCTCCGTCAGGAGGTGTTAGCGCTCCTCCAAAAGGGAGCGGTAGAGAGGGTCCCTTCACACTTAAGGGGCAAGGGGTTTTATTCCCGGTATCTTATTGTCCCAAAACCCAAAGGCAGGGTTCGTCCCATCTTAGACCTCAGGGACCTCAACAAGGCAGTGGTAAAATCCAAATTCAGAATGGTAACCCTGGCTTCTGTTATCCCCGTATTACAGTTAGGAGACTGGTACGCAACTCTCGATCTCAAGGACGCCTACTTCCTAGTGGCAGTAAGACCCAGCCTCAAGAGGTTTCTCCATTTTATTGTATCCCGTCGTCATTTCCAATTTACGGTGCTCCCATTTGGCCTCTCGACAGCACCCAGGGTCTTCACGAAATGCGCTGCTCCGCCGCAAAAAAGGGGTACACGTCTTTCCGTACCTAGACGACCGGCTAATTCGTGGTCGTTCCTACGAACAAGTGGAGACCCATGTTTCCCTTACAAGGACTCTCTTCGTAAGGCTAGGTCTCATGCTGAACGAGGAAAAGTCATCGTTGACTCCCTTTCAGCACCTTGAATTCGTAGGAGCTCTCTTGGACGCCAGGGTGGCGAGAGCATTCCTCCCCAGAAACAGGTTTCTGGCCATAGTGGAGCTGATCTCCAAATTAACCCGGTTCCCCATTACGACTGCTCGAGACTGCTGGGGCACATGGCTGCATGTACATATGTGGTACGCCATGCTCCAATGCGGCTCAGACCGCTGCAGGCCTGGTTAGCAAGGGCATTCAATCAGGCCAAAGGTTTCTGGGACATGGTTCTCACGGTGCCTCCAGAGGTAAATTGCCTCCTTACAGTGGTGGACTCAGGAGGCTGTGGTGCGCAGCGGGGGTCCCGTTCACCGTACTTCCCCCCCCCTCGCTCACATTGGTAACAGATGCCTCGGACCTGGGTTGGGGAGCGTACCTGGGGAGTCACAGGACCCAGGGCTTGTGGTCGCATGCAGAGCAGACCCTGCATGCACATGTCCGGGAGCTCAGGGCAGTCAGGAGAGCCTGCAAGACCTTCCTGTCGAAGCTGTGTCGCCGCTCTGTCCTGGTCCGCCTGGACAACACGGCAGCTGTGTTTTACCTCAACAGGCAGGGGGGAACCCGGTTGCCTCCCCTCTGCCGCGAGGCTTTGGAACTGTGGGACCTGTGCGTAGCGCACAATATAGTTTTGCAGGCAAAATACCTGCTGGGGTGCATAAACATGCTGGCCGATGCTCTGAGCAGGTCCTTCGGAGCCTACGACTGGTCTCTCAAGGATTTGGCCCTTTGTCAGGTCTTCCACAGGTGGGGTTGTCCCCTAGTAGACCTGTTTGCCTCGTCGCACACCACCAAGTGCCAGAGTTACTGCTCCCTGTTGGGAAGCACTCCAGGGGAGATGCCATGACTGTGCCGTGGCTGGCAGGCATCCTCTACGCTTTCCCTCCGTTTCCCCTAATTCCCAGGGTTCTGACCAGGGTCAAGTCCTTCAGGTCCACGGTCATCCTGATAGCCCCTCGGTGGCCCAGACAGTTCTGGTTCTCTATCCTGGTGGATATGCTCAGCGAGGAGCCTGTAACGCTCCTGCCGGTTCGGGATCTCCTGACCCAACCTTGGGAGGGGGGGCTCATGGTTCACCCGAATCTCAACTCTCTCCACCTGACGGCCTGGTTTATCCGTAGCTGACCCAACCAGAAAGAGAATGTTCCCAGGAGGTTCAGATGGTGCTCCTAGGTAGCAGGAAGCCATCCACCAGGTGGTCCTATGCAGCCAAGTGGCAGCGGTTCTTGTCTTGGGCGTCCAGGAGGGGAGTGCACCCGTCCCGTGCACCTGTCCTGTCCGTCCTGACTACCTTTTCGAACTCAGGTCCGGTGGGCTCTCTATCTCCTCTATCAAAGTCCATGTGACATCACTCTCCGCTTTCCATGTTGGATTGGCAAGAGTCTCTCTGTTCTCTGACCCTGTGGTCAAAAGGTTCCTTACGGGTTTGGATAAGTTGTACCCCTCGGTTAGGCACTCTTCTCCCTGCTTGGGACCTTAACCTCGTGTTGTTCAGACTTGTGTCGCGCCCCCCCCCTCTTTTTGAGCCGCTGGCCATGTGCTCTTTGAAGCTCCTTTCTATGAAGGTTGCGTTCATTGTGGCCATTACCTCGGCTCGCAGGGTCTCCGAGTTGAGGGCACTAACTGTTAATCCGCCCTACCTAGTGTTCTCGGAGAATAATGTCAGTCTCCGTCCTCACCCGGCCTTTCTCCCTAAGGTGGTGTCACTGTTCCACCTGTCCCAAGAAATTTACCTCACGGTTTTCTTTCCAAAGCCCCGTGCCTCACCTAAAGAGCAAGTGCTCCATTCCCTAGATGCTAGACGTGCGCTAGCCTTTTACATTGATAGGACTAAACCCTTTCACGAATCCACACAATTGTTTATTGCTTTCACTGACAGAATGAAAGGGCTCCCCATATCGACCCAAAGGTTGTCCAACTGGGTCGCGGGGTGTATCAGGGAGTGTTATGCCCTGGCCGGGAAGGTCCCGCCCCAGGTTACAGCACATTCCAGCAGGGAGCAGGCGTCCTCTGTAGCTTTTGGGACGCAGGTTCCAATCATTGAAATCTGCTGGGCGGCCATGTGGTCGTCGGTTCATACCTTTAAGGCGCACTATGCGCTGGCACAGCAGGCCAAGGAGGACGCAGGACTGGGCTCTGCGGTCCTCAGTTCTGTATTGTAAATATGTTTGTTTTTATCTGTACCACATTGCACTTTTTCTACAGTTCGCTGCGTTCTGTTACTTGAATAAATATGTTTGGGTTGTTCAGCTTTCGTGGACTTATTTTTCTGGGTGCTCCGAACCCTCCTCCGTGAAGTGTGGTTTGTTTGGAAGTCACCTGATTCGAAAGGACATGAGCAACCACTCGAAGAAGAAAAGAACGGTTACTTACCTGTAACTGTTGTTCTTCGATATGTGTTGGTCATGTCTATTCGATTCCCCCCCCCCACCTCCCCTTCGTCGGAGCGTCCGGCAAGAAGGAACTGAGGTGGGGGAGCGCCGGCAGGGGTACTTATGCTCCGCCATAGCGGCACCACTCCAGGGGGCGCCCTGCTGGCGCTACGGGTTCCGCTAGGGAAAACGCTCCGGAAGACGTGGTGCGCACACCTGATTCGAATGGACATGAGCAACACATCTCAAAGAACAACAGTTACAGGTAAGCAACTATTCTTTTCTTGCCTGACACCTTCCCCCCCTCCACTGCCTCTGTCCCCATGTGGATCTGCTCCTGCTTCCCCCCTGCTGATGCTGCCTCTACTGCAGAGGCAGCTGGGGTGGGGTGGGGTAGGGAGCATGCGTAACCATGCTAGTTAACGGAGTACACATTAAAATCCCTACATTACTCAGTGGTAACTTTGCTAGTATCCACCTGTGGCCTTGTCTAATATAACACTGCCACAGGTGCAGCTATAAATGATTTAGTTCATATTTGCTGTATCTTTGGAACCATCATTAGACAAAACTGCATTCAGGGAATAAAATTATTTTCTGAAAATAGTTTAGTTGGAAATATCTGGATATAAAGCTACTTGTGTATCATAGAATCGTAGAATACTAGGACTGGAAGGGACCTTGAGAGGTCATCGAGTCCAGTCCCCTGCCCTCATGGCAGGACCCAGTATCTCAAGTGTCACTAATAGTCCAAATGTCTGCCTTCCAGATGTTGAAATGCCAACTGAAATTAAGTATCTATTGCTTTCAAATACATTTTAGTGTGTTTGTGGAGAGAAATGCTGCATGTTCTATGAAAAAAGTAGACTGTATTGAGCAAACTGAGTAGTTTTCCACTATTTAACTTACTATTAAATTGTGTTTTGAGTACTGATTATGTGAAATTCGTGTTTTTTAGGAGATCCGAAGCACACCTAGAACTGTTTCTCGTATTCATAGCTTATATAAACTTATAGCTCGTAAACACAAAATGGATGCTGAAAGAAGTCTTTCCAAACACAAAATGCACACATCCACAAGTCGGAATTTATTAGTTCCAGTAACTCCTGTACGAACAAAAGTAGTTTCAAGGTAAGAATTTTAAATTAATCTGCTTTATTCCCTGTGAAAATATATTGTTGTCTAATTTCAAGCAATTATTTTTTTCACAGAATTAAACCAGACTGGGTTTTAAGGAAAGATAACATGCAAGAAATTGTAGATCCTCTGCAAGCTATTCTAATGGTAGTGGATACGCTTGGTGTTGCCTACTGTTAAAATGTAAATACTGTGTTTGAAAATGTGTATATAAATGTATGTATTCAAAATGATTAAATACTTTTGAGGGAGGTAACAAATTAGCGTTAAAAGTGATTACTTGGATACAAATTTACTCTAAAATTGGCATTTTATTTTATATGTTGCATTGTGTACAGTTTTTTATTTGTACTCTTTCTACTAATGCCTAAAGCAATTGTACAATAAAATACACAAGAGCTTCAAAGCAGTTTGGTGTTTTTTCTTGCTTTGTTTCAAATGTACTGTTCTGACACAGTTGTAATCTTATAAGAGACAAAGCAGAAAATTTAACATGCAGCTCCTCCCTAAGGCTGACTGTGTTTTGAATGTCCATTTGACAAAGAGAAAATACTGTTATCATAGAACACTAGAACTGGAAGGGACCTCGAGAGGTCATTGAGTCCAGTCCCCTGCCCTTACGGCAGGACCCAGTACCATCTAGACTATTCCTGATAGATGTCTGTCTAACCTGCTCTCAAATATCTCCAGTGATGAAGATTCCACAACCTCCCTAGGCAACTTATTCCAATGTTTAACCACCCTGACAGTTAAGAAGTTTTTCCTAATGTCCAGCATAAATCTCCCTTACTGCAGTTTAAGCCCATTGCTTCTTGTCCTATCCTCAGAGGCCAAGGAGAAGAATTTTTCTCCCTCCTCCTTGTGACACCCTTTTAGATACCTGAAAACTGCTATCATGTCCCTTCTCCGTCTTCTCCTTTCCAAACTAAACAAGCCCAATTCTTTCAGTCTTCTTTCATAGGTCATGTTCTCTAGACCTTTAATCATTCTTGTTGTTCTTCTCCAATTTCTCCACATCTTTCTTGAAATGTGGTGCCCAGAACTGGACACAATACTCTAAGGCTTTGTCTACACTGCTGGTTTTGCTGGCAGTGAGTATGCAAATGAGGTGTGGATTAGCATATCACCATGCTTCATTTGCATAATTTATGCACACCGTTTTTTGCGCAAAACTCCCACTTCCGCAAGATCCTTAAGCCTCTCCGGGAGGCATAAGCATCTTGTGAAAAATGGGGGTTTTGTGCAAAAAAACCCCATACTACCTTTTTTCCCGCAAAACCCCTTTGCGCAAAACCAGCATGCATTCATTATGCAAATGAGGCATGGTGATATGCTAATCTCCGTCTCATTTGCATACTCACGGCTGACAAAAATGGCAGTCTAGATGTAGCCCAACTGAGGCCTAATCAGCACAGAGTAGAGCGGAAGAATGACTTCTCGTGTCTTGCTCATAACACTGCTGTTAATGTTTGCTTTTTTTTTTTTTTTGCAACAGTGTCACACTCTTGACTCGTATTTAGCTTAGGATCCACTATGACCCCTAGATCCTTTTCTGCAGTACTCCTTCCTAGACAGTTGCTTCCCATTCTGTATGTGTGAGACTGATTGATTGATTGTTCTTTCCTAAGTGGAGTACTTCACATTTGTCCTTATTAAACTTCATCCTATTTACCTCAGACCATTTCTCCAGTGTGTCTAGATCATTTTGAATTATGACCCTTTCCTCCAGAGCAGTTGCAACCTCTCCCAGCTTGGTATCATCTGCAAACTTAATAAGCGTATTCTCTATGCCAATATCTTAATTGTTGATCGAGATTTTGAACAGGACCTGTCCCAAAACAGACTCCTGTAGAACCCCACGTGTTATGCCCTTCTAGCAGGATTGTGAACTGTTAACCATTCTCAGAGTAGTTATTATCCAGCAAGTTATGCACCCACCTTATAGTAGCCCCATCTAAGTTGTATTTGCTTAGTTTATTGATAAGAATATCGTGCGAGACCATATCAAATGTCTTACTAAAGTCTAGGTATACCACGTCCACCGCTTCTCCCTTGTCCATAAGACTCGTTATCCTATCAAAGTTTTATTGTGAAAGTCAGCCTGCAGAGATGATATAGAAGAGAGGAAGGATAGTTCAGTAATTAGAGGACCACCTGGGGCTACGGGAGACCTAAGTTTCAATTTGCATTCCATCTGTTCCTTGTCTGTAAAATAAGGATAACACAGGGGAATGTTGGGAGATTGGATACATAAATCTCATCTTTATGTCCAATTAGACCTATTCTTCCTTTCTCCCAATTAGAGAGGTGCCAGGACTCTTCCCATTCAACAAGCCATGAATATGAGTATTTCACTCCAGCAACTCTTCACTGCCTCTCCTTTCTTGCCTTTTACCTGTATCTTAAAAAAAAAAAATTAAGGAACAGCACAGGAAGCATTAAAAAGAAACAAAATCTGTATGAGCAGTCTCTTTAGAGTATGGAGAACTTTTCTTCCTCAGAATCATTCTTCTGAGGGCTGGCTTTCTGAAACCAATGATTTGGATATTAGTATTGACAAAGGTCCACCTGCCCCCTCACCCCCCCCCCCCCGGCCTTAAATGATAAGGAAGACCTAGGTTCATCATGAAGTAAAAGCCAAAGGAAGACCATGCCTTTCTTGTCCCTGAATCATCAGGCAAAACTGAACTATCCACCGTGACTCCTACATCTCTTGAGTGGTAACAGCTAATTTAGTCACCATCGTTTTATACATTTAGTTGGGATTATGTTTTCCAAAATGTATTACTTTGCATTTGTTAGCTCAGTTACCTAGTTTGGAGAGATCCTTTTGAAACTCTTTAATCTGCTTTGGACTTAATTATCATGAGCAGTTTAGTATCATCAGTATATTTTGCCACCTCACTGTTTACCTCTATCTCCAGATCATTTATTAATAGGACTGGCCCCAGTGGGACACCACAAGTTATCTCTCTTCATTCTGAAAACTGACCATTGATTCCTACCCTTTATCTTTTAACCTGTTATCAATCCATGAGAGGACCTTCCTTCTTATTTCGTGATAACTTACTTTGCCTAAGAGCCTTTGGCGAGGGACCTTGTCTAAGGCTTTCTGGAAATCTAAACACACTGTATTCACTGGATCTTGTTTTCTAGATGCTTGTTGACCCCCCTCAAAGAATTCTAATAGATTGGTGAGATACGGTTTCCCTTTGCAGAAACCATGTTGACTTTTGCCCTACAAATTATGTTCCTCTATGTATCTGATAATTCTGTTTTTTCCTATTGTTTCAACCAATTTGACCAGTACTGAAGTTAGACTTACTAGCCTGTAGCTGCCAGGATCACCTCTACAGCCCTTTTAAAAAATTGGCATCACATTAACTATCTACCAGTCATTTCGTATAAAAGATGATTTAAAGCAGGGGTGGCCAAACCACGGCACATGAGCCGCATGCGGCTCGCGAAGAAAAAAATTGTGGCTCCTGACGGAACCGGGACGGAACCCGGAACCGCTCAGGTCAGCCGCTCTCACGTCCAGGCCACTGCGAGCTGCATGCGGGCTCACTACCCGTGCCCATTCTGCTCACGGACACCAGCACACTACATCATATCCTGCACGTGCAGGCCAGGTCACACACAGAGTCCCAGCCTGCATGTGCTAGCAGCCGGCTGCTGAGCGCAGGCAGCAGCAGTGGCTCCAGGTGCGGCGGCGGCACCAGCGCCAGCAGCAGCTCTGGGACCTGGGCGTAAGGTTAGTGGGGGAAGGGGATTGGGTTAGAGCGAGGAGGGGAGGTGTCTGTTTCTGGGGAAGGCTGAGAGGGTGTGCATGGCATGCCAGCTGCTCAGCATGCAGGCGCCCCAGCACCTGGAGGGAGGCGCGCAGCTGTAGTGGTGGCTCCGGAACCAGAGAATTAGGTTAGAGCGGGGGCGGCGGGGATTGGTATAGAGGGGGGGCCGGTGCCTGGCTCTGGGGGGGAATTGGGTTAGGGGTGTGTGTGCCTGGCTCTGGGGAAGGGAGGGGATTGGGTTGAGGGTGTGTGTGCCTGGCTCTGGGGAAGGAGAGGGGGATTGAGTTAGAGCAGGGGGGATGGGAGGGGAAGAGCATCCAGCACACTTCCTGAGACCCGGAATCCCCAGGTACTGGCTCCAGCTGTGTCTGTCCCCTTCTTCTGTCCAGACCCCCCCCACAAGCACTCTGTCCCAGCACCCTGTCCCCTGCCCCCACCAGCACAGTTGGAGCCACGTTAGTGAGGCTTGGAGGGTTTTGCAGCAGTTGTTTTTTTGCATCTCACTTGTGTGGCCCCGACTAACTTTTCTGCAGGTCAGTGACCCCTGACTCAAAACAGGTTTCCTGCCCCTCTCATAAATAAAGACAATGCTGAAACATTTTGTGTTTGACATTTTATTTAAAAATGAATCCTGGCCAACAAGCCCTCAATTGGGGCCAAGCTCCCATCTGGCTGCAGCATGATAACATTCCTGCCCCCCTTCCCCGACCCCAAACCTGAGCCTATCATACACTGGAACCCCCTGTCCTGAGCCTCACATCCCCAAACTCTTGCACCCCCACATCTTCAATCTTCTGCCACAACACTCCTGCACCATCCACACACTGCAAATCTGTGTCCTGAGCCCATCATACTCCCAGCCTCCCTGCCGAGCCCCTCATGCACCCCAGCCCAAGCCTGCAGCTTGCTCAGCACCCCAACCCTCCACCTGACCCCAACACACTCCAGCCTGGAGCCCCATCCCTGAGCCAGCATCCTCTTCTCTACTTGCTCCTGCACTCAAATTCCCTCCCAGAGCTTGCACCTCTCACCCCTTCCCAGTGCTTTTTTTTGAGAGCCACAATAGCAGTGGAGACCATGTGAAGAGCTGGGACAAAGTTGTTAACCCCTCACCCTCAAAAAAAAGGCAGGGCCGTGAAGACCCAGGACAAAGTTGTTAACCAAAAAAAAAAAAGCCGTGCCTTGGGTTGGCCACCCCGATTTAAAGAATAGGTTATAAGCCACAGTTAGTAGTTCTGCAATTTCATAATTATGTTCTTTCAGAAATTTTGGGTGAATGCTATTGGGTCCTGGTGACTGGTTACTCTTTTGTTTATCAGTGTGTTTGAAAATCTCCTCTAATGACATCTCAATCTGGGATAATTTCTCAGGTTTGCCAATCGAAAAGAATGGCTCAAGTTTTGGAATCTTCTTGACATTCTCAGCCATGAAAACTGATGCAAAGAATTCATTTAGTTTCTCTGTAATGCCAGTATTGTCCTTGAGTCGTCTTTTAGCATCTTGATTGTCGTGTTTAGCAGGCTTCCTGTTTGTGATGTAAAGGAAGTCCCCAACTTATGAATGGACTGTTCCAAATGTTTGTAATTTGGAATGCATTTTCACACAGAAACAGTTATAAATGGTAGCTAGGTTCCCAGGCAAGCCCACAAAAGCCATAATGTAGCTGAAATACTGCATATTTGCAATGAAAAATAGTAGAAATAGCTTATTTGCCTTGAATCCTGGTGATTGAGGAAAGATGGGTTTAATTGGAGGAGGAAGAGGAGGTGGTATGTAGAGATTCTAGAAGGCAATCTGTGCATCCCCTGGCTGTCTTCCCCCCTCATCCCATGGGCTGTGCATGAGCTCCTGCAGCCAGCCCAAGTCTCTGGTCACCCCCATCTCTTCAGGCTGCACCCAGTCCTCCCTCTCAGCAGGAGGTGGTGAGCAGTACAGGCACGGGCCAGAGGACTCCAGAGGAGCAGGGGGTAGCTGTGTAGCCAGTGGTTGGAAAGAAGTGACTCTTTGAAGGGAAAATATCTACTTCTCTCCATCCACCAGCTGCATGGCTGCCCTCTGCTTCTACCCAATCCTCTGACCAGCATTACGCTGCTTGCTACCATATGTGCCTGAACATTTGGGGCGGCACTTGGTCTTAATGTCCACCAATGTCTTCCTACCCTGTTCTGTGGCTCTGCTTCCCCTGGAGAGGACCTAGTTAACTTAATTAAAAGTGAAAAAGCCTGCCAGACCTTTTAGCAGACATTGAAACTGTGGGAGAGTCATTCAGGTGGTAACAAAACCATTTGACTGGCATTTGCCAACCCTAAGTATATACTGTCAGTTTCTGAATTTATTGTGGTAATCTACAGAATTAAATTTAAACATTTGCTTTAAAATATTTCATTAGCGTGTTGCTGAAAATGATAAAATCACATCTCTTAAAAAAACTCATCCTCCATCCAGGCTGTTGGTGGGCATAGGGTTACCGTTAAACAGTACATTATAGAGCCTGATAAATCCTAAGTAAGTCTGTGTCTGAGACTGCAAGTGAACTTTTTTATATGTTGTAATGTTTGTAAATTGAATTTAATTCTAGGAGCAGAGCGCCTGTACTTACATAAAAAGTAATAGCAATTTTTTTTCTTCAGATTCCTTTTTTTTTAGTCTTCCTATATATTTATACTTCATTTGACCGTTTATGCTCCTTTCTATTTTTCTCTCTAGGGGTACGTCTAAACTATGCCCCTCTGTCGGCAGAGGGATGTAAATTAGACGTATTGAAAGTGCAAATGAAGCCGGGATTTAAATATCCTGTGCTTCATTTGCATAATGGCGGCTGCTGCTTTTTTCAAAATGGGGCTTTTGAAAAACAGGCAGTTTAGACGGGGCATTTTCGACAGAAATGCCCCATTTCAAAAGATCCTGTACTCATTTTTTGAGGAGTACAGGATCTTTTGAAACGGGGCATTTCTGTCAAAAATGCCCCGTCTCGCTGTTTTATTTTAAAAGCCCGTTTAAAGTGGCTGCCGCCATTATCTGAAGCGCGGTGTTAAATCCCAGCTTCATTTGCACTTTTGATACATCTAATTTTGGTTCTCTTACTGTGTTTTTAATGTGTGGTATACGTTTAAGTTGAGCCTCTAATATTGTGTCTGAAATGTTTCCATGAAATTTGCAGGGTTTTCACTTTTGGCACTGTACCTTTTAATTTGTTTAACTAGCCTAATTTTTGTGTAGTTCCCCTTTCTGACATTAAATGCCACCATGCTAGGTTACTGTGGTGTTTTTCCTGCCACAGGGATGTTACATTTAATTATATTATGGTCACTATTTCAAAGTGTTTCAGCTATATTCATATCTTGAACCAGATCCTGTGCTCCACTTGGGACTAAATTAAGAATGCCCTCCTCTCCTTTTGTGTGTTCCAGAATAGCTGTTTAGGAAGCAGTCATTTAAGGTGTCAAAAAACTTTATTTCTGCATCCTATCCTGAGGTGACAAGTCCCAGTGATTATGGGGATAATGAAAATCCCCCATTATTATTATGGTTTATATGTCTATATAGTCTGTCTAATCTCCCTTAGTATTTCAGTCATTATCACCACCCTGATCAGGTAGTCAGTAATATATCCCTACTTCTATATTCTTACTCTTAGGCTTTGTCTACACTGTAGGGTTTTTGCACAAGAAGCTTTTTGCAGAAGAGATCTTCCGCAAAATCTTCTTGCTCAAAAGCATGCCCACACCTCAAAGGCGCATCGCAAAGCGATGTGGTTTTATACAAGAGAGTGTCCACACTATTGGGTGCTTTCTCGCATATAAAGCCCCCCCGGAACCAGATCTTGCTGGGCTAGAGGTCACCAGTTGCTCTCGAGTGCTGTTGCCAGAGCCCTCCAGAGATGCGCGCTTAAAGGGACCCCCCTAGACAGCTGCTTCTCTGTTTCTGCTGCCTGCTTGCTAGCCCCTTTGGGAAAGTAAAGCTTCAGCAGTGCCTGCTGTGTGTGCCCTTTGCTTTTTTGGGGACGAAACAGCTTTTTCTTCTTCTCCCTTGTGTGCTATGGAACCGGAGCTGCCTGTGGGCATGTGACGGACTTCCAGGGCCATGGTGCGCACTCTGCAGCGCCTGCATCAAGCAGCATTCCTGTTCCAGCTGGAGTTGGACTCCAGGATCCTTTTCATCAGCCTCTGTCTGGCTGCAAGTGCTCCACTCTGGCTGCTGCACCCCATAATACAGAGAAAGTTCTGGAGGCTGGAGACCAGCTTGGTGGGACCGGCTGGTCCTGGAGTGGAATGACTGGCAATAGGTACAGAACTTCTGGATGCGCAAGGCCACCTTCCAGGAGCTCTGTGCTTGGCTCGCACCCGCCCTCCAACTACGCGACACCCACCTGCACCCCGCTATCCCTCTCCAGAAGTGAGTCACAATCACGCTATGGAAGCTGGCCACCCCAGACAGCTACCACTCCGTGGGCAAACAGTTTAGGGTGGGGAGGGCCACCATCAGAGCCATCCTGATGCAGGTAAGGAGCTCATGGGCTGGGTGGTGGTGGTGGTGGTGGGGGTCGGGGGAAGGGTGTTTTGTAAGGGGGAACCTCAGGACGGGGGGCTGGGGACTGTATGAGGTGGAGTGAGGGTGGGGGGAAAGCCCTGGCCCCAGGGGCTTGTGCCTTCTCTCCCTCACACCGGCCTGGTCCTGGGCTGGGGAGGCAGCCACAGGCTCATGGGTGGGTGGGGGGTGGGGGTTCTTTGGGGGGCACATAAGGGGGGGCAGACACGTCCCACTGGGAGTGCACAACCCTCTCTCATTCTTTGTTTTGTGTGTTTTTCTCTCCTTCTGCAGGTTGTCCGGGCCATCAACTCGCTGCTGCGCAAAGTCGCCCTAGTGGAGGACCTGGATGCCACCAGGGCCAGCTTGGCTCCCCTGCAGCGGGGAACCGCAGGGCAGCAATTGACTGCACACACATCCCCATCTGGGCCCCAGACTGTCAAACGGCCCAGTTCATGAACTGCAAGGGCTACTTCTCCGAAGTCCTGCAGGCCCTGGTGGAGCACCAGGGTCATTTCACGAACATTTACGTGGGGTGGTCGGGCAGGGCTCACGATACCCGAGTATTTTGGAACTCCAGCCTGTGTGCTCACCTGGAGGTGGGCACCTTTTACCTCTGCTGGGAGTCTCTGGCATTTCAAAGTATGCTACTATTGAGGTCCTGGATTTCAATCTCTTTCCTAGCAGCCTGAACTTGGCCTCCTAGACCTCTCTGCTATTCTTCCCTATGTCATTTGTACCTATATGTAACACAAACAGCACTACACATACATCTATCTAGATGTCTCAAAGTATTACTGCATTGTAAATGCAGTGCAAAGTGACCTGGTTGTGTCTGAAAAGTAAAACCATTGAAAACTATTTGTGAGTCAATGAATTGTTTTGTGAGATTAATGCATTCTAGCCACAGTAAACTTAGCAACAACAGCAACCCTACCAACACTACCACTCCTCTAGTACATTGGAGGAGATAGGAAAATAAATAAAAATCAAGAAGACCTAAGACTCACTTCATAAAATCACAGGGCTGGAAGAGACCTTGGGAGGTCAAATCCAGCCACCTGCCCAAGGCAGGACCAACCCAACTAAAACATCCCAGCCAGGGCTTTGTCAAGCCAGGACTTAAAAACCTCTAGAGATGGAGATTCCACCACTTCTCAGGGTAACCCATTCCAGTGCTTCACCACCCTCCTAGTGAAATAGTTTTTCCTAATATCTAACCTAGGCCACCCCCTTAGGCACTCATACTAAAAAATTGGCAATGTGCAGGAGAGGACTTTTGAGAGCTCCTTTATTAAAATATAATTACTTTGAAGGGAAGATATGGGATGATTTTTTTTATAATATGTAAGGGAATTGCTGTCTCTTGGGTACTGCTAACTGACCTTGGCAGGGAATATTTCTTGAGGTTGTAATTATTTCTGAAACTCTCCAGTCTGACTGGGTGCCAGATAAGGTCTCTCTGTAGATGGGCTATCTACTTTAATATCAATATATGGTACTCTGTATCTTTTAGGGGGGTGAAAAGATATACATATTTCTAGGAAAGGGCATAACAAATTTAAATATTGTGATGTCTCCTTGTTGGTTATCGAAGAGTATTTTTTCCTTAAATATGGAAATGAATGAAATAGGCAAAGAACTGGATCATCTGTCTTCTGCAAGAACTTGGTTCCCTGAAGTTCCATTGGCTGAGGAGGGAAATTTAATGGCAGTCCTTGTTAAAAGTGACAGATGATGTCGGGAAAGCTGAAGTACTCAGTGCTTTCTTTGCCTCTGTATTCATGGACAAGGTCAGCTCCCAGACTAATGCGCTAAGTGACACAAGATGGGATGAAGATGGACAGCCCTCGGTGGGTAAAGAACAGGTTAGGAACTATTTAGAAAAGCTAAACGTACACAAATCCATGGGTCCAGACTTAATGCATCCGAGGGTACTGAGAGGGTTGGCAAATGTCATTGAGGAGCTTTTGGCCATTATCTTTGAAAAGTCGTGGAGATCGGGAGAGATCCCGGATGATTGGAAAAAGGTAAATGTAGTGCCCATCTTCAAAAATGGGAAGAAGGACAATCCAGGGAACTATACGCCGGTCACTCTTTCTTCGGTTCCTGGAAAAATCATGGAAGGGATCCTTAAGGAATCCATTTTGAGACACTTGGAAGAGAGGAAAGTGATCAGGAATAGTCAGCATAGATTCACAAAGGGCAAGTCGTGCCTGACCAATCTGATTCGCTTCTATGATGAGGTAACTGGCTCTGTGGACATGGGAAAGTCAGTGGATGTGATATACCTTGACTTTAGCAAGGCTTTTGATACGGTCTCCCACAATATTCTTCCCAGCAAGTTAAGGGAATGTGGATTGGATAAATGGACAGTAAGATGGATAGAAGGCCGGGCCCAGCGGGTAGTGATCAACGGCTCAATGTCAGGATGGCGGTCGGTTTCTAGCAGAGTGCCCCAAGGTTCGGTTCTAGGACCGGTTTTGTTGAATATCTTTATTAATGACCTGGATGAGGGGATGGATTGCACCCTCAGCAAGTTTGCAGATGACACTAAGCTAGGGGGAGAGGTAGATAGGGTCCAGAGTGACTTAGACAAATTGGAGGATTGGGCCACAAGAAATCTGATGAAGTTCAACAAGGACAAGTGCAGAGTCCTGCACTTGGGATGGAAGAATCCCAAGCATTGTTACGGGCTGGGGACCAACCAGTTAAGTAGTAGTTCTGCAGAAAAGGACCTGGGGGTTACAGTGGATGAGAAGCTGGATATGAGTCAACAGTGTGCCCTCGTAGCCAAGAAGGCTAATGGCATATTAGGTTGTATTAAGAGGAGCATTGCCAGCATATCCAAAGATGTGATTATTTCCCTTTATTTGGCTCTGGTGAGGCCACATCTGGAGTTTTGTGTCCAGTTCTGGGCCCCCCACTACAAAAAGGATGTGGACACATTGGAGAGGGTCCAGCGGAGGGCAACCAAAATGATTCGGGGGCTGGAGCATATGACCTATGAAGAGAGACTGAGGGAGTTGGGTCTGTTTAGTCTGCAGAGGGGAGGAGGGGGGATTTGATAGCAGCCTTCAACTTCCTGAAGGGAGGTTCCAAAGAGGATGGAGGAAGGCTGTTCTTCTTCGAGTGGTTGCTTATGTCCATTCGAATCAGGTGTGCGCACCGCGTGCACCGCGTCTTCCGGAACGTTTTCCCTAGCGGTACCCGTAGCGCCGGCAGGGCGCCCCCTGGAGTGGCGCTGCCGTGGCAGGACATAAGTATCCCTGCCGGCGCTTCCCCACCTCAGTTCCTTCTTACCGCCCGTGATGGTCGTTGGAGCGTCTCTCTCTTAGATCAGTTAATGGTTCCCGTTTCTGTTAGTATTGTAAATAGTTCTGAGTAGTTCAATTAGTTATGTAGTCAGTGTTTCTTTGTTTTTTCCTTCTCCCCCTTCGGGGTGAGGAATGCCAGGGCTGCAAGGCTTTAAGGCGTGCGCTGTCTGCGCAAAGTTCATGCCCAAAGGGGACCCTCACGACAGTTGTCTGAAGTGCGTGGGTGAGGGCCATCTTACGGACGCTTGTAAGATCTGCAAGTCTTTTAAGCCCTGCACTAAGAGGGGAGAGAGACTCTCATCTAAAACTTCTCCTCATGGAGGTGGCTTTACAGCCGGCACTGGCTGGGCACTCTGCGGTGCGCAATGCACCGGCGTCCATGCGAGATGCCCCATCTCGGGACTGGACCTCGGCGTCGAGGGCCCGACACCGGTCTCACTCTCCGGCACCGAAAAGGTCAAGAACGTCTCACGGTAGGTCTCCGAGCCGGAAGTCCAAGTCGAGCCTACACCATGGTACCGACTCTCCGGTGCGCACATCATCATGCACCACGGTGTGGTGTAAGCGAAGCGGGACGTCCATCTAGTCCAGGGCAGCTACCCTCGCACCGCCCCTCCACGCCGGACACCTTTGAGGCGGCGCATGACCTTATTAGCCTCACTACCTCCCCTCCGTCGTCGGTTGAGGCGGAAGGGTCGAGGTCACCTACGCCGGAGGCCGTGTTGGCACTGGCTTCGCCTCTGCACCGGCATGACCGAACGGCACCGGTCACTTATGCAGCGGGACCTTCCCCTGTGGGACCAGTACCGCTTGCCGCCGTAGCGGTGCCGGCATTGACGCAGGCCGCCAGGCTTCACTCGGCGCTTGACTGGGCTCGACCTCCCTCTGTGCTGGGACCCCTTCCAGACCCTTTCTTGGCTGCGCCTGTTCCGTATCACCCTGGCCTCGCGGCGACGTCTTCGGCACCATCGTCGGGCCCTTCAGCACCAGCATCTTCAGCACTGGTGTACGTTTCAGCACCATCACAGGCACCGGCATCAACCCTGTGGGCCATGCCGGTACTGCCATCGCCGGTGACGTCGGCTTCTTCGGGGTTCGTATCGCAACCGATACCGACTACGGCACCGCAGCCATGTTCCGTGCCAGCACCACAACTGGCACTGGGACCGGTTCTCCCGGTGCCACAACCGACTCCACCCCGGGCACCGGGATCTGTTCTCCCGGCACCGACTCCACTCCAGGCACCAGGGGCTCCACTCACGGCACCGGCACCGGGTTTCCCAGTACCGCAACAGGGACAGGCACCGGCACCGGTTTTCCCGGTGCCGGCATGCCCGCATTGAGCGCATGCGGGCAAACACGAGTCCATGGCCAGGTTTGCCCCCCCATGGGCGGCAGGACATTCGTCATCTGCGCCTCCCTGGCCTGAGTCTGATTACTCGTCAGATTCTGATGCGGCATCATTCAGGTTGGAGTCCTCGGGAGCTTCCTCGACTCATAGATCTCGTTCCCAGCACCGGCGTGATCGTTCGTGGTTGCAGCAGACTTGGCCGCCTCAGCCACAATGGCCCTTTTGGACACCGTGGGCTTACCACCAGTGGCAGGGGCCTGTGCCCTCCTCTGTGGTGTCCGGTGCCTCAGGGCACCGACCGCAACCGTCGGTGTCGCTGTCAAGACCCCCTTCCTCTCCCTAGAGGTCGGTTGCTATGGACGCCGCTGCTGAGCCGCAGGCCTTGGTACCGGAGCCGCTTCCGCAAGCGGTGCCGCCTGTCCAGCCGGCGCCTCAACCAGTTCCTGCTCTGGGTCCGGCACTGGCCATCATCGTCACCGTCACAGTCATCATCGTCACCGGATGAAGCTTTGGCAGATCCCGCACCGGCGTTGCCTACTATGGATGCCCGGGCGCATCAGGAGCTGCTTAGGCGTCTGGCCTCCAATCTGGGTGTCCCAGTGGAGCCAGTAGTAGAGGACACGGACCCCATGATTGACATCCTCTCGAATGATGCGCCTGCCCGCTTGGCTTTGCCACTTAATAAAACCGTGGCCAAGATTACCAATGCCCTGTGGCAGACCCCAGCAACCCTGACCCCTACCTTAAAGGGAGTCGAGAGGCGCTGTTACGTCCCCCAGTCGGGACACGTGCACCTGTATTCTCAGCCCGTTCCCGGGTCCTTGGTCGTCCAGGCTGCGGCCCAAAAGGAGAGGCTTCCCCAGCCGGGGCCGTCCCCGAAAGCTAGGGAGCCCAAGCGCCTTGACCTGATTGGCATACACCTTACGGCCCCTGGTGGGGTGCAACTCCGCATTGCAAATCAAAAGCATAGCGGCTCAGCATTGCTTGCTAATACCTGGCAGGCCGTTGATAAGTTCAAGGACAAGCTGCCTGCCGAGGCCCGTCAGGAGTTTGCGGCCATGACCTCTGAGGGCAGAACCATTGCCCGCACGGCCCTCCAGGCTTCCCTGGACGCGGTCGACTCTGCAGCCCGCACCATGGCGTCAGGTGTGGTTATGCACTGTGGTGCCTGGCTGCAGGTGTCTGGAATACCTCCGGACGTCCAAACCACGATCCAGGACTTGCCGTTTGATGGGAAAGCCTTGTTTTCAGAGCACACAGACTCCAGGCTCCATATGCTCCTAGGACACGAGGTCTACCCTACGGTCCTTGGGGATTCACACACCGGCACCCCAGCATTGTCAGCTGCCCTACAGACAGCAGGGGAGAATGCAGTCCCAGGTCCCCCGTGGGGATTACTGGAGACACCGTCCTCGTGCTCCCACTGGAGGTGCGGGGGCGGCTGCGGGCCCGTCCTCCGCAAGGGGTCGTCAACGTTGCCCGAGAGGGGGACAACCCCCGTGGGGCTGGTCAAGGTCCCTCCCAGCATTCCAAGCACCTGTTTTGATGGGATGATAGAAGGTTGCGCGCCAACCTCCCACCCTGGCCCCCTGTTTGGGGCCAGGTTATCCCGGTTTGCCCATGCCTGGACAGGAATCACGACCGACGCCTGGGTCCTAAAGATAGTCAGGTGTGGCTATACCATCGCCTTCCTGGGCTCGCCCCCTTCCAACCTGCCCGCCCCGTCCCTTTTCAGGGATACCTCTCACGAAGGCACGCTCCGCCAAAAGGTGCTGGCGCTTCTCGAAAAGGGAGCTGTGGAGAGGGTCCCCCCACATCTGGAGGGCAAGGGGTTTTATTCCCGATATTTTGTTGTCCCGAAACCCAAGGGCGGGGTTCGTCCCATCTTAGATCTCAGGGACCTCAACAAGGCGGTCGTGAAGACCAAGTTCAGAATGGTAACCCTAGCTTCTGTTATCCCAGTTTTACAGTTAGGAGACTGGTACGGAGCCCTCGATCTCAAGGACGCTTACTTCCATGTGGCGATAAGACCCAGCCACAGGAGGTTTCTCCGTTTTATTGTTTCCCGATGCCACTTCCAATTTACAGTGCTCCCATTTGGCCTTTCAACAGCACCCAGGGTCTTTACACAATGCATGGCAGTCGTAGCGGCGTTCCTCTGCAAGAAAGGGGTACACGTTTTTCCGTACTTAGACGACTGGCTGATCCGTGGCCGCTCCTACGAGCAAGTAGAGGCCCATGTTTCCATCACAAGGGCTCTCTTCGTAAAGCTGGGACTCATGCTAAATGAAGAAAAGTCATCGTTGACTCCCTCCCAACACCTCGAATTTGTAGGAGCCCTCCTGGACGCCAGGGTGGCAAGAGCATTCCTTCCCATGGCCAGGTTTCTATCCATAGTGGAGCTGGTCTCCGAGTTAACCCGGTTCCCCATCACGACAGCCCGGGTCTGCTCGAGGCTGCTGGGACACATGTACATATGTGGTACGCCATGCTCGTATGAGGCTCAGGCCTCTGCAGGCCTGGTTGGCGAAGGCATTCAACCAGACCAGGGGTCTCTGGGACACGGTTCTCACAGTGCCGCCGGAGGTGATAGCCTCCTTACAACGGTGGACCCAGGAGGCGGTGGTGTGCAGTGGGATTCCGTTCACTGTACCTCCCCCCTCGCTTACACTGGTCACATATGCTTCCGACCTGGGTTGGGGAGCACACCTGGGGTGTCAACAGGGCTTATGGTCCCCTGCAGAGCGGGCTCTGCACATAAATGTCCGGGAGCTCAGGGCTGTCAGGAGAGCCTGCGAGACTGTCAGCCGATGGTCAGGGCAGTGTGTGTGTGTGTGTGTGTGACACCCAAGTCTTTAACTGCTAAGGCACAAAGCCCCGTCGCTGCGGGCAGTCTAGGAGAGACTGAAGGGAGCCCCGAAGTTTAACGTCCGTGACTTTACTGCTAGGACCGGGGTCCCGTCGCAGAGGGCTGCCAACAGGCAGACAGATGCCCCTTGTTAATAGGAAGAGCTTATTACATCTCAGATTTTAGCTGCTAGGATACAGGACCCCTCTGCAGCGGGCAGTCTAGGGAAGACTGAGAGATGCCCCAACGGATCTGTCACCTGGGAGTGACACGATCCAAACGCCCAAGCTCCTCCTATACTTGTCCCTTAAGACCGGCTGAAGTTCTTTTAAATTGTGCTTGGTTCTGTTACAGCAACTGAAGGAGTCAGGTTAAAAACTTAAACAGTTACAGGTTTATTAAAAAGGCTTATAAATCATATGGTTACAATGGCTATTGCTCTATTTCTTAACTGCTAGCAAATATAGATCTTAAAAATGGTTACAAAGAAAATAAAGATAGAAAATAGAAATAACGGTACCAAGTGACAGCTTAATCTTTAAAGAGCTCTAAATCTATGTGTACACTTAAGACAAAGGACCACATCCAGGTACAATTTTACCCCCTTCTGTGCCTCTCGACTCCAGCGGTCAAGCCAGGGCTGGTCCTCAATTCCTAGGAAAGACGAATACGAGGTGGGCGTCCCCGTGGAACCTCGGGAGGTCAAACACCTAACCCGACCAGCAGATAGATGGTAGATTGACACTCAGAGTAAATGTGCTGCTGGACCCATCTTTATACCCATAGGGGCCCGTATCGTCTTTCTTATTTAAGATGCCAAATCGTGTTGGTTCGTCTTTGTGATGCCAGTTCTTACAAGCAAGTTTCAAGTTAATTTACACTTGCAAGAGAGATAACTAAATTGTGAGTACTAGACATTGTTTTTTACTGGGCAAGAGATTCCTCCCCCTGCGGACGGCTGTGTGTTCGTATCAATATGGGTTTTAGTCACGGACACTCCTCTGCAGCCTCTTGGTCAGCAATTGGCGTATCTCTGTTTACAGCCATTCAGGGTTACAGCAGCCTGCCATATCCAGGCAAGCAAAGATAGATGTTACGGGGGGTTCCTGTCTGGCTACAGAGACCTTCCTGTTGAAGCTGTCTCGCCGCTCTGTCCTGGTGCGCCTGGACAACATGGCGGCTGTGTTTTACCTCAACAGGCAGGGGGGAGCCCAGTCGCCTCCCCTCTGCCGCGAGGCTCTGTGCCTCTGGGACCTGTGTGTAGAGCACGGCATAGTTTTGCAGGGAGAGTACCTGCCAGGGTGCAAGAACTTGCTGGCCGATGCTCTGAGCAGGTCCTTTGGAGCCCACGAGTGGTCTCTCAAGGATTCGGCTCTTCGTCAGGTCTTCCACAGGTAGGGTTGTCCCCTAGTAGACCTGTTTGCCTCGGCACGCAACACCAAGTCCCAGAGTTATTGCTCCCTGTTGGGGCTTGAGGAACACTACAGGGGGGATGCCATGACAGTGCCGTGGCCGGCAGGCATCCTCTATGCTTTCCCTCCGTTTTCCCTAATTCCCAGGGTTCTGACCAGGGTCAAGACCTTCAGGTCCACGGTCATCCTGATAGCCCCTCGGTGGCCCAGACAGTTCTGGTTCCCTATCCTGGTGGACATGATCACCAAGGACCTTATAACGCTCCCACCGGTTCGGGATCTCCTGACCCAACCTTGGGACGGGGGGACCATGGTTCACCCGAATCTCAGCCCTCTCCACCTGACGGCCTGGTTTATCCGTAGCTGACCCAACCGGAAAGGGAATGTTCCCAGGAGGTACAGATGGTGCTCCTAAGTAGTAGGAAACTGTCTACCAGGCGGTCGTACGCAGCCAAGTGGCGGCGGTTCTTGTCTTGGGCGTCCAGAAGGGGAGTGCACCCGTCCTGTGCACCTGTCCCGTCCATTCTGGACTACCTCTTCGAACTTAGGTCCAGTGGCCTCTCTACCTCCTCTATTAAAGTCCATGTGGCATCTCTCTCCGCCTTCCATGTTGGTTCGGCAGGAGTTTCTCTGTTTTTTGACCCTGTGGTCAAAAGGTTCCTTAAGGGTTTGGATAAGTTGTATCCCTTGGTTAGACCCCCTATCCCCGCGTAGGACCTTAACCTCATGTTGTCTAGACTTGTGTCGCCCCCCTTTGAGCCGCTGGCCACGTGTTCTTTGAAGCACCTTTCTTTGAAGGTTGCATTCATTGTGGCCATTACATCGGCTCGCAGAGTCTCCGAGGTGAGGCTCCGCCCTCACCCGGCTTTTCTCCCCAAGGTGGTGTCTCCATTCCATTTGTCCCAAGAAATTTACCTCCCGGTTTTCTTTCCAAAGCCCCACGCCTCCCCTAAGGAGCAAGTGCTCCATTCCCTGGATGCTAGACGCGCGCTAGCTTTTTATATTGATAGGACTAAGCCCTTTCGTAAATCCACACAATTGTTTATTGCTGTCGCTGACAGAATGAAAGGACTTCCCATATTGACCCAAAGGTTGTCCAATTGGGTCGCAGGGTGTATCAGGGAGTGTTATGCCTTGGCCAGGAAGGTCCCGGCCCGGGTTACAGCACATTCCAGTAGGGTGCAGGCGTCCTCTGTAGCTTTTGGGACGCAGGTTCCAATCACTGAAATCTGCAGGGCGTCCACGTGGTCGTCGGTCCTTACCTTTACAGCGCACTACGCGCTGGCACAGCAGGCTAGGGAGGACGCAGGGGTGGGATCTGCGGTCCTCAGCTCTGTATTGTAAATATGTTGGTTTATTTGTACACATTGCACTTTTCTACAGTTTTCCTGTGTTTGGTTAGTTGAATAAATATCTTTGGATTGCTCAACTTTCGTGGACTTCTATTTCTGAGTGCTCCAACCCCTCCTCCTTGAAGTGGGGTTGGCTTGGAAGTCACCTGATTCGAATGGACATGAGCAACCACTCGAAGAAGAAAAGAACGGTTACTTACCTGTAACTGTTGTTCTTCGAGATGTGTTGCTCATGTCCATTCAATTCCCCCCCCACCTCCCCTTCGTCGGAGCGTCCGGCAAGAAGGAACTGAGGTGGGGAAGCACCGGCAGGGATACTTATGCCCAGCCATGGCGGCGCCACTCCAGGGGGCGCCCTGCCGGCGCTACGGGTACCACTAGGGAAAACACTCCGGAAGACGCGGTGCGCACACCTGATTCAAATGGACATGAGCAACACATCTCGAAGAACAACAGTTACATGTAAGTAACCGTTCTTTTCTCCTTTGGAGACTCGGCCAGGGACAGAACGTGCCCCGCTCCCGTGGCTTTAAAGCCTGTGCCACTTGCCGCAGGCCTATGCCAGTCAGTGATCTGCATGCTGACTGCCTCCTCTGACTAGGAGAAGCACATATTTCAGACAAGCGTCAAATCTGCAGGTCCTTTGGTCTGAGGATAATAAAAGATATACACTTAAAAGCTCCACTCATGGAGTCCATGCTCATTCCTCAGGGCCAACGCTCAGACTCGGGGAGGAGCGCCAGCCCGTCGATGTGGAACACTCCCCTGGCACTGACAGTCTGGCACCAGTCATCACCTCTTGCTCTTGCCGAGTGGCCAAAAAAGTCGACCAGGGACAAGCCCCAGGCCCGCAAAAGCCAAGGCCAGGAAAGGTGATCAGATGGGAAACCAAGCACCAGAGAAAACTTCTGCAGGATGCCCAGACTAGTCCTACCTGCTCCCCATTGCCCATTCCGGAGGTTCAAATGCCTTCTACACTGTTGGTTTTTCAGGCAGTGAAGAACATTGTAACCCTGGCAATACCATCGCCTCCAGCGCTAGTTGGGCCGTGGCATAAAGGGAAGCTGCTGTTTGTCCCTGTCGCCAAGTGCTGGACAGTGTCACTCTCCCACTTGGTTTGAGAGCAGAGCTCTTCATAGCCCCATGCACTTCGTGAGTGAGACCAGGGTAAGAGGCTGTGCCTCGAGTCACCAGTGTTGGAGCGCAGACCTCTGGAGACACCTGCCCCCTAGCAACAGTGGCACCATAGAAAGAGTTGCTCCCCTTATGCATCTCTCCTCTCTAGGGACATTTACCCATGTCCACGGTACCTCTCTCTGCTTCACCGATACTCATTGGCATGGAGCTACATGAGGTGTAGTACAGCCTATTGGTCCCGCTCAACGTCATGGCACTGGTGATCACCCTCTCGCCACCAGTCACTGCCAACCAGAAACGGGTCCTCAGATCGTTGTAGCTCTCCAAGATTCTACACCATTAATTGTGGGTTCTCAGTACTGGAGAGAGCATAGCACACAATCCCCTTCCTTTTGCGTCAGCCAGCATTCACTCTGCTAGCACTGTGTCAGACTCTGTCTCCCTGCTCTCAGCACATCCGTCCAGATTACAAGCGGTGCTGCAGATGGCTTCGTAGGACTCCCCGTGGCCCCAGGCACTGTGATGCTCGTGGACTCCCTAGGGCTTTCTTGTGTGGCCCCAGGTTACCTGCTCATTGGTTGGAGTGTTGAAGGTTCTTCTGGTGCCCTCAGCTAGCCATGTGCATGCTCACTGAGGCAAGAGGGCCAGTTGTGCCAAGCTTTGTCTTTCTTGTCACCAGATGAGGCAATAATGGAACCCCCACCCATGGTGCTTCCTGACGACATGAAGGCCCGTCAGGATCTTTTTAAAAGGTTTGCTACCAACCTGGACCTCCAAGTGGAAGAGGTGCAAGAAATCTCAGATTCCCTCTTTGGGGTACTGGGCCAGGCAGTGCCAGGCAGGGGGCTTTGCTGCTGCATGATAAAATAGCCAAGATTGCCAAGGCTCTATGGCAGACTCCTTCTTCCATTCCACCTATATCCAAGAAGACGGAGTAGAAATCCTTTGTGCCTGCCAAGGACCATGAGTATCTCTCTGTTCTTCAAGTGATAGCTCACGTCAATTCCATGTAGGAAATTCCTTTGTCGAAAATGTTACCCTTAGCAGTAACCGTTGGGCCAGCAGGGGTACATCTACACAGCAACATTATTTTGAAATAATTAGCGTTATTTCTAAATAACGTAGTCCACGTCTACATAGCCGGCAGTTATTTCAAAATAATGTCGAAATACTATCAAACTGGAGGACTTCTTACTCCCACTCCTGTAACCCTCATTGTACGAGGAGTAAGGGAAGTCGGAGGAAGAGTCCTCTATTTCAAAATAAGTGCTGTGTAGACACTTCCAATTTTGAAATAAGCTATTTCAAAATAAGCTATGCAATTGACGTAGCTCAATTTGTGTAGCTTATTTCAAGGTAAGCCCTCCCATGCAGACGCACCACAGGGAGCTCCTTGGAGTGGTGCCGCTATAACCCCTGCTGGTCCTTCACCCCCTGAATTCCTTCTTACCACTCGTGATGGTCATTGGACCGTTCTTTGCTCTTGCTTTGCAAGTGTCTCTTAGCAGTTCTCACCTGTTCTTGTAGTGTTAGTGGTTTTCTAGTTGATTACTATTTACAAAAAGATAAGAACAAAGTGTTCGTAGTTAACTTCAGCGTAGGACTCTTCCCCAAGGATGTGAACCAGTATTTGAGTAGTCAAATACCTGATAAGCAGGAGCTTATCTGGTAGCACTGTTGATTACTCGATCACCCCCTCCGCTCCCTGCCGCTCTACACTCTTAAAGGGACAGCGGAGCCAGCATGCAAAGATGCTGGCTCAATCTCTGGTCCCCCACGGGGTCTCAGGACAACCCTCCCCCACGCTGCCACTCTGCATTCTGAAAGGGACAGAACAGCTGGTCCTGCGGGTCTCCTCACAAGCCCCTTTCTCTTCCCTGCTGCCACTCTGCCTTTTTAAAGGGATAGAGCAGCCAGTCTCAGCACAAGCCTTCCCCTGCTCTTCTGCATTATTAGGGACAGGGGCACCTGTATGTAAAGACGCTGGCTCAGTCCTGGTTGCCCACCTGTAGCATCCCAGCCTAGTAGCCAAGGGACATCCCTGCTGCTACACCAGCAGAGGAGCATCCCATTTCAGGCAGCCCCCATTGGGCTGGCGGGGGGCTGGGAGAGCCTGGAAGTGAGAGCTGCAGCTGTGCTAAGGCAGCAGGTAGTGGACAGTCCACCTCAATTTCTGCCCACTTGGCTGGAGGGCAGGGGGCTGGGAGAGATAGAAAGTCTGATCTCCAGCTGCACAGGGTAGCAGAGAGAAGGGAGTGGGATTCCCTTTGAGCTCCTGGGCGGGGAGGGGGCAGGGAGAAGAGAGGCAAGTTCTGGCTAGACAAGAACTCCAGTAACCAGAGTGTCTTTTTTAAAAGGAATCGAAATATTTATAACCTGGCATATCTGACTCTGAACCCCAACTCAGGGGCTGCAGTGACATTGTGACTAGGAGAGTTGCCTGTTCCCAAACAATTTCTATGGGTCCCAGACAAGTGATCACCATTAGGTTTTACAATTTAGGGACAGGGCCTGGCTGTGAAAGTCATTAAGGGCGGATGCCAGGTCTGTGTTTGCTAGTGTCATTTCTTGGTTCTTCAGAGGGCCTCAGTGACTCATAAGTAAAGTAACAAGCACAGCTGGGATTAGCATTTGCAGGATGAAGACCTTATTACATGACAAGGTCTTTCAAGCCGGGAAGCAAACTCCACAGCAATGTGTTAAAGTGCTCGGTTTCCTTTGGGGGGAGGGGAAGGTTACCTAGTAAGCCTACTGTGACTTTCTTTGTGAAATGCAGTGAACCCAAGAAAGGTTTGCCTTATTCCGCAGGGCTCTGGTCTGCAGCATTTGCAGCGTGTGGGTGCAACACACTGAAGCAGTGTGTGCTTGCTGCCGGCTCCCCTGTCCCTAATAATGCGCAAGGAAGTGGGGAGGGGACTTGGGCTAAGACCCGCGGCACTGGCTGCTCAATCCCTTTCAGAATGCAGAGTGGCAGCACGCGGGGGAGGAGGTTGTCCTGAGACCCTGCGGGGGACCAGAGAGTGAGCCAGCATCCTCTTTAAGAGCGTAGAGCGGCAGCCGGGAGTTGTGCTGAGTCCCAGCATGAGCTGGAAGTGAGCGCTTCAACTGCCTTTCCTCAACGATACTTGATTAGCAAATTAATCGCTACTTAATATCCCTATGCCGCGGCCCCAAGGCTTCAAGCACTGCATGAAGTGCCAGGAGCCGATGCCCTATGGAATCTCCACGGAGCCTGCCTCAAGTGCCTTGGAGAAGCCCATGTGTCCGAGTCGTATAAGATCTGCAGGGGCTTCAAGCCGTGTGCCAAGTGGGAAAGGGAGTCCCGTTTGAAGATCTCCTCAGGGAAGTGGCTCTTTGTCTGGCACCAGTGTCAGATCTGATTTTTTTTTTTTTTTTTGTGGGGCAGTGACTCCTGACCCAAAAAGAGTTCCCCACCCCTGCCATAAATAAAGAAAACATTGAAGCCTTTTGTGTTGGACATAATATTTTACTTTATTTAAAATGAAATTTAATAAACAAACATGAGAAAGTTAAAATGCTTAATCTGTTTCATAATATAAATCAAATCATTCTCCCTAGCTGCAGCTGGTTCAGAAAATAAGGTCAACATACCCAGCAGGGTAGTTTTCAATCCAACCCTTGCCGCCCAAGGCCCTGCTCCTTCCGGGTCGGCCTGTGACCTTTTCCAAAATTATTTCCCACCCATGCTTTACATGCATGTCACTTTAGTAAGACCGGTAGGAAAAAACTACGCTGACGGAAACCCGTGGAATCTGGCAACCCTGCGCGTGGGCAACAGCAAACAAAACATCTCGTGGGCCACACATGGAACCCTGGTGGGCGACAGGTTTGCCCAGCACTGTTGTAAGAGAATGTGCAGTAAGTCGGAATATGAATATGCCTTCAGCTGGAACTTGTAAGACCAAAGATGGGTTTGTCCTATCCATTATTGTGGGGGAATTCATAAAACAGTCTGAATCCAGCAAAGGTTTTTAGTGGGTACTTTTGTCTAGCAGACAACGGCAAGGGCAGTTTTCTCTTTGTACTTAGCAACTTGCAGTGCAAATAAACGCAGCCAGTTACAGATGGAAACAGAAGAGAAAACCAGACAAGATTTCAAACAAAGTCAATAAAGCAATGACAACAAAATGGCCTTTAAACCACATGGCCTGAAAGTTCCTAGAATTTAAGGCCACTAGTTTCTGGTTAATCTATTTTACAATTTGCCAACATTCATTATTTTATAGTGAAAGCATCTGCCATTGTTAGTATTTTTCTCATTATGCCTCTTTATTATGGAGCTTCTTAATTGAAATAGAGCTATTTGGGTATAGTGTTTTCCATTTAAGGATTAAAAATCAGTAAGTGCTTTCAATGAAATACCTGTGTGTATATGAGTGTTACAAATCACGTTCCAAATACCTTTGTAAATAATTAACTGAGTTTTCAAAAGTGATATTGAGTTAACCACTAGTGTTCACAGAATGGTGAAATCTACTGTTAGGGACAGCACTAAATATGGGATTTAAAAGCTGGATTTTTCTTATAATGTTGGTTGATTCAGGAGAAACTTTTACAGAAGGTAAAAGTACTAAGGCATTCTTCTATTTATAAAAGAATATGATATTCTAGATCATATAATTTATACATTACTCTCAGAAAAGTGCTGCATGCAGTTATTTTAATTTGATAGTTTGATTCTTAATGGAGATACATTTTTGCTTGTGGTATTTGTATTTCTAATATTCTTGACTGAACACTTGCTATTGAAGAATTAACTGTTGCTATGTTGAACCTTGAAAAGGACACAGGTCTAGCAACCCTGGACAATGTTTCAGATACTGACAGATGATCATCCCATTTTGTTATTTCTGGAACCATGTCCTAGACAGGCTTTAGTTCCATTTTATTTGTAGACAAATCATGTGAATTGCATTGCTGAAGGTACACTGACTTAGGTAAAAAGGAAGTAGGGAATAAAATGCTAGTCTACAACTAATAACCTAAGATACGCCTCTGTGCCTCTTGTTTCTGGTCTACAGAATGGGATATTGCTCCCTTAATCCCTGTTTTCTAGAAACCAAGATTTTTTTAGAACTATTACCATCACTAGATAACATAGCAACTCACTGGTATCCTGTCTTTTACCTTTTTACTATTATTATATTATTATATTTTATTTTTATCATTTATTTATTTCAGGCTGGGTCACTTCTAACTAAATCCATCTGCTCTGTCTATATCTTTAGCTTTTCTGCTATAAAGAAGTTACCAGCTGTCAAGTCTATAAATTCCTGCCATGTAGCTTCCAGAGTGCAGACCAGATTACAGATTGCTCTCTAGGTAGGACCTTCTTGAATTAAGGTGCCTCCTCTTACTTTCTCTTTTTACACTTGTTCAAAGGATCAGGAATTCAGGGATTTCAAGTTAGTTTAATAGAGCAATATGTTAATTCAGTAAGTCATGGATCAAGCCTGATGATGTCAATAATGGTTACTAGGAAGAAGCAGCTACTTTCCTTTCTTCTAACAAAAAAAATGCAGGGGTGCCAATTCCCTTGAGGCAGAGAACCACATCCCATGTTAAGCCATAGCCTGTGAGCAAAGATATAACTTAGGACTGAGTTCTCCAGTCCCCAGCCATTTCCTGCTGATGTCACAGTTGGGTTTGCAACCAGAGCCTCGGCAGTATCTGGCCTAAAGAGTAGTATCTAAATACTTAAGATTTATTTGGTTTTTTTTTTCACTACCATGTGACATTCAGTGGGAAAACATGCTCTCTTTTACAGCCACAGCTGTTCCAGCCCTCTCTTTTCACTCCTTTTCCCCGGCCTCATTTTTCTCTTCCATTCTTCCCTGTGCATTCCTTCCCAGCCTTCTTTTCCCACATTGCTGTGGCCTCATTGCTCTATCTTTTGCATTTCATCTGCTAAAATGATCAGCAATCAAATAGCTAATGTTGACACCGAAATACGGAAATGTTCGATTTTAGCGCTAACACTTCAGGGGTCATGTTTCCCAGTCATTTTTTAGGCTGACTGCAGATTTGAGCAGATGTCACTGGCTACATATAGACTACAAGCCTCTTTCGAACGAGAGCGTCTAGACTGCAACCACTTCTTTCGAAAAAGCGAGCCGCTTTTTCAAAAGAGAGCACCCAGGCAGTCTGGATGCTCTCTTTCAAAAAAGCACTGTTTGCATTCAAGAGCACTTTTAAAAAAAGGCGTTGTTCTTCATAAAATGAGGTTTACTGCGGTTGAAAAAACTGCTGCGTTCTTTCGATTTACTTTCAAAAACGCGGCAGCAGTCTAGACGCAGGGGAAGTTTTTTCGAAAAAAGGCCACTTTTTTCGGAAAAACCCTGTAGTCTAGACACACCCACTGTATCAGTTATGCTCAGTGCATGTTTAGAAGCTTTTCTTTACACCCATGAGGCCTAGAAACTCTTTTAGGGGAAAAAAGTTCTAGACCGTCTGAATATGTCTAGCAGGCAATGAATAGATCAAGTGGCCTGAAGCCATCCCTTAGGATGTAAGTTTGACACCACTTTTGTAAATATATTACCATTTAGTTTTACTGAATATGCCCATATCCTTGTAGTATGGGACAGTGAAAAAAGTCTTGGTTTTTAGTACAGGTTGGAGCTCTCTGGTCCAGCACCCTCAGCACCTGATCCATCCAGAATGAGGGAATTTGCTGGATCAGGGGAGGTCCCCTGCCACCGGCCTCCCTGCTCGCTGCCCCTCCTTGCGGCTGGCTCTGCTCCAGCCCACTGCCACTGGGCGGCAGCTCCACTGCTTCCTGGCTTCGTCTCAGGAACAGCGGTCTGGCTGGTGCTTCCCTAGAGCTCCCTAGCTGTCATGGCCCTGCTTCTGCCCCGCCCAGCCAGGGCACCCTGGGATGTGTCTCACCAATTGTCTATGGCCCTGCTGCTGCTGTGCCCACCCAGGGCTCCCCAAGGATGTGGCTTGCCAGCCCTGCTATTGCTCCACCTGGCCGGGGCTTTTCAGGGATGGGGCTTACCAGCTGCTGCCCCCCCCCCTCCCCTTGGGTATGAGGTCTCTGGCCCCCGCCACCAGACTCCCAGCTGACTCGCATTCCGGCGTGTCAGGCTTTCTGGTCCAGAAACATCCGTGGTCCTTCAGATGAGTCCTGGATTTATGAGGTTTAACCTGTGTAATTGCTAACTACTTGGAAAGTGAAGTATAAGTTCAAAGGGTAAGTGTTTGCAGAATGGGACCTTGTGTCTGAACCCTAGATATCTGTACAGAATTCAGCCAAGCCAGTTAAGTTTAAATTCATCCAGAAAGCAGTTACATGCATGGGGAAATTTATAATGAACAAAACATAATTTAAATCTTTTGTAGATAAGCCTTGTGATTTGCCACTCATAGAAAATGGGAAGATAGCCCAGTATTATTATAGTTTTAAAAGTTACTATTTTCCAATGAGTAAAGAAAAAAAGCTTTACTACAGCTGCCTGGCGGGCTATACAACTGAATCTGGAAGTCAAGATGCAAGGATAACATGCACAGTAGGAGGATGGTCACCAGCACCCAACTGTTACAGTAAGTCAATTTCAGTGGCATTTTTTATTTCTTGTGGAAATTTTAATTGATTTCACCCAGAGGGAGTAGTAATGAGACCATAAATTAGGGAAAAGTTAGGAAGCAGAAGTGAAAATCAACACTTTTCATCTGTCTCTGTGAAAATCAGTACCAAAGGCAGTAATGCCATTTTGTAAAGTCAGATAAATAAAGGGAGGTTCGGTTCTTTGCGAACTGTTAGCCATGATCAGCAGAGATGTTGTTTACCAGAAGCTGATAATGGGGAACAGGATGGATCATTTGATGATTCCCTGTTCTGAATACCTTCTGAAGCACCTGGCATTAGCCATTGTTGGAAGTCAGGATACTGAGCTGGCTGAACCTTTGGTCTGACCTCACTGTGCTTGTTCTTATGATCAGAACATCCCTAATTATTTTATATTTTCAGCTTTTGTGTTTTCCTTACTGGTTTTATTCAAGTGGGACTAGACTGCCTTACCATCCTCCATAATGAGCAAATGACTAATTTGTCAGATTTTTACTTCACTTTGCTTCTTCTCATCTTGAATAACTTTTCCTCTTGGAGCTGGAAGCTGCCCTCCCCCCCAGTTCAGAATTGTTCTGGATCATCTGCAAAGATTAAACAAAGTAAAAGCTACACTTTGGCAGGAGTTGCCAGCAGGTGACTGGTGGGCTGCTCCCTCAGACAGTGATAGCAGCCCAAATAATATTTAGAGAGTTAGCCAGGGTTTTTAAAACTCAAAGCTGTGGTAACAACTGTTTTCCTTCAGGTGGTGCCAGGAATAAATCAAGGGGGACAAAGTTCCTCTCTCTGAGAGTGATCAGTACAATCATGAGTGCTTTTACTTAAAGTTACATTTTCTTATTAGGTCTCAAGTGCTTTTACACACACACACACACACACACACACACACACACACACACACAAAAGGTTCAGAGCTTATTAGCCATTTATATTTACCCAAAGTCTGAGAGAGTTTGGTAATCAACAACTAGACTACCAGAAACACTTGTTCCATTCAGCTGTTGGGGAGTTTAGGTGCCAGCTCCTTGCCCAGAGAAAAGCTTCCTTGGACTGTTCCAGATTGCATCCTCTTGCCTGATCTCTTATAGCTAACTTAAAAAAAGCACATAACTTATAGTGACTTGTGGGTCTCACCATGCTCCTAGTTATCAGAACATTCCTAATATCGCTAGTTATAACAACATTATTTATATGCCAGGGTGCTTAAAACCAAAGTTAACTGTCCTTCAATTCTGATGGTATATTAACCTTCTGTCCCATCCTTCCATTTTGATTAGCAGAAACTGCAAAAATGCAGCTGTTTGGCCTTGCCCCTAAGATGATTTCTGGTATGTGGTATTTGGTTTTCAGAGGCCAGGCACATGCAATAGCTGACTGCAGTAACATCAGGTTCCAGCAATACATGCAGTAACATCAAGTTCTGGAGTTACAGGGGAATGAGGAGAACATCTGTGCCTCTTAAAATAAAATTAAAAATAAATAGAGGGCATGTTTGACCAGGAGACAGTGAACCCACCAAACTCTCCATGAATTCTCTTGCTCCCTTTGTGGAGACTATCCGCTGCTTATGACCTGCTCATGGCCATCTGTTCTCTTGCCTGTGACCTTTAATTGTTGTGTGGGGAGAACTTTCACTGTGTATTTGCCAGTCCTCCTATTTTACCCACTGAGGGAGAGTCGTACAGCCTGAAAGTTGGGTAATTTCTCCAGTGCTCAAGACTGCCTCCATCACTCCAGAACTCATGGTGTGAACTGCAGCTTCAATAGTGATGTGGAAGGGAATAAGGCAAGTAGTTAAGTCCGGCAAGAACCCCACCACTGTCCATAGTGACCAAACTAGGTGACTTTCAATATCTTCCTGTTGTCAACAGTTAAAATACCTATTTGAGTTTGGGTTGTTATTACTATGTCAGGAGGGTAAGCAAATGGACAGATTTCTGAGTTTTTCATCCCCTCACTGTAGGCAAAGAGCTGCAGGGACCAGGAAGCAGACAATCCCCATGTAATATAAAGTTACAGAGAGAAGCATAATACTCTGTGGCCTCCTTCTAATCAAGCTACTTATTTCCATGTAGAAAAATGCAGCAAACCCCTGTTGGAAAATGGCATCTTCTTAGATATGAAAGTGTCCTACAAAATACAGGAACAATTGCAATACAGATGTGCTTCTGGTTATCAAACTCCAGGAGGTAATACTGAAGAATTAGTGCACTGCCTTCCAGAAGGATGGTCCTCTCATCCAAGCTGCGCTAAAAAGTTTGGTATGAATTTACATTCCTCTTTAACTGACTTTCTTTGTATTTTTGCTGCTTTATGATACCCTTAGAGCTAGTTTCTGTCTGTTAGGGCAGCTTTAAACTCTCAGGGGCAAAATGTCAGCTGGCTGGAAGTGAATGGAGTTATGTCAATTTACACCCATTGGAGCTGCTCACTTCACATGCATAAAGTTAAGCCTGCATGTAAAGGCCATGGATATAGACTCATGGGCCAGTCAGGTAGATCATTGTTTAAATGACTGAAACCTTAGAGGATAAATACTGTTTTACATTGAATGCTGCTGTGTCATTCCACTGTTGGGATATTAACGTCAGAAAGGGAGCTATTGTACAAATACCATAGCACTGAATGACAATGAGTGATGAGGTTACATTGCCACACGTTTACATTATGAGTTAGGTGCCAGCTCCTTGCTTCCTTCCTAATGGAGAATTATTAAACTTAAATGTGTAGCCTGATCTATTTATTGCATTGATTACCTGAGCATTCCCACTTATCACTTTGAGGGTTGACAAGTTCTTGTCCCATGATCAGGCCTTTGTATTAAGATTACAATGTAGTTGAGAACCCCCATGTGTACAGTTGCCATAATCATGCTATAAAAACTTCTTTGTGTTTACAACTAGTTTATTAATACATTCAGGACAGTCACAAACGGTCTAATTCAGTAAAGTAGATAGAGAATACAGAAAGAACACCTGAATATCTGTCCTCACATCATCCCTTGCAGAACAATCTGAAATGACAGTGTCATTCCTCATCACTTCCTCATCACTGTCACCTTCTTCATCTTCACCAGGGACCATCATTCTGTCATCTCCCAAGGATTACATCTGTCTCTCCTCCTGCCCAGAGGCTGGGATGTAAATTTTATAATATATTGGCATCAAAGTAACATACCCCCACTGAACATGCATTAGGTATTTCCCGTCTTCCTTATTATATTTTCTCAGTCTACTACTGTTCAACTGCCTTTCTATATGCTAGCTTATTAATGATTTCAACTCATTATCATATATAGCAATTAGTTGCCATATCACTGTTGTGGCTGGATATTCTTTCCAAAACTCTCCAGAAGCTGATATTAGCTCATGTTGCTGTGGGTAACTGATGTCATTATAGACAAAAGTCCCCATTACATTTCACCCAAAACTTAGGGATGACCATGGGACTATATATCAATGCCAAAGTTGATGGGTTAACTGTTGAATCCAGAGTCTTAAAAGATACAAGCCTGTAGGTTCCTTGCATTATTGTTGAAAATAATAATGGAAAGGCACTGAATATAGTAAAGACAAGATAGCCTTATGGACTACAACTGTTGACAGTTAAGTACATTTCAATTGCGAAAGAAAAAAATATGGTAGAATTGCATTGACTTGAAATCATTGGTACACTAGCAGATAGAAAGGCAGTTGAACATTAGTAGCCTGGGAAAATATAAATAAGGAAACAAATATGAAACCTGGAGTGTGGCCATCCCCTTGCTTTACTGTTGCAAAATACAACAAAGTAGAGTTAGAAGTTGCACAAGCTAAAAACCAAAGCTGTCCGAGCAATATTTGGTGAATTGTACATTTTGTTGAATTAGGGTCAATTTTTGCTTTCCAGATCAATCTATTTGCAATTCAGAAATATTCACTGAATGAAATATAGAGAAGTACTACAGTTATTTGTAAGGTATATCTATGGGGTGGTATTTGTAGTTCAGAATATTTTTTCTGGTCCATGGCTGGCTGCCCTCCGCTATAGTAACAGAAGATATGCCTGAAGAGAACTCTTTAGGCCTTGATTCTCTCTGGTACAGGGAAGGTCCCACTTCTATTGCTATTTCCATTTTGAACAGTGCAAAATTTTTATGACTCCCCCCAGCATAATCTAAATCTTGTTGTCACACGTAGTACACTTACTGCTGCGTGTGAATGTTGGCATTATAGATCAAAGAACTTGAATAACTGGAGTTTATTGCTATTTATAAATTAATAGCAAAGCTTTGTGCCAAATTTGAATAGTCTACTAAAACAAGGAGAAAAGTCCTACAATGTCATGTAACTTTAAGTGAAACAAGCTCCAAAATGTATGTACTTTTATTTATTTATTTATTTATTTATTTATTTAAGAGAGCTGTTTAGTACCAGACTTGCATCATGGCCGCTACTCAACTACCCAGCGAATCCTCAAACTGAATGAAACACTGATATACGAATGTGACGAGGGATACCACACCACAGGAGGAAATACTTCTGAAGAGGCAGTCTGTCGGACATTTGGATGGTCCCTCGCTCCGAACTGCAGTAGTATGTAGTCTTTAGATTGATTCAGCCCGCATCTTCAAAAGTCTGGTATTCTTTTAGTGCTTGCTCATATCAATTCAAATTAGGTGTGTACGCACTGTGTGCACAGCCGTCAGAACATTGTACCCTAGTGACTACTCGTTAGGTCAGCTGTGGAGCCCCCTGGAATGGCACTGATGCGGCACTCTATCTATGATCTTACTGGCCTAACTAGCCCTCAGTTCCTTCTTACCACCGATGACGGTTGTTGGAACTGTGGCTCTCTTGCCTTCCCGGTGATCCGTGTGTCTCTAGCTTGTTGACTTCTTTCTGTTTTTCTTAGCTAGTTAGCTAATTAGTCTATTGTTTGTTGTAGTGGTTGTGGAGGGGATTCCCCTTCCTGCCCGTGTCCTTTCAGGGATCTGGGGGCATGCCCACGTCACAAGGCTTCAAGCCCTGCAGTTCCTGTGTGAAGCCTATGCCTACGAGCATCCCCCATGACTTGGGTCTCCACTGACTGGGAGAGGCCTACGTGGTGGACTGGTGCAGATTCTGCAAGCCCTTCAAACGAGAAAGGAGCGGGACTTTCACCTAAAGCAGCTCCTCATGGAGTTCACCCGCAAAGGCCTGGCAGTGAGTGCGTTGGTGTATAGCGCACTGCTGTCGGTCACGGAGATGGTGCAGAAGGCTGACTCGGCATGCCAGCCCTGGCACTGTTGTTCACTAAAGCCATTGGCATCCCAGCATTGGTCCCATTCCCCGGTGAAGCCTTCTGGGGTGAAATGAATAGTGGCACTGAATGCACCAATGCCCTCTTCAGCTCCAACTGCACCACCTGGCCCTCCAATGCTATGTACATCTTGGAAGCTGAGCCCCAACCTGCTGGAAAAACTGAGACTAGAGTCAGTGGAAATCAGACTCCTTCATGCTGGACACCTTTGAGCTGGCATGGGGCCTAATAGAAAGCACAACACCAAAGTCCCCTGTCATCCAGGACAGGCCACTGCCCGTTCCCTGTCAGCCATCCAAGGGGAAGCAGGCCATGATGGGTCTGCCTGCATGAGATGCTGGGCCCTGCTGCTCAGAGTCCCAGCATGCAGTGCCAGTCTGATTCATGGTGACGGTTCCGTGGTTGGCCTTATTGGAGCCACTCCCATTCAAGGGTTTCTCCAGACAGCTGCTCCTGGGCAGGATCTGGATTCTCTGCAAGATCCCAGACCCCCAGCACCAATACCCACATGGCACTGTGAGCTTCTGCACCATTTGGATTTGAACCACTGCTCCAGGGACCATGTTAAATGGTGCCATCATACCCCACCTTGGCACTGGTGCCAAACATAGTGCTTTGCTGCAGAGCAAATATTCACCAGGGTAGTCCTAGCATTGCTCTGGATCATGGCCCCAGTTATAGTCCTGGTGCCAATTATCATGCAGCACCACTCACTATCTAGACACTGCTTGCATCTCAATGCAGGTTAAGGTTGTCCTCTCGGGACTAGTCCAGGGCTCACTATCCAGTGCTGCAGAAACACTGTGCATCAGTACTGGATGCAGCATCACTGCCACCCAGCTCAGCCTTCCTGCTCAGCATCACTGGCGTCTCCCTCTGGAGGGGCATCTGCTGCTTTGGGAACTTAGGAACTGCTGGTTGAACGCAAGCGATTCCTAGGTCCTCCAGAGATGCTAGAGTTCTACAGTGGGCTCCCCAATGGAAGTTGTGTACCCCATGAGCTTTCCATCAAGCCCAGAGAATGCTGCCAACAGGATTTCTGCATGCTCCTTCCGAGTCCTATGCCCCGGAGGTGAAAGTGAGCCATCCACCTTGTCTGGAGCTAGTAACCCAGTCGATGAGAATCCTCCCTCCCCCCAGCTCCTAGCAGCCCCAGCTTGGTGTGCTATGGGATACAACTTTGTCCTTCGCATCCTCAACCTACTCCCAGGATGAGGCAGTGGCAGGTAGAGTGGTCACTGGACTTCTGTCCATGGACTATTGTGTACTACAGGATCTCCTCAGAAAGAGGTACTTAGTATCAACTTCCAAGTTGAGGAGGTCATTGAACAAGAGGACCCGATGGTGGACATCTTGGCTCCAGAGGGTCCATCTAGAGTGGTGCTCCCAATGTCTGGCTGCAGACCCCAGAGCTCCAGAAAAGCAAGCAGGACCAGCCTTTGACAGCATTGGATTCTTCACAGAGGAGACCAACTCCAGCCTGCATATTCTTAGGGATTCAAGGAACACCATGACGTTCTTGGGCATGCACATAGTGAAAAGCCTTTACACCTCCGTCCTCCAAGAGGTCCTTACCTCCTAGAGCCAAGAGTAACTCTGCTCAGCACTGCTCGAGATACTCCTGGCAGAAGTTGGCCTAGCCCTAACTGGGCCAGTCCCAGGGCCAGACGAAGATGCCTTTGGGCTCTAAGCAGGCCTTTTGAGGATATGCCCAAGGATGGCATACCAACTCCCATTGATCTTTCTCTGCCGTTCCTGACTTGTCTGTCCTATTTCCACTGGGCGTGGGTCACTATTACCTTGGACTGTTGGGTCCTCAGCATGGTGGAGATTGGATGTTCTATTCTATTCCACTCCCAGCCTCCCTTCTGCTCCCCCAGCCCATCCCTCTTCAGGGACCCTTCTCACAAGCAGCTTCTACACAAAGTGCAGGTGCTACTGCACTTGAGGGCAGTGGAGGAAGTTCCTCAAGAGTTCAGAGGCAGGATATTCTATTCCCTCTACTTCCTGATCCCAAAGGCAAAGGGAGGCCTCAGGCCAATACCAGACTTCAGGAAACTCAACAACTTAAGCTCCAACCACAAATTCTGTATGGCCTCCCTGAGCTCCATGGTGATGGCTTCAATCAGAGGGGTCCCCTTGGGATTGTCTCACAGTGTGCTGATTGTGCCACTGAGCTTGCCTATGTACTCTCTGGGGCACCCCACAACCATTTCCTGCTGGACCAGAAGCTCCGGTCTCCCCCAGCCAAGGCACAAAGTTGGGGTAACAGCCCCCCACTTCCAGCCTCAGGTGATCAAAGCTGTCACATCCATCATTCCCTCCTTGTATCCAGGAGATTGGTGAGCCACCCTCAACTTGAAGGATGCTTACTTTCACATTGCCTCCAGGCCTTCTCACTGGAGGTACCGCTGTTTTATGGTGCGGGATGCTCACTACCAATTCACTGTCCTCCCTTTTGGTCTGTCTACAGCAGCCTGTGTGTTTACCAAATGTATGGCAATGGGGGATGCTTCCATCTGCTGCCAAGGTGTCCAGGTTTACCTTTATTTGGATGACCAGCTTCTAAGAGGCCAGTCTTGTCATCAGATGGAGGCTCAGGTAGGACTCAGCAGGACTACACTCCTGAAGCTGGGTCTTGTGATCAACCTTGACAAATCAACCCTCACACCCATAGAATGGATCAGGTTCAGAGGGGCAGTTCAGGATGCTACACAGGCTAGGACGTTTCTACCAGGCCGTGCTTCACCATGATGTCCTGGCTGCTTCATTCTCTTGCTTGGTTTCTCACCACCAAGGCACCAGAATGTGCCTCAAGCTCCTGGGTCACATGGTGGCCTGAACGATGTCATCTTATTCACCAGGTTTCGTCTCTGGCTGCTGCAGTTCTGGATAGCATTGGTGTATAGTCCAGCCTACAACAGCATCGGCAAGGTAGTAATGCTCCATCATTGTGTCATCCAGATGTTCAGATTAGACCTGCAGTCAGTGGCTGTCGGAGTCCTGTTCCACCCTCTACAGCCCTCACTTTCTCTCTTCACAGCGCATTTGATTTGCGTTGGGGCCTCACCTCAGGGATCTCACCCCTGTAGATGATGGAGGAGTGTTGTCTCTACATCAATGAGCATGAACTCCTGACAGTCCACCTGACATGCCAGGTTTTCCTGCCTCACCTCTAGGGGCAGCATGCAATGGTCATGATAGACAACAGGACTGCCACGTACTATATCAACAAGCGGGGGGAGCCTGATTTGTTCCCTCTCTGTCAAGAAGCCCTTCTGTTGTGGGAGCAATGCATGGCCCGTTCTAGCCATCAAGAGGCATCGTACCTTCAGGGGGACCAGAATGAGCTGGCAGACTGTCTCCGAGGGCGCTTCTGAAGGGGCAGTTCAGTCAGATGTCATCCATGATATTTTGCAGAGGCTGGGGTTTCCCCAGAAAGACCTCAGTGCAATCAGAGACAATAGGAGATGTCCCCAGTTCCGGTGCTTCCAGAAACTCAGTCCGGGATCACTGGCAGATGCCTTCCTGATCCCATGATGGAACGGCCTTCTGCATGCGTTCCTGCTGTTCTTGCTTGTTTACAAGGGGCTTCTCTCTCAAAATCTGTAAGAGACAGAGTGGACATCATCCTGATAGCCTGGTCTGGATCCATCAGCATTGGTACTCGGCTCTGCTACAACTGCCAGTTCCCTTGCCTCTTCTCCCAGACCTCATCATGCAGGTCCTCAGTCATCTCCACCGCCTGGACCTTCCATCTCGCCATCTGACATCATGGCGGCTACATGGTTACTGGGCAGAGCTTGGAATGCTTGGAGCAAGTACACTGTGTCCTCTTCAGCAGACTTACTTACCTTGGTAGATGGAGTGTTTCTCGTCCTGGTGCTTCCAGTGCAGTGTAGGTTCCATGTCTGCTTCCATCCCTCGGGTGCTTGAATACTCATGTCCCTTTAAACAGCAAGGCCTAGTAACCTTGTCGCTTAAGGTACATGTGGTGTCCATATCGGTGTTCTATCCAGGGGATGCAGGTTGCTCAGTTTTCATGAGCCCCGATTCCTCAAGGTTATTAGACAGACTCCACTCACTGGCTAAGCATCCTGTCCAACTTAGGATTTCAACCTATCCCCTCTCCACACTTATGGAACCCCCTTTCAAGCTGTTAGCCACATGCTCCCTCCTGTACCTCGCATAAAAAGTGGCTTTTCTGGTAGCCATCACTTCAGCCCGGCAAGTCTTTGAGCTTCGGGCTCTTAATGTCTGGTCTTCCATAAACTGTTTTTTCTGAAAGTGATCCTGGCCTTTCTTACCAGTCAGGGTATTTTCCTGCCAGTTTTTAACTGAAGCAACACAAAGACTCAAGGGAACAAAGGCTATGTTCTCTTGATGTCAGAAGGGCCCCTCGCCTTGTACATTGACCATACCAAACCCTGACCATAGGTCGCCATGACTGTTCGTGGTAGTGGCAGATCACGTGAAGGGGATGCCTGTATCAGTGCAGCGTATCTCTTCCTGGATCATGGCATGTATTTGGACTTGTTATGACTTGGCCAAGATTCCCCCGCTACCTTTCATGGTGCACTCCCTGTGGGAGCAGGCATCTTCGGCTGCTTTCCTGGTTCATGTTCCTCTCCAGGAGATCTGCACAGCTGTGACTTGGTCTTCCGTCCATACCTTCATGTTGTGCTACACCATTGTGCATCAATCCAGACAGGATGTGGAGTTTGGCACAGTGGTGCCTCAGCCGACAACTTGTTGACTGTGCCCCCTCCTCCTGGGTAAGGCTTGTGAACCACCTAATTGGAGAACGTATGAACAAGTATTCAAAGAACAAAACAGTTACTCACCTTTTATGAATGTTGTTCTTTGAGATGTGTTGCTCATATTTACCCACCCTCCTTCCCTTCTCTCGGAGCAGGCGGCAAGAAGGAACTGAGGGGTGGTCAGGTTGGCAGACTCATATTTAAAGTGCTACACTGGCACCATTCCAAGAGGCTCCCTCCGGTAGTTGCTAGGATAAAACTTTCTGACAGTTGTGCAAGTGGTGTGCACACAACTAATTGGAATAGATATGAACACCACATCTTGAAGAACAGCAGTTACAAAAGGTGAGTACAAATCTGTTTTACACCATGTGTGTTTTCTTTCTAGAAGTAACATGCTCCTTGTTAAGCAAGGTAGAACATGGGAATTTCCATCCCATGAAGAAAAGCTATGAAGAAGGAGACGTGGTTCAGTTTTTGTGTCAGAAAAATTACTCTTTGAAAGGATCTGATTTAATTCAGTGTTACGACTTTGGATGGTATCCAGAGCCTCCAATATGTGAAGGTAACTCTCTCCATGTACCTCTTTTTACCCCTGCACCACTCTTCTTATTACATTTTTTAAAATATGCATTAAAATAATATTAAGGAAAGTCAAATCCTCAATAGTTAGGAAATGTCAGACTTAATCCTACCTGTGCTGACTTAATTCAGCTCCCTTGTGCATATGCATTGATAGTCTTTAATTACATTACCACTTACTATTCTACCCTTGCCTCCCAGCGCCATCCCTGTATGTGCTTCCTTACCTTTGCCCCTTAGCTCCCCATCCTTGTTCTTTATCCCTCTGCATTTAAGTCAGGCTACTTTTCTGCCTTCTCCACACTACCTGAGTGCCAGGAGAAGGAGCCTGGACAGCATAGAAAGACTCTCTTCCTCCTCTTAGTTTTTGAAAGCCTAAGTGTCATGCAGCAGCTGGGAGCAACAATTTCAAGGAAAGTCCTGCTCTGCCCCTCAATCCCAAGATGGTGCATGCTTAGTTCCTGTGTGGGAAAGTAACATGCATAAGATAAGTGAGAAGATGGAGCCTGCTCAGTGCAGATATAATCTTCAGAAAATGTAGCTGCCTAATTCTAACTAACTTCTACTTACCGTGTACTAGGTGCAGGTTTTAGAGACTGACACATATTCAGAGAGATGGCAGAAATTCCATTGCAGGTTGAACCGCTCTAACCTGGCACCCTCAGATATTGCCGAACCATTGGGGGGGGGGGGGGATCAATATTGTCTAGCAGCACTACCAACACTTCCATTGCTTACTGAGCTCTTAGAAGACATTTGTGGGTAAATTAGAGTTAAATAACAGCAAAATACACTGAGATACAGGACTGGTGGCTGTAAACAAACTTTATGGGACTGTGGGAGACTTGGTCATACCCATAAGTAGACAGGTGGCTAACTAAAATCATGCCGGACCACAGGTGTTGCCAGACCAGAAAATACAAGATTAGAGAGGTTCAACCTATACTTTACCTCCTTGTTTCCCATAGCCAAATGTGCAGTTCTTTCTCCAAAAAGTGGAGGCTCTGGAGCTTATTTATGTAAGAGTTGTAAAAAATAAAATTTGATAATGGTCAAAACAACATATTTTCCCCTAGTCTTGTTTGGAAAGCATCTACACTATTTACCTGAATCATTTAACAGCCACAACAATAAAAGTTAGTCTCAGGTAGACACCCGAAATGGGAAATTTCACCCTCAACAGTTAAAATTTGGCCATTTTTTTTGGCAATTAAAAACAGTGTGTTCCAACAGAAAGTGTTAGGCAATCTTTATTATAAGAATTGTTACCTGTACCATCTGTAGTACAAATGTGAGAATTAATGTATCAGTGCTTGGCCAATAGATAATAGTAGCAATGTGATCATAAGAACAGTCATATTGGGTCAGACCAAAGGTCCATCTAGCCCAGTAACCTGTCTTCCAACAGAGCCCAATGCCAGATGCCCCAGAGGGAGTGAACAGAACAGATACTCATCCAGCGATGCCTCTCCTGTCACCCATTCCCAGCCTCCGAGGCTAGGGACTCATTCCTACCCATCTTGGCTAATAGCCATTCATGGACCTAACCTCCATGAATTTATCTAGTTCTTTCTTGAATCCTGTTAAAGTCCTGGTCTCCATACTCTCCTCTGGCAAGGAGTTCCACAGGTCAACCATGCACTGTGTGAAGAAAAACTTCCTTTTGTTTGTTTTAAACTTGTACCTATTAATTTCATTTGGTGACCCCTAGTTACTGGTTTCTTCACATTTGTTTCTCTGGCATGGGTGTGCCTGCGTGTGAAAACCTGATGATCTGAAAAAGCCTCCACTAAATGTCCAAATATGTGTTTTCTTTCTAGATAGAAGAAATAAATGCCCTCCACCACCTCAGCCTCCCAATGTCAATATACTCACAGATTTAAGAACATACTATAGTGGAGACAAAGTACATTTAGCATGTCAGCTTAATTTTGCAATGAGAGGATCAGACGAAATCCGGTGTGAGAATGGAAAATGGACTTCACCCCCAAGTTGCATTGGTTAGTAGTTACTCTATGCATGCTTGGAGCTGAAGTAAAACTCCAGTTCAAAAAATGTCTTAATCTTTATGCCTGTGTTTCAGTTTACCCATCTTTAAAACTGGGGTGGTGATTACCTCCTTTGATGCCTATGCATGCAAAGTGTTATGTAAGAAAGGTATTGTTAATTTTGGGACAGGGTGAGGAAGAACCAGGATCTGAAGATAGATATAAATCTGAATCCAAATTTTATGATCCCTACTGGTCCCAGCCGGTCCACAGATCCCTACTGGTCCCAGCCGGTCCACAGATCCCTGATTTATTAGCCACTTGGGAACTCTATAAGGCCAATCCTTTTTTTCTTGGGCATTTGGATGTGACATCAACTGGGGACGAAAGAGTTTGTAAATATGAGTATTATGAGAGTGGTGTTTCCAATTTTTTTTGCTGTGGTTTTAGAAGCCAAAGAAAAAAGACCATGTGATCAGCCACCTCCTATTGAGAAGGGTACAGCAATAACTGAGGACAAGGTATATTACACAGGAGACACTGTTAGATACAGATGTAATCATGGCTACAGTACAAATGGATCAAATGAAATAACTTGTATAATGGGAAAATGGACATCACTTCCTAAATGTATTGGTAAGTATTCTGTTTTCAGTGTTATAACTCCTCCTAGGGAACTGCTCCCATACTACAGAGATTGTTGATGATAGAACAACCTGACTGGCTAGATTAGCAGTCATTATTACTTGTCATTAATCACTATAAGTTGTATACTACTGCATTTGCAGTTATATTGCACTTAATTATCTGCGCTGGCACTTGTATTCAAACATTTTATAACTGTTTTCTTGTCCTTGATGCTCCAACTCTGAGGCTTCATTAGTTGTTTTTTGGGGGGGGGGTGTCTTTGTTTTGTTTTGTTGCTGAATGGTTTATGATTTCATAAACTCATAGAAATGTAGGACTGGAAGGGACGTCAGTAGATCATCTAGTCCCATCCCCTGCACTAAGTGATATCTAAACCTCCAGTGCTGATGGAGATTCAACAACTTCAGTGGGAAATTTGTTCCATTGCTTGACTTCCCTTACAATTGGGAAGGTTTTTTTCCCTAATGTCTAACCTAAATACCTTACTGCAATTTAAGACTGTTAGTACCTGCTCCCCCCTGCACTTGAAGACTGTTATCAGGTGCCCGCTCAGTCTTCTCTTCTCTAAACATATGATGCAGATATGTTTTCCACAACCCTCCCTCCAGCCCCCCTCCATCGGGGTCTGTATCTCTGACCTTCAGTGCAAAGGAATTGAAGGGATCAGGCTCAAAGTTTCCTCTAATTTGTTCCATCCATGTGCAGAATATATTCTGTTATGTGTACAGAAGCCTGTATTGACGTGCACCACCAGTAGAAACACCTGCTGCTTGCTGTGGGCGCTCTGCTAATCAGCTGGATGGTATATGAATATCTCCTGGGTGGCTGCCCAAGCACTCAACTTAAAGGGAACACTGATCAGGCTGGAGCTGCACGGGACAGAGCTAGGGCTGCCGGGCATGAACTCTGCCCCGATGGGTGCTGCTAGGAAAAAAATTTTTGGCTCCAGTGTGCTGGCGGTTCACATACCGAATTTAAAATATGGCTGTGCCACATCTTGAAAAATAACACTTGCAGCTGGGTATCTGTGTTTTATCTTTCCCTTCTGGACAATGGGCCTGCCTTATCCTTGGTCTTCCTCTTCGTTCTTACGTATTTGTGAATTGCTTTTTACTCTTTTGCTATTTGAATCTCACTTTGTGTCTTCACCTTCTTAATTTTGTCCCTACATCCTTGTCAGGTTTTTTTTGTATCTATACTTCATAGTTTGACCATAGTTTACACTTCTTATGTTTCTTTTGAGTTTTAAGTCATTGGTTATCTCCTAATTAAGCCAAGGTAGTCTCTTAGCATACTTCCTGCCTTTCCTTTGCTCTTGTGCCCTTAATAATGTCTATTAAAAACTGCCAGCTCTTCTGGACTGTTTTCCCTTATATTTGCTTCCCACATGATCTCATCTGCCAATTTTCTGTCTGCTAAACTTTTGTCTTTTTGTCTTTATTTTGCTGTTTTCCCTGCTAATGCTTCTTAGCCTCATATTTTTTCAAGCAGCCAGAAATATGCTAAGCACCTCAGGAAAAAAAGAGACACTCCCATCCCAGGTAAACATACAAATCTACAGTCAGCATCCCCCAAGAAGAAAGAGTGATAGATAAAGGGATTTGGATGGGGCATGGATAGTACAGGGAGGATAAGTATGGTAATGAGTCTGCAGGGTGACTCAGTAAGGCATAGACCTGTCTTGGTACTTTCCTTCCTTTTTGTAACCTTTTGCTTTTTAAAAAGAGCTGCTAAATTGTTGGAAGAGGTTGTAATTTTGTTTTACATACTGTGTAGTTTTAACTTCCTTCTCAGAAAACTGCTTACACTGATTCCGATCCTATCATTTGAGAGAATTGCTGTGTACAAACGCAGGTTACAGATTTGTTTCCTTTCTTAGAAATAAGGGAAACATGCCCCTCTCCACCTGCAATTAAAAATGGTGCTACTTTTGGACCATTATTGACAAGCTACACAACAGGTTCCTCAGTGAAATACAAATGCCATCGGTACCACGTATTGGAAGGCCCTGAAACTGTTCATTGTGTACAAGGAAAATGGACAACTCAGCCAACTTGTTTAGGTAAGTCTTGTAGCAAAACTGATATTGTCTCTCTATATATAAAGAAAACTTTTCCCATGGGACGTACAGAGTGATGTAATCACGTCACTCTGCGTCCCCACAGCTCCTCCCCCCTCAGTCGCCCTGCCTCCTTCCCCCTTCTAACCCAGCAGGGTAGGCAACCTATGGCTCACGAATGGTAGCAGCACTAAAGGTAAGCTGCTGCTGGTGCCTTGAGGGGGGTGGAAGAAAAAGTGCTCTGGTGTAGGGAGGGTGGGGGGCTGGTGGACAGGCCTGCTGCAAGGGGGGCGAAAAAGCTCCATTGGCGATGGCCATGGCAGGAGGAGGGAAGGGGGGAGCCGCTGGGCAGCGCAATTTAAAACTCCAGCAGTCGTCCACCACATGGCGGGTCGTCTTCTTAAACCCTTATACTCCGAGTGGAGCATAGGTCATCTACAAGTGTCCTCCACTTCACTCTGTCTCGAAACAAAATTTGTAGCTGACTCCAGGAGTACCCCAGTTGTTGTCCTTCAATCTCAGTAGATCTTCTCCTCTTTGTCCGGAGTCTTCCTGTTTTGTGTTTTCCTTGCGGGTTCCATGTGAGAGTTTGACGGACTATACTGGAGGATGGTTTTCTGAGAGTGTGGCCCAGCCATCCCCACTTTCTTCTCTTGATTTGAACATCAAGTGGTTCTTGTCCTGCTCTGTTCCAAAGCTCCTCATTTGTGACAAAGTCTTGCCATTTGACGTGAAGGATGTACCTCAGGCATCTGTTTATGAACCTCTGTAGCTTGTGATTGTGACGTGGCGGGTGGCTTCCAGAATTTTAAATTGTAGTTCTCTGTCCTGGGAACTGCCCCTCTCCTTCTCAGCAGCGGGTGGGGGCCTGGGCCTGGGGAGGGTGGGAGCCTGGGCCTGGGGAGAGCTCGCCAGGGGAAAGAGTGCAGAGTTTGGTGTGGCCGGGAAGGAGAGGAGGGGCCGTGAGCCACAATGTCTCCCCCTTTGTGGCGAGGGGGAGGGGGGGCCAGGGTGGAGCCACCCCTTGCAGCCTGAAGGCCAGGGTCAGCCACACGCCCTCCCCCCTCGTGGCCAGAGGGAGAGAGCCGGCCCCACCACAGCCTTGGCCCCGCCCAACCCCCTGGTGGCTGGAGGGAGAGAACCGCAGCTGCAGCACACCTCAGCTTGGCTCTCCCTGGCAGCCGGGGGGGACAGCTAGTGCTGCCTACCCCCAGAGAGGGGGTTTGGCGAGAATAACGAACAGGGGGTACAGCCCCCTGGTATTATGTTATTTATGATTTGTAAAACAACAACAACAACAAAAGAACCAAACCAAACATATAGTCATATATATAGCTCTATGGGAAATGCTCTGATCTCAGTTACATACAATGTGGACAATGTCTCACACAAAGTGCTACCGCTATGACATCTTTCTTGGTAGACTTGCTGAGTCAAATACTTAATGGCTCAAAGAATTAATCTTTCTCTTGCCTCTTGAATGAGTTTTGAGGCATAGTGATGGGGCAGTTTGCAGGATCATTTCCCAGGCAGTACCTGTTCTGTGAATAATGGGAGACCTTCTTTTCCTGTGCTGTTGCTCAACACCCTTCATAAGAACTGTCATAAAAATAATATACCTACCGAAAGGGTAATAATGGTAGAGCAGAGCCTTACTAGTAACTTTTTTTCTTTAAAATGTCAAATCTTACAGTAAAGCCCAAACAGACAGGGATGCTGCAACAATTTTTATGGAGGGCATGCTCTGAACTGTAAATCTTGTATATAATGGAAATCACTTCAAGTCGCACCCCATGAGTTCCTGGTTCCAACACCTATGCAAACGGAAGACCAATGTCATTATCTTTACTAGTCTATTTGAATGTTATAAAATGGGCATATCTATGAATTGAAAAACAGCCAAAACAAAACAGACCTAAAGTAACAACAATTCAAAAGAAAACCAAGAAAAAGCAAACACTTCAAACAATTAAAAAAGTACCACTCCCTTAAATCACTTCCTCAGTCAGGCATCTAAGTAACAAGTTAAACTTGCCATTTGGTGGCTAGCCTTTTCCTGGAATGGCTGACAAAATCTAGCATCTGCAGTACTGCTCTCAGTTTGAGAGGTGATTCTTTTCTTCTTAAATATTTCCCCAGTTATGGTAACTAAGGAGGATCATTGTTCTTATCTCTGTCATCAGTAGAAGCGAGTTACTTACCATCAGTAAACATAGCCTCAGATACTACATACATCATTGGTAGGAATTAGCCTGATTTCCTGTAAGCTTGTGTCAAAAGGAGTTTGTGCCCTGTGATGGAGGCGTTTATCTTCCCCAGCTTACCTTTAATTTTACCTTTTATAATTGTGATTTATGGTAAGTAAAGATCTAAAGAACAGTAGCATTTCATATACTGTTGAAATCTGTTTGTAGGATCATTGAGTCATAAGCCTCTTTTGGCTAAGAACTTTTAAAATTTGAGAATTGTTAGGAAAGATTTGTATTAATGTAGATGTTTGTCTTTCAGAACCGTGCACTCTCAATGTGGACGACATGAGCCATAACAACATAGAGATGAAATGGAGATTGGAAGGAGAGTTATTTTTCCTTCATGGTGACACCGTAGATTTTGTATGTAAACAGGGATACTATTTGTCACCCTTCAGCATGCAGTCTCAGCTAACAGTACAGTGTACCCAGGGAAAACTGAGATATCCAACATGCATTATGAAAGGTAAAACAGTGGCTATTTTTGCAATCCTATTATAACTCATCCAATTCAGGCACACTGCGATTGCTTTGCTTGAACACTAGAGACTTAGGCTCTGCTATTAATAGCAATAGAAATATAGGGTCCAATTGTCCTTTCCATAGCAAAGATGTATGTTAAAATGATATGAACACAGCAGAGCAATACATATTCTGGGGGTGACTGCAGAAGGAGGGTGAGACTTGTCCTTCTAAAAACTTGGAGACCAAGGATCTGCTTGGAATCCCAGCTCAAATATTTAAGTGAGAAGTTTTATGTAGCAACATTAAAATGGGTGCCGGATTCTGCTCTTAGATACATTGCATGTCTTTGTTACAGTTTTTTACCTTATTTATTTAATGTAGATCCCAAGGAAAAATGTGTCTCCCCCCCTGTTATTGAGAATGGAGATGTTGTTGACCCACGGCGGACCGAATATGAGAGTGATTCTTCAGTTGAATATAGTTGTTTTGAGCATTATTTCTTGCAAGGATCCAATAGAATCTATTGTTCCAAGGGACAATGGACTACCCCACCAGACTGTATAGGTAGGTGAAATGTGCTGTTGTTAAATGACAAGCTCAATAGAAGTTGATTGAACTTTGTTTAAGGTTTTTAATATTAATGTCCAGGTTTCAAATTAAATTCTCATTTTGAGCAATTTTGGAAGCCTCTCTGGACAAACCTGCAGTTGTTTGTTTTCTTTTCCTGAGCCTATATGAAATAGAGTATGCATGCAACACCCAAGTACTGTCATTGATGTCTAATACAGCAGAAGGGAGGAAGGTGTTTGTGTCTAATTTAATATATTAGCTATTGCCAAATAATGCAGTCTCTTAAATCAATATTAACCTGTTTAATAAGTATAAAGGAGATTAACTATGCATCTTTCTGTGTTTAAGAGCCATGCACTTTATCGAAGGATGTAATGGACAAAAATAACTTAATACTGAGATGGAGTTTTGATGATAAGTCTTATTTTTTCCACGGGGACTACATTGAATTTCTATGTAAAGAGAATCATTATGGAGCACCATCAAGTTCAGTGTTGGATTTCAGAGTACAGTGTAGCAGAGGACAGCTGACCTATCCAAGATGTGTTGAGAGAGGAAGGTAAATCGAAGGCAGTATTTAATTTGAAATGTATACATGCATATGTATAATATTTTAATCTCCATTTATGGGATACCACTCCCAAGATGACTAAGCAGCACTAACATTGACTCTCAACTAAATTGTGGCTCTGATGTATTTGCATGTAACTAATATATTTATGTGCATTTCACATATGGCTTCTAGGAATCACGTAGTTTTGTGGTTGGTCCTTTTTGGGGGGGGTTGGAGAGGGAGCAAAAGAAGTAATTATTATAGAATTGCTGAAAAAAATTAAATGTCTTAATGTGTGAAGTGAGTTGAAACTGGTCAAGAGAGAACCAAAGGGACAGGAACCAAAAAAATCTTGGCTGTAGTTTTCTGATGGCTGATTCAAAAGTATTATATGGTAGGAGTTCACATATTAGGGCCTGAAACCTCTAGAAAAGTTATATTAGTCTGGCTTGAAAGTTGTGGTGTGACTATAAGATGATAGTCACCATTGGGACCCACAGTGAGCAAACAGAGGAGAAAGTCTCTTCCTTTCCCCCCTACTTGCCTATGGCTTGGTTTGTTCCAAGAAACCTCTGCTTAAATATAGTTGGGAGACAGTTGCCTTGTTCCCAATTGCACATAAGCTAGCAGCAAGCTAATGATGCCTTTCTGTAGCATTAGAGAGGAATAGATTGATCCAATCCCAATTCAGTGGTTCCTGCTACCACATTCCGCAACCTAACACCTACTCCTGCTGCCAAAATCAGTTTCAGTTTCTTACCATGACTCAAAGGATTGTCCTATGTGGAGAAAAATTGAGAATGCCTGGTCTTTAAGGAAGGGATACCGTCAAATGACTGTGGGTTTGCTAGTCTATTTTACAATATCTTGCTGATTCTGATCCCTAGTAAGCCGCTGACTGAGTTGGGCACATCACTTGGTGGTTGTCTTTGGGCATCAAAATGCTCACTTCCTCAAAGTCGCTGCGTTATGGAGACCTTCTGTCCAGCAAAGAACAACTACAGATGCTGTCATCCTCTTTTCTCTGGGAGTGAGCATACCCAGGAGCAAAGTGAAGTCTCTCTGGAGACCACTAAATCTTCAGTTTTTAGGACTGAATACAGCTTTGGCAGCAATGCCAGCTTGAGCAATGATACTCCCAGTCTAGGGCCCATGTGTTGCAATACGTTGTAACACTAGACAATTGGGGAGGTCAAGCAGAACCTTTATGAAAACTGCATGTGGCATCTGATCTGAGCTATTCTGCTGGTTATAGATATTACATGCTATTAGGATAATTTCAGTGATGGGTCTCCAATTACTGCTTCACTCCCTGCAATATTTTCCGTGCCCTATGGAGCATTGTCTATAACTCCCTCAATTAGAATGGGGAAATAAAAAAATCACATAAGCTTTGTGGTAAAGCCATTCCTAATAGAATACTAAAGGAATAAATAAAACCATGCATGATGTAGTATCAGTTTATTTAAAATTAGATACATGAGAACTGACATTCATATCAGATGTCATTTTGATGGATCTTTGCCATTGTTGATACAATTCTCTCCACCTTGTACAAAACTGTGTTGGAAGATGTACGAACTGTGTATTGTAAAGACTAACAGCAACTGTTTGCTTTTATAGGTAAGCAGTCTACAACATAAATGATGCTTCAAGGAATGTGAAGGAGGTCACATTTTCTTTAGACATCAATAAATGTTACTAAAGTTACAAGTTAGTTAAAGACAAAGTGTTTGAGATTTGATCCCACTTAAAACTTAAGAAATGTGTATTTTCATTGGATATTTTCTTGGTTTGTGAACCTTACATTAAAAAAGTCACACAAAAGCTTTATTTTGTCTTTCAATCTTGTATTGGTAATTCAGCCCATTTTCAGTTCCCTAAAATTGTCCATAGTCCATGTACTTTCTATGCACAACTTGTAACATATGAGCATTGGATTGTCCCCTGAACTGTGCATGGGGCCCATGTAGCTCAGGGGTGGGTAACCTTTTTCCTATAGGGGCCACTGTCCCCAGAAAAAAAATCAGTCATGGACCACACACAGCCCTTTGGAGAGGGGGCACAGAGGCTTTGGGCCTCCTCTAGGCTTTAGTGTGGGACCAAAAATGAGGGGTTCAGGATGCAGGGAGGGACTCCAGGCTGGGACAGAGACTTGCGCCATGGGAGGGGGTGTAGGCTCCCAATGGGGACATGGGCTCTGCAGTGGGGCTGATGATAAGGAGTTTGGGGTATAGGAAGTGGCTCTGGGCTGGCACCAAGGATTTTGGAGTGTAGGAGTGGACTTAGGGCAGGGGCTTGGGATGGGGTGGGGTGCTCGTTCTGGGCAGGAGTTAGGGTGCTGAAGTGGGCTGAAGGCTGGGTCTGGGGGGAGTTGAAGTCTGGGGGGAGTTAGGGTCTGGAGGGAGCTCAGGGATGAGGCAGAAGATTGGGGCATGGGAGCAGGTTTGGGCTCTGGGGTGGGGCAGGAGGTGAAGGATTTGAGGTGTGTGAAGTGGCTGGGCTGGGAGTGCAGGCATTGGGAGGGAATTAGGGTATGGGAAAGGGCTCAGGGCTGGGGCAGGGATTTGGGGTGCGGGATGCTTACCTCAGGCATCTCCTAGTCAGAGACGCAGCAGCAGTGCCTGCAGGCAAGAACAGTACATAGTTTCCCTGGTTGCCCCTTCCAAGACAGACTATCTTGTTGCCACTGTGCCTGGTCTGGAATCACCTCAGACTTCTGAGTCCTCCGGACAATGGGGAGGGGCTACTCTATTCCCTTCCTTGTCCTCCTACTCCCTCTGCTTGTCCCTCTTCAGGGACATTTCTCACAAGCAACTCCTGACGCAGGAGGTACAGGTGCTCCTCATCCTAAGGGAAATAGAGGAGGTTCCTCAGGAATTCAGAGGCAGGAGTTTTTACTCCCATTATTTCTTTGATCCCAAGGCAAACAGGGGACTTTGGTCCCTCCTGGACCTGAGAGAGCTCAACAAATTTTTGGCCAACCACAAGTTCCGAATGGTGTCCCTGTCAGCCGATGGTCAGGGCAGTGCGTGGTGTGTGTGTGTTATACACCCGAGTCTTCAACTGCTAGAACTCAAGGTTCCTTCACAGTGGGCGGCCTAGGGAAGGCCGATGGGTGCCCCAAAAGTTTTACGTCCGTGTCTTTGGCTGCTATGACTGGGGTCCCTTCGCAGCGGGCAGCCAACAGGCTGACAGATGCCCCAAAGTTTGCAGGGAGAGCTTATTACACCCGTGTCTTTAGCTGCTAGGACCGGGGTCCCTCCGCAGCGGGCAGCCTATGGAAGGCCAACGGATGCCCCTATGGATCTGCCCCCTGGAGGCGGCACAATCCAAACGCCCAGCTCTGCCTGCGTCTGCCCCTATGACCGGCTGGAGTTCTTTTAAATTGTGCTTGGTTCTGTTACAGCAACTGAAGGAGTCAGGTTAAAACTTAACCAGTTACAGGTTTATTAAGGAGACTTATAAAGCATGTGGTTACAATGGCTTTTGCTCTACTTCTTAATTATTGACAAATACAGGTCTTAATGGGAAAATGGTTACAAAGGAAAAGAGAAGATAGAAAATAATGGTACCAAGTGACAGCTTAATCTTTAAAGAGCTCTATTCTATGCATGCACTCAAAACAAAAGGACACATACGGGTACAATTTTTACCCCCTTCTGCGTCTCTCGATTCCAGCGTCTCAGGCCAGGATCGGTCCCTCAATTCCTCGGAAAGACGAAATACGAGGTGGGCGTCCCCGTGGACCTCGGGAGGCAATTCATCTAACCCGACCAGCAGGAAAAGGGTAGATTGGCACTGAGAGTGAGTGTGCTGCTGGACCCATCTTTATACCCGTGGGGTCACGTATTTCTCTTTCTTATCTGTGATGCCAAATGGTGCTGGTTCGTCTTTGTGACGCCAGTTCTTACAAGGGAGTTGTGAACTTAATTTATACTTGTAAGAGAGATAACTAAATTGGGAGTACTGGGCATTCTTTTCTCAGCGGGAGATTCCTCTTCCAGGGACGACTGTGTGTGATCGTATCAACATAGATGACAGCCAAGGCAGTTCTCGCAGCCTCGAGGTCAGCTTATTGGCTTGATCACTCTCTCTCGTATCTGTGTTTTCAGTTACCCAGGGTCAGATGAGCCAGCATATCCGGGCCTCTGTCAAGGCTTCAAAGACTATGCTGATTTTATTGCTCCTTCTCTGCCCTGTATGTTTCAGGTACCTCAGAGGGGCAAGCAAGATGGATATGACAGGGGGGGCCTCTGTCTGGCTACAGTCCCTGAGCTCTATCATTCCCACCTTGGATCCGGGAGATTGGTACATTGACCATCAGCACTGTCAGCCACCTTCAGCCAAAAATATTCAGTTTTCTAAAGAAAAACCCATTTTGGGGTAAGTAAATATTTTCTATGAATAAATTTAATGTTGTAAAAAAGTTGATAGAAAGTTTACATCCAGCCCTATTTTAGTAGCCTTTTTTAGATGGGATTGAGCCATTGCTTTGTAACGTGAGAAATATTAATGAAAGAAATACAAGAGAGAGAATAATTTCACTTGTACATTTTATGAATGACACCAAGCTGGGAGGAGTTGTAAGTGCTTTGGAGGATAGGATTATCATTCAAAATGATTTAGACAAACTGGAGAATGGTCGGAGGTAAATAAAATGAAATTCAGTAAGAACAAAAGCAGGGTATTCTACTTTAGAAGGGACAATCAGTTGTACACAAATACAATGGAAAATGACTGCCTGGGAAGGAGTACTGTGGAATCTAGGGGCCACAGTGAACCACAAGCTAAATACAAGTCAACAGTGGCAGTCAGGGCAGGTTTTCTGTACTTCTGGGTTGTGTCTACACTGGCACCCTTTTTTCGGAAAAGGGATGCTAATGAGACACAGCGCAATTGCAAATCCGCGGGGGATTTAAATATCCCCCGCGGCATTTGCATGAACATGGCTGCCGCTTTTTTCCGGCTCGGGGTTTTGCCCGGAGAAAAGCGCCAGTCTAGACGCGATCTTGCGGAAAATAAACCCTTTTCCGCAAGATCTCTTATGCCTACTTTCCTCTAATGACAATTCCTCAGATTCATCATCCACAGAGGACGGTGCAGATTTGGGAATCTCCCCAACGTCCTCAGCCGTGAAGACTGAAGCAAAGAAATCATTTCGTTTCTCTACAATGGCTTTATTGTCCTTGATTGCTCCTTTTATAGCTCGATCGTCTAGGGGACCCACAGGTTTTTTAGCAGGCTTCCTGCTTCTAATGTTCTTAAAAAACATTTTGTTATTTCTTTTTGAGTTTTTGGCTAGCTGTTCCTCAAAATCTTTTTTTGCTTTTCTTATTACATTTTTACACTTGATTTGACAGTGTTTGTTCCTTTCTATTTATCTCACTAGGATTGGACTTCCACTTCTTAAAAGATGCCTTTTTGTCCCTCACTGCTTCTTTTACATGCTTACACCGTTAAGCCACGGTGACTCTTTTTTAGGTCTCTTGCTATGTTTTTTAATTTGGGGTATACATTTAAGTTGGGCCTCTATTATGGTGTCTTTAAAAAGTTTCCATGAAGCTTTCAGGGATTTGGCTCTAGTCACTGTGCCTGTTAATTTCTGTTTAACTAACCTCCTCATTTTAGCGTAATTCCCCTTTTTGAAATTAAATGCCAGGGTGCTGGACTGCTGAGCTGTTCTTCCCACCACAGGAATGTTGAATGTTATTATATTATGGTCACTATTCCCAAGCGGTCCTGTAACGGTTATCTCCTGGACCTGATCCTGCGCTCCACTCAGGACTATATCGAGAATTGCCTCTCCTCTTGTGGGTTCCTACACCAGCTGCTCCAAGAAGCAGTCATTTAAGCCATTGAGAAATTTTATCTCTGCTTCTCTTCCTGAGGTGACATGTATCCAGTCAATATGGGGATAATTAAAATCCCCCATTATTATAGCGTTCTTTATTTTGGTAGCCTCTCTAATCTCCCTCAGCATTTCAATGTCAGTATCGCTGTCCTGGTCAGGTGGTCGGTAATATATCCCTACTGCTAATTTCTTATTATTGGAGCATGGAATTACTATCCATAGCGATTCTATTGAACATGTTGATTCATTTAATATTTTTATTTCATTTGATTCTACATTATGTGGCTATTAAGTGGGTAATGTTTGATAAAACTGGTGTGTAGGTCCATTTCAGAATGGCCATCACTATGCCTGAGAAACATGGAAGTTCATTGTTGGAAGCTAAGCAGGGCTGAGAAGGTACCAGTGAATGTATGAGAGGGCAGAAAGCATGTGCTTTAAAAATGATTCTTATGCCCCCTTTTGTTCCTTTATATAGTAGCAAGAAGTCCTGAAAGGACTCTTTTTGTTTACAGAGTTTTTTAATTGCTTTTTTTCTACCTTAGAAATATCAACTATATGGTCTTACCCAGTTTTGCTGGAGGTTCATTGTGAGGAATCGGAGCATGTTTAGAGTATACTCTAACACATTTAATTGTAGAGGCTTCAGAAGCCCTTTATTCAAAATCTTGGTAATTGAAATATTAAACAATTAACAAAAACAAAACACAAAGTTTTACAATCTGACCAAAAATCCCATCCCATCTCATTTGTTAATTTTCACGCAGTTCTAGTGATGTCACAATTGCACTAATTCTCCAGTCATCTTGGTCTTCCAGTCTAAACTAGGCCTCAATTTCTTGTGCAATATGCAGATAGGAAAAAAAACCCTCCCCCTTTTTAGGTAGCCATTAGACATCATAAACAAGCAAGAAAAAGCACAAACCCCAGCTGTGTTTTCTTTGCAGATCATTTCAAAGGGCATCTGGAGTTTTACATTCTTTTGTTTGATCTATTTGAGGATTGCTTATGCTGGCTACCATCTTGTTTGTGTTTGTTTATGGAGGCATTGCTCCTAAAAAGCTGCACATCCAAAAAGTCACTGTAGCATTAGTTAAAATGAATTAGTTGTTATAACATTCCTGAAGCAATCAATGTCTGGAGGTAATTTTTGTTGCCAGAGAGACCACTAATAAGCATAATAATAAAGTGTACTTTCAAGTCTCCTACATTGACCCATCTCTAAGTGCATTGGGGATAAGATATTTGACCAAAATTGCACTGCACTCTATAATTATTTGAAGAGTTTGGAGAGAAACTGGATCTACACTTAAACTCTGCAAACTCTCCATGTGATACGTAGAGTTTCTGATGTGAAGCCCACTTGAAATCTATGTTGTATGGTCTCAGAGCTTCTTGTGTGACAATACACGGTGCTGCAACGACAACAGAAATATCATTAAAATGTTATATCAATCTAAATAGAAAAATTCTACAATGAAATTGAAGGAGGTCCCAGACTAAAAAAATCAAAGGCCGTTTTGTCCTATGTGATTTAAGTATGGAACTTAGCACTAGGAGAAAGCAAATAGGTTGGTTTTTTTTCACTTTCTGAAAGTCACTACAGGTGATTATCTGAAATTAATGGTTAATGTCACTGGTTTTAGACTATTTGTAAGAAGAGTGTAGCCATTGTAGTATTTCTTTTAGGGATGAAGCAGTAAGAAAATAAAAGCATGAAACTAATGGAATATTTTCTATCTACAATTAATTTAGTACTTAGCATAAAATAGAAATTAGGAACAATTTCTAATAAAATGTATTTGAAGAAAGTGTTAACTTCTCTAAACCAAGCTCTGAGGTAGGTAGGGTTTATTCAGAGGATGGTTGGTCTCCTGTGAGATGTCAAGCCCCTTGAACTGAGTTGTGGAAAGGCAGCTGCAAGTGCTGATCCCAGGTATTGGGTGATGCTGTGATGCCTAATTTGAGATAATTTAAGTGGCCTCTGTTGGACGGAGCCATGTGGAATCCCCATGGAGGCAGAGGTGGTAGTGACAGCAGTTAGGGAGGGGCAGAGGAGCAACAGTTTTGGGAAAGGGCAAAATGAGGGAAGCTACCAGTTTTACAAAAATGTAGGTAATTGCAATTTTTTTCTTGTTTCCTTTTGTGTATGGTGGTCTTGAGAAGGCAAGAGAAATGATCAAGGAACTACACTGTTCCCAGGTGAAGGGCTTGCTCTATTCCAGATGTTCCTCTATACCCGCAACCGCTCCTTTTCCGTCTCTTCCCCCAGCTCACGCTGATCCACTTTTGCCCTCCCGCTATACTGGGCTTGACTTCCCACCCAATCTCCACCACAAATCCCTCTTTTGAGCTCCCTTCCACAGCATCCCCTCCCATACCCCACGCTGGCCCTTGACTCTCACCAATGCTCTTGTCTCTGTTGGCTCTGGTAGCATGCCCAGGCACCCCCATGCCCTCCTACTACTCAACTTTGTGCCGAGTAAGTTCTTACTTCCCCTATTCCTGATCCCATTGTGGGGGAAATCAACATATTTTTTTTTTGAGAAGTGTCAAACATGGAGCTGCTGAAAACTTTGTAGTTGTAGTTTATTCCATCTGGAGCACAGTGACTATACTATTGACACTGGATATAGAGGCAATAGCTCATTCCTTTGAAATAGCCTGAACCTGCTAGTATCAATGTGGCCTCTTATAGGGTATGTCTACACTACAGCACTAATTCGAACTAAGCTAATTTGAATTAGTGCATCTAGACCTAAAAACTAATTCGAATTAGTGTTTTGCTAATTCGAACTAGCATGTCCACATTGAGTGGACCCTGAACCGAAGTTAAGGCTGGCTGGAACCAAGACTTAGAGTGTGGAGCTGCTGCCTCAGGCTAGCCGAGGGCTGTGCTTAAAGGGACCCGACCCCCCACCCTGGACAGACAGTTCTCAGGGTTCCCCGCTTGCTGGTCTACCTCGATGAGGGACAGCAAAGCATTTGTGTTTCGGAGTGCTCTGCTTGCCCTCACTCGGGGTACCACGGCACTCTGCAACATGGAACCAGACCTGCCCCCGGGGACTCTGCTGCATCTCGTGGACACGTTGCCGGCAGCCTGGCTGCACTCTCTGCAGGCTGCCATCCGGGAGGACCATCGAGGAGATGTCAGGATCCAGGGGGCCCTGCGGGAGAGCTTCCACCCTGAGGAGCGCTAACAGTCTCCCCGGTCTGCCCCACCGGGGGCTCGTGCCCCATTCCTCCCTCTCGTCCTTCTACTTCCCTAGCCCCCCCCCTTCCTGATGTCAAATAAAAGACACGTATTTTCAAAAATAGAAACTCTGTTTATTCAACACAACTGGGGAGGGGAATGAAACTGTGGGGAGACGGGGGAAAGGAGGCGGGAGATGGGAGGAGAGAGGGTGGGAGAGGGGAGGGGGAAAACGGGGAGGAGGGAGCTGGAAGGGGGAAGCAAGGGGAAGGAGGGGGAGGGGAAACTTAGGGATCAGGGGTGTGGGTCTCGCCGGGCCAACCACCTCCCAGCATAGCGAGGGAAGGGGCCTCGGCGTCCCCGGGGGGATGGGGTGGAGGGTGCGGAGGTTGAGGTGGGGGGTGTGGACATTGAGGAGGAGGGTGTGGAGGTTGAGGAGGAAGAGGTGGGAGGGGGGCAGGAGTGGGAGGAGGGACAGTTGTTGGGGGGGCAGCAGGTGCAGGACGGGCACGGGGCACCATGCTCTGCAGCAGGGCCTGCAGGGTAGCGTTTCTGGCTCGCTCCTCAGCCAAGTGCTCCTGGCGGAGCTGCAGGTCTGCCCGCATCCAGGCCTCCACAGTGCAGTTCAGGGCTCGCAGGGACCCCAGGTGCTGGTCCCAGTAATCCTGCTCCATGGTGGTGGTCCGGAGCAGGCCGTGGGTGCGGGAACATGTCCCGGGCGGGGTGGTGCACCCTGCATGAGCAGCTGGTGCAGCTGTAGAGAAAGAAGAGAAGTGGTCAGTTCTCCCTGTGGGGACAGTGGATGATGCCCAGCCGCCCCCTCCCCCCTTCCCGCGACATGAGGGCAACTGTGCCCTGCACCGTCAGAGCCGTTGTGTTTGTACAGAGGCCGTGGTCAGGATGTCTGGCTCTCCCTGGGACTGGGAGCTGCCCCAAGACCGCACCCATGTCCCTATGCCGTGTATAGTGTGGCTGGGGCAGGGGGGAGGTGTCCCCTGCCTCTGTAGAGGGGGCGTGTGAAGGGAGAGCATCTTGCTGGGTCCTGCCCCAGGGTCGGGAGCGTGTCAGGTCTCTTCACACACATGTGCCTATTGGGCCACGGCCCCTGGGTGTCACACAGCTGGAGCCACCTGCCCAAGGGTGGCATGGCACGTGATCGCACGTGCACAGGTGGCTGTATGATCTGTGGGAGGCATGGCCCACGCGCGTGGTCCCTGGTCTTCCTCCCCACCTCCCCCCCCGGGCAGGGGACACTTACCCGTTATGGCCTCCCTGGACGACCCTGCCGACTCCGGTGGTGGAACTCCTTGCGGTGGCACCTCCACTGCGCCCGGGTCAGGGCCCTCCGGTCCCGGCTCACTGCCTCGCGGGCTGGCGCGGACCGTCCCGCTCCCAAGAGTCGGTCGAGGGCCGGGAAGTAGGGGCAGGTGGCAGCCCCTGCTGCGGCGCCACCCCTGGTGGCCCTGGCTTACGCCTGCCGCAGCTGTTTTATTTTCAGGCGCACCTGCTCCTGGGTGCGCCTGTGTCCCTTGCGGGCCATGACGGCCGCTATGCGGCCGTAAACGGCCGCGTTCCTCCTAGTGCGGAGATCATGGAGATTGGGAGCCTGCCCCCAAACCTCAATGAGGTTCATGACCTCTGCACTAGTCCAGGAGGGCGCGCGCTGTCTATGGCCCCTGGCTGGCCCCTGGGTGCTGGGGGACTGGGCGGGGGATGTCTCGCTGGTACTGGCTGCCTGGCTCATCCTGCGGCCACTGGGTCGGGGCAGAGACTGCTAGCAGGGCTGTCTCTGGAAAGTTCCATCTGGCCAGAGTCTACCCCTTTAAGGGCCCCAGGGGTGGGGGAGAGGAGAGTTTTCCTGGTTTGGCCCAGAGTGGCCACCAGGGGGAACCTGGGAAGGGCTAGCCTCCCACTAGTTTGAATTAAGTGGCTACACAGCCCTTAATTCGAACTACTTTATTCGAACTAGGCGTTAGTCCTCGTAGAATGAGGTTTACCTAGTTCGAATTAAGTTCGAACTAGCGGTTTGCATGTGTAGCGCCTATGAAAGTTAATTCGAACTAACGGCTGTTAGTTTGAATTAACTTTGTAGTGTAGACATACCCATAGGAACTTTTCCCCCAACATACTGGTCTGGAGGGTTGATCTTTTAATTTTAGCATAGGCACACGGTTATAGCCCATTATGTAATTGGCTGCTTCTTGATACATCTTCCTTCCTTCCTTGCCCTTGGTAAATGTCCTTAACTCCTTCTATGTGTCCCACCCTTACTCATGAGGAGATGGCACATTCTTGAAAATGTATTTTAAAAATAAATGTTTACTTTCTTAAACTAGGTTCATTGTGCTGCTAGAACCATGAGATTGACCACCAGAATCAAATTTATAGTCAGCTGTGAATGTTAAGATAGTTAGAGAGGCAGCCTGCCTCCTTGATACTCGATACATGACTACAGGGTGTCCCTACTGTAAGTTGCCACGGTATACATCATTGACACTTGTAGGAACTGATGCATTACAAGTCCTCCTATTCCCTGCTCTTAAGTTGCACAACCCCACTTCCCCCCCCCCCCAAAAAAAAAATCCCAAAAAACAATTTGTGCAAATGGAAGTCAGCCATGGGACAAAAAATCTCCACTTTAAGTTGTTTCACTATAAGTCCAAGTTTTTTTGGAATGTATCTTGGACTTATAGCGAGGACGGCCTGTACATAATGTTTTGGCACTTTGCAGTAGGGAGGAGCAAATATAGTCGATCTAGTTAACACTCTATCCTTTCCTTTTTAGCTAGTTTGTTAGTCATAGTGCTGGTTTGAAAATTACCATCAAACATGTTAAATGAAAAATGGGGAGAGAAATTTGTCAACATTTTCATGGAAATATTTCCCCAAACTTTGATCAGTCCTCGTTAATTTTGTCACTAAATCTACATCAGTCACTTATAGTAAAACACATTCAATGCAGGGACAACTTTGAAAATAAATCTCCTCTCCATTAAAAAGAAATGACAAATAGAGTAGCAAGAGACAATGGTTTATAAAATTAATTTAGATATAAACTAGCTAGAGTTACCTGGCGTTGCTCGAGAAACCAGAGGAACAAAATGTAGAAAAACAGTAGTCCATTATCTTTTTTTGAATGGTAGAAAAGTTTCACTGATTTCTATAGGGATTAAAATATACGTCCGCGTCATCCCCAGAGTGGAGGGGGGGTGCGACCCTGGGTGGAGGGGAGGTTACACGTGGGAGGCACGCCCCAGCTCGCACCTGTGACTGCAGGTGCTGCGGGGGGCAGGGCGGGTGCCTGAGCTGTTGTGCGCGTGGGGGTCAGGGCACTATGTGCCAGCACGGGGAGGGGAGGAAAGAGTGTCGCTTATGTAACCTCGTGGGCGGGAGGGGGCGAGTCCCAGATGGCGCTGGGGGCCACAGGCGGCAGGCATGGGACCTAGTGTGGGCGGGGCGGCCCCTGCAGCGCAGTGCGGAGGGTTACTTTTTTGATTTTTATAGCTTGAGCTCGGGCCCGATCGGGTCCAAAAGTACCTTAAAAACTTCTCCTGGATGAAAGGTTATCCCATGCAAAGTTTGGTTGTGGTAGCTCTTATAGTGTCCAAATTATTAGCGCAAAAACTTACAAACATTCTCCTTTATATATTAGATTGAAAACTTTTTTTTACAAGTGAAAATTTTTCTTACCTAAACAAACTGGTGCTTTAGTCCAGTTTCCATTACGACAATATGAGTTTCGTTCTCCTTCTATTATATAATAATGCTGGCATCTGTATTCTACCGAAGAACCAAATGCGTACTCATTTAGGGATAAAGTAGTTATGTCTCCATTCTCAATTTTAGGTGGACGGCCACACTTTCCCTTTGTTCCTAAATGGAAATATTGGTAGTTAGGATTTTTTACAGATATAAATGTGTTTGGCTTTGCTATTTTGTATGTAGCATGGTGATGGCTCCAGTATTCACCTCTCTGAAAATTTTTGGTTCTGAAATTTATGGTTTTTCAGGCCTAATCCAGTTCTCATTGAAATCAATAGTTTAGCTGTGAGGCACCCTTGACACCAGTATACACTTAAGCAAGATTCTAAATGTTACACTAACACACATTTATACACCATATATGGTAAACATAAGGTCCTTCATTTTGGAAATCATGGAATACGCTGCATTGAATTTGTCAATAAACCTAATCTGCATGTTTCATCCTTTCATTGTTGTGCACATGATCTACATCAGTGGTGCACAGCCTTTATTCAACCACGACCCCCATATTTTATTGTAGTCATGGCGCGACCCCCAAGGTAATTTGAGCAGCGCGGTGTTTAGATCTTGGTGGCCGGGGCTTATGCCCACAGCTATGGCGACCCCCCAGGAAGACATCCACGGGTTGCGCACCCCTGATCTACATGATCCCGGATGATACTACATGATCCAGGATGATATCAGACAATTTCGTCCTGCCTTGCAGTTTCTTCAACTGGCAATTTTACAAAAATGCATGTAATCACAAACAATGTTTTTCTTCTTTCTCCTGTATATGATGACCTTGAGCAGGCAGGAGAAGTGGTTAAGGAATTACACTGTTCCAAGGCACAGGGATTGCTATATTCAATCCTACACAAGTAGTTCACTGATCATTTAGTCTGAGCGTGGGGTATAATCCCATCTGAGCGCCTGTGGGGCCTTGAGTGAATCACATCTTTGCACATGGAAACTGGGCAAAAAAATCAGGCTCTCAGGGGAGGACAAGTATTGCATCTAAGCTAAAATTTTCATAGTAAATAATGTATGTTGTTACGAATCATATTGCAGATGAGCCTAACCTCTGTCAGATAGGCTAAGATCTTCAGGTTTTTGGACGCTAAATGTCTGGCTACTTCAAAATCTGACAAGCCTCCATCACCCTTCAAATGAAAAGATTGCCAGGAAAGTCCAAATTGAAACTCTCCTTTATGAAGATTCCCCTGGTAGAAAAACTGGGTCATTTTCTATGAGCTTTGGGCCAGGATTCTTTAATGAGTGTTGAAATGCCTTCACAACCTTTCAGAACCACCCCCCACCTTTACCACTTCTGTTGATTAGATAGAATATTTTCTAATTGTAAAAAGAAACATGAATGTTTTTAAAAGAAGTGGGCTCGCTGTCCAAGTTTACCTTTTTTTGATGTTTCACTCTGCTAGCTTGGCTTGTGCTGGGATTTTTAAATTTAAATTTATCTGATTGATTAAATAGAAAAATGAATAGGGTGATTGTCTCAAAGTCCTGAATTACCAAGTCCTAAATTGATCTGAAAGGAAGACAAACTCTGGCAAGAACCAATTTTAACCCACTACGTATACTACATAACTACACTCCACCCTTTTTGCTCAAATGTATTTGAGGAAAGAACTGATATAGAACTAAGTATGTTTACCAGACACACAAGTTGGTAAATCCACGTGCCCATCAACACACTTGATGCGATAGGGAATTTTAAGGTCAGAATCATCACAAAATGATTGCATTGCTTGGTCACTTTGGATCAAGATTGTACGTCTTCGGCCGTTGGACAGAAGCAATTTCTTTGTTTCCAATTGTTGTCTTGTAATAATACACGGTGCTTTAAATAAAAAGGAGCAACACACAGAAAATAGTTTAAAAGTTTAAATATCTTCCACATTGATACAGTACAATAGATTCAATACTTCTAGAGTCCATTTCCCTTTGTGTTTACTATATAGAGAATGAATGATGCATAACAAAATAAAATGGACAACTTTCAGATGTGATGTGTATTAGTTGTTAGATCAGGGATCTGAAAATCAGAACCTCTCTTCTATTCCCACCTTTCCCATTAACTTGCTGTATGGCCTTGGCAATTTTCTTAGTTTTGTTGCCTCAGTTTTTCCATTCGTGTAATGGGGACAGTAATTTCCCATTGCTAAAGAATGTATGTATGAAAGGTATTATAAAGTATTGTTAAGCATAGCCAATAGGATATTGATTCTATCTACATTGTCCTTACCAGATAATTTGCTGTTTACTATCTATCAAGCAGACACTTCTGATCACTATTTAGCTCTCCCTAAAATTAGACAATGTGTTATGCTCCAGCAAGGCTAATTTTGGACTTGATACCAGTGAAGTCAATGGGAATTTTGCCTCTGTATTGTATGTGAGCCATCTCATAAACTCTGAGAGTGCTGGAAACGTTAAATAGCAACCCATAGAATAGCAGCCATAATTAAATAATACTATGAGATGAGAAAAGAATGTTATATCCCGCCTATTTTAGTCCAGTGAGTGAAGAACTAAAACATCATCCTACCCAAGCACTTTGGTGGAGGTGTCCATTTTTCTTCACTGCATGTTATACTTTCAGGTCCTGCCAGAGTGTATCCAGGGTAGCACTTGTACTGTACAGCATCAGCCTCCCAATATTCTGCTTTCTCCTTGCTGACAATTTCTGCCAAATCGATGTCAGGTGGATGTGGACACCCTTGAACTGCAACACACATGTGTGTTAAGCTATAACTGGTGACAGTTAAAGGAGAGCAGAATTGAAGAAGCAAAAGTGTTAATTTTTAGGTGTTAAGTTCTTTAGAGTAAAATCTGTCTTTTATATTGTGTTAGATTTCATAGAAACACAATGAGGTCCCAGTCTTGAGTGAGGTCTTTGGGGCTACAAACAAACCAAATAATTGGGGGATATTTCCATTATCAAAACTGATTACAATAAAGGTGGGACATGTGAAAGCTTCACAAATGTTTGATGGGACTCAAGGAAACAATGCTTCTCTCATTACCTGTTAGTGTATGAACATTATTTTAATAGACATCATAAGAAGACGCTCCAGTGAACTAACATTTAAAAAAAAGTAATATTGTTTGTGGTTATTGTCCGGACCTTAAAGTTGATACAACATAGATGGATGAGAATAGTTCTAAGGAGAACTAAATACCAGTATAAGCTAGGGGGGTATGGTGATCTAATTTGCATTACTTTATACCACTATCTTGGAATATGGGTCATATTCCTTATAAACTTTTCCCATCATCACACTTCCTTATATTTTAGACATAATGCCAGTCAGTGAGAGCTTTGCACTGACTTCAGTGAGTATAAGATCAAGTTCTAAATGAATAGCAGTTATATTTTAAAGTAGGAAACACACCTTTCTCCTTTTTATGTTTGGATAATTTCTCAGAGGGGTAAGTACCCCTCAGCAGAGCCTACAGCCACCATGGACCAGGGCAAAGCATGTATGGGGACCTGACTCTGTGCCCCCTGGAAGGGGTGGAGCCTTGGGAAAGGGGCAGGGCCCAGGGCAGACAGCTCTCAGTGTTGTCCAGACTGTGGCATGCCCCCCCAGTCCTCAGAGCTGCATGGAGTGCCTGGCTTGGCTTCAGAACTCTGTCAGTGATTCCAAGGGGCCCCTTAAATCACCAGGGCCTGAGACAACTGGCTCCTTTTTTCCCCCTGTTGTCTGGCCTGGTCCTCCTGAGCACTAATGTTGATCCAGAACACCATTTTAGATCCTCCTTTTGGGGGGAGGTGGAGTGGAATAATATTTCAGTACTGCTGGTCATTGTAAAGTAAACCCATGATTATTCAGGCTAAAATATACTGTTCATGAGAGTGCTTTTTCACAAATGTGTATCACTTTCTTGCTAATTCCAGCTTCTTCCCATTCTCAGTTGATCAAAAAAGACAATTATAAACCCATTAGTCCACTTGATAAGTATGTACTAATGCCAATAAAAATGTGTCAAAGTATGTGATGGCATGACTTATCCATCTGGTAAGGAGTGGCCTGCAAAGCATTGATCAGCAGATGCTGCAATGTCACAGGAAAGGATAGCCGCAGAAGCAGCAAACTGATATAGTCATTTTTAGGTAGACAATCAAGAATATGGTGTATATATAGCATCTTTTAGGTGTGTAATGAAAAGTACATTACTATTATAATCTATTTTGCCTATTGACATATTTAGGATTCAAGCTCTGGTCCTCCTTCATTTTAGGTACTGTGAGAAATTTTACCTTGGTTTGTGTTACAAAAGTAGAGAGTTTGGTATCTGTTCTATAACTGGTTGATTATTAAAACACGTAGTGGATTTTTAAATAAACACAGTGTGTTGGAGGGAGGAGAGAAAATTACCAGAAGTTAATCCGAAATATAAGCTTTCTTACCAATACATTTAGGTACTGGAGACCAGCCTTCAGAAGTACAGGTAGTTTCATTAATTCCACTTTCAGATTTATATCCATGATTGCATTGAAAGGTTGTTTTTTGTTTAACTTGATCCACTATTTTCCCATTTGCTATCCTTCCGCATTGTATTGCTGAAGAAAAACAGAACAACATAACCAAAAAAATGATTGCAGATAATATACAGGAAAACATGGTGTTTATTTTGTGCTACCATAATAGGTAGCACTGCATCATTAGAAGGGATGGTAAATTTAGAAAAAAATCATTTTCTTGTTGTCTCAAAAAGCATGGAAAATCTTCTGTGGAAAAAAACCTTGCAATTTTATAAGAAGTTTATTTGACTTTTTAAAAATAATGCAATATTTACATCTAAAAATTCAATCTTTTTGACAACTTTAATCATTTTTTGACTGGGGTATTTTTTTAAAGCACTGAGGCTTTCTAAAGTGATGTAGGCACTAGAAGCCAGAGTCCCTTTGGTTTTCAGTGGTAATTAGGATCTGGAGTGTCAAAGTCAACTTGAAATTAGGACTTAAGCTTTTACTCATGTAGAGTAAATTACAAGTAATGTTATCATGTTTTGATAACATTACCCCAGATATTCTGGATCTAATTAAGCCATTCACTGAATATCCAAGTTAATTATAGCTCATATAACAGTACTGGAAGCCTAAGCTGAATAAAACTTTGTTGACTCTTAAAATACACCTATTGCCAGGGTCTTTGATTAAAATGTGGTTGTCCCCTACAGTGAGTACAAAAAACTATTGCAATTTAGAGCATAAACTGGACATTATCTGTTTCATAACTTTGGCTTGACTAAGTGAAACCATTGTGAAAACCGTCATTAATGAGCAAATTCCCCTTCAAAACAGGAAGGGCATCCAAATATAACTGCCAAGCACATTCAATTATTAGAGCTTATGCTGTGCTCCTGAAGACTATCTTTGTGTATGTATGTACAATGCCCAGCATATCATAGCCCAGATCATTAATGGGACTGTTCAAATGCAAATAATAAACAGTAATATGGATAAGGAGCCCTCTACTCTAAAATTGTTGCTTGAGTTAATCAAGATTTTTGACCAATTAGGATTGAATCTCTTAAAAATGCTAGATGAGGTATTACATTACATTACCTGAAGTATTTAAAGTTGAATACAATCACAACAGTGTTCTAATGTATGTTGTTGGGGGTTTTTTTCCACTTAAAATCTATGGTTGAGATTTTTTCAAGTCTAGACAGGGGTCTTAGCTACATAACTTGCCAAAAATTAATGGGAATAATGTGGCTAAATCCCCTAGCTGGCTTTGAAAATTTCAATTTATAGTTTTTGTTTTGTTTAATCCATTCTATAATATCTTGCTGCCAACCTAATCTCTAAAATGTAGATGCCGTATTAGTTTCATTTTTATCATAGAACTGTTGGGTCTAATTTTGTACATGTTTTTGACTAATTTTTGTGTAGTATTAATTTTTCCTTTTAGGTTTTGTTTGTGATATTAGGGTACACATTCATTGCATTATCCCTAAAACACCACAAAATCAGTTATGAGACCTGTATGGCATAACTCTTCAAATACAAAGTTCTACAAAAGGACCATGGTATTCAAAGTCACAAATGTACCAAGTATAACTTTCTGCTATCATTACTGTTTCAGTTTTGGTGCTCTGTGTAGTAAGTATTGTGACAATTTGGAGAAGCAGGCTAGATAATTTGAGTTCTGGTGGATTATGAAACTGCTGTATCAAGGATGTGGATATAGAATTGACCATGTGGATGTGGAACCCATCATTTGCTGACAAGACTATAATCAGTCCTCTGTCATTGTGAGATGCTGATTGACTGGATCCTTCCAGGTAAAGTTGGCAGGTAATACATTCTTATGGCGAAAGACATCAAATGGTCCCAGCAAACATAGTCTTACATGTTATTGCTTTTAGCCAGCCAGCAATGTGTAGTCTTAGCACTGGTGTTTTCCTGAGAGGTCTGAAAAAGGGAGCTGTTCTGTGCCTCTTGTGATTGCTCTCTTCCAAGACTTGTGCATACAATGTAAATAAATAAGCAGAATACAGCCCATAGACAGTACACATTTCAGTGCATCTTAAGTACTATAAAAACTGCAATGTGTGTGTCTTTTTGAAGGATAGTAAAGAGGAAATTACGCTTATTTAAACTCACTTACGAATGCATCTGGGAACAGGAGACCATCCTGAAGCAGTACACTCAATTCTGTTGTTGTCATTTTCTGCTATATACCCAGCATTACATTCAAACGTTCTTTTTCTTCTCTGGAAGAAGGAGAATGGCTTTACCCACCCGTTTTCTATCTTACCACATGAAATAGCTGAAAGCAAAGCAAATACATAAACTGTGACATGACATATATGTAACCACAAATCTCTGGCTGTATATTTTGCTGCTTTTATATAACACAGTATAATACATTTTAAAGAGAATGAATAAGGATTAGAACTTAGTCATTTTGAAAAGTGGAGGAACATCTGGGTAGAATGAAATGAAAACTCTCATAGACAATGCCATTGTAACTACTACTGGGATTACTAAAAAGAGTTAATTAAAATGTAAAAATAGTCAAAGCAGTTTATATAACATGAAGATTTTTTTTAATGAGCTGTCACCATTGCTAATCCTGTTTACTGCCCTGATTTTCCCCAAATGCATTAATGCAAAGAAGCCTAGGCAGCATGGAATATATAGCTGTCATAGCAGAGAAGTTCCTGTATGAACACTAAAGTTAGAGCAAATAATGGATTTTTTAATATTGCTAACACACAAAAATGGGGAAAAAATGTTCTGGATGGAGCCAAAATTTGTTTGGCTTTTTGTTTGTATTTTTCTTTGCTGCAAAGTTTTAAGAAAACATAGTTTGGGTTGAACAAAATGTTTCCTTTTTGTTTTCAGTATTTTGTAACACTTAATTTTTAAACCCTAAGAATTTTAAAACGAGATTTTCTTTTTTTAGAATTAAAAATTGTTAAAAAGGCAAAATGAAATGTTTTGCTTGGAGGGGTGGGATTTTAAAAGTTTTTTTTTTTTTTTTTTTACTGAAATAATCTGGCAAAATCAACACAAATTTGTAGAATGTTTGAGTTGCCAAATTTGTATTTTTCATTGACAATAGTTTTAGGAGAATAATTTCAGCCAACTCTAATGAATAGAAGTCACTTGTGGTGGGTGGAATTAGGTGAGATGAACATGCCAACATCATGTCCACAACAACGTGCTGGTATTCAAAATATTATGCAAAGGGGGCAGCAATGTTGCAAAGAAATTGTGAATTTTGGGCATATTCAGCTGGTATAAACTAGCCCTCAGCTAAATGTGGGGTGGAAGATAGTTGTGTCTATTACAAAATGACAGTTACTCCATTAGCATCTTCACAATAGGCTCTGTCCTTGAAGCAATGTGACTTGTTTACCTTGCCCCTTAGTTGCACTACCAAGTCACCATCGGCTTTTCCTGCCCCTGCAGACCTAGGTGGTGGTATGTACTCTAAATCTTTTCTTTCCAGTCCTCTCTGCACCTTTTTACATGGCCTTTTTACAAGTATATATTTTGCTTGTATCTTAATATCTTACCTAATGCTGTGGAGCACCCACATAGTACCAGAATGGCAATATATCCGAGCTGGATCATCTCTGTCCCTCCAAAGCTTAGCCTGCAATTCAAAGTTGTGGTGCAGTGTAGTGCTGTGCCCTGAACTCTGTCCTTACCAATGTCTTTTAAAGGCTGACCTCTCATTCGTAATCCCCTCCCTGCTGGCCCCCCACACTCTGTCAATATTGCAGCACAAAAATATGCAAATTTTAATTTAAAAGTCCAGTAGATAATTTTCTACCGTTAATTCCCCTCCCACATGTTTCCATGAACCAGTGAGCCAGCTGACACCATCCAGCTGTACGAGCTCCAGGTCAGTGATATTCTTAGGAGTGAGGACAGGGTTTAAAATAAAATATGGCATCTGAACAAGACTGATCTCAACTAAGGTGAATACAATAGCAGATCCCCTTGCCCCCATCTAATGTCAGTTGAAGTCAATGGGAGGTTTCCTATTGATTTTAATGGGCTCTAGGTCATGCCCACTAAGAAGAGAGAAACTCAAAGTGTAATGCAAGAGAAGCACTTAGAATAATTTGGACTTTATTCTTTGTAACGTTCACTTAAATTCTCTCTCTACCATGATATTTGATATCCTGTAAACCTCGTTTCACGAGGCATAAGGGATCGGTTGGCAAAGGCTTTCCTTGCCGACCGATCTGCGTCTTGACTGCTGCATTGTGCCGATGAACAGCTGAGCCGGCACAACGCGACGGCCATTTTTATTTTAATGAAGTGGGGGATATTTAAATCCCCGCTTCATTGACTATGTCGGTATGTCTAATTTACATGCCTCTGCCGGTAGAGGCATGTAGTCTAGACATACCCAAAGATTTTAGTGGAACCTGGATTTGCCATCTAAAGATACAGATCTATTTCTATTGAATATTCCAAAGCACAGAGGGTCATAATTCAAAATGATCTGGATAAACTGGAGAAATGGTCTGAGATAAACAGGATGAAGTTTAATAAGGACAAATGCAAAGTGCTCCACTGAGGAAGGAACAGTCAGTTTCACACATACAGAATGGGAAGCAACAATCTAGTAACGCGTACGAGAGAAAGGGATCTAGGGGTTATAGTGGACCACAAGCTAAATATGAGTCAATAGTGTGACACTATTGCAAAAAACCAAACATGATTCTAGGATGCATTAACAGGTGTGTTGTGAGCAAGACACGAGAAGTCATTCTTCCGCTCTACTCTGTGCTGATTAGGCCTCAGTTGGAGTATTGTGTCCAGTTCTGGGCACTGCATTTCAAGAAAGATGTGAAGAAATTGGAGAGGGTCCAGAGAAGAGCAATAAGAATAATTAAAGGTCTAGAGAACATGACCTATGAAGGAAGACTGAAAGAATTGGGCTTGTTTAGTTTGGAAAAGAGAAGATTGAGAGGGGACATAATAGTGGTTTTCTGGTATCTAAAAGGGTGTCACAAGGAGGAAAAAATGTTCTTCTTGGCCTCTGAGGATAGGACAAGAAGCAATAGGCTTTAACTGCAACAAGGGAGGTTTAGGCTGGTCATTAGGAAAAACTTCCTAACTGTCAGGGTGGTTAAACACTGGAATAAATTGCCTAGGGAGGTTGTGGAATCTCCACCTCTGGAGATACTTAAGAGTAGGTTAGATAAATGTCTATCAAGGATGGTCTAGACAGTACTGGGTCCTGCTGTGAGGGGACTGGACTCGATGACCTCTCGAGATCCCTTCCAGTTCTAGCATTCTATGATTCTATGAAGTCACACTGAAACCAAAAGCAATTAGGTACCTAAGTATCTTTTAGTTACTGTTTGTATGAAATATTTATGAATGAATATGTATGAAATATTTTGAGCTAGGCAAAACATTTTGAAAGGTGAGTCATTAATACTTTCTCAAATTAAATCTGAGTTCCATGTTTGCTGTTGAATGTTTGTTAATTTGTATTAAATGTTCAGAAAGAAAGTGTCTAATTGCAAAAACATCTTAGAATCCTGCAAGCCTTACAGATTGTAACATACATGATTATGAAGATGACTTGATATGTATCTTGCTAATTTTTGCTATTTGTTTCTAATGAACTTCCTTCTGGAATAACCAGCAAAAATAACGTGGTTTCCCAAAAGAAATGGGGAGTAGTTATACACGTTTTGAGCAATAGTCCAGCTAGCATAATGTGTTCCTGACAGTGCTTAGTGCTTCCTGTAAAAGACAATTACAGAATAATTTGCCTATTGTGGAAATTTATTCCTAACCCCTGATAGTTGGACTTATGCCCTAAAGCATGTGGGTTTATGTGTGTTAATGGAATAAGTGTTGTTCTAGCTAGTATAACTGCAGAGGCTGTCATTTTTATGGACTGCTGGTCACAGCTCCATAATTAAGGTGGTGTTGGAATTTGTACTGAAACGGGACTAAACCCCTTTTTACATAGTTTAACTAGTTCGTTTGCCTTGAACTTGACTCACTGTGCCTTCACAGGCTAGTTGAAATTTCTACATAATGTCCTTGATTACAGCCATTTTCAGGTTTATTTTTAAAAGGTTGATATCTAAAAATATTAGCAAGTTTTTTTCTTTTGAGAAATTGCATAATGTATCTGTGCAGATAGAAAGAAATTATTGAGTGTTGCAAGAGCATTAGGGGAAGTGATTACTGAAGTCAGGGGAAAAAATCCTTTACAAGGTCTTTTCCAGGAGGCATTTGTTAGTGAAAGTAGCTGAGAGCAACAGAAAATACCAGCTACTGTTGTAAATCAAATAGATAAATTCATGGAGGACAGGTCTATTAATGGCTATTAGCCAGGATGGCGTCTCTAGCCTCTGCTTGTCAGAAGCTGGGAATGAGTGATAGGAAATGGATCCCTGTTCTGTTCATTTCCTCTCAATGGATTTGGCACTAGCCACTGTCAGCAGACAGGACACTGGGCTAGATGGACCTGTGGTCTGGCACAGTATGGCCGTTCTGATGTTCTTAATGGTATCCAGTCTGGTTCTGAGATGCTGAGATGTAGGGGAGTCAGCAACCTCTGCTAGGTCTGGGCAAGCTGTGCGTGTGGAGGCCTTCCTCTGTATGCCCAGAAAGGGCAGGGCCAGAATCAGCCAGCCCACATTGCTGCATGAAGCATGCAATATGGTGGTTTGGTGGCAATTTAAAAGGCTCGGGGCTCTGGGTACGCCACTGCAACTGTGGCTGTGTGTGGCCAGGAGCCCTGGGCCCCTTTGAATCGCCGGGCCCTGGGCCAATTGTCTCCTTTGCCTCCACCTCACCCCCTGTCAGAGATGATACAGCAGAGTTGCTGTTCTGCTCCTTCTGTGGACATGTATTGCACAAGAAGGCAGGTTGTTAAAATGAAAGACATGCTATTCACCGTTAGTGTCTTGTAAAACTTATTGCTGCAATGTTTGACAAAAATAGAAACATTTGCTCTTCCAGTGACTGCTCGTGCCCATTACACATGAGGTGTGCATGCTTGTTGTGTGCACCAGTGCAGGAAGTTTTTCCCTTAGCAGTACCCATAGAGGAGAGCCTGTAGTGACCTCTGGAGTGGAGCCTCCACGGTGTGTATAAGGGGTGCTGCGCTGCCCCCCACCCTCAGTTCCTTTTGCTCCACCTGCCTGCTGTAGCCCTTTGTTTGGACAATAGTGTTTCATGGGGTTTGTGTATATAGTACCCCAGTAGCGTAGTGCCTGGCTAGTTAGTGATTTTGTTATTCCTTTTGGAACTTTGCCCAGATCAGAGCAAGCCCCAGACCTCAGGCTACAAATCCTGCAACAACTGCAAACGGCCCAGCTCAGCATGTGTCTCCTGCAAGAGTTGCTTGTGCTGCCTGGGCAAAGGTTACTTAAGTGACAAGTGCAAGATTTGCAAGTCCTTCAAGCCCAGGACTAAAAAAGGGTGGGACTTCGCACCCTTCTTTATGGAGTCAGCCCTAACTCTGGCATCGATGAGCTGATTTGACTCAGCGCTGAGCATTGTAACCTTGGTGGACAACTCTTTAGCAGTACCAAGTGCCCTCCAGCACCGCTCTCCATCAGCGGCTCCGGTGAAGAAGCTGAAGAGGATGATATGGGGCGATTCACCATCCTCAGCAGTCAGTGGGATAAATCTGGGGGTGAGCAAAGACCCATGTCAGGCAGTTCTTGGTCCCCCTCAGGCTCCTACACCCCAGCTCAGGTGGAGCAGAGTAACCCAGCCCACTCCATGCTGGCTTTTCCGGACAGTCATGGGACCGCTAGCAAGGTCCAGGGGCCCTTTAAGCTGCAGGCCCTGCAGGCGGCACAAGGGAGAGTGACTCTTTCAGTCTCCCACAGCTCCCTGGGCACAGGGAAAACCTGTGTGATGCCAACAGGTAGAACCAAACCTGGGATCTCCAGAGCTTATTGCATGAGCCTCTATCACTTGAGCTGAAAGCCAGCTGGCTGTGAGCAAAAGCTGTAGAGGAAACTCATTCGAACTCGCTGTCAGTGGTCTCAGTGCCACTACATGGGACAGTGACCCACACCTAGTAGGTGTGTGACTTACACCTGTACTCAGGCCTTCTCAGTCCCTGTCCTGGCAGCACCATCCCCCACTAAGGGAAGAGTCCAGGCAGAGCTCTCTTGCATGCAGCTGCCACAAATTGGGCCATGAGATCCATACCCTATTGACCCCTCTCTGACTGTGGGGCTGGGAGTCCAGACAGAGGGAGAGATGGAATGACTCTCTGGCACAGGAGCACAGACCTTTGGTGGCATGCACACCCCAGCAGGACCGGGGACACCAGTACTTAAGATCCCCAAGTCAACGGTACCACCCATGCAACCACTCATGAGAATGGTGCAGCTCCCCGTGTGGATGCCTGTCCCTACCCGCTCCCCCTCACAGTCAGTCTCCATAGTGGCCCATTCCTGCAGTGTGTGGAGTAGATTACTGCCCGTGGGCTGTCCCTCCACCACACGAGACCACATGTGTGGAAGCCTCCATGATTTTATCTGGGTGAAAATTCTTTAGTTGCTGTGTCTCAACTTATGAAAATTTCATCATAAAAATACTATCTACATAGCTAATTGAGAACCCCAGCGATGGTCCATTATGCAACATTTTTCCATTAGCAAAATTAAAAATGCATTCAAAGCTATGATGAGCCCAAGTGCTGGGGAGGCAGGCAACCCACTAATTCACTTGGAGCCTCTGGGAAACCCAAAAGCTGTACATTACATCACTATGTTTAGAAACAAAATTCAGAAAAGTGAGTGACATGATTCTTCTTCCAGTAGAAAGTTATTGAACGTTTAGTGTAAATGTCAACATCCTCTGCTCAATAAAACGATCATTTTTAATGTTGTAGCAAAATTGTGAGTGTGCATATGGGGTTGTCATTTCCCTTTCATGGCAGGAAAAATACTATAATTTGTTACTTTCCCTTATTTTTAACTGATTCCTTAGGCTAAATGAAAATAAGCATTTCACAGTATCTTTAACCAGTATTTTATGTTTCATTAAACTGTTAGGGCAATAATCTCTGGTTACAATTTTTTGTTATATTTGCCCGGATTACAATTTACATATTAGTTAAACACTTATTTATTTATGTCTTTGATCAAATGTACATTTCTCCAACTAATTTCAATTAAAGCAGGATGGGCAAATAGATTTGGGAAAATAAGATCTGAGCCAATTCTTTGTTCTACTCAAACTTTTTTTTTTAAGAATATCACATATGCTTCCGCAGTTTCTATTTTTAGTTAGGAGAAGCAGCAGTATTTCCCCACTGGCCAATGAGATGATGGACGTGTTGGAAATATCACTAGAAACCTTGATCTTGTGCCATAATTTTGGTTTTCTTCAGGAAAACATGTAGACGTTTTACCATCACCTATCACCGGTAAAACTGATTTCCATGGAAAAATATGAAAACAGTACGAGAAGGGTCAGCTCCTTCCTGTTGGACTTTCCACATTTCTAAATACGACGTTGGGGTTGAAATGGATTCTTTCAAGAAGGTTTTGACCTACAGAACATTCGTATGATCCCAAGTGTCACAGGGAGGGTTGGGTCCCCTTAGGAGGGAACTGGTCCAGCCCACACATGACCCGCACTCAATTTGTAATAAGTGACATGCCAGGGCTCAAGCAATTGTTGTGCGTTCATAACTGATGCAGCAAACCCAGCAGTGCGTTGGCACTGAACTGCCAAGCCTGGAGGTTCTGGGGCTCAGCCCTGGCAAGCCCTAGCACTGCCTGAGCCTCACTAACAGCCCCTTGATGGGCCTGCCTGAGCGCCGCTGGACTGTTTCCAGGGCCGGAGGGAAGCAGGGCACTGGGAGAGGGAGCTGTGGCAGAGTGAACCTGCAGAGAGTTAGCAGACTCCTGAATGCTGCAGGGAGCAGAAGACTCTGAAGAAAAGCCTGTGGCTTCAGGGACTGTGATGGGCTGTCCCCACCTCACAGATGTGGAAGGGGCTAATGGAGGCCAGATGGGCCAATTAACCCCTGCGGAGAGGAGGGCTGTAGTTGGAGGAACAGGCTCATCCCTGCTGGAAGAGGTGGGGCCTGCACAAGCCAGGTGGTTCCTGGCAGGGGGCTGCTGTGGCTGGGAAAGGCAGCTGGGAGTTGGCTGCTGTCACTCTCTCAAGGGAAGGGGCTGGAGGCTGACAAACCCCTGAGAGTGGGGGAGGCCGTACACGTAGCAAGCTGTCCAGGGAAAGGGCAGCTAGAAGTAGGACTCTGCACTGGGAGTGCCGGAATGAGGAACAGCCCTGGTAGGAGCCACAGATTGCTGAGACCTAAGTTAAGATGTTAGAGTCCCAAACTGAAGCCCATGTTAGAAAATCTTAACAGAGGGTTATGAATCACTGAAGATATTCAATCCCTTAGCTCTGTAACCTAGGGTCAGTTAACGCAAGGCCCACTAACCCTATATTGAAGTAGAACCATACCCTATAACATAGCTTGTGTACTTATTCTCCATACTGGGACATTCCCTTAACTCTGAGTGTAGAACCTCAAGTTTGGAACCTCCACTGCAAAAAGGGAGATCAGAATATCACTCTGTGGGTATTTGGTAGAGAGGTAAGAGTGTCTCCATCTCCCAAATGGCTGAGGTTTCTTCCAGTGATTTCTGTCTTTTCTGGACTCTCCTCGAGGGATGAGAGGCCATGGAAGGTAAGGTGGAGTCTGACCCATCAAAGTAACTAACTATAAATATTACTAATTGTCTTTAGCATTTGGTGGAAAGTTCCCTGGAAACATGATTTACTGGAATAAGTTCTGCTTCACTGCATAATTCAAAGTGTCTCTGCAGCCAGTGAACTCCTGATCAATGCTTGGTAAATAGTCACGCTTGCTCAATCCACCTTGCCCAAGTAAAGTGCTATCCACCAGGGCTGGGCACAACAAGTTGTTTTTAACCCGAAGTTGAGAGTCTGCCAATTGAAGTCGCTTACAGAAATGTAAAGTTTGGCATTTATGCTCTCTAAATGTTTGTTCCAGTATCCAAATGTTTTGGTTTACCAAAGAGATCTCAGCAAGGGTAAGACACAGATATTCTGGGGTTGTACAGAAAAGCCTTTTAAAACATTTCCATTGCAAGTGAGTTAACTGGCAATCAAAGAAAAGATCTCAACTGTCGACATTCTATCAGGTATATGTCCTCTGCACCTGCCAGTCCAGCTGCCACTGTCAGCTTATGCCTTTCAGGTGGGAAGTGGACTGGGGTCATGGAAATTCATCCTGAAGATCCTGCCACATTCACAGGCTGGGTGAACCAGCGACTAGATGTTCCAATACCATGGTGCGTGCAAGGTTCAGTCCTGCAATACATTTGCTTGTACTGAGCAGAGTGTTAAATCTGTTTATATTAATTCTCGCTGATCGTTCCTTAAGTAGTTGCTACGCTGAATCTGTTGTAGACATCAGTTGCATGTTTTCCTTCTCTTCTTGTGCAATGTGAGAGTCAGTCATCATGGCTCTAGCCCTGTGCATATGTGTGTTTCTGATCAGGGATCTGTGCTGTGCACAACTGCATTTTATAAAGAGCCCAGAAATGCAATGAGATGAGACCTTCTGTGTAATCAAAGAAGAGCATGGAAAAATCCAATGTGGGCTGAATTCCAGGGAAGCCTGCTCCTGTTATCTCTGTACCTTGATGTTGACTGATGGGGGTGGGAAGCGCTAAGTGGGGTGGAGGCTTAGAAGAGCCATCAAAAGGAATTGTTGAGGGCAGGATCCAGAGATGATCAGAGCTCCACAGCCACCATTCAGAGTGCCGGGATGACTTTGCTGAGCTGCCTCATCATTCAGCTACTCTGGGCTTTGTGTCAAGGGACAAGGTAAGAGGTAAATAAATCAAAAAGATTGAACAACACTTTGCAAAACCATTCTCTGGTGTGCAGGGATAGATACTAAACCAGCCTGATAATGCAAGGAGCCAAGGTGTGGTACAGTAACAGGTACCACATAACAGGTACCATAAGCCTCCTTTTTGTGTATGTCTAGAGAATATTTTTGCCTGTCAGAGTTAGTGCCTGATACAACAGGGCTGAGTATATTCCTCCCGCCCCCCGATACATTGGAGTGCAAAAGTGCCTGAGTCATCCCAGCATTTTTGAATGGGTTGCTTATGTAATCAGAACAGCCAATGAAATTCACTCTACGTCAGTCCCTGATCCCGGTTCTACTCCGGAATTATCTATTCCACTATGTGAACTGTAATTATATTGATTGTGTTCACATTTAAAAATTGTATCACTCCCGTATTCAGTTTATGTATTCCAGAAAACAGACATGGGTTTGATGTGTAGCTACTGTGTGCAGTGCTGCTTGTCGCATATGGATAGATAATACATATGAGGCCCTATAGGGTGAACAGGCCTTTTCATTCCTGACACCCATTCTGCTTTGTGCATTCCCAATAATCACATACAGTAAATCTGCCATGCCGCAGTGTTCCCTGTAAGCGGAGTGCTTGAGCAGCTGCCCAGGAGAGATTCCAGTGCCACCTAACTGATTAGCAGAGCACCCACAGCCCAGCAGCATGTGTTTCTACTGGTGGTGCACACCTACACAAGCCTTGGTGCACATAACAAAATTTATTCCACACATGGATGGGAAAAATTAGGGAACACATTGCAATGTATGGTTTTCCAGTAGGTTGGGTGATTCCTTAGTAGATAAGGGTTATTTGGGTTTGGTAGAGGCAAAGGAAGTTCCATTTGAAATTATTAAAGTGGACCTGCTCTGAGGAAGAATCAGGGCTGTAGAGAGAAGTAGTTTTATTTGTAGTATCCCTGCCTCATTTGAGCTCTAAGGACTATGCTTAGCATTTCTGTCCTAGGGGGCATCTTTTAACGGTCCATTTAAAGTTTATCCAAATAATCCCATTGAAGCAAGGGGTAGAATTTGTCATGGACTATGCAGAGAGTTCTGTCCCACAACTCACATATTGGGTGTCTGGGAGGGGGGAGGTGTCTTCAGAGCACGACGACAAAGCCACTCACAGACCGGGTCCTAGCTATTTTGGAAGTCTGGTGTCATTTAGGACTTTGGGAAGCAGTTGATTGCTCTGGGCCAATGTGATCATCAAGCCTAGAAGAAAGCTGCATAGAAGCTATTATTGAAGAAAGGGATCCAGCTGTGGCTGTAGCTCATCAGCACCGAGCATCTTCACTAGCCATAGCACAGCTGCAGTGATGAGCTGCCGCGATGTAGCTCTACCTGTGCAGCGTGGCTTTGGAAAGCTCCACTTCATGTCTTTACATTGCGTCGGTGGCTGAGGTATTAGGGGATGTTTTATTCCCTCATTTCTTAAGGGGATGTCTCTATGCCCCTCCACAGAGATGAAGGGGGTTGCATTCTTCAGTACCTAAAATGCTGGTGTTTTACTTCCCTTGAAATACTGCTTCTGGCAGGGCACTCCTGTTGCATCTTGTTTCCATTCACTGAGACCGTTTATTTTACGTGAACAAACCTGATTGCAGACTATATACGAGCTGCTTTTCATATCAGAATAGTTAATCCACTTTAAATTCATACTCTGAATTAATTTCCATGTGTAGATGAGCCCCTGCTTTCCGGATCTCTTCCGGAATAGTTTATTTCTAAATTGAGTGTCCACACGCAAAAAAAGCGCATTGAAAAGCGATTTTCAATTTCAAAATAGAGCATCCACACTGATTGGATGCTATCTTGCATTTAAGGCCACCCGGAACCACTTCAGGCAGGTCATTAGGTCAGCGGTGACTTCCTGGAGCTGCTGCCTGAGGCTATCTGAGACGCAAGCTTAAAGGGACCCCTCTGTTCATCTGTGTCCCAGCTGTTTATTCTCCTGCTTGCCTATCTCTCTGAGGGACAGCAAAGCATTTCCACTGCATGCTTTGGTTGCCCTGTGTTTGGACAGCACAGAGCTGCCTGCTATGGAGCTGGAGCTGCCCCTAGGCATGCAACAGCCCATAACTGTCGTGCTGCAGCTTCTGCAGACTGCCCTCCAGGCCCTGCAGGAACGCAACCTCGAGCTGCTTGAGGAGACACTCAACATGTGTGTGGGAGCGCAGCTCTTTCAGATGTAACCCACTGTGGAGCACCGCTTCTGGAGCCTGGAACCAGTTCCGACTGGTGGGACCAGCTTGTCATGGAGCGGTGGGACAACTAGCAGTGGCTCCAGAACTTGAAGAAGACGACATTTCTGGAGCAGTGTGCCTGGCTCACCCCTGCCCTCATGTGATGGAACGCCCAGATAAGACCTGCCATCCCCCTGGAGAAGTGGGTCACCATTGTGATTTGGAAGCTCGCCATGCCGGACAGTTACTGATCTGCCGGGAACCAGTTCAGCATGGGGAAGTTGACCATCGGGGCCCTCATCATGCAGGTATGGTGCTCTCAGGCTGCAGTCTCAGAGGTGGGGGTGACGTGCTGGAAAGGGGAACCCCAGGGAAAGGAAGGGTGGGAGTGAGGGGGATAGAAGGTGGGAGGAAGCCACTGTCCTTGGGCAGTTCTCCAGTCTAAACCTCACACAGCTGTGCTGAGGGGGGTGGACTACATAGGGGGAGGCTCCTGTAGTGTTTGGGCGGGGGGGGAGGGGAAGGATGAGGATGGCTTGGCCATCCTCCCAAGGGCTCTGGCACCCCTGTGAGTCTGTTTGGTTTGTTTGTCTCCTTCTGCAGCTGGTGAGGGCAGTCAACACTGTCCTTCTGTGTGGAGTCATCCACCTCGGTGACGTGGATCCCATCGTCGCTGGTCTGTCACCATGAGCTTCCACAACTGCAGGGGGTGGGGGGAGGCTATTGATGGCACCCACATCCCCATCTGGTCCCCCAGTTACTAAGCATCTCTGTATATTGACTGCAAGAGCTATTTTTCCATAATCCTGCAAGCTCTGGTCAACCACCGTGGCCAGTTTTTGGACATCTTCATCGGCTGGTTGGGGAAGGCGCACGACACCCGCGTCTTCAGGAACTCCAGCCTCTTCCAGAAGCTGGAGGCTGGCACTTTCTTCCCTGACCGCAGCATCAGGGTCGGGGACGTGAACATGCCCCTGTGCATCATGGGGGACAAGGTCTACCCTCTCGTGCTGTGGCTCATGAAGCCCTACACCAGACACCTTGACCCCAGCAAGGACCACTTTAATGTCCGGCTCGGCAGGGCCTGCATGCAGGCTGAATGCACCTTTGAGCTTCTCAAGGTGCAGTTCAGATGCCTCCTGACCGGCCTGGATGTGGGGGAGCAGAACATCCTCCAGGTGGTGTTTGCATGTTGTGTGCTGCACAACATCATGGAGAGGAAGGGAGAAGCCTTCCTTCCAGGGTGGGGGGCAGCGGCTGGATGGGAGGGCAGGGTCTTTGAGCAGCCGAGCTCAACTGCCATCTGCCAGGCCCATCAGGTGGGGGTGCAGATCTGGGAGGCTCTGAGGGAGAACTTCTCATAAGGACCCCAGTGACACTCTCCCCTGGGCCTCCCCATTAGGGGCCTGTGTATCAACTTTCTCTGCCTTTCCTCCAGCAAGCCCCCCTTTCCCTCCACCCCTCTCCCCTGCAGAGACAATAAAAAATGGTTTGGTTTTGAAAAAAAGAGCTGGTTATTTATTTGGGATAGAAGTTACTGGGGAGGGACCGGGGAAAGAACCTGGAAATGGGGGGGAGAGGAAGGGGGGGAGGAAGGGGAATGAGAACCTTGGAGTGGGGAGGGAGCTTAAAGGGGACAGAGGGAGGAGGAGAGGCTCAGGGGCTAGGACTGGCGTGTGGCTCAGGTACTTCCTTTGCCTCATGTGCGGTGACCTGGGCAACCACGGGGACCGGGGGGAGCGGGGAATCTAGGGGGAGAAGCAGGAGGGTAGGCTGGAGCAGCATCTGGCATGGAGGGGGAACAGGGTCAGGCATGGGAGGGGGGACAGGGACTGGCATGAGAGGTGATCAGGACCAGGAACTGGGACTGGGGCAGGAGCGGCAGCAGGGGCAGGAGCTGGCTCCGGATGAGTGAGGAGAGCCTGCATTGTCGCGCACATGGTGTGTCCCCACTGCAGCAACTCCGTCCATGTCTCTCTCTGCCACTGCGTGTCCTACCGGACCTTCTGGACTAGTCTCACATCAGGGCCCAGAGTATGGAGACATGCTCCTGCATCACGTCTTCCTGGGGGCTTCAGCCTGCAGCTCCCCCGGTGTTGGGCAACTGCCTCAGGTGGCATTGCCTGCCCCCCTCTTGTAGCTGGTCTGGCTGGGGAGAATAAAGAGAGACGGTCAATCATCCCTGGAGACACTGTCCCTGCAGCTGTCTATAAAACCATGGTAGATCCGCATCTTGAATACTGTGTACAGATATGGTCGCCTCATCTAAAAAAAGTTAGATTGACAAAGCCCTGGCTGGGTTGATTTAGTTGGGATTGGTCCTGCTTTGGGCAGGGGACTGGACTTGATGACCTCCTGAGGTCTCTTCCAGCTCTATGATTCTATTAGAAAAGGTTCAGAAAAGGGCAACAAAAATTATTAGGGGTTTGGAACGGGTCTCATATGAAAAGAGATTAAAAACACTTGGACTTCTCAACTTAGAAAAGAGGAGACTAAGGGGGGATATGATAGAGGTCTATAAAATCATGATTGGTGTGGAAAAAGTGAATAAGAAAAAGTTATTTACTTATTCCCACAATATAAGAACTAAAGGTCACCAAATGAAATTAATAGGCAGCAGGTTAAAAACAAACAAAAGGAAGTTTTTCTTCACTCAGCGCACCATCAACCTGTAGAACTCCTTGCCAGAGGATATGGTGAAGGCTAAGACTTTAACAGGGCTCCAAAAAGAGCTAGCTAGATTCAAGGAGGTTCGGTCCATCAATGGCTATTAGCCAGTTTGGGTAGGAATGGTGTCCCTAGCCTCTGTTTGTCTGGAAATGGGTGACAGGAGAGAGATCACGCAAGGATTACCTGTTGTGATCCCTTCCTCTGGGGCAATTGGTACTGGCCACTGCTGGCAGACAGGGTACTGAGCTAGATGGACCTTTGGTCTGACCCAGTATGGCCGTTCTTATGTTCTTAAGCCTTGCCCTCATCTTTGAGCTGAGAGTGACAGTTCCTGGGTCAGCTGAAGGTGGGATCAAGTCCAAGTGTGGGCTGGACAGCAGGCCTTTTCTTACAAGAGCCAGGATGCTCCAGGGGAACATGCTTCTCTCCCCCGGCCCTCGCCCCATGTCCCAGGGACAAACAAGCATGGGAAGTTTCTGGCCACACTAGGATGCAGTGGGTGGGAGGGAGGCCTTGTGCTGGATGGGCTTGTCTCAGTGCTGCGCAGATGCCGGGTTAGGCAGTACTAATAGTGCCATGGGGCCCTCTTCTTCGCGCATTAGGTGTCGGCGCATAAGGGGCGACTCTGATAGAGGCGCTGGCCCACACCCCACCCAGCAGTCTCAGCAACTGTTTTGAAGGTGCGCCCGAGGACCCTTTATCAGCCCCCACTATCATCCCTCCATTTGGGGACAGGTTGGCCCATTTTTTCCGGACCTGGGCCCGCATCACCTCTGACAAGTGGGTCTAGGCCTGGTAAGGATGGGTTACTCCATCCCTTTTATGAGTTTGCCCGCTTCCCTCCCTCCCTCCCTTCCATTTCCTCTTCAGGGACCCATCTCACGAGGTCCTCCCACATCAGGAGGTCCTCTTGCTCTTCGAAAAAGGAGCGGTAGAGGGAGTTCCACCTTACTTGGAGGACAGGGGTTTTTATTCCCATTATTTTATTATCCCCAAGCCGAAGGGTGGGCTCTGGCCTATCTTGGACCTCAGAAACCTCAACAAGGTAATAAAGAAAATGAGGTTCAGGATGGTGACGCTCATAGGCGTGCGCACGGGGTGTGCACAGGCACACCCTAATGTTTCAAAGGGCCACTGGAAGGAGCGCCGCTCTGGGGAATGGGCGCCATGCCGGGTTTGCTGTGCATGCGCGGCTGCGCAGTCAAAACCGGCGGCTCTTAGGACCCCGAGAAAAGAGGTGGCAGGGATGCAGCAATGTCACCCTGCCGCCCCGTCAAGCGTGGTGAGTTCAAACCCCGAGCGGGGGGTTGGGGGTGCCTCAGGCAGGGGATCGGGTGCAGAGTGGCTGGCCCAGGAGGCAGTGGGGTCAGGCCGAAGCAGCGCGGCTGGCCCAGGGGGGAGGTTGGGCCCTGAGGGGGCGCGTGCGCGGGCTTCCCTGCTTGGTGGGAGGGAGCACGCAATGGGGCTTCCTTCCTCTGTAGGGGCGGGGTGTCGGCCCCGGAGGGAGCACTTATCGGGAAGTCCCCAGAGGTGCATGCTGGGACTCCCCTTCTCCGCGGGAGGGGGGTCGGCCCTGAGGGGTTGCATGCGCGGGCTTCCCTGCTCGGCGGGAGGTGGAAGGGAGTGCGCAATGAGGCTTCCTTCCTCCGCTGGGGGGGTCAGCCCTGGAGGCAGCGTGCGGCGGAGGCTTCCCTCCGAGGCTGGTGTAGGGAACTCCCTGCCCCCCCGGCACCCTGCCCCAGAACCTTGTCCCCCACCCTCCTGCCCCCATTCCCTCTCCCCTGCTCCCAGCCACAGAACTGTCCTCCTGTCCGCCCGCTACAGAAACCTGCCCCCCTGGCACCCTGCCTCCCGCTGCAGAAACTTTTCCCCCGCTGGCACCCTGCCCCCTAAAATGCTAAAGGTTTCTTTTTCACTTCTCCTGAAATACTGCTTAAGACAGAGCACTCCTGTCATATTTTATTTTTAGGTTATGTCCATGCATGAACTAGGAGTAAATGGTCAGGTTTGGAAATTAAATTAATCAGCCAGTGTTTTGGGAAATTATACGGGTTTAGCAATTAAGGAAATTAATCTTTCCCCTGTGAAGAGAACAACACATACAGCATTACTTCACATGTAATAATCTTTTTTTTAATTACTAATTTGTCACATTCCCATATCATTGTTACCTCGCCTTTAAACATTTCCAGGCTACCCTGCAAACAGAGTTTGAGTCTATATGACATTTGCTATTTAATATCAAAACCAATGTATTCTTCCTTCTGCCTTCTGTGTATTTAACCCAAACAAATCTTCCAGATCTGAAGAAAGATTCAAGAAATCTATCCCATTGTCTAGATAGGCCTTTATATTTCTATAGAGACTAATTATTTAAATTCTGTGCTGAAACACAGATTTATTATTTCCTGATTAATATAATTATAAAATAACCATATCAAAATAAATTCTTTTGGATGTTCTCTTAGGCATCACAACCGGTTATGGATTTTGTTTCTTTCATCCTTAGAGGTAATCTGCCAGCCACCAACAATTAACAATGGAAATTTAATTACTCTAAAAAGAGTTTTCAAGGAGCATGATCAGTTGCAGTTTACTTGTAATAAAGGATATACATTTGATGAAAGATCTGATGCAGAATGTACCGAAAATGGATGGAATCCAAATCCATCTTGCAAAGGTCAGCTTTTGTTCATTTTATACTGCTTGTTCTGTTACTTTTATTTTGCTAGCCAACTATGGTCCTGATCCTCAAATAGTACTCACAAATAATATGTACTGTACCTTCAAAAGCAGTGACTCCGAAAAGATTATAACGATCACAGCGGAAAACAACTAAACTGTGATGCTAAGGCAAAAAGTCTAATGCAATTATTGTATAAAGTATAAAGTGGGGTAGAGTAAGTAGAAGTAGGGAGGTGGTTTTTTTTAACCTATATGTAAAGCATTTGTGACACCAATACTGGAAATATCGTACCCAGTTCTGATGTCCACATTTTAGAAAGTCTGTTGAAAAAATTGAAAGGAAGCAGAAAGGAGACACAATTAGTTATCTGGACCAATACCTTACAATGAGATACTTAAATTAAACTAACTGAGCTTCTTTTCAAAAGGAATAGTAAGGCATAAATTGATTACATTGTATTATCTTCATGGGGTGAAAATATCAGATACTGAAGGGTGCTTTAATGTAACAAAGAAAGGCATAGGGAGAACCAATGGCTGGAGACAACTCAGACAAATTCCAATTAGAAATAAGGCACAACTTTTGTAACCATTGGAACAAAGTATCAAGAGAACTGGTAGATTCTTCATGTCTTGATGTCTTCAACTCAAGTCCTGTATGCCTTTCTGGAAGATATGCTCTAATCAAACTAAAAATAGAAGTGGCTGGTCAAATTCAATCCTTTTTGTTATACAGGAGGCTGAACTGGAAGATCCTTTCAGGTCTGAAAATCCATGAATGTATGATGTCAGAAATTAGAAATAAGAATGGGGAAGAGTAATAGTCATATTTTAACCCCTGCTTATCCTGGCAAGGCTTTGTAGTCATGAATTTTGAGAGGTGAGGCCTGCATGGTTATAAAATAGATGCAAGCAACTACTAAGAAATATTCAGTATTTGAAATGTCATGGAAATGCGAGTCTGGTCCTGTCATCGCTATTCATGTGACTACTTACCAGGCAAGTAATACTCAGCATAAGATTAGTACATTTTTCCCCATATGAGCATAATTTAGTTGAAAAAGAAATGTTGGCATTTTCATCAATGCACTTATGTGTAGAAATTGGACAAAATAGAAAGAGAACTCATTTCTAAAAGCTCCCTGATACAGAACACTAAATTGAATCAATGCAGTATCTAGAAAAGGTTGTATTGCATTTTCTGAGTTATTTTGGAGTGCAAAGAGAACTGAAAAGCATGATGAACTTTCTTTTCTTCACAGAAACTTCAGCTAGCTTGATTCATTATTCCTATCAGTAAATGAAGATTTGTGGAAGGCAATACATAATTGTACTACTGTGGAATTCTTGTCACATGTTGCTAAATGTTTGGCTGCATGTGTGTGTTCCCTCTGTGTGCCTACTGTGACAGACCGGGCTGGGTCTGGGCACAGCTGAGGGCGTCCGCTCAGGGTGAATTGCTCAAATTCGGGGCTCCTTACAGCCCCCAGACTGGAGACCTTCCCAAACAGGCCACACACCAGTCCCACAGAGCACTTCAGCTGCCTGTCTGAAGCCTCACGAGCAAAATCCCTCCGACACCCCAGCAATATCCGTGCCCCAGATGGCCCTGGGCCTCATACAGAGGTGGGGGGTCTTAGAATCCAATCCCACCTACCCCAAACAAGTTCTGTCCGGTTCCTAGAAACCAGCCACAGATCCCAGGTCAATTTACTCTCTGGATCTTACCCACAGATCACGCTGAGCCAGTCCTTTAGAATCTACAATCTAAAGGTTTATTACTACAAGAAAGAAAAGCATGAAAGTAAGGTTGTTAAATTATCATACATTACATGCATCGAATCTCCCAGTTCTCGATGCAGGCTCTAGCAGAGATGTTATAGCTGCTGGCTTAAAAGTCCTTGTTGCACATCCTATGGCAGGATGGGTCCACAGTTCTTCCCGGCTTGTGATTCCCTGCGAGGCCACATCTGGGGTCAGAAGCAGATCTGAAGACCAACATGGAGTCGGCCACATGGCCTACTTATACCCCTTCCTGGCTTCTCCCAAGCTAGAGGGAGTCACATGACCAGTGGCCAGGTGTGTCTTTGGCCTTCAGAGGCCCATTGTTCCCTGGAGCTTCGCTCCTTAGCATGTCCATAGGCAAACATTCCTAGCCCATTACTCAAGCACATTCAGAGAGACTTCCAGTCTCCATTCAGAGTACAGATTCCTAACTTCACACACAGACATTATACAGATATATGAAGAGCAGATACAGAATCAGAAGAAAGTAAGCTTTTGTTTGGCCCCTCACATGGTCCCCTTTGTACCACTTTTGGAGTGAACACCCCCCCATGGGTGCAGCAGTGACCCGGCTGCTCCCCTCACAATCCAATAATGTAACAGCCTCCTCAGCTCCACACAGACAGACAGCAAAGCAGACCTTTAGCAAACCACCCAAATATCACAAAATAGATAAGGGATAAAGGTACCTGATTAGGTTTATTGTCAATGAAGCATGGTTCTAGTATTCAGCAAACTCTTATCAGATCACTAATACATGTATTCCCCTTGCAACACAACAGCTCAGTCAGTTGTGGGACTTTCCATTGCCCTCTTGGTTGGACAAAGACTGTCCCTCTGAGCTATGTCTGGAGTGATGTGTAACTCGTTTCTATCTGTGCATAAAGATGTATCAGGGCGCCAACCTTTGATGTTTCTAGGGGCCTCCTGTTATCTTGTACATGTTGCTTTGATCATAACATCTCTGTTCAACATGTTGTCTTCTTGACCTCATCTTTAGGATGGGTCAGTGTATTCCTGTTATCTCTGAGGAATGTGCTATTATCAAGGGCATCTTTCTGGAATATGCTTGTGCGAGTGCTGTGCCTGGCAATATCAGCCTCATGTTTGCCAAATTCTGTGAGCAGGGCATGCCTTGTACTTACAGCTTAACTTTGCTTTATTATCAGCACAGTTCTGCCTTCTTAAGCCTGGGCCTCCTATCAGGCTTCTGATACATGGGCTTATGTTTCAGACCCCCTTCTTCAATTGTTATTATGTGAACAAGAATTCACTCCATAACAGAACAGATATCTAGTCCAGATATTGAATGAATTCACTGAAGTTCTGCAAAATAATCTGTACTTCTTCTTTACTTGAAACATTTGTTTCTTCAAAATGCTTCTAATGGTTTATGATTTAATTCTGTTTTGACCAGTTTCTTCCCTTAAACATATATAGGAAAACAGCCACAATCAAATCCAGTTACCATCATTTCTTTTTTTTTCTTTTTTCTTTTTTCAATTTGAGCATTGTTTGGTTTGTTTTATGTGTCTTTTAGATATTATCTTGCGGAACATCCCTGCAAATGTGGGATCTTACACTCATTACAAATCTCAAAATATACTGTTTCTGGTTCCACTATTAGCAAATATGACTTCTAGGGGGAGATTGAAAGAACTGGGTTTGTTTAGTCTGGAAAAGAGAAGACAAAGGGGGACATGATAAAAGCTTTCTAGTACCTAAAAGGTAGTTACAAAGAGCAGTGAGAATTCATTTAGCCGCCAACTTTGTCCCCCACCCTCCTGCCCCCATTTCCTCTCCCCTGCCCCCAGCCAAAGAACTTTCCCCATGTCCCCCCACTACAGAAACCTGCCCCTCTGGCACCCTGCCTCCAGCTGCAGAAACTTGTCCCCCATTGGCACCCTGCCCCCTGCTGCAGAAACCCGTCCCCTGCCCCCCTCAGCACCCTGTTTCCTCTCTCTTGTCCCCAGCCGCAGAACCTCACCCCCACTGGCACCCTTCCCCAGTACCATGTCCCCTGCTCCCAACTGACTTTTCTGTGGGTCAGTGACCCCTGACTCAAGACAGGTTTCCTGCCCTTCTGGTAAATAAAGACAATGCAGAAACGTTTTGTGTTTGACATAGTATTTTATTTAAAAATGAAGCCAGGACAACAAATCCCCAATTGGGGCCAAGCCCCCATCTGGCCACAGCCACTCCTGCACTCCCCCTTGCCCCACACCCTATATCTGTACATTGGAACCCCCTGCGCTGAGCCCCTCACATACCCCAACCCAAATTCCTGCACCCTCACATCCACAAACCAGTGGCTTGCTTAGTACCCCAACACTGCCCAGCCTGGAGCCCCCTCCCCTAGTCAGCATCCCCTTCTCTACCTCCTCCTGCATCCAGATTTCCTCCCAAAGTTTGCACCTATCACCCCTTCCCACATCCAAATCCCTCATTCCATCCCAGAGCCTACACATCATGTCCTCAGCCCAACAAGGGTATGGCTAGACTGCAGGAGTTTTTCAGGATTCTGGAGATATCCCAGAAAAACTCTTCTGCATCCAGGGATGTGTTTGTTCTTCCGCTTTTTTTAGTGGAAGAGCAAACATGATCTTTCGCTCACCCCTATATTCTTCTTTCCATGAGGAATAAGGGGGCTTCCAAAAGAAGGGGTTTTTCTGACATTTGGTCCAGTCTAGACAGGCCAAATATTGGGAAAACCTCTTCCTACAGAAGAATTGGGGAAAAAAAGCAGCAGTATAAGGACTAGGGATAGCAAGTGATGGACAGGAGGAGAATAGAAAGGGCAGGGCTTCAAGGAAGGGATGGGGTGATAGATCTTGGCTTGGTCTGTCATTTAAAAAGTGATCTTGCTTGTAGAAAGGTTAGAGACCACTGGAGTAGGGGGAGCACCAGAAGGGTGAAAATCAGGGCGACCCTAGAACTCTGTTACAGACCAGCTGGCGGCTGCTGGAGGAGGAGGGAAAAATAGGGGGAAAGGGTCGGAGAGGAAGGGGCTTGTGCTGAGGGGAGGGGGGCAGGTCAGGAGAAGAAAGGGGAAGGCACCAAGGGACAGGGTGGAGGAGAGAGAAAAATGCCAGGGGGCCAAGTGGAGACAATGAGAAAAAGAGCAGGAGGGGAGGTGTCAGTGAGAGGCAGGGACAGGATAATGCTGGGAGAGGAGAGGGAAGGGCTTTGGAGGCTAGAGGGGAGAAGGGAGGTGCCGGGAGAAGGCTTGAAAGAAGGGGTGGGCATGAGGAAGGCGGGGATGGAGCAAGTCATGTGTGAGGGCACAGGGGCATGAGGGGAATGGGGGCAGAGGTGGTGAGGGGGTGGGCATCAGGGGAAAAGGGGGCAGGGGCAGTGAGGGAAGGGGTAGGCACCAGGAGGGTGCAGGGGTAAGGGAAGGTGCAAGTGCCAGGGGATTCTGCAGGTGAAGCAGAAGGGCAGACACCTGCAGGGGAGGGACCAGCACCAGAGGAGAGAGACAGGGCAGGTGTGTAGATGGAGGTGTTAGGAGAGGGGATGAGGAGGGGTAGCTCACATGATCAGAGTGGGGCTTCTGGAGGAGTGGGCACGGGGGTGGGGAAAGAAGGGCTGGTGGAGGGGGGCAGGTCTTAGGAATGCTGAGGGCAGTGAGAGTGGCAGGAGTCAGGACAGCAGAGGTGGGTGAGGAGTTTGGGGGGGGCAGCAGGCACCAGGGGAGCTGATGGAGCAAGGGGAGGAGATGGGGCAGCAGAGGGAAAAGGTAGAGGTTTATGAGATATTTATTAATAACTTGGGTGCCACAGTGGCACATCCAAACAAGCCACAAACTCAGTACTGGTGCACAACACAAAATTTATTCTGCTCATGGGAGGAAACTCTTAGAGGGAACACTTCCCCCAGCCTCTCTGCCCCCCGAGTTAATGTCACACACATTGGGTTAATACAATTGCAGGATAGTTGCATGAGGGGGGTTTGGTGGGGGCCAAACTAATCCCTATTGGTAGGAGGATGGTGGGAAAAGTCCTTGGGGGGGACTGTCACATGACACCTTTTACTTCTGGTCATGTGTCTATCTTGCCCCGAGAGTGTTACCTCCAGAGGTGTGGCTAATGGGAGTCAGGGGATGTGGCTAATGGGGATCAGGGGCGTGGTTAACAGGGGTCAGGGATGTGGCTAATGGGGGTCAAAGAGTACATTTAAAAAAACTTCTTTGGGTGCACACCCTAATGAAATGTGCTGCGCAGGCCTATGACCAGTACCAATTACTGTTCTACACCTGGGCCTATTATCAGTTAGTGTTTTGCACTCTCAGCCCTGTTTGTACCAAGTTCTGTGAGCAGGGGCCTGCCTCTTGCTCATAGCTTAGCTTTGCTTTATAGTAGCCAAGTGTTGTCCATTATTCGCTAGGCCTCAGGCCTCAAACTGGGCCTGTGCTACATGGGCTTATGTTTCACGCCCTCATCTTACTACAGGGACCAGGAATTTCATTTGGGGCAGGCAGGGTTCTGGGAGGTGGTCTGTTCGAGGCAGGTCACCATGCCCAATCCATGACCATAGTCAGGGAGGAAAATACTGTCTGGTGCTGCCTTGAGAACAGCTCCTGGGCATCTTTCCTCTCCTGTCCTTCTGTAATCTAATCCTAGTGCTCAACCCAGATCACCTGCACGAGGGAGTGCATGCATGTTTGCCTCTTCCCTTCTCCACTTTCACCAGCAAATCTGCACCAGGTGGACAGATGCTGTAGGAGGTGTTGGACGCACCAACCTGGCAGCTGTCTTAGCTGCAAAGAAAAGTTGCAAGGGGAGACATTACTGGAGATACATTGTGTGAAGTCTAACCCTAATCTCTTAGTGTACCCCAAAGGCCTCTGTAAAGACAATGGAGAAATGTTCCATGCAAAGCCAAATGTTTGCTTTAAAGTGGGCACTGTGAAGCAGGTGCCCAGAAGTCTCAGCAGAGCATCGGGACACACTCGGTCAGGAGGCAAGTAGGCATGGTAAGGGAATAGCCAGGTCAGGGGCCTATACATGGGAGGGGTGTGTAGAAGAGGGCAGCTTCCCACTGTGTCCAGCACACACCAGATCCAGCATTCGCGGCCTCCCAGATAGTGATTCTTTTCCTGCCAGTGTAGCGGGGAGCACACATGGTTTGCTGGAGAGAGTACTACTTTGCCAGCCTGCAGGAGGGTGTGTGTGTGTGTGTGTGTGTGTGTGACACACACATGGCCTCCTGGACAGTGTGCTAATAAGTTCCCTTCTTTCTCCTTCCTGCAGGTTGCTATGTGAGATATCAGTCTTTTCCAAATCACAGCGAGTGATCAGGAGTGAATGCTGAGTGAATGTGTCCATAAACCTGGGCTTTATGCACAATGCTGTGTGTGGGAAGATGTCCTACTATCAAGGATGGAATAAGGCAGAGCTCCCCAAAAACCTTGTGGCTACGTGTACACTGCATGCTTTTTGCGCAAGAACAGGTGTTCTTGTGCAAAAACTTGCAGAGCGTCTACACTGCATGCGAGTTCTTGCACAAGTAAATTTACAGTAAAACGTCGAAAAACATGGCTTCCTGCGCAAGAGTTATTCCTCTCCCCACAAGGAATAAGCCCTCTTGTGCAAGAGCTCTTCCACAAGGAGGCAGTGTGGACAGGCAACAGGGGTTTCTTGCACAAGAATGCCCTATGGCTAAAACAGCCATCAAAGCTTTCTTGCGCAAGAGAGCATCCACACTGCCACGGATACTCTTGCACAAAAGCACATGGCAGTGTGGACATGCTCTTGCGTAAGACCTTTTGCACAAGAACTCTTGTGCAAAACAGTTCTTGTGCAAAAAGCCTTCAGTGTAGACGTCGCCTGTGAGAACGATCAAAGAGTTCCTGTGTGAGAGCTTTATGGGTATGAACAGTCCGTATTAGCAACAATGAAGCTGTGCAACTGTTCTGTCTACGGAGACAAAAGCCGAATGATTCTCAACTATGTGGTGTTTTCACTTCCAGTGAAGTGTGTCTGAGCTCACAAAATGGTTATATCAAGTCCAGTTCTCTTGCAATAATAAGGCCTGTGTTATGCAGGAGATCATACGTGGTCCATTGACCATGCAGGAGATCATACGTGGTTCCTTCTGGTCTCATAATCTGTACACAGCATTGGTACAGGCTTTCATGCCATCCATGTGCCTCAAGCCTGGCCTGCCAGGACACCTCTACAGATGAAAGCAGCATGTCAGCTTCCATACCTACTCAGTCATGGGCATTTCTGCTTCAGTGCTAATGAGGGAGCTCACTAACATCAATTGTGCTGCTGTTTTATAGGACATAGATACCTGTCCACTAGAGTCCAAACAAAACTGAACTTGTTTTGCTGGCCATCAATTGGCCATGATATAAATATTACTTTGGGGAAACTACTTAACTGGCTCATCCTCAAACCAGAAGTGAAATGATCTATATTTCTTTACAGATCACCCAATCCTCTATGAGAAGCTTTTAAAAATTCTTGTTATTATCTACAAACTAGTGCTCTTAATTTCTAACTCATTTAGCTTCAACAAGTGTATTGAATCATAGAATCATAGAACCATAGAGCTGGAAGAGACCTCAGAAGGTCATCAAGTCCAGCCCCCTGCTCTAGGCAGGACCAATCCCAACTAAATCAACCCAGCCAGGGCTTGGTCAAGCCGAGACTTAAATACCTCCAGGGATGGAGACTCCACTATTTCCCTAGGTAACCCATTCCAGTGCTTCACTACCCTCCTAGTGAAATAGTTTTTCCTAATATCCAACCTGGACCTCTCCCACCACAACTTGAGACCATTGCTCCTTGTTCTGCTATCTGTCACTACTGAGAACAGCCTCTCTCCATCCTCTTTGGAATCTCCCTTCAGGAAGTTGAAGGCTGCTATCAAATCCCCCCTCACTCTTTGCTTCTGCAGACTAAACAGACCCAACTCCCTCAGCCTCTCCTCATAAGGCATATGCTCCAGCCCCCTAATCATTTTGGTTGCCCTCTGCTGGACCCTCTCCAATGCGTCCACATCCTTTTTGTAGTGGGGGGCCCAGAACTAGACACAATACTCCAGATGTGGCCTCACCAAAGCCGAATAAAGGGGAATAATGACATCTCTGGATCTGCTGGCAATGCTCCTCTTAATGCAACCTAATATGCCATTAGCCTTCTTGGCTACAAGGGCACACTGTTGACTCATATCCAGCTTCTCATCCACTGTAACCCCAGGTCCTTTTCTGCAGAACTACTACTTAACTGGTTGGTCCCCAGCTTGTAACTGTGCTTGGGATTCTTCTGTCCCAAGTACAGGACTCTACTGTGTCCTTGTTGAACTTCATCAGATTTCTTTTGGCCCAATCCTCCAATTTGTCTAAGTCACTCTGGACCCTATCTCTGCCCTCAAGCGTATCTACCTCTCCCCCTAGCTTAGTGTCATCCGCAAACTTGCTGAGGGTGCAATCCATCCCCTCATCCAGGTCATTAATAAAGATATTGAACAAAACCGGTCCTAGAACCGAACCTTGGGGCACTCTGCTAGAAACCGACCGCCAACCTGAAATCGAGCTGTTGATTACTGCCCGCTGGGCCCGGCCTTCTATCCATCTTTCTATCCATCTTACTGTCCATTTATCCAATCTGCATTCCCTTAACTTGCTGGCAAGAATATTGTGGGAGACCGTATCAAAAGCCTTGCTAAAGTCAAGGTATATCACCAGGGGTGGATATAGGGCAGGGCGAGCGGGGTGGCCGCCCCGGGCCCCACGCTTCAAGAAGCCCCACACATGCGCCGTGGCGCCACCGCGCATGTGCCGTGTCAAAGGGGAGGCCCCGCAAAATTGTGCTTCCCTGGGCCCCGCAAAATCTTCATCTGCCCCTGTATACCACATCCACTGACTTTCCCACGTCCACAGAGCCAGTTACCTCATCATAGAAGCTAATCAGATTGGTCAGGCACGACTTGCCCTTTGTGAATGCATGCTGACTATTCCTAATCACTTTCCTCTCTTCCAAGTGTCTCAAAATGGATTCCTTAAGGATCCCTTCCATGATTTTTCCAGGAACCGAGGTAAGACTGACCGGCCTATAGTTCCTGGATCGTCCTTCTTCCCTTTTTTGAAGATGGGCACTATATTTGCCTTTTTCCAATCATCCAGGATTTCTCCCGATCTCCACGACTTTTCAAAGATAATGGCCAAAGGCTCCTCAATGACATTTGCCAACTCCCTCAGTACCCTCGGATGCATTAAGTCTGGAACCATGGATTTGCATATGTTTAGCTTTTCTAAATAGTTCCTAACCTGTTCTTTACCCACCACGGGCTGTCCATCTTCATCCCATCTTGAGTCACTTAGCGCAGAAGTCCAGGAGCCGACCTTGTCCGTGAATACAGAGGCAAAGAAAGCATTGAGTACTTCAGCTTTCCCCACATCATCTGTCACTAGGGGTGTGTCTAGACTACAGGGTTTTGTTGACAAAAGTGGACTTTTGTTGACAGAACTCAGCAGTTTTGTCAATGGCTGTAAACCTCATTCTATGAGGAATAACGCCTTTTGTCAACAGAGTTCTGTTGACAGAAGGCATTATTGCATCTACACTGTCCTTTGCGTCTACACTGTCATGTCGACAAAGCGGCTTACTTTGTCGACAGAACTGGATGTAGTCTAGACGCTCTTTGTCGACAGAAGCTTTGTCGACAGTATCTGTCGAAAAAACTTCTGTTGACAAAAGCCTGTAGTCTAGATGTACCCTAGGTTACCTCCTTCATCCAGTAGGGGCCGCACACCCTCTCTGATCACCTTCTTCTTGTTAACATGCCTGTAGAAACCTTTCTTGTTATCCTTCACATCCTTAGCCAGTCGCAATTCCATTTGCGGTTTCGCCTTCCTGATAACCCCCCGGCATTCTCGAGCTATACATTTAAACCCCTCCCTGGTCATTTGTCCAAGTTTCCACTTTTTGTAAGCTTCCTTTTGTGCTTAAGTTCACCAAGGATTTCCCCGTAAGCCAATCCGGTCTCCTACCATGTTTGCCTCTCTTGCTTCACGTCGGATGGTTTCTTTCTGTGCCTTCAATAAGGCTTCTTTAAAATACTGCCAGCTGTCCCGGACTCCTTTCCCTTCATGTTAGCATCCCAGGGATTCTGTCCATCAGATCTCTGAGGAGTCAAAATCTGCTTTTTTGAAGTCCAAGGTGTGTATTTTACTACTCTCTTTTCTTCCTTTGGTCAGGATCCTGAAATCTACCATCTCATGATCACTGCTTCCCAGGTTGTCACCTACCTCCACTTGCCTATTAGTTCCTCCCTGTTTGTGAGCAGAAGGTAAAGCTGCGCACGGCCTGGTCGGATCCTTCAGCACTTGTGTCAGAAGTTATCCCCAACATTCTCCAAAAACTTCCTGGATTGCCTGTGTACTGCCGTATTGGTTTCCCAACAGATGTCAGGGTGATTAAAATCCCCCACGAGAACCAGGGCCTGCGATCTGGAAGCTTCTCTCAGTTGTCCAAAGAAAGCCTCATCTACCTCATCCACCTGATTCGGTGGCCTGTAGCAGACACCAACCACAACATCACTGCTGTTGTTTGCTCCTTTAAACTTAACCCATAGACTCTCAACAGGTTTTCTCCCTCTTTATACTGGAGTTCAGAGCAATCATAGTGCTCTCTTACATATAGTGCAACTCCTTCTCCTTTTCTCCCCTGCCTGTTCTTCCTGAACAGTCTATACCCTTCCATGACAGCGCTCCAGTCATGTGAGTCATCCCACCAAGTCTCTGTTATCCCAATTAAATCATATTTCTCGGACTGGGCCAGGGCCTCCAGTTCTTCCTGTTTGTTGCCCACGCTGCTCGCATTAGTGTACAAACACCTCAGGTAACCAGTTGATCGCCATAACTTCTCCATTCGAAACAGGGGTCCTCCTTTCTTGCTCGTTCCTCTCTGCATTTCTTCCCGGTATCCGACTTTCCCACTCCCCTCAGGGTTTTGGTCACCGTCCCCTGACGAACCTAGTTTAAAGCCCTCCTCACCAGGTTTGCAAGCCTGCCCGCAAAGATGCTCCTTCCTCTCTTGGTTAGGTGGATTCCATCTCTTCCTAACAATCCTTGTGCCCGGAACAGAGTCCCATGGTCGAAGAAACCAAAGCCCTCTCTGCGACACCACCTGCGCAACCACGTATTTACGTCCTCAATTCGACGATCCCTGCCCAGTCCTTTCCCTTCAACAGGGAGGATGGACGAGAACACCACTTGCGCTCCGAGTTCTTGGATCCTTCTTCCCAGCGCTACATAATCCGCAGTAACCCGCTCAAGGTCATTCTTGGCCGTATCGTTAGTTCCCACGTGGAGAAGCAGGAAGGGGTAGCGATCCAAAGGTTTGACCAGTTTGGTAAGCCTCTCAGTCACATCCTGAATGCAAGCTCCCGGTAAGCAGCACACCTCTCGAGATTCCAGGTCCGGACGGCAGATGGATGGCTCAGTCCCTCTTAGGAGGGAGTCCCCGACCACCACCACCCTTCGTTTTCTTTTGGGGGTGGTGGCCGTGGAACCCCCATCCCTAGAACTATGCATCCCATGCCTTCCAGTAGATGGTGTTCCCTTCCGGTTTCTTCCTTGTGAGATCCCTTCCAAAGCATTCAGCACCGCAGAGCCTGTGGAGAGAGCCTGAAAGCGATTACTTACCTCTATAGCATTGGGGATTCCCATGCTGGCCTTTTTCCTTTTCTAGAAGTTACATGCTGCCAGTTCTCTTCCTGGTCACGTACTGCCCTCTCCGGCTCTTCTGCCTGCCGTGCTTGAAGGATTAAACGCTGCCTTCTATCGAGGAAGTCTTCATCCTCTCTGATCGAGCGTAGGGTTGACACTTGGGCCTCCAGCCCTCTAATTTTTTCTTCCAAAATGGCGACCAGCTTGCACTTAGTGCAGATGAAATCTGTTCTTTCTTCCGGGAGGAAGACAAACATGGCACACTCCGTGTAGGTTACAACAGCAGAACCATCACCATCCATCCCTGCTGTCCTGGAGAAGGGATTTAAAAGAAAGGCAAGAGAACCTCACCCCCTTCCCAACTCCCTCTCTAAACTCCCCATTAGCACTCACCTGTTCGCAAGCTCCTTGGTCGCTTGCCCAAGGAGCCTTATAAAGCCCTGGACTGCCTGAAAGTCCCTCCCCCTACCAAGGCTCAGCCAATCAGCAGAGGCTTCTAGAATTCAAACTTTAATTAGAAGCCAACAGTTTCCACCTGCCAATCACAGCACACACTCCATGAAGGGGAGGGGGAAGGCAAAGGGGAAGTGAGAAAAAAAGAAAAGAAAAAAGCCTCATTCACAAACACAGGAGAAAAACCAACCAAGCAAAAAAAAGAACACACACCAACCCTCACTCACAAACACAAGCTCAGCACACAGCAAGAAAGCCCCAAACACAACACACACTTCCCTCAAGAGTCCTGTATCTGTTTCTCCTCTACCTGGAGAACTCCCTCTCTAAAGCCTCACTCAAAAACACAGCAAAAAAAAACAACAAAAAAACAAACAAAAAAACCCCCACCACCACACACCAACAAACACAAGCTCAGCACAGAGTAAGAAAGCCCCAATAACAACGCACACTTCCCTCAAGAGTCCTGTATCTGCTTCTTCTTTACCTGGAGAACTCCCTCTCTAAACTCCCTGTTAGCACTCACCTGTTCACAAGCTCATGAAGTGAGCTATGTATCACTTCATATTGAGCTATGAAGTGATGCGCAACTCATCAGGATCTGATTTAATTCGAGAATGATCTGACAGTATCAGTAAAAAAAACCAAAAAAACACCCTTCTCTTACAGTGTCCAGACACCTTCCTTCACATGAGCGTTCTCCAGATTTCATCACTGTAATTTGGTGAATATGAGCCAAAGTAGAATGTGTGTGTCGTCTTTGTCATAAACATAAGTTAAACATATAAGCCAGGGGTAGGGAACTTTTTTCTGGGTCAGGGGCTGCTGACTCTCAGAAACATTAGTTGGAGGGAGGGGCACATACAAGTGAGAAGCAAACCAAAAACCCCTCAATGAACCCTCACGGATGTGACTCCTGACTGAGAAGGAGAGAGACACTCCCACCATTCCCCTTGCATGCCAGAGCCCATGGGGGCTCAGGCTAGTAGATTTGTGTGCTTCAGCCCCATGGGCTCCCCAAAGCTGGGGGGAGCCCTGAGCCTCAGGGGCCAGATCCAGGCAATATGGGGGGCCTCATCCATCCCCTGGGACTGAGGTTGCCCACCCCTGATATAAACTCATACACTGGTCCTTTCAATGACTGCCAAAATATTTCCAATGTCAGTTCAAGGAGCTGATCATGCCCACAAAGCCATTAGTAAATCAACTCCCAGTCACATTAGATGTTGCATCTCCATTTATGACTGGCCAAGAAAGCCTCTGAAGAGGTGCAGGTGAGCCAGATATAAGGTATTTTTGCTGAAAAAACAGTGTTGTAATAAGTGAACTCAAGCTCGCTTACTACAATTGTAAGCTCAGATCTTTAGTAAAAACCTGGCCTAGCTGGCCAGGATGGTATATTTTGAAACACTGCTCTGATTGTGATATCAAACAGGCAGCTAAAAGCAATGCCCTAAACAGCCCAATGATGATACAAGTTTGTCAGAGCTTTAAGTGCCTGGGGGAGGAGGAGTGTTTGCTGTAGTTCTGTTTTTCCAGCAGGGAAATTTCCAGTAAGAGTCAGCACCAGAAATAGAAGCTGCATTCTGTATTTGTGCTAGTCTTCTTCTCCCTTTTGTGTATAAAAAAAAGAAAAGAAAAGAAAAAAAGAATGGTCCTGCAGCACCTTAGAGACTAAGATAGTAGCATGAGCTTTTGTGGGCACTACCCACTTTTTCAGATGAATGAAGCAAGGGGTCCAGAGTACAAATAAATAGCAGAAAAAGAAGGGAGATTAGGTGGGGTCGGGGCAGGGAGCCTTGTCAATTAAAGTGTCTGTGCTAAATGAGGCTAATAGAGTGGGCTATAAATGCCTGATACTTACTTTTGATGTCATTTGGGTGTTGAATATAGTGGTCCATCCAGTTCATGTCTTTGTTCTTTGTTCTTTTGTGTGTTTGCCTTGTTTCATCCTAACGGAAGCAGGTTCATACTTACAGCAGCAGCGGTTCTTCTTCGAGGATGTCCCCTTCAAGGGTGCTCCACTATGGGGTGCTGGGCTTGCCCCCGGTGCCGCAGACGGAGGCTTGTTAAAAGCAGTATCCACCCAGACCGCGCACGCGCCGCAGGGCTCACGGTGTTCGCGCGCCTTTCTTGGTGCACGGTCCGGGCTCCCGCCAGTTCCTCAAGACCGCCTCAGGCTGCAGACACTTGGAACCGCGCTCTTCACTTCAGCTCTTGGAGACTAGCTTTGCTTTAGCCTTCCACTGTACATACCTCTACCTACTGTTTCTTCCTTCATTTTCCTCCCTGCCTCATCAGTTTCAGAAAACAAAAACAAAAACAAACAAAAAAAACCAAGAGAAAAAGAAAGAAAAATTAACGCAGCAGCGTTACCTTCCGTCTTTCTCTCTCCCAGCTGTTTTCCCGGTTTGTCTCCTGTACATAGTTGCTCCTCAAAAAGAAAAAAAAAAAAAAAGGAAAGAACCAACAACAAATCCTTACCGGAGAAGAGGAAAAGCGCAGAAACATACTTTTCTTCTTCGAGTGGTTGCTCATGTCCATTCGAATTAGGTGTGCGCACTGCGTGCACCGCATCTTCCAGAGCGTTTTCCCTAGCGGTACCTGTAGCGCCAGCAGGGCGCCCCCTGGAGTGGTGCTGCCATGGCGGGGCATAAGTACCCCTGCCGGCGCTCCCCCACCTCAGTTCCTTCTTACCGCCCGTGACGGTCATTGGAGCGTGTCTCTGTTAGTTCAGTTAATGGTTCCCATTTCTCTTAGCATTGTAGATAGTTCTAAATAGTTCAATTAGTTAGATAGTTAGTGTCTCTTTGTTTTTCTTCTCCCCCTTCGGGGCTGAGGAATGCCAGGGCCGCAAGGCTTTAAGGCGTGCACTGTCTGCACAAGGTTTATGCCCAAAGGAGACCCTCATGACAGTTGTCTGAAGTGTCTGGGTGAGGGTCATCTTACAGACGCCTGTCAGATCTGCAAGTTGTTTAAGCTGCGCACTAAGAGGGAGAGAGACTCTCGTCTAAAACTACTCTTCATGGAGGCGGCTTTACAGCCGGCACCGGCTGAACACTCTGCGGTGCGCAGTGCACTGGCGTCCACGCGCAATGCCCCATCTCGAGACTGGAACTCGGTGTCGAGGGCTCGGCACCGGTCTCACTCCCCAGCACCGAAGAGGTCAAGAACATCCCATGGTAGGTCTCCGAGCCGGAAGTCGAAGTCGGGCCTACACCACAGTGCCGAGTCTCCGGTGCGCACATCCTCATCCACCACAGTGCAGCGTAAGCGAGCGGGACGTCCATCCAGTCCAGGGCAAATACCCTCGCACCGCCCCTCCACGCCGGACACTTTTGAGGCAGCGAATGATGTTATTAGCCTCACTACCTCCCCTCCGTCGTCGGTTGAGGCGGAGAGGTCGAGGTCGCCTACGCCGGAGGCCGTGTTGGCACCGGCTTTGCCTCAGCACTGGCACGAGCGGATGGCACTGGTCTCTTATGCAGCGGGACCGTCTCCTGTGGGACCAGTACCGCTTGCTTCCACATTGGTGCCGGTCTCAACGCAGGCCACCAGGCTTCACTCGGTGCTCGACTGGGCTCGACCTCCCTCGGTGCTGGGACCTCTTCCAGACCCCATCTTGGCTGTTCCGGTGCCGTATTACCCAGGCCTTGTGGCACCGTCTACGGCACCATCATCGGTATCAGCGCTGAGCAGCTTTCCCAGGGTGCCGTTCCAGTCATCGGCACCGGGTCCTTCAGCATCAGCCTCTTCAGCACCGATGCAAGTTTCGACACCATTACAGGCACCGGCATCGACCCCGTGGGCCATGCCGGTGCCGCCATCGCCGGTGACGTTGGCCTCTTCGGGGTTCGTCTCGCAACCGATTCCAACTTCGGCACCGCAGCCAGGCTCCGTGTCGGCACCACAACTGGCACCGGGACCTGTCCTCCCGGTACTGCAACCGGCTCCACTCCAGGCACCGGGATCTGTCCTCCCGGCACCGGTTCCACTCCCGGCACCTGGACCTGTCCTCCTGGTGCCGCAACAAGCACCACAACCGGCACTGGGACCGGTTTTCCTGGTGCCGGCACGCCCTTATCGCGTGCATGCGGGCAAACCCAAGTCTATGGCCAGGTTTGCCCCCCCCTTGGTGGCAGGACATTCGTCATCTGCGCCTCCCTGGCCTGAGTCTGACTACTCATCAGATTCCAATGCGGTGTCGTTCAGGTCGGAGTCCTCTCGAGCTTCCTTGACTCAGAGAGCCCATTCCCGGCACCGGCGTGATCGTTCGCGGGTGCAGCAGACTTGGCCGCCTCAACCGCAATGGCCTTTCTGTACGCCGTGGGCTTGTACAGAAGTGGCAGGGGCCTGTGCCCTTCTCTGTGTTGTCCAGTGTCTCGGGGCACAGTGCGCAACCGTCGGCATCGCTGTCATGACCCCCTCCTTCCCTCCAATGGTCAGTTGCTACAGATGCTGCTGCTGAGCCACAGGCTTCGGTGCCGGAGCCACTTCCGCAAATGGTGCCGCCTGCCCAGCCAGCCCTTCAACTGGGCCCTACGCTGGATCTGGTACCTATCCAGGAGTCGTCGTCATCATCGTCTCCCGATGAAGCCTTGGCGGATCCCGCACCAGCGCTGCCTACTATGGATGCTCGAGTGCATCAGGATCTGCTTAGGCGTCTGGCCTCCAATCTGAGTGTCCCAGTGGAGCCAATAGTGGAGGACACAGATCCCATGATTGACATCCTCTCGGATGATGCGCCCACCCGCTTGGCTTTGCCACTTAATAAAACCGTGGCCAAGATTACTAATGCCCTGTGGCAGACCCCGGCGACCCTGACCCCTACCTTAAAGGGAGTCGAGAGGCGCTATTACGTTCCCCAGTCGGGGAACGAACACCTGTACTCCCAACCTGTCCCGGGGTCCTTGATCGTTCAGGCTGCGAGTGAAAAGGAGAGGCTTCTCCAGCCGGGGCCGTCCCCGAAAGCTAGGGAGCCCAAACGCCTTGACCTGATGGGCCGTAAGGTGTATGCCACGGGCGGGGGTGCAACTCCGCATTGCGAACCAGCAAGCAATGCTGAGTCGTTATGCTTATAATACTTGGCAGGCCATGGATAAGTTTAAGGATAAACTGCCTGCCGAGGCCCGTCAGGAGTTTGTGGCCATGACTTTGGAGGGCAGAACCACTGCCTGCACGGCCCTTTCAGGCTTCCCTGGACGCTGTTGACTCTGCAGCCCGCACCATGGCGTCAGGTGTGGTTATGCGCCGTGGTGCCTGGCTGCAGGTGTCTGGAATACCTCCGGATGTCCAAACCACGATCCAGGACCTGCCGTTAGACGGAAAAGCCTTGTTTTCAGAGCAAATGGACTCCAGGCTCCATACGCTTAAGGACACGAGGTCTACTCTCCGGTCCTTGGGGATTCACACGCTGGCCCCTCAGCGTCATCAGCTGCCCTACAGACAGCAGGGGAGACCGCAGTCCCGGGTTCCCCGTGGGGATTACTGGAGATGCCGTCCTTGTGCTCCCAGTGTGGGTGCGGGGGCGGCTGCGGGCCTGTCCTCTGCAAGGGGTTGTCGACGCCGCCCGAGAGGGAACAACCCCCGTGGAGTTGGTCAAGGCCCCTCTCAGCAGCCCAAGCACCAGTTTTGATGGGCTGCTAGAGAGTCGCGCACCAGCCTCCCACCCTGGCCCCCCATTTGGGGCCAGGTTATCCCGGTTTGCCAATGCCTGGGCAGATATCACGACCGACGCCTGGGTTCTAAATATAGTCAAAAGTGGCTATACCATTCCCTTCCTGGGCTTGCCCCCTTCCAACCTGCCCACCCCGTCCCTTTTCAGGGACACCTCTCACGAAGGCACCCTTCGCCAGGAGGTGCTGGCGCTCCTCGAAAAGGGAGCTGTGGAGAGGATCCCTTCGCATCTGGAGGGAAAGGGGTTTTATTCCAGGTATTTCATTGTCCCGAAACCCAAGGGCGGGGTTCGTCCTATCTTAGATCTCAGGGACCTCAACAAGGTGGTCGTGAAATCCAAGTTCAGAATGGTAACCCTGGCTTCTGTCATCCCGGTTTTACGGTTAGGAGACTGGTACGCAACTCTCGATCTCAAGGATGCTTACTTCCATGTGGCAGTAAGATCCAGCCACAGGAGGTTTCTCCGTTTTATTGTTTCCCAATGCCACTTCCACCTTACAGTGCTCCCATTTGGCCTTTCAACAGCACCCAGGGTCTTTACAAAATGTATGGCGGTCGTAGCAGCATTTCTCCGCAAAAAAAGGGTACACGTCTTTCCGTACCTAGACGACTGGCTGATTCGTGGTTGTTCCTACGAACAAGTAGAGGCCCATGTTTCCCTCACAAGGGCCCTCTTCGTAAGGCTGGGGCTCATGCTAAACGAGGAAAAGTCATCGTTGACTCCCTCCCAGCACCTCGAATTCGTAGGTGCCCTCCTGGACGCCAGGGTGGCGAGAGAGCATTCCTCCCCAGAACCAGGTTTCTGTCCATAGTGGAGCTGGTCTCCGAGTTAACCCGGTTCCCCATCACGACTGCTCGGGTCTGCTCGAGGTTGCTGGGACACATGGCGGCATGTACGTATGTGGTACACCATGCTCGAATGAGGCTCAGGCCTCTGCAGGCCTGGTTGGCAAGGGCATTCAACCAGTCCAGGGGTCTCCGGGACATGGTTCTCACAGTGCCTCCGGAGGTGATAGCCTCCTTACAATGGTGGACCCAGGAGACGGTGGTGTGCAGCGGGGTTCCGTTCACTGTACCTCCCCCCTCACTTACACTGGTCACAGATGCTTCCGACCTGGGTTGGGGAGCACACCTGGGGTGTCACAGGACCCAGGGGTTATGGTCCCCTGCAGAGCGGGCTCTGCACATAAATGTCCAGGAGCTCAGGGCAGTCAGGAGAGCCTGTGAGACCTTCCTGTCAAAGCTTTCTCGCCGCTCTGTCCTGGTCCACCTGGACAACACAGCGGCTGTGTTTTACCTCAACAGGCAGGTGGGAGCCCTGTTGCTTCCCCTCTGCCACGAGACTCTGTGCCTCTGGGACCTGTGCGTAGAGCACAACATAGTTTTGCAGGCAGAGTACCTGCCGGGGTGCAAAAACTTGCTGGCCGATGCTCTGAGCAGGTCCTTCGGAGCCCACGAATGGTCTCTCAAGGATTCGGCACTTTGTCAGATCTTCCACAGGTGGGGTTGTCCCCTAGTAGACCTTTTGCCTCGGCATGCAACAACAAGTGCCGGAGCTACTGCTCCCTGTTGGGGCTGGAGGAACACTCCAGGGGGGATGCCATGACCATCCCATGGCCAGCGGGCATCCTCTATGCTTTCCCTCCGTTTCCCCTAATTCCCAGGGTTCTGACCAGGGTCAAGACCTTCAGGTCCACGGTCATCCCGATAGCCCCTCGGTGGCCCAGGCAGTTCTGGTTTCCTATCCTGGTGGACATGCTCAGCGAGGAGCCTATAACTCTCCCGCTGGTTCGGGATCTCCTGACGCAGCCTTGGGACGGGGGCCTTATGGTTCACCCGAATCTCAGCTCTTTCCACCTGACGGCCGTGGCTGACCCAAACGGAAAGGGAATGTTCCCAGGAGGTACAGATGGTGCTCCTAAGTAGTAGGAAACTGTCTACCAGGTGATCGTACGCAGCCAAGTGGCGGCGCTTCTCATCTTGGGTGTCCAGAAGGGGAGTGCACCTGTCCTGTGCACCTGTCCCATCCATTCTGGACTACCTCTTTGAACTTAGGTCCAGTGGCCTCTCTACCTCCTCTATCAAAGTCCATGTGGCATCTCTCTCCGCCTTCCATGTTGGTTCGGCAGGAGTTTCTCTGTTTTCTGACCCTGTGGTCAAAAGGTTCCTTAAGGGTTTGGATAAGTTGTATCCCTCGGTTAGACCCCTTCTCCCCGCTTGGGACCTTAACCTCATGTTGTCTAGACTTGTGTGGCCCCCCTTTGAGCCGCTGGCCACGTGTTCTTTGAAGCACCTCTCTATGAAGGTTGCGTTCATTGTGGCCATTACATTGGCTCGCAGAGTCTCCGAACTGAAGGTGTTAACTGTAAACCCATCCTACCTAGTGTTTTCTGACAATAATGTGAGGCTCCGCCCCTCATCTGGCCTTTCTCCCCAAGGTGGTGTCACCGTTCCATTTGTCCCAAGAAATTGTCCCGGTTTTCTTTCCAAAGCCCCATGCCTCCCCTAAGGAGCAAGTGCTCCATTCCCTGGATGCTAGACGTGCGTTAGCCTTTTATATTGATAGGACTAAACCCTTTCGCAAATCTGCACAATTATTTATTGCTTTCGCTGACAGAATGAAAGGGCTCCCCATATCGACCCAGAGGTTTTCCAATTGGGTCGCAGGGTGTATCAGGGAGTGTTATGCCTTGGCCGGGAAGGTCCCGCCCCGGGTTACAGCACATTCCACCAGGGCGCAGGCGTCCTCTGTAGCTTTTGGGGCGCAGGTTCCAATCACTGAAATCTGCAGGGCGTCCACGTGGTCGTCACTCCATACCTTTACGGCACACTATGCGCTGGCACAGCAGGCCAGGGAGGACGCAGGGTTGGGCTCTGCGGTCCTCAACTCTGTATTGTAAATATGTTTATTTTATCTGTGTCACAGTGCACTTTCTACAGTTTTCTGTGTTCGCTTAGTTGAATAAATTTGTTTGGATTGTTCAACTTTCGTGGACTTCTCTTTCTGAGTGCCCCGACCCCTCCTCCTTGAAGTGCGGTTGGCTTGGACGTCACCTAATTCGAATGGACATGAGCAACCACTCGAAGAAGAAAAGAACGGTTACTTACCTGTAACTGTTGTTCTTCGAGATGTGTTGCTCATGTCCATTTGATTCCCCCCCTACCTTCCCTTTGTCGGAGCGTCCGGCAAGAAGGAATTGAGTTGGGGGCGCGCCGGCAGGGGTATTTATGCCCTGCCATGGTGGCGCCACTCTAGGGGGTGCCCTGCCGGCGCTACGGGTACCGCTAGGGAAAACACTCTGGAAGACACGGTGCACGCGGTGCGCACACCTAATTTGAATGGACATGAGCAACACATCTCGAAGAACAACAGTTACAGGTAAGTAACCGTTCTTTTCTCCCTGCTTATAACAAATAATCCTCTATCTGACAGCCGGCTCAAACCTGCCATGTCGACCGGCTTCAAGAAATGCGGCTCTTGCCGGGAGGCAATGCCAGCCTCCGACGGCCACTCCGACTGCATAAAGTGTCTGGGTGAAACTCACGTTCCCCAGAAATGTCCCCACTGCTGTAAACTTACCTCCAAGGCCAGGAAGGACAGGGAGAGGCGTCTTCGGATACTCCTCTTCAATAAAGCCCTGTAGCCGCAGCACATCACTACCAAGGAACAGCCCCCTAAGCAACGGGCTTCATCCCCCACTACTGCCAATCAAAAGAAACCCAGGCTCTCCCCTACCAGATCCCTGCCGGTTGCCTTGCACAGCAGGGAGAGCTAGGGGGACAGACCAGGAACCTCCGGCATTATAAAGCCGCGTCCCGCAACCACAGTGCCTCACAAAACCAAACGGCCAAGGGGGCCGAGGCAGACCGTGGCTTCAGAGGCACCATCGGCTCAGCCTGCACTCGTGCTACTGGCACTGACCCCTGAGCCACCAATGAGGGCTCCCTCTGACCCACCAGGGATGGCGCCGACACCCACACTGCCTTCAAACCACCGCGCGGTGCCGGAGCTCTCGGCGCCGGTGCGCCTGATCTCCACTACGGCACCGGCTGCTATAGTGCCTGAACTGCCAGCACCGGGGACTGCGGCGCAGGCTAGTGCTTCAGCGCGTCTCCCAAGCTGGTGCGCTGAGCCTCGTGCCGCTGCTTCCATCTCCCCAGAGCCGCTTTCTCTCTCCTCTTCTCTCCAGCACCATCAGCATCCCCTCCAGCACTGTGCTCCCCATACCACAGTGGGAGCTGCTGCAGGTCTCCTCCTCCACCCTCCAGGATTCCATCTCCATTCCTGGCTGCTCAACCCTTTCCTCAAAGACATCTCTACAGATGACCTTCCATCTCCCCTGCTTCTTCCAGAGCATCATATAACCACTGTGGCTCACCATAGTCTCCACGCTACGATCGATATCGTTTGCACTCTCGCTACCTGGACAGACGCTCACCGTGGGACGATCTATACCACCGTGACGACCGTTACTCCCGAGACTCTCGCAGCAGGTATTGCTATCGTTCACGATCTCCATATGACCATGCTTCGTCCAGGCTTTCACCAACTCCAGTTCCCGTTACCCCACCACAGCGAACGGCTTCAACTTCTCAACTTCCCTCGGAGCAGAAGCACGTCCCCTTCGCGGATCAGCCAACCAGGGTTCTCCATCTCATTCCTCTCTGCCAGACGAAGCATTCACTCCAGGCGAGGTCTCCCTGCCTGATGACCTCCGCCAGTTTCAGGAGTTGTTCAAACGAGTAGCCATCACCCAGGAAATACTGCTACAGGAACTTAAAGACAAGCAACATAAACTCTTCAGGAACCTCCAGCCACACAGAGGTCACGTCTGGCCATTCCCCTCGATGAGGGCATCCTGGAAATTGCAGATGAAATATGGCACGCTCCAGCGTCCGCTCTACCGACAAATAAAAGGGCCAACGGGAAATATTTCGTTCCCCCAAAGGGCACGGAATTCCTCTTTGCCCATACTCAACCAAACTCCTTAGTTGTTGATGCAGCCCAACAGAGGGCTAAGGCCCCTCACTTCAAACAACAGTGCTCCGACAAGGAGACAAAGAGGTTAGACCTCCTAGGCAGGAGGGTCTACACATCGGCAACCTTGCTCCTAAGAATTGCCAATTATTCTGCACACCTGTCCAACCACACCTTTGATACTTTTTCATGTTTGACTCCTCTCATGGATCATTTGCCAGACTCAAAGAAATCTATTTTAAAGTCAATTATCTATTTGCGCGGGTCCGTGTGAGCAGTCTGGCTGGATACAGCTTTTAACAAGCCTCCGTTTGCGGCACCGGGGCAAGCCCAGCACCCCATAGTGGAGCACCCGCGGGGACACCATCTCGAAGAACAACAGTTACTGCACCGAGGTGAGTAACTTCGCTTTTCCAGCCTGTCTCAAGTAACTTCTCTTTTTTCCCTTAGAGAAGTTAGCACCATCTTTAATAGTGTCTAAAAACTGTCAGACAGAGGGTGTTCATCATAAAACCTCTAGAGCTAAAGTGAAAGGGATATTGTTAAAATAAAGGCTGTATTTGATTCTTTACATTTCAAATGCTTTAACTGTTTTCCTTTCTTTTCTGTCTTTAAAAAGTTAACAATTACTTGTTTGCCATGGCACCAAGCAGTCTCAGAATTCTGTACTTAAACCCCTGAACATGTTTGTGCCATACTATGGCAGGGCCATGTTAATACTTTAGACTCTCTGGGCTCAATTATTCCATCCAACCAGACACAACAGGGGTGAAGTGTGGAATGAACTGCCAGAAGAGACTCGACAAATCCAGTCTGACCACCTTTAGGTCTCACGGCAAGACTTCATTTTTTGGGTAATGTTTTTCAGTAAGACACATAACAAGAATTTCCCCCCTTTTTCTCCCCAGCTACCCTTAGCAAATAGTCTGAGAGATTGGAGAGGTGCAATAGACTTCACCAAATCCTTGTAAACCTCACTGTGCCAATTGTATGCAGAAGATATTCAGATGAGACAATGTTAGTAAAGCTAGTAAAAAAAGGCAAATGCTAATAACCTTAATTAAGGGGAATTTATAGCCTCATGTCCTGTTTCTAGATGTTAAACTTGTTTGTGTATTTCTGTTTAGAAATTAGATGTGATCCTCCATCAGTGACTAATGGAACCTACCGCCCTCAAAGGAGAATGTTCAGAGAAAAGGATGTAATCAGAGTGAACTGTAATGCAGGATTTCACTTTGATGCATCTAATAGAGACAACATTGCCGAATGCACAGAGAATGGCTGGTTACCTATTCCAAGATGTACCTGTAAGTTGCTTTTACTTTAATATGTTTTTAAAATGTCAAAACTCAAACGATTATACAGTTTCTGCAATCGATAATGTAAAAGACATATTTCCAGGGTTTTTCCTTTTACAAAGTTTATTTTGATGGACTTGGATAAAGTAACTATGTCAATAACATGATATAATGTAAGTCAGGGCTACTCAACATGCGGCGCATGGCCCGTTTGTTTGCAGCCCACGGTGCGGTTAGGATTTATGTGGGGCTCAACACACGGCCTGCGGGTAGGAGCCAAAACAAAAAAGTAGTCAATAGAATGGTTTTCTGTTGCTATGCGTTTTAGTAGTTAAATTCCAGGACTGTTATTGCTCACTAAAAGTGCTGTCATATGGGTAGAAATTGGGTAAATATTGCATTTTATTAATATCAGCAGAACTGATTTAAATGGGGCCTGTGTGTTTTGTAGTCTTGCCTTAATCTTTGTATTCATGCCCGTCAGTGTGAAAGATGCTATATTTGCATATATATTTCCATGTATATGCAACCACACTTAAGATGCAGCCCTCTGCATGTGCTGTGAGTATCATTGTGGCCCCCGGGGCTTCCAAAGTTGAGTAGCCCTGGCGTAAGTTAACAAAGCTGTAAATAACTATAAAACATCACAATATGCTATGATTTATTTGACAAAATGTGCGAGATTCAGTCCTTCTACAGGGAAGATTAATAGTTGTATATTTTATCCATCCAACCAGTAGCATGCCAGGCACTCTATTTGTATTGTATGTATGGTAAAAAGAAAACAAACACTCACATATACCAAAGTCCTAGTTTTATACCATCTTCCAAAGCCAAATCAACAAGTTCTTTCTCAGATGTTTATTCAGGCTTTCTTTGGGTAAAATCCCACTGTCTGCAAAGAGAGTTGAGTAGGGCCTGAATAAAAAATTGAACAAAGGACTTCAGAATCTGGGGTTGGGTTTTTATTCACATTATATAAGTAAAACTAGTAAAACTTCCTTTAACTTCAGTAAACCCAACACGTTATTCAATATCCCAAGGTAACAAAATTAGATAAAATGAAAGGTGAGAAAGAAGGCGGGGGGGGCGGGGGGGGGGGGGTGGGAGGAGATGGGAGGAGATTTAGAGCCCTACTGTGTTGTTATAAATTAACCATCCGCTAATGGAACTCTGGATTTTCTGGAAAACCTGTAGGAAATGCCTCCTAAATCTGCACATAGAAGGAACTGTTACTGTGAGGCTCAATCCTGTCTTGTGTGGAGGGAATTCAATCACCTCCTTGACACCATCTTGCCCACTTGTGGACATCCCTGTATAATGAGAAGATCCCCCCCCTCCCAATATGTGGGTTCTGGGGGCAGGACCCTCTGTTAAACAGTAGAACAATTCAGGTAAACTGTGAGTGGAACCTTACAGAGCTTTCCCTTCCTCCCACGTCTTCCAAAAAGTGTACAAAGAAGGGGGCAGTGCTTCTTGGAGTCTGTGAATAGAAAGCTGTTATGCAACTATCAGATCCTGCTAGGTAGGAAAAGATTACCAGTGAGAAGAGAACTAGCATGTGAATATTCTGCACTTATGAACTGGGTTTTTCTTGCATGCACTTTGTAATAATAATATATATTTTTATCTCTTTTTTTAAAGTGAGACCCTGTGACTACCCACATATAGAAAATGGAGCATTAACTAGGGCTTATGAATATTACAAAGATTAACTGTTTCCAGCAAAGTTAGGTGTGTCAATTCAATACCAATGTGATCGAGGTTACACACCTAAAAATGAGGAAAGGTATGCCAAATGTACCAGAGAGGGCTGGAATCCCAAGCCACAGTGCGTTAGTAAGTACATATACATTTGTTTTTTCTTTAAAAGTCCGTTACACTATACCAGCATTTCCCAGTGCCGGTCCTTGGAAAAAAAATACTGGTCCTCAGAAAATATACAAATTATCATGCACAATCTTATTAATTTGGTACATTTTGTATTCTCCCACGTGATGCACGCACGCTTTCGTGCCTCCGAGCCTGTATCATCGCATTTCGTGTCACGTGACACATCAGTCTTGGGTTGTTTCTGCACGGTGCGACAACATGTGCGTCATCTTAGGTTAACTGCTTAAGTTTTCTTCGTTTATTTTCAATTGATATCCTCTCATTTTCATCTTCAATATGCATAAATGGCTGAAGAATTTGACTGAAAATACAACTAACAAACGTTTGAACAATGTGCAGCCTAATACAAGTGAGAATAAGAAGATAAAAACTCCTTGGACCTGCAATTATTCTGATGAGTATTTGAAATTTGGTTTTATAAGTGTTAGTAGTGATAATTACTTGCCATTATGTATAATCTGTTATACAGAACTATCCAATGAGTGTATGAAACCATCAAAACTGAAATGCCATTTGGAATGCAAACATCCAGAATATGCAAGTAAGCCCATAGATTTTTTCATAAATAAGAAAAATGATTTATCTTCTGCTAAAAAAGCACGAAAAGTGCACTTTCTATGTGCTCTTCAAATTAAAACTTTGTGTTGGCTTCATATGAAGTTTCAAAACTAATAGCCGAGACAGGTTATCCACATACTTTTGGCGAAAAGTTAATACTTCCTGCATTGCATATTATTACATCCCATATTTATGAAGGAAAAAAGGAAATCAGTTGGGTTCACTGTCTTTATCTAACAGTACAGTGAAACATAAAATTGAAGATATGGTGAAAAATATTGAGGAAACTCTTGTACGTCGAATACAGAATAGTCAGTTTTTTGCAAAAGAAGTGGATGAAAGCACTGATATAGCAGACGCTGCCAATTTGATGTGTTTTGTTAAATATGATTACGAAAGCTCCATTCAAGAAGATCTCTTATTTTGTAAACCACTTCCAACAAGAACAACGGCTGCCGAAATTTTTAAGCAAATCGATGATTTTATTATTCAAAGCGATATTGACTGGAAAAAATGTGTTGGACTGACCAGTGATGGGGCTCAAGCAATGGCAGGGTCTCACACTGGGCTTGTCCCGTAGATTTGAGCTGTAGCGCCAGACTGTGCATGGGTGCATAGTAGTATTCACAGAGGCACTAGCTGTGAAAACTATGCCATCACTTTTGAGTTCCACTCTTCAAGAATGTGTGACGTTTATAAATTATATAAAATCTCGTCCTTTGAATTCCAGAATCTTTACTGCTTTGTGCAACGAATTAGGAAGTGAACATGGGCATCTCATACTACACTGTGAGGTTCGATGGCTATCGAAAGGAAACATTTCAAAACGACTCTTTGAAATGAAGGATGAAGTTTTATTGTTCTTAGAGCGACACCCTGCATCGGCAAAAGATGTTATATTTAATATTAAAGACAGGTTTCATGAATTTGATTGGTTAGCAACAGTGGCTTACTTATGTGAGGGTATGTCTACACTACAGCGTTATTTCGATATATCTTATTTCAAAATAGTTAATTCAAAATAAGTTATTTTGAAATAACGTGTGCACACACAAAATGCATTTTGAAATAGTGTTTTGCTATTTCGAAATAGCGCGTCCACACTGATTGGACACTGAATTGCATTTAAAGCCAGCTGAAACCAGTTCCAGCAGGGCATCAGGTCAGTAGTTGCTTTGTGTGGCTACTGTCTGAGGCTATCTGAGGCTTGTGCTTAAAGGAACCCCCCTGGATAGCCGGTTCTCAGGTTTTCCTGCTTGCTTGCCTACCTCGCTGAGGGATAGCAAAGCATTTTTTTTCTCTGATTGCTTTGGTTGCCCTGACTCGGGAGACCATAGCACTCAGCACCATGGAGCCAGAGCTGCCTCTGGGCACTCTGGTGCTTATTTTGGATGTCTTGCTGCAAGCCTGGCAGCAAGTGCTGGAGACTGCCTGGCAGCTTCTGTGGCAGCCTAACCCCCAGGTCCTCTTCCAGACCCCCCTGGGGGCCGTGGAGGAGCAGCGGCTGGACCCAGCATGCCCCGCCGCATCTGGCATCTGGACACCAGCAGCGACTGGTGGGACCACATCGTCCTGGAGTGCTGGGGAAAACAACAGTGGACCCAGAACTTCAGGATGAAGAAGGACACCTTCCTCGAGCTCTGTGAGTGGCTCACCCCTGCTCTGCAGTGATGGGACATGCACATGAGGCTCGCCATTCCCCTCCAGAAGCATGTGGCCATTGCCCTCTGGGAGCTCTCCACACCGGATAGCTACCGATCCGTGGGGAACCAGTTCAGCGTGGGGAAATCTACTGTCAGAGCAGTGTTCATGAAGGTATGGCAGTCTCCGGCCACTGTGGCGGAGGGCGGGGGGAGGGGTGTGAGGAGGGGATGGGCTGCCCTAGAAAAAAGAGGGGGAAGGGATGCAAGTCCCCTCCATGGGAGGGTTTGGTCTGTCCCAGCCACACTACAGACTGCCCGTGGTGGCCAGGATTGCAGGGGGGGTTGCTCCTGGGGAGGGGGCATGGGGCAGTGGTGGGTAAGGAGCACTTTCGGCCACCCTGGCACCCCAGTGACTATTGGTGGTTTTGTGTGTCCCTCTGTAGGTGGTCAAGGCCATCAATAGAGTGCTGCTCCGCAGAGTCATCTGCCTCATGGATTTGGATGCAGTCATCGAGGGGTTTGGCGCCCTGGGCTTCCCCAACTCCGGGGGAGCAATCGACGGGACGCACATCCCCATCCGTGCCCCAGAACACCAGGCCTCCCTGTACATCAACTGGAAGGGGTACTTCTCCATGATCCTGCAGGCCGTGTCTGACCACTGGGGCCAGTTCGTGGACATTAACATGGGCTGGACCGGCAAAGCACATGATGCGCGGGTTTACTACAACTCCTCCGTGTACCAGAGGCTGCACGCCGGGACCTTCTTCCCTGACCGCCACATCAGGGTCAGGGATATGGACATGGCTGTCTGCCTGGTGGGGGATGCAGCCTATCCCCTACCACCCTGGCTCATGAAGCACTACACGGGACACCTCAACCCCTCCTGGTAGGCCTTTAATGTCAGGCTCAGCAGGACCCGTGTTGTGGTGGAGGGGGAGTTTGGCTGGCTGAAGGCCCGATTTAGATGCCTCCTCACCCACCTCAACCTCTCCGAGAGGAATATTCCACACTTGATGGCAGTGTGTTTTGTGCTGCACAATTTGTGTGAGTGGAAGGGGGAGGCTTTCCTGCCAGGCTGGATGGCAGAGGCCAACCACTTGGCTGGCCTGTATGTGCAGCCCCACACGGCTGCCAGCCGGGAGGCCCATCGGGGGGCTACTGGTATCTGGGAGGCCCGGCGGGAGAGCTTCCAGATGGAGGAGGAGTGAAGTCTCCCTGGCGTGCCCCACTGAGGCCTTGTGCCTTATTCCACCCTCACGTCCTTCCACTTTCCCCTCCCTAACCACCCTTCCTGATGTCAAATAAAAACACGTGTTGCCATAAAAACCCTCTCTTTATTGACCATAACTGGAGTGGTGGGGGATGAGGGTGGGAGAGGGGAGGGGGAAACTTGGGAGCAGGGAGCTGGAAGGGGGAGGAAGAGGGAGGAGAAGCTCAGGGTTGGGGGTCTTGCTGGCCAACCTGTCTCCCAGCACTGTGGGTGTGGGGGCCTCGGTGTCCCCGGGGGGGAGCGGGTACGGATGGTGGGGGCAGGAGGGGAGGAAGAAGTGGGAGGGGGAGCAGGAGTGGGAGGAGGAACGATAGCTGGGGCAGCAGCAGGGGCTGGACCGGCAGCAGGGGCCGGACCGGTAGCAGGCAGCAATCTCTGCACCATGGTCTGCAGGTGGTCGTGGATGGCATGGCCCTGGTCACTCAGCTCCCGCAAACTCTCCTGCCGCAGCTGGAGGTCTTCCTGCACCCAGTGCTCCTGGCTGTGGACCTGCCTTTGCAGTAACCCCAGGTGCTGCCGCTGGTATCCCTGCTGGTTCCGTGTGAGCCTGCTGGCCCGGGTGCGGGAGGATGTCCTGGGTGGGGTGGTGCGCTCTGCACTTGCAGCTGGTGCAGCTGTGGAGAAGCCAGAGAGGTGGTCAGTTATCCTTGGGGACACAGTGGGTGAAGTCCAGCCCCCCTCTGCGAGGTGAGGACAGCAGGTCTCCGCACTATCATGTCCTGCTATCCCCAGGAGTGTGAGCTGGCCCGGGACTGTACCCATGCCCCTGTGCTGTATATAGTGTGTGTGTGGGGGGGGGCGGGGGGGGTGGAAGGATGTGCCCTGCCTCCGCATAGAGGGTGCTTGTGGAGGGAGGGCATTGTGCAGTGTCCCTCCCCGGGGTATGGAGCATGTCATGTGCCTTCATATATATATGTGTGTGGGTAATGGCCCAGGGCCCCTGTGTGGCAGCCAGCTGGGGCCACATGCCCTGGCTGGCATGGCACATGCACAGGTTGCTGTGTGATCCGTGGTCAGCAAGGCCCACACGCGCGATCCCTGGGCTCCATCTCTCCCACACCCCCACCCCGCATAAGGGGACAGTGATGGCACTCACATGTCGAGGCCTCCCTGGCCTCGAAAGACAGTGGTGATATTGCTGCTGGTATGCCTCGGGGGTCCAGGGTGAGTGCCACTCTCCCTCCAGGCTCCTGTGACTCCTAGCCATCGTCCTCCTCCTCCTCCTCCGTGCTCTGGTCAGGGCCCTCTGCCCCAGGCTCAATGACCACCTGGGGGGCACGGACCGTCTGGTCCCTCAGGACGCGGTCCAGGTCATCGAAATAGGGCAAGGAGTCTTGGTCTGCCCCTGGTTGGGAGCTGCCCCCTGTGGCCCTGGCATAGGCCTGCCTCAGCTCCTTTATCTTCATGCGCACCTGCTCCTGGGTGTGCATGTGACCTTTGGTGGCCAGGCTGTCAGCCATCCATCTGTAGACAGACGCATTCCTGCATCTAGTGCGGAGATCATGGACGTTGGAAGATTCCCCCCAACCTCAATGAGGTCCATGATCTCCGTACTGGACCAGGAAGGCTCCTGGGAGCTTTCAGACTGCTCCTGGGGAGCGGTGGAGGGCTGGCTGGCACTAGCTGGCTCATGCTGGCAACTGGGTCAGGGGCAGCGCCTGCGGCCAAATAGACTCTACCCCTTTAAGGGCCCTGGGGCTGGGGGTGGGGGGGATCAGAAGAGTTTTCCTGGTTTGGCCCAGCGCTTATTTCAATTTAGCTATTTCAAATTTGGCATTATTCCTCGTAGAACGAGGTTTACCAAATTCAAAATAAGCGCTCCGCTATTTCGAATTAATTTCGAAATAGCGGTTTGGCTGTATAGATGCTAGTAAAGTTATTACGGCTGTTATTTTGAAATAACTTTGCTGTATAGACATACCCTGACATATTTTGTCTTTTAAATGAGTTAAGTCTGAATTTACAAGGCACTAAAATTTATATTTTTAAAGTTCACGAAAAGGTTGAGGCAACAATTAAAAAACTTTGTTTATGGGCACAGCAAGTTAACAAGAGAAACTTTAAATCTTTTTGTACTTTAACTGAATTACAAGAAAAATATGCTGAAACTAATATCTCAGATGTGATTTCTGCAGCAATCAAAGAAAATCTCTTGGGGCTAACATCAAGCTTAAATGAATATTTTCCTCCAATTGACGCCAGTAAAATGTGGATGAACAACCCGTTTACTGTTGACACTGAAAATGAAGAAATATTATAATTGAATGCATCAGAAGTGGATTCATTAATTGAACTTTCCTGTGACTCTGCCTTAAAAGAGAACTTTGATAAACTCTCCTTGATTGATTTTTGGTTGAGCTGTAGAAATGAATATTGACATTTATCTGAGAAAGCAGTCAAATTCTTAATGCCTTTCGTCATAACATATAAGTGTGAAACTAGTTTCTCATCTGTAGTTTTCTTCAAAAATAAATATAGAAATAGATTGAATGTCGAACCAGAGTTGAGGATAAAAACCTTCTTCTTTTGCTACTGACATAAAGTTGCTATTTGATGCAAAACAACATCACCCTTCCCATTAGTTCTCTTTTTAGTTATTTGAAAGCTATAAAGTGCACACATAATAAATGATTTATATTCAACTCATTAAATTATAAATAAACAAACTTTACAACTGTTAAAGTTCTACTGGTTAAATTGTAATTAATGTAATAACAATAAGTTAAGCACTTAAGTATTTTATATTATTATGTACTATTATTATTGTGCATAAATAATAGTGAACATTTATTCATTTTTCATTCTTTTTTTTAATATGCGTTTATATTTTTGGTCCGCAAAAAAAGGTACTGAAAAAAAATGGGTTCCAACTATTTAAGTTTGGGAAACCCTGGTCTAGCCAGCTTTCTATCCATCTTACAGTCCATTTATCCAATCCATAGTTCCTTAACTTGTTGTCAAGAATATTGTGGGAGACCGCATCAAAAGCTTTGCTAAAGTTGGCACTGGGGGCTTTGGGAGGACCAGAAATAATTTATTTGCATATTCATCATTTGCTTAATGAACATGCAAATATGCAAATAAATGTTACGGGTCCTCCAAAAGCTTGTGAATGGGTTTGCTGGTCCCCAGTATCAAAAAGATTAGGAACCACTACGCTATACTAAGAATTATATAGCAGAATGGCATCATTGGATAGAACCAGGATGGAGGAGGGTGAGTGTTTCTACTTCATTGCTCCAGTCTGGCTCCTGCATTCCCCCTAGCCAAGTTTGTCATCCAAGGATACACCTTTGGATCTCACTGCAAGACTTCATTTTTTTGCATAACGTTTTCCGATAATAGTTAGAATGACACACAGCAAGAATTCCCCCCCCCTTTCACTCCCCAAATAAATTAAAAAATTTACTTTGATGGACATGGATAAAGCAACTGTATCAATTACATGATATGGTGTAAGTTAACAAAGCTGTATATATAAACCATCACAATGTGCTATGATTTATTTGACAAAATGTCCTAAACTCAGTCCTTCTATGGGGAAGATTAATAGTTGTGTATTTTATCCATCCAAATGGTAGCATGCCAGCCACTCTGTTTGTCCTGTATGAATGATAAAAAGAAAACAAATAAATAATGATGGGTCATATTTGGATTCTGAGTCACTCATATACATCAAAGTCCTAGTTTTATACCATCAATTTGTTCCCTCATTTTTTTCTGAACTGTCCTGAAGAAGAGCACTGCATAAGCTGAAAAGCTTGTTTTTCCTGTTTCCTGCAAATAACCCAGGGCACACTCCTATACCCTCTGAGGGCTCAAGGCATGACCTGGTTAATTTAGGCTCCCGCATTCCTTTCTGAGAGCTCAGGGTGTAGGTTACCTTTCCTTATCTATGAGGCTCAAAGAGAAAGAAACTGGTCAATTTAAGTATCCACTCTTTCCCACAGGGCTCTGAGCAATATGGGCCTGTGTGATCCAGTGAAAGAACCTTATATTGCTGTGTTATAAACATCTAGTTATTATCAACACACAGAGAATATGTATGCCAAGCAAATCTCGTATGCTCACCGCTCCCAAGTACAGAGACATTTCACTAATGGGCGAGTCAGGAGTCACTCATCTGGAGGTTCCTGGCAATGCCTCTGAATTTCATGGTTACACTGAGCAGTCAGAGTACTGGCTGCTTGAGGTTGATGTCCAGAAATGATTCCCAAAGAGATGGCTTTTTATTCACATTATATAAGTAAAACTAGCTACCTCCTTTACTTCACATGATTCAGTACCCCAAAGTAACAACATTTAATCAGTCATGCACTGACACACACCTTCCATTCTTCCACCTCAAATCTTTTTTACATTTATCTTTTATGTCCGAATTGTAACTTTTTTGTGACCGCCTTTATTTGTGCATAAATAAATTGGTCAGCATAAATTGGCTGATCAGAGCATATCTTATCTATTTTACCATTAGTTGGAGTCTTTCAGTACCCTCCCTAAACTTTCCAGTGCCCGAGTGTCTCTCATTTACAATCTTAGTCCTGGTCTACACTAGGGTTTCTTTCAAAATAACTGTCCTTAGGTCAAATTAATAAGTGGAGCATCCACACTACCAAGCCTGTTATTTCAAAATAATGGGCTGCTTACTTGGAAATCCGTAGTCCTGCTTTCCTTGGGGAATACCGCTATTTTTGAAATCGTTATTTTGAAATAGCAGTAGTGTGGATGCACCTGTGCGGGCGCACATGAAGAATTTGAGTGCCGCTCACCTCCTCAGCAGGGCCCTGCAGTAGTTGCTCAGTTGCTCCATGGTGGAGCCATGTGGTGAGTGGCTGACCCACCTCAGGCACAGCTGGGCAGCCACCACATGGCCCTGGTCCTAGATTCAGCCCTTCCCTGAGGCTGGAGCTGTGGTCAGGGAGGGCTGCGTGGTGGGCAGCAACAGCAGCTCTGGCAGCCAGGGCTGGAGCTGCCATGTGGCGGGCAGCTGGGGCCAGGACTGACCCAGAGTCCCATGGCAGGCAGTGGCTGAGGATGGAGCTGGAGCCACCTGGTGGGTGGCTGCCCTCTCTCAGAGCTGACCATAGGGCTCGGTGAACTGGGCCCATGCCTAGGACACCATAGCCAGAGGGTGAGGGGCAACTGGGCAAGAGTGTTGCTGAGCCAAGGGAGTGGATAGTACTGGACAGTGGAGGAATGGGGGAGGACATGCTGGAAGCGCAGAGTTGGGGGTTGGGAGCCCAGCTTGGAGGAAAGTGTAGGGGATGGGATGAAGGGGGCACTGTGCAGAAGTTAGGTGTAAAGGGGGCACAGTGGTGAAGGGTGCACAGGAAGGGGATGTTGAGGTTGGGGAGCCCATGGCTGCAGGAATGGTGGGAGCAAGACTGGGTAGGAGTAAGACTGGGTGCCAAGCTGGCTGCCACAGTGGTCCACATCCAAACAAGTGCACAAGATGTCAATATTGGTGCACAAGACAAAACTCTCTCTGCTCATGGAAGGGAAATCTTAGAGGGACACTGGTGGAACATGGGCGTGTCGCTATTTTGAAACACTTACTCCCCAGACTAATTTGTACTAATTACTCCACAGTGCTTCCCAGGGTTCTATGTCAAGTTAGTGCTTCCACATTAATGGAGCCTGCCTCAGACTAATTTCAAGGCTCCCCTGAAGTTAGGACATGCTATTTTGATTTAGGTTTTGGGGGAGTTATTAAATCGATTGAGGTGGGGTGCTAGCAGCAGCAGAGCATTTTGTTCTTAATTCTAGCGGTGAGATCTCTGAATTTCATTAAGGCTAATTTAGTATGGAGGGGTGTAGTAAGTCCCAAGCCTGCACTCGCTTCAACAACACTGCATACAACAGTTACTTCTAGGCAGATCTTCCAAAGCCAAATCAACAAGTTCTTTCTCAAATGTTTATTCAGGCTTTCTTTGGGTAAAATCCCAGTGTCTGCAAAGAGAGTTGAGTAGGGTCTGAATAAAAATTGAACCAAAGGACTTCAGAATCTAGGGTTGGGTTTTTACTCACATTATATAAGTAAAACTAGCTACCTCCTCAATCCTGTTTTGTGTGGAGGGAATTCAGTCACCTCCTTGACACAATCTTGCCCACTTGTGGACATCTCTGTATAATGAGAAGATCCCCCCCAATATGTGGGTTCTGGGGGCAGGACCCTCCGTTAAACAGTAAAACAATTCAGGTAAACTGTGAGTGGAACCTTGTAGAGTTTTCCCTTCCTCCCACCTCTTCCAAAAAGTGTCCAAAGAAGGGGGCAGTTCTTCTGGGAGTCTGTGAATAGAAAACTGTTATGCAACTATTTTTTAACTGTCAGATCGTGCTAGGTAGAAAAAGATTACTAGTGAGAAGAGAACTAGCATGTGAATATTCAGAACTTAGTGAACTGGGTTTTTCTTGCATATACTTTGCAATGATATATATTTTAACTTTTTTTTTCAAAGGGATATCCTGTGCCTATCCACATATAGAAAATGGAGGTTTTTTTCACTTTGGGTTAAGTTGTAAGGAAACTATCCCTGAGATTGATAGTCTCATGGTGATTTTTTTCCCTTTGGTGTCCTTGCACATTTGCTACCTGAACTCAAACCTTTTCTTCCCTTTTTTTTAGACATATGTTCTCCTGATTCTTTCGAACATGGTTATTTTCTATATAATTATTGGACAATCTATAAAGAAGGTGCAGAAATTTCATATGCATGTGCGCATGATTATAGACCTGAAAATCCAAAAGGCAAAGCTATATGCACAAAGAATAACTGGATGCCTCCTCCAAGATGCATCCTTATGAGTAAGCAGTATTTATATTATATTGTGCTCTTAATTACCACTGTAGACGTTTTACTATCATTGTCTGTCTAAGATAAATACAAAAATACCAATTCTAGCAGGTGACGTGTCATGAGAGTGTTCATTTCTGATGTAAATGTGTGATCATTTTTCTGTGACCCTCACCCAGCACTACTGTTTGTCACCCCTACTTGTTGTTTCAGGTATAATAGTTAGATTGTATATTCCTTGGGACAGATACCAGGTGAAGAGCCAACATAGCTTTGGGTGCAATATAATAGTATTGGTAACGATAAAAGCCTGCAGCTATTTCTCCTTATCCTCTCCCCATAGCCTGTCTTGGCTCCTGTGTGCTTCAATTCACTGCAGATCAGTTAAGCTACTTTTTCCTCCTGTTCCTCCATGCAAATTGGGAGCTGGTAGAGCGGGCAATCAGAGCGCAGGAAAGACAGTCTCCCTGCTCTCAGTTTTGGCTCCTGGCAACATATTGGCCCTTACAAACTGTGTGGGGCAAATACCAGAAAAATCTTGCTCAACACTTGCAGCTCTGGAGTATGCTGAATGGATAGAATCTTCAGAGAATTTGTCAAACTCTAACAAGCTTCAACTGTGCATATCCTTATGACTTGCTAGAATTCCAAAGCACAGAAAAAGTTCAGCACTAGCTGGATTTCCGTTCCCTACTCCAAAGCATGTAGGTGCCACTGGTCCTTAACAAAACAGTTGAAAGTCTATTTTAACACAGGCAAAACAAAATATTTCTTCTCTCATCTCATTTGTATAAATGGCTTAAATGTCTGTTTAAAAGAAACTTTCCAAAACAATTCAACTTGCAAAAGATCCCTAGTGGTATATATAGTTTTCAGTCAAAGTGATTAAGCTTCGAGAAAGTTATAAGCAACTGAAAACAGTGTCTTACAATGGAAAGTGTTGGGCATCATTACCTGAGCCCCCTATAAAATGACCAAATTGTTGGATGTACAAAGCAGCCAGTGCTGGAGATGGCATGGACGCAAACTGGTCCAGTAAGCCACTGTACCTGAAGAAGCCTTGAGTAGCTTTCTGTTAGGCAGGAGGAGAGTGTGCAGTGTATCATATTTTGGGATGGTATAGCATGTTCTTCTTCGAGTGGTTGCTCATGTCCATTCGAATCAGGTGTGCGCACCCTGTGCACTGCGTCTCCGGAGCGTTTTCCCTAGCGGTACCCGTAGTGCCGGCAGGGCGCCCCCTGGAGTGGCGCCGCTATGGCGGAGCATAAGTACCCCTGCCGGCGCTCCCCCACCTCAGTTCCTTCTTACCGCCCGTGACGTTCATTGGAGCGTGTCTCTCTCTTAGAGTAGTTAATGGTTCCCGTTTTTCTTAGTGTAGTGTTGTAAATAGTTATAAATAGTTTTAATTAGTTAGATAGTTAGTGAGTTCTTTGTTTTCCTTCCCCCCCCTTCGGGGGGTGAGGAATGCCAGGGCCGCAAGGCTTTAAGGCTTGTGCAGTATGTGCTAAGTTCATGCCTAAGGGGGACCTCACGATAGCTGCTTAAAGTGTTTGGGTGAGGGCCACTTAGCAGACGCCTGTAAGATCTGCAGGTCGTTCAAGCCGTGCACGAAGAGGGAGCGAGACTCTCGTTTGAAGCTTCTCCTCATGGAGGCGGCTCTACAACCGGAACCGACTGGCCACTCCACGGTGAGCGGTGCGCCGGCTTCAACACGCGACGCCCCGTCCCGTCCCGTGCGCGGACTTCGGTACCGAGGGCTCGGCACCGTTCTCACTCCCCGGCACCGAAGAGGCTAAAGACTTCGTGGGGTAGGTCTCCGAGCCGGAAGTCCAGGTCGGGCCTACACCGTCGCTTCAACTCACCGGTGCAGACATCTCCAAGTGCTGCGGTGCGGCGGAAGCGAGCGGGCCGACCATCTAGTCCAGGTCAGCTACCCTCACATCGTCCCTTGACGCCGGACACTTTTGAGGTGGCGCAGGACTTGATTAGCCTCACTACCTCCCCTCCGTCGTCTGTTGAGGCAGAGAGGTCAAGGTCTTCTACGCCTGGAGCCATGTTGGCACCAGCTTCTCCTCCGCACCGGTTGGATCGGTCGGCACCGGTCACGTAGCTCCCCTGTGGGACCAGTACCGCTTGCCTCTACGTCGGTGCCAGTCTCGGTACAGGCTGCCAGGCCGCATCCGGCACTCGACTAGACTCGACCTCCCTCAGTGCTGGGACCTCTCCCAGAACCGGCCTTAGCTGCGCTGGTGCCGTATTACTCAGGCCTTGAGGTACCGTCAATGGCACCATCAGCAGTACCGGCACCGCGTCCCTTGCCCGTGATGCCGCTACAGTCATCGTCACTGGGCTCTTCGGCACCACTGTAAGTACCGGCATCGGCCCTGTGGGCCATGCCGGTACCACCATTGCTGGTCACCCCAATCCCTTCTAGGGCAGCCACTATGGCTCCGGCGCCTTCAGTCCTACCCACCATGGTGCCCACGCTGGTACCGATGGGAGCGCCACCTCTGGGGCAGGTGGACTCTACAGTTCTGCGCACGCAACCGGCACTGACCTCAGCACCGCAGTCCACGTGCACCGTGCCGGCGCCAGTCGGGCCCGAAGCCTGTCTTTCTGGCACCGGCACCGGTATGACCTCACCATACGCATGCGGGCAAGCCAGAATCCATGGCCAGGTTCGCCCCTCCGATGGTGACGGGGTACTCATCATCAGCGCCACCCTGGCACGAGTCTGATTACTCTTCAGATTCTGATGTGGGCTCTTTTGGATCGGAGTCCTCGAGGGCTTCATCACAGCATAGATCCCGTTCCCGGCACCGGCGTGATCATTTGCACGTGCAACAGACTTGGCCGCCTCAGCCGCACTGGCCCTTTTGGACGCCGTGGGCATACCATCAGTGGCAAGGGCCTGTGCCCCCCTCCACGGTGTCCAGTGTCTCTGGGCACCGAGTGCCCCCGTCGGCGTTGCTGTCATGACCCCCTCTCTCGCCCCAGAGGACTGCTACCATAGATGCAGCTAGGGACCCGCAGGCTTCGGTACCAGAGCCGCTTCCACACACGGCGGTGCCTGTCCACCTGGCCCCTCAACCGGGCCCTACTCTGGATCCGGTGCCAATTCAGGAGTTGTCTTCGTCGTCGTCGTCGTCGTCTCCTGATGAGGCCTTAGCGGATCCCGCACCGGCGATGCCAACCATGATGCTCGGTCGCATCAGGATTTGCTCCGGTGTCTGACCTCCAACCTGGGTGTCCCAGTGGAGTCAGCAGTAGAGGACACGGCTCTGATGATAGACATCCTGTCCGATGATGTGCCCGCCCGTTTGGCTTTGCCACTCAACAAAACTGTGGCTAAGATCACTAACGCCCTGTGTCAGACCCCGTCTTCCTTAACCCCTACCTTAAAGGGAGTCGAGAGGCGCTATTATGTCCCGCAGTCAGGGCACGAGCACCTTTATTCCCAGCCCGTCCCGGGGTCCCTGGTTGTCCAAGCCGCAGCCCAGAAGGAGAGGCTTCCGCAGCCGGGGCCGTCCCCAAAGGCTAGGGAGCCCAAACGCCTCGATTTAATGGGGCGTAAGGTGTATGCCACTGGTGGGGTGCAACTCCGCATTGCTAACCAGCAGGCAATGCTGAGCCGATACGCCTATAACACATGGCAGGCGATGGATAAGTTCAAAGATAAACTCCCCGCTGAGGCACGTCAAGAGTTTGGGGCTATGACCACAGAGGGCAGAACCATCACCCGCACAGCTCTTCAGGCTTCCCTGGACGCTGTTGACTCTGCAGCCCGTACCATGGCGTTGGGTGTAGTTATGCGCCGTGGTGCATGGCTGCAGGTGTCTGGAATACCTCGTGATGTCCAGACTACTATTCAGGACCTGCCTTTTGACGGCAAAGCGTTGTTCTCCGAGCATACTGACTCGAGACTCCAGACGCTCAAGGACACGAGGTCCGCTCTCCAGTCCTTGGGGATCCACACGTCGGCTCCTCAGCGACGTCAGCTTCCCTACAGACAGCAGGGGAGAATGCAGTCCTAGGTCCCCCGTGGGGATTACTGGAGATGCCGTCCTCGCGCTCCCAGTTGGAGTGCGGGGGCGGCTGTGGCCCCGTCTTCGGCCTGAGCTCGTCGTCGCTGCCCGAGAGGGGACAATCCCCGTGTGGTTGGTCAGGGCCCCTCTCAACAGTCCAAGCACCCATTTTGACGGTCCTCTAGAGCGTTGCACACCAGTTTCCCCCCCGGCCCCCTGTTTGGGGCCAGGTTATCCCACTTTGCCCGCGCCTGGGCAGAAATCCCCACGGACGCCTGGGTTCTGAGAATAGTCAGGGATGGCTATACTATCCCTTTCCTGGGCTCGTCCCCTTCCAACCCGCCAGCCCCGTCCCTTTTCAGGGACACCTCTCACGAAGGCATTCTCCGTCAGGAGGTGTTAGCGCTCCTCCAAAAGGGAGCGGTAGAGAGGGTCCCCTTCACACTTAAGGGGCAAGAGGTTTTATTCCCAGTATTTTATTGTCCCAAAACCCAAGGGCGGGGTTCATCCCATTCTAGACCTCAGGGACCTCAACAAGAGACGGTGGTGAAATCCAAATTCAGAATGGTAACCCTGGCCTCTGTTATCCTGGTATTACAGTTAGGAGACTGGTACGCAACTCTCGATCTCAAGGACGCTTACTTCCATGTGGCAGTAAGACCCAGCCACAGGAGGTTTCTCCGCTTTATAGTGTCCCACTGTCACTTTCAGTTTATGGTGCTCCCCTTTGGTCTTTCGACAGCACCCAGGGTCTTCACAAAATGCATGTCGGTCGTAGCGGTGTTCCTCCGCAAAAAGGTGGTACACGTCTTTCCGTACCTAGATGACTGGCTAATTTGTGGTCGATCCTACGAACAAGTGGTGGCTCATGTTTCCCTCACAAGGTCTCTCTTCTTAAGACTAGGTCCCATGCTGAACGAGGAAAAGTCATCGTTGACTCCCTCTCAGAGCCTTGAATTCGTGGGGGGCTCTCTTGGATGCCACGGTGGCGAGAGCATTCCTCCCCAGGAACAGATTTCTGGCCATAATGGAGCTGGTCTCTGAGTTAACCCGGTTTCCCATTACGGCCGCCCGAGTCTGCTCGAGACTGTTGGGACACATGGCGGCATGCACTTATGTGGTACGCCATGCTCGAATGAGGCTCAGATCGCTGCAGACCTGGTTAGCGAAGGTGTTCGACCAGTCCAGGGGTCTCTGGAACATGGTTCTCACGATGCCTCCAGCGGTAATTGCCTCCTTACAGTGGTGGATTCAGGAGGCTGTGGTGTGCAGCGGGGTTCCGTTTACTGTACTTCCCCCTTGGTGACACTGGTCACAGACGCTTCGGACCTGGGTTGGGGAGCACACCTGGGGCATCACAGGACCCAGAGCTTGTGGTCCCTTGCAGAGCGGGCCCTACATATAAATGTCCGGGAGCTCAGGGCAGTCAGGAGAGCTTGCGAGACCTTCCTGACAAAACTGTCGTGCCGCTCCATCCTGGTGCGCCTGGACAACACGGTGGCTGTGTTCTACATCAACAGGCAGGGGGGAGCCCGGTCGCCTCCCTCTGTTGCGAGGCTTTGTGGCTGTGGGACCTGTGAGTAGCGCACAATATAATTTTGCAGGCGGAATACCTGCCGGGGTGCAAAAATTTGCTGGCCGATGCTCTGAGCAGGTCCTTCGGAGCCCACGAATGGTCCCTCAAGGATTTGGCCCTTCATCAGGTCTTCCACAGGTGGGGTTATCCCCTAGTAGACCTGTTTGCCTCGGCACACAACACCAAGTGCCGGAGTTACTGCTCCCTGTTGGGGCTGGGGGACTACTCCAGGGGAGATGCCATGACTGTGCCGTGGCCGGCTGGCATCCTCTATGCCTTCCCACCGTTTCCCCTAATTCCCAGGGTTCTGACCAGGGTCAAGACCCTCAGGTCCACGGTCATCCCGATAGCCCCTCGGTGTCCCAGGCAGTTCTGGTTCCCTATCCTGGTGGATATTCTCAGCGAGGAGCCTATAACGCTCCCGCCGGTTCGGGATCTCCTCACCCAGCCTTGGGACGGGATGCTCATGGTTCACCCGAATCTCAGCTCTTTCTGCCTGACGGCCTGGTTTATCCGTGGGTGTTGCAACCAGAAAGGGAATGTTCCCAGAAGGTGCAGATGGTCCTCCTAGGTAGCAGGAATCCATCTACCAGGCGGTCCTACGTGGCCAAGTGGCAGCGCTTCTCGTCTTGGGCGTCCAGAAGGGGAGTGCACCCATCCCGTGCACCTGTCCTGTCCATTCTGGACTACCTTTTCCAACTTAGGTCCGGTGGGTTCTCTACCTCTCCTATCAAAGTCCATGTGGCATCACTCTCTGCCTTCCATGTTGGGTCGGCAGGAGTCTCTCTGTTCTCTGACCCTCCTGGTCAAAAGGTTCCTTAAGGGTTTGGATAAGTTGTACCCCTCGGTTAGATCCCCTCTCCCTGCTTGGGACCTTAACCTCGTGTTCTCTACACTTGTGTCGCCCCCCTTTGAGCCGCTGGCCACATGCTCTTTGAAGCACCTCTCTATGAAGGTTGCATTCATCGTAGCCATTACGTTGGCTTGCAGGGTCTCCGAGCTGAGGGCGCTAACTGTAAACCCGCCCTACCTAGTGTTCTCGGAGAATAATGTGAGGCTCCGTCCTCACCCGGCCTTTCTCCCCAAGGTGGTGTCACCGTTCCATTTATCCCAAGAAATTTACCTCCCGGTTTTGTTTCAAAAGCCCCATGCCTCTCCTAGGGAGCAAGTGCTCCACTCCCTAGATGCTAGGCGGGTGTTAGCCTTCTATGTCGATAGAACGAAACCCTTTTGTAAGTCCACACAACTGTTCATTGCTTTCATGGACAGAATGAAAGGACTCCCTATCTCGACCCAGAGGTTGTCCAATTGGGTCGCGGGGTGTATCAGAGAGTGTTATGTCCTGACCAGGAAGGTCCCGCCCCGGATTACAGCACATTCCACCAGGGCGCAGGCGTTCTCTGTAGCTTTTGGGGCGCAGGTTCCAATTACTGAAATCTGCAGAGTGGCCACGTGGTCGTCAGTGCATACCTTTATGGCGCACTATGTGCTGACACAGCAGGCCAGGGAGGACGCAGGGTTGGGCTCTGCGGTCCTCAGCTCTGTGTTGTAAATGTGTTTGTTTTTTCTCTGTACCACATTGCACTTTTTTTTCAACAGTTCTCTGTGTTCTGTTACTTGAATAAATATGTTTGGGTTGTTCAACTTTCGTGGACTTCTCTTTCTGGGTGCTCCGACCCCTCCTCCGTGAAGTAGAGTTAGCTTGGAAGTCACCTGATTCGAATGGACATGAGCAACCACTCGAAGAAGAAAAGAACAGTTACTTACCTGTAACTGTTGTTCTTCGAGATGTGTTGCTCATGTCCATTCGATTCCCCCCCTACTTCCCTTTCGTCGGAGCGTCCAGCAAGAAGGAACTGAGGTGGGGGAGTACCAGCAGGGGTACTTATGCTCCGCCATAGCGGCGCCACTCCAGGGGCTGCCCTGCCGGCGCGATGGGTACTGCTAGGGAAAACGCTCCGGAGACGTGGTGCACGTGGTGCACACACCTGATTCGAAAGTACATGAGGAACACATCTCGAAGAACAACAGTTACAGGTAAGTAACTGTTCTTTTCCTCTGTCTACGGCAGCCAACATTTCTGGCTGTTGTGAACTGGATTGAAGCCATGACTTTTTTTTTTTTAACCATCTTCCCTTCCCTTGAGAGGGAATTGCAGTTGTCATCATCCCTGCACATCAGTTAGGATGGTTTGTATAAAACTTAAACTACAGGAAGCCATTTAAATCAGCTGAGTCCCATAACAACATTCAGAAAATGCATTGACATCTTGCCTCCAAACCCCATTCTCTTCCTAGTTCTACCCTCTGCAAATGCCCAGAACAACAGGTGAGATGTACAGTGTATCTTGTAAGTCTGCAAATTCAAAGTGAATAAATTCCAAAGCTGAGTGCCCCTCAAGGATAATGTCCTGCTAATGATACCTTCTCCTTTAAAGTGAAGAGCTTCACCAGTCACCATTATGGAGGTACTACAGTGGGAGATGAGATCTCTCAAGAAATCAGATTCAGTGATCATATCTGGGTGAGTTTATGGTGCTGCCTTTCTCAAGAGGATTAACACATGAAGCATCTACACAAAATTTTAAGTTCACATAAAGGAAATAATGTGAGAAGAGAAATCTTTCCCCACAAAGTAGAAGCCAATAGCATTTGAACCAAAATGACCATTTTCCATCCAGCCATCTTTTAGATTGGCTTTGACAAGTCAGTTTCATTAACATTATTGTGCATGTTGTAGTTTTCTTACCTTTCCCACCCACCTTCTGAAAAGCCAAGACATTTTGAAGGAATGTGGTGTTCAAAAGGTTTTGAAATAAAGTTCCTACATTTTATTTCATATATCCCACTTCTTATGATGACTTTATTTTTCTAGAAAGGATTTTAACAGCATTTTGTCCTCAGGTAATGTCTCTTTCTCTCTCTCTCTCTCTCTCTCGCTTGCTCTCTCTCTTTTAGACACCTGTAAAAAAATAGAGGTAAAGAATGGTTATTTCAGTGGAAGTAAGGACAAATTTAATTTCAATGAGGAAGCAAAATATGGGTGTGATAGTGGTTACAAAACTCCCAAAGGAAATGAGGGGAAGACACAATGCCTTCAAGATGGATGGGCTCCTTTACCAAAGTGTTTCTGTGAGTAATTTAATGTGTAATGTGTTCTCCATGTCTGTCACTTTTGGTCTGTCTTTTCTTTCTGGCTATCAGATGAGCATTGTGGTTATTTATGGGTGTCACGAGGTGTCCTTCCACCTGGGACACCCGTCATGGTCCCTTGCCAAGTGTGCCCCCTAGTTTCAGGGCTAGTATAGCCTTGTGGGCTTTAATCCCAAATCTGGTTTCCCCTGTATTAGGGTCAATATGGCCTCTCTGGCCTAGTCAACAACCTAGTCCACCCCGTTAGGATATATATGGCCTCTCTGACTCAGTCACAGATCTGGTCCTCCCCTATTAGAGTATATATGGCTTCGCAGACCCAGTCACAAATCTGATTGACCGCTTTGAGGGTATATACGGTCCCTCTGGCCTAGTCACTAACACCGTTCCCTCCTCCGGGTACGGACGCCCTTGCAGGCCTGGCTCACTAGTAGGCCTCCCGACGGACCTGGGAGCCGGGTTGCTGTGAGGTGAGGGCGGTAGGAGGACTTGGGCCCTCCCACTCCACCGGGTCCCAGCTCAGGGCCCTGTTGGCAGCAATAGCGCACACTGCCTGCCCAGCGGGGATTCCCCCGTAGGGCGCTGAGCTCTGGGAGGTCAATCCCCCACCCTGGGCTCCTTCCTATTGTCACTGGGCGTTGTTCCAGCCTCGGGGCCTGGCTAGGCAAGTTGGGGCCTTGTAGATGTCCTCTCGAGCTGGAACAATTGCTGTGGCTGTGGTGGTGGCTGCTGCAGGGTCTGCTGCTGCGGCGGCTGCAGCGGTAGCTGATCAGGAGCTCCTAACTGAACTCCTTCCCCTCTGGCAGCCTGCCCCAACTGCCCTGTGTGGCCCCCATTTATCCTGGAGCAGTTGGAGCATGCCCAGTAATCTACAGGGGGTGTGGTCTCCTTTACCCTCTGAATTGAGTTAAACCCTTCCTGTCTAGTGTGGGGGAGACTCACCACATCACAATGGGGCAAAGTTTGGGGGTTCATATAGAGAAATTGGTAAGACTGAGGTATTTTATTGGGCTCTTCTTTAATAATGACAAATCTAAGTAAGAAAATAAATCTGTATGTTTGGGAAGGTATTAGCATAAAAAATAAAAGAACTGTCTGATTACATATGAAGCAAAAGGAGATAACATTTATGTAAAACACCAGGTTTCAGAATGCTTTTCAATGATTTTCATTAAGGAGCTTTGAATGCTTCCTCTGATCTTTTTTCTCCAGAGTAGAGGAAATACAGTGAGGAATTAAATTCTTCACTTTTGGGAGTGGAATAGGGGGTGGGTGTAAGGATTCAGAATATTAGCCCAGTCCAAATGAGGTTTAGGATTTTCATCTCTTTCTTTTATTGTTCTACCATGGCTGTCTGAAAATGCATGAACCTGACGCTATTTGAATTTTTGGCGCTTCTACTATATAATGCTGCATTTCCACCCTCTCCACCCAGCCCTGTAATACATATGTGATCCAATTTGTTTTCTGTTCAGCTACTTTTGACTTTACCCCTTCATGGACTCTATTGGCTATCTTCATAATTCCCAGTCCCAAAAAAAGGGCCTTTACCTATTTCAGAGAATATTGTTGTGGGTCTTCGGAGCAGGGCCATGCGGCATATTAATACATTCTTGGTTGTCTCAGTTTTCTGGCTCTTTCCATGTTCTGTATCATAGACATCTATGACCTTTAGACCTCCCCTTTCTGCGTATGTATTTTTGCTGTAGAATGATCAGTGCAATGCTTTGGTTTTAGTCTATAAAGCTCTACATGCATGAGCGCCATTTGGGAGAGTGTGTGTGGGGGAAGTAGCCCCCCTTCCAAAGTTTGAATGCCTGGATTTCATACTTTATATCTGCTTAAAGCTGCATGGCCTGGCTCCAGAGGCAGTTCTTAAATATAAGAGTTTGAGCTGCCTTTGGGCTTTGCCTTTGGGTCAGGGAGTTTTCTTAAAAACAGAAGGAGGCAGAGTGATTAAGAAGAACAAAAGGCTAGTCAGTCAAGTAATTGAAGGATTATTAGATCATCATGAAAACATTGCCAGGTACTTAAAAGAGAAGGGTGAAAAAGAATAGAAATGACTGTAGTGTTGCTGGGATTTACATTTGAATCACTGCTGTTAAACTTAAAAAAAAACGAGTGGTCCTGTAGCACCTTGGAGAGTAACAAAAAACCTTCTCTTAAACTTGTAAATATTCTTGAAAAAGGGGTGAAGAGGGACTAAGCCAGTGGTCCCCAACCTTTTGGGGCTGCCAGGCGCCCGGGGCGGGGCCATGCATGTGCTGCGTGCCTGGGGCCCGGGGCGCAAGAATGGCTCGAGCCGGCCCTGGTCACTAGGCAGGTGCACAGAAATGCCCCGGTGGGCGCCATGGCCAATACACTTGTAGCCCCTGGATAGAGATGATGCATGGGGGCGGGAGGGGGAGGGGAGAGGGTGGATGGGGTTGGTTTCCTCCCTCCCCATTTGGTGCTTGGCTTATACAAAGCATGCTCAGTAACACTGTGGAAGCCTCTGTCCTTACTCCATCCCCCCCCCCCATTTTCACTCTCCCCCCCATATCATGGCATGCATAGGTCGCGCCCCCCCCCCCAAATTTGAAATGATGCCCTGTCTACATGGTGTGACACATTGGAGGCTCCTTCCTTCCTTATGCACCATTGTGTTAGTTCAGGTTATCTGAATCACTGCTGCAGACAATCCCTTGGAGTGCACTCTTGGGGGCTGAAGGCAGGACATTGTTGAATATGGAGGGTCCACAACTGCGGTGCTCGCTCTGAGTTGTAATGAGTCAGTTCTGTGTTGCTGATTTTCATTGCGTGGTGCGAGGCTCATCAGGGCTGCCTAACTTAGTGTAATCCAAAACCATTTCTCGCCTCTGCTTTTCTCCCTTTGGTTGTCTGGTTAGTCAAGTGACTGAGAGTTGCATGTGTTTTTGCAGTAATGCTCCCTGGTAGGATGTTGAGAGATGGACTGTAAATTATTAAAATAAACAAATTGTGCAAAGCCTCCAGTAAGGTAGTAATCAGTAAGGTAAAGGTCCTTGGAAAATTCCTTAATCCAAACACAATCATAATGTCTGTGTATCTATAGTAGCTCCACCATGCGAAGAGCCGCCTGTCATTGACTTTGGAGGGATTGTTAGCAGTGACAAACTGGAGTACAGGGAGGGTGACAAAGTGCAGTACAAGTGCAATCCTGGATACACCCTGACGGGGCCTGAGTGGATCACATGCAATGGCAAAGCCTGGACACCTGCACCACAGTGTTTGGGTAAGAGGAACTGCTGCTTTGCTCTTTCCTACAGGTTGGCTCTTTAGTAGAGAGGACCCAAATCCAACCTAGGAATTCGGATGCTCCTCAGCTCGAGGATAGTGGAGAAGTGGTTTCAGAATTCAGCGCAGAGTCACGTGTCCGATGGGCTAGACTTGATCCTTGGATCCAAATATGACTCAGGCCATATCTAGTCCCTAGCAATCACTGTTACTGAGATCTTTGTAGCTCACCAGACCCATTTCAAATATGAAATTGGAATTGGGAGGGTCTCTTTTATGACAAGACCACAGAGTATCTGCATTTTTTTACTTTACAGAAGAGACAGACCTGCAAAGATTCAGCCCACTATTGATGACTTTTTATATATACATTACTGTGCCTGGAAGTGATTAAAATGACCAAATTTTATTAGAAAATCCATGATTCTATATTACAGGTTGAACCTTTCCCTGGTGTGGAAACATGCATGATCCGGCATGATTTTAATTAGCCAGATATCCACTTATCATGGGTGTAGCCAAGTTTCCCATGGTCCCATAAAGTTTGTTTACAGCCACCAGTCCTGGCTCTCAGGGTTCTGTTCTGTTATTTAGTTCTAATTTACCCCTACATGTCTTCTAAAAGCCCAGAAAGCAGTGGAAGGGTTGGTAATGCTGCTAGACAATATAGACCTCCGAGTTTGTCAAATTTTTCTGGTTTGGCACTGGTCAGGTCCCAAGGGTGCTGGATTACAGAGATTCAACTTGTAATTGTTATTCGATATGGGCTTTGAGTGTCTTTTTAAATGTAGTTTTCTAATGAAATTAGTTGATACTCTTCTAGTTTAATTCAGTGATATTCATGGAGCTGAATATATATGTGATATTTTTACTGACGTTGTGTAACAAAGAGTCTTATTAAAAGTCAAGTGTCCTAGAAGTTCTTTGTATTGTGCAGGAGCCTTTCGTCTTTTCAGGGGATACTTTTGGATTATATTGCTTGTTAGGATCTCTGATAATTGAAGTCCTGCCTATTTGAGTTAGATAAAATCATATACAAACTAGGTGAATGTGTATATGTGTTACTGCATAATTCTGCCTATAAAATATATTGCTTAGTGACCCTTGCAAGCTTTTGCAGCACATGCATTTGACTGCCTAAAGGCGGTACACAGCATAATATAGCTTTATCTCCTGACTATAAAGACAGTGTTCTGTGCTACTTCTCCTGAAACTGTTGCATCTCTTGACACTATTAACAACCTAAAATAGAACAGAGAGATGCATTCCCTATTAGGATTCCCAGCTGCCTGGTTTTTTATCAGAAAATCCAGTCAAAAAGCAGACCTGGCAGTGTCTGGTTGTTACTGGAAGATTTGTTTTTTAATTAAAAACCTTTATTCTTTAATTTGTCTATTCTGGTAATTAAGTTTGTGGCCCACTCTAAAGGTATTTTCAGGAAAAGCTGCAGTTAGGTAGCTTCCCCTTGAAGGGACACAGATACAGCCCGCTAGTCAAGAGTAGACAATCAAGCAGTAAATCTTCAAAGACAAAAGCAATATTTATCTAGAAGTGAGCGATTATAACAAATGAGTAGACAGATAAAATGGAGTTAATATTAAAAAGGAAATGAAGTGGCAGGTCAAATAAAACCACAACACTACAATTTAACTTTATGGTATATTCAGTTACTTAACATGCTATTCCTTCTAACAATGATATCAATTACACACTTAACACTAAATACTTAACACAGCCTCCAACAAGTGCTGATCAGGCCATTATTAGTTGGGTGGAAGGAGGCTCTCATTTAGGCCAGATCTACACCCGGGGGCAGTATCAATCCAAGGTACGCTCTCTCAACATGACTAACATAGCTGAAGCACCTTGAATCGAGTTATTGTGGCATCTCTACTGTGGGGGATCAATGGGAGAAACTCTCCCTTTGATTCCCCTTACACTTCTCCATCTGGTGGAGTACCAGAGTTGACAAGAGCGCGATCAACAGTCTGTTCAGTATGTCTTTACTAGACCTCACATGATCCCTCTCCTGTCACCAATTTCCAGCCTCTGAGAAACAAAGGCTAGGGATGCCATCTACCTATCCTGGCTAATAGCCATTGATGGACCTAACCCCCATGAATTTATCTAGTTCTTTTTTGAATCCTGTTGAAGTCCTCATCTTCATAATATTCTTTGGCAGGGAATTCTACAGGTTGACTGTACACTGCATGAAGAAAAACTTCCTTTTGTTTGTTTTAAATCTGCTACCTATTGATTTCATGTGGTGACCCCTAGTTCTTATGTTATGGGAACAAGTAAATAACTTTTCCTTATTCACCTTTTTCCATACCAGTCCTGATTTAATAGACCTCTATTATATCCTCCCTTAGTCTCCTCTTTTCTAAGATAAAAAGTCCAAGTATTTTAATCTCTCTTTATATGGGACATGTTCCAAACCTTTAATCATTTTTGTTGCCCTTTTCTGAACCTTTTCCAATGCCAGTCTATCTTTTTTAAATGAGGTGACCAAATCTGAATGCAGTATTCAAGATGTGGACATACCATGGTTTTATATAGAGCAGTGTTTCTTAAACTTTTTAAGACCGAGGAACACCAAACAATCATGTTTTTTTATCAGGAACATCAAGGATTTTTGTTGTTAAACAAAACAAAACAAAAATGTAGACGGACCAAATACTGGAAAAGCCTCTTCTGGAAAAAAATGTGCTATTTGCATACCTCTTCCTGAAAAAAAAAAAAAAAGCAGTGTAGCCCTATCCATAGTGTTTTATACATTGCAGAGAGAGTACCCAGCAGAAGGGTTATGTTTTGCAGTCACTTTGCACAGGGCAGGTAAATGGTTGCACAAGGTGCAGGACACTGAAGAATCAGGCCCTAACATTTTTATGTTTTTTTCTCTAGCACCATGTATCATCACGAAACAGCAGCTGGAGGCCAAAAATCTGCTTCTGTCCAATGGCCAAAGATATGCCCAGCTGATTCAGAGTGAGCACACAGTGGAATTTATGTGCAGTGAAGGATACGCTCTCATAAGCCCTTCAGTCAGGATGTGTGTTAATGGGCACCTGGATTTGCCTTCATGCATCTCTGGTAAATCTGCACTGAATTGTGATAATTCAGTTTTCTTAGTTGTATTTGCTGTCTTGTGTACAGTCATTTGTGTCCTTGTATTGAGGTGAGTATTCTGCACTGAGAGACTTGCCCCTTCCATTAGAGGTAATCCCTCATGAGGCATTGCATCACCCCCTGTAGGCACAATGTAGTGGGCATATTGTGCAGAACAGAGCTGTCACCTGTAGTGTGGGCAGCAGTTCCATATGATGGAATTCCTTTGTATGAACCTGGTGGGCAATGTCATAGAATTGCTTTAAAGTTAGAGTTGCAAAGTGTAGCACTCAAAGGACTGGAAATGTTTAGTTATTTTTACTCATATAACTTCTTGCTTCATTTGGGGTGAATTCATTGCTGTTCAGAAGGCTTGCACAAAGTTGGGCATAAGTGGTGCACAATGCTTGTGCTGCTCCTCTGTGCATGGATACATTTCTCTCTCACTGAAAATGACTTAGATGGTGGCTAAGAAAAGTTTATATAGTACATGAGAAAACATGAACATTAAACAGTTGCCTCAATCATTGTTCCACTCTCTCTGAATGAAAGCAGGGCTGTGCTAGAAAAATATACTATGATTATTCAGTTAAATGCTGGCCATAATGTATACCCACTTACTCAATTATTTTTAAATGAGATAGTTTTGGCCTTCACAACATCCTCTGGCAAAGAGTTCCATGAGCTGGTTATGAAGAAATACATCATTTTGTTTGTGTTAAATCTGCTGCTTATTAATTTCATTGGGTGACACCTTGTTCTTTGTGTTCTGTGAAGGAGTAAATAACATTTTCTTTGTCAATTTTCTATATAATTAATGATTTCTGTCATATCCCCTTTTAATCATTTCTTTCCCAAGATGAAAAGCCCCAGTGGATTTAATCTCTCTTGTTATGGAAACATTTTTGTTGCTCTTTTCTGTACTTCTCCAAATCCAATATACGTTGGCTGTCCAGATCTGCATGCAATTTTCAAGATGTGGGTGCACCATAGATTTATACAGAGGCCATATGACATTCACTGTCTTATCATACATCCCTTTCCTAATGATGCCCAATATTCTCTTAGGTTTTTTGACTGCTGATGAGTACATGTTTTCAGAGAACTATCCTCAATAAATGCAAGATCTCTTCATTGGTAACAGATAATTAGAACCCCATCATCATCATATATATAGTAGCCCAGTGTCTGTGAGTCTGTAACGCTGACGTTCACGGCCACGCCCCCTGGCCGTGTACGTCAGTGCCCCGCCCCCCTTCCCCTCCCTCCGTGGTGGCTCGGCTGAGCGCTGCGCCACTCAGCTGGACCCCGGGCGGCAAGCGGCCGTTTGGGGTCCGCGCTCCCATGCATGGGGAGCGCGGACCCCAAACGGCCGCTTGCCTCCCGGGGTCCAGCTGAACGGTGCTCCCGCCGGGGCTAGAGTTGCCACGTGTCCGGTTTTCTACCGAACAGTCCGGTATTTGCACTGTCTGTCTGGAAGAAAAATTCAGAAAATACCGGACATGTGCATTGTCCGGTATTTTGTGAATTTCCGGCTGAGCACCGGAGGGAAGCCTGGCGGGGACAGGGGAGCGACTGGGAGGCAGAGTGCGATTGGCTTTGGGAGCCCTGTGGTCGCGCACAAAATCCGAGTGGGGCCGGGCGGGCGCCGGGACTCCCAGCCACCCCCCCCCGCCTGGCTTTTGCACTCGGGACCAGAGGCTCCAGGTGCCAGTCGTGGCCCGTCTCCCAGCTGGGAGCCTCTGGTTGCGAGCAGAAGCTGGGTGGAGGGAGTGACTCCCAGCCCCGCTCCCGCCCCTGCCCCTGCCCCCGCCAGGCTTCTGCTGGCAAGTAAAGGGAGCGCCTGCTGGAGGCGTGGCCGGAAGGACTCCGGCCGCGGCCAGTGGCTGCACCCCCCCCCGCCAGGTCTGCTTCCTGCCCCCTTCCTCTGTCCCCTCCTCCCGTCCAGCCCCACAGCCCCGATCTCCCTCAGCTCTCTTCTCGCCCCTCTTCCTGCTGGCCAGCCCCGCAGCCCCCAGACACCCTGCCCCGCCAGCCTTCTTCCCGCCCCTTCCTCCGGGCCCCGCATCCTCCCCTCCAGCCCCACAGCCCCCAATCCCCCAGCTCTGCTTCCTGCCCTTCTTCCTGCCTGCCGGCCAGCCCCATAACCCCGGTCCCCGCCAGCTCTGCTTCCCGCCCCTTCCGGCCAGCCCTCCCAGACAAGCGTGTCTGTTTTTATAGCGGGTCTACCTGGCAACCTAGCCGGGCCCAGCTGAGTGGCGCCGGCGCTGTGCTGCTCAGCTGGGCCCCGGGCAGCAAGCGGCCGTTTGAGGTCTGCGCTCCCCATGCATGGGGAGCACGGACCCCAAATGGCCGCTTGCTGCCGCTTGCACCCCCGCTGGGGCCCAGCTGAGCGGCGCAGCACTCAGCCGAGCCGCCACGGAGGGAAGGGGAGGGGGGGCGGGGCGCTGACGCACACGGCCAGGGGATGTGGCCGTGTACGTCAGTGTTACAGACTCTCAGACACTGGGCTACTATAGATATGATGGCAAACCCTTTGATATCTGAATCATCCTGCCTGAGTTGAAAAACAAATTCCCTAGCCCAGGGAGGAACCTCAGAGGAGCATGGAACAATTTATCATATTCTACACACAAGCTGTGCTGCTGGGGCTACGGTGTGCTCTGAGAGCAGACCTTGGGTCTAGAACTCAGGGGAGGGGGATGGGAGACTCTCACTGACCCCTCCCCTCCCTTATCTATAGTATCTGAGGATGAGGCTCCTAATGTTATGGTCACTGTGCGTGGCTTAGAGCCACATGCACACATCCATTATAACATCTGAAGGGTCTAAACGTGGTTGCCTCAGCATTGGACAAGGAGCCATTTTCCCCATGGAGTAACATGACCAGAAAAAATTACATAGGCATTTGTGCTGAATATTATCAACATTGCCATTTTTCTTCCTTTTAGAAACGGAAAAATTGTAGTCGTCCACCGACTCTTGAGAATGGAGACATAACTACTTTCTTGAAAAAAGAATACACATCTGGCTCCTTTGTGGAATTCAAATGTCAAAAATTTTATGCAATTGAAGGACAGAATAGATCTTTTTGTGACAATGGAAATTGGACAAAGACACCAATTTGTTTAGGTAAAAATACAAAACAAAACACCTCTTTTAGGCTTTGAGGGTTTTTTAGAGTTTAACAGAACAAAGCTAATAGCTTGTGTAAACGCATTACTTCAGTGTGCTAAACTGGGGGATTACCAAGACAACTGCTTGTCACCCTGTGGGATTCTGGGAGGGGCTGCTCGCCTTCAGGGTCTGTGGGTGGCCACTCCACCCCACTATACACTGCTATGTTCTTGTGAGGGATCAGCTGTGGCTGCTAGCCCTGGGGTAGTCTCCAGCCCAGCAAGCAGTCTGTAAGAATAGTCTTTAAACACTGGTCCTGGCGCAGGGCAGGGCAATAATAACCCACAAACTGTCAACAGGTCCATCCCTGGTTCCGGACGGGGCGGCAGGTTACCAAATAAATAGTTCCAAGGCCCGTCCCTGGTTCAGGGCAGGGTAGCAGGAAAACAGTTTTGAGCCCAGGACCTGTATCAGGTCAGGGCGGCAGGCAAACAAACAAATAGTTCAAGGCCCATTCACAAGAACCCCAGCTGGGTCCCCTTGCTTAGGCAGGGGTCTGGCAGATGCAGGCTCCTGATCGGGAACAGCTGAGGGGGGAGACTGCCATCCAAGAGAGAGGTAGCATGGGGGACGAAGGCCCACCCAATCCACTGTGTCCCAGCCCTGGGCCCAAGCAGCAGCAGGGTGGTCTGCTGCTGAGTCAGTGGGGATCCGTTCCGCAACATCCTTTCTCCCCCTCGGGCTGTACCTGGGTCCAGTGCAAGTCCTTGGGGCACCATCATTCTGGAACCTCAAGCCAGGTAAGCTGACACTCCAGGCAGTCATCCAGTAGTGGTCCTGGTGGCCCAGGCCAGTCCTCAGCGTACCCAAGGTCTAGCTCCTCGCTTGGGTGTGTGGGGGAGGCTTTTGGCTTCTCTGGTCACTGGGGCTTGACTGGCCTTTCTGGGGGGCCTTTTATATCCCTGACCCCGCCTCCTGGCTTCAGTCAGGTGGGTTGCTAGGGCCATGTGTTGCCCACCAATGCTCAGAGAGGGGCCTCTCACCCTTGGGTCCATTCCACCCCACTATATTGCTCCTTTATTCTTATTTTAGAGCCATGTGCTATCTCCATGGAAGAAATGGGAAACCATATGGTAGAGTTGAATGAGAGCGCCAATGAAAACATACCACAATGGGTGTATCTAAACCGTGGTGATTTTCTTGAGCTTCGCTGCCAATCAGGATATTCACTTGCAACTAATTTATCTGAATCCACTTTTATGGTGCAGTGCAATGGAAATCCGATTGTCTATCCAGAATGCAGAGGTAGGCAGAGACGGATTCTAATGGGTATCTCAGATATCTTGCTCTCTGTACAGGGGGGTACTCTATTGTGAGAGGAACAAGTGAATGTAAAGGAGCTGCTTCTTTTCTCTGGTTACTACAATGCTAGTACAATGCTTTCAGAGAAAATTAGTATTACACTAATTAAACTTTAGGATCCAAGAGACACTATGAAGCATAAGCTTTCGTGGGCAAAGACCCACTTCATCAGATGCATCTGATGAAGTGGGTCTTTGCCCACGAAAGCTTATGCTCCAACACTTCTTTTAGTCTATAAGGTGCCACAGGACTCCTCGCCGCTTTTGCAGATTCAGACTAACACGGCTACCCCTCTGATACTTGACACTATGAGGCAGATTCTCTCTGCTCTATTCTAACCCCCCTGAGATAATTTAATACCCACACGACATTTATTTGTCAGACAACAATTTTTAAAATGTAAACGAGTTGCTATCTGTAACTAGGCATATCTAAGGCTATTTCAGATGTTACTGAATATTTACAGAATGCATTCACAGAATATGTAATGGCAGTACTCAGAGGTCATCTCAGAAACACAGAGTTCAGAGCAGCTCAGCCCTCTCTTGAGAGCACAAATTGGATCTATAAAGGGAAAACTGAGTTTGTATTTGGTGCTTGGTTTGTCACTATTGGGTATGCTAGTAGGTATGCCATACAGTCAACTGCAGTGTGTAACAATTTGTCACTACAGAATAACACAAAGTCCTTTAAATTTCTATTGTATCATTCCTGACAGAGCAAATATATTAGAAGTGGTTGAAAAATGGAGAAGCAATTTTTATAGTTGATGGTTTTTCCATTTTGGAGTGTATTTTCATTTTTTCCCCACAAAATATATAAAACATTTTCCCCTTTTTATTACAATAGAATAAATTATATCAAAGACATTTTCCATCACTTTTTCCCTTTTTCATCTTTGGCTGTTCTGTAATGTAACTATTCCAAACTTAGAAAAATTTTCAAAATTTAGAAAGTGGAAAAAAAGGAAAAATTGAGAGGAAAATATAGACATTCTTTTTTTGTGTCTTTCATTAAGATGAAAACAAAAAAAAGCAGGAAAAAGCATAGGGATGGCAGATATGAAAAAATAACATTCAATATTTTGCATACATTGTTTCTCCTTTCCACTCTCAAAATTTTAAATATCCAATTTTTATGAAATGTAGAAATATTCAAAACAAAAGTCCTATATCAAACAACCAAATGGTTTTTTAAAAGTATTTGGTTTAGACAAAAAAGTATTTTATTTAGACAAAAAAGTACTTTCATAAGCAACAATTTTGAATGATTTTTTTCACCAGCTTTGGTATGTATATTGCGTAATTAAAAATCAGTTCATCCACATTCTATCTGGCAACTTCTTAAATAGACATTACAGGAAACAGAGTAGGTTCCCTCCTATACAATTCTGTATGTTTTATTCTAAATAACTTACAATAGTTGTTGATGGACTGTACAGCCTACTGGCCTATTTTCATTTGTAAAATGTTTGTCTCATTCTTGTTAGAAATTGTATGTAACCTCCCCGGAGTGGTTAGTGGTAGATTCAGACCTGAAAGGAACATATATAAGGATGGTGATGTCATTATAATCACTTGTAATCGTGGATTTCACAATCATAATGGACAAAATACAGCTGAATGCACAGGGAATGGCTGGTTTCCTCCTCCAAGATGTGAGTGTATTTGTCCTATCTTGCTTAACAAATGTCAAAATGCCAACTCAGTGTACTAAACATATCAGACTGAAAATGTCCTTGCTAACCTAGTATTCTTCAAATTGTGTCTTTAGGGATTCTCCATGGTAGGTGTGCTTGCATTCCTGCACTGCTGATCTCAGAGCTTCAGTAGCAGTGGCCATTATGTTGGCACAGGTGCTGTATCTTCTCACACTCTGCCATGAGGCTGGTCAGCACACAGGCTAACCTCATTCAGTTGCCTCTCATTCACTCCAGCTACACATGGTGCCATTTACAGTCCATTACAACCATTACTTTCAGTTTTGCATTGGTAAGGTTAGTTAATCTCTTAGGGTAGTTACCATCAAAGATTTTCTCTTTTTAGCTTTTCTCCTTAAAAAATTAAAAACACTGTTTCCATCCTTTTCTTTCCTTTGGGACTCTTCCCACAATGGGGCATTTCTAGTTCACTGGGCTTCAAGAAGTGCCTCTTTTGCAAAGAGGTGATCCCTGTAGCTTGATAAGCATTCCCAGTGCATTTGCTGCCTGCACAAAGGCCACACTCCACAAAAGCGTGATCCCTGCCAGAAGCTCAGACCTTGGTCTTATAAGGACTGAAAGCTCAGAGAAAAGATGATCTTTGTAGAGGCAGTTTTCTGACTCTCTCTAGACCAGCCCCAAGAGTCACATGGCATATGTGAGTCACCTGGCATACTTGGCTCTCAACATCTAAAGGACGTGGGTCAGACACACAAGCCCTCCCACCAAAGAGATCGGGAAGTCACCACAGTGAGCACGCAGATAGCCATAAGTGATCTCCCTCCCCTTCTTCAAGAATGTCCCTATCTCCGAGATTGTAGGGTGATGACATAGGTGGCAATTCAAATGTTCTTCACAGAACATCATGTGGTCACTGAAAACTGGAAAGGGGAGGGGGAAGAAAGCAGTTAGCACCTTCAATGGTAGAGTCCCCACCAGTTTAAATCCCGATTGAGTCCATTAGCATGTGAATTGAATTTGTGTATGTAATATAATTCCAGGCCTAACCATAATCTGACAGATCTGCAGGTGGTGGTCTTGTCACAGGCCTGCTCCTCAAGCCAAATACACAGAGAAAGTTGGAATTACAATACATACACAAATTCAATTCACATGCTAATGGACTCAGTCAGGATTTAAACTGGTGGGGACTCTACCATTGAAGGTGCTAACAGCTTTCTGAGCAGTATCCTTCCTGTTTTAGCAATCTGTCTATTGACTTTGATCGTTATCTGCTTAGGTTTAGTACCCATTATCCAGATACTTAAAGAAAAAACAGGAAGGGGGGTGGGAGACAGAGCACCATTCTCTTCCCCCCCCTTTCCCTTCTCCTATTTATTTCGAGTTTTCATATCCCCTACTCATAACTCCGGTCATCTGAAGAAGTGGGCTGTGCCCACGAAAGCTCATGATACCTTCTACATGATTTGTTTTGTTTTTTTTCTATAACAGACTAACTCGGCTACCCCCTGAAGCTTCTATTCTCCTTGTCATCCATCTGGCACCCCCTCCCCTTTCTGCCCAACTGCAGCTCTCCTCCTCACTGTCCACCCATCCATCTGCCTCTTCACCCCCTCCTACCTGCCCGACTGCTGCCCACCTCCCCATTCACTTCCTCACCCTGCTTGCTCGCCTGCCTCAGCTCCCCACCTGCCTCCTCACCTGAATATTGGGACTGGTGGCTGGCCTGGGGCCAGCAGCCCTGCTGGGGCTGGGAGCCCAGCAGTCACTCCCTGCCCAGGCTGTACATGGTAACTGGTGGCAGAGAGGGGAAATCCAGGAGGTAAATTGGTGAGTCAGTGGTGGCTTCTGCATTGAGCTTTCTGACATACAGGGCAGATTGCTGCTACAAGGGATTGGTTCTCCCCTCGTCTGGCAAACTTCCTCATTTGGAACACATCAGGTTCCAAGGGTGCCGGACCAGTGAAATCTGAAGTGTATTCCCTTCTGTAACCCATGGCCATCCCTCTGGGCTCCATGCAGGTTGCTACGTTAACTATGTCTCTGTGTGTAAAGTTAGCAAATTCTGATTTATAGAATCTGTATTACATGAACAGAAATATGATAACCTGGATCATCAGACTGTTGTGTCTATTGCTGGATTAAATTATATACTTTGCATGATTTTTTAAAATTTTCGGTTATTCTCTTTATCTGATAGGTACTCAAGATAAATGAAAATAAGAAGCCTCAAACAGATATTTTAAAGTAGCATCTGGAGACCATTAAGACTATTTCTAATATATATACATTATCTCCTATTCTTTGTCATAATGTGTGCTTGGATTAATCTTTATAAATTCACATGCTTGTTTGTCTTTAATCAAGATATAGATTACAAAAACAAATTTGAAGCAACATCAAGTAGAAAAAAATCTGTTTGTAATTTTAAGGGCCTAAATCTTCACCTAAAGCTCAAAGCCAATCAGTGCCTCTTCTTTAGTTTAAAATGAAACCATATTCCTCTGTGCTGTCTGGTTTTCTCTCTTGACTGACAGAAACAGCATCATTTCCCACTTGGTCAAAACCAGAAACCATCAGACATTTGATCTTGTGACATTTGCAGATCAGGAAGTTTAGTTCAGGAAAATATTTGGCATTTCAGCTGTGTCATCCATTGCTATTGACCACTGACTGCTGTGTAAAGAAAATGCATCGTTCCCTGTGTTAACTAAAGTGAAAAGAAATCTTAATATCTTACGAAAGGGTTGCACAAAAATGAACCAAAATCTGCAGAGAATTTCAGCAGCTGTGAACTGAATGTGGTTTGTGAAGTTCTCTATTCTTTGCTCCCCTTTTGAAAGTCAATTAGATATTAAATCAATGCTTTTGGTGCTGTTTATAGAGCTAGAAGTCCAAGTTAGAACACTCTTCCTCTGACTTCCCTTACTTCTCATAAAATGAGGGTTACAGAAGTTGGAATAAGAAGTCCTCCAGCCTGACATTATATTGAAATAACTGCTTCTGGTATGGATACAGACAGTGTTATTTTGGAATAACATGAGTTATTCCAAAATAACGCTGCACTGTAGACATAATCCAAGAAATTAAATCAGTGCTGTCACTGAGGTGAATTTCCTAGAACCACCAGATGGGAACAGAAAATGAGCGAGCACTGATAGGATTCTTTGGTCAAAGTGCAGGCAAATCAAGGATATGGCCCAAAAAGGCCACAAAACATGGAAAAATGCATTCTGAAAAATGAGAATAGATGTATGCTTTATTCCAGTCATTAAAATTCCCACGTACATATACTTCCCATACTCTCACAGAGAATCCTCCTGCCAGGAATCACCCTGTCCCCATTGCTGCAGATGCTCTCATCCTTCTACATCTTTCTATTCTCAGTGCATACATGTGAAAGTGTTCACTAGGGAAACCATCACAGTACTTCTGTATCTTCTAAATTATGTGTTATTGAAATCTCACCCTTGATATTGTATTCATTTAATTTTTTCATCTATTTGTTTTCTGTTGATGAAATAAATACATATTTTGAACCAATAGCTTTAGACTCTTTGCAAAAAGTCTTCACATAAATAGTCATCAAACTGTTTTGCTAAAGACCAGTGGCACTAGGGCAAACCTTGGCTGAGATTTGTTTCTGATGGACTCCTGTGTACAATGAAGACAGGAGTAAGGTTCATAGGTGGTAGTTGGTTGGCCCTAATTGTTCCCTCTATTTTTTTCCATATATGTGTGGAACACATTTTAATGTGTACCAGAGCATAGGTGGATGTACACCACTAGTGGAAATATGCTTCTTCTTGTGTAGATGCGGACTATGTTATAACACTGCTGTGTAGACGTAGCCCCACTGTAAGGATTCCACCACAGCTCAGCTTAATGTAAACCCACTCCAGCTATGCATTTTGTGTAGCTGGATTTGTATACCTTAAGCCGACCTGCCTGGTCTACTTTAGATCATAGATTCATAGAGCTGGAAGAGATCTCAGGAGGTCATCAAGTCCAGCCCCCTGCCCAAGGCAGGACCAATCCCAGCTAAATCAACCCAGCCAGGGCTTTGTCAAGTCGAGACTTAAAAACCTCTAGGGATGGAGATTCCACCACCTCCCTAGGTAGCCCATTCCAGTGCTTCACCACACTCCTAGTGAAATAGTTTTTCCTAATATCCAACTTACACTGCACCCACTGTAACTTGAGACCATTGCTCCTTGTTCTGCCATCTGTCACTACTGAGAACAGCTTTTCTCCATACTCTTTGGAACCTCCCTTTAGGAAATTGAAGGCTGCTATCAAATCCCCCCTCACTCTTCTCTTCTGCAGACTAAACAAACCCAAATCCCTCAGTCTCTCCTCATAGGTCATGCGCTCCAGCCCCCTAATCATTTTGGTCGCCCTCTGCTGGACTCTCTCAAATGCGTCCACATCCTTTCTATAGCGGAGGGCCCAGAACTGGACACAATATTGCAGATTTAGCCTCACCAGAGCTGAATAAAGGGGAATAATCACTTCTCTGGATCTGCTGGCTATGTTCCTCCTAATGCACCCTAATATGCCATTAGCATTCTTGGCTACAAGGGCACACTGTTGACTCATATCCAGCTTCTCGTCCACTGTAATCCCCAGGTCCTTTTCTGCTGAACAGCTACTTAGCCAGTCGGTCCTCAGCCTGTAACAATCCTTGGGATTCTTCCATCCCAAGTGCAGGACTCTACACTTGTCCTTGTTGAACCTCATCAGATTTCTTTTGGCCCAATCCTCTAGTCCAGCTCACTCTGGACCTTATCCCTGTCCTCCAGCGTATCTACCTCTGCCCCTAGCTTAGTGTCATCTGCAAACTTGCTGAGGGTGCAATCCATCTCCTCATCCAGGTCATTAACAAAGATGTTGAACAAAACCAGTCCAAGAACTGATCCTTGGGGCACTCCGCTAGAAACTGACTGCCAACCTGACATCAAGTCGTTGATCACTACCCATTGGGCCCGACAGTCTAGCCAGATTTCTATCCATCTTACAGTCCATTTATCCAATCCATATTCCCTTAACTTGCTGGCAAGAATATTGTGGGAGACCGTATGAAAAGCTTTGCTAAAGTCAAGGTATACCACATCCACTGACTTCCCCATATCCACAAAGCTGGTTACCTCATCATAGAAGCTAATCAGATTGGTCAGGCATGACTTGCCCTTCGTGAATCCATGTTGACTATTCCTGATCACTTTCCCCTCTTCCAAGTGCTTCAAAATGGATTCCTTCAGGAACCCCTCGATGATTTTTCCAGGGACTGAGGTAAGGCTGACTGGTCTGTAGTTCCCTGGATTGTCCTTCTTCCCTTTTTTAAAAATGGGCACTGCATTTGCCTTTTCCCAATCATCCAGGCTCTCTCCCAATCTCCATGAGTTTTCAAAGATAATGGCAATGACATTTGCCAACTCCCTCAGTACCCTTGGATGCATTAAATTCAGGCCCATGGATTTGTGTATGTTTAGCTTTTCTAAATAGTTCCTAACTTGTTCTTTCCCCACTAAGGGCTGTCCACCTCCTTCCCATACTGCCTTGCCTAGTGCGTTTGTCTGGGAGCTGACCTTGTCCGTGAAGACAGAGGCAAAAAAAAGCATTGAGTACTTCAGCTTTTCCAACATCATCTGTCACTAGGTTACCTCTCTCATTCAGTAAGGGCCCCACAGTCTGTCTGATTACCCTCTTTGCTAACATGCCTGTAGAGACCTTTCTTGTTATCCTTCACATTCCTTGCCAGATGCAATTCCAATTGTGCTTTCACCTTCCTGATAACTCCCCTGCATTCTCGAGCAATATATTTATACTCCTCCCTCATTATCTGTCCAAGTTTCCACTTCTTGTAAGCTTCCTTTTTGTGTTTAAGCTAACCATGGATGTCCCCGGTAAGCCAATCTGGTCACCTGCCATATTTGCTTTTCTTGATGCGCATCGGGATGGTTTCTTCCTGTGCCTTTAATAAGGCTTTTTAAAAATACTGCCAGCTGTCCTGGACTCCTTTCCCCTTCTTGTAAGCATCCCAGGGAATCTTGCTCATCAGTTCTCTGAGGGAGTCAAATTCTGCTCTTCTAAAGTCCAGGGTGTGACCAGCCTAGTAGTCTTGTAGTGCTTTAGGGCATGTCTACACTAGGGAATTATTTTGAAATCATTAAATTTGAAATAATAACAGCTGAAATAACATAATAGAAGTAGCGTGTCCCCATTACAGTGGAGCCTTGAAATTAGTCTGAGACAGGCTCCATTACTATGGATGCACTACCTCAACTTTGAGTCCTGGGAGCACTTTGAATTACTCTGGGGAGTAGTTATTTTGAAATAGCAGCAGCGGAACATCCACACTAATGCTATTTTGAAATAAGAGTTATTCCCCAATGAAAGCAGGAGTACAGATTTTGAAATAACCAGCCCGTTATTTCAAAATAACAAGCTTAGTAGTGTGGATGCTCTGATTATTATTTGGAAATAAGGGAGATTATTTCAAAATAACTCCCTAGTGTAGAGCAGGGCCTATGTCTACACAGCAGCGTTGTTTCAGAATAACCAAAGTTATTCCAAAATAACTGCTTGTAGTGCAGATACGGACTATGCTATTTCAACATAATGTCAAAATAATTTCAAGCTGGAGGACTTCTTACTCTGACTCCTGTAACCCTCATTTTATGAGGAGTAAGGGAAGCCAGAGGAAGAGTGCTCTTTCTTGGATATCTTGCTGAGTAGACACTGCCAAAAGCCAAAATAAGCTATTTCAACTTAAGCTATGCCGTTGACGTAGCTGAAGTTGTGTAGTTTATTTCGACTTTAGGCTTCCTGTGTAGGTGTGCCCTAACAGATTTATTTGGACATACACTTTTGTGGGTAAAAATCACTCCATCAGATGCATCTAAATACAGTCACATTATTAAAATATTGAGACCAGGGCAAAACAACCACAACCACCTGTGTGCCCTCAACATCTCTCTGAGATTGAAACATTAGCTGGTATTTGCAGACTGTCCTAAAGATGAAAGACTTTTGCATATGCCAGGCCACAGAAAGAAACAAATTCCAAAGGGAAACACCTCTCACAGCAGGTATCCTGCCATCAGAAGCCTCCTTGTTTAATACCCAGGAAGTTCAATACCAACTGTGGGTGCTCCTCTTACTGGGATGCTACACATAACATAGGAGGAGAGAGGCAGGGCTTTGGCCGAAGAGCTAGCCAACCACAAAGGTATGCATGCATTTCATTCCCCCTCAATTGTAGTCCAGCATAGAATACACCCTGTGCACAGCACAGAGCACCAAGATATACCATTGTGTTGAAGGGAGATGCAATGGTCCTGGAGCTGTCCTTGGAGCGGACAGCTTTCACACAGCCCCAAACATTGATTCGGTGCCTTAGGGATTAGTTACTGGTTATAAACAGTTGAGCGATATATAGAAAGCTAATAGCTCATAGACTCATAGACTTTAAGGTCAGAAGGGACCACCATGATCATCTAGTCTGATCCCTTGCACAATGCAGGCCATAGAATCTCACCCACCCACTCCTAGAATAATCCTCTCACCTATATCTCAGATATTGAAGTCTTCAAATGATGATTTAAAGACCCCAAGATACAGAGAACCCTCCAGCAAGTGATCTGTGCCCCATGCTACAGAGGAAGGCGAAAAACCTCCAGGGCCTCTGCCAATCTACCCTGGAGGAAAATTCCTTCCTGACCCCAAATATGGCAATCAGCTGAACCCTGAGCATGTGGGCAAGACTCACCAGCCAGACACCAAGGAAAAAGTTCTCTATAGTAACTCCTATTATCCCACCATTGGCCTATTTACCACTGATAGTGAAAGGTCAATTAGTTGCCAAGATCATGTTATCCCATCAAACCATCCCCTTCATAAACCCATCTAGCTTAATCTTGAAGCCAGATAGGTCTTTTGCCCCCACTACTTCCCTTGGAAGGCTGTTCCAGAACTTTACTCCTCTAATGGTTAGAAACCTTCGTCTAATTTTGAGTCTGAACTTCCTGGTAGCCAACTTATATCCATTTGTTCTTGTGTCCACATTGATACTGAGCTTAAATAATTCCTCTCCCTCCCTAGTATTTATCCCTCTAATATATTTAAAGAGAGCAATCATGTCTCCCCTCAGCCTTCTTTTGGCTAAGGTAAACAAGCCAAGTTCCCTGAGTCTCCTTTCATAAGACAGAACAAAAGACAGGACTATGCAGCACTTTAAAGACTAACAAGATGGTTTATTAGGTGATGAGCTTTCGTGGGCCAGACCCACTTTCTCAGATCAAATTGTGGAAGAAAATTGGTATGACCATATATACCAAAGGGATACAATCAAAAAAAGTGAACACATATAAAAAGGACAAATCAAATTTCAGAACAGAGAGGGGATGAGGGGGGGAGGTTAATGTCTGTGAGCTAATGACATTAGAGGTGATAATTGGGGAAGCTATCTTTGTAATGGGTAAGGTAATTAGCATCTTTGTTGAGACCCAGTCGTAAAGTGTCAAATTTAAGCATGAATGACAGTTCAGAGGTTTCTCTTTGAAGTCTTGTGTTAAAATGTCTTTGAAGCAGGATGCAGGCAGTCAAGTAGTTGAGACAATGCCCTTTCTGGTTGAAACGGCAAGAAACTGTTTTTTCTTTGTGACACTGTCTGATACCTGTTTTGTGTGCATTGATTCTTTGGCGAAGTGTCTGAGATGTTTGTCCAATGTACATAGCAGACAGACACTGTCGGCACATGATGGCATAAATTATATTTCTGGATGAGCAGGAATATGTGTTCTTGATCTTATAACTGAATTGGTTAGGTCCAATAACGGTGTCAGCAGAGTAAATACGTGGACAAACCTGGCAACGGGGTTTGTTGCAAGGGAAAGTTCCAGGGTTGGTATTAGTGTGGTATGTCCTGTGGTTGTTGGTAAGAATCATCCTGAGGTTAGGTGGTTGTCTATAGGATACCATGGGTCTGTCTCCCAGGGCCTCTCGGAGTGTAGTATCCTGTTTCAGTATAGGTTGTAGTTTATTGATAATGTGTTGGACGGGTATAAGTTGGGGGTTATAGGTGATGACAAGTTGTGTTCTATTGTTGGTTTTCTTGGGTCTGTCTTGAAGTAGATGGTTTCTGGGTATTCGTCTGGCTCTTTCAATTTGTTTTTTTATTTCTCCGGGTGGGTAATTGAGGTTTATAAATGCTTGGTAGAGAACCTGAAGTTTCTGGTCTCTGTCAGCGGGATTAGGGCAGATGCGGTTGTATCGAAGGGCTTGGCTATAGACGATGGATCGTATGGTGTGTTCTGGGTGGGAGCTGGAGGCATGTAGGTAACTGTATGAGTCTGTGGGTTTTCTGTAGAGAGTGGTATCTAATTTACCATTGGTGATTTGTACTGTGGTGTCCAGGAAATGGATCTCTCGTGTAGAATGGTCCAGGCTGACATTGATGGTGGGGTGTAGGTTGTTTCTTCAAATTCCGTCCCCTTTTAGCCCTTCTCTACTTACGCTACATCGATGACATCTTTATGATCTGGACCCATGGCCAAGAAACACTGGATGCATTCCACAGAGACTTTAACAACCTACACCCCACCATCAATCTCAGCCACGCCCCCTGACCACCCCATTAGCCATGCCTCTGGAAGGTAACACGCTCGGGGCAAGATGGAAAAAAGACCAGAAGTAAAAGGTGTCATGTCACCCCTCTTGAAGGGCTTTTCCTACCATCCCCCCACCAACAGGGATTAGTTTGGCCCCCACCAAACACCCCTCATGCAACTATCCTGCAGTTGCGTTAACCCAATGTGTGTGACATTAACTTGGGGGCAGAGAGGCTGGGGGAAGTGTTCCCTCTAAGGCTACGTCTACACTCGCTGCTTCTTGCGCAAGTACAGCCGTTCTTGTGCAAGAACCCACAGAGCATCCACACTGCCCACCTGCTCTTGTGCAAGGAAATTTACAGTAAGGCATGGGAAGAGAGGGCGTCTTGTACAAGAGCTACGCTCTTTTCTAACAGGTGTAAGCTCTCTTGCGCAAGAGGGTAGTGTGGATGCTCAGCAGGGATTTCTTGCGCAAGAAACCCCTATGGGTAAAATGGCCATCGGAGCTTTCTTATGCAAGAGAGCGTCCACACTGCCATGGATGCTCTTATGCAAAAGCACAGCTCTCACATGGCAGTGTGGACGTGTTCTTGCGCAAGACTTCTTGCACAAGAACCCTTGCTCAAGAAGTTCTTGCGCAAGAAGCCGCCAGTGTAGACATAGCCTAAGAGTTTCCTCCCACGAGCAGAATGAATTTTGTGTTGTGCACCTGTACTGAGTTCATGTGGCTTGTTTGGATGTGCCACTGTGGCACCCAAGTTATTAATAAATCTCTTATAAATCATTAAGGGGGAGGGCTCAGAGCTGTACCCAGCCCCTGCCCCGCTGCTGCCACCAGCGCTACCTCCCGCCGGCTGGTTGATCTTCCCCAGCAAGACCCACTGCACCCCCTGCCAGCTCTGCTTCTGGCGGCCAGTTCTCGCTTCCTCCTCCTGAGCTCCTCTGGCCAGCCCTGCTCCGCCCGACCCCTCCCCCCACTGACCAGCTTAGCTGCCCGTCGGCCTCCCCCCCCACGATCTGCCCCAGCCAGCTTCCGACCCCTCCTCCACGCCAGCTCTGCTTTCCGGCCCCCCCGCGTCCCGGCCAGTGCCCCGCCCCTCCCAGCCGGACTCCCCCGGCCCCCCATGAAGTGTGGCTGGTATATTTTTAAGCCTACCTGGTAGCCCTACCAATCGGTGCCGGACCCCTTGAGCACGGCCTCCTCTTCCGGCGCGTCTGCCCTCCCCAGGTGTTCTGGTGGCCTCCTGGGGTAATAAGGGGGCTCCTGCGGGTGGGCCGGCTGCTCACTCTCTGCCTTCTCCCCTTTCTTCCGCCTCCGCCATTTTTAAATACCGGCACCTTCTTCCAGTGCTGGCATGCCCTCGGCTGGCCAGGTCTCCCCTGGGTCCATCAGCCCTCCAGTTTCTTGACCAGCTGGCGTGTGCATGTGCCAGACGGGGTTTCCGCTGGCCACCCCTGCGCATGCGCTGCAAGCCCAAAATGGCGGCAGGGCTAGTGTGGGGGGGTGAGGCCCCCATCACAGGGACGCTCTGGGGACAGAGGACGTGCGGGGGGGCCGGCAGGTGGGGGCCAGGGCCCGCTCCAGGCAGGGCCGGGGGAGAGATCCAGCTCCCAATATTGCTGGAGCAGGGCCCCCGGCTCTGAATATTGGTGGAGCATGGGCACCACGAGCCCATATAACTCGCCGCCCATGCCTCCTTATCTCTACTGGAAATACTTTGTCTAATGCATCCCAAAACTGTATTAGCCTTTTTCACGGCCATGTCACATTGGCGGCTCATAGTCATCCTGTGATCAACCAGGACTCCTAGGTCCTTCTCCTCTACCGTCACTTCCAACTGATGTGTCCCCAGCTTATAACTAAAATTCTTGTTATTAATCCCTAAATGCATAACCTTACACTTCTCACTATTAAATTTCATCCTATTGATATTACAGCCGGTCCCCGAGTTGCGAATGGTTTACTTACGACAGTTCGCATTTACGACCGAAGCTGTCATAAATGGCGGACCCCTAGTTACGAAAGTGATCCGCGCTCACGAACAGTGTGGTCGTGTGTAACTCTATGGGGTCTGACTTATGAACAAACCGAGTTATGGACCAATTGCTTGGTCCGTAACTGGTTCGTAAGTCGGGGAGAGGCTGTACTCCAATTTACAAGATCATCTAGATCTTCCTGTATGATATCCCGATCCTTTACTGAATTGGCAATACCTCCCAACTTTGTGTCATCCGCAAACTTTATTAGCACACTCCCACTTTTGGTGCCAAGGTCAGTAATAAAAAGATTAAATAAGATTGGTCCCAAAACTGATCCCTGAGGAACTCCGCTAGTAACCTCCCTCCAACCTGATAGTTCACCTTTCAGTATGACCCGCTGTAGTCTCCACTTTAACCAGTTGCTTAACCACCTCTCAATTTTCATATTGATCCCCATCTTTTCCAATTTAACCAATAATTCCCCATGTGGTGCTGTATCAAATGCCTTACTGAAATCGAGGTAGATTAAATCCACTGCATTTCCTTTATCTAAAAAATCTGTTACTTTCTCAAAGAAGGAGATCAGGTTGGTTTGGCATGATCTACCTTTTGTAAAACCATGTTGGCAATTGGGACAAATTACATTAACTTTAATGTCCTTAACTACTTTCTCCTTCAAAACTTTTTCCAAGACCTTGCATACTACAGATGTCAAACTAACAGGCCTGTAATTACCCGGGTCACTTTTTTTCCCTTTCTTAAAAATAGGAACAATATTAGCAATTCTTCAGTCAAATGGTACAACCCCTGAGTTTAGAGATTCATTAAAAATTTTTGCTAATGGACTTGCAATTTCATGTGCCAGTTCCTTTAATATTCTTGGATGAAGATTATCTGGGCCCCCCGGTTTACTCCCATTAAGCTGTTCGAGTTTGGCTTTTACCTCGGATATGGTAATATCTACCTCCATATCCTTATTCCCATTTGTTCTGTTGCCATTATCCCTAAGCTCTTCATTAGCCTCATTAAAGACTGAAGCAAAGTATTTGTTTAGATATTGGGCCATGCCTAGATTATCCTTAACCTCCATGCCATCCTCAGTGATTAGCGGTCCCACTTCTTCATTTTTTGTTTTTTTCCTATTTATATGGCTATAAAAACCTTTTACTATTGGTTTTAGTTCCCTTTGCAAGGTCAAATTCTACATGACTTTTAGCCTTTCTCACTTTGTCCCTATTTGCTCTAACCCCAATAAGGTAGCTTTCTTTGCTGGTCCCTCCCATCTTCCACTCCTTATATGCTTTCTGCTTTTTCTTAATCACCTCTCTGAGATGCTTGCTCATCCAGCTTGGTCTAAAACACCTACCTATAAATGTCTTCCCCTTTCTTGGGATACAGGCTTCTGATAGCTTTTGCAACTTTAACTTAAAATAATCCCTGGCCTCCTCTACCTTTAGATCCATAAATTCTTTAGTCCAATCCACTTCCCTAATTTCCTTAATTTATTAAAGTTAGCCCTTTTGAAATCAAAAACCCTAGTCTCAGATTTATTTTTGTTTATCCTTCCATTCAGTTTGAACTGAATTAGCTCATGATTGCTCGAGCCAAGGTTGTCCCCTACAACCATTTCTTCTATGAGGTCCTCACTACTCACCAAAACCAAATCTAAAATGGCACCCCCCCTTGTTGGTTCAGTAACTACTTGATGAAGGAAATCATCAGCTATTGCATCTAGGAAAATCTGAACCCTATTATTATTACTAGCACTTGTTCTCTAGTCTATATCTGAAAAGTTGAAGTCTCCCATGATTACACAGTTTCCATTAGTATTTACTTTATTGAAAACATTAAAGAGGTCTCTATCCATATCCAAATTAGATCCCGGTGGTCTATAGCAGACCCCAAGCACTATCCCAGGGGAGGATCTAATAGGTTTCTTCCCCAATGTGATTTTTGCTCAGACAGACTCTGTCTTCTCCATTCCATTACTTTTTATTTCTTTACAATCTACCTCATCTTTGATATACAATGCTACTCCACCACCTTTACCTTGATTTCTGTCTTTCCTAAACAGCACATACCCTTCAATACCTGTACTCCAGTTATGCCTAGTATTCCATAGCTGTGTAGCCCTGTGAGAAATTTTGCTCTCACTTCCTTGTTGTCTTTTCCATTCTCCATATCTAGGGAAAATTGATACATACTAGCAGTAAAAGTGCTGTATCTTGTCTCATCATATGATTTCTGAGAGGTTTCCATGTTCCCATTCTAGCTTATGACCCACCCGTTTTGCCTTCTATCCTATATCTCCTTTTTAACAGGTGCATTTTTGGCACTAGTGGGCGTTTTGAAAGAAAATGAAAGTTTTTGCATTTGTTTCATTTATGCTTACTGTAAATGTTCAAACTAAATGAGTAAATATAGCTTTCTGGACTTTTCCTTATTTTAGAACGAAACTATTTTTTGTACATTTCATGCAATTCTACCCAAAGAAAAAAAAATCTAGTATATAAAGTCTTAATGAGAGACGAGCAAAAGCTTAACATGATTTTTAAGATAAAAATAGTTTAATGCAATTATTTAATAGATTTCTAATGTGCAAAGATCTTACTAATAGCAAAATAGATTGTTACCACATATACATATGTTAACATGCATTTTTTGGTTTTGCAAAAAATATCTGTATGCACTTACATGCATTTTTGGATAACATGAATTTAATTGCCGTTAATAAATTTGCACATAAAATAATTTACAAGTTCTTAATACCAGCAGAATAAAGAAATAGTACTAGGTACTCTGGTTGGCACCTTGGTACTAGTGGAACCTGTGAGGGTTTACCCAGACTTCTCAGACTGATTGTTTGATGGGCAGGCCTCAGAGAAACCAACCACATCCCTCTCACAAGGAAGCCTTGGTGGATGAACTCCTTAAGCCCCGCAAGCTGAGGAGGAACAAGCCCCAGAATCTTTGGTACTGATGGAAGCATTGACTGGCATGGCCTCTTCATCACTGTGGCCAGACAAGGCCATTGCAGCACCACCTTCAGCTGTCCCCCAAGAATACATGAAGTCTCATCAGGAGCTGTTGATGAAGGTGGCTTCCAGCCTTAATCTATAGGCGGAAGAGCTGGAGGAGCCCCTGGACTTCCTGTTCAGTGTACTCTGCAGCCAGGGTGGCCTTACCACTTTATGAAGGGGTGGCAAAGATTATGAATGCCCTGTGGCAAACTGCATCTTCCCTGCCCCTATCTCCAGGAGTATCTGTATATCCACTCTACCCCCAACTGTTGGGTAACAGATGCCTTGATTGTCTCATACAACTTGTCTGTACCATACATTATTATGAAATGTAATATTGGCAATGTATAAATTAGACGAGACCGCATTTGAGGAATCTGGCATGATTTTATCTGGGTGACAATTCTTTAGATGTTATGTCTCAACTTTTGGAAATTTCATCATAAAAATATCTTATACATAGCTAATTGAGAGAGAACCCCCAGAGATGATCTGTTATGCAACATTATTCCATTAGCAAAATTTAAACCACATTCAAAGTTATTATTGGCCCAAGTGGTAGGGAGGAAGGCAACCTACCAATTCACCTGGAGCCTCTGGGAAACCCAAAAGCTGTTTAGAAACAAAATTCAGAAAAGTGAGTGACATGTTTTTTCTTCCATTAGCTAGAAAGTTATTGAACGTTTAGTATAAATGTCAACATCCTCTGCTCATTAAAATGATAATTTTTAATGTTGTGGCAAAATTGTGAGTGTGCATATGGTGGTGTCATTTAACTTTTATTTGCAGAAAAAATACTATGAAAATGTAATCTGAAGTTGGAAGTAGTTATGCAATTAAAGAAGTTGGATGCTTTTCATAATCTTTCTGTGGCTTTAGAAGCAATGTAGTCTTGAAATCAGTTCCAATGTTCTTAAATATGCATACATGTATGAGACCTACTTGTTCAGCTGCCGCTGGTATCATTACATTGGAACTGTTTATTTTTAATAGGAGTGAGTTTGTTTATATATATATTAAAGTCAAAATAATACTTAAAATGTTATATATTTAAAGGATAATTTTGACTTTAAAGTAATTATTACTTTTATAAAATAAATGAAAATTTAAATGGATGAAATATAAAAATATTTAGAAGATCTTTTTAAAATAAGTGGATTTCTAAATTCAGGAAAGATACGGTTTCTTTAAGTTAAAGATTTCCCCAACATTAAAGAACAATGGACTGCATTTGATTTTAGGAAACTAGAGCTACCCAAACCCCTGAATTGTTCCATAAACCAATCACCATGCTCTTAGGTGTCTTATATGACATAGAGAGAAGCAATCTAATTTTGTGAAATTCTGCTTATTGGGACAGGAAAAGGCATGCATTCCCAGAGTCCAGAAGGATCCCCTGTGATAATTTAGTGTGACCTGTTCTATAGCCTATAACTCCCCCAAAACAATCTTATTAGGGCCCAATTGCATGCAGCAGTGTAGGCACATACATGACAAGACTGCCCCTCCCTTGAAGAGATTATAAATATTCCTTTACTAATAACTAGAACAGACAGAAACATTTCCAACTAATTTTTTTTCAGCAAAAAAGATCCTTTTCTCAACACACAATTTTTTTCACGAATATGTAATTTAATTTTCCAATACTTTTGTTGATACATTTAAAATTAGGACATTTCTGTTATTAATTTTGTGTGTGTGAGACTCATAAATTGTGCATTTGCAGTCCTTGCTCTAAAGACAGCTGAGGTTCTCACATAATAACATGACTCTAGGAGCTGGAGTCTTAAAAATTGCATAAAATACCATGCAGCTCATGACAAAATCATGAGAGTTGGCAACACAGACCCCTCCCCTCTTTAAGGTGGTGCAGCATGCACACACACACCCCTTGCCTTGCACCACTGTGTTTCAGAAGGCATTGGCCCTCTTTATGGCAAGGTGATTTCCATAATTCTCCTTAGGACGAAAAGGCTTCACATGGCTCCGAATGTGAGCCAGCACCTTCAAGCCCTGGGGCCAGTACCTCAGCTGTGTTGAGTGTAACCTAAGCAAAGCTGATGACTGGTGGAGGAAAAGTGATTGAGCTTGGTTATGTGGCCAATGATGGCTGAAAAAAGCACAATGGACAACTCCACAGCAAAGCATTGGCGAGGGCTACATGTGGCAGGTTTTCTCTGCCCCAACACAATACAGCCAGACACCCCATTTGTCAGCTGATGACTTCCCTATATGGAAACAATCCTTAGCAGCCTCTCTAGCTACAATAGACATAATCAAATCTACATCCTCTGATATTTCCTGAGAATAACTATCGAACGATGAAAAAAAAGCTTAAAAAACAAGGGGTCCTGTAGCATTTTAGAGACTGACAAAAATATAGATAGTACAGGAGCTTTCATGGGCACAATCCACTTCTTCAGATGACAGCTATGGAGCAAGAGGCACAGAGGTGCAAGTAAAGGACAGGAAAAAAAGGAGAGAGTGGAGGAGAAAAAAAAAAAACCTATCAATTGAAGTGTTTGTTCTAAAGGAGTGGTGCTTGTTTTTCCTATATTTTTATAATCTATTATTAATCAGTCTGTCACACTGAGTTTTCCAGAGAGCAAAGTATTAACTTGACCCAGGATTATATCACTTCTTGTTGACATTAATATTTTTTTTCTCTTTGGCATCTTTCCATTTCTTATTTTTCTCTTCTTTTTTCTGTTTTGTTCAATTTCTTTTTTGTACACTCATTGCTCACTTTCTTCTTTAGATGGTGTTACAGTTCTCTCTCTCTCTCTCTTTTTCTCATTATATTTTTAACCTGTTTTCTCCAGTCCTCTACTTTTACCTAGACTTTACCCTCCATCTTTTATTCTCTTAAGTCTTATTCCTCTTCCTTCTCTCAGTACTCCGTCATTACAGGAAGAGCATGGTATGTAATACTCTAATGTACCCAAACTGTCTGAAGTATGCCTGTGGGTAATATGTTCATGGAGAAATGAGGCCATACACAGAACAGTGATTACTTGAGCAACAAGAAGTGGGACAACTGGGATACTTAATTAGCTTTGACACAAGATGAATTTTATCAAAGCCTTCATCACTTTGTGAATTGAATTTTAAGTCAGGATGATGGGATTAGTATGGCAGAAATTGATTTAAGTCTATAATGATAAATTAGCATGGCAAGCCAAAGGATTTCAAAACAGGATACAGGTCTGCTTCAACATCTACCCAGAACCAACTCATGAAGAGCTAGAGCAGGGCTACTCAACACACGGCCCGCGGTATGGTTTGGGTTTGCGCGGGGCTCAACACGCGGCCTGCAGGGGGGGACTCCTTTGAACATGGCCTCCCCTGGGAACATGCTCTACAATGGCAAGTGAATATAATGGTCTTCTGTTGCTACGCATTTTAGTAGTTAAATTCCTGGACTGTCATTACTCATTAAAAGTGCGGTCGTATGGGTGGAAATTGGGTAACTATTGCATTTTATTAATAACAGCAGAACTAACTTAAATAGGGCCTGTGTGTTGTGTAGTCTTGCCTTAATCTTTGTATTCATGCCCGTCAGTGTGAAAGAAGCTATTTGCATATATATTTGCATGTACATGCAACCACACTTAAGTTGCGGCCCTCAGCATGTGCTGTGAGTATCATTGTGGCCCCCAGGGCTTCCAAGGTTGAGTTGCCCTGAGTTAGAGTATCTTGTTACCCTTGTTTGTCATTAGTTTCATACAGTGGTGCTGCAGCTTCAATCAATGTCAGTATGACTTTGAATATTTCGGTTCCAATATCAGAGATTGTTCTTTTTTCCTTCAATTTTTTCCTGGTGTACAAATCATAGTGAATCACTAGTGCAATATTATCATATAGCAGCATTTATGATAACTAAATACTGTCTAGTAGTTTTATTCCCTATGTCTATATTTCATTTAAGAGGGTGGTGGAAAGTGTAGGCCTCCACCAAGAATTGATCATGGAGACACTGTTTCATTGCCATTAAAGCAATATGTATCAAATTCAAAAGTGGAATGCAAATGCCAAAGTTTGCCTATGTTGGAGCATCTCAAAGTGTTACATGTGACTCTGGACAACGGACAGATCACCAGTTTGACAAATCTATTATATGAAAAAGAACAGTGGTGAGTTATACAGATGTGTTTTTCAAGTTAAACAAGTTTGCCTGCTTACACAACAGTATGTGTAGCCAGGATATATGGCTAGTAGCAGAGGTGAAGCATATATAGATGGTAGTAGAAAATAACCTAAAAGGATTCTCTAAGCACCAATAAATACATTATGACCCCATCGTAGTGCCAGGGGAAAACCTGCCAGCGATTCTCTTGTTTACACATGGAGAATATGGAATTGTTGCCTCTTTTCTTGGAGTCTCTTAGAATTAAATTAGTTAGTAATTAGGGATGGTAGCATGTGGTAAGGCGGAAAGAGGAAAACTGTAATTAGACTCCGTATTGGGGCACCGGCGTTTGTAGACAATGCAGAAACCAGGCTAGCAGTAGCACTTATCCACATTGTAGAGCAGGTCCTGTTTCTGTCTTTAATTTCTGGGTCTTTTGTTACATTTCATTACACAAGAGTTTTCTTCATGAGCATCTTTACATTCTTATGAGAAAAGGTTCAACTGAAAGTGGGGAGGGGAGCGATCCCATATTTCAATGGAATTATCAGCACCTGCTCATTGTTTGTACCTGGCTCCTGGTGTAAGGCCCAGTCTGTGCAATAGGAGTGCTGCTTCTGCTTCTGGTCCTGGAGCTTGCTGCAGAATTCTAGCTCTGAGTCTTTGGGTCTTATTTATGTTAAGATTTCACAATAGCACCCAGGACACAGATTCTGGCCTCTGCCAGAGTGACTGTGAAACACTGGAAAAGCAAAAGCGTTGTTTGTTTACTATGTATTTGTATTGCCAGCGCAGATTCTTTTATGGGACAGCTGGGGAGTCTCTTAGCTCAGGGAGGATCCTGGGATGGCATGAAGCTAGAACCATGTGCGGTGAGGAGGGGGCATGTCAAGGGCCAAAGGAGGCAGAGGAAGAGTGAGGTGCATGCACGGAACCAATTTCTGGCTAGCAGAGCAGTCCCTAGGGGGCCATTCTAACCCTTGTAGAATGTCGTACCCCGTGCCTGCTTTAATTCTCCTAGGGTATGTCTACACTGCCACCCTAGTTCGAACTAGGGTGGCTAATGTAGTCATTCGAACTTGCAAATGAAGCCCGGGATTAAAATATCCCGGGCTTTATTTGCATGTTCCCATTTTAAATGCCCGGTAGTTCGAACTCCCTGTCCGTGGCTACACACGGCACGGGCTAGGCAGTTCGAATTAAAGCTCCTAATTCGAACTACTGTTACTCCTCCTGCAATGAGGAGTTCAAACTATGGGGAGTTCGAACTACCGGGCATTTAAAAATGGCGGCGCCCAGGAACATGCAAATAAAGCCCGGGGTATTTAAATCCCGGGCTTCATTTGCAAGTTCGAATGACTACATTAGCCACCCTAGTTCGAACTAGGGTGGCTAGTGTAGACATACCCCGATAGGAGATCAACTGGGGCTACGACTGTACAGTTTGTGAAACACGGTTGATATTGTGAATTTGTACTATGGAAAACTGCCGTTATCATAAGTGTTGATCAATAGATGGATCCACCATTGCTGAAAATTCTTGTAGCGGGTACACACTGGAGAGGAATAATGGGAAATCATTATGGTTAATGATGGAAAGAATCAAGTGCTATTGAGTCAAATGTCCAGGTCAGATTCATGTGCAAATAACTAAAATGCCTTTTTTTTTTTTGGCAGAGCCTTGTACAGAAACCCCATAGGACTTGGAGAGGAACAAGATACAGCTGAGATGGACTTATGAAAAAAATTGTATGTGTTATCAGGTGCTGTCAGGGCTGTTCCCCACTTTGGCACTCTGAGTGCAGGAGATGGGGGCCCGCAAGAGAATTTAAATACCTTGCCCCCATAGGCTCTGCTTACAAAAACCTCCCCGGAATCACAGATGCACTGGCTTTGAGAAAAAAACAAAAGCTGCCACCATCAAGTAATTTAACCTTGAAAAAAAACAGTAGGGAATACTTGAATTCCTTCCTCAGAGCTACCCCAAGCTCTTTTGCCCCAAGAGAGCTTGAAAAAAAAAAGAGGAAAAACAAGCTACAGTCTCTGGTATGTGACCGCTCAGTCTTTGCAGGCAGACACACACACAGATACCCTGTTACTTTCCAGGACACAAGAATCAAATCATCACCTTAAAAATTAAAACACAGAGAAAATCTCTGGGAACAACTTTTATTAACAAAACAAAAGATATACTTGACAAAGCATACTTGGTTGCTAGGTTTTATAGCGCAACTAAATAAAACAAATTAAACACAGAGAAAATCTCTGGGAACAACTTTTAGATAGTGAATGGGGGAGGGAAGACATGGATTCACAAAGAAGTTTAACCAAACAACCAAAATAAAGAAAAATATCTTGATTGTGACTAGATACACTGAATACCCGGAATGTAAACACAGGCATAAATAATGTTTAGTTTAACTACAATACCAATAACATGACCAGAAAGTCAAGTATTTATTTTAGTGACAATATGGTAAAGGTGTATAAAATATAATTAGTATATGACATGGTCACTGAACAGAGTTCAATGTAATTCTCTGGCATTCTAATATATAACGTGAAATTTCTGCCTTCTTCACAAAATAAAAGCTGCTGCTTAATATTACAGAGTGTTGAATATTCCAGTAAAAGTGTGAAAGTTAAGAAATTAAAACATCAGGCCAGAGCTTCTTTAATCCAAAAATAAGTGTTGAGTGCCCTATGATGACATTAAGAGATTTCCCCTGACACTCAACCCTGTGCTGAGAATTATCCTCAAGACGTGCTCCTCAGGCTTCACCCTGGCTCTTAAATCACAAGGATCAAGGGATTTAAGAGATTTTTGTCCGAGAGAGATTTTCCTCCCTCCCCCCCCACCCCACGTCTTATTAGAAGGTCTTGTTTGATTGAAGCCCTATCAAGGCTTTTCCCCCACTCTGGCACGATAAATGCAGAAGTGGGGACCTGCAGAAGTACCCCAAAACCTTATCTTTCCAGGCTTTGGTATAAAACTTCCCCACAAAATCTTAAAAAAACCTAGATTTTGGGGATAAAAATCTGCTGCCACCACCCAAGTACTGATAAGGAAACTAGGGGAGAGACCACTTGGGAAATCTCAGCCCTAAAGTAAAAATCAGGAGACAAAAAATAACCAATACCAGGTTAATAAAAAAGAAAGAGAAAAAACTTTTATTATCACCACAATATGTTACAAGCATAATGACTAGATGGAAAAGTCACCAATTAATGTACTCATGGGGGCATTCCACCATGAGCCAAAACTTAGTTGCAAAAGAGAGAAAAACCCCATTTTTAAATGCATAGACATCAGATTCCCATTCCCAAACCGTAAAACAATAAAACGTAACAGATTTATCTAAACTTTACCCTACTTACAGATAGTGAAGAGTCTTTTCTTGGAGAGAGACATTTTGTCTGTCCCCCTCAGTAGCTGGAGAGAAACTGCCCAGGGACAAAGGAGGGAAAAAACAAAAATTCCTTTGTCCCAGTTTGAAATTCCTATCTACATTCCTATAGGTATAGTTAACCCCTTAGTCCCCAGACTGCTGGCCATCTCTCATGATCATGACAAGCCCCAAGAGAATTTATTTGCAAATTTTGCATATAGCAGGCAAAACTACATAGAGTCCTACAATTCCAGATATAACAGTTTATGGTAGATTATACTAGAACTGGTTGAGCATCAGCAATTCTCTTCTGTGGAACATTCTTGGACTTTGATTAAAAAATAATTGTTTCAGAACAAAGGAAAATATTCCCATGGAAGGGATATTCCGAAAACATTTCATTAATAAATAATTGGAGCGTTTGTTTTAAACAATTCAAAATGAAATTCCATTTTGAGGCTCTGAGGCTCTGAGGCTCCTGGTTCAACCATGTCTTCCAGAGCCCTGACACAGAGCTGCCACTCTGCTAGCTCAGTCCCTGAGAAGATGTGGGATGCCCTGCTGCAGAGAGAGGAGCCTGGGAAATTCTCAGGGCTAGTATAACCTTCAGAAATTATTTTTACAAGTAACTTTTTAACTATCCATTATGTATCTGATTCCTTAGGATAAATGAAAATAAACCTCTCACAGTATCTTTAACCAGCATTTTATGTTTCATTAACCTGTTCGGGAGATAATCTCTGGTTACAATTTTTTGGTATATTTGCCCGGATTACAATTTACATGTTGGTTACACACTTATTTATTCATGTCTTTGATCAAATGTACATATCTACAACTAATTTCAATTAAAACAGGATGGGCAATTAAATTTGGAAAAATAAGATCTGAGCCAATTCTTTGTTCTACACAAACTTTTTTTTATGTTTAAAAGGAAATCACACATTCTTCTGCTTCCTAGTAGACACAGCAGTATTTCCTGACTGGCCAATCAGATGACATGTTGGACATATCACTAGAAACCTTGATCTTGTGCCATGATTTTGGTTTTCTTCAGGAAAATATCCAGACAATTTTACGATCACATATCACCGGTAAAACTGATTTCTGGGAAATTTAAAAAAAGGAAAAGAAAACGGTAAGACAAAGACCAGCTCCTTCCTATTGGACTTTCCATGTCTCTAAATACGATTTTGGGGTCGAAATGGATTCTTTCGAGAATGGTTTTGACCTACAGAATATTTGTATGATCCCAAGTGTCACAGGGAGGATTGGATCCTCTTAGAAGGGAACTGATCCAGCTCACCCATGACCAGTGCTCAATTTATAATAAGTGCGGTGCCAGGGCTCAAGCAATTTTTGTGCATTCATAACTGATACAGCAAGCCCAGCAGTGCCGTGGTGCTGAACTGCCAAGCCCTGGGAAGCCCTAGCGCAACTAAGCCTCACTAACAGCCCCTTGATGGGCCTGCCTGAGTGCCGCTGTACCGTTCCCAGAGCTGGAGGGGAGCAGGGCACTGGGAGAGGGAGCTGTGGCAGAGTGAACCTGCAGAGAGTTAGCAGACTCCTGAATGCTGCAGGGAGCAGAAGACTCTGAAGAAAAGCCTGTGGCTTCAGGGACTGTGATGGGCTGTCCCCACCTCACAGATGTGGAAGCGGCTAATGGAGGCCAGATGGGCCAATTAACCCCTGCGGAGAGGAGGGCTGTAGTTGAAGGAACAGGCTTACCCTTGCCGGAAGAGGTGGGGCCTGCACAAGCCAGGTGGTCCCTGGCAGGGGGTTGCTGTGGCTGGGAAAGGCAGCTGGGAATTGGCTGCTGTCACTCCCTCAAGGGAACGGGCTGGAGGCTGACAAACCCCGAGAATGATGGAGGCCATTCAAGTAGGAAGCTGCCCAGGGAAAGAGCAGCTAGAAGTAGGACTCTGCAAGGATAGTGGCTGCTTAGTACAGGGGCTGGACCCTGATATAAATGGTAGGCCGGGGTTGGAAGTGGAAAAAACCAAAGATCAGCCAGAGAGATGGAGGACAGTGATTTCCCAGAAGAGGAGCATTTTAGTGGCCTGTCCGGGAAGCCAAGCCATGTGATGGGAGGCTGCAGATCTGGGTGTGGCTGAGGCAGTGAAGTGAGAGAAGCTTCAGATCAGCAATGATGTGCAAGCCATGGAAGGGGTGGAGGGAAGGGGTTGGCCTGGAGCTAATCCCCAGAAAGACCAGGAAGAAGCAGCAGCCCAGGGGTGAGTGAATCACCCCATGAGAGAGATCAAAAGACTCCAGCTAAGTAAGACTGCAAGTGGTCTGCTAAAAGACTGTGAAGAGCATAGTAACACAGGTAGTACAGATGACCCTGGTGTCCAACTGGGTCTGTAGGCATCAATCTGTAAGAGCACATTCAGCAACCTTGCTACAATTAAACTGTCTTTTGCCAGGGCCTCATAAACCAGGCCATAGTGTCATAAGCCAAGGCAAAGGGTGTATGTGGTGGGAAGAGTGACTCCATTTATGGCAATGTTATTGGATGGGAATAGTGACTGTGTGGGGCCAGGAACTTACACTTCTGTTTGGGGGGGAAACCCCGAGCATCGTGGACTTTTCCAATGCAGCTCGAGCGCATGTTGATCTTCTGAAACTGTCCTCTGTGGTCCACCTTTGCTGTTAATGTTCTCATGTGTTTCACAAGGTGTGGTCATATGAGTCCCAGGAATGGCTCCGCAGAGTTTGGAAACCCCATTCTCTCAAAGCCAGCAATTACCTCAGGATTATCTTTTAGAAACTTCTCACACCACTTACCCACTGTTAACAGCAAACTGGTTGGCAACAGACCTGTAGCAGTGTGGAGTAGCCAACTTTCAGACAATGTCACAGTCATTTCTTTGTGTGGATTCAGTGTTGGGAAATGCAGTAACATGCACCTCTCAATGTCCATTGCAAACAGAGACAGCTTTCCCTTAATTGGAAGAACTTTTTTCCAAAAGAAATGTAGAGTATTTCCTTTTCCCTGTAGCTTTTGATTCAACTCATTTAAAATAAGTTAAATCCACCATGAAATAATGTTTATGCAGGCCAGAGAGGCTCCATTAGCTCCATATATTAAAGCTCCCTTTCTCTGAGGAACATCCTAATTACCTCAAGATAATGCAAACCTCACCAGCAGCACTGCACCTCTGGAAAGCCATTTTACCTTTTTATACACAAGAAGATAAGAATATTGGTGGTTAACTTCTCAAAGAAGCTCACAAAACTGCCAATCTTTGAGAGTGTTTGTCACTATTTAGTTAACAATGTACATGACCATTTCTGTTAAAGATTCCCTTTGGAAAGATTTGTGCATGCAGATCCCTGTGGTGGGTTATGCAGTATAAAGAAATAACATTGGGATCCATATTTTTTTAAATAAATGAAACCTTTGTGTTTCCCCTTCATGCTCAGTGTTCCACCTGTAGCAATGGAAACTATTCTGTTGATGTTAATATCTTTTTGTTTCAGAAATTCAGGAACAGCAGCTGCAATCAACTTTTTTTGAGGACCTTGACCATTAATGCCTCTGCCAAGTAAGGCAACCTGAGCTGAGTCGTCCACATCACATGTCAATAAGAAAACCTGGTGCTCGTCTAATGCCACTAATGTGCTGGCTGGTTCCATCTGTGGCCATCTTGTTCATTCTTTCCTTTACAGTCTTCACTAATAAAAGCATTTCTCTAATTTTCTTAACTGTTTCTTAAAAGTTAAAATGGCCAAAGATGTGCTCAAATATCTAAACGAAACACGTTTCACATATTCTCCATCTCTGAACGGATTCCCCCTTTTACTGAGTTCTTCAGATGCCATGCAACCAGCAGTACTGTTTCTGCTGGGCGCCTTCATCCATTAAGGTCACACATGTCTTATTTGCGCTGCTTTGCGCTGGAGCATGGCTGCTGCTTTTGCCTCACATCACCAAGTGGGTAGGTTTCAGCAGACGTCCAATGTTCCTTTTCACAATGTTTTTCTAGGTTTGATTTCTTGTTGTGAGAGAGTTTCTCATTGGGAATGAGGCACAGCAGGGGTACATCTAGCCTGCATGCCTTTTTCGACAGAGGCTTTGTCAACAGATACTGTCGACAAAGCCTCTGTTGAAAAAGAGCGTCTAGACTACAACCAGTTCTGTCAAAAAAGCAAGCTGCTTTTTCGAAAGAGCGTATAGACGCTCTCTTTTGAAAAAGCACAATGTGGATGCAATAGTGCCTTTTTTTTTTACAGAACTCTGTCGAAAAAAGGCATTATTCCTCGTAAAATGAGGTTTACCGCCGTCGACAAAACTGCTGTGTTTTGTTGACTTACTGTTGACAGAACACGGCGATAGTGTAGACGCAGGTATGGTGTTGTCGACAAAAGTCCATTTTTGTTGACACAACCCTATAGTCTAGACACACCCCAGGAGTCTGGCTGAACTCACTATAAAAACGTAAGACTCAGTCCTACCATTTTGAAAGTGTCAATGTTCATCTTCTGCGTATATCTTGTAAATTATTATTTTTTGACCAAGGGTGTTTATCTGGTCTATTTTCGGTATGGGGTAGGGGAAGGGCTATGGGGTGCTGCCTCTGCAGGGGCCTAGTGCTTGGGATGCAGCCTCCCATCAGCCAGCACTTACCATAGGCAGCTCCGTGCTTGGCAGCGCAGTGGGGCTAAGGCAGCCTTCCCAATGTTCCCCCGTAGACCCTGGTGAGGATTGGGGGACACATGGCTCCACACATTGCTCTTGTCTGCTGGTACTGCCCCCTCAGCTCCCATTGCCTGCAGTTCTCCATTCTTGGCCAATGGGAGATGTGGGGTTGGTGCTTGACAGGAGTCATGACAAAGGCCCCTGCTCCCATGGGCCATGCTGGCCATTTCTGGGAGTGGCATGGGCCTGGGACAAGCAGGAAGCCTGCATGAGCAGCAGAATCACTCTAGTGATGTAGTTCACAAGTGACTGGGTGAGGGGGAAGCCAAAGAATGGTACGCAGGAGGCCAAAGAGCCACAGGTTGCTGACCCTGAAGTTAAGATGTTAGAGTCCCAGATTCAAGCCCATGGTAGAAAAGACTTAACAGAGGGTTATGAATCAGTGAAGATATTCAATCCCTAGGTTCTGTAAACTAGGGTCAGTTGACTCAAGGCCCACTAACCCTGGGCCTATATTGAAATAGAACCATGCCCTATAACAGGGCTATTCAACTTTGGAAGCCCTGGGGGCACAATGATACTCACAGTACATGCCAAGGACCACAACTTAAGTGTTGTTGCATATATATGAAAATATATATGCAAGTAGTTTATTTCACACTGATGGGCATGAACACAAAGATTAAGCCTTAAGCCATGGCACCGAACCCAAACGTGGCCAGTGTGAGCCGGTCAGCAACTCTCAGGCTCTGCCCACAAGGCTAAGCAGCCAGCACTTCCCACAATGCCCCGGCGCTCCCAGCATCTCCTTTCTGGGGGCTAGAAATGCCAACACCCTATACCCATCTGTTCCAGCCAGCCCATTAGCTTTCATCTTTCAGTGCTCACCCTGACTGGGAGACGCCTCGCTGTTGTGGAGCGTGTTCCCAGTGGAGGCCATTTTCAAAGGATCCCACCTGCGGGCCGCGTGTTGAGCCCTGCATAAAACTCAAACCAAACCGCAGGCCACAAACAAACTGGCCACATGTTGAGTAGCCCTGCCCTAAAACATACCTTGTGTGCTTATTCTGCATGCTGGGGTGTTCCTTTAACTCTGAGTGTAGAACCTTCAGTCTGGAACCTCCATTGCAAAAAGGGAGATCAGAACATCACTCTGTGGGTATTTGGTAGAGAGGTAGTAGAGTCTCCATCTCCCAAATTGCTGGGGTTTCATATCCCATAATGTGTACTATAATGCACCGATGATGATCTTTATTTTGTAAGTGATAGTGATTTCTGTGATTTTGGGCCTCTTCTCGAGGGATGTGACACCATGGAAGATGAGGAGGAGTCTGACAAATCAAAGTAAATAACTAGTAATGTTACTAATCTTCTTTAGCATTTGTTGGAAAGTTCCCATAACCCATGATTTACTGGAATACATCTGCTTTATGGCAAAATTCAAAGTGTTTCTGCAGCCAGTGAACTCCTGATCAATGCTTGGTAAATATTCACACTTGCTCAATCCACCTTCCCCAAGCAAACTGCTGTCTTTCAGGGCTGGGTACAACAAGGTGTTTTTAACTGAAAGTTGAGTGTTTGCCAGTTGAGGTGGTTTATACATATGCTCCTTAAATGTTTGTTCCAGTATCCAAATGTTTTGGTTTTCCAAAGAGATCTCAAGGTAAACCACAGCTATTTCAGGGTTGTACAGAAAAGACTTTATAAATATTTCCATTGCAAGTGAGTTAACGGGCAATCAAAGAAAAGATTCAATCAACATTCACATTCAATCAACATTCAATCAAGTATATGTCTGCTGCACCTACCAGTCCAGCTGCCACTGTCAGCTGATGTCTTTCAGGTGGGAGGTGGACTGGGGTGATGGAAATTCATCCTGAAGCTCTTGCCATGTTCACAGGCTGGGTGAACCAGCAATTAGATGTTCCAATACCATGGTGCATGCAAGAGAAGGGTTTAGTCCTGCAATACATTTGTTTGTACTGAACAGAGTGTTAAATCCATTATTATTTATAGAATGAGAGTTTATATTAACTCTCACTCATAGGCTACATCTAGACTACAGCTCTTTACTGGGATATCGCCGGTATCCTGGAAAAGCTATGCTGCATCTAAGGAATGTGTCTGCTTTTTTTGACAAATTTTCAAAAAAGTGGACGCATTCTTTCGTCATCCTTGTAAATCTCATTTCATGAGGAAGAAGGGATGGCTCGAAAGGGAAGGTTTTTCCTTAATTTGGTGCCGAGTAGATGCACCAATTTTCAGAAAAGCCTTTTTCGAAAGAAAAGCGGAAAAAGAAATGCAAATTGCTGTTCGCAGTTTGTGTATCTTTTTGTGACTTTTCTTTGTAGTGTAGACATAGCCACATTTTAAGTAGTTGCTTATGTAGAATCTGTTGCAGACAGCAATTGCATGTTTTCCTTCTCTTCTTGTGCAATATGAGGCAGTCATCATGGCTCTAGCCTTGTGCATATGTTTCTGTTTCTGTTCGGGGATCTGTGCTGTGCACAGCTGCATGTTGTAAAGAGCCAAGAAATGCAGTTAGGTGAGACCTTCTGTGTAATCAAAGAAGAGCATGGAAAAACCAATGTGGGCTGTATTCCAGGGGAAGCTTGCTCCTGTTATCTCTGTACCTTGATGTTGACCGATGGGGGTGGGGAGAGCTAAGGGGGGGGTGGAAGGTTAGAAGAACCATCAAAAGGAATTGTTGAGGGCAGGATCCAGAGATGATTAGAGCTCCACAGCCACCATTCCGAGTGCCGGGATGACTTTGCTGAGCTGCCTCATCATTCAGCTACTCTGGGCTTTCTGTGTCAAGGGACAAGGTAAGAGGACAAATGAATAATAAAGATTGAACAACACTGGCTAAACCATTCTCTGGTGTGCAGGGATAGATACTAAACCAGGCTGATAGTGCAAGGAGCCAAGGTGTGGTACAGTAACAGCTGATGTTCTGGACTAAGCAGAGTTCTGTCCCAGAACTCACATATTGGGTGTCTGGGAGGGGGGAGGTGTCTCCAGAGCATGACCAGAAGCCACCCACAGACTGGGTCCTAGCTACTTTGGAAGTCCGGTGTCATTTAGGACTTTGGGAAGCAGTTGATTGCTCTGGGCCAATGTGATCACCAGCCTAGAAGAAAGCTGCATAGAAGCTATTGTTGAAGAAAGGGATCCAGCTCTGGCTGTAGCTCATCAGCACCCAGCACTTTCACTTGCTATAGCACAGCTGCAGCGATGAGCTGCTGCAATGCAGCACTACTCGTGCAGCTTGGAAAGCTCCACTTCACGTCTTTACATCACATTGGTGGCTGAGGTATTAGGGGATGTTTTATTCCCTCATTTCTTAAGGGGGTGGCTCCATGCCCCTCCACAGAGATGAAGGGGGTTGCATTCTTCAGTACTTAAAATGCTGGTTTTTCACTTCCCTTGAAATACTGCTTCTGGCAGGGCACTCCTGTTGCATCTTTGTTCCATTCATTGAGACCATGTATTTTACATGAACTCACCTGATTGCAGACTATATATGAGCTGCTTTTCATGTCAGAATAGTTAATCCACTTTAAATTCATACTCTTTCTTACTCTGAATTAATTTCCATGTGTAGACAAGGCCCTCCCTTAGGCTATGTCTACATTGGCACCCCTTTCCGGAAAAGGGATGCTAATGAGACACTTCGGAATTGCAAATCTGCGGGGGACTTAAATATCCCCCGCGGCATTTCATGAACATAACTGCGCTTTTTTCCGGCTCGGGTTTTGCCGAGAAAGCGCCAATCTAAACGCGATCTTGCGGAAAATAAGCCCTTTTCCAAGATCCCTTATTCCTACTTTCAAGTAGGAATAAGGGATCTTGAGAAAAGGGCTTATTTTCGAAAATCACGTCTAGACTGGTGCTTTTCTCCGGCAAAACCCCGAGCGGAACATATGTTCATGCAAATGCCGCGGGATATTTAAATCCCCCACGGATTTGCAATTCCGAGGTGTCTCATTAGCATCCCTTTTCCCGAAAGGGGTGCCAATGGAGACACAGCCAAAAGGTTCTCTCTGCACAATCAACCAGAGTAACAGTTCTTATGGAAACTTGTGATAGAAATTCCATGTTGGAACGCAGAATGATTATTCCTTGTGAACATAATTCTAAAATGGTCATTTCAAAATTTAAATTTTGTGATTATTTTCTGATGAATGTATTCTTCTGGGCTGTTTATGGATTTTGTTTCTATTATCCTTAAGGATAACCTGACAACTACCAACAAAATTATTAGTGGAAACTTAAAGATGCCAAAGGCAGTTTATAGGGAGAATGAACGATTGCAGTTTACCTGTAATGCAGGATATACATTCAGTGAAAGATCTGATGCATAGTGTAGTGACTCTGGATGACATCCAAAACCATTTTGTGAAGGTCAGTGCTTATTAATTTTATACTACATATTCTATTACTTAGAATCATAGAATCATAGAAAACTAGAACTAGAAGGGACCTCAAGAGGTCAAGTCTAGTCCCCTGCCCTTACGGCAGAACCAAACGCCATCTAGACCATCCCTGATAGATGTCTATCCAACCTGCTCTTAAATATCTCCAGTGATGAAGATTCCACAACCTCCGTAGGCAATTTATTCCAGTGTTTAACCACCCTGACAGGTAGGAAGTTTTTCCTAATGTCCAGCCTAAACCTCCCTTGCTGCAGTATAAGCCCATTGCTTCTTGTCCTATCCTCAGAGGCCAAGGAGAACCATTTTTCTCCCTCCTCCTTGTAACATTGTTTTAGATACTTGAAAACTGCTATCATGTCCTATCTCAGTCTTCTCTTTTCTAAACTAAACAAGCCCAATTATTTTAGTCTTCCCTCCTGGGTCATGTTTTACCTTTAATAATTTTTGTTGCTCTTCTCTGGACCTTCTCCAATTTCGCCACATCTTTCTTGAAATGTGGCGCTCAGAACTAGACACAATACTCCAATTGAGGCCTGATCAGAGTTGAGTGGAAGAATGACTTCTCGAGTTTTGCACAAAGGGCGGTGCTGCCGGGCCCGGGGCACAAAAATGGCTCGGGCCGGCTGGCCAGCATTTGTAGTCAGGCCCCAGCTGCTTATGGAGCTAGGCCGCCCGGTTTGAAAGTCCTGGGTCGTGACATCACACCATGCCCAGGCGTTTCCCCTCTCACCTCTTGTGTGGCGTTTGAGCACGCCGTGCATGCACTCTCTCTGCCCCACGGTGCCCTGTTGATGGCCGTGGGGAATTTAAAGTGAGGGTCTGTGGCATCCCGTCACAAATCTCTCTCCTCCTCCAGCAGCCGCTAGCTGGCCTGAGACATTAGGGTGTGCCTGGGCACACCCGGCACACCCCGTGCGCACACCTATGAACAGAGAAGTAGTGAGTAGAAGTATGGGGGTGATTTTTACCTCTTCATAAGGCATTAGTGAGGCCACAGCTGAAATTACTGCATCCAGTTCTGGTGAGAGGAAGCAGAAAGGAGACAAAGAAGTTACTTGAGGTCTTGAAAAAATGCCTTTCAGGGAGAGAATAGAAGAGTTTATTCTGCTTAGTTTAACAAAAAGAAGAACAAGGTGTAACTTGATTACATCATTTTACCTTCATGGGGAGAAAATATCAGGTGTTAAAGGGCACTTTTTAATGTAGTAGAGAAAGGCATAAGAAGAACCAATGGCAGGAAACAAGTCAGACAAATTCCAATTAGAAACAAGGAACAAAACTGAGCAAACCAACAAGGGAAGTGGTGGAGTCTCCATGGAGCACATGACCTATGAGGAGAGACTGAGGGATTTGGGTTTGTTTAGTCTGCAGAAGAGAAGAGCGGGGCAGGGGGGAGGATTTGATAGCAGTCTTCATCTTCCTGAAGGGAGGTTCCAAAGAGGATGGATAGAAACTGTTCTTAGTAGTGGCGGATGGCAGGATAAGGAGCAATGGTCTCAAGTTACAGTGGGAGAGGTGTAGGTGTGATATTAGGAAAAAACTATTTCACTAGGAGGGTGGTGAAGCAGTGAGCTGGGTTACTTAGGGGAGGGCTAACTTAGTGGTTTGAGCATTGGCTTGCTAAGCTCAAGGTTATGAGTTCAATTTCTGAGGGGACCATTTAGGGATATGGGGCAAATTTAACAGGGCTGGTACTTGGTCCTGCTGTGAGGGCAGGAGGGGACTGGACTTGATGACTTCTCAAGGTCCTTTCTAGCTCTATGAGATAGGTATAGCCCCAAAGGGAGATAGTGGACTCTCCATCCCTGTAAGTTTTTAAGTCCCAGCTTGACAAAGCTCTGGCTGGGTTGATTTAGTTGGGTTGGTCCTGCTTTGGGCAGGGGGCTGGACTTGATGACCTCCTGAGGTCTCTTCCAGCCCTAGGTTTCTATGATTCTATGTGTGGATTTCCTATATTTGAAGTAAAGACCCATGCTTTTTGATAGCATGTTTCTCCATTTACAATTCTGAGGCTTCCATCTTGTTAGATGGGCAATTATAGATTATGCATTTAATTATTGCCATTCCGATAATCTTTCATTAGTTTACAGGAGCAAAGAGGCACCCAGATCGAATCCTTCCTTAGTTATTCATGGCCCTGGTCTATACTAGGGAGCTATTTTGAAATAACTTCCCTCATTTTGAAATAGCAAGCAGAGCATCCACACTACCAAGCCTGTTAGTTTGACATCATAGGCTGGTTATTTTAAAATCTGGACTCCTGCTTTCCATGAGGAATTATGCTGATTTTGAAATTATTTCAAAATACCATGAGTGTGGATGCTCAGCTGCTGCTATTTCAAAATAATTGGCCTCCAGAGGCCTCTCACAGCAGCACTTGTGGCCGCTCTGGCCACACCTGCCATCTCCACAGCTCCCCTTCTCCTGTGGACATTTTAAAAGTACAGGCTGCAGGAAAAGGGTTTGTGGCATGTGCAGACCTTTGCCAGCCCTATGCCACAGCACAGCAGCACAGGAAACATTCCAGGTTGTTTTTCCAGTCCCTCCCCTGTTGTATATCCCCCAAATAAACACACTTGGTTTTTTCCAAAGAAAGAGAGGCTTTTTTATTTGCTCTGCAGAAGAGGGGGACAAGGTGGGAAGGAAGGGCAGTGGAAAGGAGAGGTGGGGGAGGAAAGGAACAAAGGGGAAATGCAGGGGCTCCTTGTGGAGAGGCCTGGGGAAGAGTTTTACAGCTGGCCTTGGCTGGAACTCTCCCTCAAGGCTTCCCAGATGAACACTATCCCTTGATGTGCTTTCCATATGGCAGTGGTGTCTGGCTGCTCATAAGCCCTGGCCAGCTGCTCTTCCCCCCACCCTGACACAGACGTTTCCCCCTTGCTCTCGCTAAGGGTGTAGAGCACACAGCAGGCTGCCACCATGTAGGGGATCTTGCACTTTCCAAGGTCAGACAGTGAGGAGACTCTAGAACCTCCCCTTCAAATGGTCAAACTCACACTCCACCACTGTGTGGCATCTGCTGAGCCTGGCATTGAAGTTTTCCTTTCATAGTTTGCCTGTGTAGGGCTGCATAAGCCAGGGGAAGAAGGGCAGGCTGTGTCACCTAGGATGTATATGGGCATGTCCATGTCACCGACCCTGATGGTGTAGTCAGGGGAAAATGTGCTGGCATTCATCTTCTGGAACAGGCTTGAGTTCTGGAATATGCGGGCGTTGTGCACCTTCCCCGACTACCTGACGTTGATGTTCATGAAGCGGCCCTTGTGGTCCACCAGGGCCTGCAGCACCATGCAGGAGTATCCCCTTCCTATTTATGTAGTCACAGGTACGGTGATTGGGCCAGGATGGGGATGTACATGCCATTTACGCCTCCCGCCCCTGCAGTTGGGGAAGCTCATAATGCCAAAGCTATCCACAGTGGTGTCCACATTGTCTAGAGTGATGAGCCTCTGTAGCAGCATGTTGTTAATGGCCTTGTCTACCTGCAGAAGCATGGCCTCAACTGTGGATTTCCCCATGCTGAACTGGTTCTCTATGGAGCAGTAGCTGTCCGGTGTGGTCAGCTTCTATGGGGTGATGACAATGTGTTTCTGCAGGGGGATGGTGGATTGCAGTTGGGTGTCCTGTCACCTGAGGGCAGGGGTGAGCCACTTGCAGAGCTCCAGGAAAATGGCCTTCCACATGCAAATGTTCTGGAGCCACTGCTCGTCATCCCATCTCGGCATGATGTTGTGGTCCCACCAGTCTGAACTGGTCTCCAGCCACCAGAAGTGGCATTCGACAGTGTCCAGGGGGTTTAGGAGCATTTTCAGCAGCAGGAGGGCCAGGACCTGGGTAAAGGGGTTCTCCGGTTTGGGCTCGTCATTGTCCTGCTGGAGCAGCATGTGGGCAGTCTGGACAAACTGTGCCATGAGGTGTAGCACAAGGCCTGTGAGCATAGCACTGTTTGGCAGTAGGTGTGGTTCCATACTGTCAGTGCTGCAGCATCTGCAAGGGCAACCAGAGCACACAGAGTTCATTTGGTGTCCCTGAGTGGGGGAGCAGTAGAGGAATGGTGTGTGAGACATGGCCGTAGAGAGGAGCCCCTGAAAGCACACGTTGCAGCTTGCATGATCCAGCAGCCACAGGAAGTGTCTGCCCTCCTGGCACCCTCCCCGGAGTGCTTCTGGGGGCTCTAAGTCCAAGGCAGGCTACAGTCAGTGTGGATGTGTTATTTCAAAATAATTCAGAGCTATTTTTATGCTGCCTTGTGAAGTGGATGCACTATTTTGATATTTCAGGAGTTATTACTTCGATTTTACTTATTTCAAAATTATTTCCTAGTGTAGACATGCCCATGCAATTTACACATCACACTCCTTAACCTAGCAGCTTTTAAAAACAAGTAGTCCTATGGCATATATATATATATATATATATATATATATATAAATATATATATATAGTATCATGGGCAAAACCCATTTCTTTAGATGAGTTGATCAGTGGGAGGGACTAGCCACCAAAGGACTGTGCCTGTAGTCTCAGATGGGCACACACTTGGGATGGCTAGCCACTCCTCCCCACTCACGCTTCTGTTTTTAGACTGTTAGTTCGCTTAATGCTAACACAAAATTTCTCCTTGAGCTCCTAGCTCGAAGTGTAGTTGTACTGTACGGTTTGACCACAGTACCATGGCCTTAACTCTTTGTCCTGACTTCTATTCTCCCTCTTCCAGGCATTTTCAGAGACTTCTCACACTTCTCCAATCACTACCCCTTATAGGAGTCTGGGATTATTCAGAGAATAAGTCAAAAATAAATCTCAGATTGCCAAAATCTGTCCTAAGGTATAGCCCTTACCTCAGAGCCTGGGTGAGCAAAAGGGTTCCTTCATCCAGTTCTTTTTTAAAAATGAACCCTTGCAGGATGACCCATCTGGGGTTCAGATTGCAGCTGTCCTGCTCAGAGCTGACTACTCTGTAGATCTCTGAGTCAGCTCTCTGTGATAAATGGGGTACTAGAGGACCCACTTGAGGTCACTCAGGGTGCACTGCAAAAAATGGGACAATTAGTGGTTATTCTAATACTTAGCACAGAACCGTCTCTGTGATACCTTACTACATACCCAGAAGCCAACAACTCAATCCCCTTAAAGTGACTCAGCCTTACACTTCCACCCACACACCCAAGTCAAATAAAGTTCTACCAGTCCCAAAGGGAGGTCATTGATATTTCAAATCTTACCCTAAATAAACACTTATGGCCATTTCTTGTTAACTAAACTAAAATTATTTTTTTAAAAGGGTGTATTGGTTAAAAGTTCAACATACAGGCAGACATGAGTTCAGCTCTTGAGGTTCAGCTATATAACATAAAGATAATGATCTTGCTGTTGCAAAGAATTTCCTCAGAAATAGTCCATAGGTTATATCAGGGCTGGGCAAAAGCCACTCAGTGGGCTGCATCTGGCCCACCTAAGGCTTTGATCTGGCCCGCGTAACTATTCCAGTCCCTAGCACATTGCCTGGGAGCTGCGCAAGCCTTTTCAACTGCTTTTATTTAAAGGGCTCTCTCCTTCCCCGTGGCTGGCAGGTTAACAGACCCAGGGAAGGCGTGAGCCCTTCAGACAGAAGCAGTTGAAAGGGCTTGCTGGTCCCTGGCTCCCAGGCAATGGGCTCGCAGCAAGGCTGGGAGCTGGGAGCCCTTTTAATAGCAGTAATTGAAAGGACTCACAGCTCCATTCCCCCACTGACATGATGCCTGGGAGCCTCAGGAGAGTCACAAGCCCTTTCAACTCCTATTGAGTTCAGCTCTTGAGGTTCAGCTATATAACATAAAGATAGAGATCTTGCTGTTGCTCTGCCCTTCTGGGGTGGCCTGCAATCACTTCCAAATTTTAGAAGTGGCCTCTGCTCAAAAATGATTGCCCACCCCTGTGTTAAATAGTCCAATATCCATATTCAGGGTGATTCCAGGCCATGACTGGGATCTCAGTCCTTATGGCTTGCATTTCCCTTCTATGAAACAGTAAGCAGATCCAAGTTTAAAAGGATCTGCATTCAAGTGGTTGTTATAGAGATATCAAGCAGTCTCTTGACCATTCAGTCTTGGCTTTGCAATAGGCTTTGGATGTAACCTTCTATTTCTCAAATAATTAATATAAGATAATGCATCTATTAAACTGTTTCACACACATTATTAAGGAGACATATGGACAATGAAATTATTTCACCCAAGAGTCACCTAAATGTGAATATTCCCTTTTGCTCTCTGAATCAGCAGTTAGAGTGATAGACAAGAAATGTCTGTTTAGAGGATTAGCATCTATCAACCATATAACTATTACCTCTAATGTCTAACAATACAGTCTTGCACATCAAAGTTCTATCCACTTGCACACTGTTCCCTCATGTTCCTTGAGTCTGGGTCATTTGGCCTGGGATTTTGCTTAACCCTTTTCTGGCCATGTGTCACACTTCAATGAGAAACTGTTATATTATAATCACGCAATGTCACACCTTCTCAAACTGCTTCAGCTCTCTTATGAGGAACCAGATGCCTGTGATTCCCTCCTTGGGCCAGGGTGCCTCTGCTTAGTTTATTCAGCAAACCTGCTCCAGGCTTCACATCCTCTTAAGGAGCTCTCACTCCCTTTGCTCTCTCACATGTTCCCTCGGGGTAAATCGTAGTTATACTGTAATTACAGGTTCAGAGATCTACATATATTATTAAGACTATAATTTAGCAATAAATAATAATATATAGATCCATTTTGTGCCTTTACTTAAATTATCTTCTTGTTATGTATTAACGTGCTTGACACAGCCATGTGTTAACTCGTCTTGCTGATAGAAGCAGTGAGGTAGCTAAAGTGAACAAATCCCAGATAGAATAGCAGCATTGGCCAAGGAGAGAAGTAAACCAATCATATTTTGATCATTAGATAATATAAATGCATACTACTGTAACTATATAATCAACCCAGAAACAGTATTTTCAACACAAAATTATGGTGAGCCTTTTAACTGCTGACCAACTCTTAAATTAATGCAATTGGTTGAGCCCTGTATTCAGCAGATGTCTTTCCTGAAAGTTGCCCATGGTAGCCATTTCCCTCCTTCTTTCTCTTGTCACTTGTATCTATAAAGACAACAAACAAACTGCCATACTGAAACCATGCAGTACATTCAAGTGGCTAATTTTGAACTCAGCATATTCAGTAGAACTTTGCTTGACCTTCATAAAATCAGAATATTAGGATCAGAAGAGACCTCAGGAGGTCATATAGCCCAATCACCTGCTCAAAGCAGGACCAACCCCAACTAAATTATTCTAGCCAGGGCTTTGTCAAGCTGGGACTTAAAAACTCCTCAGCATGGAGATTCTATCCCCTCCCTAGGTAACCCATTCCAGTGCCTCACCATCCTACTAGTGAAGTAGTTTTTCCTAACATCCAACCTAATATTCTAACCTAATAATTTTTCCTAATATCAAACATAATGGACTCTTATATCTTACATGGAGATGATGTCCTTCCAGCCATTGGAAGCTTGATACGTTTTCTTTTGCAGCTTGTCTTTACTTTGTTTGGTTTAACCAGTGGGGTTGTTTCAGAGGATGATGTGAGGCTCTCTAGATTTTTTGAATAGCCAATTAATGAATGAGGACAGTAACTTGACTAACATGAATCAAAACTGATAATTGTACAACTAAGTAATGCAGGGCTACTCCATACCCAGCTTGTGGATCATATGTGGCCCATGGCCTGTTTGTTTGTGGCCCGTGGTGCAGTTTGGGTTTAGGCAGGGCTCAACACACACAGCCTGAGGGTGGGATCCAAAACAAAAAAGTATTCAATATAATGTTCTTCTGTTTATATGCATTTTAGTAGTTAAATTCCTGGATTGTGATTGCTCATTAAAAGTGCTGTCATATGGACAGAAATCGGGTAAATATTGTATTTCATTAATATCAGCAGAACTGACTTAAATGGGGCCTGCGTTTTGTGTAGGCTTGCCTTAATCTTTGTATTCATGCCCGTCAGCGTGAAAGAAGTTATTTGCATATATATTTGCATGTATATGCAACCACACTTAAGTTGCGGCTCTCAGCATGTGCTGTGAGTATCATTGTGGCCCATAGGGCCTCCAGCATTGAGTAGCCCTGAAGTAATGCATATTCATTCAAAATTCTTATCAGTACCTATCAGGGTCCATTTCCAAATTCCTATTTTATGGTATTAACTTTCTAAAGGATAATTTATGAACTTAGTACGATATCGCTACTGTTCCTGTTGCTTCAGTCACTGCCACAGATTCTGGGTATACTTCTTCCATTGTCCTCCAAGAATCTGTGGACTAGGGAACATGGATCTGGGCACAGACTGAGACTCCAGTCCCATGCACTCGAACTTCTTACATCTTCTACTAGGATTTCTAAGGAAAAGTTTGTGATGAAAATTCCTTGAGTAATTCAGTACTCAAGAAAGTTGCCAAATAGGAAGTATATCAAAATTACGTTATCTTATTTTTTTAAAGCTAAGGAAGCTAAAGAGCAAGAATTAATACAAGAGAGTCCTAGGGCATGTCTACACTGCACACTTATTTCTAAATAAGCTATTCTAGAATACTTATTCCGAAATAGGTTATTTCAAAATAACACACATACACTGCTGGGAAGCCTCAAAATTAGTCCAAGGCAGGCTTCCTTAATGTAGGGAATTGATTTAGAGCCCCAAGAGGCACTCAGAAGGAATAACTTAGAATGGCCCTGGTGAGCGGCTATTTTGAAATAGCAGCAGTGAAGCGTCTACACATGCCTTATTTCAAAATAGCTACTTTGGAATAGGTATTATTCCTCGTAGAATGAGGTTTACAGATTTCAGAATAAGCCTTCTGTTACTTTAAAATGATCTTGAAATAACGGAATGGCTGTGTAGATGCTTGAAATAATGGTTCAGTGTAAACGTACCCCTAATGTTACCTGGGGTTTTCTGAACCAGAAGCTATAATAACTATTTACCATTTCAGAACATAAAAACAATGGAGACACAGCTACTCCATCTGATAAATCATAGAATCATAGAATACTAGGACTGGAAGGAACCTCGAGAGGTCATCGAGTTCAGTCCCCTGCCCTCATGGCAGGACCCAGTACTGTTTAGACCATCCCTGATAGACATCTATCTAACCTTCTCTTAAAATAACTAGAGAGCTGTCAAGTGTCAATTTTATTTTATTGATTCTCTATTACACATCTAAAATAGCAATGGTTTAGAGCACCCCAGATATAGTTATCCAAAGTCTGCGATGGCTTGGAGTAGTCAGGGAAAGATTCTTGGTGATCAACCTTCCTACTAGCCGCTGGGGAATTGCATGTTAGTGTCTTAGGGCATGTCTACACTACGAGATAAGGTTTAATCTAACATGGTGCACAGCCTTTTGTGCTGCTCCTCTCTGCTTGGGTAAATGTCTCTCTCCTGGAGCAGATTAGATGGTAGCTGAGAAAAGTTTATATACTGCATGAGCGGGGTGTTCCAGACCAGATGCAGAATGTGCAGTGGAAGAAACAGAGCCCACACGCTGTGAGAAAACGTGAACATTAAACATGCCTGAGTCATTGTACAGCTTTCAGTCTGAATGTAAGCAGGGTTGCTCTAGAAAAATATAGATTGATTATGTAGAACTGTGATATATACACACTTACCCAATTATTAATAAATGTGATAGTTTTAGCCTTCACAACATCCCCTGGCAAAAAGTTCCATGGGTTAATTGTGAAGAAATACTTCATTATGTTTATGTTAAATATGCTGCTTATTGTTTCATTGGGTGACCCCTTGTTCTTTGTGTTACATGAAGCAGTAAATAACATTTTCTTTGTCAACTTTCCATATAATTAATGATTTCTGTCATATCCCCCTTTAATCATTTATTTTCTAAGATGAAAAGCTCCAGTGGGTTTAATCTCTCCTTTTATGGAAACTGTTCCATGCCATAATCATTTCTGTTGCTCTTCTCTGCACTTCTCCAAATCCAATATACCTTGGCCATCCAGATCTGCATGCAATATTCAAGATGTGGGTGCTCCATAGATTTATATAGAGGCAATATGGTATTTATTGTTTTACCATACATCCCTTTCCTAAAGATGCCCAATATTCTCTTAGGTTTGTTGACTGTTGATGCACATTGAGTGGATGTTTTCAGAGAACTGTCTACAATGCCTGCAAGAACTCGCTCTTGGCAACAGCTAATGAGGGCCCCATCATTTTGTATGTTTAGTTAGGATTATATTTTACCATGTGCAAAATATAATCAACATTGAATTTCATAAGTTCACCTGCAGATTTTGCCACTTCACTGTTTATCCCCTTTTCTAGGTCATTCATGAATCTGTTGAAGAACACTGGTCCCAGTACAGATCTTTGGAGATTCCCTGCTCTTTACCACTCTACATTCTGAAAACTGACCAGTTATTTGTACTCCCTGTTTCCTTTCTTTTCACAGGAGTGTCCGGAAATGCTTACAGGATCATCTAACAAACCTTAATTGAATAGCCAACCCTTTTGAATCACCCTGCCTGAATTGAAAAACAACACCCCCCAGCCCTTGGCAGAAACTCAGAGGAGCATGGGACAATTTATCATATTCTACGCACAAACCGTGCTGGTGGGGCTATGGTGTGCTCTGTGAGCAGACCTCGAGTCCAAAACTCTGGGGAGGAGGCAGGCAACTCTCACTGTCCCCTCCCTCCAATTGTCCCCTGTCTATAGTGTCTGAGGATGAGGCTCCTAACATTATGGCCACTGTGCATAGCTTAGCCACATGCACACGTACATTATAAAATCTGAAATGTCCACAAGTGGTTGCCTCAACATTGGAAAAGGACTGGAGCCATTTCCACATGGAACACCCCAGCCAGAAGAAATTGCAAAGGCATTTGTGACAAACATTATAAAAATTGTCATTTTTTCCCTTATAAACAGGAAGAAATTGTAGTCGTCCACCGATTAGTGAGAATGGAGACATAACTACTTTCTTGGAAAAAGAATACACATCTGGCTCCTCTGTAGAATTCAAATGTCAAAAATTTTATGCAATGGAAGGACAGAAGATATCTTTTTGTGACAATGGAAAATGGACGAAGGCACCAGTTTGTTTAGGTAAAAATAAAAACTCTTTTTATCTTTAAAGGTTATTTAGAGATTCACCGAACAAAACTAATTACTTGTGCAAATATGTTACTTCAACGTGCTAAGCCTGGGGATTACCAAGACAACTGCTCCTTTATTCTTGTTTTAGAGCCATGTGCTATCTCAGTGGAAGAAATGGAAAACCACATGGTAGAGCTGAATGAGAGAGCCAATGAGAACATACTGCAAGGGGTATTTCTAAAACGCGGTGATTCTCTTGAGCTTCGCTGCAAACCAGGATATATACTTGCAACTACTTCATCTGAATCTACTTTTATGGTGCAATGCAATGAAAATCCGATCATCTATCCAGAATGCAGAGGTAGGTAGAGACTGGTTCTAATGGGTGTCTCAGATATCTTGCTTTCTGTACAGGGGGGTACTTTATTGTGAATGTAAAGGAGCTACTTCCTTGCTCTGGTTACTGCAATGTTAGTCCAAAGCTTTCAGACAAAATTTGTATTACACGAACTAGACTTTAGGTGCTAACAGACACTATGAGGCAGATTTTCTCTGCTCCACTCTGACCCCCTGATTTCATTTAATAACAGTGACATTTATTTGTCATACAACAATTTTAACATTTTTATTTAAAGATTTATTACTAAAAGTAATTACTGTCTTGAGAATGCCAAGGGGTCCTGATATTATCCTCACTCATTGTATTTTCAGTTAAGCAGTTTAATTTGTTCCCTAATTTAAAGCCCATCTCAAGCTTTTTAAACATTTTCAATATAAAGTGTTCTAAGGCATTTCAGGCAACTAAGGCAAAATCTCTGGTGTCACAGTCAGTTTTTGAGGTTTACAGGATCTTTCTTTTCAAAAGAACTGTGTCTAGGCTGCAGTTTCAATTTCGAAATAGCGCTTTTTCAAAAGCGTGCCATTACATGATTATGCAAATGAAGCACGGGATATTTAAATCCTGGCTTCATTTGCACTTTTGAAGTGCTTCATTTACATCCCTCTGCTGACAGAGGAATGTAGACTAGACACACCCATGTTTTACACCTTGCAGCGAGTGTATCCAGCAGAAGGGTTACATTTTGCAGTCACTTTGCATGGGGCACGTTAATGGTTACACAAGGTGCAGGACGCTGAAGAATCAGGCCCTAACATTTTCATTTGTTTTTCTCTAGCACCATGTAACATTACAAAACAGCAGCTGGAGGCCAAAAATCTGCTTCTGTCCAATGGCCAAAGACACACCCATTTGATTCAGAGTGAGCACACAGTGGAATTTATGTGCAGTAAAGGATACACCCTCATAACCCCTTCAGTCAGGATGTGTGTTAATGGGCACCTGGATTTGCCTTCATGCATCTCTGGTAAATCTGCATTGTATTGTGATAATTCAGTTTTCTTAGTTGTACTTGCTGTCTTGTGTACAGTCATTTGTGTGCTTGTATTGCGGTGAGTATTCTGGACTGAGGGACCTGTCCCTTCCATTAGAGGTAATCCCTCATGAGGCATTGCATCACCCTCTATAGGCACAATGTAGTGAGCATATTGTGAAGAACAGAGCAGTCACCTGTAGTGTGGACAGCAGTTCCATAGGATGGAATTTCTTTATATGAAACTGGTGGGCAATGTCATAGAATTGCTTTAAAGTTAGAGTTGCAAAGTGTAGCACTCAAAGGACTGGAAATGTTTAAAGTTATATTTACTCATACATCCTCTTGCCTCATTCAGGGAGAACTCATTTCTGTTCAGAGGGCCAGCACAAGGTAGGGCATAAACGGTGCACAGCCCTTGTGCAGCTCCTTTGTGCATCGATACATTTCTCTCTCACTAGATGGTGGCTGAGAGGTTTATATATTGCCTGATTCGGTGTGCTTCGGACCACTGGAACGGTGCTGCAGCATGGATAGTGGAATAAACAGAACCTTCACATTGAACACTGTGAGAAAACATGAACATAAAGCAGTTGTCTCAGTAATCATTCAGCTTTCACTCTGAGTGAAATCAGGGCTGCTCTAGAAAAATATAGATTGATTAGCCAATTAGCCCATCATAAGACGGAATTTTCAGGTCTCTCCTCCACGTCAGTTTTCTCTCCTGAGCCTCTGGTCTCTCGCTCCATCTCTCTCTCTCTCTTTTCCTCCTACAGCCTCCCCCTCTCTCTCTCAGCTCTCCTCCGCCTCCTGCCTCTCTCTCCATCTCTCTCTTTCTCTTCTCCTCCCCCTCCTGCCTCTCATTCGGGGGACCGCGGAGCCCAAACGGTCACTTGCGCCACTTGCTTCCATGCGGCAGCCTGGCTGAGCGGTGCAGAAATCAGCCAAGCACCACAGCGGGAGGCGAAGGGGGGCAGGGCCTGGAGCCGCTGTCATGCTGCACGTCACCGCCCTGCCCCCCTTCGCCTCCCGTCGTGGCACTCGGCTGACTTCTGCGCCGCTCAGTTGGGCTGCCACGGGGGAGCAAGGGCCATTTGAGCTTCCCCGCGGCGGCCCGGCTGAGCGGCGCAGAAGTCAGCTGAGCGCCACGGCGGGAGGTGAAGGGAGGCGGGGAGGTGACATGCATGGCCAGACCCCACCCCCTGGCCATGTACATCACCGCCCCGCACCCCTTCCCTTCCTGCCATGGCACTCGGCTGACTTCTGCGCCACTCAGCTGGGCCACTGCGGGAGAGCAAGCAGCGCAAGCGGCCGTTTGGGCCCCGCACTCCCCATGCAGCACGGGCCGCCCAGAGGGAACAGCCAGCATTTCAGCAACAGCGCCGCCCAGAGGGAACAGCCAGCATTTCAGGCAACAGCACCACCCAGAGGGAACAGCCAGCATTTCAGGCAACACCACCCCACAGAGGGAACAGCCAGCATTTCGGCGTTACAGACTCTCAGACACTGGGCTACTATATATATGATTATGCTTTTAAATGCCGGCCATAATGTATACATACTTACCCAATTATTTTTGGCCTTTTCCTCTGGCAAAGAATTCCATGGGTTGGCTGTGAAGAAATATTTCATTTTGTTTAAAAACAACTAGCTCTGTAGAGCAGAGAAAAACAGAGAGAGCAAGATGAAGGGAGGCTCCCGTTTCCTCTCCACTCTGCTCATCTGAAGGAATGGGTTTTGCCCACAAAAGCTCATGATAGTGTGTGTGTGTGTGTGTGTGTGTGTGCGCACGTGTGTGTAAGTGTGTCTCTCTGAGGCTTCATTTTGTTTGTTTTAAATCTGATGCTTACTAATTTCATCGAGTGACCCCCCTATTCTTTGTGTTGTGTGAAGAAGTAAATATCATTCCTTAGTCAATTTTCATATAATTCATGATTTTATAGAGCTCTGTCATTTCTCCCTTTAATCGTTTATTTTCCAAGATGAAAAGTCCCAGTGGTTTTAATCTCTCCTGTTCCATACCCATAATCATTTCTGTTCCTCTTCTCTGTACTTCTCCAAATACAATATACGTTGGATGACCAGATCTGCATGCAATATTCAAGATGTGGGTGCACCATAGATTTATACAGAGACAATATGATATTTACTGTCTTGTCATACATTCTTTCCTAAAGATGCCCAATAGGTTTGTTGACTGCTAATGTACATTGAGTGGAGGTTTTCAGAGAACTATCCACAATGAAAGCAACATCTTTTCCTTGGTAACAGCTAATGAGGACCCCAATCATTTTGTATGTTTAGTTAGGATTATATTTTACCATGTGCAAAATATAATCTACATTGAATTTCATGAACCATTCATCTGCAGATTTTGTCACTTCACTGTTTTTTCCCTTTTCCGGCTCATTCATGACTATGCTGAACACCATTGGTTAGAGTAGAGCTCCATGGAGAACCCTATTTACCTCTTTTCATTCTGAAAACTGAGCAGTTATTTCTACTCCTTGTTTCCTTTCTTTTCACAGGGGTGTCTGGAAATGCTTTCTGGATCATCTAACAAACCTTAATTTAATGGTCTGATAGCACTTGATAGACTAACAAAACATGTAGATGGTATCAAGAGCATTTGTGGGCACAACCCACTTCTTCAGATGACTGAAGAAGTGGGCTGTGACCAAGAAAGTTCATGATACCATCTATACGTTTTGTTAGTCTATAAAGTCGTACCAGACCATTTATTGTTTTTTTCTGTACAGACTAACTTGGCAACCCTCTGAAGCTTCTTAACTGAATGGCCAACCCTTTGTCATCTGAATCACCCTGCTTGAGTTTAAAAACAAACTCCCTAGCCCTTGGCAGCAACTCATTATTCCACACGCAAGCTGTGCTGGTGGGGAGATGGTCTGCTCCATGAGCAGACCTCAGGTCCAAAACTCATGGGAGGGGAGAGAAGACCCTCATTGTCCCCTACTGCCAATCCTGCCCCTGTGTATAGTATCTGAGGATGAGTCTCCTAATGCAGGTTGAAACTCTCTTAGCTGGGACTCTCTGGTCCGCCAACAGTCATGGTCTGGCATGATATTGCAGGACCATAGAGTCCCATTGCAGGGCCAACAATAAGGGTCTCTGTGGGGTAGGGAGTCCAGTGTGTGGCTTCCTAGTGAAACTAGGAGTCCAGGTGCATGCAGCGATGCTCAGTGGGTCCAGGCATGGATGCGGTTACTCAGGGAGCCTTGGCGGGGCATGCAGCTGCCTGGACCCCAGTGCCAGGCTTCCCGGTGGAGTCACAGCAGCAATGGCTGCCCATCTGGTCGTCAGGGCAGTGGGGCCAGTAGGAGGTGGGGAGACAGCTGGGAGGCCAGAGACTGGGCAGGAGTCCAAAAAAGACATCCCCTGGTCTGGTAAAATCCCTCATCTGGGACCAGTCAGGTCCTAAGGGTACTAGACCGGACCAGAGAGGTCCAAACTGTAGTATGGCCACTACACATAGCCTAGCCAAATGCACACGTACATTATAACATCTGAAATGTCTACAAGTGGTTGCCTTAACACTGGAAAAGGAGCCACATGGGTTACCACAGCCAGAAAAAAGTACATAGCTATTTGTGCATCCAATTATCATAACTGTCATTTTTTCCTTCTTAGAAACAGGAAGAAATTGTAGTCGGCCACCAATTATTGAGAATGGAGACATAACTACTTTCTTGGAAAAAGAATACACATCTGGCTCCTTTGTAGAATTCAAATGTCAAAAATTTTATGCAGTGGAAGGACAGAAGACATCTTTTTGTGACAATGGAAAATGGACGAAGGCACCAGTTTGTTTAGGTAAAAATAAAAACTCTCTTTATCTTTGAGGGTTATTTAGAGATTCGCTAAACAAAACTAATTGCTTGTGCAAACACATTACTTCAATGTGCTAACCCTGGGGGATTACCAAGACAACTGCTCCTTTATTCTTGTTTTAGAGCCATGTGCTATCTCAGTGGAAGAAATGGAAAACCACACGGTAGAGCTGAATGAGAGAGCCAATGAGAACATACCGCAATGGGTGTATCTAAAACGTGGTGATTTTCTTGAGCTTCGCTGCCAGTCAGGATATTCACTTGCAACTAATTCATCTGAATCTACTTTTATGGTGCAGTGCAATGAAAATCCGATTGTCTATCCAGAATGCAGAGGTAGGTAGAGTTAGATTCTAATGGGTATCTGAGATATCCCGCTTTCTGTACAGGGGGTACTCCATTGTGAGAGGAATAAGTGAATGTAAAGGAGCCGCTTCTTTTCTCTGGTTACTACAATGCTAGTACAATGCTTTCAGAGAAAATTAGTATTACACTAATTAAACTTTAGGTGCTAAGAGACACTACAAAGCAGATTCTCTGCTCTATTCTAAACCTCTGAGATAATTTAAAAACCAAGTGATATTTGTCAGACAACAATTTTTAAAATGTAAATGAGTTGCAATCTGTAACTAGACATATCTAAGGCTATTTCAGAGGTTACTGAATATTTACAGAATGCATTCACAGAATATGTAACGACAGTACTCAGATGTCATCTTAGAAACACTGTTCAGAGCAGCTCAGACTTCTCTTGAGAGCACAAATTGGATCTATAAAGGGAAAACTGAGTTTGTATTTGGTGCTTGGTTTGTCGCTATTGGGTATGCTAGTACTGTATAGTCAACTGCAGAGTGTAACAATTTGTCACTACAGAATAATACAAAGTCCTTTAAATTGCTATGGTACTAGCCCTGAGAGAGCCAGTATATTAGAACTGGTTGAGAAATGGAGAAGCAATTTTGGAAATTTGTTGGTTTTTTCCATTTTACAGGTTTTTTCCTTTTTTACTTTTTTCACAAAATATATGCATTATGGACAAAATATTGAAGATTATTTTTTCATATCTGCCATACCAACATTTTTTCCCTGCTTTCTTCCCCCTCCCATTTTCATATTACTGAAAAAAAAAAAAAATGGATTCCTAGGGTTTCCTTTCAATTTTTCCTTTTTCCCACTTTGCAAATTTTGAAAACTTTTCAAACTTTGGAATAGTTATAATGTAGAAAAGCCAAAGATGAAAAAGAAAAAGTATTGGAAAAAGCCTTTGATATAATTCATTCTATTGTATTTAGTTGAAAATATGGGGGAATGCTTTTTCTCCTTTCTACTCTCAAAATTTTAAACATGCAAATCTTATGAAAATGGAAAATTTCTAAACAAAAATCCCATACCAAACAACCAAATTGTTTTTTTAAAGTATTTGGTTTGGAAAAAGGCCATTCCTCATAAGCAATTATGAGAATTATTTTGAATGATTTTTTAATTATTTTTTTGACCAGCTTTAACATGTATATTGCTTAATTAAAAATCAGTTCATCCACATTCTATCTGGCAATTTCTTAAACAGACATTACAGTAAACAGAGCAGGTTCCCTCCTATACAATTCCCACATGTTCTATTCTAACTTACAATAAGTACTGATGGATTGTACAGCCTACTAACCTATTTTCATTTGTAAAATATTTGTCTCATTCTTGTTAGAAATTATATGTGACCTCCCCGGAGTGGTTAACGGTAGATTCAGACCTCAAAGGAACATGTATAGGGATGGTGATGTCATTATAATCATTTGTAATAATGGATTTCACAGTCATGTGGGGCACAATATAGCTGAATGCACAAAGAATGGCTGGATTCCTCCGCCAAGATGTAGCAGTAAGTGTATTTATGTATTTATGCCAACTCAGTGTTTTACACATATCAGACTGAAAATGTCCTTGCTAACCTAGTATTCTTCAAATTGTGTCCCTATGGGTGCTTCCTGCACTGCTGATCACAGAGCTTCGGTAGCAGTGACCATTAGTTGGCATGGATGCTGTTTCTTCTCGCACTCTGCCATGAGGCTGGTCAGCACACAGGCTAACCTCATTCAGTTGCCCCTCCTTCTCCCCAGCTAGAGATGGTGTCATTCACAGTCCATTACCACCACTGCTTTCAGTTTGCATTTATAGAGTTAGCACTCCCAGTGCATTTGCTGCCTTTGTGAAGACCACATTCAACAACTCAGACCTTGATCTCATAAGGACAGAAAGCTCAGACAGAAGATGATCTTTGCAGAGCCAGTTTTCTGACTCTCTCCAGATCTGCCCCAAGAGTCACCTGGCATACGTGAGTCTTCCCCACAGCTCTCAACACCTATACGCCTTGGTTCAAAGAAACAAGCCCTCCCACCAAAGAGATTGGGAAGTCACCACAGTGAGCGCACAGATAGCCATAAGTGATCTCCCTCTCCTTCTTCAAGAATGTCCCTATCGCCGAGATTTATAAGGTGATGACTTAGGTGGTAATTTAAATGTTCTCCACAGAACATCATGTGGTCATCGTAAACGCCATCTCTGATGCCACGTTCGGCTCCACAGTACTGTCATCTGTAACCAAGACAACTCCCAAGTGCCAGCTGACCATTGGAGATACTGCTTGGAAGTCACATGCAGTGAAACTTGCATAGGACACTGCTCAGAGAAGAAGAAGATGTTGATGATGTTACTCACACTGTGCACCAATGATGGTTCTTTAACATGCATGCTCCTTTGGGTGCTCCATGACCAGGGCCAACCCTACGGACATATGAGCCTCCCCACTATTGTCCTTCCCATGCTTCTGGTGTACCATCTGTCCACTGTCAGCTCACCTCCTCAGCCCCCCTCTGCCCATCTATTGCTTTTCTCCTTGCCGTCCACCTGCCTATCACTTGTGTCCTCCTGCCTGCCTGCCTGCCTGCTGCTTGCCTCCCTCTGTTCTCCTTGTCATCCATCTGGCACACCCTCCCCTGTCTGCCCAACCGCATTTCTCCTCCTTGTTGTCCACCCATCCATCAGCCTCTTCACCCCCTCCTACCTGCCTGACTGCCGCTCACTTCCCCATTCACTTCCTCACCCTGCTTGCTCTCCTGCCTCCTCACCTGAATATTGGGTCATACATCAGTCGGGACACGGGACAAAGGGCTAAATACCAAGATGGTCCTGATTTTATCAAAGAGCAGGGCCTCCCAAAATGCAGAGATTGGGGAGATTTCCCTGATTCACCTATCCAAGGGACAGTTCTGTCCCCAGTCCTCCCTCCTCCCATCCAAGGAGTTCTTACCAATCACTCTGCAGGAGAGAAAACATTGCTTGCATGCTGACTAACCCTGTGTCAGGGCACAAGGAGAAAGAGTGCATCTGAGTGTTATGGTTAAAAGAAGCACACGAGATCTTTTTCAGGGGGATAAGGCAACATGCCTCATTTATTGATAATGTAACAAAGTAGCATATGCATTCACACACACACACACACACACACACACACACACACACACACACACCCTGTTGATGTGATAATAACCAGTCCGTTGCTCTGCCCAACCCATTGGCCAGATAGGTTGGGTGTGAGGGAGGAGCCGGGTTCTTGTTAGTCCAGACTGATGCTCCACAGTTGTAGCAGGATGGAACCTGAAGACCCACACAAGTCACACCATCCTTTATAGTATTTTCTTTCCATGCAAGTCTCTGCATTTTGCCTTGTCAGGCCTTAATCAGTCACTCAGCATCACAATCAGACTTTCTGCAACATTATGTTTATCTGGAAGTTGTTCTTGCAGGCATCTGATATCAATATGCTGATGACTCCTCTTCGGTGTTGTCTTCTGGAGAAAGTTGTTATTGGGTCCCTATCAAGGGGTGCTTGCCACTAACTTCAGGGCTTATCAATCTGTCTCGGTCCAGTCTGTATCTTCAGTGTGCTTTAGCTTAGTTGATAACCATTTGGTGCTTCTCAGTCTCCGGCTCCTCTTCTGACCATCTGGGCAGACAGTGGCCTTCAAGCTTATCTCCCCCCTAAAACATTCTCTCTCTCATTCCCACAAACAACACATTTACACGAATGCAGCACAGAAAAAAGGATACTTCTAGCCACTTTAACAGTCACAAAGTTTTAAACATTAAACTTCTTTCTATCTCTTATAAGGCTTTACCTAATACTAATATCGCTATGCATTACAATGTTCCATCCCTTCACTTTAACATTAGAACATGCTAGCATCAAACAGAGCAGGAGCTAAGTTAACAAAGCTGACTGGTCTGTCTGAGGCCTACACTTTGTGCTTAAGTCTCTCAAAATGTAATATAAATTCATATTATAACATACATTCATTATAACTAACTATTACCTACAAGATTACAAGGCTATATTGTGGCCAAGTGGACACTGTCACTGACGTTTTCTGGCCAGCAGCTCAGGGAGCCAAGCATGCCTACAGAGAAACACCCAGAGGGACATGCATCTTCAAGAAATATTGTTGCTATACAATGAATTTATTTTTTAAAAGAATCAATAATAGGTACTTAAAAAGGGCCGAAGGCCTTGTCGGTACATAGGACTGACAGGTACATTTGTGTTGCTTTGCCTTTGACAAAATGGATTGGGTCTGAATTCAAGGCCATATATATTTTGTTCAATAAGTTATGTTTCTTGTCTGTTAGCTACTGAATTGGCAAATGCACCTGAATCAGTCTCTCCTGCAGGGAACATCTGAAACTGGGTATTTTACTCAGTCAGATGACAGCTTATCAGGCAAGATGCAACAATTTCCAAAAATAAAAGATGGCCTTTGTTCTTTGTGGCCTCAGTCAAACCCTTCCACAACAATGGCAGCTGCTTCAGACATTCCTCATTGCGTGATACATGAGATTTGGTTACTGAGTGCTAGGTAATAAAATGGGAAGACTCTGATTTAACTGAAAATAATCTAGCTCGTTAGCTAAGCCACTTTTTACAGAATAAAAAAAGTGACTTGCAGCCTAACAATGCAAGTCATCTGCCCACCAAGGCTGACTTCCTGGACCCCTTCTTCAAACTACAAGTTGAACCGCTCTCAAAATCAGGACTTTCTGATCCAGTAACATCTGTAGCCTGGCAAGACTATAGATGTTCCTGGACCAGAGATCCCAAGTGGCTGGGAGTCCTGCAGCAGAGGGCCTGAAGCTAGGAACCCTTCTGGGACCAGGAGCTTGCAGAGTACGTAACAATGGGGCCAGTGGCTGGCAGCCTGGCCAGATTGGTGGCAGAAGGGACGGTAGCCCTGCTGGGCAGGGAGCCTGGTTGGGGTGGTGGCAGTGAGGCTGGCGGCCGGCAGCCTGGCGGGACCAGTGGCAGTGTGGCCAGCAGCCCTGCTGGGGCTGGGAGCCCAGCAGTCACTCCCTGCCCAGGCTGCACATGGTAACTGGAAGCAGAGAGGGGAAGTGCAGGAGGTAAATTGGAGAGTCAGTGGTGGCTTCTGCATTGAGCTTTCTGACATACAGGGCAGATTGCTGCTACAGGCGATTGGACCTCCCCTTACCTGGCAAACTCCCTCATTTGGAACTCATCATGTTCCAAGGGTGCCAGACCAGTGAAATCTGAAGTGTATTCCCTTCTGCAACCCTCAGACATCCCTCTGGGCTCCATGCAGGTTGCTTCGTTAACTGTTTCTCTGTGTGTAAGGTTAGCAAGTCCTGATTTATAGAATCCATATATGATGAACAGAAATATGATAACCTGGATCATCAGACTGTTGTGTCTATTGCTGGATTAAATTATATACTTTGCATGATTTTTTTAAATTTTCTGTTATTCTCTTTATCTGATAGGTACTCAAGATAAATGAAAATAAGAAGCCTCAAACAGATATTTTAAAATAACATCTGGAGACCATTAAGGTGATTTCTAATATGTACATACTATCTCCTGTTTTTCATCATAATGTGTGCTTGGATTCATCTTTATCAGTTCACATGCTTGTTTATGTCATTGATTAAAATATACTCTACAAAAACAAATTTGAAGCAACATCAATCAGAAAAATAGCTTTTTGTAATTGTAAGGGCCTAAATCTTCACCTAACACTCAAACCAAACCAGTGCCTCCTCTTAAGTTTAAAATGAAACCATCTTCTCTGCACTGTCTGGTTTTTTCTCTTGACTGACAGAAACAGGAACATTTCCCACTTGGTCAAAACCAGAAACCATCAGACATTTGATCTTATGACACTTGCAAATCAAAAAGTTTAGTTCAAGAAAATAGTTTTAGTTGTGTCATCCATTGCTATTGACCACTGATTGCTGTGTAAAGAAAATGCATTGTTCCCTGTGTTAAATAAAGCGAAAAGAAATCTTAATGTTTAATGGACAGGTGGCAGCTGTGAAGTGAATGTGCTTTGTGAAGAAATCCTCTATTCTTTACTCCCCTTTTGAAAGTCAATTGGAGCATGTCTACACAGCAGGTCTAAAGCCGAAATAAGCTATGTCAATTGCGTAGCCTAAGTCGAAATCGCTTATTTCGGCTTTTGGCGCTGTCTACAGAGCAAGAAGTCCAAGTCTGAGCACTCTTCCTCTGACTTCCCTTACTCCTTGTAAAAGGTGGGTTACAGGAGTTGGAGTAAGAAGTCCTTCAGCCCAACATTATTTCAACATCATGTTGAAATAATTGCTTGCAGTGTAGACACGGAAAATGTTATTTCGGAATAACATGAGTTATTCCAAAATAATGCTGCAGTGTAGATATAGCCCTAGAAATTAAATCAGTTCTGTCACTGAGGTGAATTCCCTGGAACCACCAGGTGGGAACAGAAAACGAGTGATCGCTGATATGATTCTTTGGTCAAAGTGCAGGCATATTGTGTATATATCCCAAATAGGCCACAGAACATGGAAACATGCATTCTGCAAAAATCAGAATAGATATATGCTTTATTCTAGTCATTAAACTTCCCATGTACATCTACTGCCATATTCTCTCACAGAGTATCCTCCTGTGAGGAATCACCCTGTTCCCCTTGCTGCAGATGCTCTCATCCTTCTACATCTTTCTATTCTCAGTGCATACATGTGAAAGTGTTTACTAGGGAAACTATCACAGTAATTCTGTTTCCTAAGTTATGTGTTATGGAAATCTTACCCTTGATATTGTATTCATTTAATGTTTGTACCTATTTGTATTGTTTTCTGTTCATTTGATGAAATAAATACGTATTTTGAACCCATAGCTTTAGACTCTGTGCAGAAAGTCTCCACATAAATAGTCATCAAGATGTTTTGCTGAAGACCAGTGATACTAGGGCAGACCTTGGCTCAGATTGTTTCTGATGGACTCCTCTGTGCAATGAGGACAGAAGTAAGATTCACAGGTGGTAGTAGGTTGGCCCTCATTGTTTCCTCTAATTTTTTCCATATGTGTAGAATACATTTTATTACATTCACCAAAGCATTGGTGGATGTGCACCACCAGTGGAAACACATGTTTCTGCCTGTGGGTGCTGTGGGCACTTTGCCAAGCAGCTGAGCAGCATTTGAATCTCTCCGGGGTGGCTGCCAAAGCGCTCAGATGACCAGGAACACTACTCTGTCCTATTCTGACTCCACTCAAAACCCCAAGGTAAGTTATCCCACAGATCAACATGATGGCAATTTTTCTTTCCCGGTGGAATGCAGAGGGGGGATTCTTTCAAAGCATGACTTATCACATTCAACGCTGCTTCATGCCAGAATTCAAAGTGTCCATTTGGCCAATGAACTCCTGATCAATGTTTGATAAACACTTGTATGTGCACAATCATTGCCTCCACCGGCAAAATGCTGTTTCTTGAGGGCTGGCTTCACTAGAGCTTTTTACCTCCATGTAATTGAGTGAGTGTAATTCAAGGGATATAATGCAAGTGTAAAAGATGATTTGGCAGTTCCCATATGTTTGTGTGTATCTTTCCTCTCAGTTTCCCAAACCATACTCAGCTGAGCAGCCGGGGGGCGGGGGGGTGAGTGAGTACTGGTGTGGCTTTTCTTTGCTTCTCTATAAAAACCATATTCTGCAAAGAAACAAGGGGAATCTGCAGATGGATTTTTCTGCTGCACTCTATCTGAGAAGAATTTCCCCAGGAATATTCCAGTAATCTCAACCCAAACATTTTCACAACTTGCTGGCTCTCCCTGCAGTTGAAAATGTTCCAGAAAACATTACTGGTTAAGTAATAGAGCAGGGGTAGGGAACCTTTTTTTGGGTCAGGGGCTGCTGGCCCACAGAAAAATCAATTGGGGGCTGCACAGAAGTGAGAAGCAAAACAAAACAAAAACAAACAAACAACCCTCCCAACCCAACTCTCTCAGGGGGATGGTGGGTGGGTTGGAATACCAGCATGGGCTTCTCAATGCTGGGGGGGGAGTCTTGCGGGCCAGATCCAGACAAGCCAGGGGCTGCATCCGGCCACCGGGCCTTGGGTTCCCCACCTCTGTACTAGAGAATCAGAATAGATTATATATAAATCTAATGAATACTGTGATTTTGTTAATCTGAGGTCCTTTGTGGGAATGTGTATTAGTGACTGTAAAAGTTCTCTTATCTCTTTCTTATCTGAGATGAGTACCTCTACCCGAGATTGATGAAGGTAGGATTCAAGGTGCTATGCAGCAAATATATATGCTTGACAATAGGGTATGCTATCGATGTTCACAAGGTCTGAGCCTTATTAGGTCTCCAGTGGTGACATGTAAGGACGGAAAGTGGTCCCAATCACCAGTATGCAAAGGTATTTTACTTTCTTATTTCTAAAATAGCCTAGCAGACCGATATTGCTGGAATACAAACCTTGCAGTTTTACTCAGAAACATTTGCTTTCCTCTCTTTCTGTCTCCTTATAATGCACTAATACAACATCGTTTGCAAGCCAGAAAGCAAATCTGTTTCCAATCCGGGATGTTCTGTGGCAGTGGTAATATCAGTTTAACGAGAGCATCCTCCTTTTGGGTCACTTCTGCACTCTGGAATTACACACATCCAGCTTGCTGAAACAGAAAGCAGTAGTTTTATTCTCTGGCCCAAAGCAGGCAAATCCTGGCAGTCTTACTAGAAACCTTACTCCTGGGATACTTATAGCCTAATTAATTGCCAAACCAAGAAGTCTGGGATATGGATTGAGATTTTTTTGAGTTCTGCCTGTCACTATTTGGTGTTGGTCATGTTGCTGCCAAATGTTTAGTCCATGCAACAAAAAACACACACGCAACAAAAAGCGTCCAGACATTTAGCACAATTGTATACAAAACATGATCTTCTCTGGTTAAAATTTTGTGTGTCTTAATCATTTTTCCTTTTTAAAAGTACAGATTTGTATATTTCCTTTACAGTCTTTAAAAAATGTGTTCTTGTAGGAGTTTTCATTAACATGGTGAAGTGGGAAAGATTTCTTGAAAAAAGGAGACAAATGAAGACTCGTAGCTAATTTGAATAGCAACATGAATAGCAACCAAGTGTGGATTGGACAGTGTGTGAATGTGGCTATGTCTTCACTGTTCGTTTTTTGTGGTAGAGGAAATGCAAATGAAGCACTCATTTGCAAATCTCACGCTTTCATTTGCATAGTCTCTTCTGATCCTTTTTGCGGAAGAGGTTTTATGAACCCCCAGTGTAGATGGGGCCATTTTTCGGAAAAAACCCTTTTGCGCAAGATCCCTTATTCCTCAAAAAATGAGGTTTACAGGATCTTGCGCAAAAGGGTTTTTTTTCTGAAAAATGGCCCCGTCTACACTACATTTCCTCTTCTGAAAAAAAAACAAAAAACCAAAAACCAGTGTAGACGTAGCCTAAGTGCACAACTCTTACCTTTGCCGTATTGCAAATTAGATGAGTGCTGTGACACTGATGAATTTATCAGAATCTACACAAGTGAGAATGACAGATTAATAAAGACAAAGTGAGTGCTGATGGGGTGCTATATGTTGTGAATGAACTGACCTGTGGCAAACACAAATAAACATACCCCTACACTATGAAAGTTGAAAAAACCTCACATCCATTTTTCCTAAAATTGTGTTAAGGCTGCAATTTTTCACATTGTTGAAACAGTTGTTATTGACTCCCCTAGTGTGTTCCAACATCCTACTTTAGGCACCAGCCTCCTTATTCAAAGGCTGGTAAGAGTCAGGCACATAAAGACACATCTGCATCTGAGCTTGGCTGTATGATTCCCAGCTTGCATAGACATATCTGCCCTAGCTGTGTTCAAGCTAGCAAGACATAGGCACTAGGTCAGCTTAGCTTCCTAGCCCTCCACTTGTCAGCAACCCACTTAGGGGTAAACCCAAGGAACCGCTAGTGCTTCTGCAGCACACTGCTACTTTTAAGTGAAAGGTTTGGAAGCATTAGTGTGGGTATATCCACATTAGCTGTGCATAACACCTCCCAGCTCAAGAGTAGATAGAATCATATGACTGGGAGGGACTTGAGAGATCATGAAGTCTAATCTCCTGCACTCAGTGACAGGGCCATTCCTGACAGGTGTGTGTCTAACCTGCTCTTAAAAATCTCTGAGGGTATGTCTACACTACAGCGCTATTTCGAATTAACTTAATTTGAATTAGTTAATTCAAATTAAGCTAATTCGAAATAATGCATCTACACACAAAAACTAATTCGAAATAGCGTTTTTCTAATTCAAAATAGCACATCCACATTGAGTGGACCCTGAATCGAAGGTAAGGCTGGCCAGAACCAGTGCCAAAAGGGCATCAGGGTCAGACTTAGTGTGTGGGGCTGCTGCCTCAGGCTAGCCGAGGGCTGTGTTTAAAGGGACCCGACCACACATCTCGGACAGACAGTTCTTAGGTTTCTCTGCTTGCTGGTCCACCTCGCTGAGGGACAGCAAAGCATTCGTGTCTCGGAGTGCTCTGCTTGCCCTCACTTGGGACACCATGGCACTCTGCAACATGGAACCAGACCTGTCCCTGGGCATGCCAGTGCATCTCGTGGGGTCGTTGCCATCAGCCCGGCTGCACTTGCTGCAGGCTGCCATCCGGGAGGTCCATTGGGGGGCTGTCAGGATCCAGGAGGCCCTGCAGGAGAGCGTCCACCCAGAGGAGCCCCCAGAGCCACACCTCAGAGCCCACCGGGGGCTCGTGCCCCATTCCTCCCTCATGGCCTTCCACTTACCCTTCCCTAGCCCCCCCCTTCCTGATGTCAAATAAAAGACATGTATTTTCAAAAATATTAACTGGGTTTATTGAACACAACTGGGGAGGGGGAATGAAACTGTGGGGAGACGGGGAAAAGGAGGCGGGAGAGGGCAGGAGAGAGGGTGGGAGAGGGAGGGAAAACTGGGAGGAGGGAGCTGGAAGGGAAGCAAGGGAAGAAGGGGAGGAAGCTCAGGGATCAGGGTGGGGTCTCGCCGGGCCAACCGCCTCCCAGCACGGCGAGGTAGGGGCCTCGGCATCCCCGGGGGGATGGGGAGGAGGGTGCAGAGGTTAAGCTGGGGGGCATAGACATTGAGGGGGAGGGTGTGAAGGTTGAGGAGGAAGAGGTGGGAGGGGCAGGAGTGGGAGGAGGGACAGTAGTTGAGGGGGCAGCAGGCGCAGGACCGGCATGGGGCACCATGCTCTGCAGCAGGGCCTGCAGGTGACAGTTCCTCGCTCGGTCCTCCGCAAGCTGCTCCCGGCGGAGCTGCAGGTCCTCCAGCATCCAGGCCTGGACGGTGCGGTGCAGGGCTCGCAGGGCCCCCAGGTGCTGGTCCCAGTACTCCTGCCACATGGTGGTGGTCCGGAGCATGCCGCAGGTGCGGGAGCATGTCCCGGGCGGGGTGGTGCGCCCTGCACGAGCAGCTGGTGCAGCTGTAGAGAAAAAAGAGAAGTGGTCAGTTCACCCTGGGGACACAGTGGATGACGCCCAGCCCCCCTCTGCGATGTGAGGGCGACCATGCCCTGCACCGTCAGAGCTGCTGTGCTAGCACAGAGGCCATGGTCAGGATGTCTGGCTCTCCCTGGGAGTGAGAGCTGCCCCAAGACCGCATCCATGTCCCTGTGCCGTGTATAGTGCGGCTGAGGCGGGGGGGGGAGGAAGATGTCCCATGCCTCTGTGTAGAGGGGGCGTGTGAAGGGAGAGCATCCTGCTGGGTCCCGCCCCGGGGTCGGGAGCATATCAGGTCTCTTCATACATGCATGTGCCTATTGGGCCACGGCCCCTGGGTGTCACGCAGCTGGAGCCACCTGCCCAAGGGTGGCATGGCACATGCTCACACGTGCACGGGTGGCTGCGTGATCCATGGGAGGCATGGCCCAAGCACGCGGTCTCTGGTCTCCCTTCCCGCTTCCCCCCTGGGCAGGGGATAGTGCCTCCCTGGACGACCCTGCCAACTCCGGTGCCGGAACAGCTGGTGGTGGCCCCCCGGTGCGCCCAGGTCAAGGCCCTCCGGTCCTGGCTCGCTGCCTCCCGGGCTGGCGCGGATCGCCCCACCCCCCAGGAGTTGGTCAAGGGTGGGGAAGTAGGGGCAGGTGGCAGCCCCTGCTGCAGAGCCACCCCTGGTGGCCCTGGTGTATGCCTGCTGCAGCTCTTTGACTTTCAGGCGCACCTGCTCCTGGGTGCGCCTGTGTCCCTTTCGGGCCATGGTGGCCGCTATGCGGCCGTAGACGGCCGCATTCCTCCTCCTAGTGCGGAGATCATGGATGTTGGGGCCTGCCCCCAAACCTCAATGAGGTCCATGACCTCCGCACTAGTCCAGGAGGGCGTGCGCCGTCTACGGCCCCTGGCTGACCCCTGGGTACTGGGGGACTGGGCGGGGGACGGCTGGCTGTCACTGGCTGCTTGGCTCATCCTGGGGCCACTGGGTCAGGGGCAGAGATTGTTAGCAGGGCTGGCTCTGGCAAGTGTCGTCTGGCCAGAGTCTACCCCTTTAAGGGCCCCGGGGCTGGGGGAGAGGAGAGGAGTTTTCCTGGTTTGGCCCAGAGTGGCCACCAGGGGGAACCTGGGAAGGGCTAGCCTCCAGCTAGTTCGAATTAAGTGGCTACACAGCCCTTATTCGAACTACTTAGTCGAACTAGGCGTTACTCCTCGTAGAATGAGGTTTACCTAGTTCGAATTAAGCGCTCCGCTATTTTGAATTAAATTTGAAATAGCGGTTTGCATGTATAGCCTCTATTAAAGTTAATTCGAACTAACAGCTGTTAGTTCGAATTAACTTTGTAGTGTAGACATACCCTGAGGGAGATACCACAGCATCCCTAGGCAATTTATTCCAGTGCTTAACCACCCTGACAATTAGGAAGTTTTCCTAATGTCTAAACTAAAATTCCCTTGCTGCAATTTAAGCCCATTGCTCCTTGTCCTGTCATCAGAGGTTAAATAAAATAATTTTTCTCCCTCCTCCATGTGACTGCATTTTAGTTACTTGAAAGCTAATATCATGTCCCCTCTCAGTCTTCTGTTTTCTAGACTAAACAAGCCCAATTCTTTCATTCTTCCCTTAAAGAGCATGTTTTCTAGAACTGGAATCATTTTCTTTCCCTGGACTTTTTCTAATTTGCCCACAAGTTTCCTGAATTGTAATGCCTGGAACTGGACACAATGCTCCTAATCAGCACAGAGTAGAACAGGATTACTTCTCATTTCCTGCTTAGAGTGCTCCAGCTAATACATCTCAAAATGATCTTTGCTTTTTTTTTAAACAACAGTGTTATATTGTTAACTCTTATTTACCTGGTGGTCCACTATGACTCTCAGATTCCTTTCTGCAATACTCCTTCCTAGGCAGTCATTTCCCATTTTGTATGTGAGCAACTAATTGTTCCTTCCTAAGTAGAATGCTTTGCATTTATCCCTATTGAATTTCATTCTATTTACCACAGACTGTTCTCCAGTTTGTCTAGACCATTTTGGATTACAATCCTATCCTCCACAGTACTTGCAGTCCCCTCCCAATTTGGTATCATCCACAAACTTTATGTGTATTCTCCATGCAATTTTCGAAATCACTAATGAAAATATTCACCTGAATCAGACCCAGAACTGATCCCTGCAGAACCCCACTTGTTATGCCCTTGCAGCATAACTGTGAACTATTGATCACTACTCTTTGGGAACAGTTACCCAATCAGCTATGCATCCACATTAATGTAGCTCAGTCTAGGTTGTATTTCCCTAGTTTGTTAATGAAAAGATCATGCAAGACTATATGAAAAGTGTTACTAAAGTCCAGATATACTACATCTACCACTTCCCCCATCCACAATGGTTGTTACCCCATCAAAGAAAGATATCAAGTTGGTTTAACATTATTTGTTTCTTGACATACCCATGTTGACTATTACTTATCACTTTATTATCTTCTAGATGTTTGCAAATTGATATCTTGTTTATTTGCTCCATTATCTTTCCTGGTACAGAAGTTAAGTTGACTAATCTGTAATTCCCTGGTTTGTTCTTATTTCTGTGTTTATAGATGAGCACTACATTTGCCCTTTTCCAGTCTTCTGGGATCTCTCATTTTCCATGACGTTTCAAAGATAATATCTATGACTCGAATAGCTTCCCAGGCAATTCCTTGAGTATTCTATGATGCAATTCATCACGCCCTGGTGACGTGAAGACATCTAACTTGTTTAAGTAATTTTAACTTGTTCTTTCTCTAATATTACTCACTTTAGTTTGGCATTTTATATTTGCCGGCAATGGAGTCAGATAACAGTGTTTATTGTAAACTGTAATTGAACTCAGAGGGACCTCACTTTTTCTAGCTGATCCCTGGAAGCCTGAAATGCTTTTCAAACAAACCCCTCTGCTTAAACACTGTATATTACGTTCTCCCGGGAAAATCAAACAAACACAAGTATTCCAAGTGTGATGCACCTGCACTCTAAGTGCTCTACAATTTTCTGTAGGTGGCGGCATAAATGCACAACCAGCCCCAACCATTTTCTAGTTCCTTCTCACGACCTGTGTGTATGAGACAGAATGCCTGCAGTGTCTTTGTACAGTTTGTAGATATTTTTCCTCTAACTAATCATGATTTAATTGTTATAATTATTAGTGTAATCAGATTTCCTCTTCGGTATCTACCATGCATCCAGAGGTGGAAAAAACAATCCTGGGCTCGGCCTATGTCAGCCGATGGTCAGGGCAGTGTGCGTGTGTGTGTTATACACCCGAGTCTTCAACTGCTGGGACACAAGGTCCCGTCGCAGCGGGCGGCCTTAGGGGAGACTGATGGGCACCCTGAGAAGTTTAACGTCCGTGTCTTTGACCACTAGGACCAGGTCCCTTCGTGGTGGGCAGCCAACAGGCTGACAGACGCCCCAGAGTTTACAGGGGAGAGCTTATTACACCTCAGACTTTGACTGCTAGGAAACATGATCCCTTCGCAGCGGGCAGCCTAGGGAAGGCTGAGAGGTGCCCCTACGGATCTGTCCCTTGGAAGCGACACTATCCAAATGCCCAGCTCTGCCTGTATCTGTCCCTTATGATCAGCTGGAGTTCTTTTTTAAATTGTGCTTGGTTCTGTTACAGCAACTGAAGGAGTCAGGTTAAAACTTAACCAGTTATAGGTTTATTAAGAAGGCTTATTAAGCATGTGGTTACAATGGCTATTGCTCTACTTCTTAACTGCTAGCAAATACAGATCTTAAAATGGTTACAAAGGAAAAGGAAGATAGGAAATAATGGTACCAAGTGACAGCTTAATCTTTAAAGAGCTCTAATACTATGTATATACTTAAACAAAGGACACATACATGTACAATTTTTACCCCCTTCTATGCCTCTCGACTCCAGCGGGTCAGGCCAGGGTCGGTCCCTCAATTCCTCGGAAAGACGAATACGAGGTGGGCGTCCCTGTGGAACCTCGGGATGTCAAACACCTAACCCGGCCAGCAGGTAGATGGCAGATCGACACTTGAAGTGAGTGTGCTGCTGGACCCATCTTTATACCCATAGGGGCCCGTATCCTCTTTCTCATCTAAGATGCCAAATTGTACTGGTCCATCTTTGTGGCACCAGTTCTTACAAGGGAGTTTCAAATAATTTACACTTGTAAGAGAGAGATAACTAAATTAGGAGTACTGGACATTCTTTGCTGGGCGGGAGATTCCTCCCCCCCAGACGAATATGTGATCGTATCAATATGGTGTTTCAGTCAAGGGCATTCCTCGGCAGCCTCTTGGTCAGCGATTAGTTTGACCACCCTCTTATCTCTGCTTACAGTTGTCCAGGGTCACTGTGAGCTGGCATATCTGGGCCTCCTGTCAAGGCTTCAAAGACTATGCTGATTTTACTGCTCTGTGTGCCCTGTATTTTCCAGGCAAGCAAGATGGATGTTACAAAGGGGTTCCTGTCTGGCTACAGCCTACCTCGTACCTGTGAGATTCAAAGTACTGAGTGACTCTCTGGTAACTGACCAACTGGAGGCAACATTGCTGGCCTCCACGGGTCTGTCTGTACTGCAACACTATTCTGAAATACCTTAGTTCGCATCTACCCAACAGGCAGTTATTTTGAAATAGTGTCAAAATACTGTCAAGCTGAAGGGCTTCTTACTTTGACTCCTGTAACCCTCATTGTATGAGGAATAAGGGAAGTCAGGGGAAGAGTGCTCTATTTTGAAATAAGTTCTGTGTAGAGGCTCCCTATTTTGAAATAAGCTATTTTGAAATAAGATACGCAATGGACATAGCTCAATTTGCATAGCTTATTAACCTAGAAAGGTTTTGGACACAGTCCATTGATATCTATCACCTCAGTGCCAATGGAGAATATCACAGAACCTTCCAAAACTCCAAAAAGAATGGCTTCATCTATAGAGGAGAGAAACTCTTTCTCTTCCTCTGCATCTGAAAGGAATGTAGTGATGTATCTTTCATGTTTGCAACACTCTTCCTTTGTCAGCCAGCTGACTCAGAGAGGTCGAGCTGAGGATATTCCTATTAAAGGAAGCATCGGGAGTCTCAAGGGGAGCATCCTTTATGGTATTCTCTGTGGTCTGTTGTACCATGCCTTTGTCTCATGCCTTCTGTCCATTCTGTGCTCCATGAGATACCCAGGAAAAGGGCTGGAGCCACTGCTCCTGCTTCTAAATCCAGGTTTCCTTCCCCACATAGATCTCACCAGCTCCAGCAAATGCCACACTACTAAGGCCAAGGTACTGAGTAGAATGACGTTCAGGAAACAATTTTTATGGGTATGTCTACACTAGCCCCCTAGTTTGAACTAGGGAGGCTAATGTAGGCATTCGAAGTTGCAAATGAAGCCCGTGATTTAAAAATCCCGGGCTTTATTTGCATGTTCCCGTCCGGTCGCCATTTTTAAATTCCACTAGTCCGGACTAACTGCCCGCGGCTACACGTGGCAGTGAAACGGCAATTCGAACTAAGTCCTTAGTTCGAATTAACTGTTACACCTCATTCCAGGAGGAGTAACAGTTAATTCGAACTAAGGACTTGTGGCAGTGAAACGGTAATTCGAACTAAGTCCTTAGTTCGAATTAACTGTTACTCCTCCTGGATATTTAAATCACGGGCTTCATTTGCAACTTCGAATGCCTACATTAGACTCCCTAGTTCAAACTAGGGGGCTAGTGTAGACATACCCTATGACTTTATTTTTCATTTTCACTTGATGAGGTTGATATGCCAGCTGTCCTAGCTCAGCCTGATGCTTATCTAGTTTTCTGGGAGCTTCCCCAGTGTATGTTGGCTTATCTGGCAATTCCAATGGGAGATGATGAAGAAGTCTCACAAACTTGTAGGCATCATGTAATGCTCAATACTCAGGAGACAGCCTAGGCCAATAAATAAAGGCTTGTTGAAACCAGCAAGGGGCCTATGGCAAACATGGCTTCTGTGGTGCTCACCTCAAGGAAAATGGATCGATACTAAGAAGTCACCATCAAGAGGTATGGATATTTTTACAATCACCCCAAGACTGGGAGCATTGGTGGTTGCAGCTTTCCAAAAGCGATCTAAGTAGCAGGACCTCTAGAATGGCAAAATGCTCAACCTGTTCCTCAGCCAGCTTTCAGATGTGCATCTCAATCTGCCATGTGCTTTGGGCAGCAGAGATCAACTTTTTTTCCCCTTTTGTCCTTCACCATGACCTTGATTCAACCTTATGTCAGTTGGTTTGATATTGTGGTCAAAAGTCCCTTGGAAATGCAGGATGTACCTTCTTCTCTTCCCTTTTTGGGAAACATTCATTTTGCTTTGGGAAGCCTGGAACTATCTAACTACAGGCAACTGATTTCTGGAAATAATAGAAAACGGTCACTATTCCTTCCTTTTGCCTGGGTTTAGATTGTTTTCTCATAGAATTGCATTCTATCTATCCTATTCCGATCAGGAGCCAAGCACGTTGTGTTCACCTGACAGTTAGGGCTTTGTAAGACCTAAGGTATCGCATAACATTTTAGACCATTGGGCAGGTCTTGGCCAATGCAGTTGACTTTATCTATGGTGCTGGATTATAACAGGTGGGAAAAAATGCTGTCACAATGCCTTCGACACTTTCATCCTACTGTGTACTTATAAGCCCCTTAGCCTCACTCTGCCAACTCTGCTCTTCCCCACTTTCTGGCTGCCAAAAACCCCTTCCCTCCTTACTTCTATTGTGTATCTACTCTCTCCCAATAAACACTGCTGCTCAATCCTCTTTATTCAAATCAGGCTGATTTTGACTTCTCCTTCCGTCCACCCGACAGTATATGAGACATAGTTTCTTTCCTCTTAGTTTTAATATCCCGTGCTACAGTGACCTCTGACGTCAGGGTGGAGTTGGAAAACTCCTGCCCCCTAGCATGGAGATAGCCCAGCGAAGACAGAATCTTTGGTGATTAGTTGTTCGACTCAAACAAGTCTCCACTGAGCATGTAGGAACTCTGATTTTTTGAAGTATTATTAGGTTGTCATGGAGCCCCTCACTAAGTCTTTCTTTCTTTCTTTCTTTCTTTCTTTGCAACTAGACTGGAGAGAATACTAGAAAGTGTAATATTGGGAATAACTTTACATTACTATGGGTGGATTCTAGGGGATCATATATGTCTTTCCTTCCTTCTAGCCTAGGAAAATGAACTTAAAATGTTTCCAAATATACTGCCCTCCTTCCTATCCCCAAATCAAATACATTCCCCACAGGGACAAAAGGGCATGGAGAATCAGCTAGAGTTTGATAACTTAAAGTAAGTAAATGTGATGAGTATTAATACACTTTAACTGTTGCTAGAAAGTTTCTCCAAAACGAGATTTACCTGAATAAACTCTTCCTCACTCTTTAATCGAAGTCCTGTGTGTCCTGTGAGATCAATGACTGATAAATTGTAAGCCTTGCACAATACCACAGGCAAATGTGACCTCAGCCCTGGGCTTCACTAGAGATTTCTGCCAGTTAATATGAGGTAAGTGACTACAAAATAAAGTGTAATGTAAACATGGCCCAAAAGTTGCTCCAAGCTCCTGGTTTGCTCAATAGATCAACCTGCATTACATTTCTAGCACAGATATAACCTCCGTTTTCTATTCATGGTTCCTGCCAGCCCAGCTGCCTCCTTTTGGTGCTGCCTTTGAGGAGGGAAGAGCACTGGGGCTCACTGGTGGTCTCATCTTCTTCAGAGAGGGGGTGACCCAGCAAATGGCTAGCCAAAACTTGTGGCATGCACAAAACAAGGAGTGGGTCATAGAGTTGGGAAATAATGTGCTGGAAAACCTCTGTGTAATGAGAGCACTGGGAAACAAACATGCAACTTGTAATATATTCTTGTTAGACTTTACATCTGTTATCTCTGGAATCTGATGTTGCAAGAGAAGAGGTGGGAAGTGCAATCGGAGGGAATAGAAAGGAAGGGCAGTCTTAATTTGTGGAGGACAGGATCGAGAAAACAGCAGAACTCTGACAGGCATTACCAGTGCTGGGTGTATTTTATCCAGCACAAACATGACTTTGCTGAGATGTATCATCGCTCAGATACTGTGGGCATTCTATGCTATGGGAGAAGGTAAGATGCAAAATAAATTAAAGAACCCTCAGTCCCATTTTACTACGTTAAAATAGTGATTCATGGAATATAGTTAATAGGGGTGTTAGTGGTAAAGGGAGGAGAGTGAATGAGAACACTGAGAGATGAGGGTTAGTTATGCAGCCTTACTTCTGTGTTGTTCTAGAGACTATTCACATGTATCTACTGCCTAATAAAACAAGGCTAAGTGAATACCCCAAAATAGTTCAGAGGGATTCACAATGTAAAAGAATGTTCCTAGTTCTTCTTTGTATGTCATTACAGTAATCTTGGTCACTGGTGAAGTTTACTAAGGCACTCAAATATCTGTTTCTCCAGAGTTATTTTTTGTCACACTAAATGAATTATGAATTCAACAGAATTCATGTTTGTTTAGCAATTGTTTTCTTTTCATCCCACTCCAAGTGTAATGTTATGCTGATTGTAGAAATTATGGTATATAGGCCTGATATAAGGATACTATGGGGATAGATACTTTCAAAATACCAATAAATGGTGCATTGAGCTCTATAGAGAAGGGTACATTTATTCTTTGACATTAGACTTTCTGTGTCCTTTCCCATGACATCATACAATGCACTAGCCCAGAGGGGATGACTTTCTGGGAGACTGGGTTGTAAGCAGTTAATATTTTTGGTAAACTGAGGGGACCATTTGAACTTCCCCATAACTTTTAATACTGCACAGGCTATTTTTGCTCAAATAATCCATGGTAACTAAATAATTCAGTAGTTCAACAACTTACCTTCTGGAAGATATGCAATTTTTCACACATGAACATCTAGATATCTGGATTCCATGTACACTAAAATCTACATAGAATATGGCATGAGGTGCCCACACCCTGTGCTGTGATCAGTTGTTTATAATTTCACTGTCTCAACTAATTGTTTGTATGGTAGCAGACATTAATTCCTCAGTAAGAATCAAGAGTTATGTAGAGCTTGACGTCATATCTCAATAGACAAAAACGATACAGCTCATAAAGAAAGTGAGCAGAGTGTTACTTAGCTTACCACAATCACTTTCTCATCCATGTGGGCTGTACATGTGGCAAAAAGGTGTCTTACTCAAATCTTTTTGAGTAAGACCATAGCAGGTCTTACTCAAATCTTCTCACTAGTACAATTTCTCATCCAGGCTGTTGACTGTGTGCCTTTGATAGTCCTCTGAAACTGAAGTTTTAGCTCTTTTGTCTTGGTTGCAGCTCATCATCTCAGGATTGTGCCATCAGCTTCTTCAGGCTGTTCCACCTTCTCTGCTCCTTCTGTCTCTTGTCACCCACCTCTTTACCCCAGTAATAGCCAGCAAAAACCTTTCTGTCCAAGTCGTTCAAATTCCTTGTGGCCTTGGATGTGTCTTTGTTTTGGAGACCACTAGAGTTTCAGAATCATTTCCCCTAGATCTGGGGGATTACAGAATACACCAGGAATGTATGGAAAGGGGTAGCCATCTCCCTGGATATTCACATTGGTTCAGGATAATCCACACAAATCAGTGGATATTTGGCATTCTTCAGCACTTTGCTGTACACTCTGGAAGTAGATGCTTTTCACTCTTGGTGTGGTGAGGATGCCATTTTCTGTCCTTATGTGGAACTATCTGGAATCTCTGGAACTACTGATCTGTCAAATACATGTTCTCTCTCTCTTTTGGGGAGTGCAGACCTTTCTGGAATTGGGGAAGAAACAGTTGCATGAGGATTGTTATTTTTTGATATTTGGCAGATCCAACCAAAGTAGATTAATCACATCCTTAGTCTCCAATTTTCCCATATTAAGTAAGAACATTGGGTTATGTCTGACAACTAGTGGCCAGAACTGAAAGCAGCTGTGGATCAAGTTCCTTAAAGTTTAGTTATTGGATTCAGAAGCCCACAGCTGTGTGATCCTGTGAGTTTTTCTTCTCACCTTCTGGCTGCCTTTCATCTTCCATTGCTAAGGAAATTCAATGAATGTTAATCATAAAATGCTACAGTGTAAGTCATTATGTGATTTTTTGCTATCTTCCCCTCTTTTGCTCCATGCCACACCTCTTACGCCACAGTTCTCATTTTTGAAATGCGCATTTTTGGTGCTGGCAGCCAATTTCAAAACAAATGGCAGGTTTAACATTTCTGATTTATTTTGTCTTTCCTGGAAGCATTAAAACTGAACGAAACTTTCTGACCTTTTCCTCATTAAGAAGAAAATATAGTATTTCATGCAATTTTAAATAATGTCTAGTAAGCAGCTGACAAAGTCTTAATGACAGAAAAACACAAAAAGATGTCAATTAGTTAGTAAAATAAGTGTAAAAAGTGTTAATGATAGAGAAATAAAGGAGTGTTACGTAAAATCACATATTATGCAGGAAATGAATTTCAACAGAGGTAGTATATTTCTAAATAAAGTCATTACATAATTCAAAATAAATTAGTAACAGCAAGAACAAAGAAATGTTACGACACACTGACATGCATATTCCTCGTTAGAAGAAAGTCATTTACTTCTGTAAGAATATTTCTGAATAAAATAATCAAATAATTACATTAAATATTAATGACAAAGGAATAAAGTAGATGTACTTACATTTGTGAGAGAGAATTATGCATATTTAGAAAAAATATTATATAGTTATAAATAAAGGTGATTAAGCAATTCCACAAAGTTCACAAAAGGATTATTTTGTGACTATTTAGAAGTGCACTAACTGCATGCAATGTATATTTTCTTTTAAAACTGTATAATTCTCTCTATATAGTAACAATTCTCCTTGATATGTCTATCATTAACACTTTGTATATTTTGCTAATTACTATTAAAAAAATGTGCCAAATACCAAAAATATTTTCTCTAAAAAGAAGACAAATGCATGGAGTTCATATTTAAAACTTCTGCCATTAAGACATGGTTCTGTTATTTAATCACTTTATTTAAAATACAGTAAGGGTGCGTCTAGACTGGCAAGATTTTGCGCAAAAGCAATTGCTTTTGCGCAAAAACTTGCCAGCTGTCTACACTGGCCGCTTGAATTTGTGCGAGAGCATTGACGTTCTAATGTAAGAATTCAGTGCTTCTTGCGCAAATACTTTGACACTCCCACTCAGGGGATAAACCCTCTTGCGCAAGAAAACTTGCGCAAAAGGGCCAGTGTAGACAGGCACCTTAATTTTTTGCACAAGAAAGCCCGATGGCTAAAATGGCCATCGGAGCTTTCTTGTGCAAAAGCGCGTCTATACTGGGCACGGATGCTTTTGTGCAAAAGCACTTTTTGTGCAAAAGCATCAGTGCCAATCTAGACGCTCTTTTGCGGAAATACTTTTAATGGAAAAACTTTTCCGTTAAAAGTATTTCCGAAAAATCATGCAAGTCTAGACGCAGCCTAAATGCATAACAGAACATTATCCTCCTAAAATGTGTGATTTTTAAAATATATTTATTAAGAGTCATCCTTTTTTCCTCTGACATTAAGGTTTTATATTAAGTGCATGTAAAGGAGGTAGAGGCACCATCCAAATTATGATGAGAAAAGAAACAGAATTTTTACTACTCATGTTCATTTTTAGTCTTAGCATTGAGTCCAACTCTCTGCGAATAGCAGGACCAATCCCAACTAAATCATCCCAAATGAGGCTTTGTCAAGCTAGGACTTGAAAACCTCTAGGGACGGAAATTCCACCACCTCCCTAGGTAACCCATTCCAGTGCTTCAACACCCTCCTAATGAAACAGTTTTTCCTAATATCCAACTTAGACCCCCCCCCCCACTGTAACTTGAGACCATTGCTCCTTTTCTGTCATCTGTCACTACAGAGAACAGCCTCTCTCCATCCCCTTTGGAAGCCCCCTTCAGGAAGTTGAAGGTTGCTATCAAATCCCACCCCCCCCCATTCTTTTCTTCTGCAGACAAAATAAGCCCAAATCCCTCAGACTCTTCTTGTACGTCATGTGCTCCATCTCCCTCCCCAATGCATCTGCATCCCTACTGTAATGAGGTCCCAGAATTGGATGCCGATCCATTCAGTGGCTTAGAAGGGATCCGGACTGCAACACACAGAACAGCTGACCTCCATGTACTCAGCCAACACTAGGTTGTCTCCCCCTGGACTATTTTCTGGATTCTTCTGGGGTCCTACCTGGCTCCAGGGCTGGTCGTCAGGCTTTGTGGGGGCTGAAGGAGCTGTCAGGCTGTCCATAGGTTCTGGGGGTGGCTCAGGCAGCAGTCCAGGGGGCCCAGCCCATTGTTCCTGGCTCAATCTGGATCCTAGGGGTATAAGATAGGCCTTAGGTGTCACCAGGAGTTTCTGCAGCCTCCTGTAGTCACTGGGCTCCAACAGTGGTCACGGCAGCCTGGAACAGTCCTCAGGGCACGGCAGTGGCCCCGGTGGCCCAACCCAGTCATCCTGCTGAGGGTGGCGGGGCGAGGTTCTCCATCACCGCTGTAGCTTTGGCTGAGCCTCCTCTCTGCTTGGCTGCTGAGCTCCAACTGAGCTCGGAGCTCCCTCTCTTATACTTCTGGTACCGCCCTTCTGCTTCCTGTGGGCAGGGCTGGGGTGCTCTGGCACTGCCAACCAAGGGGTATTTGGGCAACTTCCTCTTCTAGGTCATCAGGAGGCTACGCTGCATCACTACAGGCTTATAAATGCCTGATAAGGAAATTTGCTTTGTTTATGTTTCTCCAGCAGTGAAGTTGCAAATATGAATCGGCACCAGAGACAAAAGCTGCATTGTCTATTTTTGCTCTCTCTTTTTGTTTTATTTTGGCTTGAAGCAGGATCAAAATTTAACAGTAGCAGCTCCAACCTATCTGAACTAACTTCTCTTTTCCCCATAAAGAAAAATTGCCACCATCTTTAATACTGTCTAAAAATGGAAATAGGGGTATTCTTATAAAACTTCTCTACTGAAAAAGGGGTAGGACGCAAGCAATGTTGTTTAAAATAAAAAGCCTTATTTTGTTCTTTACATTTCAAATGCTTTACCTGCATTTTCTTCTTTTCACATCTTTAAATATTAACACGACTTAAATGATTTCTTTGCCCATGGGCTCTCTTATTCCATCCAGCCAAACACACCAGGGATGCAGTGCGGAAGAGATTAGACAAATCCAGTATGGTCACTTTTAGGTCTCTGGGAGACTTCATTTTCTGGATAATGTTTTTCCACAGTAGTCAGAATGATGCTTAAAACAACAGCTGCTCCATTCTGAAACCCAAAATAAAATAAACTACCTCAAGCAAATATTCACATCACTAAAGAAGGCAGAAGAGCTGTAGACTTTTAGTCCATAGGAATTTTTCTGGGTCAGTTTTATGAAGATGAAGTTCCTATATGACAAAGCTACAGATTGGACCTCTGTGGTCCGGCACCCTTGGGATTTGATTGGTCCCAGATGAGGGATTTTGCTGGACCAAGGAAGGTCATTTCTGGGGCCCTCCTGCCAGCCACAGCCCCATTGCCAGTCTCCCAACTGGCTTCTCTCTGCAGCTGGCCCCTTAGCTCAGGGTTCTCGGCCCTCCATGCTAGCTCTGCCAACGCAAACACAGCACCACTGTAGGGCTCCAAGCCCCTCAGGGCAGTCCTCTTGCTGGGGTCCAGCTGCACTGCTTGGTGGCAGACCTGCTAGGGGATTCAGCCTCACTGAGCAGCCCTGTGTTGGGATGTTACTGGACCAGAGTCTCAGTTAGGAGAAGTTCAACCTGTAGTAAAGCTAGTAAACAAGTTAGGGTACGTCTACACTGCAGCATAATTTCTAAAGAAGCTATTTCAGAAAAATAACTCCCAAAATAGCTATTTAGAAATAAGTTTTATTCCCTCATGAAATGAGGATTTATTAGTCTGGAATGAGAACCCCCTTTATTTTGAAATTATTTTGAAATAATGGGCTTGTATAGTTGCGTACCTTGTTATTTCAAAATAACACTAGAATGTAGACTTGCCCTAAGATTCAAATAATCTTAACTGAAGGGGAGATTTACAGCATAATGTCCTGTTTTCCAGTTGTAAACTTGTTTGTCTGTTTCTGCTTAGAAATTAGATGTGATCCTCCAACAGTGACTAATGGAACCTACTACCATCAAAGGATTAGATAAAGCACCTGTGAAAATAAGTTGTAGAGTAGTATTTTCCCATACATAAACACTATGATTTGTTTGACAAAATGTTCTAGATTCAACTTTCAACAGGGAAGATTTGTAACTGTGTGTATTATCCATCCAAATGGTAGAATGTCAAGAATAAGACTGGTGTACTGAACAAATGGAAAACCAAAAACCTATGGGTCACAACTGGATTCTGAGTCAGTCAATGAGGGTACATCTATATATAAGGACTAAAGTCAAATTAAGCTACTCAACCTCAGCTATGTTACTTATGTAATTTAAGTTGAAATAGTTTAATTTGGTTTTGGCTCTGTTTAAGCAGCAGAAAGGCAAAAGAACAACACTCTTCCTTCAACTTCCCTGACTCCTCGTGAAATGAGGGTTACAGGAGTTGGAATAAGAAGTCTTCCAGATCACCATTATTTCGAAATAATGGTTTGCTGTGTAGACATGCTCTTTGTTATTTTGGAATAACATTGCTGTATAGACATAGTCATAGGGTATGTCTACACTTGATCCCTCTCGAGAGAGAGGAATACAAATGTAGACATCCAAAATTGCAAATGAAGTGGGGATTTAAATATCCCATGCTTCATTAGCGTAATCGCAGACTGTCGCTTTTCCGCAATAGCGCTATTTTGAGACAGCAAACTTGTCCCCACTGGGTTATTTTGAGAGAAAACTCCACCCTCGAAATAACCCTTACTCCTCATTATTGCACAACCTATAAAGAAGTGATGAAATTTCATATGCATGTTGGTATGATTAGAGACCTGAAAATCCAGAAGTCAAAGCTATATGCACAAAGAATAACTGGATGCCTCTTCAAGATGTGTCTATAAAAGTAAGCAATACTTATCTTCTATTGAAGGGCTGGTTAAAAAAATGTACACATGCCTAATATAAATACAAAAATACCAGTTCTATCAGGTGACTTGACATGCCAATGCCGTGACTCACCTGAGTAACCATGTGACTGTATTTCTGTGACCCTCAAACTTCTTCACCGACCTGTTTCCTGCTATCTGCCACCCCCCATTTGCTGTGTCATTTCCAAAAGATAGATTGTGAACTCCCTGGGATGTGTACCAGGTATGCTTTGTCTTCTGTGACAAGATGAGCATGTTTTTGGGGTGTAAGAAAATAATATCCTAGAGGTGAGCAAGTCCATGCATAGAGGGAATTCCAAAATGTGAGTGTTACATCCTGTCATTCAAACTGAGGGGATCCAGTATGTGTGTTGTATTGATCACAATTGTGGAAATACTTCAGTGGGAAAGGCTGTCTCTGAAGAAGGCAGATTAAGTGATAATGTCTGGGTGATATTTCATCACCGTCTTTCCATTAATACGCCCCTTATGATTTGTCTGGTGCATAAACTATGAAGCTGCTTCCCATTATTAGCACACAATAAAAAGGCAGAAGTTTTCTCACAAAGTAAGAGCCAGCAGTGTTGGAATCAAAATAACCATTTTCAGCCCAACCATTCTTGAGATTCGGTTTGGCAAGTCAGTATGAGGAATCATCTGAGAGACAAGAAACACATGCATGCATGCTGATGATTTCTTATCTTCCTCTCCCACTGTCAAAATTCTGAAGGAATGTGTTGTTCAAAAACATTTAAAATAGTGATGCTCCATTTCATTTCAGATGTACCTCTTCTATGGTCACCTGATTCTTACAAAAAAAAACCCCTTATGAATTAACAGTATTTATCTTCAGGTAATGTCATTCTCTATTTTAGAAACATGTGGAAAAGCTCAGCTAGTCAATGGTTATTATACACAAAATAAGAACAGATTTGATTTAAATGAAGAAGCAACGTACAGGTGTCTGGCTGGTTACACGACTCCTGAAGGAAATGAAGAAGGGAATATACAATGCCGCAAAGAAGGATGGACTCCTCTCCCCAAGTGCATTAGTGAGTAAAGCACCAGAGCACAAAATCTTAAGAACTTTCTGGTGATTATTATTGCTTTAGATTTCTTAGTTAGCTTCCTCTGGTTTTAAGGATCTATGACACTGGGGTATTTCACAGCAGAACAGTCTACAAAATTGGCACAATAAATAAACAAATCTTCCTTTGGATGAGTGCTTTTTTATTAAGTGGTATCCCATATTTCTAGTCAAGAGCCTTGTGCACATTTCTACAGTGGGGATTCACTGCATCTCATTGCTCATTTGGCAATCAGTAAGGAGATATGTATGGCTTGTGTAGTGTTCATGAATGTCATGATTTGAAAAGTCTCTGTGGGTAGCCATGTTATTCTGTATCAATGAGGAATCCTGTGGTACCTTAAAGACCAACAGATTTATCTGGCAAAGATGCTTCTGACAAAGTCGTTTTTACCCACAAAAGCTTATGCCCAACAAATCTGTTACTTTTTAAGATGCCATAGGACTCCTCGTGATATGAAAATAAAGGCAGGGAACATGCCAGTGCCACAGCATGGATTACTGTGGCTTGTAAACAAGAAGATCTTTAAATAGGATAAAAAGGATTCAGTGTTACAGTCCACATTATTCAGTGGAGTGACAATTTTAATGTTGCATGCTGCTTTCTCCCTTTAGTTCTTTCATACATGTACAGCCCCATGGCACAACACAGCAGAAAACAGTTGGCTGATTAGAATATCCTCTACCACCCAGGTCTGAAGGGGTTGGTAGGGAAAAGACAGCATGGATGTCTTGGCCCTTCAGGGTTCTGAAATGACCCTTTGGGCCACAGATAACCACCAAAAGAAAGCCTGAAGAAGGTAGAGTAACCTCAAGACCTGGAAGGCCCAAGGGGGATTTAAAGTCACCTTTGTTTGATCTCTTGCTCTGATTCCATGCTGAGCACAGCTGGACCAGTCTATAGAATCTGTACTCTGGCTTCTCTAGAGTGGAGCAGAACCCACCCCTTACAGATACTCAGGTGAGCAAGACTACAACCCAACTGTCACAGCCATAGTACAGTAATTCCTCATTTAACACGATATGTTTCAGAAAATGATCGTATTAAGTGAAAACATGTTATGAGGGGTCAATTTTCTCATTGAAAATAATGGAAAAGGTGGGGGTTGCATTTTAAGCGGTGGTGTCTGTTGGGAACAGGACATAAGGATGGGGAAGAAAGGGGACTGGGTTACAGCAGGGAGGGGAGGTGTTTGGCTCTGGGGAAGGGAAGGGGGGAGGAGAGGGGAGGGGGATTGGGTTGGGAGTATGCCCCTGTGACGGGTCTGCCGGGACCCGCACTGCATCTGGTGAGGGGGGGTCACCGGGGTATGGCGCGGTGAGCGGCGAACCCTCTGCCACTTTGCAAGGAGGCGGGGGAAGCCCCAAGCAGCCCCAATGGGCCAGCTGGGGAAATCGTGTTATTCCGAGGACGACGTGTAATTCAAAAAACATTCCCTAAAAAAAAATTGTGCTATCGTGAAAACGTGTTAAGAGTGGGCACGTGTTAAATGAGGAATTACTGTAAAACTATATAGTACACCAACAAAAGAAGGAAATTTATCACAGTCTCAAGTGGTAGGGTAATGGTCGAATCCAAGGAAGACAAACATTTGTGCTAGCTATTAGGGAGATATTTTGAATTTTAAGAGCATAAGAGTTCACTCTGAAGGGAAAGGTTTGAGTCATTATCACCACTGTAGAAATATTCAAGGACAAACAGTTCTGGTAAACACTAATGGGAATGATGGATGAAGCAAGGATGCAAAATGCAGATATATACCGTGACAGACCCAGACCAGCAGCCTGCCAGTCAGTGGTGGAGGGAAGACATGCTGGGGCTTGGGTGAACAGCTTTCTCTTCCCTGAATTAAAAAGCCAAGCCTAAGACCAGAGTAATCAGGAAGGCATGTTGGGGTCAATTAGAACTTGCTAGAAGCCACACGCTGATTAGACACCAGCAGCTAATTAAGGCCTATGGTGCTGCTATGAAAGGTGTCCCCCCAGGTACGGATGAGGGAGGAAAAAGAGCGAAGGACAGGAAGAAGGAAGTGCTGTGTGCAGAAGCTGTGTGGGGGTGAGCAGAGGACTGATGAGGAGGTACCAAAGGAAAGTTACTGGGAGGGATCCTTTGGGGAAGTGGCCCAGGGAAAAGCTGATTGAGAGTGGCAGTAACCCTGCCTGTTGCCACTGCCTTTGGGTCCATGAGTTGGAACACACAGTAGTGGATGGGCCCAGATTTCTCCCAACTGCCCCGCAACATCTTCACCTGCCTTGAGAAGGGAGATCAGGACTCCAGAGGGGATTTTTACCCCAAACTTATGAACTAGCCTGTGATGAGAATGGCTCAGTAGACTGTGGCTCCTGCCTCTGGTAAAGAGAAAGAGAATGTGTGGAGGGCCACAGCAAGCCTCTGAGGCTAATGCTAACCACTGGTAGTGCAAGACCTACAGGATGCGTCTAGACTGGCAAGATTTTGCGCAAAAGCGGCCGCCTGTCTACACTGGCCATGAGAATTTGTGCAAGAACACTTAATTTGTAATGTACAAAATCAGTGCTTCTTGCGCAAATACTTTGATGCTCCCACTCAGGCATAAGCCCTCTTGTGCAAGAATACTTGTAGACAGGAACGTTAATTTCTTGTGCAAGAAAGCCCGATGGCTAAAATGGCCATCGGAGCTTTCTTGCGCAAGAGAGTGTCTATACTGGGCACGGATGCTTTTGCGCAAAAGCAAATCTTTTGCGCAAAGGCACATGCCAGTATAGATGCTCTCTTGCGCAAATACTTTTAATGGAAAAAACTTTTCCGTTAAAAGTATTTGCGCGAAATCATGCCAGTCTAGACGCAGCCACAGAGAGTAGCTGGAGCTTTGCCACAATAATTATTGCCAAACTGTCTTTCTCTGGCACTGTTTCTCTACCTATGAAACTTTCCTTCCACCACCACTTAGCCCTAAAGAAAGATGAAGGAGTGTGTGATATTGAGTAGATTTTTTCATTTTGGTGTTGCACTGTACAGTTTTCATTTTCTATACAGTCATTGAGGTCTAATTTCACAAAGGTACATATGGAATGAGGATGCTTTTGAATACCTGAGTTTCTAGTGATGAACAACAGCGACATTTCTCTAATTCTACAGAGACATGTGCAACACCTCTCTTTGAGAATATTCATTTCCACACAAATAAACCGATGTTTCTGCTTGGTGAAATGCTGGAATATGAATGTGCAGATGGACACCAAACTGCAGAGAAGACCACAACAGGTTACACAGTTTGTGGCAGGAATGGATGGATGCCTGAGCCCCAGTGTCTCAGTAAGCTGTTCTTCTTTTGTTTTGTTTTAATTAAACATCTGCTCTGTGGAATGAATTTCTTCGACTGGTTTTAATAGCTGTTATGATGGCTAATTTAAGTAGCTGTGATTTAGGTGCAGGTTGCATTTTGGCAAATAACTGTATGGGAAGTGTTGATGTCTGCTGGGACAGATGAGAACCATAGACTGCATTCAGCCAGCGACCCTCAGAAAACAGTAGTCATCATTACCATTTTCTGATTTCTAGTTTTCTTTGAAATCTTGGAACAAACTTAATTGGTGACATTATTGACATGAAAAGCATGACAGCTATACATTGTATCCTTCCATCTCCACTGCATACACTGTTTTTACAGACTAAAGAACCAATGTGGGTTGAGAAATGGCACCAGAGAAGTATAGGACTACAAGAAGAGAAAATTCTGTTTCGACTATTGGAAGCAGTTACTTTTCTTGTACAGGAAATCTAATGATGTTGGTCTGTTACTTTTCTTGAAGCATTAGATGCTCCTGGGCTGGCTACAGAAAAGCTGATTCCTTAATAGAAAATTGGAGGGTTTGAGGAGAAATACCTGGAATAGTCCTAAGTGTATGCCTAGTTTGAAGTGGATGACATAGTTTTATTTGCTTTATAAGAAAGAAAATGTGCATTAGCTAATCAGAGCACTTGAATGAACTCATGGAAGCGACAGAACTTTTATAGCACTAAGAAAGAGAAACATCTTTTATAAGGACTTTGAATAAGTAGCGGCCTGACAAATAGGACTTTAAGGCCTGACAACAACCTGAGCTTAAAGTTGAGGTTCATTAACTATTGATTTGTAATATTCAAAATGTGATTTTGTGGACTAAGAATCTGTCCATTAAAACCACCTGTTTCTAAAGTTACTTTAAAAATGTTTATTTTCAGATTAATATAAGATGGGGGAAAAGTTTATGGAACGTCATCCCTTCATTTGTTAATGATAATCTTTTTTTTATTCCCAATCAGAACCACCAAAGAGGAGGGCTGTTGCCCAGTTCCTGGTAATTTTATGGAACTAGGCTTCCAGAAACCCTGCTAGCCCTCATCTACACTAGGACTTTATTTTGAAATACCACCCCCCTCCCGCAGATTGAATTTATAAGTGGAACATCCACGCTACCAAGGCAGTTATTTTGAAATAACGGGCCGTGGAATTTGAATTCTGTACTCCCGCTTTTCATTAGGAGTAATGCTAATTCCAAAATAGTTATTTTGAAATAACAATAGTGTGGCTGCGCTGGTGCCGCTATTTCAGAATAGCTGGCCTCTGGATGTCTCTTGCAGCTGCAGCACTGACGGCTCTGGCCACACCTGGCATCTCCACTGCTCTCCTCCTCCTCCTTCTGCGGAGCTGTAAAATTCCTGGGAGCAGGCAAAGGGCTTGTCCCACGTGGTTGGCTTTGCAAACTCTGTGTGAGGCAGCATCATAGAGAGACATGAGCAACTTCTTGTACACCCTGATGACTGCCAGCACATCTGCTGCTCCCACGGCCTTCACTGCCCAGGAACGCAGAAGAGCTCTGGACTGGACTGGTGGGGAGATCCTGGACCTCACTGAGGTCTGTGGGGAGGAGTCCAACCTGCAGGATCTGCACCCAAGAAAAGGAACGCAGAGATCTGTGGCAGGATTGCTGCCAGCCAGGCTGAGAGAGGGCACATCAGGACCCTTGACCAGTGCTGCATGAAAATAAAAGAGCCGTGGCAGACCTACCCCAAGGCCAGGGAGCAGAGCAGATGCTCTGGGGTAGCACTACCCACCTGCTACTGCTCTGATCAGCTTGATGTCATCCAGGGAGGGAGGGCCAGTCACCTCCCCCACTGTCATTGTCAAGTCCTCAACTTGGAGCTGGTCCCCTCACCACTGCAGGACATCTCCCAGGCTTTGGACAAATCCAGGGTGAGGGCACTTCTGGTGAGTTCTCTACCTTTCCCTACCTACAAGCAGGGGCAGGCGATGTGCTGGGAAGGAATGAATGCTCCTCACTCAGCCTACCTGCTCTGGGGCTTGCACAACAGCTTGTTCTTCTTCGAGAGATGTCCCTGTGGGTGCTCCATATTATGTCGCTTTAGGAGATAAGGATGGAATGCTGACTCCAGCAGGTACCTTGGCATAGGTTAGCATCTGGGAGGAACTAAGATAATTGTTAGCCTTGTTATATGTAATGGGAAGGTATGTAAACTGTTTCATAATTGCTTGTATTTCGAAGATCTGCCTAAGGCGGGGGGACCTTCCCCCCTGTCCGAATCAGTCTTCCCTTGCAATATTGCTTGAATAAATTGCCTCTGGCTACTTGTTGCTTACAAATGCAGAGTGAAGGCTTGTTTTCTTCCATAGTATCAAGCTCTGCTACTCGCAAGCAGTAGTAGACAACATAAGGGCACACTCAACCAGAACCATGGCTACCTCAATAGTATTCCTCCACAAAGTACCCATAAGAGACATTTGTGCAGCTGCTACATGGTTGTCCAACTACACAGTTGCAAAGCACTACGCACTTACACAGGGACATCTCTCCAACCTGAAACTTGCTCAAGCGGTCCTTTTCTGCCAGATCCAAAGTTCCTACCTTCCTAACCAGGAATAGCGTTGTAGTCATCTAATATGGAGCACCCATGGGGACATCTCTCTCTCGAAGAGGAGGTTACTTGACTCGATAGTAACTGACATTCTTCAAGATGAGTGCCCCCATGTGTGCTCCACAACCCTCCCTTCCTTCCCTCTACTTTGGGATTCTGGCCTTCTCATGGCATCATTTGGGTTAGAGAAGGAATGAAGGAACTGAGGAGTGGGGGAGAGGACTCATGCATGCATGATGCCTGTCACCTAGGACACATGGCTGCAGACACTTGCATACATGGCCCCAGGAACATTGCTCTGAAATCTCTGATCTTGGACTCGGCGGTAGCGCGCTGACCTAAAGTTACCTCCCCTTTAAATGGCTGAACACACATTCCATGATCATTTTGCACCTACCCATCTTGGTGTTGAACTCCTCCTTGCTGGGGTCCAGGCTGCCTGTGTAGGGCTTCATGAACCAGGGCACTAATGGGTAGGCTGCATTGCCCAAGATCACAGTGGGCATGTCCTGCTCTCTGACTCTGATGGTGTGTGTGTGGTCTGGTAAAGTGCCAGTGTGCATTTTTCATAACAGGCAGGGGTTCCGGAGTATGTGAGCATTGTGCGCCTTTCCCGACCTTCCAATGCTGATGTCAGTGAAGCGTCCCTTGTGATCCATGAGAACTTGCAGAACCATGGAGATGAACCCCTTGCAGTTGATAAACTACAAGGCATGGTGGTGGGGGGTGTAGCCAGACAGGCCCCCCCCGTCACATCAATCTTGTTTGCCCTCTGAGGTACCTGTATACAGGGCAGAGAAGAAGCAATAAAATCAGCATAGTCTTTGAAGGCCTTGACACAAGAGGCCCAGATATGCCGGCTCAATTCTGACCCTGAGTAAGCTGAAAAACATAGACATGAGAGAGTGATCAAACCAATAAACTGACCTCGAGGCTGTGAGAACCGCTGGAGCTGGCACCTATGTTGATACGATCACACACAACCGTCCCTGGGAGAGGAATCTCCCACTGAGAAAAGAATGTCCAGTACTCCCCAATTTAGTTATCTCTCTCTTACAAGTGTAAATTAAGTTCACAACTCCTTGTAAGAACTGGCGTCACAAAAGACAGGCCAGCACCATTTGGCATCACAGATAAGAAAGAGAAATACGTGACCCCAGGGGTATAAAGATGGGTCCAGCAGCACACTCACTTTGAGTGCCAGTCCACCCTTTTCCTGCTGGTCGGGTTAAGTGCATTGCCTCCCGAGGTCCACTGGGACGCCCACCTCGTATTTTCGTCTTTCCGAGGAATTGAGGGACCGATCCTGGCCTGACACGCTGGGACCGAGCGACGCAGAAGGGGGTAAAATTTGTACCCATATGTGTCCTTTTGTTTTAGTGCATGCATAGGATAGAGCTCTTTAAAGATTAAGCTGTCACTTGGTACCATTATTTCCTATCTTCTTTATTCTTTGTAACCATTTTAAGATCTATATTTGCTAGCAGTTAAGAAGTAGAGCAATAGCCATTGTAATCACATGCTTTATAAGTTTTCTTCAATAAACCTGTAACTGTTTAAGCTTTAACCTGACTCCTTCAGTTGCTGTAACAGAACCAAGCACAATTTAAAAGAACTTCAGCCGGTCATAAGGGACAGGTATAAGAAGAGCTTGGGCGTTTGGATCGTGTCACTCCCAGGTGACAGATCCGTTGGGGCATCTCTCAGTCTTCCCTAGACTGCCCGCTGCGAAGGGATCCTGTATCCTAGCAGCTAAAATCTGAGATGTAATAAGCTCTTCCTGTAAACTCTGGGGCGTCTGTCAGCCTGTTGGCTGCCCTCCGCGAAGGGATCCCGATCCTAGCGGTAAAGGCATGGACGTTAAACTTTTGTTCGGGGCTCCCTTCAGTCTCTCCTAGACTGCCCGCTGTGACGGGGCCTTGTGCCTTAACAGTTAAAGACTTGGGTGTCACACACACACACACTGCCCTGACCATCGGCTGACAGGGGGCCAGGAGAGAGATGTGCGTCCATCTATGCCCCCTCCCACGCAGTTGGGGAAGCCCTTGACGACAAAGTTCTTGATGATGGTTTTCACATTGCCCAGAGTGATGACTCTCCGTAGCAGATGAGGTTGATGGCCTTGGTTACCTGCACAAGCACGGCCCCGACTGCGGATTTCCCCACACCGAACTGGTTCCTGACTGAGCAGTAGCTGTCCGGCCTGGCAAGCTTACAGAGGGCGATGGCCACACTCTTCTGCATGGGGATGGCGGGTCTTACGAGTGTGTCCTGTTGCCTGAGCACAGGTGAACCACTCACAGAGATCCAGCAAAGTGGCCTTCCGCATGTGGAAGTTCTGTACCACTGCTGATCATCGCAATTCTGCAGGATGATGCGGTCCCTGCAGCCCAAGCTCCTCTCCCTCCACTGGAAGTGGCATTCCACGATGCCCAGGGGATTGAGGGGAATACGCAGCAGTAGGAGTACCAGGACCTGGATGCACAGGGCCTTTAGGACAGGCTGGGGTTCATCCTTCTCATCCTCATCCTGCTGGAGCAACACGAAGGCAGTCTGGAAGTACTTTGCAGCAGCTCTGGCCCCACAGTGTCAATGCTGTGGCATCTACAAGGGCAACCAGAACACAAGAAGGTGCATACCCATGTGATGTGAGGGAGGAGGCAGTGGAGGAGTGGCTTGTGATATGCAGCCATAGAGAGGAGCCCCAGTAAGCACGTATCACAGCCTGCTGGACAAAGCAGTCACAGGAAGTATCCCCCCTCCTGGTACACTCTCCCAAGTGCTTCCGGGGGCTCTAAGTCCAAGGCAGGCTCCATTCAGTGTGGACATGCTATTGTGGACTAAATTGGGAGTTATTAAATCAAATTTATTAATTTTGAAATAATGTCCTAGTGTAGATATGGCCTTACCGTGGCAACAGCAGCAGCAGGCTCCCCAGACCTTAAAGAATTGCCATTGGAGTGTCAGGTAGCGTGCTCCAGGGCCTTGTACCATGCACTTCAGCTGGTTCTAAGGGCCAGCATGAGGAAGGATACTGCATGGTCCAGGTGGAGCTGAGGGCTGTCTGCCTCAGCCCTGCCCCTTCCACCCAAGGCTCCGCCCCTTTCAGGAGTGCAGCGCTGCCCTCCCACATTACCCAGGGGCCCGGCAATCCTGTCAGCCCCCTGCTCCCAATATCTCTTTTATTGTGAGCGGCAGCTTGTTTTCCCTCTTGCCTTCTGTTCTTTCCCCATTCTAGATGCAATTCTTGCTCTGTTACAAATTCCCGAATTATGTTAATTACGATGACTCTTCCAGACTAACCTAAGCCCTGATACAAGTCAGTGGGGGTTGTTCCATGGATTTCAACTGATTTCCGATTAGCGCTCACCTTACTTTGTTCCAATGATGAGTATTTTAAAAACTTTTCCTTAGGAATGTTTGGTTTTTTATGTGATATTTTCTTTCCTGTCCTTGCCACCATCTTTAGCTATAGAATGTGAAATGCCGACATTGTCCCATGTCAGAATTTCCCCCAGGAAAAGTAAATATGTTGATGGGGACGTGGTTGAATTTTCCTGTGCAAGAAATCTGAAAAGAGTGGGACCTGACTCTTCTCAGTGTTACTACTTTGGATGGTTCCCAGCATTTCCAACTTGTAAAGGTAAATATTTCCCCTAGGCTTACTGAAGTAGGATCCCTATTAATAAATTGGCTCTTTTCTTCTATGGGGAAGATCATAGTGTCTATCCTAATGTCTATCCCAAACTGAACCATCCCATCTAACTCCCTGTGAATACACTCACTGATCTAGTGGTGCACAAATTTCTCCAGTTACGCCCCTTTTAACTCTATCACTTGTAGTGTGCATAGACCAGACTTGAAGATCACACCACAAGGTGGAAGGTGAACATTTAATCAATCAATCAGTCAATCATTCAGTCAATGTAGTTTACAGTGTCTGACTCACTGAAGAGATCCTGTGGTTGTCAAGTATTGTTATATACATTGTCTGTTTATATCTTTTAACATTATTAATCATTCAATGAACTTTAACATGAACAAGAATCAGATGTAGACAGACTTCTGTCAGAGATGGTCTAGACGGTTCTGGGTCCTGCTGTCAGGGCAGGGCACTGGACTCGATGGTCTCTTGAAGTCCCTTCCAGTTCTAGTGTTCTTTGATTCTATGATTTTATTAATTTAAAAAGTATCATAGGCCTACTGTCATTATGATATTTACCAGATTCTTGAGAGTAAGCCTTCCTGTGCCTTTGCTCGTCTGTTTTTTAAAAAGGACAAAAGGCTAATGCTTCTTTGCACCCCAGAGTACCTTTTGCACACACACGCTCCCCCTCCCCAATTCGAGCACCAATGCACTAAGTTACCAGCTTCGTTTCCCATTTGAAAGTTTGAATTTGTTTTCATCCATTTTGATTTTAGTGAAACTGCAAGTTGTGTGAAGTGGTACAAGGAGAAGCTGAGGGCGTTCATTTGCATCTAGTACCTAAAATAGGATTTCAGCCAAAACCTCCAGAGATTTAAGGTTAATTAATTCATTAGTAGCCTTTCTCCACTTGCAGCAGTGATTTTGGTTTTACTCATTTTTATTGTAGTCTATTTTCAATTTTGACAAGTGTTATACCAATTGTTTATACATAGTCTCTTTGTATTAGAAAAAGTCAAAGTTTGTGGGCAACCAATCATAATTACCAATGGGAATATTATCAGTGGAAGTCATGAGAAATACATGCATGGCGACTCAGTGGAATATGACTGCAATGATGATTTTAAAATGATTGGATCAAGAAAAATAGAATGTATTGACGGAGAATGGACACACTCACCTACTTGCATTGGTAAACTATATGTTTTTCATTCTCTTAGGATTAATATAGACCAATAATTTTCCATTAACACTTTCAGAGATTTTAAATCAAAACTATACCTACTCAGGTGTAACATATTGGCCAGTGTACATAGTTTCTGTGCTACAGCTCCTTCTGTGATGCAATCAGACCTCAGCTTCTAACATGCTGTCCTGTTGTAATTTGCAAGGTCCTGAACCCTGGCTGGTGAAAATCATCCAATATTCAATGCATGAGTTTCACATTGTTAACTTACCTAACCTTGGAGAGCAGCAGTTAGTATGCATATTAAATTACATAGTTATAAAAAAAATCTACAAAACTATATATTTTTTAGTAAATTCAAATGAAAACTTGCAGTTACAGAAAAGAATTACAGATGTTATTACAGATGTTTTCATGTAATAAAAGGATGTCATGACCTAAAGAATCATACACAAAAATTCCAAAATATTGACCTAATATTGATCCAAGAATCATACATAAAAATTCCAAAATATTGATCTAATAAAGATCTCTTAGAAGGCCTATGATTGTCTTGGCAACTTTCGAGATTTTTGCCTCTGGCCTGCTAAAATTATCAGAGATTTCTATATTGACCTATCAAAACTTTAAGGAAAGAAATGTGAGTGCTGGCCTCATTTTAGCACTTTGCAAGCTGAATTTGACCCCAGATCCTTTTTTTCCTATGCCCTACTTTAAACACCTGTGAGCAGAATTTTTGATGAATACCTTTGGTTAACAAGTTTCAGAGGGGTTGCCGAGTTAGTCTGTAACAGGAAAAACTTAAAACACAAGAAATAGTCTAGTAGCACTTTAAAGACTAACAAAACATGTAGATGGTATCATGAGCTTTTGTGGGCACAGCCCACTTCTTCAGATGACTGGAGTGTTGGATGTCCAGAACCAAGAATAAATGGGGGAAAGGGGTGGGAAATGCTATTTTGTTACAGATCAATTCCAGAAGCCAAATATGCACAAAAGGATTGGAACGCCACTTCATTCACAAGATTAATTCTCATGCAGATGGTTTAAATCACGATACTGGATGGCTGGGACATTATTATTCACGAGGCACAAAGGATCTGATGACAAAGGGATCTGGGGTCAGCTGATCCCCGTCTAGAGTACCGCGCTGTGCTTACAATCAGCTGATCGGCACAGCGCGGCAGCCATTTTGATGTAAATGAAGTGGCAATTATTTAAATCGCCACTTCATTTCCCTTTGCCGAGTACACTCATCTACATGGCTCCGTCGACGGAGCCATGTAGTCTAGACACATCCTTAGTGATTTCATTCATATGAGGAAATACAACTAATGTTGTTTAGTTAATTTTTTTTGAAGTATGAAAATACGAACAAGTGACATGGTTTATAACGCTTCAGTGTGAGGTGATAAAAGCTGAATACAGCCCTGGGAGATGGAGAGAACTGAGGAGGTGTCACAGGGACTTAGAAGAAAAGGAAATGTTTTTACGAAGTAAAACTACTGAGCCTATTATGTCAACCAGACAATTGCTGCTAACTTTAATGAAAGCAACATCAGGCTCTTTGGGTTTTTTTTGAGCCAATATTATAATATGAAATATTTATGCTGTTTTCCACAGAAGAAATTAAAACACCCTGTGAACAACCGCCCCTTATTGTCAATGGCAGAGCTGTTAACGCAGACAGTCCCCAGTATTCCCATGGAGCTACAGTAGAATATGATTGTGAATCAAACTATAAAATGATTGGGCCAAAGTCAGTGAAGTGTCTTAGTGGAGAATGGACATCTCTTCCCTCCTGCGCTGGTAAACTACTTAGTACTTTAAGCCTCAAACTAACAATTCCATTTAAGGTTGAATGGAGATTAGTCATCGGTATTTAGTCAAATACAGTTTATAAAGATCTTGAGAATCATTTACCTGCATTGGTTTGACGCTGGTGGTTTTTGTTTTATGATTTTTAATTAGAAATTGCTATGGTCCTATTCCAAAAAGACTTATAACTGTGCTTATCTCTATGCAAATCCTGCCATTAAAGTCAATGGGGTATTTACAGTGTGTGCAATGTTAAACATGTGCACAAAAGTATCAGTGGCTTTCAGCAGAGGTTAGGTCCACACTTCTGCTTTTTTTCAGAAAAAGCTACGCAAATTGCATTTCACAATTTGCATAGCTTTTTCCGACTGATTTTCCGGAAGAGGCTTTTCCACCATTTGGCCCCATCTAGACGGGGCCAAATAAAAGCAGCCTCTTTTGGAGGAGCCCTTATTCCTCGTAGAACAAGGTATATACGGCTCCTCGAAAGAGCACGTTTGCTCTTCCGTGAAAAAAAGCTGAAGAGCAAACACGTTCCCTGGACTCAGAGGGGTTTTTCCAGGATATCTACCTAGCAGTGTAGACATAGCCAGAGTCTCCTTGACCCCCACCTTTCAGAATGTATTTCCAAAAAAGGAGTCTCAGCATCTTTAGAAGCTTTAGGATGTTAACAAAGTTTGGTGTACACTGTACTAAGTACTTTTCACTATCCTTTTTAGATGTGATCTTTTAAAATCTTTATGGCATTTCCAACTATTTTTAAAGCTAAAATGTGAGAGAGATTAATCAATCTTCTCTCATCATGTAGGTCTAGATCAGCTCTTTCATCTCTGAACTATGTTTTTGGCGTCTTCCTCTAATTCTCCCATTTAGTTTCACAGGCTAAATTAACAAGACATACACACTATGAAAGCCAGATAGCTTAATGTTTTATTTTTAAATGTAAAATACACCATTCTTAGTTACACAAATTTCAGTTGATATACACTGTGAGTGAGATCCTCAACTGCTGTAGACTATCCTATATTATTTATATTAACAGAGGATCCACCATTATATGTGTGCAATTGAAGTTTTGTATTACTGAACAAGATTTAAGCTCTGCTCTATCCTTGGCTCCCTTTCAACAGATACATTTTATATTTAGCTATTAATTGCAATGATTTAAAACAACAGTAATTTAGGTGCAATTATCCAATTCAACAAATGCAGTTTGCTTAGCTTAGACCAGTGGTCCCCAATGCGGTGCCCGCAGGCGCCATGGTGCCCACCTGGGCATTTATGTGCGCCCGCCGAGTCATCAGGGCCAGCCCCACCCCCAGCGCGTGGCACATGCGTGGTGCCAGCCCCGGGTGTATAGGCGGCCCCCGCCCCGGGCGCACGGCACATGTGCGGTGCTGGCCCCAGGCATATGGGCAGCCCCTGGCCTGGGTGCACGGCACATGTGTGGTGCCAGCCCCTGGCGCAGGGCGCATGGGCAGCCTCTGTCCCTGGCGCGCGGCACATGTGTGGTGCTGGCCCCGGGTGTGCAGCGCATGCATGGCCCCGCCCCTGGACGTGCAGTGCGTGAGTGGCCCCGCCCCCGGACGCCTGGCAGCCCCGAAAGGCTTAGACAGTTGTTAGAGACTTTTTTATTATGACTCTCAGAAACCCCGATGAAGACCCCAACACAGTTCAGAACATCAACTTTTAATCTCATATGCATTTTCCTAGGATACTGATTGGTTTAATATAATCTGTCTATATGGATAAAATGTATGATGCTTGTGGTTCTAAAAATATTATAGCTTTCATTCCTCTACATCTCTCTGTTCAGTTGTGGTATTTGAAAAAATAGGGAAAATGAAATTATAGTTTTTCTGTTCATGCAGTGAAAAGAATCCTGTCACCTGAGAAATTATATTTCTTCCAGAAAAATTTCTCTCTTATTGTTATTATTTCTTATTTTAATAGTTTTTCTTTGATCTCTTTCTTTTCTAGTAACTTTAGAGAATAGACACAACATTCTCAGATGGGCATGTATTTGCAAGTTGAATGTCTGCCTTTAAATGGATATTGCTGGACATATCCTTTGATTTATAGCATATTTTAACTTTTGTGTTCTATTTTATTTAGATCAGTCTCCTACTGCTACATGTGAACTTTCAGAGAATTTTAAGAATAGAATTATTTTACTTACTGACGTTAACAAAAGTATCTATGAACACAACTCACATATAAGTTACCAATGTAAATCAGATTTCACAGAATTTAAGTTTGCTACTTGTAAATATGGGGAATGGATACCCAAACTTGATTGCATAGGTAAGCTTGTGTATTTATGTATATTTTTTCTTCTTTTCTAATTATTATAATTAGCAAGTATTACATCCGCCATTTAGTAAAATTCAGTAGAACTGTTTTAATCATTAAAGCATGTATCTGTTTGTAGGCTAAAGGAGAGAAAAATAACAGGCTGCTTTTAAATAACAGGAATATTTTAATATCAGGGCTATTTCATTCTAGCATATCCTTACAAAATCTTGCTTATGAAAAGCAAATCTCTCTGCACACATTCATATGATGTTATAATGAATTTAAAGATATTTCATAGGGGGTGTTCTGGCGGGAGAACCTCACAGCAATTGAAACAGCATATTGCAGAAGCTCTAGCTTTGGAGACCAAAATTCCTTAAGTTACCTATAAAAACTGGTTCCCAAGGGACCGAAAAGATCATCTTTTTTTCACCAGTAAGAAATTTGCATATGCAGATAAATAAATAAATAAATAATGCTATGTCTGAGTGACTTTTTGTTTCTAACTACAATCTCCTAGGGTACATTTACCCTGCACAGCTATTTCGGGATACCGGAGGCATCCCGAAATAGCTACCCTGCATCTACACAGCCTGCCCATTATTTTGAAATATTACATTATTTTTGAAATATGGTGCTATTTCACCATCCCAGTAAACCTTGTTGCATGAGGTTTAAGGGATGGCTTGAAATAGCGAATTATTTTGAAATGTGGTGCTGTGTAGACGCGCCAAATTTCCAAATAAGCTATTTTGAAATAGGCATAGTGCAAATTGTGTATCTTATTTCAAGTTTTGGGTGCTATGTAGATGCACTCCTAGACTGCTAAACAGAACTGTTACGTTCTTTGTAGCAGGTGAGCAAAGGAGCCCAGAAAAGATCTGCTCTACATGTTAAAGTTGATTAGAACCTATGGAAAACCAAAGGAGGGTCTGAAAATGTTTGGCTTATGCATTTTGTGATAACACTGTGATCTAAAGTTTTATAAAATCCCTATGTGTAAGTCTAGAAATATGAACAATATATTGTAACCCTGTTTGACCAAAGCAGCTAGCCAATTTTCAGGGTCTGGACTCTAGGCTACGTCTACACTACCTGTGTGGTAGACTGGAAGCAGTGGGGTACATGAGTCTAGTGGACAGCAGGTACATGGGGAACTGGGTGTGTGGGTTTATGTTCCCTGAATAGGCTGCCAGAGACTGCTGCTCAGCCATCAGGTCAGACGGGCACCTGAATTCATTAGGAGTTCATTCCCTGGAGTGTTGCCTAATGAAACACCTGCCGCCAGTGAAGGTCTATGGGTGCACTATAAAAGCCTTCCCCTCAGACAAGGTAGGGGAGCGGAAGAGGGCCAGACCTGAGGGGAGAAAAGATTGGTCGGAGGCAAACGCTATAGCCTGCAAGCTGAAGGGACCTCTCTCTAAGCTGCCAGGGAGGAGGTACCAACAGGGTGGTTGGGAAAGTGGACCACGGAGAGGCTGCTATTCAGTGTGGACAAGGGCCAGTTCTCAGCTCTACTCATGGCTACTACATAGGGTCCTGGGCTGGAATCCAGAGAAAGTGGGTGGGACTGGGTTTCCCCCAAAACTTTCCCTTTGCTAAGAGGGGAAAGGACCGACTGTTGGAGGGTCTGCCATCCAAACCTGTGACTGACCAATGATGACAAGGGGTCACGAAGTGGGGTTCCCTCACCTCCTCGGCAGTAGTAGGGACACCGTGAGCCTCTAAGGCACACAAAAAAACCTCCAGGAACTGAGGTCCCAGGAGGCATAGCCCAAGCTCCACCACACCATAATAACTCTCAAAATATTTTGGCCCAATCCTCTAATCAGTTTAGGTCACTCTGGACCCTATCCCTGCCCTTCAGTGTATCTACCTTTCCCCCTAGCTTAGTATCATCTGCAAACTTGCTGAAGGTGCAATCCATCCCCTCATCCAGGTCATTAAAAAAGTTGTTGAACAAACCTGGTCCTAAAACCGATCCCTGGGGCACTCCACTAGAAACTGACCGCCAACCTGACATCGAGCCATTGATCACTACCCATTGGGCCTGACATTCTAGCCAGCTTTTTATCCATCTTACAGTCCATTTATCCAATCCATGCTCCCTTAACTTGCTGGCAAGAATATTGTGTGAGACCGTATGAAAAGCTTTGCTAAAGTCAAGGTATACCACATCCACTGACTTCCCCATATCCACAGAGCCAGTTACCTCATCATAGAAGCTAATCAGATTGATCAGGCATGACTTGCCCTCAGTGAATCCATGTTGACTATTCCTGATCACTTTCCTCTCTTCCAAGCGCTTCAAAATGGATTCCTTGAGGATCCCCTCCATGATTTTTCTGGGGACTGAGGTAAGACTGACTGGTCTGTAGTTCCCTGGATTGTCCTTCTTCCCTTTTTTAAAGATGGGCACTACCGTTTGCTTTTTTCCAGTCATCTGGGATCTCTCCCGATCTCCACGACTTTTCAAAGATAATGACCAAAGGCTCTGGAGTGACATTTGCCAACTCCCTCAGTACCCTCGGTTGCATTAAATCCGGGCCCATGGATTTGTGTATATTTAGCTTTTTTAAATAGTTCCTAACCTGTTCTTTCCCCACCAAAGGCTGTCCACCTCCTTCCCATACTGCATTGCCTAGTGCATTAGTCTGGGAGCTGACCTTGTCTGTGAAGACAGAGGCAAAGAAAGCATTGACTTCAGCTTTTCCCACATCATCTGTCACTAGGTTATCTCCCTCGTCCAGTAAGGGCCCCTCACCCTCTCTGATCACCTTCTTATTGCTAAAATGCCTGTAGAAACCTTTCTTGTTACCTTTCACATTCCTTGCTAGCAGCAATTCCTGTTGTGCTTTTGCCTTCTTGATAGCTCCCCTGCATTCTCAAGGAATATATTTATACTCCTCCCTAGTCATCTGTCCAAGTTTCCACTTGTTTATAAGCTTCCTTTTTGTGTTTAAGCTCACCAAGGATGTCCCCAGTAAGCCAATCTGGTTACCTACCATATTTGCTTTTCTTACTACACCTCGGGATGGTTTCTTCCTGTGCCTTCAATAAGGCTTTTTTAAAATACTGCCAGCTCTCCTGGACTCCTTTCCTTTTCATGTTAGCATCCCAGGGAATCCTGCCCATCAGTTCTCTGAGGGAGTCAAAGTCTGCTCTTCTGAAGTCCAGGGTGTGTATTTTGCTACTTTCCTTTCTTCCTTTGGTCAGGATCCTGAAATCTACCATCTCATGATCACTGCTTCCCAGGTTGTCACCCACTTCTACTTCCCCTACTAGTTCCTCCCTGTTTGTGTGCAGCAGGTCAAGCTGCGCATGGCCCCTGGTCGGTTCCTTCAGCACTTGTACCATGAACTCATCCCCAACATTCTCCAAATACTTCCTGGATTTTCTGTGTACTGCTGTATTGGTCTTCCAACAGATATCAGGGTGATTAAAGTCCCCCGTGAGAACCAGGGCCTGTGATCTGGAAGCTTTTCTCAGTTGTCTGAAGAAAGCCTCATCTACCTCATCCACCTGATCCTGTGTTCTATAGCAGACACCAACCACAACATCATCACTGTTGCTTCCACTTCTAAATTTAACCTATAGACTCTCAACAGGCTTTTCTCCCTCTATATATTAGAGCTCTGAGCAATCATACTGCTCTCTTACATACAATGCAACTCCTCCTCCTTTTCTCCCCGGCCTGTTCTCCCTGAACAGTATATACCCTTCCATGACAGTGCTCCAGTCATGTGAGTCATTCCACGAAGTCTCCATTATTCCAGTCAAATCATAGTTCTTTGATTGGGATAGGGCTTCTAATTCTTCCTGGTTGTTTCCCAGGCTTCTTGCATTTGTATACAAACACCTTAGATAACCAGTTGATTACCCTACCTTCTTCATTCGAATCAGGGGTCCTCCTTTGTTACTCATTTCTCCGTGTTTCTTCCCGGTATCTGACTTCCCCACTCACCTCAGGGCTTTGGTCACCATCCCCCAATGAACCTAGTTTAAAGCCCTTCTCATTAGGTTTGCAAACCTGCCTGCAAAGATGCTCTTTCCCCTCTTGGGGTATGTCTACACTACAGCACTAATTCGAACTAATTTAATTCGAATTAGTTAATTCAAACTAAGCTAATTCGAATTAGTGCATCTAGACCTAAAAACTAATTCGAATTAATGTTTTGCTAATTCGAAATAGCATGTTCACATGGAGTGGACCCTGAACCGAAGTTAAGGCTGGCTGGAACCAGTGCCTGCAGGGCATCAGGTTAGGACTTAGAGTGTGGAGCTGCTGCCTCAGGCTAGCCGAGGGCTGTGCTTAAAGGGACCCGACCGCCACCCCAGACAGACAGTTCTCAGGGTTCCCCGCTTGCTTGTCTACCTCGATGAGGGACAGCAAAGCAGTCCTGTCTTGGAGTGCCCTGAGTGCCCACACTCGGCACATCACAGCACTCGGCCATCAGCCCGGCTGTACTTGCCACAGGCTGCCATCCGGGGGGATCAATCAGGGGGCTGTCAGGATCCAGGAGGCCCTGCAGGAGAGCTTCCACCCCGAGGAGCCCACAGAGCCACCCCAGTCCTCCCCATCGGGGGCTCGTGCCCCATTCCTCCCTCACCTCCTTCCACTTACCCCTCCCTAGCCCCCCTTCCTGATGTAAAAAATAAAGGACACGTGTGTTCAAAAATAGAAAATCTCTTTAACAAAACTGGGGGGTGTGGGGGGGGGGTGGGATTAACCTCTGGGGAGACTGGGAAAAGGAGGTGGGAGAGGAGAAGAGAGAGGGTGGAAGAGGGGAGGGGAAACCTGGGAGGAGGGAGCTGGAAGGGGAAAGCCAGGGGAAGAAGGAGGAGGGGAAGTATCAAACTATGGTACGCCATATCTTCAGTACTGTGTACAGATGTGGTCTCCTCACCTCAAAAAAGATATTTTGGCCTTGGAAAGGGTTCAGAAAAGGGCAACTACAATGATTAGGGGTTTGGAACAGGTCCCATATGAAGAGAGGCTAAAGAGACTGGGACTTTTCAGCTTAGAAAAGAGGAGACTGAGGGGGGATATGATAGAGGTCTATAAAATCATGAGTGGTGTGGAGAGGGTGAATAAAGAAAAGTTCTTCATTAGTTCCCATAATAGAAGGACTAGAGGATACCAAATGAAATGAATGGACAGCAGGTTTAAAACTAATAAGCGAAAGTTCTTCTTCACACAGCACATAGTAAACCTGTGGAACTCCTTGCCACAGGAGGCTGTGAAGGCTAGAACTATAACAGAGTTTAAAGAGAAGTTAGATAAATTCATGGAGGTTGGGTCCATGGAGTGCTATTAGCCAGGGGGTAGGAACGGTGTTCCTGGCCTCTGTTTGTGGAAGGCTGGAGATGGATGGCACGAGACAAATCACTTGGTCATTGTCTTCAGTCCATCACCTCTGGAGTACCTGGTGTTGTCCGCTGTCGGCAGACAGGCTACTGGGCTAGATGGACCTTTGGTCTGACCCAGTACAGCCATTCTTATGTTCTTATGTTCTAAGCTCAGGGCTCAGGGTCGGGGGTCTCACTGGACCAACTTGATTTTCATGCAAACCTGCTCCTGGGTTCGCATGTGGCCTTTGGTGGCCAGGCTGGCAGCTATCCTGCCCTAGATGGCCGCATTCCTGTGCCTAGTGCGGAGGTCGTGGACGTTGGAGGCCTCCCCCCAAACCTCGATGAGGTCCACGATCTCTGCACTAGACCAGGCGGGCACCCGCCTCTTGCGGCCCTGGGCAGGCTCCTGGGAGCTGCCAGCCTGGTCCTGGGAAGAGGCAGAGGGCTGGGTGGCAGCGGGTGGCTGGCTCATGCCGTGCCAGGTGCAGGGTTTGCTGGCTGGGTGCTGGCAGGCTTGCAACTGGCACAAGCACTGTAGCCAGACCGTGCCCCTTTAAGGGCTCTGGGGCCGGGATGGGGTCAGAAAAGTTTCCCTGGTTTGGCCCAGGTGGCCACCAGGGCAACCTGGGAAGGGCTAGCCTCCAACTAGTTCGAATTAAGTGGCTACACAGCCCTTAATTCGAACTACTTAATTCGAACTAGGCGTTAGTCCTCGTAGAATGAGGTTTACCTATTTCAAATTAAGCGCTCCGCTAGTTCTATTTAAATTCGAACTAGCGGTTTGCATGTATAGCCTCTATTAAAGTTAATTCGAACTAACGGCTGTTAGTTCGAATTAACTTTGTAGTGTAGACATACCCTTCGTTAGGTGGATCCCATCTCTTCCTAACAATCCTGGTGCCTAGAACAAAGTCCCATGGTTGAAGAAACCAAAGCCCTCTCTCCAACACCACCTGCAACCATACGTTTACTTCCTCTATTCGATGATGACAGGAAGGATGGACAAGAACTCCACTTGTGCTTCAAATTCCTTGATCATTCTTCCCAGCAGTACATAATCTGAAGTGGCCGGCTCAAGGTCATTCTTCACCGTATCGTTAGTTCCCAGATGGAGAAGCAGGAAGGGGTAGCAATCTGAAGGTTTGATTGGTTTTGGAAGAGTATCGGTCACATCCTGAATTTGAGCTCGTGGTAAGCAGCACACTTTTCAAGATTCCAGGTCTGGCCAGCAAATGGATTACTCAGTCCCTCTTAGGAGAAAGTCCCCAACCACCACCACCCATCATCTTCTTTTGGGGGTGGTGGTTATGGAACCGCCATTCCTAACACTATGCATCCCATGCCTTCCAGTAGATGGTGTTCCCTTCTGATTCTTCCCTGAGAGGTCTCTGCGAAAGCATTCTGCACCACAGTGCCTGTGGAGAGAGCCTGAAAGTCATTACTTACCTCTCCTGGAATGGGGAATACCTGAGTTGGCATTCTTCTTCTAGAGGTTACATGCTGCCAGTTTTCTTTCTTGTCCTGTACTGCCTTCGCTGGCTCTTCAGTCTACTGTGCCTACAGGATTAAATGCTGCCTTCTTGAGGAAGTCTTCATTGTCTCTGATGGAATGTAGGGTTGATACTTGGGCCTCAAGTCTTCTAATTTTTTCTCCCAAAATAGCGACCAGCTTGCATGTAGTGCAGATGAAATCCCTTCTATCTTCCGGGAGGAATATAAACATGGCACATGCTGTGCAGGTAATAACAGCAGACCTATCACTGTCCACACCTGCCTTCCATCTGAGAGATTCCTCTTGAGCTCCTCTGGGACATTTTCCAGGCAAACTCACCTTTTGGCTGCTGCCCTGTTCTCTGCTCTCTGTGTTCGCTGTGGTTGTATAAGACCGAGAGTAGGCCCAGCTCAAAGACTTCCCTCTGATGCAATCAACCCCTGAAGTTTTGATTATACTTTAGTGTAAAGGTTTTAAAGAATGGTGAGTGTACCTTGCCCCCTTCCCACTCCCCTTCCCAACTCCCTCTCAAAACTCCCTTTGCAGTCCCTGTTTGCAAGCTCCCTGGTTGCTGACTCACTGTTTTATGAAGCCCTGATAGCCCCTCCCCCTGATTAAGGCTCAACCAATGAGCAGAGGCTTCTAGATTTCAAACCCTGATTAGAAGCTCACAGTTTTCAACTGCTGGCCACAGCACACACTCTACCTTAAGTACCGGCCCATTCTTCTATTCAACTTTAATTCAGACTCTTGGGATACAGTCTTTAGTTTAATGATCATATTCGATCCATGTTGTGCACTGAATGAGGCAGGGGCCAGATGAAAAACATACTATGTGCTTATGTAAATAAAGACAGTGTCATAGTACAAACACAAGGGGTGGGGAATTAATTAAGGTAGCAGAGGCAACCTTTGTTTTGGCATTGCCTAAACTTTGAGTACTTCACTTTTGAAACCTGAATATTCCCTTTAACTTCTCTCTCTCTCTCTGTGTATATGCACATGCACATGCACGTGTGTTCATTTCTGATGGATCTCAGTTTTTGATGAAGATCTGCTAAGGAGCAGGAACCATAGTTTTCCCCCTCAGGCTGCACTACAAAGTAATCTATGTCAGCTGTTGTATACCTCTCCCTCCTTCACAAGGAGGGTAACACTGGCATGTCTCCTCTCCAAGCCACCTATGCTCCATTTCCTCCTCTCTCATCATTATCTTTTCCGGGGGAGAAGGGGATCCCTGCATATCTCAGGTCTGTGCCACAATAGATGGTGTGCATCTCTTGTATGGTTGCCACAAAACATAACTTTGTACCTTCTCCAATGTGCTCTGAGCAATGACACCGATTCCACCTTGCTAAAAACAGGCTGGATGGTTTCTAAGTTAACTAGAAGCATAATTTAAGTTACAATAGAGGTTTCATTATAGTATTATCATGTGTTATGCTCTTGCTGTGGTGCAGGAAGAAGAACTGCTCAAAACGAGAAACCATTATGAAATATCTGATTTTTCCCCACAGTTGGATTTATGATTCAGTGCAATACAGTTATGATGCTAACTAAATGCTGGGAATAACTTATAAAAACATGAGTATTCCATAGATATCTATTAGCTGGTCTGTTTTGCAATGAACTTTTACATTTGACATCATTTGAATCATGAGATCTAACTGACATATCTTTTGTTGAAGAGATTACAAGAAAATGCCCACCTCCACCTCAGATCCCAGGTGCTGTCAAGATAACAGAGATACGAAACTACGAGAGTGGCGAAAAAATAGCCTTTACTTGCCAAAGATATTTTGAACTTCGAGGAGTGAAAGGAATAATGTGTGAAAATGGGAAGTGGCAGTCACCACCACACTGTATTGGTCAGTATGGGATTTTATTTCTATTTCTTTAATTAGATCAGTCAGAGGAAATACACACAGACACATGCACAAATCAGCAACTACAGAATTGTGATATCATTATTAGACCCTTACCCAATGTAGTAGTTGAAGAGAACATATTTTGTTAAGAAAGCCCTAAGAGATTCACAGCCATGAAAAATGCATCACAGATCATAAAATCTGCTCTGCTTCCCACCGTAAAATATGGCCTTCTATGTGTTTTCACCATACACAATACAGAATTCATAGGGTAGACCATCATTTCCCATAAATAATTTGCTGGAGGGTTGAAAGGTTATTTTAAGAGGATCATGTTATTGCCACCCTTACTTCTGCATTGCCTTCAGAGCTGGGCCCAGTTTTGAAGGCAGCACCCCATGAGTGGCAGCACAAAAATAAGGGTCCCAATACCAAACCATGCCACCCCTACTTATGCATTCCTGCCTTCTTGAAAGATGGGTTTCCAGCCAGTAGCCAGCATTCTGCAGCCTCCCACCTCTGAAGGCAGCGCTGCTACCAGCAACAGCTCAGAACTGAGGATAAATCCTCATGGCCCTTCTGGTGTGAGAGCTCTGGGTAGGACTCTGCTTCCTCCGGTGCCTCAGACCTTACTGAGCTCCTGGGTTGGGTTTTTATGCTGCCCGCCCCACCCCTGAGCCTCTGTGAAATTAAAGGGGCAGGTTCCATCTGGGTTCAAAGAGGGTTTCTTCCTCCTTGGGTTAGTGATCAGCCACCCCTGCTCAGTACACCCTCCTAAAATAATCTTGCAAACTCTCCAAACTCCCTTTCATTTCAGGGCCTCTACAAATACAACACCATCACATTTCAGATACAAATATCTGAAATCATGAAATTTATTATTTTTAAAATCCTATGACCATGAAATTGACCAAAATGGAGCATACATTTGGTATGGCTCTAGTCATCACCTATTGTTTAGTGAAGAAAAACAAAATTATACAAGAAATAAGGTGTTTGAAAAATAAAATCATCAAAATTGTCAGACCAGTAAAAATGGACTATTGAGATAAAATACTTGACTTCTTTTATTCGGTGTGTTAATAATTGATTTAAAATGAGCTAAGGTCTGAAAAATAAATATAGAAATGTCAAAAAGTGCAATTTGAAATCAGTGCCTAATCATTTTTTCTCCTAGCACTAATAATTCTATGGGAGAAGATTTTCTAAATCACAAATGAGTCTCTCAATATGTAGTCAATAAACTTATGTTCTGTGAAAAGCATATATATATTATGTCGGTAAATAAGATGATTTATTCTGGAGAATAATCCCGGTGTGAAGATCGGGGGTCATCTTATGAATGGGTTCTGCCCTGCCCACCTGCCATTGTGATCCTAGTGGTGGTTGCCAGCACAGAGCCTCTCTGCTTCCAGCCAATGGGAGCTGAAAGGCTCCATGACTGCAGTGAACATGTCCCTCAGCCCACGTTGCTTCCCATGGCTCCCTAGGATTCTTGCCTCACTCAGTGCCAAAGATAGATTCTTAATGAGCAGCCAGTATTTTGTTTCATCTTCATTATTTGGTATCTGGCTCTAGAGCTTATTTACTGCACACTAGTCAAACCCTGTTTTGAATACAGGGCATTCCCACTATACATCCAGGATATGTTCCAAAAAATGTGGATAGATGGCACAAATTGGGGGGCAGGGTTGCACGACCTAAGAGCCGGGAATGGGAGGACTTAATAACGCATTAGTTCCTACAAACGTCAATGACAGTAGTGTGGAACCGATGTCTACCAGGGTGACTTATAGTGGGGACACCCTCTGCACCATTTTTTATTTTCTCTTGGGCTTTCCTGTGATACTTTTTCACTTACATCAGCTGTGTGCTTTGCAAATATTAATTTATTTTCACTATTCCCTTCTGACTTTTTTGCATATATCTGAGTGCATTTATAGCAGGAATTATGAAGATGTAATTAGTGACTACATAATTAAGATTGTGCATTGATATTTGCAATTAAAACAAGTTTTAGAATCTTCTAGTTCACAATTTAATCATTTAATTTAATCACAAAGTGTTTAAATGTAACAGTCATTTTTTAATGGTAGGGGAAATAGTTACTAAATTTTGGAGTGGAAGCATACAATTTATTCTTTCTTTCCAAATTGTCTATGAGATTCTATGCGGTTCCCTGCATTTTAAAGGCCTATAGTTGCTACAAAATATAATTCTTATGTACAAACTTATAACAGAGTGGTGACACTTTTCAGGATTTGTGCCTTAAAAAACAAGAAATTATTTCTTTATGCCTCACAACTTAAGGCTCTGGGAAGCTAGGGAGGGGAAGGCCAAGAGACTGGGGCTGGCATGACCCTGAACCTCCCTTCCCCGGTAGCCGGCGGGGCTGAGAGGCCAGGGCTGACATGATCACAGCCCTCCCCATTGGCTGGAGGGAGAGCTGGGCCAGCTTACCACCTGAAATGGGGGGTGAGGGGGAGGGCTGTGAGCCTAGGCAGAGGGGCACCACCCCTTAGTAGAAGCAAGAAATACATTGAATAAAAATGGAGCTAGCTTCTGTGAAATACTATATTGCTACCATTTTCCATTTGTGCTAGGGTAGTATGTCAAACTCGAAGCCTACTGAGAGCCACGCAAATGAAAACTGATAGCTTTCAGGGCCACCAAAGAAAATGTACTTCTATTGAAAAGTCATAATTATTTATTATTATAGATTATGTTTTAGGTGTATTTTATAATATTTTCCAGGTATTATTTTAATATAATACAGTAATTTGATGTGTAAAATTGTTATTTGTTCATATATAATAATTTTTAATTTAAATATAAGTTTAAGGTACTTTTATTTTTTTATAAGATACATAACCTGTTTTGTTGAAATAACAACAAAACCCTCAGGCTGCATGTTGGCCATGACTATCTAGGCCATTCTTTGTATTCCAGGGTTAGATCGCATAACATTGTGGGAGAAAATTGAATTTCCTTCTTCCCAATCCTGATGCCTAATCAAACACAATTTTGAATGGATTGTTTAAATGCAATATAACTACCTAAGTCCAATGTAATGTATAAATTCAACAATACATGGCCACTAAACATAATTCTCTGGTAATACACAAGTGCACACAGAATGACATGACTGAAATCATTCATTCATCTAGAGTAATGTTAGGAATAAAATGTCTTTTTGTTCCCATTAGAACATACCCACCTGATTCAGCAGGGCGCAGTAGAGCTCTAGGGTAATGAAATCCCACCATGCACTGAGGCAGTTACACTTGTGTGGAAAAATTTAGTATAGACAACACAATAAAGACTTCAGTTCTGAATTCCTGTAACATGACATGACACCATATATACTGCTCTACTTGTAATGAATTAATTATGCACTATAGATAGTGCCTTACCAAATTCACAGTCCTTTTTGGTCACTGTCACAAGATTTTTAAAATGGTGATATAATTGTAGAGGTCCTGTCCCAAAAAGGAGTTGTGCAGGGATCACAAGGTTATCATATGAGGGTTGCTACCCTTTCTTCTGTGCAGTTGATAGCAGCAGCATTGCCATTAGAGCTGAGCAGCTGGAGAGCAACAGCTGCTGGCCAGGAATCAAGCTCTGAAGGCAGAGCTATAAGAGCTGTAGTGTAGAACTAACGATGTCATGGTGTGGTGTTGACACTCTTACTTCTGCATTGCTGTTTGAAAAGGTAGGCCCTTAGTCAGCAGGTGCCGCTGTCTGGCCACTCTGCTCTGAAAGCAGCAGTACAGAAATAAGGGCGACATGGGTATGGTATTGCAACCCTTACATCTGCACCTCTGCTGGTGGGGTGCTGCCTTCAGAGATGGGAACCTGGTCCACATTACGAACATGGCTTTCCAGTTGGCCAGATCTGAGGGCAGTGCAGACATAAGGTAGCAATACTAAGACACTCCTAAAATAACATTGTGACCCCCTGCAACTCCTCTTGGGTCAGGACCTCCAATTTGAGAAATGCTGATCTCCCCTATGAAATCTCACCCCACCCCTTTCCTCAAGCCTCCCACTTGCCATCCTCATTACACTTCCTCCCCAAGAGCTCCCCATACCCTCTCCTCCTGCCCCCCTCTCCCCAAGTGCCTCCTTCATGCTGCTGAAGAGTTGTACCAAAGGCACTGGAAAGGAGGAAGAGTAGTTGATCAGCTTGGCCAGTGGCCCAAGACATGACTCACAGACCCTCTGAAGCCACACATGACTCAAGGACCCCCTGGAGCATCCTCACAACCCTAGTTTGAGAACCGCTGCTATATGTGCATATGGTGTATTAATTATATATTTTTTCCAAACAGAAGAAAAATCATGTTTGCAGCCATCATCTATAGAAAATGGTGAGATTCTCAGTCCAGAAAGTCAAAACTTAGCTCAGGAGCAATCAGGACTAGGGAGTTATCAGAATGGCACTGTGTTAACATACATTTGTAACACTGGCTTCATATTACAAGGACCACAGAACAATCTGTGAAACTGGAAAATGGACCCCAGCTCCTACATGTGTTGATAATTACACTCTGTAAAATATTCCAAAAGCTGCTCATTTAGTGCCAATGGCAATTGGTTTCAACTGGAGGCTGAATTATAGGAAAGAATGGTTCTGTTGATTCGGTCTGATTTCTGTGAAATCTGTTTTCTAACTGAGTGTCTTTGGAATCTTCTGATTGTGTGAAGACTGCAGGATTTTTGGTTGGTTGATTTTTTTGGGGGGGAAGTTAGTTGTCTGGGTTTTGATTCTTTGCTTTTTGAGTAGTTTTCATTTTTTAAAAGCTCCTAATTAGTTCTCAGGCAGTCTGGATCCAGTTCCTGGCTCTAACACATAAACTACTTTCATTGCTGTGGCCAAATCTTTTTAACTCTGTGTTTCAGCTTCCAAACTGTCAAAGGAGGATAATGGTGTTCCTTTCTGGGCAGTGGGGTTGTGAGAATGAATCCCTTAGTAGTCATGAGGCACATCGATACTATGGTAATAGGGGTCATGTCAATACCTACAGAGATACATATATTTTCCTCACAGTTCTGTTGAAGGAAGTGGACACACAATTGCATGTGCTGTTCAGAGGAGGAAAAGCAATTAAAATTATTGGTCTCAGTCAAAAGCAGAAACTAAATTTTATCAGCAATCAGCTTTCTGTCAGATTTTTAACAGTGCACACATAGTAAATTTCATTGCCTGTCTAAATTTTAGTGCACATTTATAATTTCTGGTTGCAACCTGTATTTTAAAGTAGGTGTCTGTAAATGGGCAACCTTCCCGATGGGTCCTGACCCCTTCCTCCTCCCTTTCTGTGTATCTCCAAAACCTGACCCACCAGGTAGCTGATGTGACTGCCCAGCAGGATATTGCCCCAAGCGGGGTGTGAGGGGGGCCTGGGCCCACCCTCTCTCCAGGCCCCAGCCCAGGGCCCTAAGGTGGGGGTGTCCTCTCCATCCGCCCCCCACCTAGCTGACGGGCCTAACCTCCGAAACTCGTCAGCCTGCAAGCGAGACTCCAGCTGCCCACCCTGGGCTACTTCCTCACCCCCGCTCTCTTGGGTCTCTCCACGAGTTGCCTTCACTTGGCCCCGTCCCCTCTCACCTGTCTCTTCTCCCCCTTCTGCGGTGGCCGTTTCCCTTTTATAGGCCGCCCGGCTCCTCCCTTGCCGGCCCCTGCGCATCTGCGCTGGCATCCCCCGGACTCGCCCCGCCCGACGTTGCCTTTATTGCGCATGTGCCGGCGTCTCCTGAGTTCCCTCCCAGGGCGCCTGTGCTGGCTTTCATGGTACCGGCTTCTCGTACCCCGTTCTTGGTATTCTTCCCAGCGTCTGCCACGCCGGCGCTGGCCTCGGAACCACTTGTGTCCCCCCGCCGCGTCTCAGCCGTCACCGCCCCTCCCCCCTCCATGGGAAGGGCTGGCCGGCCGATGCCGACCTCCGGGGTCCTGCCTGGGTCTGGGCAGGGCTCCTCCACCCTGTCACACCATCCTATATAAATAGTTACAAAGGGCTTAACTAAAAAAAGTTGCTTGTGGGAGTGTTTCACTAATTTTAATTTTGTGTGTATTTTTTCAGAAATGACATGCAGAAATGCTCCAGATGTTCTCAATGGTGAAATTGAAGGTGGAATGAAGGATAGTTACAAGCCTGGTGAAACAGTACGTTATAGATGCAAACCTGGTTTTATCATCACTGGATCACCAAATGTTGTGTGTAAAGCAGGCAGTTGGTCCAACCAACCTGTATGCAAAGGTACAGTGAATGACTTGCTCAAACTGTAAAGAACCAAATTACTCCTTTCTTACATTATTATGTTGGCTAGCTAGAGACATAAAGGGAAACAAATATATTAGAAGCAAGAGGAAGACCAAAGACAGAGTAGCCCCATTGCTCAATGAAGAGAGAAAAAGAATAACAGAAATTGTGGAAATGGCAGAGGTGCTTAACTATTCTTGGTGTCGGTTTTCACCAAGAAGGTTGGTTATGACTGGATGACTAACATAGTAAATGCCAATAAAAATCAAGTGGATTCAGAAGTTAAAATAGGAAAAGAACAAGTTAAAATTATTTAGATAATTATTTAGGTGTTTTCAAGTCACCAGGGCCTTATGAAATGCATCTTAAATAATAAAGAAGCTCATCTGAGCCATTAGCCATCATCTTTGAAAAGTCATGGAAAACAGGTGAGATACCAGAAGACTGGAAAAGGACAAATATAGTTCTAATCTATAAAAAGGGGAATAAGGACAGCCCAGGAAACTATAGACCCATCAGCCTAACTTCTGTGCCAGGAAAGATAATGGAGCAAGTAGTTAAGGAATACATCAGCAAATATCTGGAAGAAAAGAAGGTGATAAGTAACAGCCAGCATAGATTTGTAAAGAACAAATCATGTCAAACCAACTTGATAGCTTTCTTTGATAGGATAACAAGCCTTGTGGATAAGGAGGAAGCGGCATACCTGGTATACCTAGATTTTAATAAAGCATTTGATACAGTATTGTATGACCTTCTTATCAATAAACTAGAGGAATACAGTGTAGATGGGGATAATATAAGGTGGTTGCATAACTGGATGCTTAACTGTTAACAGAAAGTGCTTATCAGTGACTCATAGTCATGCTGGAAGGCCATAACAATTAAGGTTCTTCAGGGATCAGTTTCAGGACTGGGTCTGTTCAATATCTTCAACAACAATTCAGATAATGGCATAGGGAGTAGGCTTATTAACTTTGCAGATGATACCAGGGTAGTAGGGGTTTCAAGTGCTTTGGAGGACAGGTTCATAATTCAAAATGATCTGGGCAAACTAGAGAAATGGTCTGAGGTAAATAAGATGAAGTTCAATAAGGACAAATGCAAAGTACTCCATTTAGGGAAGAACACTCAGTTTCACACATACAGAATGGTAAGTGACTATCTGGGAAGGAGTACTGCAAAAAGGTGGACCACAAACTAAATATGAACCAACAGTGTAACACAGTTGCAACAAAAGCAAACATGATTCTGTGATGTTTTGAGCAAGATACAAGAAGTAATTCTTCCCCTCTACTCTGTATTGATTAGGCCTCAGTTGGAGTATTGTGTCCAATTCTGGGCACCACATTTCAGACCAGATGTAAACAAATTGGAGAAGGTCTACAGAAGAACATAAAAATTATTAAGTATCTAAAAACATGGCCTATGAGACAAGATGAAAAATTGGGTTTGTTTAGTTTGGAAAAGAGAAGACTGGTAGGGGACATGATAGCAATTTTCAAGTATCTAAAAGGGTGTTAAAAGAGGAAGGAGAAAAATTGTTCTCCTTAGCCTCTGAGGATAGGACAAGAACCAATGGATTTAAATTGCAGCAAGGGCGGTTTAGGTTGGACATTAAAAAAACTTACTGTCAGGGTGGTTAAGCACTAGAATAAATTGCCTGGGGAGGTTGTAGATAGACATCTGTCAGGGAGGAGCTAGATCAGTGTTTCTCAACCTTTTTTTTTTTTTTTTATAAAGTACCACTTTAAAAAAAAAAAAAAAAAAGTACCCCGAATACCTACAGTTTTCAGTCACACAATTTTTTTTTACCATTACAACACATTTGTTTAAACAACCTAATCGTAGCCAGGCATGTGATGACATTTTGTTCCTCACAGCAGGACCAAGAACCATTTAGATCAGTGTTTCTCAACCAGTGGTCTGAGTACCCTTAGGGGTATTTGAGAGAAGTCTGGGGGGTAAGTCAACACAACTGAAATTTGATGAAAACTGAATTTTTGTTTTAAGTTTTACAGCGCTTTATTATTTTTGTACTTTTAACACCCAAAAATGTCTTTGCCTGCCTGGCTACGATACTCTAGATACTGGGGGTACTTTTTTAAAAAAAGGCTGAGAAACACTAGACTAAACCACTTTTTGAACCAAGAGCTGAGTATTCGGGTTTTTTTAATTTTTCATTCCTTTTTGCCATGTGTTCAGCCAGGAATGAATTAAGTGTCTAGATGACTACTCCGTCTTTTAAGACTTTTCATAGAAATTAAGGGGCTCTTAGACTTGATCCCATGCTTTTGCCAAAATGACTTTCTAGATTTCACATCAGACAATTAATTTCCAAGGCCACATACTAATAAGGGGGAAATTGTTTTATATATGTTGTATTCAAGAAGAGGTAGAATTAAGTAGAACAAACATTTTTGAAAATAATCTAAGTTATTTGCATTTAATGCTAAAAGTCTCATGGGTCAGACTGTGGCTCTCCAGACAGATGTTGGCAAAGGATGTTGTGAAGAGCAGGACTTTAACAGGGTTCAAAAAGGAGCAAGATAAATTCCTGGAGGATAGGCCCATCAATACTTATTAGCCAGGATGATGTCCCTTGCCTCTGTTTGTCAGAGGCTGGAAAATGGTTGGCAGAGGAGGGATCACTTGATGATTACCTGTTCTGTTCCTTCCCTCTGGGGCATCTGACATTGGACACTGTCGGCAGACAGGATACTGGATTAGATGGACCTTTGGTCTGACCCAGTATGACCATTCTTATGTTCTTATGATTAAACAGTGTATTATTGAATTTCTACATTTTAAGAAATTCCCGTAGATTAGTTATTATGATTTCATTCCTCCAGAGCTGTGACAGTGTCGTTTGCTTCCCTAAACCAAGTCCCTGTTACTGAAATTTGTAGTTTCAACTGGATTTCAGTACAAATGTTAATGAAACATTATGCCCTCCGGTTTATTGTCAGCGCTGCTTTTCAAACTGCTCGTAAGTGGGAATATGCAGAGCTACAGGAAAAAGAAATCTAAGTAACTTACTAGAAAAACAGAGTTCTTTGAAATGGCTATTCATATTCACACTTCCCACCCGCCTGCTTTCTGAGTCCTTTCCTCCCCTATTTCTCTGGATTGGTAGTGACAGAAACTAAGGGGATAGACTGTGACAGCCTCACAATCCAAATGTTCAGAGACTTATAGAGAAGGGATAGGAAGATTGTACACAAAGCACTTTAACAGGTGCTCCTTGGAGAAGCATTAAGACACCACAGTATCTCATATGTGTGAATAAGCTGAACCATTTTGAAGAACTCCAGTTAGAAGCAAGTAACTCTCCTTTATGTAAATGCACTTTTGCAATGCAATACCAGATTAACTGTGTTGCCCTACTAGTATATTTATTTCTCTCTCTCTCCTTTCAGATGTAAGATGTGGAGCTCCACCCCCAGTTAACAAGGCTACTATTATAACTAGAGAAGAGAAACAATATCTGCCTGGTTCTAGGGTGCAGTATAAATGTCAGGAAGGTTTTAAAAGTATGGAGCCGAGTTATGTGATGTGTGAAGCAGATGGAAAATGGTCACAACCACCAGTTTGCAATGGTAGGAGTTTGCATTTTAATTACAAGTAAGAACATGTGCACATTGGTGAGCTGGGAACACAGAATCTTAGAAATATAGGGCTAGCAATGAATTTGAGAGATCATGTAGTCCATCCCCCTACATTAAAGCAGGATTAAGTATCCTAGAAAATCCCTGACAGTTACATTCTTCTTAAAACCCCCAATGATAGGGATTCTATAACCTCCCAAAGTAATCTGTTTGGGGACTTAACTATCTTAGAAATTAGTTAGGATGGAACATATACCTTCCTGTTTTGTACTACAGGTGACATTCCTGAGCATACTTCCCAGCATGACCTTTTCCCTTTCTACAACAGTATCACACTTTACATTCATTTTGGTGAGATCTTTTTGAAGCTCTTCACAGTCTGCTTTGGTCTTAACTATTTTGAGCAGTTTGGTATCATCTGCAAAATTTGCCACCTCATTCTTTACCCCTTTCTCTAGATCATTTATAAATAAGTTGAATAGGATTGATTCCAGAACTCGGAAATCTTACCATTTATTCCTACCCTTTGTTTCCTGTCTTTTAACCAGTTAGCAGTCCATGAAAGGACCTTCCTTCCTCTCCCATAACAACTTACTTTACTTAAGAGACATTGGTGAGGGATCTTGTCAAAGGCTTTCTGGAAATCTAAGTATACTATATCCACTGGATCCCCCTTGTCAACATGTTTGTTGACCCCCTCAAAGAACTCTAGTAGATTAGTAAGGCATGATTTCCCTTTACAGAAACCATGTTGACTTTTCCCCAACAAATTATGTTCATCTATGTGTCTGACAATTTTATTCTCTACTATAGTTTCAACTAATTTGCCGGTACTGACATTAGACTTACTGGTCTGTAATTGCCAGGATCACCTCTAGAGCCCTTTTTAAATACTGGCGTCACGTTAGCCATATTCCAGTCATTAAGTACGGAAGCTGATTTAAAGAGTAGGTTACAAACCACAGTTAATAGTTCTTCAATTTCACATCTTAGTTCTTTCAGAACTCTTGGGTGAATGCCATCTGGTCATCGTATAAGAATTCATTTAGCTTCTCCGCAATGACTTTATCATCTTTGAGTGCTCCTTTAACCATTGTTTAGCCGGCTTCCTGTTTCTGATGTACTTAAAAACATTTTGCTATTATTGTTTTGTGTTTTTGGCTAGCTGTTCTTCAAACTCCTTTTTGGCTTTTCTTTTTATACTTTTACATTTAATTTCACAAAATGTATGCTCCTTTCTATTTCCTCACTAGGATTTAACTTCCACTTAGAAACAGTTGAATACAAACAGTTCATAGAATCATAGAATCATAGAGGTGGAAGACACCTCTGGAGGTCATCAAGTCCACCCCCCTGCTCAAACCAGGACCAATCCCAACTAAATCAATCCAGCCAGGGCTTTGTCAAGCCAAGACTTAAAAACCTCTAGGGTTGGCGAATCTACCACCTCCCTAGGAAACCCATTCCAGTGCTTCACCACCCTCCTAGTGAAATAGTTTTTCCTAATATCCAACTTAGACCTCCCCCACTGTAACTTGAGACCATTGCTCCTTGTTCTGCCATCTGCCACTACTGTAAACAGCCTCTCTCCATCCTCTTTGGAACCTCCCTTCAAGAAGTTGAAGGCTGCTATCAAATCCCCCCTCACTCTTCTCTTCTGCAGACTAAACAAACCCAAATCCCTCAGTCTCTCCTTGTAGGTCATGTGCTTCAGCCCCCTAATCATTTTGGTTGCCCTCTGCTGGACCCTCTCCAATGTGTCCACATCCTTTCTATAGTGGGGGGCCCAGAACTGGACACAATACTCCAGATGTGGCCTCACAAGAGCCTAATAAAGGGCTGAATAAAGTAAAGGGGAATAATCACGTCTCTAGATCTGCTGGCAATGCTCTTCCTAATGCAACCTAATATGCCATTAGCCTTCTTGGCTACAAGGGCTTCTCATCCACTGTAATCCCCAGGTCTTTTTCTGATGAACTGCTGCTTAGCCAGTCAGTCCCCAGCCTGTAGCAATGCTTGGGATTTTACTGGGGACTAAGGTGAGGCTGACCAAACTGTAGTTCCCTGCATTGTCCTTCTTCCTTTTTTAAAAGATGGGCATTACATTTGCCTTTTTCCAAATCATTTGAGATCTCCCCTGAGCACCACGAGTTTCCAAAAATAATGGCCAGTGGCTCAGGAATCATATCAGCCAACTCCCTCAGTAGCCTCAGATGCATTAGATTTAGCCCCATGAATTTGTGTATGTTCTGCATTTCTGAATAGATCTTAACCTGTTCTTTCTCCACTGAGGGCTGCCCACCTCCTTCCCATACTGTGCTGTCCAGGGCAGTAGTCTGGGAGCTGACCTTGTCTGTGAAATATTGAATACTTCGGTTTCCCCACATAGTTTGTCACTAGGTTACCTCCCTCATTCAGTAAATGACCAGCAGTTCAATAGTTGAGCATCTATGCCAACCCCATTTACATTCACAATGCATTCACATCTCCTAGGAATATAGTTTCAGGCTTGGTGCAGAATCAGACAGGCATCAGTGACATTCATTTTATGTCCTTCTCCAGAAAGGGGCTAGAAAGGCAACTATGCAGAGACAAGTGATTCCTGCAAAGACCTCCCTTTGCTCTGGCCCGTCACCTGAGAGCAAAAAATGTCAGGTCCTGAAGATCCTACTGCTTCTATATTGAGGGGAAATAAGAAAAATTATAATGAAAGCTCACATGGCTTTGTGCTTTTTATTTCTGGGGAGGAACCTAATAGAGAGTAGGTGGCATAGCCAACTCCGCCACAGAGCATCAACTCCATAGGAGAACCCACAGAAGAGTTTCTGCAGGGCATGGAGGAAGAACACAGTATGGGTACGTCAACACAGCAGGGCTAAAGTCAAAATAAGCTACGCAACTTGAGATACATCAATTGTGTAGCGTAAGTTGAAATAGCTATTCCAAAATAATGCTCCAAAATCAGTTATTCTAAAATAATGGTGCTGTGTAGACATAGCCTATGATGTGGGTCCAGCTGCTCAGACGTTTTCCAATAGAATAAAGGTTGATTGATCAAACACGAAGCATTTTATAGAAACTTGATGATTTAGACAAATTGTCATCATTGTTTAACCTTTATTTTCATTCCATGCATCTTAGCGCAAAATGATTCACTAGTGGATAGCCCTACTATCACTTCCCTGCAATTTCAATTCTTCTTTTTAATAGGACTAATTAAAAACTAGAGGATTTGAATAGAATTTGTACACAAGTAATGGGATACTGGAAGCGAATTTACGGTCCTTCATGGGAATGTGTCAGTAATCGTTCCTTTATCTCTTTTCAGATATGAGATGTGGACCTCCACCACTGATTGAGAATGGTACTTCAGACACTAAACAGCAAAGGTATTTTCCTGAAGAGAAGGTGCGTTATCGATGTCGAAGAGGCCTGTCCCTTATTGGGTCTCCTATGGTAACATGTAAGGAAGGGCAATGGTCCAAACCACCAACGTGCGGAGGTATTTTAGTTTATTTCTAAAATAGCCTAGTAGTAAGGATATTGTTGGAATCAAACTTCATCTCTCACTCAAGTGTTTGCTTCCCTGTATCGCTTCTTTTTATGCACAAATTTAACCTTACCTGCAAGCACTAAAGCAGACCTGCTTCTAGTCTGTCATGTTCTGTGGCAATGGGAACATTGAGTATTAATGAGAACATTGTCACATTGACCCAACAATGAGCTTCTTATTCAAGCAAATCCTTCCAAGATTTCAGTGGGGATTTTGCCTGAACAACTTCTGGGTAAAGGCCTAGGATCAAATTCTGCCACTGCTACTCCTGTTGAGTAGTTAACATTGATTTCAGTCACCTAGCATGATATTAAAGACTTCAGGGTTTGCCCTACAGCATGTTCTGGAAAAAAAAGTGTATGATGGGGCTCTAGTTTTATTTATTTGTTGGTTTTTTTAGGACTAAAATTTCACTACCATTTTCAGTTGAGCTGGATAATGCACAAGAGACAATTAGTGATAGGCTGACTCCACTGAAGTCAGTAGAAGAAACTTCCTTTGGCTTCAGTAAGACCAGGATATCACCATTATCCTTAAGCAGCCAGAAAAAAAAGTGCTGTCAATCTATTGGTTTATTTTGTTTGTTTTTTGACATACCAGAATTTCATTGGAAGCCTCAAGTGTGGTTCTAATATGTAGCTAGATACTAGCCCGCCATTTTTGTTCACGTTGGACAGTGCCGTGACTAGTGCTGAGAAAATCAGTGCAGTTGCTCACAGAGGACACTATTCAGTGTCAAAAAGAGTGGCCTTGATCAGACTTATATTATTGCCAACCAATAGCACAGATAATACATTTCAGAGAGAACAAGTATGTTAATATCAGCCTTGCTTATGGCTGCTTCTGGGTGCTATACATGTTCTTGTTTCTCTGAATTCTCCCTCTTACTAGCTCTCAGACCAAAGCTTCCAAGATTTCCTGGATATTTCTGCTTTACTGAATATTTCCCAGCACAAGGTTCAGCAGTGAGCTCAAAACCTCAGTAATATGAACCCCTCCCACCATATAGAGGATCCTTGAAGCAAAATAAAAACATCAGAGTAATTGTGGTGGTTTATTGGTATTTATACAAAAAAAAAGTCAGTCCTAAGTTACATACCTTTAAATACACAGTTCAGTCACATCATGGAAAAAATGCAACCAGGTCAAAACAGCTATCTATGTATTTTAGAAATGTGCATCTGTCTGTCTGTGAGTTTGTTTGTTCAAGAACACCACATAAACAGTAAGAGCTAGAACCACTAAATGTGTTATGCAGCTTCCTCTTATCCTGTCTTAAAACAAGGTCAGGGTTTGGTTGTGCCAGAAAATGGGAAGTGCCTGGAATGGGACTGTTTTCCATAATGCAGAAAGGGAGGGGCTCCGTAGAGGAGAGTGATATGTAGAGTGACTGCTGAGGCAGTGAGCAAGGGGAGAGCCATACTGCATGGTGACTAGTGGGGGCAGCTGCATCACCAAGAGAGTGGCCTGCTGGGGTTGGTGCTTGCCATCTTGCCTACCACCAGACCGGATAAGTGGCCCTTGTTTCCCCTAACCCCTCCCCTCTCGGCTCCTGGCTGAAGCACTGATGAGGGCAGGGAGGAGAAAGCTATGCTGGTTGGGAGGGGAGAGAAAAGGCTCATGATAGGTGGGCAGGGGAAACTGGGGCAGAGAAAAAGCTCCTGCGGACCAGGAGAACAGGGAACAGGGTGTGTGGAGAAAAATCCCCTGTTGGCTGGCAGTGCTTGGGAGAGGGACAGAATACCCAAGGCCCTGCCCTAATTCCTGCCCCCGTCACATCAGCAGCCCCCTACCCTGAATAACCTGGGCAATTCTGGGTAAGTCTTCTAGTATTCAGACAGAAACAAGTTGGCTGTCATGTGTAACAACAGAAACCACTAATTCCTCTGAGCACCTGAGAAACTATCAGGTATGTCCTGAAAGTGAAACAGTTCAGGCTAGGGTAGGCCACAAAGGAAACAAATCCTGAAGTCAAGACCCTCTCCCAGAGGATGCCTATCCGCAGATGTCTCCCTGTTAACCCCCGCAGATTCGATGCCAAGTGCAGGTGTTGGTTCCACTGGGAGGCTGCTTATGACATGAGAAGCGAAGCCTGGGGAAAAGAATTAGCCCACCACAAAGGGGACCATACATTTAATTCCCCCCTAAACCAGCAGTTTTGAATCTTTTAAAGGACAAGATCACTTTCTGAATCGACGTTCAACCCAGGATCCTGCCCCACTCACTGCATCCCCCTCCCTCCATCACTCACTCTCCCTCCTCACTCACTTTCATCAGGCTGGGGACAAGAGTTTGTGGCAGAAGGAGTGGGCTTTGGGCTGGGCCAAGGGATTTGGATCCAGAGCCTGGGGCAGGAGGTTGGAGTGCAGGGGGGGAGGTGAGCGGAAGAGGAGGAGCTGGAAGGGGATTTGGCTGCAAGAGGCAGCTGGCTCAGGGCTGGGTCAATGTATGGGGCTCAGGAAGTGATGTGGGATACAGACTGGGTTGGGGAGTTTGGGTAAAGGAGCGGGCTCAGGACTGTGGTAGAGGGGCTGGGAAGAGACATGGGCTCACAAAGGATGGCAGGCTGCTCCCAGTCGGCAGTGCAGGTGTCCTCATCCTCAACCCTGAGCCACTCCTTGAAGCAGCCAAAATTCAACCACTGGGGGGCTGCACATTGCTCTGCATGGTGCCACTCGCTGCAGGCCCTGCCCCCTCAGCTCCCAGGGCTGATCCCAGCAAGTGAGAGCTGTGGAGGCAGTGACTGCAGGTAGGAATACCAGACAGGGACCCTCCTGCACCCATATCCTCAGGGACATGCTGGCCACTTTCACAAGCAGTGCGGGGCCAGAGCATGCAGGGAGCCTGCCTTAGCCCTGCTTCACTGGCAGATTGTAGCAATGAGAAGTTACAAATAATGTCAGAGGCTCCAGAATCGACCAGTTGGTTGCAGCTTACCAGTTAGTGAGCACTGCCCTGACCTCTACTGCAAGATGCAACACACTGTGTGCACACTATGGGACCATTGTGTTGAAGAAAGGAACAATGGACATATACCAGTGTCTGAAAGGCTAAGTATTGTTTCTGAGAGGTGAGTGATGATGAGCCGGTGACAGTTTTTGGTATCTTTCACATTATCTTTCATTCCCCATGTCCAGGGAGAGTAGCCATTTTTTCAGAGGTGAGAGTCAGGTGGTGCACCTGAGGCGCCCCTCCAGTAAGAGCTGGCTGTGGTGCTTCACTGCAGGTGGAGATGCCCTTCATGGCTCATGGTGACTCTCCCAGCTGGGCTCCCAATGGCTCCTCTGGAACGCCTGCTGCAGGCTGGTGCTAGCGGACCTGCACACCACAAGCAGTGGGCACTTGTGAAAGGTGCCAGTTAGGGAAGACATGCACAGTCCCAGCTGGGCTCTTGTGAGGTGTCGATGCTTGTTCTGCTTCCCAGCCCTCCCCAGCCCTCCACTTCCGCTTAATTTCTCCAACCTTAAGGCTTTATTAAGCACTGTACTAACTGTATATAAAATATTTTATATCTAAAAATGAAAAAGTGCATGTTATAAAGGAACACTTTATTCTGCCATTACTAAGGTTTTTGTAAGCTAGTAATGTACTGTCAACATTTTTTTCTAAGGATTCATGTAGTCTTTCTTTACAATTATGTCATTAAAACTTTGTATATTTCTATTTACTAGACATGATTTAAATTGCACTTAATATTTTCTTGTTATGTGTCTGAGTTAGACTGAAGATTGTCAGAGTTACAGGTTCAATTGGAATTATTTAATGGAAGAATATAAATCAGAAATTAGTACAGCACTATAGAAAATATAGAAAGTGATCAATACATTAGCACCCTTTGTTGTCCAACTATGATCTAGACATGTGTCCCTTCAGCACCTGAAAGGGACCCACAGTTTTCATTCCCTCCACTGAGTTCTCATATCAGTATCTTCATATAGGGTTTCAGATGAAGGAAACCTCATTGCCAAGAATATTTTCCCAGAAACGTATGTTGTGATGTCATTTCTGTAAATGCTCAGTTTATCTGATTTATGCGTGAAGGCAGGACTCTTTACAACTAGAAAGACTAACAATTTTTAAGATAATATATACCTCAGAAGTCAACTACTGTAACAATAATTCCTGGTTAGATTTCCAAGTCTATACATGTACAATAGTTAAATAAACATATATATGTTAAAAAGATGGTTTCCAAGAATATCTGGAGTCTTATAGACATGAAGTTGTCCAAGAATTTATTCATTATGCTGTATTTAATAATTCCTGAATAGGGATGCTTAGTTGTCAAGGACCAGCATTTTGGGCCTTAGAATTGAGACATAACTTTTGTTAAAGATAATAATTGTAAAGAATAAGTAATATATCAATTCATGAAATGCACAGAAAGAACTAAATAGCTAAATATATACTAGCAGGTACTAACATTGTTAGAACTTGGGGTCATCAACTAAAATTAAAAGGCAAGTAGTTTTACAACAAATAAAAGGAAGTTTTTCTTCACACAGTCAACCTGTGGAATTCCTTGCCAGAGGATGTTGTGAAGACCAAGACTGTAACAGGGTTCAAAAAAGTACTAGGTAAATTCATACAGAATAGATCCATCAATGAATATTAGCCAGGATGAGTATGGATGATGTTCCTGGTCTCTGTTTCTCAGAAGCTGTGAATGAGCAATAGGGCATAGCTTACTTGATGGTTACCTGTTCTGTTAATTTATTTTGAGGCACCAGGCATTGGTCATAGGACTAGATGGACCTTTGGTCTGTTGTGTCTTATTTTAATTCTAATTTTTATAATCCGAATGAAATTAAAATAACGGAATTTTTTTAAATGGCCACCCGTGCCAGAAAGGCACATTTCCAAAATTGAGACTTAAGGATGGGACATAAGGAAAAAAGGATGGGTCATGAAGCAAAATGAGGCAGGGAACCCCTTAACTACTCATGTACATTTGTAGCCTTAGCATTTTCAGATTTATGCTTGTTTTATCCCAGTTCCACTTCCCTTTCTATGAGTCTCATTTTTCATTTCCCTGTTGTTAGTGTTTAAGGCAGAAGAATGTCATTAGTAGGGCGAGGATAATTGAGCCAAGGTAACTCAAACTAATCTACATTCTCTTCTTGCATCAGGTCTAGACTAGGGTACAAAGTTGAAGTAAGGCCACATCTCCACTTACCAGAAGATCGATGCCCCAATGCCCATTGGAATCAATGGAGGCACAATCAGCAGTCGATTTAGCATGTCCCTATTAGACTTGCTAAATTGAACCTCAGAAGATCGATCTGCGCAGCATCGATCTCCCAGTAAGTGGAGACAAGGCCTTGGAAGTGACCTGGAATCGGATCTTGGCAAAGCCAGAGCAGCTAGTTACCTATTTTGCCATCAGTTCCATCCTGCTTGTTGGTAATACAGTAAATAAATATCAAGTGACTTTTAGGTTTTTATGTTCAGCTCCAGTATCAAGAGGATTTTCTACATTTCTGCTGGCATGTTTCCAGTTCTATCAGAGTACATTGATAGCGCTGTTGTGTAATATTTGTGATCTTCCCTTGCTCCCCTCATTTTGGAAATCACTGATGCAACTATACGCTATTTTTATACTTAATTTTAGAGGCTGCTGGAAAGTGTGGGTCACCACCTGCTATTGTTAATGGAGACACCGTTGGCTTTGCACAGAAAGAGTATGAATCAGGTTCTACAATGAGATACAAATGCCAAAGTTTTCATGTAATGGAGGGATCTGAGTCTGTTCGCTGTGAGTCTGGCCACTGGACAGATCCACCAGTTTGCTTAGGTAGGTTTAATAGCTGTGATATGAGAAAAGTGATTAAATATACAACGCTGTTTGTTTTTTTAAATATTATGGGCTCAGTTCTGAAGTCACATGTACTGGTATAATACCAGATAAATTCACCAGTCTGAATGAAGTCACTGCTCATTTACACTGGAGTATGGGAGGGGGAGACTCACATTCTTTCTAGGGACATCACTGAACACTTTTGAAAGAAAAGATCAGCAAACGTGCCATTATGAGTCTGTGAAATGTCTTGATCCCCAAAATAATATCTCAGTCAAAACCTATAAAACCCTATTACAATGAAACCAAAATTTTTAGTCAAAAAGCTTTCAGTTGTAGCACATGTTGTCAGAGACAATCCAATAATTTATGGGACAGGATGAGGAATATTGGTTACTACTTTTAAGTACTTTGGAGTAGACTTGATGCCTATATAAGCAGCAACAGATTTGAGTTTTGCCCAGGGGGAGCTGTAATTGGCATAAAACTTACGTAGCCTGCTCTGTGCCATCCTCTCTCACTCTCAGCACATGGAGTTTACTCAGGAGGGGTGGCTAGAGTACACTGTGGTGCAGTGATGTCTAGCTATGACGCTACCTCTGTGTGGTTCTTAAATTTTGGTGAATTGATCATGTGGGAGGGTATGTTATGTACATGACTTTATAGGGACTTTCTAGCGGGCTATGGCCCTATTCTCTTCTGCCATGTCTCCTGTGCAAAGGGATGAGGGAGAACAATAGGGAGCCTGATGTGTCAGCTTTACAGCAGGAGAGAATATTCTACCACATGCAGAGTGTTCTGTTGGCCAGCTCTGGCTAGTTTATGGCCCATTTGTATCAGATGAGTGACATAAAGGAGCCAGATTGTAAAACAGAATCTAATCTTTTGTCTCTGTTCATCTATCCTCAATCTAGCTAGCCAAAATATTAAAAAGTAATAGCAAAATGTTTTTTAAGAACATCAGAAGCAGGAAGCCTGCTAAATAACCAGTGGAGCCCCTGGATGATCGAGTTGTCAAAGGAACAGTTAAAGACAATAAGGTCATTGCCGAGAAACTTGCTTCGGTTGTCAAGGCTGAGGATATTGGGGAAATTCCCAAACCCGAGCCATTCTTTTTAGGTGACAAATCTGAGGAATTGTCCCAAATTGAGGTGTCATTAGAGGAGGTTTTGGAACAAATTGATAAACTTGACAGTAAGAAGTCACTGGGACCAGATGGCATTCACCCAAGAGTTCTGAAAGAACTCAAATGGGAAATTGCTGAACTATTTACTGTGGTTGGTAACCTATCCTTTAAAACAGCTTCTGTACCTAATGACACCAATATTTAAAAAGGGCTCTAGAGGTGATCCTGGCAATTACAGACCAGTAAGTCTAATGTCAGTACCGGCAAATTAGTTGAAACTATAGTAAAGAATAAAATTGTCAGACACATAGATGAACATAATTTGTTGGGGAAAAGTCAACATGGTTTCTGTAAAGGGAAATCATCCTTACTAATCTACCAGAGCTCTTTGAAGGGGTCAACAAAGAGTAGGAATACATGGTCGGTTTTCAGAGTGGAGAAAGGTAACTAGGGTCTGTCCTGGGATCAATCCTATTCCACTTATTTATAAAAATGATCTAGTGAAAGGGCTCAACAGTGAGGTGGTAAAATTTGTAAATGAGACTGAACTGCTGAAGATAGTTAAGACCAAAGCAGATTGAAGAACTTCAAAGAGATCTCACAAAGCCGAGTGATTGGGCAACAAAATGGCAAATGTAATTTAATGTTGATAAATATAAAGTAATACACATTGCAAAAAATAATCCCAACCATAGATTCAATGTGATGGGGACTGTAATGAGTCTAGGACAGCAGCATGGCCTCCCACTGAGCTGGAAGAGGAAGGACTCTCTAAGACCCCTTGGTGGGCAGGACCAGACTCCCCCAGTCCTGCCCACAGGAAGCACTTGGAGCTCGGCTGCAGAGCAGGCCGATGCTCTGCCCAAGCTCCAGAAGAGGAAGGCCCAGTTGCGCTGCCCTTGATGGGAGGACTGGGTTGAGCCGCCAGGGCCACTGCTGGCCCTCAAAGACTGGCCAAGGTTGTCATGGCTACTGCCATGCCCGGACGACTGGTTAGGTCTGCCGACACCGCTGCCAGGAACTGAAGATTTGCCAGGACCCCCAGGAATCTCCCCGGGCCTGATGACTGCGCTGGTCTACCTGGACCTCTGCCTGAGCCAGACTCAGAGCCCATGGACATGCTTCCAGCACCTTTGTCCCCAGTGGATCCCATAGAACAATCATGGAGTCAGGCAGGCCCCCGAGGAGACCAGAAAGCAGCCAGGGGTAGCCGACTAGAGCCGGCTGAGGAGACGGAGGTCAATTGGGCAGCGTGTTGTGGCCAGGATCTCTGCTGAACTGGTGGCAGCGTGCCCTGCCATAGGTAGGGCACTGGGCTGGGACCCGGTGGAGCGGGTGTGCCTGCATCCCCTGGTACGCTCTCCCAGGTGGCAGGTTCCCCCTAGTAGGGGTGAAACCCCCTGCGCTTGTCGGCTCTCCACCAGCGAGGAGACCTGACCCCTGTTCCACTGTATTCAGCCCTGAGAATTAACCCTGGTGAACTACTTGTATTGTTTGTTGCCCTGCTCTGACTAAGGGGTTGGCCTTTGTAGGGCTGCCTTGGCCTGCAGACAGGCCTGGAGCCCCCTACCTCTATAGACTGCTGCCCTCACAAAGCCCCGCCAACCTGCCAACCTAAAGATTTCACTTTGTGCATCTGACGAAGTGGGTTCCAGACCACAAAAACTTATGCCCAAACCAATGCGTTAGTTTTTAAGGTGGCACAAAACACTTTATTGTTAATACACTTACAGTTATTTAGATTTTCCATAAGAAACCCCATGTACAGAAGTATGTGACATTTTTCTGTTTACAGAGCCATGTACAGCATCCCCAGGAGTAATGGAACAAAACAACATTCAGCTGAGATGGAGAGATGACAGGAAATTGTATTTACGAAGTGGAGACTTTGTTGAATTTGTCTGTGTACAGGGATATGTGAGGGACCCAGAATCTTCTGATTTTAGAGCCCAGTGTGTGAAGGGGAAATTGGTATATCCTAGGTGTATCACACAACGTAAGTAATCTGCAATTAACCTATGATTGCTGTGTAGACGCTCACATAGTTATTTCAGAATAATGGCCGTTATTCCTAAATAACTTTGCTGTGTAGAGACACCCTCAGAGTGGGTCTGAATAGAGACTTGGAAAGGCTGGCTCACTACAAAAAGTAATTTACCTCCTTTTGGTATTCACACCATCTCAGCAACTGTTGGGAATGGGCCACATCCACCCTGATAGACTGACCTTGTCAGCACTGGTTCTCTGCACAGTAATGTAACATTCCCATCATTGCAGTTGCATATACACTGCCAACCTAAAGATTCCACTTTGTGCATCTGATGAAGTGGGTTCCAGACCACAAAAACTTCTGCCCAAACCAATGCGTTAGTTTTTAAGGTGGCACAAAACACTTTATTGTTAATACACTTACAGTTATTTAGATTTTCCATAAGAAACCCCATGTACAGAAGTATGTGACATTTTTCTGTTTACAGAGCCATGTACAGCATCCCCAGATGACATGGAACAAAACAACATTCAGCTGAGATGGAGAGATGATAGGAAATTGTATTTACAAAGTGGAGACTTTGTTGAATTTGTCTGTGTACGGGGATATGTGAGGGACCCAGAATCTTCTGATTTTAGAGCCCAGTGTATGAAGGGGAAATTGGTATATCCTAGGTGTATCACACAACGTAAGTAATCTGCAGTTAACCTACTATACTGGTGAATTACCTGACTAAAAGATTTCTTAGTTTTTACTGAGGAATTCTAGGCTTTAGAGAATGGCAGAGTGGCACTCTTACGATGGGTACTATATAAATACAAGGGAAATCATGGTTCCTGGCCAAGACTATTTGTAATTGGAATATATAAGACAGATGGTGGATAAAGAGGTGCAGCTGATAAGAAAAGTGAATAGCATATTACGTGAGCTGGGACAATCACCCTCTGACACTGGCCTTTGTGACTTACAGACAGTGTAGAGATATTTTGCAAATGCCTTGTCTTAACCAAAATCTCCAGCTGTCCCAATTCCTCACCCTGCAGCTGATTTCCACTGTGGTCTGCACTAGGGATGCAAGGGTATGTCTACACTTGCCCCCTAGTTAGAACTAGGGAGGCAAATCAAGCATACCGAAGTTGCAAATCAAGCATGGGATTTAAATATCCCGCGCTTGATTAGCATATTCGCAGCCGGTCGCCATTTTAAAATGCTGGTCGCCCGATTTAACTTGCCACGTGTAGATATGGTAGTCCAATTTAAAACCCTTTCCTTGAATTAACTGGTACTCCTCGTTAATTCGAGGGAAGGGTTTTAAATCGGACTACCGCGTCTACAGTTAGTTGATTTGCAACTTCGGTATGCTTCATTTGTCTCCCTAGTTCAAACTAGGGGGCAAGGGTAGACATACCCTAATAGTGTAGTTGGTAAACCAATTAACTGAAAAGCAAAAGCTAATAGGTTAATCTATAGACTACATGCATTTCCACCCCACCCGCACCCTTTTCCAATAAATTTTTTAGCAGGCTGGCCAGCTGGAGCTCTGCATTTAAAGTGTATTAAGAGCCAGCTGGGCACGCAGACCGGCTCAGTTCTGGCTTATGCCGGGTCTGGGAGCTCAGACCCCTCGCCCCTGGACTGGGCCTGCATGGGGACTACAGAAGAGTTGACTACCCGATAAGAATTCATGAAGTTAATCAACTATTCAATTAACTGATATTTAACATTCTTAGTCTGACCGCCTTTGATTTCCCTCTGACACTGATGTTTAGCTCCTAAATCCCTGCTTCAGCTAGTACTATTAACAAATTCAGTGACAGGCAAAGCTCTCCCAGTCTCCTCTAGTTCTTGGGAAACCCTCTGATCCAAGCGAGTCACTTTGCTTGTCACCTGTTATCTGCCGTGTCATTGCAGACTGGGAATGTTGCAGCTGGGCTTCTCAGTCTGGCTGGACACTTGGGAGCTGCTACTAAAGAAAGACTTTGTTACATTTCTGGCATCTCTCAGTCCTTTCTGGGACACCGGCCACTGCTCCACCAGTGCCTCTTATAAAGACTCACAATCCTGTTTTAGGTCTTGTTTTAATTCCTTTCCCATTGTTCACTTTGCCCTTTTGGGCCTAACATTTATCCAGTATTCAGGGCCTTCTGCCACATTTTGGGAGGAGGGAAAATGGAGGGAGAGACAATTCATGACACAGTCTTTGTTATTTACAGAGAAGGAACCCAAAGCTCTGTTTCTTTGAATCAGATAAGAGCAGGCTGTTTCCTTGCTCACATGTCCAAGCCTGCCTTTACATTCACAACTCTGATCAGAAAGATCTCTGTTGAATCTCTGTTAGGGCCATGCTAGCAAAGCCTCTGTTCCTCTTTGTTGCCTTTTTACCTGCTTCTTACATGTGCACATGCACACTCCTTACACGGCCAGAATTGTTCCAGCCATTGCCCAGGCTCATGTGATCTAGTCCATGGGCAGTGCTTTAACTGTCACTAGACAAATGCTTCCTCATTTAGCTTGAATGAAAGACAACTCTCAAGTCCATCGTCTTCACTCAAGACCCACTAGAATGAACTCAAAGGGCGCCCCCATCTGTGTCAGTTCTCTTGCTCCTCAGAGAGAGCATTTGCTCTTGACGACCTCCTACTTTGTGGATGGGGATTTAAGATATGTCAAGTCCAGCTACATTAATTTACATAGCTGGAGTTGTGTATCTTCCTTCAACCTACCTCTGTATTGTGGATTAGGCCCTAATGTGCTGTTAGGCATGACAGCTCCTTTATAGCATTATGGGAAGAGAAGCAAACCATTCATTCATATTTATGAAGGGTGCTGGCTAGAATCAGCTGATAAGATGTCATGGGATGAAACAGGATAAAGAACATTGCTGCAAACATTCTATCCCAGCGGTTCTCAAACTTTTTGGGCTCCGGAGCCCTTTACAAAAAGTAAAAGTTTATGCGGAGCCCCAGCGGTCCACTGATTGTATGTGTTGTACCTATCGATGTTTCCAGTTTGTCAACCTCGCGGAGCCCCTGGAGATGTCTCACAGAGCCCTGGGGCTCCACGGAGGACAGTTTGAGAAACACTGTTCTATTCCATTCAAATGCTAGTAGCAGCACCATAAATAAGTAAAAACACTGAAATACATATAAAGTTTGTGTATGGTTTTCTATGCATCTTCTAAGTTCTACTTCATAAGAAATATTTGGTTTTAATATGAAAAATATTTAAACCACTGCAGTTCAAGGTTAACGGCAATCATCTTTTGTAGAGTTTGTTCCCATTTATTTTCCAAAGAAGGCTAAAATAAACCAGTATGAATTTTATACCGTCTTGTTGAAATCAATATTCTGTTCCTTTGAGAAACCCATTTCGGACATCAATGTAATGTTGTTTCAAAACATGAATGTGTACTAAAATTATATTCTAATAATTGTCCTCTCTCTGACAGAGACTTCAAGAAGAACAAAAAGAAGTATCACTTTAGCCTTGATCTAAGCATCAAAATCCATTGACCATTACTTGTAATGTTCATGCCTTATGTCCTTTGCCAATATTTGGTTGACTGAACTGATATATATAATCTCTTTTTTACATTTGCTCACAATGTATATTTTAAAACAATTTTAAAATAGTAACAAAAGATGGGCAAATAGGTTGAAACTCATATCAAACTACAAGGAAAAATGATTGTCTTCTAGCTCAAATGTACAGAAAACATTGACTGCTCTAGTTAAAGTTTAAATTCATACTGTCTTTAATTATTTTTTCCTTTAAAAAATAAATATTTGTATATTTCCTTTGTCACTCTTCTTAAATAGTCTGTATTTTTTTGTTTAACACCATCATCCCAACGTTAAAGTGGAAGGAATCTTAGGATTTAGAGAGAAATGGAGACAAAGATGATAGCTTGCAGCTGGCTCAAACAGCACCATGGTGTATGTGTTTGTGAATAAATTATCTATTCTTATTTCTCACTGTGTTAGATATACTGGAAATTAGACAAATGCTGTGACCGGGAAGAGCTTATCAGAATCCACACAGACAAATGAATGAAGTAAATCTATATCATTCCCTTGGTGTAGTGACTGGACTGAATTCTGGGCTGTAGCAAACAGAAATACTATATGCTCAGTTCCCCAGACTTGTGTGAAGGCTAGGATTTGTCACATTATTGCAAGATTTCCTGTAGCAGTTATGTCACCGATTTTCCTAGTGGAATCCACGGTCCGAATTTAATCATCCCAGCTCCCCTCCTCAGTGACTGGGGAAAGTCACGTAATATAGGCTACATCTCTTTTTAAGCTGGGAGGCATGATTCTCAGCTTTCCTAGCTGTGTCCTCTAGCTGTGTGCAAGCTAAGACCACATAAGCACAGGCTTGGCCTGGCTCCCCCTAAGTACAACCTTGTGAAACCATCAGCTACCTACTTGGGTGATGAGCCTAATCTACTGCCTGTCATCCAAAAATGTATCCATGGTCTCCAAGGGTAGTTAGTTCAGTGTGGAGAAGTCACTCAAGAGACTGGGGAAAGCTCAATCTTCGGCAATGTCTCATTGATCCAGTAGGAGCCAGCTAGCTACCCAGTGAGGTAGGGATGTGGAAGGAAATCTGGCTTATGCGTGCTGAGTCTCCTATCACTGGAAGGGTGAAATGTGACTCCAGAGCATGAGTCTTGAGCGCTGGAGAAGCGGAGATGGGGCAGGGGTGTAAGGCCAGCTGGTGCTCATGGGAAGAGAGGAGTGTTACTTCAGAGCAGGAGTCTAGAGATCTGGTTGACAGTGCTATGGTTGGGTAGAGAGAACAGGCAAGGCTGCTCTGATTTCCTGTTGCAGGCATTCCTGAGATGACACAACACCGTGTGCAGCAGTGGAGGATGCTGGAGGCACCGGGGGGCTGCTGCAGAGACACCAGAGTCTGAGTTTGGCCCTGGGGTGCAGGCCCAGAGAGCAATGCGAGTGTATGATTTCCCCCTCTGAACATGAGTCTCACCCAAAGCAAGCAAACTCCACCCTACTGCGATGAAGGCAGAAGTTCTGGTAGGAGGCTGGGGAAGGGATGGTGGCAGCCCAGGCTACCTTGCAGCACTGACTCCTCTCCAAGAACTGTAAAGCCCAGAAGAAGAGCCCAACCATTGCAGACTTGGCCGGGCTACTCAGGCTACACAGACAGGACACCACGGAGGCGCCCTGCGGGGACGAGTATCTCCTCTCATTCCAACTGGCTCGATCGATTCCCGTAGGAGCTACATCAATAGTGCAGCACAAAGCAGGTGCTGATAACCATCAAGCAGCCCCTACTCCTCTCACTGATGTGGCGAGAGGTGCTGAGAAGCAGGTTGTCAAGGAAGGGAAACTGGCTCTAGACCAATGCATATGGTTGGTTGTCTGGGAGCCTTCTAATAGAACACTCTCTCTTGTGCCCACCTGCGGCAGAGTATATCTGGGTGGGGTGCGACTACAGAACATCTTGCTGAGTGGATGCCAGCTATTGGCTGATTTTGCCCAGGAAGTGAGAAGCCCAATGACAGAGACCTTTTTTTATGTGTAGTTTGATCAGGGCTGTGTCAATGCCTCCCTTGTGAGGTCTTATAGTGTTACTTGTTCTCTACCCCTTCTCCCTGCCCTCCTTTGTGTGTATGTAGCTCTAGTGAAGGCATCACTCAATACAGAAGTTTTTCCTTTTACTCATTAGTTTTTGTCAGTGTGATGAACCCATCGTTTGCCTAGCTGTGCTGGATTAACTGTGAAGCAAAACAGGTGTGTCCTTTTCTGGGACTTTATGAAGAAGACTAGACGTAGTAGGGAACAGAGAGGGGGAAGGGATTATTTTTCCCTTGTTTATTTTCCTCCTCTTCTTTTAATACACATTTCTTCTTGAAGCGCTCTGCATATTCGCACTTATACGTATGTTGTTGGGGAATGAAAGTTCGGCAAATACCTCAAAGCGAGGGAGAATTTCCTTCTCCCCTACACTTCATATCTATTCTGATACAGGGAAAACAGCTGGGTACAAAGCATACCCCTTAAAGCGTGGTTTCTTTTTCTTTTGCTGAGGTTCTGCCATAACCTAGTGGAATTGGACTGAACACCTACACTAATAACTATAAACAATACCAGCAAGTCTAAAAAATAGCACTTAAAATGGAGAAAATCCCTCAGCCCCAAGGAAGCTGTTCTGTCATAAAATACCATGAGGGAGCTCCGTTCCCATGAGCAGGAATATGCAAAGTCATCTCATGGCACCCTGGATGCAAGTCAGTGGCCTGTTTTTTCACTACGAAGTGGGGATGTCACCCTAATCATTTGGTACTGTTTGCTGTTGGAGATTGGATTTTTTTTTTCTCCCTCAGTTGTGGACTTTTCTGCTCCTGAAACTTTGTGTATAGTTCTGAAAACAGCCACAAGTGTAACACATAGGTCCCCAAAGATATTCTTGCAGTATGTTTCTGTGTGCCTATGCCTTTTGTGTGGGTGCTGTGTTGTCCCTCTAGGACATCAGGGGACTCCTGGGAGGTCTGACCGGTATCAGTCCTTAGCTGTGCTCTGAGCATGTTACAGGCCAGGCAGCCATTTTCCTGGCTAGTTTGATAATCCCACTTCAGTGACTCCACAGCCTGAGGGAAGGCTCCAAGTTACTTGCTAGCTGTTGGGGTGGGGCAGCTTTGGCAATGGCAGCCAGTGGAAACTTCGGCAGATAGGGGCTTAGGTGCGTTAGTGGTTTAGGCAGCAGCAGGACAGTGGTTATCAAAAGGTCAGTGGTGTTTAAAGGGTTGACATGGGTGTTTAAATGTATTTGTATACCTGGGAATGAGCATTGTTCCTGTCGCTCCTTTTTAATTAACTCTAACATAGACACACAGTGCAAGCATCAGTGTGGTGGACAGTGCGAGCAGGAGAAAGCTTTCTAGAACGTTTCATCCATGAAGGCATGTGGTATCCAAGTGGCTGATCTGCTCCAGTGGCCTAATACTAGAATAGGCTTCACAGCTCAGTATCCTGAAGGGATAGAGGTATCTTTCCTCAGCATAGCAGGGCACAGATGATCTAATAATAATTCTTGGACTCTTTTGGAGACAATTTTTTATTTCAGAAGGCTGTAGAAGCTACTGGGGGAAGCCTTTCTAGATTTGATCTTAACAAATAGGGAGGAACTGGTTGAAAATTTGAAAGTGGAAGTGAGGTTGGGTGAAAGTGACCATGAGTTCATGATTCTAACAAATGGTAGAAGGGAGAAAAGCAAAATATAGACAGAGGATTTCAGGAAGGCAGATTTTAGTAAACTCAGAGAGCTGGTAAGTAAGTTCCAATGGAAAGCAAGACAAGGAGGAAAAACAATTGAAGAGAGTTGGCAGTTTTTAAAGGGATATTATTAAGGGCCCAAAAGCAAACTATTCCACTGCATAGGAAAGATAGAAAGTAGGGCAGGAGTGCATCTTGGATCAACCAGGAGATCTTATACGATGTAAAAATAAAAAAGGAGTCATATAAAAAGTTGAAACTAGGTCAAATTACAAAGGACGAAAATAAGCAAACAACACAGATATGCAGGGGCAAGTTTAGAAAGACAAAGGCACAAAATGAGCTAAATCTAGCTAGGGGCATAAAATGTAACAGGAAGATGTTCTACACATTCATTAGGAGCAAGAGGAAGACCAAGGACAGGGTAGGCCCATTGTTCGCTGAAGAGGAAGAAGCAATAACAGGAAACTTGGAAATTGCAGAGGTCCTTAATGACTTCATAGTTTTGGTTTTCGTCAAGAAGATTGATGGTGATGGGATGCCTAACATAGAGAATGCTTGTGGAAATGGGGTAGATTCTGAAGTTAAAATAAAAGAACAAGTTAAAAATTACTTAGAAAAGTTAGATGTCTACAAGTCACCATGGCCTGATGGAATGCATCCTACCCTACTCAAGGAGCTGATAGAGAAGGTATCTGAGCCTTTAGCTATCTCTTTGAAAAGTCATAGAAGTCAAGAGAGATTCCAGAAGACTGGAAAAGGGAAATCTAGTGCTCATCTATAAAAAGAGAAATAAGAACAACCCAGAAAACCAATGACCAATCAGTTTAACTTCTGTGACAGGGAGGATACTGGGGCAAGTAATTAAGGAATCCATCTGAAAACATCTGGAAGATAATAAGGTGATAGGTAACAGTCAGCATGTTTTTGTAAAGAACAAATCAAGTCATGTAGATGGGTCCATTTTGTGCAAAAACCTCCTTTTGTGCAAGATCCTGTATACCTCCTTTTTTGAAGTATAAGGGATCTTGTGCAAAAGTGTTTTTTTTTGTGCAAAACGGACTCGTCTTCACAGCTTGTTTTTGCACAAAAACCTCCTGCGCAAAAAGCATTGGCAGAGATATGCAAATGACAGCACAACAAATGCTAATGAGTGCTTCATTAGCATACTCTATGCTGACAAATACCTGCAGTGTAGACATAGTCTCAGGGTGGTTAAATACTAGAATAAATTGCCTAGGGAGGTTGTGCAATCTCCATCGCTGGAGATATTTAAAAGGAAGTTAGACATGGATGTCAAGGATGGTCTAGACAGTACTTGGTCCTGTTGCAAGGGCAGGGGACTGGATTCGATGACCTCTCCAAGTCCCTTCCAGCTATATGATTCTATGATCTTTCTTTAGCCCATCAACCAGGTGGACCAGGTCAGACACTTAATTTTTTTCTCTCTTCCCCTTGTCCTTCCTAGCTCGCTTCTGCAGTTCCAGCTTGGTGGCTTCAGAAGGTCCCTTTTTTGGACACCAAATTCTGCCCGTGTATTGTTTGGGGACCCTGGGAATGAGGATTGCACTAGGTACAAGTCACCTAGGGAATATCTACACAGCAGAGCTAAAGTCTAATTAAGCTATGCAACTTCAGCTACGTCAGTTGCGTAACTGAAGTTGAAATAGCTTAATTCGATTTTAGGCGCTGACTACACAGCAGGAAGTTGAAGGAAGAACACTTGTCCTTTGTACTTCCCTTACTCCTTGTGAAATGAGGGTTACCAAAGAATCACAGAATACTAGGACTGGAAAGGACCTCGAGAGGTCATCGAGTCCAGTCCCCTGCCCTCACGGCAGGACCAAGTACTGACTAGACTATCCCTGACAGACATTTATCTAACCTACTCTTAAATATCTCCAGAGATGGAGATTCCACAATCTCCCTGGACAATTTATTCCAGTGTTTGACCACCGTGACAGTTAGGAACTTTTTCCTAATGTCCCACCTAAACCTCCCTTGCTGCAGTTTAAGCCCATTGCTTCTTGTTCTATACTCAGAGGCCAAGATGAACAAGTTTTCTCCCTCCTCCTCATGACACCCTTTTAGATAGCTATCATGTCCCCCCTCAATCTTCTCTTTACTTATCTGAACAAACCCAATTCTTTCAGCTTTCCTTCACAGGTCATGTTCTCTAGACCTTTAATCATTCTTGTGTAAGCAGGGTCAGGATAAGCTCTACCCTGACATCTGGTGGTGAACTGTGGCGAGTGGTGCAAAGAGACTTCAGGGGCTGATCTCATTTGCATAGATACACCCAATTTGCATAGACACACCCACCCCACCTAGTATGTGCTCACAGCAGCCCAAATAGTCACTTCGGCCACTGTGGGATCCCCAGTCTCTCTGTTATTGAGGCAGGGGGGATAAAAGTGTTGTTACCCTGATTACATGAATCAAGGGCAATGAAATGGTGGAACTGTTTATGACAGAGGGATTCGCCATAAACTAAGTAGCACTCACTAGACAAGGGGCATAGGTTCCAAACTAAGTCAAGTTGAGAGAGGCTGGGGATAGGTCTTTGTACCTGGTGGTGGGACCCTGTCTGAGGGCTTAAACAACACTGATTGCACTCTTTCCACTGTGGAATAGCAGAATTAATTTGGATTCCATTAGGAGTCTAGTTGTGAGCTGCTGAGTTGATTTCACTGTGGGCCAGGGGAGCACTAGCACTGAGGCTCCTCTATTATGAGCTGAACTTGCTGAAGAGCTGAAATCACTGTGGAGAGCCTGGTGCTATACTGCAGAAGAGCTGAAATCACTATTGCTGTGGGGACCCTGGCGCTATGCTGCTGAGCTACTAGCAGGGCAGCTTGCAGGGACAACCAGCAAGTGCAGGCGGACAGCAGAGCGGCTGGCGGGAACGACCTGCGGCCGATAGGAGCGGCAGTAGACAGCCAGTGGAGCAGCTGTAGGAGCAACCAGCTGGTGGCCAGGGGCGTGGACCGAGACGGATGGTGGAGCTGGACAGTTCGTGGGACAGCTGAGGCGGCTCACTGGACAACAGGTGGAGTGTGGCGGAGTGACTCGCGTTGACAGTGGCAGCAGAACCCTACGGAGAGGCGGAGCCATCGGCGGGCCATGTAAGGTGTATCATCCCCGCCCCCTCCTGGTTGGGATGGTAAAATCCTGCCGGGTGAACTTTTGAACCCTGGGGCGGCACTGACCCGGGGCAGAGACTTTTGGGGTGTTGGACTTTGGGACTTTGGGTGATTTTTTGGGTTGCTGGACTCAAGAGACTCTTGGGGTGTTGGACTTTTGGGACTTTGGGTGATTCGTGGCTGGGGGTTGGGTCTTTGCTCATGTTTGGTCTATGAATCCGAGTTGTGGTGTTTTCCCAATTTAATGCTGATGTCGGTTACCTCATGTTATTAAAGGTTTGCTGCTATACTGAGGCTCTGTGCTTGTGAGAGGGGAAGAATTGCCTCTTTGAGGTGCCCAGAGGTGTATGTAAGATTTCCCAGGTCACTGGGTGGGGGCTCGAGCCGGTGTTGTATTACCTTGTTGGGAGGAGAACCCTAGATACTGAACCCGGCCCTTGCTGCTATTAACTAGGCCTGGCAGAATTTCTCCACATCTTTCCTGAAATGTGGAGCCCAGAACTGGACACAGTACTCCAACTGAGGCCTAACCAGTGCAGAGTAGAGCGGAAGAATGACTTCTCGTGTCTTGCTTACAACACACCTGTTAATGCATCCCAGAATCATGTTTGCTTTTTTTGCAACAGCATCACACAATTGACTCATATGTAGTCCACTATAACCCCTGCCATGAGTCAGAGTAGGAAGTACTCCAGCTCAACATTAGTTTGAAATAAGGCTTGTAGTATAGACATGTACTATGTTATTTGCGAATAATGTTAGTTATTCCAAAAGAACACTGCTGTGTAGACATACCCTTCGGGTGTGTCTGCACTTCAGCAGGGAGCGAGTCTCCAAGCCTGGACATAGAGACACACACTAGCAATGTTTGAGAGAGGTATTTTTTTAGTTTGCTAGGTAGACATTGGGTATGTCCACACCTCAAAGAAAAATAACATGACATAGCGTCTCAGAGCCTTAGTCAATTGATTATGAGGGGGAAGGGACTCGGGCTGCTGGGTTGAAAAAGGAGCTATGTGAATAACACTTGGAGGGGTAGGACGAGGCCACACACCCCTCCTGGGCATTTACTATTGTTAGATTAGGTGGCTCCAGGTTCACTTTGCTGACTGTGATGAGTCCCATTCTGAGGACCCTATTTCTCACCATGCAGAGGATAGGGAGCCTAAATGTCTAACTCAGGGTTGCAGATTCTGTTTGCTGTTGTAACACTCCGTCAGGCTGCTTTGTGGATCTAGCCTGAAGTTCTCCAGTCATACCAGAGTCCTCATTAAAGACAAGGCACTGCAGTTAACCTATCTTTTTATTTAGACTTATCTGGGTATGTCTACACAGCAGTGTTATTTCGGAATAACAAATAATTTCAGAATAACTGATGGCTTATGCGGACTTCTATAAACCTCGTTCTACAAAGAATAATGCCTATTCCAAATTAGCTATTTTGAAATAAGGCATTTGTAGATGCTCCACTTCTGCTATTTCAAAATAGCCCCTCACCAGGGCCTCTCTAAGTTATTCCTCCTGGGGCTGTACGTCCAGATAGCACATCTACATGAAGGAAGCATGCCTCGGACTAATATTGAGGCTTCCCTGTAGTGTAGTTGTGCTATTTCGAAATAAGCAACTTCATAGTACTTCTTCCAAAATACATTATTTTGAAATTAGCGTGAAGTGTAGACACACTCACAGAGTCAGATCCTATTTTACAATCTGGCCTCTTTGTGTCACTTAGTCGATGTATATGAGGGGGCAACTTTAACCATGACTGGAGGGTCTGCTTAGACACTTGAAGACTCACGATTTCTGGCAGATAGTTTAGAAATTAGCTGACAGATGCCCTTTATCTAATTCCTTTGCAAAAGAAAGAGAAATAAATATTAAACCTGCTCAGCTCCAATAATAACATGTTCGGACATCTTGTGGCAAGTCGCTTGAGGGACGTGGTTATGTTTAGAATTTTTTTATATTCTTTGTTACTAACTCTGTGGAGAGAGAGATACCTCATCAGAATTTCTAAGTTCCAGCTCAGCTCTAGGAGCAGAGTGAGTTTTACTGGGTTTCTGCAGTGGGCACATATGTCTGGGTTCTGTGTGAGAACATCAGAATGGCTGTACTGGTTCTGTCTAGCCTGGTATCCTACCTTCTAACAGTGGCCAATGCCAGGTGCCTCAGAGGCAATCATTGTGTGCTTCATCACCCTTCCCCAGCTTCTGGCAAACAAAGGCAGGGGACATGCAGAACAGTGTGCTGGATACCTGCCCTCACTGACTAATAGCCATTTATAGCCATCGAGGGACCCATTCTCCATGAATGTAGCTCATTCTTTTTTGAACCCTGTTACAATCTTGGTCATCACAACATGCTCTTGCAAAGAGTTCCACAGGTCGACCGTGAAAAGTACTTCCTTTTGTCTAAATCTGCTGCCTCTCAATTTCATAGGGTGACTCCTAGTTCTTGTGTTATTTGAAGGAGTAGATAACACTTCCTTATGCAATCTTTCCACCATTCATGAGTTTATAGACCTCTGCCATATCTCCCCTTAATCAGGGATGCTGACAGGGACAAGGAGGGCAGATAATTTACAAGGGGCCCAGAGCTCTGGGCTGCCACTGCCACTATCCCAGACCCCCCCCCCCCCCCCACACACACACAGACACACACACTCTCTCTCTCTGCCCAGGGCCCAGAGTCCATTATCAGTCCTGCAATATATATCTTCAATCTTATTATTTATGTAACCCCTCCTGTTGGCTAGCCCAGTGTGAGGTTATTCAGCATAGGGGAAGCCTTGTGACTTCTTACACCACTGTGGGGGGGCTAGGCCTGATGCTGTTTGGTGTGCTCTGCATTGTGTATGTGTGAGTGCACCTCAGACCAGACCCTCTCCGACAAATCACCAGGAACAGGCTTTATTCTGTAAAAAACATAGAACAGGAAAACAGTTCAGCAGCCCCTTCTCTCAGCATGCAGCCTGTGTGCTGCTTCTAGCACAGTCCTTGCTGAGACCCTGCTGGGGGCAGAGCGCACATCCTGGCAGGAACCAGGAAGTTCTCCCAACATGCCGCAGTTTATAGTCCACAACTTGTAGTTCCCAGGGCTGCTGCTGAAACACATTGGACCTTGGGCTACATTTACTTCTTTCCTAATGAGTCCCAATTATCTGTTAGCTGTTTTGATTGCCATCGGACATGGAGATGACTCCAAGATTTTTTTTAATGATGAGTTCAGCTAATTTAGACCTCATCTTTTTGTATGCATATTTGGGATTATATTTTTCAATGTGCATTGCTTTGTATTTATCAATATTGAATTTCATCTGCCACTATGTTGCCCAGTCACTCAGTTTTGTGAAATTCCCCTGCAGGCTGATTTGGACTTCATTATTTAATATACATTGTGTATCATCTCTCCCAACTGATATACAATCTTAGCTCCTATTTACTTATTCTTTAACATTTCTGTGGGTGGCAGATTCTCACAAATTTCAGTACCAATAGAGACTTTCAGTGATGTGATAATTATGCACACAAATCCTTCGAAGCTAATCCTCTGTATTTATCATAATTATTTCTATGAAGCCTTCAGTGCACATAAACCAAAACCAAATTGTTTGTAACCCAAAATTTATTATTGCTCCATGCTGCTCACATCCATCATTTAATCACGTGTCACATAGTGACTTTAAAGAGCTTTTTAAAATGTTGATGTCTTACCTACTTTTGAGTCATCATTAATGTCAGCATACTTGGAACTCTGAGCAGAGAAATTGCCTCCTGAGGTTTGTTTGTTTTGCTTTCAGGCTACATCTACACTGCAGGGTTTTTGCACAAGAAGTGTTTTGTGGAAGAGTTCTTGCCCCAAAACTTCTTGCGCAAAAACACGCCCACACCTTAAAATGCATCACTTTTGTACAAGAGAGCGACCACTCTGCATGGATTCTCTTGAGCAAGAAAGCTCTGATTGACATTCACAGAATGGCCATCAGAGCACCTGGGCTTTTTTGGACAGGCTGTATATGCACAAGGAACTCCTGCAGAGCATCCACAGATGCCTTTTTGCACAACAGCTGTAGTGCAAAAAGGACTTATGCAAGGAGGTTTACCCACACTGCAAAAAGCTCTCTGTTCTGCTATTTTATTGTCGATTTACTTACACAAAAAGAAGCAGTGTGAACGTTGGAGTTTTTTTCTCAAAAACCCCATTTTCTGCAAGATCCTTATGCCTGTCCAGGAGAGGCATATGATGTCATGACTTATGCTAAAAAGTCCCTCATTAGTATATTTTCTGCCAAAAAAACCTCGTAGTGTAGACAAAGCCTCAGTGTGGAATAGCAAGACAGATAAAGTAGGTTACTAGAAATCTGCTTCTCATGGATAGGTTTCCCAGGAACTCCATGAGATCGTGAAAACTTTCCCCAATAAGGATCCCTAGTATGGATCTTCTCAATATTTCCAACAAGGACTGAAGGACCTACAAAATCATCTTAAGAAGGAAAACAAATGAAGGTACACTGCATGCACATCAGCAGCTTGAATGAAGAAATGAGCCAGCCAGAGAACTGAGGTAAGAAAAAAACAGATATAACTATTCTGCTTGATTAGTATCATAGACAGTGCCAGAGATCAGTGGACAATTGTCCCCACTCAGGTAATATATTGGATATTTTGTTTGTGAGCTCTAAGGCTGTGTCTAGACTGGCCAGTTTTTCCGGAAAATCAGCCGCTTTTCCGGAAAAACTTGCCAGCTGTCTACACTGGCTGCTTGAATTTCCGCAAAAGCACTGACTTCCTACTGTAAGAAATCAGTGCTTTTATGCGAAATACTATGCTGCTCCTGCTCGGGCAAAAGTCCCTTTGCGCAAAAGGGCCAGTGTAGACAGCTGAGATTTGTTTTGCACAAAAGCCCCGATCACGAAAATGGCGATCGGGCTTTTTATGCGTCTAGATTGGCCACGGACGCTTTTCCGCAAAAAGTGTTTTGCGGAAAAGCGTCCGTGCCAATCTAGACGCTCTTTTCCGAAAATGCTTTTAACGGAAAACTTTTTCCGGAAAATCATGCCAGTCTAGACGTAGCCTACATGTTTAACTGACCCGCTGTCTTTATAATTCAGATTGTAAGTAGTCTAAGTCAGGAACCATGAATGTCAACATGTTTCTATAGCACCCACCATAAAGGTGCTTTTGTATTTTTTTACAAAATATATTGGAAGGGTACAAAAGGGTACAAAATATATTGGAAGGACAGAACCGGTCATCCTGGTGAGGGAGTGACACTATATGTGCTCCAATAATAAGAATATAGCAGTAAGGATATATTATCGACCACCTGATCAAGACAGTGATAATGACTATGAAATGCTAAGGGAGATTAGAGAGGCTATCAAAATAAAAAAGCAGTAATAGTGGGGGATTTTAACTATCCCCATATTGACTGGGTACATATTACCTCAGGACAGACTTCAGAGTTAAATGACTTCTTTTTGGAGCAGCTTGTTCTGGAACCCAGAGGCAATTCTTGATGTAGTCCTAAGTGGAGCGCAGGACCTGGTTCAAGAGGTAAATACAACCGGACAGCTTGGAAATAGTGACCATAATGTAATAAAATTTAATGTTCCCGTAGTGTGAAAAACACTTTAGCAGCCCAAAACTGTGGCATTTAATTTCAGAAAGGGAAACTAAACAAAAATGAAGAAGTTAATTAAACAGAAATTAAAAGGTACAGTGACAAAAGTAAAATCCCTGCAAGCTGCAGGGAAACTTTTCAAAGACTCCATAGTAGAGGCCCAATTTAAATGTATACCCCAAATTTTAAAAAAAACAGTAAGAGAACCAAAAAAGTGTCACTGTGGCTTAACAACCAAGTAAAAGACGTGGCAGATAAAAAGACATCTTTTAAAAAGTGAAAGTCAAATCCTAGCGAGGAAAATAGAAAGGAGCATAAATTTTGTCAAATTAAGTTTAAAAATATAATAAGAAAAGCCAAAATGGAATTTGAAGAACAGTAAGCCAAAAACTCAAAAAGCAATAGTAAAATGTTTTTTAAGTACAACAGAAGCAGGAAGCCGGCTAAACAACCAATGGGGCCCTTGGATGATCGAGATGCTAAAGGAGCACTTAAAGATGATAAAGTCATTGTGGAGAAGCTAAATGAATTCTTTGCTTTGGTCTTCAAGGCTGAGGAAATTGGGGAGATTTGCAAACCTGAGCTATTCTTTTTGGGTGACAAATCTGAGGAATTGTCCCAGTTTGAGGTGTCGTTAGAGGAGGCTTTAGAACAAATTGATAAACATAACAGTAACAAGTCACCGGGACCAGATGGCATTCACCCAAGAGTTCTGAAAGAGCTCAAATGGGAAATTGCAGACTGTTAACTGTGTTTTGTAACCTATCCTTTAAATCACCTTCCATGCCTAATAATTGGAAGATAGCTAACTTGACGCCAATATGTAAAAGCACTCTAGAGAGTTGATCCTGGCAGTTACAGACCAGTAAGTCTAATGCCAGTACTGGACAAATTAGTTGAAAGTATAGTAAAGAATAAAATTGTCAGACACATAGAAGAACATAATTTTTTGAGAAAAAGTCAGCATGGTTTCCTTACTAATCTCCTAGAGTTCTCTGAGGGGGTCAACAGACGTGTGGACAAGGGGGATTCAGTGGATATAGTATACTTAGATTTCCAGAAAGCCTTTGACAAGGTCCCTCACCAAAGGCTCTTAAGCAAAGGAAATTAGTCATGGGGTAAGAGGGAAGGTCCTTTCATGGATTGCTAACTTGTTAAAAGACAGGAAACAATGGGTAGGATTAAATAGTAAGTTTTCAGAGTGGAGAGAAGTAACTAGTGGGTTCCCCCAAGGGTCTGTCCTGGGACCAATCCTATTCAACTTATTTATAAATTTATAAATATTTATATAGAGAAAGGGGTAAACAGTGAGTTGGCAAAATCTCAAAAAGCTAAGTAATTAGGAAATAAAATGGCAACTGAAATTTAATGTTGATAAATGTAAAGTAATGTAATGCACATTGGAAAAAATAATCCCAACTATATGTACAATATGATGGGGACTAATTTGCCTACAATTAATCGAGAGAGTTCTTGGCGTCATTATGGATAATTCTCTGAAAACATCCACTCAGTGTGCAGCAGCAGTCAAAAAACAAATAAAATGTTAGGAATCATTAAAAAAGGATATAGAATAAGACCGAAAATATATAAAACCCTTGAACAGTGCATACAGTTGTGGTCGCCTCATCTCAAAAAGATATATTGACATTGGAAGAGGTTCAGAAAATGGCAACAAAAATAAGGGATTTGGAATGGGTCCCATATGAAGAGATATTAAAAACACTTGGACTTTTCAGCTTAGAAAAGAGGAGACTCAGGTGGATATGACAGAGGACTATAAAATCATGACTGGGGTGGAAAAAGTGAATAAGGAAAAGTGATTTACTTATTCCCACGATGTAAGAACTAGGGGTCACCAAATGATATTAATAGGCAACAAGTTTAAAACAAACAAAAGGAAGTTTTTCTTCACTGAGTACACAGTCAACATGTGGAACTCCTTGCCAGAGGATGTGGTGAAGGCTAGGACTTTAACAGGGTTCAAAAAAGACCTGGAAAGATTCATGGAGGTTAGGTCCATGAATGGCTATTAGCTAGGATAGGTAGGAATGGTGTCCCTAGCCTCTGTTCATCTGGAAATGGGTGACAGGGGAGGGATCACGTGAGGATTACCTGCTGTGTTCCCTCCCTCTGAGGCATCTGGTACTGGCCACTGTCAGCAAACAGGATGCTGCGCTAGATGGACCTTTGGTCTGACCCAATATGGCCATTCTTATGTTCTTAACAAGTCTCTACGGAGCATGGAGGAACTGTGATTTTTTTTTGAAGTATTATTGGTGTGTCATGCTTCTTCTTCGGGTAGTATCCCCGTGGGTGCTCCACTCTAGGTGTTGGGCTCATCCCGGCGCCTCAGGTCAGAGATTCATTAGCCATGGTTTAGCTGGACCGCGCACGCGCAGCGGCGTCGTGTGCCCTTCGCGCCGTTTCTGAGGCTGCGCGCGATCTGGCTCCCGCCAGTTCCTCCTAACTGTTCACGGTCACAGGTGGAGTGAACTGCTTCTCTCACTTTCTGACTGAAAAAAAAATCCAGAGTTTATTACTTTAATTTTCATTTTATTCTTGATTGCCCTAGTTACATCTACTTAGTTCGTTAGTTAAAAAAAGAAAAAGAGTTACAATAGTTAGTTAGTTATCATACTTCATACATAGTTCTTAGTTACCACATTTGTATATAGTTAAAAAAAAAAGAAGAACAAAAAGAAATGAAAATGAGCTTAAAATGCCGGGGGCTCCTGGTTTTAAAAAGTACGCGTCATGTCGAGATGCCATGCCAGCGTCGGACGGCCATGCGAGCTGCATTAAGTGCCTGGGTGAGGGTCACATTCCCCCAGAAGTGCCCTCACTGCTCCAAGCTCACGGCCCGCACAAGAAGAGACCATGAGATGCACCTGAAGATGTTGCTCTTCAACAAGGCACTCCAACCTGCCGAGAAAGACTCTGCCGCGCCCCGACCGTGGGTAAGCCTGCTCACAGGATCAGCGCGGCAGACAGACCGGGCATATCTGGCTTAGCATCGCGCAGCCAGGCCCATAGGCACAAGACAGGATGCATGGTTTCGGAGCCAAGTCCAGCCTCGCACAGGGAAGCGGTGCAGGTGACTCCAACACTGCCTAGGGCCGTTTCGGCACCGGCTCGAAGTCAGCAAAAACAGGTGGCACTGGCAAAATCGGCACCGACAAAATTGGCACCAAGGTACAAAGACCCGACACTGTGCCCGGCACCGAGATCGCCCTCTTTATCTCGCTGCCTTAGCCCATCGCTATCTTTGGGCTCCGAGGTCAGCTCGCCACGGAATGGCATGACGGCACCGACTGCAGCCCCAGACACTCATTCGGTGCCATTATGGCCCGCTCCGGCACCGACCGCACCACAGTCAGCGGTACCGACACCGTCAGCGTCGACTGCAGCGGCACCGTCTTCTCCTGTGCCTTCGCCAACACAGGTGCCAGTCCATGCAGCACGGCAGATGGCACCGACCTCTGGCCACAAGGCAACTCGCAAATCCAGGAGAATAATAACCCCATCTCCCAGCCCGGAACTGGCAGCATTCTCTCCACAACCTTCCCTGGTGCAATCGTCACCATCGGTCATACACTACAGGCAGTCTCCACGTTTCTTGCCATCTCCGCAGCGCTTCCATGGCCGGCGACGCTCACCTTCTTACCAGAGGCAGAGATCTTGATCTCCAAGATCACTGACAAGGTCCCCTCATAGGGGGTATCGACGCACCTCCCACAGAGAATACTCACCATACTACAGATCTCTCTCGCGTCACGGATACGACAGATATCATCGACGCAGACACTATTACTCTCCCAGATGCTCATATAGTCATTCTCCCTCTCCTTATTACCATCGAAGGCATTCGACTAGCACCACTAGAATCCCGTCTCCACAGACATCCACTAGACCCCCAACCTCCTCAGGGGAGGCACCACCTACACATCAACCGGTACATCCAGAACCCACTCCGGATCAGCCAGAACCACAGGCACAGTCCCCAACTGATCAATCCTCCTCATCACCGGATGACGCGGTTTTTCCCGGGGACTCCTCTCCAGTGGATGACGTTAAACAGTTCAACAATTCATTTAAGAAGGTAGCAGAATCCCAGCAAATCCAAATAGGCGAAGTACAACAGAAACAACATAAACTATTTAGGAACCTCCAACCCTCCCAGAAAACTAAACTAGCTTTACCACTGGATGAGGCAATATTAGAAATTGCAGATGACATCTGGCAAAATCCAACATCTGTACAAGCTACGCACAAGAGATCAGACAAAAAGTACTTCGTCCCTTCCAAAGGCATGGAATTCTTATACGTACATCCCCAGCCTAATTCCCTTGGAGTGGATGTGGCGCAACAAAGATCAAAGACACCCCAATACAAGAATGCCACCTCTGATAAAGAGGCCAAGCGCTTGGACCTTTTTGGAAGGAAGGTGTATTCCTCCGCAACATTGACCCTGCCGATGGTGAATTACTCAGCACACCTCTCCAACCACAATTTTGATAATTATACCAAACTCACCACTCTACTTGAACATTTACTGGAAGACAAGCGTCAACTCTTAAAGTCAGTGGTACAGGAGGGATATACCGCTTCAAGAACTGCACTGCAGATTTCGTTAGATATCGCAGATGCAGCGGCGCATACTACCACTTCATTGGTAGCTATGCATAGGTCATCATGACTCCAGATGGCCTCCGTCCCCAAGGAGCTTCAAACAAAAGTGGAGGACCTACCATTCGACAGGCAGAGCCTATTTGCATCCAACACTGATCAGGTCCTACACTCTGGAAAGGACTCAAGAACAACCTTAAGGACTCTCGGCATGTACACACCGCCATACTGCCAAAAGCACTATACGCCATATTACAGACAACAACCAACTCAATATACTGATCCCAGGTTTAGACACTATGAGCCCCAACAAAGGGGCAGACCTCGACAACAACGGCATTGACCACAGTCAAACAGGGTGCCCAACCAACAAAACAGACAGCAAGTTTGACGGTTTAATCGAGAGACTTCAAACCATTCCCCTGGCGTATCAACCAGCAGCTCAGCGCCTGTTCCACCATCGGCTTCGACCGTTCCACAAAAGGTGGTTTGACATCACCACCGACCGCTGGGTCCGGGAGATACTGACGTCCGGTTACATCATACCTCTTCTTTTACTACCACCCACCTCTCCCCCTTCCCCGTCCCTTTTCAGGGACCCCTCTCACAAGACTGTCCTTATGCAGGAGGCTCTTCGCCTTCTCAGTATAGGAGCAGTAGAGAGAGTGCTGGATCACTTCCATGGCAGGGGTTTTTACTCCCGTTATTTTCTTACGGAGAAAACAACAGGAGGGTGGAGGCCCATTTTAGATCTACGACGTCTCAACCAGTATCTCAGAAAACAAAAGTTCAAAATGGTGATGCTAGCTTCTATAATTCCAGCATTGAACCCAGGAGACTGGTTTACGTCCCTTGACTTGCAGGATGCATACTTTCACAACACGATTCATCCTGCACACAGACGCTTCCTCAGATTCGCGATAGATGACCAACATTTTCAGTACAAGGTCCTCCCCTTTGACCTCTCCTCTGCTCCAAGGGTTTTCTCGAAGACCCTCTCCATAGTATCAGCCTTCTTTCGCCGACAAGGCATAATGATATTTCCATATCTAGACGACTGTTTGATCAAAGTGCCCACATACGACCAAGCCCTGCAGGCAACCCAAGTTACACAAAACCTATTTACAGAACTAAGTCTAGTCATCAGTATCCAAAAGTCCTCGCTAACACCTCAAACTTCCCTAGAGTTCATTGGGGCACAGTTAGAGTCTATAACAGCAAGGGCTTACCTTCCAAGGACGAGATTCCAGAAGATTCAGGACCTCATCCACACCGTCTTGATAAGTCCAAGAATCGACATATTATCTTGTCTAAGGCTATTAGGACATATGGCAGCGACCACTTACGTGGTACACCACGCAAGGCTACACCTGAGATGTCTACAGTACTGGTTCGAGTCAGTATATCGCCTAGGCGAACACAACGTTCATAGGCCAGTTACAATGCCCAACACAGTCAAACGTTCCCTAAAACGGTGGATGTCTGCCTCCAACATGCTTACAGGCATCCCCTTCCGTTGTCCACAACCGGACATCCAGATTACCACCGACGCATCCCTCATGGGATGGGGAGCACATTGCATGGGAGAGCGAGTGCAAGGCCAATGAACGGCAACGGAATCACTCCAACACATCAATCTGTTGGAATTGAGGGCAGTATGCAATGCATGCAAGGCGTTTGTCTCCAAAATCACACGCCACACAGTCCAGATTTTTACCGATAACACCACTGTGGTATATTATATCAACCACCAAGGCGGAGCGAGATCCAAATCCCTCTGCACAGAGGTTACACGCCTGTGGAATTGGTGCAATCAACACACGATCAATATCATTGCAACGTATCTGCCAGGCAAAGACAACTCTATAGTGGACGCACTCAGCAGACAATTCTTCCCCCAACACGAGTGGGAGTTGAACCTGCGATTCGCTTACTTCAACTTTCGATGATGGGGGTTTCCGCGTATAGACCTATTCTCCATGTATACCAGCACAAAATGCCCAAGTTACTGCTTCAGAGCAGGAGTTGGCCCGAAATCTCTAGGGGATGACTTCCTCCTCAATTGAAATCGGGGCCTACTTTACGCTTTTCCCCCTTTTCCACTTATTCCCAGAGTGCTGGAGAAAATAATTACGGACTGGGCAACTGTCATACTAATAGCCCCGTACTGGCCCAGACAAACTTGGCTTCCAGTCCTAATGCAGATATCTTTGCATCCATCGTATCATTTTCCGCAGTCCGAAGACCTATTGATACAACAGGGATGGTCCGAAATACACCCTCAAATAGACTGGCTACACCTCACAGCATGGCTCCTAGCTGGTTCCGTAGCAGAGCTCATTTGCTCACAAGAGGTAAAACACCTTCTATTACACAGTAGACGTGACTCTACCTGCAAAACTTACCTTTATAAATGGCGACACTTCCAGTCATGGTGCAATAACAGCTTCAATGCTATGACACTCCCAATTCATCGGGTTTTGGACTATGCATTGTATCTCCAACGCTCTGGCCTCTCGATACCATCCATAAGGGTCCACCTCTCCGCGATCTCCACCTTCAGGGGCACAATAGACGGGCATTCAGTGTTTGCTCACCCCATGACGAAAAGATTCCTCAAGGGCCTGGCGAATCTTTACCCCCCTGCGGAAGGCCCCTCCAACGTCCTGGAACCTTCAGTTAGTCCTAGATACTCTAACAGAGCTGCCTTTTGAGCCCATGGCATCTTGTGAGTTCCCTATACTTACCATGAAGGTGGTCCTCCTCCTAGCCGTCATTTCAGCACGTAGGGTAGGAGAGCTCGCCGCTCTCTCAGCCGACCCTCCTTATATCCTTTTGAAGAACACCGGGGTTATCTTAAGGTCACACCCTAAATTCCTCCCCAAAGTTAATTCCGAATTTCACATCGAGCCAGTAATACTGCCTACCTTTTACCCCAAACCGCATAAGTCACCACAGGAGGCAAGAGTACGTACGCTGGATATCCGCAGGGCTCTAGCATTCTACATCCAGAGAACACGGCCCTTCCGACACTCACAATGCCTCTTACTTTGCATGGATGAACGATCTAAGGGTCACTCTTTATCCGCACAGCGGATTTCTAAGTACATCGTAAAATGCATTACACGATGCTGAGATACAGCACAAAACATTGCCAACATCGATTCATGCACACTCCACGAGAGCAAGGGCAACAACGACAGCTTTCTTTTCCAGAGTGTCCTTACAAGACATCAGGAGAGCAGCTACGTGGTTTTCGGATTTTACATTGGCAAAGCACTACGCAATTGACACTCTCATTCGAGACTCAGCACTGGCATCAGCAGTGCTTTCCACAGTCCAGAGATCATGAGTCCGATCCCACCTCCGTAGACCAGACGGCAGCTTGGTACTCACCTAGAGTGGAGCACCCACGGGGACACTACCCAAAGAAGAAGAGGAAGTTACCTTGTGCAGTAACGACTGTTCTTCGAGGTGCATGTCCCCGTGGGTGCTCCATGTCCCGCCATCTTCCCCGATTGGAGTTTTTCTTTTTCTCTCTTCCAGATGTATCCAATTAGGAGGAACTGGCGGGAACTGGACCGCGCGCAGCCTCAAACGGTGTGAAGGGCACGCGCCGCCGCCGCACATGCGCGGTCCGGCTAATCCACGGCTAATGAATCTCCGACCTGTGGTGCCGGGACGAGCCCAACACCTAGAGTGGAGCACCCATGGGGACACACACCTTGAAGAACCGTCGTTACTGCACAAGGTGAGTAAATTCCTCATTCTTACACAGAGCTTTCTTTCTTTCTGCCTGCCTGCCTGCCTGCAACTAGACTGGAGAGAATACTAGAAAGTGTAATATTGGGAATAACTTTACATTACTGTGGGTGGATTCCAGGGGATCATATATGTCTTTCCTTCATTCTAGCCTATGAAAATGAACTTTAAATGTTTGTAAATATACTGCCCTTCTTCCTGTCCCCAAATCAAATATAGTCTCCACAGGGACAAAAGGGCATGGAGAATCAGCTAGTTTGATAACCTAAAGTAAATGTGATGAGTATTAATAGATTTTAACCATTGCTGGAAAGTTCCTCCAAAACGAGATTTACCGGAATAAGCTCCCCTTCACTCTATAATCAAAGTCCTGTGTGTCCTGTGAGATCAATGACTGATAAATAGTAAGCCTTGCACAATACCACTGGCAAAAGTGATCTCAGCCTTGGGCTTCACTAGAGATTTCTGCCAGTTAGTATTAGGTAAGTGACTCAAAAAAAGGTGTAATGTAAACGTGGTCCAAATGTTGTTCCAGGCTCCTGGTTTGCTCAGTAGATCAACCTGCATTAAATTTCTAGCACAGATATAACCTCGCTGTTGTATTCACAGTTCCTGCCAGCCCAACTGCCTCCTTTTGGTGCTGCCTTTGAGGAGGGAAGAGCACTGGGGCTCACTGGTGATCTTACCTTCTTCAGAGAGGGGGTGACCCAGCAAATGGCTAACCAAAACTTGTGGCAAGTGCAAAACAAGGGGTGGGTCACAGAGTTGGGAAATGGTGTAAGGGGAAACCTCTGTTTAAGGAGACCACTGGGGAACGAACATGCAACTTGTACTGTATTCATGATGGACTTTACATCTGTTATCTCTGGAATCTGATGTTGCAAGAGAAGAGGTGGGGAGTGCAACCGGAGGGAGTAGAAAGGAAGGGCAGTCTTCATTTGTGAAGGACAGGATCGAGAAAACAGCAGAACTCTTTCAGGCATTATCAGTGCTGGGTGTATTTTATCCAGCACAAACATGACTTTGCTGAGATGTGTCATCGCTCAGATACTGTGGGCATTCTATGCTGTGGGAGAAGGTAAGATGCAAAACAAATGAAAGGACCCTCGGTCCCATTGTACCAGGGTAAAAGTGACTCATGGAACATAGTTAATAGGGGTATTAGTGACAAAGGGAGGAGAGTGAATGAGAACAATGAGAGATGGAGGCTTAGTTAAGAAGTCTTACTTCTGTGTTGTTCTAGAGACTATTCTCTGTATCTACTGCCAAATAAAACAAGGCTAAGTGAATACCTGAAAATAGTTCAGAGGGATTCACAATGTAAAAGTATGTTCCTAGTTCCCCTTTGTATGTCCTCACAGTAATCTTGGCAGCTGGTGAAGTTTACTAAGGCACTCAAATATCTGTTTTCTGTGTTTCTCCAGAGTTATTTTTTGTCACACTAAATGAATTATGAATTCAACACAATTAGTGTTTGTTTAGCAATTGTTTTCTTTTCATTCTGCCTTTTCCGGAAAGGATGCTAATGAGACAAGTCGAATGCAAATGCGCGATTTAAATTTTCCCGCGCATTTTATGAATAACTGCCGCTCTTTTCGGCTCGGGCTTTGACGAAAGCGCCAGTCTAGCGGCTCTTGCGGAAAATAAAGCCTTTTCCGGAAGATCCCTTATTCCTCTTAAAATCAGGAATAAGGGATCTTCCGAAAAGGCTTTATTTTCCGCAAGAGCCGCTGCAGACTGGCACTTTATCCGTCAAAGCCCCGAGCCGAAAAAGCGGCAGTTACAGCCATGCAAATGCCGCGAGGAAAATTTAAATCCCCGCGGCATTTGCAATTCCGACTTGTCTCATTAGCATTCCTTTTCCGGAAAAGGGTGCCAATGTAGACACAGCCCAGGTGTAATGTTGTGCTGATTGTAGAAATTATGGTATATAGGCCTGATATAAGGATACTATGGGGATGGATACTTTGAAAATACTAAAATGGTGCATTGAGCTCTACAGTGAGGGTACATTTTAGTCTTTGACACTAGACTTTCCGAGTCCTTTCCCAGGATATCATACAGTGCACTAGCTCAGAGGGGATGACTTTCTGGGAGACTGGGAGGGTTGCAAACAGTTAATATTTTTGGTACACCGAGGAGGCCATTTGAACCATAACTTTTAATATCGGACAGGCCGTTTTTGCTCAAATAATCTATGGTAACTGTTACCCCAAAAATATTCTCACTGGAGACCACCCAGGGTTACACTAGTAGGGTATGTCTACACTGCCACCCTAGTTCGAACTAGGGTGGCTAATGTAGGCATTCGAACGTGCAAATGAAGCCCTGCAATGAGGAGTAACTGTAGTTCGAATTAGGAGCTTTAATTCGAGCTACCTAGTCTGTGCCGCGTGTAGCTGCGGGCAGGTAGTTAGAACTATGGGGCATTTAAAAATGGTGGCGCCCGGGAACATGCAAATGAAGCCCAGGATATTTAAATTCCAGGCTTCATTTGCAAGTTCGAATGCCTACATTAGCCTCCCTAGTTCGAACTAGGGTGGCAGTGTAGACATACCCGTATGGGTTTATTTCCACTAGGTAAAACTAAAGAGGGGAGAATAGCCACCAAAAATTTAAACTAAAGAAGATAGAGCCATCTCTCTCTTTTACTTACTTACACACACACACACACGCAAGCAAGCACACACCCCTGCATTCATTCACTTATTCACACCCATTCATTCCTTCCCTCAGGCACTCTCACTCTTAAACAGGCATATGGGTTGCAGAAGGAGTCAAGGCATGTAGATCCTGGAGGGTCTGTCTGCTCATCATGGCTGGGGAAGCTGGTCAGGAGGAGAGATACTGGAAAGGAGCTTCTCAGGAGCAAGGGGAAGAAAAAAAGAGAGAGTCTCACATGTACTTCCTCTCCTTATATTGTGTCTGAATGGTCCCTGTCACTCAGGCTACGTCTACACTAGCCCCCTAGTTCGAACTAGGGAGGCTAATGAGGGCAACCAAAATTGCAAATGAAGCGCAGGATTTAAGTATCCCGCGCTTCATTAGCATGTTCCCAGGCGGGACATGAGGAGTAACAGCTAATTCAAGTTAAGGGTTTACTTCGATCTCCCATTTGACTGCCACGTGTAGACATGGGCAGTTATTCTGGGCTAGTCAGTTTCCAAAATGGCGACCGCCCGGGAACATGCTAATGAAGCATGGGATATTTAAATCCCGCGCTTCATTTGCAATTTCAGTCACCCTCATTAGCTTCCCTAGTTCGAGCTAGGGGGCTAGTGTAGACGTACCCTCATTCACCTTGTCATCAGCGAGCATGCCCAGACTTCCTTTTATCCAAGAGGGAGCATGCCCAGACTGTTATGACTCATTGAAATGTGCTCCATTGTTCCAAGACTTCTTCAAACACACTCTCGCACTCTTTCTCCATTCACTCAGGGGAGAATGCAGCCTAGAGAAAGTTACAAGCAAGGTGGATGAGAGTTACAAAGATTACAAAATTGCAGTTTACAGTAAATTTCTGAGAGTTACACAGATTACAACGTTTGACAAAGATCCCAATGAGTTGTAGTTTAAAACCTTAGACTTTACAGTTTGGTGTAGCTTTAGAAAATCCATGTATAGAAATCAAGTAAGTTCAGGTGGAGGCTTTTTTATGCAACAATAACTAAGCAACTCAGAAGTTCAACAACTTACCTTCTGAAAGATTCACAATTCTTCACGCATGCACATCTGGGTAACTGGATTCCATGTACACTAAAATCTGCATAGAACATGGCATGAGGTGCCCGCACTCTGTGCTGTGATCAGTTGTTTATATTTTCACTGTCTCAACTAATTGTTTGTATGGTAGGAGACATTAATTTTCAGACCCCTCCACCCCTAATCAGAATATCTGATTTTCAACAGTAGCTTTTGCCTATTTTTGTTTGTAACCCCCAAGGAGATTACTTAGATTCCCGGGGCCTTGTCTGCTGGCAGCTCAGGGAGAGGCACTCTGAGTTTGCCTTGGCTCCCCCTCCCTACCAGGGTCAGAGTCTGCCCGGCAACCCATAGGGAGTGAGATGCCCCTCCCAGGGAGTTCAGGAGGGGAAAGGAGAGGCCATTGTGGAGGGGAGTCTGGAGCCAGCCAGGGCAAGGGGAAGGCTGGCTGTGTGGGAGCTAGTAAGCCCCAGGCCTTCATGCAGGGTTCCCCCTGAGAACTAGCCTCTAGGGACCTGAAGGCAGGATCCCTCAGCTGGGTTTTATGTCTCCACTGTTGATTCCCAGTTTGTGGAGTTTGCTGGGAGGCTTCCCCAGCCAGGCTGAGTTGGCTCTCCAGCTCCCTGGGTGAGAGGAGTCACCTCATGGTCAGCTCTGCTCTAGCTGCTAGTTCAGGCCTGCTGCGTGGGTCTGAATGCTGGGCTAGGAGGTTATAGTTTGAATTTTGGTGCTGTTGTGTGGCCTGCACCTTGAGCCCTGCACCCCTTTGTGGTGAGGGGAAATTCTGGGACCGAAGCAGCCTGATTCCTGCCTGAAGAGGATCCCTGCGAGAAGAGAGCCACCCATTTGCAGTGACTGAGTCATCTCTCAACCTGAGGCTCATTCATGGAGTGTGTGAGTGCACCAATTTTTAGTTAGTAAATCAGGGAATTTGTTTGGGGATTTTATTACCTGCAGCATATTAAACCTATGGAGGGATTTACTGCCTTCTCCCATGTGTGAGTCCTTTGGGCTGTACTGGACCTAGTCAGCCCCACTGCTAAACTACTGCAGAGAAGAATTTTGTGGTCAACAGTCATCAAGGGCCCCAACAAAGTACGCGTACCAACGGGACACTGATCTTACAGTTGCTGGGCACCAGTGACCCTAAAAATAGTGTTTTACCCTGTTCTATTTGTCTCCTGTTCAATATAATTGTGTTTAATATAGTGTATGTGTTTGTGCTATTTTCTGGGAGTCTCCAACTATCTGGCAAATACATGGGGATTACCCTGGGCTAGAATTTTTCTCCCAAGCTGCCCTGGTGACCCTGCCAGGAAGGAGTGAGGGGGGTGGAGGCACCGCCAAATAAATCCATCAGAAAAAATAAAGTTGAGTGGGTGGCGGGATCCAGAAGAACCCAGACCTATCCATCAAAACCTGTAAGGAGATTGGCTTTAAAGAAGGTAACCAGGTGGAGAGGGGGCGCTACATGTTTATAGTACTCCCTTCCTTCTCCCAGGGCCCCGTGACATATTTTAGATTAGCATGCATTGACCAGCGTGGCTGTGACAAGATTACACGGGTGTTTACCGTATCATCTCACCAACATGGAATAGGTTTTTAAGCAGGAAAATATGTGCTAAATGAATTCTTTTTTTTCTTTCTGTGACAGTTTATTTATATAAATAGATAAAGGGGGAGAGATAAAGGTATCATATTTTAGCAGAAATTAATCTTCTGGAGACATTAACCATCTCTGGAGAGATTTAAGAGTAGGTTAGATAAATGTATATCAGGGATGGTCTAGACCGTACTGGGTCCTGAGGGCAGGGGACTGGACTCGATGACCTCTTGAGGTCCCTTCCAGTCCTAGTATTCTATGATTCTATGACATATATGCAATCTAAAATCTACCTGAGCACTGCTGTGCAAGCTGACAAAACAGACCGAGACACTCTTTCAGCTGCTTAGAGTCCCAATCTGCACCTCTAATCAATAACACTGCGTGTTTGGTTTGTTTAGTTTCAGTGTGTGAACAGCCACCTGACGTTGATTTTGGCAACATTATTAGTGATGAGAAGCTGCAATATGTGGAGAGTGACACAGTGCAGTATGGCTGCAACCCTGGATACACACTTGCAGGATCACAACAGATAAAGTGTGATGGGAGAAACTGGACGCTACCTCCAAAATGTTTGGGTAAAAGGAAATTTGAATTTATTGTATTCCCCAAAGCTGAGATGAATTTATGTAGCGTCACCCAGAGACCAGAGGAATTCTTTGTTACTCCAGTATTGCAGGAATGTGGTTGGTGTGCCCTCACCATGGTGTCAGGGTACATTCTGACATAGGTATCTGTCAAGGAAGAAAAAAATAGTGTATTAAATTTCTGTTACTGGATTTTATGGCATTGTCTTGCCAGTGGGTTCACTGTGTTATCTTTCAGTGTAAATGTTGACATTCTTATGACTGTGAAGTCACCTTCGTTCCTTATTCCTGGAACAGTTTTCCTCCTTCAAATTCCTTCACACAGCTCGCCTCTTGGGCCTTGTCTTCCCTAGCTCCCAGTAATCTATGTTTAGATATTCTCTCCTTCAGTTCTTAGGACAATTTATAAATAGTAATTTGAAATCTTTGGCAATTTAAAAACATTAGAAAGCCTAATAAGTTAATGTAGCAAGGCAAAAGTGTGCTACCTTTAAACCACTGCTTGCCTGTCCCACATGCATCTTCCAAGATATGTAAATCTTTACCCTTGTGTTGTATATATTTGACTGAGCCTCTACAAGTAATATTCTTAGTAATAATTTTAAATCATGTGGCGCATTTTCACTAGTAAAATGAAACCCATCAAAACTGATCCATCAAGGAACTGATAAAAATGAGTCAACAAAAATGATCTCCTGATAAAAAATGAAACAAACTTGGACTCAGTTTATATTGAGGTTCTTAGGGATGATCTCTTAATAGGTCATTTCTCCAGTAACTCAAGTTCCAACTGTCCGACCAGCAGCAGCTACTTTGCAGACAACATGTCACCATCTCCCTCTTACCATTTGACAAATGTAAGGTGCAATTGAGACGCAATTCGACTCGGAACTCAATGGAAGCAGAATTAGGTCCCATATCTAATGCAGACTCATGAAATTAATGATGAGATTTAGTTCATAAATTATTTAGATATGTGACATAATTGCTTTCTGGGGCCACAGCATAAATGAGATTCTCATTAGGGTGAAAGGTTAAAAATAAAAAGCTTTAATTGTATGTAATCTGATATAGACTTTTGGGACTGATTAACATAAAGATTAGTGATGAGTAATATGTTGCTTTAATTTTTCCTGTTTTCACTTAGCACCGTGCACTGTCACAAAACAGCAGCTCGAGGAGAAAAAACTGCTTCTGCCTAGTGGCCGTAGACGTACATTAATGATTCTAAATGATCAAGTTGTGGAATTTTCTTGCAGTGAAGGATATGTCCTCATGGTGCCCTCAGACAGGAAGTGTTTTGATGGGCACATGGATTTTCCACTGTGTATCTCTGGTAAGTATAGTAATTTGCAAACACTGTCTATAAATCACATGAGATGAAGGGAAGATAATGAAGAAAATCTCATCCAAAGTAGCCTTAAAGGTGAGCAAGCAATGTTTGTACATCATGTTATTTTTGCTTTGTTTTGTTTTGTTTTGTTTTTCCCTAGAGACAGGAAAGAAATGTGGACGTCCCCCTGTTGTTGCTAATGGAGATATAACTACTTTTTCCCAAAAAGAGTATGCCTCAGGCTCTTTTGTGGAGTACACATGTCAAAAGCTTTATTCATTGAAAGGGCAAAATAAATCCTTCTGTGACAATGGAAACTGGACAGAAATACCAGTTTGTGAGGGTAAGATGATGTTTTCTAAAACAAAGCCTATTTTTTTTAATGTTTCTAACTGTAAGTATACCTGATAGTAGGTAAAGAATCTTCACAATTCGAATATAATTTTTGTTGTCAAATTGTTTTGTAATAGTATTTTGAACTCCATAATGCAGAGATTTTACTGTTTCTAATTATTTCCCACGAGAGTCCAAAATCTGCTGAGTTTGTTTTTGGAACATGCATTTCCTTGAAATTCAGCATTTCATGAACATTCAATGAACATTCAATGTAATTTCAAAGTATAAAATTCAGACTAATAAAAGTAAATACACATATTTAGATGGGAGAACTGATTGACATTGGAAATGATTGAGGCCAAGAAGTTATCAATAGGGATTCAGTGTTTATACAGCCTATATTAATATCATGATTAATTCAGATAAAATATTTGCCACTGTATCTCACCTCCACTAAGTGGGGCAGAGTGAGGCCAGCCTCACTGGCCTGGACTGAGAGCACTCCCCTGAGTGTGCGAGACTTGTTGCATTTTTCAATTTTTTTGTTTCTACTTGTGATGCCCATTGACTGGGAATGGGGAACTGGGGAGAGGGGGTGGGGGGCGGAGGGGGGTGCCAGCAGAGAGGGGGAACGCTTCCTACCCTGACTCCCAGGAGTCAAATGGGCACATTACAGGAGCACCATGGGACTGGGGCAGGCAGGAAGTACCTCAACATCCAGCCCCCTGCCAGAGGGGGGCTCCCCTCTTGCACCCCATATCTTCTACCCTAGACCAGACTCTCATCTCAGAGCCAACACCCTACATCCCTGCCCACACCCCTATCCCAACCCTTATCCCCCTCAGATCCAGACACCCCCACCCCTTCTACTCCCCAACATTCTGCCCAGCCCAGAATCCCCTCTTGCACCCAGAGCTTGCACCCCAAACCACACCTGAACCCCAACCCCCTACCCCAGCCCAGTGAAAGTGAGGGTGGGAGGGGGAGAGAAAGCAATGGGGGAGAGGGTGGATGGAGTGAGCTGGACAGTCCTTTGAGGAAAAGGTGGCACCTGTGGGAAGGAGCAGGGTAGATCCTGGGTTGCCCTTAAATTCAAAAAGTGATCTTGGGCGCAAAAAGGTTGGAGATGAATGTTTTAGATTATGACCATTGTATTTGATTGGGCTGTTTGACCATGCATTGTCTTCCCCATATTTAAAATTTTTCTTTGAGCCAGTCCTAACTTCTGACACTTTGATTCCTTGGCGGAAGGAAAACATAATAATAATTTAACATGCTATCTTACCACAATAACAATATGTATATAATTAGATTCCTGGTTATTTTTTCATTCTAGAGCCATGTATTATCTCTCAGGAAGAAATGCACAACTATGGCATAGAGCTGACTGAGGCATACAATGGAACACAATACGTACAATACCATGATTTAGTTGTGTTTAATTGCAAATCAGGACACATACCCCAGGCATTTTTATCTCTTTCCAATTTTACTGTTCAGTGTAATTCAGGCAATATTGTGTATCCCCAGTGCAATAAAGGTATGCATTCTTAATAACATGACTATTCTTTGGGATATTCAGAGATGGGAGGAAAATGAGTACTCTGGGAACAGTAGACCAGTGCTTCATAGGCTTTTATTGGATAAGTACAGAAAACTATCACTATAAAAAATATACAATGTACAGATAACACTTGTGAAATGAATTACCTTGTATTTATTTAGGAGGGCTTCACTGGTTTAGTTGTTGAACACAACAGTTTAATAGATTAGGGTAGATAGAAGCATGTATTATTTGATAAACTCGGAAAGAGCAGCACACCTTAGCCTTTAGTGAAGAACTCAAACTAAATGTAGTTACAGGTAAATTAGCTCTCTTGCAAATACAGAGTTCCCAGGTCAGGGTGTATGAACTTAGCAGAGGTGCTTCTCAATTCATTTATTGTTGGTGTAAAGAGTTGGTAAGAAAATGGATAAGTGGGATCAGAAGGCAGAATGAATACATCAGGATTGAGCATCTACTTTCTTGAAGGTTCAGACTTTACAGTTAAAATTAGGAAGGGGAAGAGTGCTACCAGCATTTTCACTTTAAGTATCTAATATCTATACTACAGTACAATTACTCTGTATTTCAATGCTTTGTGCTTATTTCAGATGAATTAGGAAGATGTGGTCCTGCACCTTCTATTCAAAATGGAGACATCATTTCTGAACAATTGCCAGTATATGCAGCAGGTTCTTCAGTGGAGTACAAATGCCAACGTTTTCATGAAATGACAGGATCCAAAACGATCACATGCCGCTTGGGCAAATGGACAGCCCCACCGATATGTTCAGGTACATATAGAATTATTTTTGTGTCATGGAAAAGGAGCACAGTAAATTAAGTGAATGTGCAAGTTACAAGATTTCCAAAGTGGTATTTTAAAACCTGCATTTGTGCATAAACTAACTAGTTTGCCATATAGCTATTTAATTTGGTATTGACATTGACAAATACTGCTTCTAACCCTACCACAAAATATTTGGAACATGATTAAAACTGCACACATGCTGAAGTGCAGGCTAGATTGGAGTCTGAAGGCAACAGTGCAGCTCTTCTCTACTACGCTATTGTTACAATCAATTTTTATTGTGTGGTGTTTCAGATAACTGTCAGCACTATCCTCTTGAAGTCAATGATCAAAGGATATATGTGAGTTCAATAACTATAATAGCCTGAAGCTTCAGAGGGGTAGCCGAGTTAGTCTGTAACTGGAAAAACTTACAGTCTAGCAGCACCATAAAGACTAACAAAACATGTAGATGTGTCATGAGCTTTTTGTGGGTACAACCCACTTCTTCAGATGATTGGAGTATTAAAAGTCTAGTTCCAAAAATAAATAGGTGGTAGAGAAGGAAGGACGGTGACAAAATAGTGAATTAGAGTGTTCAAGTTACAAGAAGCTGATAGAGAAGGTGCAAATTGTTCTTAAGTACCCATTGTTTAATTGGTTAAGTCATTAGGATGTGGAAGGTAGAGTGCTAGCCAGGTAATGTCTTTATTCATACCTTTGTGATGTGTCCCAAACCTGCAAATGAAGTTAAGTTCCAATGCTTCCCTGTGTATTTGGCTTGTGGAATTGGCCTGAAACCACACAGTGACTTGAGCTCCATTAATGAGTGCAGGTTAAAGTGTGCTCCAATGGGTTTTTGTGTGTTGCCTTTTTGGATATCTTATTTGTGTCCATTAATTCCTTCCCGTAGAGACTGTCCAGTTTGGCTAATATACATGTCAGGGGGCATGGCTGGCATTTGATGGCATAGATCACATTAGTGGATGTGCATCCAAAAACCACACGAAAACATGTTGGAGAACACTTTAATTCTCATTAAAGTGGGCCTTAAACTCATCTGCATTTACAGTACAATGTTTAGAAGGAATACTACAATGTAGGGGTATCTGACTAAAACATTTGTTAGATTTTACTGAGGAAGTCTAGAATTAAAAAAAAAAACACCCAAAGTATGCCTGGCAGAGTGGCCCTGCGGGTAGGGCTTCCATAGAAACACGTGGGAAATCATGGTTCCTATACCAGCCAACCTGACAAAAATGATACAATTCATAAACAAAGTGAGCAGAGTGTTACTTAGCTCATGACAATCAGTTTCTTATCCATGTGGGATATAAATGTGGCAAAAATGTGTCATGATAGCAGGTCTTACTCAAATCCTCTCACTAGTGCAGTTTCTCATTGAGGTTGTTGACTGTCCCTGTGATATTCCTCTGAAACTGAAGTTTTAGTTCCTTTGTCTTGGTTGCAGCTCATCATGTCCACTGAACAAGTTCCCAGTGGACTTAAGTTTTCCTGGTCTCTGGCTAGCAGGGACCTATTTTAATAGCTAGCAGGGACTTGGGTTATGATAGGAGAGTACCTGTAAGAAGTTTAAGTTCCCTTCATCCTTTTGACCCATATGGCTGTGAGGAGGATTTGATGAATAGAGTTTCATAGCTCTGATGCCATCCTGTTTATTTATAAAAAGTGTACAAAGTCCCAACCCAGTCATCCTGCTGAGGGTGGCAGGGTAAGGTTCTCCTTCACCTCTGGAGCTTTTGGCCAAAACTCCTCTCTGCTTGGCTGCTGGGCTCCAACTGAGCTTGGAGCTCCTCCTCTTATACTTCCAGTCCCGCCCTTCTGCTTCCTGTGGGCAGGGCTGGGGTGCTCTGGCACTGCTCACCAAGGGGTATGTAGGGAAACTTCCTCTTCTGGGTCATCAGGAGGCCACAGTGCATCACTACAGGCTTATAAATGCCTGATAAGGAGATTTGCTTTATTTATGTTTCCAACCCATCTGAACTAACTTCTCTTTTCCCCATAAAGAAGAATTGCCAATATCTTTAATACTGTCTAAAAATGGAAACAGGGGTATTCTTATAAAACCTCTCTACTGCTAAAGGGGTAGGACATAAGGAATGTTGTTTAGAATAAAAAGCCTTATTTTGTTCTTTACATTTCAAATGCTTTACCTGCATTTTCTTCTTTTTTTATGTCTTTAAATATTAACATGACTTAAACGATTTGTTTGCCATGGGCTCTCTTATTCCATCCAGGCAAACACACTTAGGGTTACAATGTGGAAGAGATTAGACAGATCGGCTGTGTCTACATTGGCACCCCTTTACGGAAAAGGGATGCTAATGAGACACTTCGCAATTGCAAATCCGCGGGGGATTTAAGTATCCCCCGCGGCATTTGCATTTACATGGCTGCCGCTTTTTTCCGGCTCGGGGCTTTGCCGGGAAAAAGCGCCAGTCTAGACAGGGATCTTGCGGAAAATAAACCCTTTTCCGGAAGATCCCTTATTCCTACTTTCAAACCCTACTTCCGCAAGACCCCTGTCTAGACTGGCGCTTTTTTCCCGCAAAGCCCCGAGCCGGAAAAAAGCAGCAGCCATGTAAATGCAAATGCCGCGGGGGATATTTAAATCCCCCGCGGATTTGCAATTGCGACTGGCCTCATTAGCATCCCTTTTCCGGAAAAGGGTGCCATTGTAGACACAGCCATCCAGTACGGTCACTTTTAGGTCTTTGGGAGACTTCATTTTCTGGATAATGTTTTTCCACAGTAGTCAGAATGACGCTTAAAACAACAGCTGCTCCATTCTGAAACCCGAAATAAAATAAACTACCTCAAGCAAATATTCACATCACTAAAGATGGCAAAAAAGCTGTAGACTTTTAATCCACAGGAATTTCTCTGTCAGTTTTATGAAGATGAAATTCAGATATGACAAAGCTACAGATTGGACCTACCTGATCCGGCACTCTCAGAATCTGACCTGTCTCGGATGAGGGATTTTGCCAGACCAAGGAAGGTCATTTCTGGGACCCCCCCTGCCATCACCCTCCTTCCTGCCATAGCCCCGTTGCCAGTCTCCCAGCTGGTTTCCCCCTGCCACCAGCCCCTTAGCTCAGGGATGTCGGCCCAACCATGACAGCTCTGCCACTGGAAGCACAGCCCCACTGTAGGGCTCCAAGCCCCTCAGGGCAGTCCTCTTGCTGGGGTCCAGCTGCACTGCTTGGTGGCAGACCTGCTAGGGGATTCAGCCTCACTGAGCAGCCCTGTGTTGGGATGTTGCTGGACCAGAGTCTCAGTTAAGAGAAGTTCAACCTGTATTAAATCTAGTAAATAAGTTAGGGTATGTCTACTCTGCAGCATAATTTCCAAATAAGCTATTTCGGAAAAATAACTCCCAAAATAGCTATTTAGAAATAGGCATTGAGGATTTATTATTCTGGAATGAGAACCCCACTATTTTGAAATTATTTTGAAATAACGGGTTTGTTGTATAGATGTTACCTTGTTATTTTTAAATAACACTAGAATGGTGACATGCCCTGATAATCTTAACTGAAGGGGTAATTTACAGCATAATGTCCTTTTTCCAGTTTTTAAACTTATTTGTCTGTTTCTGTTTAGAAATTAGATGTGATTCTCCAACAGTGACTAATGGAACCTACTACCCTCCAAGGAGAGTGTTCAGAGAAGAGGATACAATCAGAGTGACTTGTAACGCAGGATTTCACTTTGATACAAATAATAGGAACAATATTGCTGAATGCACAAAGACTGGGTGGATACCCTTTCCAAGATGCACCTGTAAGTTGGTTTTAATTGATCATGTTTAAAACTGTTACTGCCCAGTTATACAAGTATTTATATAATTTCTGCAAACTGATAATATAAACAGAAAGAGACATAACTGCAGGTTCATTACCTTAATGAACTTAGATAAACACCTGTGAAAATAAGATGATATGGTATAAGTTAGTAGAGTTGTAAATTACTATACGTATACACTATGATTTGTTTGACAAAATGTGCTAGATTCAACTTTCAACAGGGAAGATTTGTAACTGTGTGCATTATCCATCCAAAGGGTAGAATGTCAAGAATAAGACTGATGTCTTGAATGAATGGTAAAACAAAAACCTATGGGTCATAATTGGATTCTGAGTCAGTCACTGAGGGTACGTCTACACAGCAGGGCTAAAGTCGAATTAAGCTGCGCAATTCAGCTACGTCAATTGCATAGCTGAAGGTGAAATAGCTTAACTCGGCTTTTGGTGCTGCCTACATAGCAGAAAGTTGAAGGAAGAACACTCTTCCTTCAATTTCCCTTTGGCTATGTCTACACAGCAAAGTTATTTCAAAATAACAGTTGTTATTTTGAAAGAACTTTACCAGCGTCTACACAGCCAAACTGCTATTTCGAAATTAAATCAAAATAGTGGAGCGTTTATTTCGAAATTGGTAAACCTCATTCCACGAGGAATAACGCCAATTTCGAAATTGCTATTTCAAAATAAGCACTGTGTAGACGCTTATTTTGAAATAGGGGGCCTCCAGCCCTTCCCAGGGTGCCCTGGTGGCCACTCTGGGCACAACCAAGAAAATGCCTCTCCCTTCCCCTCTCCCTGGAGCCCTTAAAGGGGTAGACTCTGGCCATAGTGCCTGTGCCAGCTCCAAGCCTGCCAGCCCAGAGCCAGCAGTCGCTGCACCTGACCCAGTGGCCCCAGCATGAGCCAGGCAGCCAGTGCCAGCCAGCCCTCCACCGCTCCCCCGGAGCAGTCTGCCAGCTCCCAGGAGTCTGCCAGGGCCTGGAGAAGGCAGGCGCCTTCCTGGTCCAGTGCAGAGATCATGGACCTGATTGGTGGCATTCCCCCAAACCTCAATGTCCTTGATCCCCACACTAGATGGAGGAACGCGACCATTTACAGGCAGATGGCTGGCAGCCTGGCCACCAAAGGCCACATCCAAACCCAGGAGCAGGCTCTGATGAAAATCAAGGCGCTGTGGCAGGCATATGCCAGGGCCATAGGGGGCAGCTCCCAACCAGGGGCAGATGCAGACTATGTCTAGACTACATGCCAGTGTCTGCAGAGGCAGGTAAAATAGGCTACCCAACATAGTCAATGAAGCGGGGAGTTAAATATCCCCTGCTTCATTAAAATAAAAATGGCCGCCGTGCTGTGCCGGCTCAGCTGATTGTCGGCACAGTGCGGCAGTCAAGACGCGGATCGATCAAGTGAAGCCTTTGTCGACCGATCCCTTATGCCTCGAGGTTTACAGGATCGGTCGACAAATGCTTCCCTTGTCGACTGATCTGCGTCTTGACTGCTGCGCTATGCCGACAATCAGCTGAGCCAGCACAGCGCGGTGGCCATTTTTATTTTAATGAAGCGGGGGATATTTAAATCCCCGCTTCGTTGACTATGTCGGGTAGCCTATTTTACATGCGTCTGCTGACAGACATGTAGTCTAGACATATCCCCAGAGAGCTGCCCTTATTTGGATGCCCTGGACCACATCCTGAGGGGTGGGATAGTCTGTGCCCCCCAGGTGGTCATCAACCCTGGGGCAGAGCTTGCTGCTCCAGTCCCTGCTGCCTCCCCAGATACTGCTCCTCCTCCCACTCCTTCTCTCACTCCTGCTTCTTCCTCCCCAACCCCCCACACCCCTAGGGATGCCGAGGCCCCCCACACCCATGGTGCAAGGAGACAGTTGGGCTGGTGAGACCCCCAACCTTGAGCCCTGAGCTTCTCTTCCCCCTTTCTCCCCTTGCCTCCCCCTGCCAGTTCCGCCTCCCAGGTTTCCCCTCCTCCTCTCCTCCCTCCTCCCCTCTCCCACCTTCTTTCCCCAGTCTCACCTCAGTTTCATTCCCCCCACCCCAGTTTTGTTCAATAAAGAGGCTTTGTTGTAATGAACACGTGTCTTTTATTGTACAGCAGAAAGGGTGGGCTAGGGAGGGGTATGTGGAAGGACGTGAGGGAGGAATGAGGCACAAGCCCCCAGTGGGGCACACCAGGGAGACTGTTACTGTCCGCAGAACGTGCTGCCAGGCTCGCAGCAACACATCCAGGAGAAGCACCAGAGTGCCCAGGGACGGCTCTGGCTCCATGCTCAAAGTGCTGTGGTGTCCTGAGTGAGGGCAACCAAAGCATGCAGAGAAAAAAATGCTTTGCTGTCCCTCAGCAAGGTAGGCAAGCAAGCGGGGAAACCTTAGACCCAGCTGTCCGGGGGATCCCTTTAAGCATAGGTCTCAGCCTCAGGCAGCAGCCACACAAGGTAACTCCTGACCTGATGCCCTGCTAGAACCGGTTCCAGCCAGCCTTAAATACGATTCAGCATCCTATCAGTGTGGACGCGTTATTTCAAAATAGCAAAATGCTATTTTGAAATGCATTTTGTGTCTAGATGTGTTATTTCAAAATAGTATAAACATACCCTTACTCCCCATGAAATGGGGAGTCAGAGTAAGAAGTCCTCCACCTTGACAGTATTTACTGTGTAGACATGCTCTTTGTTATTTCAGAATAATGCCAGTTATTCTGAAATAATGCTGATGTGTAGACAAAGCCATACACAATAACCCTAGGTTTGTACCATCTTTTTCTTCCCTCGTTATCAATTTTCTAAAACTGTCAGATCCTATTAGTAGGAAAATTTTACCAATATGAGAGAGAAGATAACCCTGATCATCGGAATGTACATGTTCTGAGCTCCTCACTCCAGTTAATGTAACATTCAAATAATAAAGTACAAAAGCTGAGAAGAGAACTAGAATATGATTATTCAGAACTTAGCAAACTGAATTTTTCTTGCATGTACTTTGTAATAATATATATTTTAAACTATTTTTAAAGGGAGACCCTGTGACTACCCACATATAGAAAATGGAGCATTAACTAGGACCTATGAATATTACAAAGAACAAATGTTTCCAGCAACATTAGGTAGGACAATTCAATACCAATGTGATCGAGGTTACACACCTAAAACCCAAGAAAGATATGCAACATGTACTAAAGAGGACTGGAATCCCAAGCCACAGTGCCTTAGTAAGTACATATACATTTGTATTTTCTCTAAAATATCTGTTGTACTATAAATACTAATATTTATAGAGTGCAATGTATAATTGGATGGACCAGGACTGGGAATTGGGTGAGTGTTAATACTTCATTGCTCCATTCTGGCTCCTGCACTCCCCTAGCCAAGTTTGTTGTCCAAGGATACAAGTGTCGCTTTGAAAGGATTCTTCTTCACACCAGATAGTAGCAACAGCATTAGAAGGCACCAGAAGTGGGAACAGGCTTTCAGTAAACTGTCTGTATGATTTGAGAGGTGCTTTTCTCTTTTGTTCCTTTTGTTCCTTTTCCTCCCTCCTTGTTCCTGATCCCTCCACTAGCATTTCTATCTCTGTTGCAAGGGAATAGTTTGAGAGAGAGAGAGCAGAAGATGCTGGGGTCTAGCAGGTTTAGAAAGTGTAAGCAAAGATCAATACAAATCTGTGTTGGACCTATCGAGAGGGGAATTTTGTGTTGTGAAAGAGACGCTAAAGTGGTTCTTTTCTCTTGAGGTTTTTCTGTTGCCAGGAAACAGTCTGTGAGAGTGATGGACTTAGAAGGATTATATTCCCTTATGTACTATTGCCCTTGCTTCCAGGTGTGTACATATACATACTCACTCACACGTGCGTGCATGAGGACCCCATCGTCCCCAGCTTTGCAGCAATGGGCTTCCCCAACTGCGGGGTTATGTATGTACATGGCTATTGGCAGCACCTATATCTCCATCCAGGCCTCCGACCACCAAGCTTCCAAATACATCAACCAGAAAGGGTACTTTTCCATGGTCCTGCAGTCCCTTGTGGGCCACCAAGGCCGGACCACCGACATCTATGTGGGGCGGTCAAGGAAGGAAGTACTGCAACTCCAGCATCTTCCAGAAGCTACACACAGGCACTTTTTTCCCAGACCTCACTGTCAGGGTCAGGGAAGTGGACATGCCGATATGCATGATGGGAGATGCTGCCTACCCTCTGCTCTTCTGGCTATAGGGGATACCTGGACCAAAGCAAGGAACGTTCAGTGCCGCGCTCAGAAAGGTCCACGTGGTTGTGGACGGCACCTTCGGCCATTTGAAAGGAAGGTTCTTCTTTGAATGATTGTTCACATCAAATCCAATTCAGGTGTACCTGCACCATGTGCATGAACGTCAGAGACTTTTCCCCTAGCAGCTCGCATAGGATCAGCTGTGGAGACCTCTAGAGCGGCACCACTATATCAGTGCGTGCGCGCGCGCACACACACACACATATATACACAACTGCCGACCCTACAACTGCCGACCCTACCTTCTCTCAGTTCCTTCTTACCATTCATGGCAACGTTGGAACTATAGCTAGCTCTTGCTTAGCAAGTGCCTAGTCCTTAGCGGTAGCTCTTGTTTCTTGGTCTTTACTTTGTTTTTTTCTGTGATGAAAAGTGTTAGATTTGCCAAAGCTTTAACCCCCATACTAGAAAGGACAGGAGCATAGGCTCCAACAGCTCCTGATGGAAGTCATGCTAAAATCCCCACAGGCACAAAAAATTGTTCCCGGGAACCAGCTTGGTGTGAAGCACCCCAACCTCAGTAAGAGATACAGTGCAGAAGCCGAGCAGGACAAAGGACTCTTGGCGCCAGAGTTCCCCGGCACCAAAGACTGCAGTGCAGAGCCATAGATCTACCTCACCAGCACCATGGGGCAAGAGAGAGGACAGAGGTAGATCCCCTCATAGGCCCTGACAGACAGGATCATGCCTGGAGAAAATCCCTGGTGCGGGAGCTCCAGGAAGTGCTGTTGACACCAGCCCCATGACCAGTGCTGTTTAGTCCAGCATGTGACCTTCCACTGACAGACATGAGCCCAGTGCAGGTCTTGAACTCCCCTTTGATGCTGGACATCTTTGAAGTGGCCAGAGATCTGATAGAAATCTGAGGTCGAGGTTTTCATGGTGTGCAACAAAACACCTGCACCACTGGGACCGCACTGCTCGAGGGGAAAGCCGGCCATGCTCCATAGATCACAATCCACAGAATGGTACCAGGACAGGTCTTCCTCCTCGGAGGGTCCCCCGTCGCAAGTGCAATGCCTTCCACTACCATCATGGAGGGAGAGCCCGGCACCAAGCGCTAGGCTGGCACCAAAGGATTGGCAAGAGATTGGCTTCCATGTCGAGGTCATGGTCCAGAAGTTCAAGGTGTTCCCCTTCCAGATCTCCTTGGCACTGTTCTAGGTCCCAGATGAGGCCCCGACACTGTCATCGTTGGCACCACCATGGTTGTCACAGTTGGAATCAGTCAGACATGGTATCAACCAGATCTCAGTGAGGTTGGTCTTGATGCAGCACAAGGGACCTGCTGGCACAGTGGCAACAGCATTGGCCTCCACCAGTGCAGTGGCCTTTCTGGACCCCTGGTCATATCACCAGTCAGTTCCAGGGTGCTCCTAGGTCGATGGTGTCCAAGTCACAGATCCTATTCTCCGCGGGACAGGTGCTCTTGAGGACACTGTCTGTGATGGAGTCCCATCCACCTAGAGGGGACAGTCCACCTCCTGAGTCTAGGGAGCAGCCACTGGGAAAAGTCCTTTGTGTGGGCCCAAGGACAGAGCTAAGGACACTGCCCAGACCCAAGCCTATTCGTCATCCTCCCCAGTCAAAGCAGTGGCAGGCACCACCATGTTGGGGCCCCCGCCTGTAGACCAGGGTCATATCAAGAGCTGCTGTGCAAGGTGGCGCAGAACATGAATCTCCCCATGGAGGAGATACAGGAACCCGTAGAGCCAATGGTGGACATACTCTCACATGAAGGGCCCTCTAAGATGGCTCTGCAAGTCATAAAGACAATACAGTCGAATTACATGACCCTATGGCAGACCCCATCCTCTATCCCTCTGGCAGTTGAAGGTGTTGAGAGGAGCTACTTTGTTTCACACAAAGGTTATGAGTTCTTATACTCTCACCTTCACCCCTCATTGATTGTGGTCTCAGCAGTCGAGGAGAGGGAAAGACAAGGCCAAAAGGCCCTACCCCCAAATCAAATGGAGCCAAAAAGACTGACCTGTTCGGCAGGAAAGTCTAGTCGACGGGGTCTACAGCTAAGGATCGCAATCAGCAAGTGATCCTCAGCAGATACACCTTCAAATCTTGGGATGCCCTTGCAAAGTTTAAGGAGAGGTTGCCCAATGATGACAGGCAGGAGCTCGGTGCCATGCAAGAGGAGGGCCACACAATATCTAGAACTTTCATCCAGACAACCCTAGATTCCACAGACTCAATGGCACAATCTCTCTCGACGGGGTGGCTTTGCACCGGTCTGCATGACTTCAAGCCTTGGGACTTCTCCTGGAAGTCCAGTCTACATTACAGGATCTCCCATTTGAGCACAACAGCCTATTCTCAGAGCAGAGTGACAGTAAGCACCACTCCTCCCTCTTCCGGGCTCACAGCTGAGAAAGAATAATGCTTTTCTGAGCAGGATGGAGGAAGGGCCGCAGGGAAGAAAGGAAATCTGTCTTTGGCTCCCCGCTGCATCTGTGGGCCAGATTCAGTGGCTGGGCAGGCCAGATCCAGTGGGTGGGCAGGCCAGATCCAGCCCTTGGGCCATATTTTTCCCATGCCTGATCTGGATCATTCTTGACAAGTGTTTGTCAAACTTGCTCTTACAAATCTCCAATGACAGAAATTTCACAACCTCCCTGGTTAATTCATTCCAGTGCTGAACTACCCTGACTGTTGGGAAGTTTTTCCTAATGTCCAACCTAAACTTCTCTTGGTGCAATTTCAGCCCATTGCTTTTTGTCCTATCCTCACAAGTTAAGAAGAATTTGTCTCCCTGCTCCTTATAACAACCTTTTATGTACTTGAAAATGGTTATCATGTCGCCTCCCAATCTTCTCTTTTCCATACTAAAGAAACCCAACATTTCCAATCTTCTCTTTTAGGTTATGTACTCTAGACCTTTAATCATTTTGTTTCTCTTCTCTGGACTTTCTCCAGTTTGTCCATTGATTACTGCCTGGGAATGATTTTCCAACAAGTTTTGTACCCATCAATAGTAGCTCTATCTAGTTGCATTTTCCTAGTTTGTGAATGAGAGGAATGTGCAAGACACTATCAAAAACTTTACTGAAGTCCAAATGTACCACATCTACTGCTTCCTCTAATCACAAGGCTTGTTACCCCCATCAAAGAAAGCTATCAGGTTTGTTTGACCCATCAAATTCATGCTGATTATTACTTGTCAACTTACTATCTTCTACAAATTCAATTCTCACACTGATGACCTCCTCAATCGAGATAACGGGTGGCTGGGATATTATCAACCTAACATTCAGTGGAGGTGCCAACAGCTCTTTGTGTAGATTCTTGCGTTAGTACCCTTCCTATCTAATTGATATCCTATGATCCTTATCTGCAAACTTTAGGTGCTTATAGGTTATCAGTTCTGCCTATTTGTTTTTCCCCTTTGATATTTTCAGACCCTCTGCTCCTTGTTTCCCACCCCCTTCATTTTTTTGCTTCCCCCCCTTTCCCTTCTCCCCTCTTTAGTTTGGGCCTGCACATCCTGAACTCAAAACACCAGTCATCTGAAGAAGTGGGCTGTGCCCACAAAAGCTCATAATAACACCTACATGTTTTGTTAGTCTATAAAGTGCTACCAGACTATTTGTTTGTTTTTTTAAGTTTATTGTCTAGATGTTATTAACTTTCTGGGTACAGGAATTATACTGACTGACCTCTAATTCTCCACGTTGTCTTTCTTTCCATTTTTATAGGCAGGTACTATATTTGCCCTTTCCGGTCTTTTGGACTCTCTCGCATCTTCCATGACTTTTCAAAGATAATGGCTCAAATATCACCTCAGTCAGCTGCTTCAGTATTCTACAAAGCATTTCCTCAGTCCCTGGTGATTTAAAGACATGTAACTTGTATAAGTAATTTTTAATTTGTTCTTTTCCTATCTGATCCTACCCCATTTTCACTGGCATTCACTGTGTTAGGCATTCAGTCACCAGCAACTTTGGTGAAAACCAAAACAAAGTCAGGGCTGTTCCCCACTCTGGCACTCCCAGTGCAGGGGATGGGGGCCTGCAAGAGACCTTAAATACCCTGCCTGTATAGGCTCTGCTTACAAAAAACTCCCCAGTGTCACAGATTCACTGACTTTTGCAGGGGAAGGGAACTTACACCACCAAGTGAAATAAAAGAAAAATCCCTTTATTCTTGAACTCAGGAAGAAAGCAACTGGACTTTTCCCAGAGGAGTACCCCTAAGCTCCTTTAGCACAAGGGAGCTTGAAAACAAAGAGAAAATAACTGCAGTCTCTGGTAGCTGACCTCTTAGGCTACGTCTAGACTGCATCCCTCCATTGACAGAGGAATGCAAATCAAGCATATCGAAATTGTTAATGAAGCTGGGATTTAAATAACCTGTGCCTCATTAACATAAACATGGCCACCACTTTTTTTCTAAATGGAGTTTTTTGGAAATACCCCCAGCAGTCTAGACACGTATTTGTTGAAAATAAAGCTTTTTTCGACAGATCCTGTATTCCTCAAAAAATGAGGTTTACAGGATCTGTCAAAAAAGGCTTTATTTTTGACAGATCCGCATCTAGACTGACTTTTTTTTTTCGAAAAAACTCCATTTCGAAAAAAGCAGCAGCCATGTTTATGCTAATAAGGCACGGGATATTTAAATCCCAGCTTCATTAGCAATTTCAATGTGCCTAACCTACATCTCTCTGTCCACAGAGAGGTGTAATCTAGACAAACCCTTAGTCTGAAGCGTGCAGACACTCACACAGGCATGCCTCCTGTTTCTTCCCAGGCCACAAGACTCAAATCATTGCCTTAAAAAGGTGATTTTATTAACAAAACACCAAGATATCCTTGATAAAGCATGCTTAGTTGCTAGGTGTTACAGAGCAACTGAGTAAAACAAATTAAAACACAGAGTTCCCTCCCCCTATTCACTATCTAAGGATACGCCTAGACTACAGGCTTTTGTTGTCAGAAGTTTTGTCGACAGATACTGTCGACAAAGCTTCTGTCGACAAAGAGCATCTAGACTATATGCAGTTCTGTCGACAAAGCAAGCCGCTTTGTCGACATGGCAGTGTAGAGGCAAAGGACAGTTTAGATGCAATAACTCCTTCTGTCAACAGAACTCTGTCGACAGAAGGCGTTATTCCTCGTAAAATGAGGTTTACAGCTGTCGACAAAACTGCTGAGTTCTGTCGACGTTATGTCGACAGAACTCGGCGGTAGTGTAGACGCAGGTATAGTTTTGTCGACAAAAGTCCACTTTTGTCGACAAAACCCTGTAGTCTAGACACACCCTAAGAGCGTAGACATAGATTCACACAGAGAAGTTTAACCAAACAACCAAACAAAGAAAAATACCTTGATCGCGATTAAATACACCTTTAACCTCTACTCACGATCCATGCTGATCCGTACTTCAAGGCCCAATTCACTCCCATGTCCAATATTTCTTACAGGCATAGTAATGCTGATCACTGCATCTGCTCCCCTCCAACCCTTAACTTAGAATTCTTTTTCAAAGAGAGCAGTCAAGGTATCTAAATACAATTCAGATTTCAGCACTTTATCCCCATTGGTTCTTCTGCCAAAAGCCTTGCTAGCTACTTGAGTTTAACCGTTTAGTCACTGGGTGCTGGCCAGCACTCCTCCCATCCATCACAAACTTGTATAATAGTGATAGAGATGCAGCCGAGTTAGTCTGGTGTAGCTGAAACAAAAAACAGGATTATGTAGCACTTTAAAGACTAACAAGATGGTTTATTAGGTGATGAGCTTTCGTGGGCCAGACCCACTTCCTCAGATTAAATAGTGGAAGAAAATTGGCACAACCATATATACCAAAGGGCACAGCCATGGGTACACGCATGGCCCCACAGTATGCTAACATCTTTATGGCTGACTTAGAACAACGTTTCCTCAGCTCCCGTCCCCTTTTGCCCCTTCTCTACTTACGCTACATCGATGACCTCTTTATGATCTGGACGCATGGCCGAGAAACACTGGAGACATTCCACAGAGATTTTAACAACCTACACCCCACCATCAATCTCAGCCTGGACCATTCTACACGAGAGATCCATTTCCTGGACACCACAGTACAAATCACCAATGGAAAATTAGACACCACTCTCTACAGAAAACCCACCAACTCATACAGTTACCTACATGCCTCCAGCTCCCATCCAGAACACACCATACGATCCATCGTCTATAGCCAAGCCCTTCGATACAACCGCATCTGCTCTAATCCCACTGACAGAGACCAGAAACTTCAGGTTCTCTACCAAGCATTTATAAACCTCAACTACCCACCCGGAAAAATAAAAAAACAAATTGAAAGAGCCAGACGAATACCTAGAAACCATCTACTTCAAGACAGACCCAAGAAAACCAACAATAGAACACCACTTGTCATCACCTACAGCCCCCAACTTAAACCTGTCCAACACATTATCAATAAACTACAACCTATACTGGAACAGGATACTAAACTCTGAGAGGCTCTGGGAGACAGACCCATAGTCTCTTATAGACAACCACCTAACCTCAAGATGATTCTTACCAACAACCACAGGACATACCACACTAATACCAACCCTGGAACCTTCCCTTGCAACAAACCCCGTTGCCAGCTTTGTCCACATATTCACTCTGCTGATACCATTATTGGACCTAACCAGTTGAGTTATAAGATCAAGAACACATATTCCTGCTCATCCAGAAATATAATTTATGCTATCATGTGCTGAAAGTGTCCGTCTGCTATGTACATTGGACAAACGTCTCAGACACTTCACCAAAGAATCAATGCCCACAAAACAGATATTAGACAGGATCACAAAGAAAAAACAGTTTCTTGCCATTTCAACCAGAAAGGTCATTGTCTCAATGACTTGATTACCTGCATCCTGCTTCAAAGACCTTTTAACACCAGACTTGAAAGAGAATCCTCTGAACTGTCATTCATGCTTAAATTCGACACTTTACGCCTCGGTCTAAACAAAGACATTAATTATCTTACCCATTACAAAGATAGCTTCCCAATTATCACCTCTAATATCATTGGCTCACAGACATTTACCTCCCCCTCATCCTCCTTCTGTTCTGAAATTTGATTTGTCCTTTTCATATGTGTTCATTTTTGATTGTATCCTTTGGTATATATGGTTGTGCCAATTTTCTTCCACTATTTGATCTGAGGAAGTGGGTCTGGCCCACGAAAGCTCATCACCTAATAAACCATCTTGTTAGTCTTTAAAGTGCTACATAGTCCTGAAACTTGTATAAGACATTTTTAATGTGTTCTTTCTCTATCTCATCCTATCCCATTTTCAGTAGCATTCACTGTATTAGGTATTCAGTCACCAGCAACTTTGTTGGAAACTGAAAGAAAGCTATTAGGCACCTCTGCCATTTTCACATTTTCTGTTGTTTTTCCTTGTTCTTTGAGTGCTGGCTCTACACTGTCTTGCTATTCCTATTGCTTCTAATGTATTTGTAGAATGTTTTCTCGTTACTCTTTAGGTCTGGGGCTAGATTGAGCTTCTTTTGTGCCTTTGCATTTCTAATTTTGCCTTTTTGTGTGTTTGTTTATATTTTTCCTTTATATTTTGACCTAGTTTCCACTTTTTATAGGAATCCTTTTTGATTTCTAGATCATTCAAGATCTCTGCTTAAGCCAGGTTGGTCTCTTGCCATACTTCCTATCTTTTTTATGCAGCAGAGTGGTGTGCTCTTGTGCCCTTAATAATGTCCCTTTGAAAAATTACATTTATCTTCATATGTTTTTCCTCTTAGAGTTGCTTTCCATGGGATCTTACCTATCAGCTGAGTTTGCTAAAGTCTTCATTTTTGAAATCCACTGTCCTTATTTTCCTGTTCTCGCTTGTACTATTTTTTAGAATCGTGAACTTCACCATTTCATGATCACTTTCATCTACGCTGTCTTCCTCTTTCAAATGCTCAACCATTCCTCCCCATTTTTTTACAATCAAATCTAGAACAGTCTCTGCCTTAGTAATTTTCTCCACCTTCTCTAATAAAAAATATCTCCAATCTTGTTAGATAATCTGTGCCCTGCTGTGTTATTTTTCTCAACAAGTGTCTGGGTCATCGAAGACCTCCATCACCACCAAACTTCTGCTTTGGATGATTTTGTTAGGTTTTTAAAAAACACTACTTCTTCCTGGTTAGATGGTCTGTAGTAGACCCCTACTATAACATCACCCTTGTTTTTACCCTCTTATTCTTACCTAGAAATTTTCATCAAGTCTGTCTCCTACTTCCATCTCAACATCAGTGCAAGCATATACATTTTTAAATCAACAAGCCAACACGTCCTCCCTTTTTTCCGTATGTGTAGCCTTCTCACTAAGTTAGCCAGTCTGTATCCAAATATGCTCTTCCCCTTCCTTGATAGGTGGCCCCCATCTCTGTTTACTGCTCATTCTTCCTGGATCAAGATCCTGTGGTCAAGGAAGCCAAAACTCTCCTTTTGATAACAACTTTGCAGCCAGTATTTACCTCCACGATGCATCTGTCTTTTCTTCCATTCCAACCATTGACTGAAAAGATAGAAGAGAACACCACTGATTCTCCCAACCACTTCACTCTTTCTCCCAGAGCCCTCTTGTCACTTCTGATCTGCTGAGGGTCATGCCTCACAATAGCTTTAGTGCCCACAATGGTGAGTAGCATGGGGGTAGTAATCAGAGGTTCAGATATTCCTTGACAATCCCTCCTTAATGTCTCATATAGCACCTGGAATGCCATATCAGGATGACAGATGGGTGACCCCATCCCCTTCAAAAGAATGTCCCCAATTACCACTCTCCTATGTTTCCTCTTGAGAGTTGTGGCTGCAGACCTCCCAGTCTTGGGGGGACAAGGCTTCTCCTCCTCCACCTTAGCAGTTGATTCCTCGATTGTGATTAGTTTGTTTTTGTTTTCTTTTTTTCTTTGTTAAATGTTTGACTTTCATTTGCTACCTGAACTCACACCTTTTCTTCCCCTTTTTTAGAAATATGTTCTCTTGATTCTTTTGAACATGGTTATTTTCTATATAATTATTGGACAACCTATAAAGAAGGTGATGAAATTTCATATGCATGTGCGCATGATTATAGACCTGAAAATTCAGAAGCCAAAGCTATATGCACAAAGAATAACTGGATGCCTCCTCCAAGATGTGTCTATCAAAGTAAGCAATATTTATCTTCTATTGAAGGCTTGGTTAAAAAACTGTAGACATGCCTAATATAAATACAAAAATACCAGTTCTATCAGGTGACTTGACATGCCAATGCCATGACTGTATTTCTGTAACTCTCAAACTTCTTCACCCAGCTGTTTCCCACTATCTGCCACCCTCCATTTGCTGTGTTATTTCTAAAAGTTAGATTGTGAAGACCTTGGGATATGTACCAGGTATATCTCTGTCTTCTGTGACAAGAAGAGCATGTTTTTGGGGTGTATCCTGGAGGGAATAATATCCTGGAGGGAATATTATTCTGGGGTGTATCCTGGAGGGAAAATAATATCCTGGAGGGAACTCCAAAATGTGAGTGCCTCTCATGGATAATATCCTGTTGGTTACATCCTGTCATTCAAACTGAGGGGATCCAGTATGTGTGTTGTATTGATCACAACTGTGGAAATACTGCAGTGGGAAAAAGGCTGTCCCTGAAGAAGGCAGGTTAAGTGATAATGATATTTCATCACTGTGTTTCTCACTGATGAGCCCCTTATGATTTGTCAGGTGCATAAACTATGAAGCTGCTTCCCATTATCAGCAACAGAGTAAAAAGGCAGAACTTTTCTCACAAAATAAGAGCCAGCAGTGTTGGAACCAAAATAACCATTTTCAGCCCAACCATTCTTGAGATTAGCTTTGGCAAGTCAGTATCAGGAATGATCTGAGAGACAAGAAACACTGGCATGCACGCTGATGATTTCTTGTGCTCCTCTCCCACTTTCAAAAGTCTGAAGGAGTGGGTTGTTCAAAAACTTTTAAAATAGTGATGCTCCATTTCATTTCAGATGTATCTCTTCTATAGTCAGCTGATTCTTACAAAAAAACAAAACAAACAAACAAACAAAAACCCTGAAGAATTAACAGTATTTATCTTCAGGTAATGTCATTCTCTATTTTAGAAACATGTGGAAAAGCTCAGACTATGGTTATTACACCCAAAATAAGGACAGATTTGATTTAAATGAAGAAGCTACATACAGGTGGTTACATGACTCCAGAACAAAATTAAAAGGGGGATATACAGTGCCTCAAAGAAGGATGGACTCCTCTTCCAAACTGCATTAGTGAGGAAAGCATCAGAGCACAAAATCTTCCAGAATTTTCTGGGGATTATTCTTGCTTTAGGTTTCTTAGTTATCATCCTCTGGTTTTAAGGATCTATCACACTGGGGTATTTCACAACAGAATAGTCTACAAAATTGAAGCCCTTCCCGTTTTGTGCTACATATGACATTCCTGATCATACTTCCCAGCGTGACTTTTTCCCTTTCTAGAACAGTATCACACTTTTCACTCATTGAACTTGTGATCCATGAGAGACTCTATATCTTCAAGTGCTTGCACCTCACCATTCCATTTTGGGTGTGCGTGCATTAGTTCCTTGAAACCAGAGAACATATTTCCATAGTGGTACCTTTTGAGGTGGTTCATGAACGTGCTGCATACTCATGCTCACAGTTAAGTGCATAAATAGGCAGACCCCCTCAATTTCTTCCTGCTCTAACCCCCCTCAATTCCTTCTTGCCACCCATCGATGGACAGGATGAACTTCTCTCACACTTTCCCATTGGAAATCTTTCTAGCATTATGGTTTTGTAAAATGTTAAGTATAGCTGAAATTTAGATAGTGGTATTCATTTTAAATTATTTTCTTTTTTGTCTTGTTTTTCTTTGAGCTTTATGTTCAGTATCAGTGCATGTCCCACCCTTGGAATTTAAGTGCTGCTTTGTCGGTAATAAATCCAAGAGTCATTGGCCCTACTGCTTGAAAGGGGAAGAACACATTAGGCATAAGTACTCTATTTATATGGGGTTTAAAACCAGGTCAAAGAAGTTCAGAGAACTTTGACTTTAAGATGTTTGGTAGAAGCAGCTTTGTGTCCTCATTTAGAACCCTGCCACCGGCCATACTGTGATTCTGACAGCACCAGACTCGGTATCATCCAAAGGTCGAAAAGAACTATAGAGAAGACATTATTCTTTATCTCTGATCCAGTTAAAGGAGTACTAATTGTCCAGCACTTCAGCCTCCTCATCCAGAAGAAGCTCCCTTTTTTTCTTCATGTAAGAAGAGCACTAACAAAGTTAGAGCTAAGACAGCAGTGATACACACTACTAGTTTGGAATGTACAACAACTGAGGCTACAGTTTCCAGACAGGCTAGACACACCATTCCTACCCATCCTGGCTCATAGACATTGATGGAACTAACCTCCATGAATCTATCTAGCTCTTTTTTGAACCCTGTTAAAGTCCTAGACTTCACCGCATCCTCTGGCAAGGCGTTCCACAGGTTGACTGTGCACTAAGTGAAGAAAAACTTCCTTTTGATTGTTTTAAACCTGCTGCCTATTAATTTTATTTGGTGACCCCTAGATCTTATATTGTGGGAATAAGAAAATAACTTTTCCTTATTCACTTTTCACACACCAGTTATAATTTTATAAACCTTTATCATATCCCTCCTTAGCCTCCTTTTTTCTAAGCTGAAAACGCCAAGTTTTTTTAATCTCTCTTCATATTGGGACAGTTTCAAACCCCTAAACATTTTTGTTGCCCTTTTCTGAATGCCAATATAACTTTTTTGAGATGAGGCAATCACATCTGTACACAGTAATCAAGATGTGGTCATACCATGGTTTTTTACAGAGATGTGACGGGGTGAGCCAATCCTGCACTGGCAGTGAAGGAGTTAACCAGGCGTGCTGGGCTGAGAGGGCCCCTCCCCCGTGGCCCTGCTCGGCATGCTTCAACTCCAGGGGCAGTATAAAGGCTGCTGAAGCAGCTCAGTAAGGGCAGACCATGAAAGGGGAAGGAGCTCCTGCCAGAGCGGAGGAGCAACCACTCCTGCGGGATGAGACAGAGCAGTCACACCAGCTGGAGCTGCAGCTGTTGTGCCAGTCAGAGCTGCATCTGCCTCTAGAGCCCCCGTGCCAGCTGGAGTCACACCGACCTCAGCCACCCCCCTAGCCTCCACGCCTGTCATGGGGTTCCACAACAGCTGCAGTGCCAACTGCTACGGCACCAGCTACATCCGTCTGGGTTGCTGATGCCATGCCAAGCGCAGCCGCTGGCCCATTCATCAGCCCAGGTGGGGATGGGGCCAACCAGGAGGCAGGGGTAGGAAGCAGCCCAGGTCAGGGGGCAGGAGCTAACCGAGAGAGCTCAGCGTGCTTCGGGGACAACTCCCCACAAAGCCAGTAGTGGGAGTCATCCACCACAGTCAGAAGTTAATCCGAACTAAGTCATTGCAGGAGGAGTAACAGTTAATCCGAACTAAGGATTTAGTTCGGATTCACTTCTGACTGCCGCGTGTAGCTGCGGGCAGTCAGTTCGAACTAAGGGGATTTAAAAATGGTGCCTTCCGGAAACATTTAAATCCCGGGCTTCATTTGTAAGTTCGAATGCCTACATTAGCCACCCTAGTTCGAACTAGGGGCTAGTGTAGACATACCCATAGAGCCCTGGGGTTCCCAAACTTTTTGACACGGGGACCAGTAAATCCATTCATGAGCTTTTGGAGGACTGGTAATATTCATTTGCATATTTGCATATTCATTAAGCAAATGATGACTATTCAAATGAGTTGTTTCTGGTCCTCCCAAAGCCCCCAGTGCCAGCATTAGCAAAGCTTTTGATACGGTCACCTACAATATTGTTGCCAGCAAGTTAAGGAATATGGATTGGATAAATGGACTGTAAGGTGGATAGAAAGCTGACTAGATCCGGGTTTCCCAAACTTTTACTTTAGTTGGAACCCATTTTTTCCGTGCTGTTTTTTGCAAGCCAAAAATATAAATGCATATAAAAAAATTAAAAATGAATACATTTTCAGTGTTTCACCTGGCTGCATCCTCCACCCAGCCTGGGCCAGGGCTTGGGGACCCAGCACCGCATGGGCACTCCAGGAGGTGGGAGCAGGAGCAGATTGGGGTAGGGTTCTGGCTAAGAGAGAGGTACAAAGAGGGGTAGGGATTCCAGGTGTCCGGTTTTGTACCGGTCAGTCCAGTATTTGAGGGTTTTGTCCAGGAAACAATTGAGAAATTACCAGACATATAAAATGTCTGGTATTTTCTAATTACGTAAGTTTTATTATGATGAAGTGTATCAGTCCTTAGCTGCAAACTGCCTGGCTGGTAGATGTGCTCACGCTGCCTGAGTGTGTCTACCTGCCAGGCAGTCCACAACTACTCGAGGGAAGGTATGGGGGGGCGGGCAAAATGGAATCCCCAGCCAGACTTACTCGTCTGCCAGGGTCTGTAGGGTCTGCATGTGCCCAGGTCAGTCCCGCCCCCCCCCCCCGCTTCTCTTCCCGATCTCCCCAGTCCAGCCCTGCTGCCCCCCATCCTGCCCTACTTCCGGCGGCTGGTTCCCCGCCTCCACCAATCTCCCTGGTCAGCCCCGCTCCCAACCAGCCTCACTGCCCCCGTCCAGCCCTGCTTCCGGCAGCTGGCTCTCCCATCTTCCTCGTCCTGATCTCCCCTGGCCAGCTTCCCCGCCCCCCGGGCAGCCCTGGTTCCGCCGCCTGCCCTCCCCGATCTCCACTGGAAAGCCCCGCTACCCCCAACCCTGCTTCTGCCCGCCCGCCTACCCGCCCCCCATCTCTGCGGGACAGCCCTGCTACCTCCAACCCCGCTTCCACTACCTGCCTGCCCTGATCTCCGTGGGACAGCCCCGCTGCCCCCAAACCTGCTTCCCAGCGTCCAGTTTTCCCCGCCCCACCTCCTCCCAGCCCGCCTCCGCTCTTCCCTCTCTGTTCCTCCCGGCAGCCACGCTGAGGCCGGCATTTTTCAGGCTGTGGCCCATAGTTTGGGAAACGCTGCCTAGGCTGGGGCCCAGTGGAGAGGATGGCCCGGCCTCCCTACCCCTATGCCGACACCCCAGAGAGGGGACCTATGTTGAAGTGATATGGACTGGGCTGCTGGGCCATACCGACTCCCAGCCAGGGGACAGCATAGACTAGGCCACTGGGCCATATTGACCCCCCCCAGACAAGGGGGCAGTACAGACTCGGCTGCTAGGAAATATTGACCTCAGACAGGTGGCAGCACAGACTTGGCCGCCAGGCCATATTTTTCCTCCCAAAAGGGCCCGGGCGACCCTGTGACAAGAGGCAATAAGACATTTTTGTCTTATTCTCTATCCCGTTTTTAATGATTCCAAACATTCTATTTGCTTTTTGACTGCCACTGCAGATTGAGTGGATGTTTTCAGAGAAATATCCACAATGACTCCAAGATCTCTCTTGAGTAGTTGTAGCCAAAGTAGTCCCCATCATATTGTACATATAGTTGAGATTATTTTTTTCCAATGTGCATTACTTTACAATTAAATTAAATGTAATTAAATGAAACAGTAAATTTCATTTGCCATTTTGTTGCCCAATGACTTGGTTTGGTGAGGTCTTTTTGAAGATCTTCACAGTCGGCTTTGGTCTTAACTATCTTGAGCAGTTTGGTATCATCTGCAAATTTTGCCACCTCATTGTTTACCCTTTCTCTAGATCATTTATACATAAGTTGAATAGGATTGGTCCCAGGACAGACCCTTGGGGACCCCACTAATTACCTCCCTCCACTTAGAAAACTTACTATTTATTTCTACCCTTTGTTTCCTGTCTTTTAACCAGTTAGCAGTCCATGAAAGGACCTTCCCTCTTATCCCATGACAAGTTACTTTACTTAAGAGCCTTTGGTGAGGGAGGTTGTCAAAGGCTTTCTGGAAATCTAAGTTTACTATATCCACTGGATCCCCCCGTCCACATGTTTTTTGCCCCCCCCCCCCACCAAGAGAACTCTAGTAGATTAGTAAGGCATGATTTTCCTTTACAGAATCCATGTTGACTTTTTTCCAACAAATTATGTTCATCTATGTGTCTGACAATTTTATTCTTTACTATAGTTTCAACTAATTTGCCCAGTACTGACATTAGACTTACCGGTCTGTAATTGCCAGGATCACCTATAGAGGCTTTTTTAAATACTGGCATCACATTAGCTGTCTTCCAGTCATTAGATACGGAAGCTGATTTAAAGGATAGGTTACTGACCACAGTTAACAGTTCTGCAATTTTACATCTGAGTTCTTTCAGAACTCTTGGGTGAATGCCATCTGATTCCAGTGTCTTGTTACTGTTAAGTTTATCAATTTGTTCCAAAACCTCCTCTAATGACACCTCAATCTGGAACAATTCCTCAGGCTTGCCACCTAAAAAGAATGGCTCAGGTTTGGGAATCTCCCCAATATCCTCTGCCGTGAAGATCGAAGCAAAGAATTCAATTAAGTTTCTCCGCAATAACTTTATCATCTTTGAGTGCTACTTTACCACCTCAGTCATTCAAGGGCCCCACTGGTTGTTTGCCAGGATTCCTGCTTCTGATGTACTTAAAAACCATTTTCCTATTTTTTTAATGTTTTGGCTAGCTGTTCTTCAAACTCCTTTTGGCTTTTCTTTTATATTTGTACATTTAATTTGACATATTTTATGCTGCTTTCTATTTTCCTCACTAGGATTTGACTTCCACTTAGAAACAGCTGAATACAATCAGTTGTTTGATATTTGGTTGTCCCAACGAGATTTGATTCATCACCTCACTACTGTCTAACTTTCCGATATTAACAAAAAAATTTGATTTTTGTCTTCCATCATATGGCCAGAACTAAGAACAGATTGAACCAATGAA